>CM057340.1:642376581-643771914 GCA_030015575.1 Agapanthus africanus
AATTTAGATCAAAGAAAGCAAGTGTTTCTTATTTTTCTTGATCTTAGAGAACCAATGGTTCATAAGTGCAAAGCACTATTTTTATTTTGTTTTTTATTAAAGATCATTGATCTTGTTCTTAGATCAATGATCTATTAGAAGAAATTTTTCTATCTAAAAGGTCTTTTACCTTTCTTCTTCTTGAAATTTCTTCAGAATTCTCTCTGTTTGAAATTCTTGATTTCTCACAAAAATTTTGATGCCTTTGAATTGAGGTCTACGGTCCTTTTTATAGTGCCCATAAATTAGTTAAATTTTTTAAAGAGATCTTTCTCTGAATGATTTGAGGAATTTTTCCCACCGTTGGATCTTTGATCCAAGGGCTTCTGTTTTACAGAAGAAAATCTTCTTATTTTAACAAGAACAGAAAGATTTCTTTAGAATTTTAATTCTGTTTGGCGCAAATGCTCCAGAGCGTGACACGTGTCACGCAGCGCACAGCGCAGCGCAACTGCGCTGACACGTGTCGCGCAACGCATCTGCGCTAGCGCGTGTCGCACAGCGCAACTGTGCTGACACGTGTCGCGCAAGCGCATAGCGCGTGTCGCGCAGCGCAACCGCGCTAGCGCATCTGCGCTGACACGTGTCGCGCAGCGCAGCGCTTGCGCAACTGAAGCGTTGCTTTCTTTGATTTTGCTTTAAACAGAGCTTTGCTCTGATTGGGTGCGCTGCCTTGGGCGCTGCGCTGATGCATCTGCGCCTGACACGTGGCGCGTTGCGCCCGGAATTTGAAGCGTTGCTTCAAAATTTGAATTTTGAATTTCTAACAGAATTTTGCTCTGATTGGGGGAAACAGGTACGGCAGCGGCGCGATCGCGACACACGCGCGGCACGGCAACTCAACTTGGCTCGAGCTCGAGTCTTGGCAGCGGCGGCTTAGTTGCTGGTGTCTTGACGGCGAGGGTGGTGGTCGTTGGTGTCGGCGCTTGATGGCGAGGCAGCCGGGGTGGCTGAGGTGGTCGCCGGCGACAAAGGAGGAGCTCGGCGGGGTGTACGAGAGAGGAGGTAGCGGGTTTCTTGAGTTGGCGTTGGGTTACTATTGCAGCCGATGGTGATGGTGGTTTGTGGTGTAGGAGAGGAGAAGGAGGTGAGGTAGTGAAGAGGTTGACGACGACGAGGTGAGGGTGACGGCGATGTCGAGGTTAGGGTTTCTGCAGTTGGGTCGCCGAGGGTCTGGAGGTGCGGGGATGGTGTCGCGACGATGGCAGGGAGGGTGATGAAGGTGAGGTCGGTGGTGCAGGTTGGCCGGCAACGGTGGAGGCTGGGGATGGGGACAAAGGAGCTTAGAGCGAGGCTCTGTTGGCTCCGAGGTCGGTGGAGGCAGCAGAAGCGAAGGGAGAACGGGAGTGAGGGAGAGAGATAGATGGGTTTTGGTTGAAGGAGGTAGTGGAGGTGAGGGAGCTCGGCTTCAATATGGGAGAGAGAGGGAGACGCGGTCGAGGGAGGGAAGTGAGCGCGCGCGCGAGAGGTCGTGGATCGAGGAGTGGTGACATGGTCGTGATGTGGAGCGGGGGCTCGGGATCGAGCGGTGACGACGTGGGAGAGAAAGTAAAAGGAGCGGGAAAAGAAAAGGGAGTGGGAAAGAAGCGGGTCGGGTATGGAGCATGGGCTGGCTCGGACATGGGCTGGGCCGGGAAGGAAAAAGAGAGAGAGAGAGAGAGTGGGCTGGGTTTAGTTTAGGAAAATTAAAAGGGATTAGAATAAATTAGGGTAAGGTAATTATAATTAAATTAATTGGAAAAAATATAGAAAATTTGTAGAAAATTTGGGGAAAATATTTGGAAATTTATTTATTAAAATACAATAATTATTTTATAGGGACTAGGTATTACACTATATATCAAGAAAATCTCCAAATATCAACACAAAAATCCAGAAAAAATCTCAAGACTCAATTCCACTAGGAGGCGGCGGATCCGCGGTCATACATGGCATCAGGCGGCGGAACCGCGGCTCTTTGATAGCCGTTGGATATGAGATTTTGTGGATATGATTAAAACTACATTTACTCTTATATGAAATCTAGAGTTTCTGATTTCAAAGACTATATAAAGGACCGAAAGCTGTGCATTTGATATTCATTCCACATCTCATCATCTAC
Organism: Agapanthus africanus; assembly: GCA_030015575.1. Classification (NCBI taxonomy): domain Eukaryota; kingdom Viridiplantae; phylum Streptophyta; class Magnoliopsida; order Asparagales; family Amaryllidaceae; genus Agapanthus; species Agapanthus africanus. The sequence continues at coordinate 642,378,722 of CM057340.1, forward strand.
CTCCATATAGAGAGAGATTTAGGTGCTAAACTAGGGTTTTTGTAATCTATTTTCTAAGAAGAAAATTGTAATACAATAGTTGATAATAAAGTTAGTTTTTTTTATTCTTTTACTGCATTTACTTTTTCTGCATTTAATTTACGCATTACTTTTCCGCATTAATTTTACGCATCTTAATTATGGTTTCATTCATTTTCAACCTGTCTTCTAAATCACTACTAATTATGAGCGAGTAATTTTTTGCTTGTTAGGATTTGTAAGATGGGGTAGAATAATGGATGAAAAATCTTTTAATTTCTTTTTGACATTTTAATATTTATAAATTTTACCAAAATAAATGTTAACCTTCTAATCTTCTTTTTGACATTTTAATAAGTTCACTAAGTAGGCTCCTGTGATTAAAACTAGCCCTAACATTGGTAGAATTAAAGGTTGGAGATGTGAAAAACGATTTCACCCCTTTAATGGATCGTGAAGGTCGAGTAGCTTTAGAGAGCTAGTCATGGAGGCGGTGCTTTAAATGTCGGCTGAAATCTGATATCTATTATGAAATTTCGGTTTTGGTGAGTAATCGACCTAAGGTCATAAAATTATTTTTTTCTTCCGGATTTAAGAATATATCGGACGAAATTTCTGCATATCAGCCGATATTTCTGTGTGTCGATGAAATTTTGAAATATCGGGTGAAATTTTAGTTTGCTTGCCAAAACTTTCTATTATGGGTTTTTTTGGGTCTCAAGTTATAAACCATTATAACTTATCCCACCTGTTTTGTAATTAGCCTTAGTTCCTATCAGATCCACTCAGAGACACAAATCGAACTCAAAGGTACAAATCGATTCCTCAAAAGGAGGTAGCTCGACTCCTCAACGAGGGCGATCCTTGTCGACTCAAGCTCGATTTCGTAGTCGTCATCTTTCACTCAACTCAAGGCGATCCTCGTCGATAAAGGCTTCAAGTTCGACTTCAAATCTTAAAATGCTTCGAGTAGGATTAAATTCGTTTAATAGGCGACCGCTGTACCATTGAACTATTGAGAAATACATTCATTTAATAGAACTAACAATTTATATTTTTTTAAAGATGATGTGTGATAAAGTGGTTGGGCTTTTGATATTAGATCCAAACCCGTATCCGTAAACTCTAGTATAAATTTATATGTAATCTTTCATGAATTAGCTATTAAAAAGAATTCCATTTTTTCCTCTAATTCCTTATCATGACATCAGAGTTGGTTTTTCCAAACCCTAGCCGTCGTCAACACCAAATCCTAAGCCGCCGCCAACCTCCACCATCAAACCCTAGCCGCACCACCGCAACAGACCTCACCTCCAGATCCTTGTTATCATGCACCACCGCATCAGATCTCGCACCACCGCTCCAGATTGCACCACCGCACCAGATCGCGCACCACCGCACCAGATCAACCAGCAGATATTTTCACAAAGGTATTGGGAAAAGCAAGAATTGAATTTTTATGTAACAAGCTGGGTCTACATGATATGTATGCATCAGCTTGAGGGGGAATGTTAGAGATAATGTGTGATAAAATAGTTGGGCTTTTGATATTATATCCAAACCTTTATCCGCAAACTCTAACATAAATTTATATGTATTCCTCTATAAATTAGCTAATAAAAAGAATTCTATTTTTTCCTCAAATTCCTTATCAATATTAAATTATAATGATATTTTTTTTATCAAAAATATAAGTTATATCAATGGCATCTACAATACAAAACTGTAGAACCGATATTTAGTGAATACCATCGAAATTTCTCCGATATCCGATATCAAAATTTTTGGATCGACATGACACCGATATCTAATATATAAAACATTGTGTGGAGATGTTGAGCAAAATAAATTCTGATTAAATTCACGATTCAGTGTTTTGCATGTGATAGTGATGAGTGTCGAAAAAAGATAAGGATGACAATGATAGTTTAGTCACTAATTATCCATTTAAATGCAGTTACCCTAACTCATAGGTAACATATGTTCATTTATAGTTAACGGACAATCCTTTAGGTGTGCTTGGCAGGAGATAATCTAAGTGGTGATACTAAATTCCCATAAAATATTACCATTCTTGTTTAGGGGTGAAAAATATTCCCGAGAATATAGAATTATCATGGTAATGAAATGATTCAATTTCACAGAAATCCTATTCCTCCTAAAATATGTCACTGCATTACCATAAAATATTCCCACCTAATATAAGATGTGCCATGGCTGTCTTGGTAGGTTGTTCGCCACAACCGTCCGGCCCCGTCGCCAACCGTCCGCCGGTAGGCCGGTCTCACCGTCCGCCGCCGGTCGACGTTTGCACATATATATATTGCCGAGGAAGTTTAAAACATACCAAGTGCGTTAATGCAAAATTCCCTTGAATTGGATGTCTGGTCATCATATTCATCATACTCCTAGAAATGTAAGGATTTCTCATAATATTCCATTGCATGCCGACAGCGCAACCTCGGGGAATTTATAATTACTAATTTTTGGGGTTCTTCAAAATAGCTAATCTTTTGGGGTCCTTAAAAGAAAAAAACTTTTGATAGTGATAAGCCTAAAGGTGAATCTTCAAGGCCAAAACGGACAGCAACAAATCCAAAATCCAAAATCAAAACGATAGGCTTACTTCTTCTCCTTTCTTGAAATTAGGGTTTCCCTTCCCAATTTTAGGGGTTTTTCCTTAACATTATAATGGCGCGGTTAACATAATGAGCGATCTAAGCTAGGGACAGTATTCGGTACCACAAATTGCATCGTATAATGCTGTGTTAAGTTTTATATCCGTTTAAGTTATGGAAATTACGCTTAAATGCATGTTATTAATTTGCCTGTTAAAAAAATTTGGATTTTGACTTGTTTGAATATTGTTGTTGAGAAATAATGATGCTAGAAAGCTGCTGGAGATTTTTCCATAGAATTATCATTCTCATTTTGTTGTGTAAATAGAATGAATCCAAGGCTAAAGATATTTAATGACATTGAGTAGAGATGTGGATAACAATTAAGCATCACACAAGCTATATGTAATTGGTAAAAATAAAAATAAAATGAAAAATGATTATATGTATATTTGGTGTAAACCGGTATGGATATGAAATCAAATTGGATTTGGGAAAATAAGAAAGATAGGCCATGATTGCCAGAATAGCTGGAAGCCGAAGACATCTTGATATCGGTATTAATAATATACACATAAACACAAGCACCTATGTAGGTGCCTGGATACCATTTTATGTTTTTTTATCACAAGCTTGGGCCAAATGCATTGAATTCCGATGCCTTTTATCGTATCTTTTTGACCCAATCTGTTCGGCTGGTTATATTTGATATGTGGTTTAACCTCTTTTGTTGGTTGAAGTTAGAAAATATCTTCTACGATCGTCTTTCGTGTTTCAAAGATGGACTTAATTCTAAACTTACGCATGTTCTTCCATTCCTTAATTCTTTTATGATACTTAATGTGGCACCAATTTACTTGTTAGGTAGCTTGCTTGTTCATCTTCAATGCATGCGTATGCATCATGTTATAATCAACTCTAATGACCGTATGTTTGACAAATTCTGTCTGTGTTGTGGGCACTATAGAAATAAGATGAAACTTGGATAAAGTGGAAGAAGTGAACAGCCTGAAAAATTGCAATGTTATAATGGTTTGACATATGTTCGTTCTTATATTTGCAACCACAAGTTAGGGAGGCATAAGAGTATTCAGACGCACTGAAAAAAGTTGAGATCCAAACTTGTGCTACTATCAAATTGGGTTAAAGATCCTAAACCAATTCGAGGGTCTGCCTACTCGAATGTTCATCTGGATTGAAAGCTTTATGAAAACTACAGGGTGTACTTGAAAAACAAAAGTTAATAAGAATTTGTTGGTACACTTGTAGTTTGAAGTTCCGTTTTAAAAGTAGCTATTTTGTTTTGGATAGACTTTCTTATCTGTAACTGACATTCATCTCTCCTGTGACTGTTTCTGCTAAAATTATTGGATTTACAGCTCACAACAGAATTTGCTCTTTGGTATCTAAATTATGGAATCCATATTACCATTTAAAAAAAAAACTATGTCAATGTAGGACAGTGGGAAAAAAACTGGGTACAGCAATTTCCGAAAATAAATTTCAAGTTATTACCCCCCCTGTATTTATCACTGATAAAAAATTTCATATCAGAGTGAATCTGTCTTAGATTGTATTGTCATTTTGCAGCTGATTTGGTATCCTGTGTTAAGCACAATCTTTATAATTATTTGATATGCTTCGCCAAGAGGTACTAAATTATTTATTTCTTTTGAGTTGTCTGATTTCAGAGTTCTCCTATTTCTCATCAAATTGATATTTGTAACTTCTACATTCTGTATTGTTTTGCTTAAATGGTGCAGCAACTAGCAGCTGTGGTCATGCCCATCAAGGGATATCTAGTTCCATTTTGAATACAAAATATAATGGGTCTTTCCCCTTCAATTTCAGTTAAATTGTCTAATGAAGTTTATGCACTGGGCACTTGTAGCTTTTGCTGTCATATGTGTTCCAGTATCGGCATTATGATTCAAGGATCTTTGCCGTATCAATAGCCAGCCATGAAGTGCACAGTTGTTTTAATGCAAATTTTCATTTGTTTCATTCTCTTGATAAAATTTGTTCCTTCGATCTTATTATTGTTCCTGTCTTCTCTCTCATATCATCTGCCTATCGTTACTTCTGCTAATTTTCTTGGTCATACACATTGCAGAAGAAGCAATTTTCCTGCATTTATCAACCAAGGGGCAGCATTAGAATATTGAATCCCTCAATTTATGGCTTGAAAATTAGGTTTGAATGAAATTAGTTCTGATGTCATTATGCATATATTTAAATAGACAGGCAGATTAGATATTTCTGAAAGCATTGCTGCATACCTCGTTTTAACACATGTAAAGTTTATGTAGGGCCATGTAGATCCTAGTTCTTACTTGAGATGTTACTGATTTTGTGATATATCTGATGTGCTTTCTGCAAAACTTAAACAACTACTTGACAGCTGCTTAATGGAAAAAATGAAAAGCATAATATGTGTGTTGTTGTCATGCCCCTCTCTCTGGGTGCACTTGTAATTAGATCCCTATAAAAAGTCTCTTAAGTAGATCTTGCATACAATTAGTGCTAATTTGTATGAGGTCATTGATGGAGCTCCTTTTCGGGTCTCCTTCAGATGTTGTCTTCCGTCGATCTCCCGGTGGATCCTGGAGGTGATCTCCTGTTGCGTGTGGGTCACAATGGGTTTTGAGGAGATTGGTGATTTTGAGGAGTGCAGCGTCGAGTACCTGCAAAGAAGTCCCAGGATGGTTTGTTACCACCGAGAACCCTCCGATGATCAAGTTAGTACTAGATCCGAGCAGCATAACGGCTAAGTGGAGTCCAGAATCGTTTACTTGACCTCTCTGTGATGGGGGTTTATATAGTGTTGGAGGCACGCAGCAGCAGGCGCGAGAATCTCGCCGGCAGTTACGCTCTCAACGTCACGCTCGAGTAGAGAGCGGATCGCCAATTAATAGGGATCGTGAAGGCGTGGAACGTGGGATGTTGCTGGTGGAGAATCTGCGCGTGGCGAGATTTACGGAACGGCGGTTACGCCTGCGAGTGGTGGAGTTGGTCGGTCGGAAGGACCGAGGAAAACGGCCTCGGCTTGGGAGCTCGGAGACGAGCAAGAGGGTCGAGAAGTCTTGGTCCTGTGGCAGCTCGGGCAAGCTGAGGTGCCGAGGAGGCCAATTTGCAGGGAGCCCCGAGGAGGGCCAGCTTGTGCTTGCAGGTCGGGTACAAGGATGGCCCGGTCGGCCTCTGTGGGCCCTTTTTTCTGGATCTTGGGACATGTCATCTGCCACGTGTCCTGATCTTGAAGATTGCCAATATTGAACACCATCATTAGCACCCTACTCTTATCCTGACCAGCTAGCGGGTCGGGTCAGGAGTGGACTGCCGGGCCGTCCGGGGTAAGCTCCCTCCTAAGGTTTTGTCGGGACGCGTCTCCGGGCTGTCAGCTGTCTTTTCTGCCAGCGAATTAGGACGAGATCTCTGCATTTAAGGAAGGTGCGCCAGTTCATACATCCTGCCACTGAAGCGATGGTCCACATGTCAAGTGTCGGTTGGCCGACGCGACGTGTGCAGACCTGTGGCGTCTGATGGGGCGCGGTCCAGTGCGGGAACGACAAGTGGAGCAATCGGTCGTCGAGTTGACTTCGATCACCTGATGTTTTTTGTTGGGGCTTCGGCTCCGCTGCATGTGATGGGCCCAATGGCCTCGTTATGAGGGCTATAAATCTGCAGCGTCTGTTGGGTAGAAGGACGCCTGCTGGGGATGACCAAGCATGGAAGCTGCTCGGTTGATCTTGGCGAGGGCCTTGATCCCTGGCGTTGCGAGTAGGGAAGCTACCCCCCAGGGATAGCCGAGCAGGGAAGCCGCTTGGCTGTCTCTGGAAGGACTTTGATTCTTAGCATTGAAGGGGTTGTAAGAAGCTTTCCAAGGATAACCGGACAGTGAAGCTGCGCGGTTGCCTCTTGGCGAGAGTTTTGATCTCTGGCGTCGTGAGTAGGCAACCGCCAGCCTGGGATGATCGAGCGGGGTAGCCGCTCAGATGCCTCTTGTGAGAGCTTTGATCCTTGGCGTTGCGAGTAGGGAAGCTACCGGCCAGGGATAGCCGAGCAGAGAAACCGCTCGGCTGCCTCTAAGGAGGACTTCAATCCTTAACGTTGGAGGGGTCGTAGGAGGCCAGCTAAGGATAACCGGGCAGTGAAGCTGCGCGGTTGCCTCTTGGCGAGGGCTTTGATTCCTGACGTTGCGAGTAGGGAAGCTACCGGCCAGGGATAGCCGAGCAGGAAAGCCGCTCGGCTGCTTCTAAGGAGAACATTGATCCTTTTCTTTATTGGGTTGGAAGCTACCCGCTGGGATGCGCCGAGCAGAAAGGGGGTCGGCGGCCTCGCGAAGAGGGCTTCAGATCCTGAGCGTCTGATGGGCAGGAGGACGCCCGCCGGGGATGCGCCAAGCAGAAGGAACTCGGCGGTCTCGCGGTGAGGGCTTGAGATCTTCAGCATCTGATGGACAGGAGGATGCCCGCTGGGATACGCCGAGCAAGAAGGATCTCGGCGGCCTCGCGATGAGGGCTTCAGACCCTCAGCGTCTGATGGGCAGGAGGATGCCCGCTGGGGATGCGCCGAGGAGGAAGGATCTCGGCGGCCTCATGGTGAGGGCTTGGGATCCTCAGCGTCTGATAGGCAAGAGGACGCCCGCCGGGGATGCGCCGAGCAGAAGGAACTCGGCGGCCTCACGGCGAGGGCTTGAGATTCCCAGCGTTTGATGGGCAGCAGGATGCCCGCTGGGATGCGCCGAGCGAGAAGGATCTCGGCGGCCTCAGGTGAAGGCTTCGATCCTCAGCGTGAGAGGGGCCGTGGGAGGCCTGCTGAGAATGGCCGAACAGGGCAGCTGCTCGGTGCCTCTTGGCGAGGGCTTGGATCCCTGGCGTCGTGGGTAGAGGCCTACCAGCCGGGGATGACCGAGCAGGGTAGCTGCTCGGTGCCTCTTGGCGAGCGCTTTGATCCTTAGCGTTGGAGGGGCTGTAAGAAGCCCACTAAGGATGACCGGGTAGTGAAGCCGCGCGGTTGCCTCTTGGCGAGAGCTTTGATCTTTGGCGTCGTGGGTAGGCAACTACCAGCCTGGGATGACCGAGCGGGGTAGCCGTCCGGATGCCTCTTGTGAGGGCTTCGATCCCTGGCATCATGGGTAGGGAGCTACCAGCCGGAGATGACCGAGCAAGGTAGCTGCTCGGTTGCCTCTTGTGAGGGCTTTGATCCTTCAGGACGGGGACCGAGCAGGGTTACTGCCCAGTGCCTTTTGGCGAGGACTTTGATCCCTGTCGGTTGTGGTAGGAAGCTACCAGCCGGGGATAGCCGAGCAAGGACTCGACCGTCTCTGGGAGGACTTTGGTTCTTAGCGCGGAAAGGGCTGTAAGAAACCTACCAAGGACCCTTGGCTGGGTAGGGATACTGCCCGGTGCCTCTTGACGAGGGCTTTTGTCCTGAAGGATAGCCGAGCAAGGGATCCTCGGACTTGACTGCTTCTGGGAGGGCTTTCTGATCCCTGGCATTGCGGTAGGGAAGCTACCCGCCAGGGATAGCCAAGCGAGGATCGGGCTCGACTGCCTCTGGGAGGACTTTCTGATCCCTGGCATTGCGGTAGGGAAGCTACCCGCCAGGGATAGCCGAGCGAGGGTCGGACTCGACTGCCTCTAGTAGGACTTTCTGATACCTGGCGTTGCGGTAGGGAAGCTATCCGCCAGGGATAGCCGAGCGAGGGTCGGGCTCGACTGCCGCTGGAAGGACTTACTGATCCCTGACGTTGCGGTAGGGAGGCTACCCGTCAGGGATAGCCGAGCGAGGGTCGGGCTCGACTGCTTCTGGGAGGACTTTCTGATCCCCAGCGTTGCGGTAGGGAAGCTATCCACCAGGGATAACCGAGCAGGGTAGCTGCTAGATTGCCTCTTGGCGAGGGTTTTCATCCCTGGTGTAACAACTCCATGTTTAATGAACAAAGAATTGATTTAAATTCAAAGTATACTTGGAGTATTTAATATTGTTGATATCTCTTTAAGTATTTATTTCACACCATAATTACAAGAAAGAGCTTGTAGCTCATTGGTATACCCTGCACTGCTGAACCAAGCTATCAGAGTTCAAATCCCATACCCCACATTATTTTTAATATTATTTTGTTTTAAAATTTCTGAAATACCAACAATCAACACGTGTTTTCTCACAAAAACCCAACTACCCATGAAAAGTTAAAAGCACCAGTGGCTACCCCCGGCGACCCCCTACCTCTCGACGTCTTGACTCGGCCCGACTAGGCCGGCGGACCGGCCGACTCGGGCCGGCGCCGCCGGCCGGACTCGGCCGGACGGCCGAGTCGCCTGAAGAAGAAGTGAGCCCCTTGGTCTTCTGTACACCCCTGCATACTTTAAATGGTTAGATCGTTTCCAGAAAGCACAATAAACACCAATTACTCCAATTTTTAATGATTTTTACAATTATTTTTACATTTTTATTTAAAAACCCTACATCTACCCTAACCCTAGCCTAACCCTATAAATACACCCCCTACCCCCTATCCTCTCATCCTAAAATTTTGAGCCCGCTCTCTCAAAATCTCAAGAAAATATTTTGTACTTTGAAAACGAGCGAAAGACGAAGCTCCAACGAAATCGACGGCGAACTTCCGGTGATCGTGTTAGAAACTCTCGGCGACGAGTCGACACACCGGCGAACCCTCTTCTTCCTTATCACTCTCGTGTTTGTCCGAATCCGTAAGTCCCATTCTAACCTCTCTCTCTCTCTTTCTAAAATACGAATTTACAAACCCGACGGAATTGGAACAAAACCGATTTTCAATTCGGTTTTCTTATAAACTTCACTTCTCACTAATACAATCATGATTAAACTTTCTCATGTTGACTATTAAACACTAATCAAATAAATTGATCAAGTTTCAATTCATGAAATGATAACTTTTCCATTTATCGTATTTTTTTATTTAAATACCATATTATTCCAATTTCACATTGAACTCCATTAAACTTGCTATAACTATAAGTAAAGCACGAGGTAATGACCTACCTCCTCACACACTCCCATCTAAACATAGTACTATAATCTTGAAAATTTAGAATACGAGAAAACAAATCTTTTCATTAAAATACTCTTTACTTAATAAAACTTTTAGTATTGATACATTTTTATAAATACATAACTTTTAAAATAATAAAATATATCTAAACTCATCCAATTAAGGACTGTCGCATTCATTAGGAAAGTCGTGAACTTTCAGTCGTTTATCTAAACCTGACTTTGTGGTGTCTAGACTAGACAAGTGAGAAAGGTAACTTTAAAAGGCCCGTCTCACGGTGATTCGTGAGCGGATCCCTCCTTTCTTCACTTGTACTTATCTGGCCACAATTGGCGGTGAAGAGGCGATTTGAACTTGTCATTAAAACATAGAATACAGAAAAATCGATATCTTTACAAATAAATACCATTTACTTAATAAAACCGTCTTCTAAAAGATTAGTATTTATAAAATCTTTGCAAAGCGCCGCTACAACCCATTTTGGTCTCGAAAGATTTAAAATACGACATTTTAAGAAAATGAGATTTTTAGAATATAAAATATTTATTAAAATTATTTTTGTATAAATATATGTATATTTATCATTTAAATATCTATTTTATTATAATATAAATAGTCCACCTTTTTCTAAAAAAAAATCCCAAGAATAAATTTACACTAAAATACCATGAATTTCAAATAAATTAATATTACAGATAAATACCTTTATTTATAAAACTAAGATATTTTCACTAGAAATGACACAATATAAAATCCACATTCATTACAACTCTAAAGACGAATAATAAATACTTGGGGTGTATCTTGAAAACTATACAAAAGTATTTTTACATAAAACCCCCTCAAGTTTTATAAACTACCCTAAGGACCCTAGTAAATATAGGACTTTGATTTATATTTCTACTGTCTGACTCGGGTTTGAGTCTGATCATAATCCGACTTGAATATGATTCAAGTACCATATAAATCTACAATATTACAATTCAACATGAACACACGAATCCATGAATTCAGTTATCAATCTATTCAACTTGACTGAACCAAACCATGGATATACTTTCCATTTACATGATTCCAGTTTACATCCATTACATCCGTTATTGATATCATGGTTTCGGTCAGTCATCCAACTATACAACTTATACAATACAATATAACAATATAATCAAAACACTACGGGGTTTAAGGGGTAGATTGGTACGGAAGGTGTTAAAAGTGGTACGAGACAGTAAGATTAAGACACCTAACATGAATCCTGTTACTGTTGTACCGTGGCATAACGGTTCCTTGTACTTTCAGTTTGCCCTGGTCTCTATTATATAGAGACCCCTCTCGTATACACTGGCATTCTTCTGTACCAAGCTACAAACAACAGCGTTAACATAATATTCTACAATATTATACAACTTTAAAAGATACATTCTTATTCTGTCTTTTCTATTTCTCCTTTAACTTTGGGACTTACCGAACGACCTGTTCGCTGACGACATTCTATTTTTTTCTTCTTTGAATGCCGTTAGGTGATCTGGACACAGCAGAGATCGAGCCCACCAGTGAACACTTGGATCCGTTCCTCGAAGACCCCGAGCTTTAGACATTGTACATTTCCAATCAGTACCTTTAATTTCCTGTTATGCCATTGTTTAGGCATCGTTTTTACTTCAGTTATATTTCCTTTTCATGTATTGTACAAAAGAATGTTAATAAATAAAATTGCTGTTATTTTTATGTCTCTTGTCTCTTGTGATTACTTTTATATTGCTTAGATACGCTTAGCGTATTTACTTCACAGTAAATACGTAGCGGACCAGTCGCGTCCCCTTCGCCGTATACCGGGAAGCGGGGCGTGACACCTGGCGTTGCGAGTAAGGAAGCTACCGGCCAGGGATAGCCGAACAGAGAAGCTGCCCGGCTGCCTCTACGGAGGACTTTGATCCCTGGCGTTGCGAGTAGGGAAGCTACCGGCCAAGGATAACCGAGCAGGGTAGCTGCTCGGTTGATTCTTCATAAGGTTTCGCCCGACCATCCATTTGCAGGTATGGGGAATAGGAACGGTCGCGGTGAACATGCGAATAGCACGTGCATCGATTGTGCGGGGAGGCGAAGTGCCAGGGTAGCGTCGTTTCGATTCCGCCAGAGGAGGCTCAACGATCGCCCAGCGGACGAGTATCGGCCCGTGAGATCTGTGGCCATGGGACGTAGCCTGCCGGTGGTCAGCCGTGCCGATGAGGACAGAGTCTTCTGGAGGCGGGGGGAGCGGCGATCTGGGGCCCTTCCCTGACCGTTTGGACTTTAGTCGATCTATCGGCCACGGGGGCGTTGATGACGGTCGCCGGAGGAGATTCATCCGTGCCTCCGATGAGGGGGAGGCGGCGGTTGGTACCTGGATCTTCAGGGTGATCGCATGCCATGCGGACGGAGATTGGAAGACCAACTTTGTTTTTGTGGAGTTTTGTGTTCCCACAAACGGCGTCAACTGATGGAGCTCCTTTTCGGTCTACTTCAGATGTTTGTCTTCTGTTGATCTCCCGGTGGATCCTGGAGGTGATCTCCTGTTGCGTGTGGGTCTCAATGGGTTTTGAGGAGATTGGTGATTTTGAGAAGTGCAACGCCGAGTACGTGCAAAGAAGTCCCGGGATGGTTTGGTACCACCGAGGACCCTCCAACGATCAAGTTAGTATTAGATCCGAGCAGCGTAACGGCTAAGTGGAGTCCAGAATCGCTTACTTGACCTCTCTGTGATGGGGGTTTATATAGCGGTGGAGGCACGCAGCAGCAGGCGCGAGAATCTTGCCGGCAGTTACGCTCCCGATGTCACATCCGCGTAGAGAGCGGATCGCCAATTAATGGGGATCGTGAAGGCATGGAACGTGGGATGTTGCTGGCGGAGAATCTGCGCGTGGCGAGATTTGCGGAGCGGCGGCTGTGAGTGGTGGAGTTGGTCGGTCGGAAGGACCGAGGAAAACGGCCTCAGTTTGGAAGCTCGGAGACGAGCAAGAGGGCCGAGAAGTCTTGGTCCTATGGCAGCTCGGGCGAGCTGAGGTGCCAAGGAGGCCAATTTGCAGGGGGCCCCGAGGAGGGCCAGCTTGTACTTGCAGGTCGGGTACAAGGATGGCCTGGTCGGTCTCTGTAGGTCCTTTCTTCTGGGTCTTGGGACATGTTATCTGCCACGTGTCCTGATCTTGAAGATCGCCAATATTGAGCACCATCAGTCATACAGTTATATTAAGATTTAATTATTTAGCAATCCTATTAGGAGATGAACTAAGAGGTGGTTTTTGAAGGTTAAGATTTTAGTTATTTTAGTTAATTTTTTTTGTTTTGGTATTTTATGTAGTTAGCAGTATGTAAAGCACATAGATTTGATGTTGATGCCCTTTTGAAGGGGCGCATAAACGGGTCAACATGATGTGTGTATGTGATGAGGAGGAGGGGGGATTCAAAAACAAATCCTACCATCACCATCATATGTAGTGATGCACCATGCACTATGGAATTGATGTAAATGATCATGTCCTTGTTGGAAAGAATGAGAAGTTTTCTTCATAATTGTTTGCTTAAAATCTTGGTGTGCATATAATTGTCAAAGAGTTGATAGGATTTGTTTCTTGGTCAAAAAGTTAACTCTGCACTTGTTGATGATCAGCATTGTACGTCTTGATCTTCATCGCCTAAAGTATATGTAAACCAATTTTCATGTGACTTTGATGACGTTGATACTATTTCCCATTGATTTAGTATTCTTATCACTGATACATGTTAAATTTACAACCATTCGATTCAAGAGCAAAGTATATCCAAACCACATAATTTTATCGTGCGTATATTTCTTAGATTATGTTGATCTTGATAACGGAGCCGATCATAAAACATAAATAATGTGTTTCCTATTTGACTGATCTGCAAGAGATTTTTCTCCTAGGTTAGCTGATTGAAACATTCAGCTCACGATATTATCCAGTAAACTTTCAATTCCATATCTTATTCATCGTACAAATCTACAACCTTTGCGTGCCTCTTCATTAAGCCACTAACTCAGCTTCACAATACAAGAAACTTGCGGCATTGTAGCCTGCCAGATCTTCATTGCATCACACGTCACTGATGGAGTTTATCTATAAACTTATTCCTGAATAATTCTTTTGCTATAAATTTTTTTTGCAATTCAAGCTAATTTACTTCTAATTGTCTATAGAGAAGAAAATGTATACTACTACTTTGTATAAACACAACTAAAACATTTAAAACTGTTTGCAAAACTTCTTATGCAAACCAATATTTTGAAGGACTTATCGAGACAACGGAAGTAGATAGATGGGTTAAATGTAACGTTTTTATGGACTATTATTTTTTTGTAGGCTAAATTACAGAGGGTGATGCCGCTAAACAGCCAAAAATGAAAGATTTTTTGTTTTTTAAATTTAAATCTTCTTCAAATAGACAAGCAAGAAGGTTCCATGCATCACACTTCCATATGTGTTTTTTTATTTATTGATGAGACTATGTTTTCATGCGCAAGTAATCACAATTATTGTGCCTAGCTTTGCACTATGATAGGTTACAGTGTTCATGTTGCATCAAGATTATGCCAGCTTGATATAATATATTATTTCGTAAATCAATAGCTTAAGGTCTTAGGTAAAGTGGTTTTTGACACCGTAACAAAGCACCAAGTTTAAGAGGTCCTGAGCTCAACCGTCATCATTGTCAATTTGAAATTATATTTATTTATCCCCAATATATTTAGCATTAACATTATTCGACAGCCAATTTTATTTAAAACAACATTCTAGCTCTTATACAAAGTCCTTGACATGTTCTTGTATCATGGTCTTTAAAACTTTTTGTGGCCACAGAAATTTTGGGGTGGAATGAAAAATCTGTCAGTTTATACCAGCTTTTAGTTTATTAAAGCTTTCTATTTAGTTTCAATAGCGAAAAAGGTCCATGTACAAAAAGGCTTAAGTTAAATTTGAACATGCATCAGTCTTGCATTTCTTCAGATTATATATTTCATATCACTGATTAGGAATGAAGGGCCTTGTTATATTCTTCAATATGAAATTATGGATGCTTCTAATCTGTCAATCGCTTTATATGCAGGCATTACAGATAATGAGATCTATTTCCTTCAGATAAAGCACAATTTGAATTGTGATTTATTTGGATGAGAGTATCGTTGAGCATCAAGGAAGTTGTAAGGGAAAGAATGGGAGCGAGCTTGCTGTAGATAATGATTTTTTTGACGCTCTTGTTTCAGGTGAGAAAATAATTTACTAAGCTTCAAAGTTCGAATCTTACCTGTGTCCTTGGTATTAACATTTTGCTACTGCCATCCATATCTGGAACCTGTTTATTTTATTGTAAGTTGTGAAGTAGATCGAGAAGTTATGTCATAAATATATGTACTTCTGGCACTTTGGAACGAGTCTCGCTCAACACTTTTTATACAAGAAAGATTTGACTTTTTTTTATACAACGTAGTCGCTCCATAAATTTTACTGAGGAAAACCAGAATACTAAAACAAAAAAATTATAATGTTCATATCATAAAATACTTAACATTTCAGTTGAGTTTTTTTCCCTTCATACACGTATAAATTAAGTTGGTAATGGTATATATTGTTCATAAATTATTCTGACTTGAAGTTAAAATGCAGCACTTGTTGACAAGTACTTCAGAGTTGTGATGATCAAGGAGATAAAAGTTTGGCCTGCAAGTTAAAAAGCAAAACAGCCGTGATAGACAGATTAGTATCTTATGATAATGTTGAAGAAGAGCAGGAAAAAATGTTTAGTTTTTCCGAACTCCATACTTCAAAAAGGGTGGTTCAGTGATCACCTTCTATTTTCCTGCAAATTCTACCACTGCAGAGGTAGTTATGCGATTCCATACATTTTTTTTCAATTCAAGCAGATTGATAGCATCTTTTATTAGTAACTTATCCAGCACATATAACATCTCATCTTGGCTTATTAATATATGATAACTATCGAGTTAAACCAATTTCTGACCATAACATCAGGTATATCTCATTGGCTAATTTTCTAGAATTTCGTTGGTATTTTGTCGCAAATTAAGGTTTTACTCAATCACTACAGAATCAATAATTAACCAAGTATTGGACATAACCGCCGGTATTGGTTCCAATTGAGTAAATATACTTAGATTTCATTGGTTCTTTGTAGAAAATTCATCTTATATCGTTTTTAGTGTTTCGATAGGCTACACAAATGGGAATCTGTTTAATCTGTCCTTGACTTTATCTCTGTCTTTGAGTGGAACATATTGTTTTATAACAACATTGTTTTGTTTCCAGCTTAATTCAAGATTAAATTAGATGATGTAAACCAATCATCTGGCATAGTGATAATTCAACCTGTGTTTTTCAATAGTTTCCTTGACTGTTAATTTAACACTCATCAGGAAAGGGAAACAACGGCATCCTAAATTTGATCAAATCTTACATGTGAAATCTTGTTTCAAAGCTGGTCATGGCAAGTATTCAGAGTACATCACAGGTCAGTCTCTTCTCCCTCGGTAATAATAATTATTATTATTATTTCATTGTTAGGGTTTTTGGTAATCAATGTTCTTTCATTTTTCTTGCTTGTTTTATTTTTGATTTCTGCTACTGTTTAGACACGTGACTGTTTTAGATCCCTCATTCTCAAAGCCGATTGAGTCAGAAGATTTGGGGTGATCAGAGGTGTTCTCTATTTCAAGGTGTTATTTGTCTTCCTCTTGTTTTTTTTTTTTTAGCTTGGGCTCCATTTATTTCAATTTCATTACTTTTTCATACTGTTGCTCACTGTTTATTTGATAAATTGCTTCGTTAAGCAAGCCGAAGAAAATTATAAGGAGTGTTTAATCTTTATGGTTGGATATATAATTCTACGAATAGATTTATGATTGTTTTTTAAATTACTCTATATGCTAAAATCCTCTGTTGAATGTAAAATTTTGTTTTTATAATTACAAATTATGAGATAAGAATTTTAGTAACAGTTTCAAGACTTGTCATATAGACATGTTTCAAACATACAATTCTCCGTCAGATGTAAAATTTTACTTAATTTTTCATCTATCTTATTAAAATTTAGAAAAAGATGTTTAAAAGGAATTGTGCACTAATATGAGTTATTAATAGAGAAAATTTAGCGAATTGTTATTTTGCAATCATCACTTGTATGATCCTTTAGGGGTTGATTCCTATTTCTATTTAACAAGTAGAAGGAGCATCACATTTTGCCTTTTAACATTCTTCTTATTGTGCTGTTTTTTTTTATCTCAACTGTTTGATGATTTAGCATGTTACATTTTCCTTCTATTTTGCTAATTTTTTTTTATCTCTACAGTTTGATGATTCAACATATTACATGTTATGTAGAAGTTTTTATTTTTTACTTTTACTGAATATGGGAACTATAATATAGCAGTGATGAGTTGAGGTGGTATTTGTGAATGTTTGAGTTTTCACTTTTTTGCAATGCAATACCTGTAGTAGCATCACATTCTTAATTTCGTTTGATGTCTTAATTAATAAGTTTATAAGGAAAAAATCATACATAGAGAGCTCTGTTGGACTATTAGCATTGCTAATTTCATCATTGTCAAAACAATAGACATCAAACATTTTTTAAATAAGACTTGTCCTTAAAGGCAATGAATAACTTATAGGACCATGACACATAAGGAAGCCTTCGGTCGTTTTCTTAAAACTTGAATCATACATGTGAAGATTAATGACAATAATGTTCGGCGCAGTCTTACATTTTTTTTGTTTACTTTGATTTTTAAATTTTCATTTGCTTCTTCTTTTCAATTTTCGTTATTTTCTGATAATTATAGCTTAAACCTTGCTGTATTTTCTTATAGGTTACTTTCTTTTGATCCCTACTGTTCTTACAAAGAGGTTCATTAGAAATTCAACTTGTCTATGATTTATTTTTAGAAAAGCGAAACTCTTCGGCTTCCCCAGATCTAGTACTTACGAAATGCATATCTTTTGTTTATAGGTGTTGTCATCTAAAACCCAAATCAATAGTTTTAGGTTTAAATTAATTAAGAAATAAAACATAGATAGTGGACGTATTTTCCTTTCTCATATGACAATAATTTGCAGTTTCTACTTGTCCTCTTAAACTTATGCCTATTTTTTGCATGTGTTGAAAACATTTTGATATTTGATATTTTTATTTTTCACATATCCCTTTTTCCCCTTGAGAAACTTCAAGTTATGGTGGTTAAGTATTGCGGCATAGAAAAGCCTTTTCATGTCAAAAAAGTTCAAAATAATAACCAACATTTCTTTTATTGCTTTGCATACAGATTGACTTTATGACCAACATGAAAGAAAAATCACGAGAGTAGAACCATGGAGGACGACAAGCTTCATATGAGCAATAACGATAGATTGATCCAGTTTTAGCGCGCAGAGTTGGATAACAAACTAGCAGTATGCAAAATCTATAGCAAAATTTGCCCAGAGTTCAGTTCTTTTACAAATATGAATCATTTTAATGCAATATAAATGATATTTTGTCCTATACCACTTGTGAATAAGGCGTTGTACCTTGATTGATCCTGATGGCCTGTCTTGTAATCTATTAATGCAGTAATATGCATGCTTTCGGTTTTTGTTTCGTGGCCGTATAGAATTTCCCTTTCATATATCTACAAAATTTATGGTGCTTCACAATTTATCAAGTTATGGTATTTATATCTTTAAAAGCCGATAGATTATGGTTTTTAGTAAAATTTGGCCCAATATATAATGTTTTCTATACCACAATGTCTTCTATATTGATACGGTCGATTGACTTAGAATTTGAATACTTTTTCATATATATATATATAACTACAACTTTCAAGGCTGTATGTAAAAAAAATTCAAATTTGAAAGGGGAATCAATTTCAAAAATATTTGGTAGCAAGGCATTATTTTGTTTTACTTATTTATAAGCCTAGAATCTCAGCTCCATGATAGGATGTTACAGTATTTTTATCATTTTAAATGACCTCACACTACTACAAATAAGGGTTGCCCCTACGGATTTATCCGTAGGGGCAACCCACTGCCCCTACGGATATATGCGTAGGGACGAAAAAATACCCCGTAGGTGCAAAGGCCGCAGGTGCAAGTTGAGGTCCTGAACTTGCCCCTACAGGCAAATTCTTGTCCCTACGGATTTATCTGTAGGTGTTGTTGCCCCTACGGATTACTCCGTAGGGACAATCAAATCATATATTTTTTTATGTTTTTTTGAATATATTGTATGTACCTACGGATATAACCGTAGGTCCTTGTTATACCCATACGGATATATCCGTAGGTAATATGCCGTATGGGCAAAATATCAGGTTTCCTGATATTTTGCCCCTACGGATAACACCGTAGGGGATAGACAGTGGCCCCTACGGATATGTCCGTAGGGGCAGTCCCAACACCCTGCACTGAGATCACAGGGGGGAAAATATCAGGTTTCCTGATAGTTTGTCCCTACGGATATGTCCCTAGGGGCAACATATATACCTACGGCTTAATCTGTAAATACATATTGTCTGTATTTTTTTTTAAAAAATGGGCTGCTAGATTTTTTCCTGTCCTATGCACAATACTATATACATCAATCAAATCATATATTGCAGTATTCATAATCACATCTCACGCATATATATAATATACAAAAGAAACCCAAAAACTGAATATGATATAAATACAAACCAATATCAATATCGTTTCAAAATGTAGTACAATGTGATATAAATAAATACATGTTTCAAAAAATAAGAACCAAAAAGCTACCCTAGTTCGGTCCAGC
This sequence comes from Agapanthus africanus, assembly GCA_030015575.1. Lineage (NCBI taxonomy): Eukaryota > Viridiplantae > Streptophyta > Magnoliopsida > Asparagales > Amaryllidaceae > Agapanthus > Agapanthus africanus. The sequence continues at coordinate 642,398,216 of CM057340.1, forward strand.
TCCACCTCTGAATAACGTTAGAATAACGCGCGCCTGCTCCTCGGTCAATAAACTCTGCAATGCGTCGCAAGCGGGAGTCTGAGCGGCATGTGGAGCTGGTGATGTGGTTTGCGCAGCCGCCGTCGAGGTAGTCGCTTGCGGAGCCGCGGCTGCGGGAGTCTGAGTGGGCGGTGGAGCTACAGGAGCTGTCTGCGGAACCGCAGCCGATGTAGTGGCTTGCGGAGCCGCAGCCGAAGGAGATGCATGTGGAGGCTCGGCCGATCTACCCTGTCGCGTCTGGACATAACGTGTGTAAGAAGCATGTAAGAACTGTGTATTATTCGAATTCGTATCATTATTAAGTTATTTCGAAACCCTGTTTGGATATCTAGTTTGGAAAAGCGTTGTTTATTTTAATTACATATGTATGTATGATTAATCAAACTTAAGTCTAAAACCAAATAAGCTCAAGCTATGTACTAATTATGGATATGTTGATATGTATATAATATGAAATGATATTTTACTATAAAGTACTATACATACCAGCATCTCCTTCAACTCCTGAACGGTGGCCCTCAAGCTATCCAGTTCCTGATGGACATGCCGGTCACTGGAGACGGAGGAAGTAACCGCCGGGGTGGAGTCCAACCTCATATGGGCCATGCTAGGGCCCAATCCCCAGCCTCTCTCCCAACCTCCGTGGTGCCCTCCGTGTGCGGCATCCAGAACTGGGGTCAGCAGCCTCGGATCGTTCTGTCCGGTAAAATCGATCTCCGAGACCTGGGCCTGCTCAACCACCCGCTCCTACACCCACATTAAGCAGTAAAGTATAAGTATAAAATTTAAACTTGAACCTTCCAAAACTAAAATTTCAAATTTGGGTAGAAAAAATATTAACACTTACGCAGTACTCCTGGGTAGCGACGTCGGGATATCGAAGCTCGCCCGTGGCAGGATCTGTCGAGGTGCCGTGGACAGCAAGATATGCGGACAGCACGCTCGGTGTACCACCTGACGCCACGGTTCGAGATGTCTGCAATATTAGAAAGTAACTCTTAATATTAGAAATATTAGAGAATAACTCTTAATATTGCAGAATATTAGAGAATAACTCTTAATTTACCGATAGCTCCATGGCTCGAGTAATGTTGTCACGCCCCGCATCCCGGAGTACGCAAGATTGGGCACGTGACATAGCCAACCATGTTACCTGTGGGTAGGAAGTATCCATCCACAGTCACATTACGGCTGTAGAGATATCAAGAACAAGATAAAACTATCTAACACATGTCCACAATCCAGAATAACAAGAATCAATGATAAATAAATGCGGAAGCAAATGATCCAATACAATAATAGAAAAGTATGTCCCATAATGCGGGCTCACATCTGGAAATAAAAATGCGGGAAATAAAACTGACCAATACAGAACTCACAACTCAGCCTGCCGGCTGAAGTACTCCTGCTCGGATAGCGACAGTGGTAAAGAATCTGGTCCATGCAAAACCCAGACGTCAGCGCGTCATGTCAACCAATAATATAATGTGAACAGTGTAATAGGCAATGCAGAAATAAACATGAATGAAGCAATAGTATGAAACAAGCAGTGCAGGGTAGGGTGCAGTGGGTAACTAAACTGTTTTATCGGGTTTTCTATTCTAAAGTCTTTGAAATCAATTTGAGTAATCCTCCATGTAACTCAAAGGATATGTCCCGTTACCCCCCGGGACCACGGATCAGGAAGATGGGAACCAATAGTGGTTCTGTCCCGTTGCCCCCCGGGACCACGGATCAGGAAAATGTAAAAGTCATGAATGGCTCTGTCCCGTTACCCCCCGGGACCACGGATCAAGTAATACCCTTTTAAGTTACATTTTAGATTACCCTTTTGATTTCCCCATACCCCCAAGTTATACGTATCATGTCAGGTATTCAGTAATCAAGAACTAATGCCAACACAAGTTCAGGTAACAGTAGGTTTGTCTGGATAGACAACAAGCTTGGTTCATGAGGACTCCATGTCAGGTTTGTTGGCATTAGGCATGAGATCAGGTAACAGGTCAGGTCATGGTACATCAGGTCAAGTCGATAGTAAAAGGTACCATGTCAGGTGCATCGGTATATATATCATGTGTAGCAAAGTCAGGTCAAGATGTAACAATATCGTGGGTGTGCCCACAACAGGTATATATTCGAACAGGGGATTAACAGCAGGAAATAAGCAATAAATTAAACAACAATAAGCAGTTCATTTAATCACAATAGCGCATTAATATAGTACAGCCGTTTTATCATATTAATAGGTTTTGAGCCCCTTTGCGGTGCAATAGATCACATGATGGTGCAATACCGTTATATCAATATCAGAATGTAATAGAGCTACATGTGTAAAGGCTATCATCCTTTAAACGGTAAAATGTGATTAACGGGTAAACTTCGTTATTAGGGTTAAAGTGGCAAACTGTAATTTTCGGTTAACTGTAATATGATATGTCATATTGCAACCAAATGAGAAAATAACTATACTGAGTTACGTTTTGCAGGTTTAATGAGTCAAAACATATATAATTGTATGGTATAGCATGTAGCAAGTGATACTTGCCTCGACGGGTCGCGAACCGGGAAAAACGGACGTAACGTCGGCGGGGAAACACGCGACGGACGCACGGTTCACGGATTGAACCCAAACAACGAACAATGGGACCACGCGGATCGGGGTACCTCGCTGGAACGTCGGATCAAGTCGTCGGTACGGCCGGATTCCGGCGAGATGCAAAACAGCCACAACAAGTTTAGAAACTCTATGTACAGTCGAGCATAAACTAGAAGGGGAAAAAGGAAGGAGGAAGATGAAGGAAGGCTTACTGGGAATGCAGAGGTTGCGACAGCGACGGGGTCGACGGCGATGGGGCGCCGGCGAGGATGCTGCAGGCGGTAGGCTAGGGCTGTGGGTGCTGGAGGAGGAAAGAAGGTGAAGAAGGAGAGGAAGTGGTCGGGTCTGGTGCGCAGGTGAAGAGGAGGTGGTCGGCGGTGGCGCAGGTGACGACGACGAGGGTCGCCGACGGGGTATTCCGGCCAAACTGAGAAGGCACGGGTTGGCCGGAGGTTTCTGTTGCGGCGCCGAGCACACGGGGAGAAGGAGGGGACGTCGAGGTTGGAAAGAGGAGGCGGAGGCGAGGGTGACGGTGGTGGCGGCGATGAGGTTGCGGCGGCGACGGGTGAGCAGGGATGGGTGCAGGTGGCCGCGGCTATGGCGTAAGGTGTACGGGGACGTGGGGAGAGGAGGAAGGATGTGGCGAGGTTGAGGAGGCAAGGATCCCGGCGGTGCTAGCGCCGGTGTTGGGGCTCCGGTGGCGACGGAGGAGGTGGCTAGGGCTGAGGGAGCGATGGGTTCTCGCGAAGGAGTTCTGGTTCGTGGTTGAAAAATATGAAGAGGAGGGAAAATATAAATATGAGGGGGGGAGAGAGAGAGAGAGAGAGAGAGAGAGAGAGAAGTTAAGGAGGGGCCCACGGTAAAATTTCCATGCTGATTGGCTGAGGAAGGATTCGTGGGTTAAAAAAATATATAAAAGATTTTTTTAAAAGTTAATTTAACAGAAAGATTACGTATATATTATAGTTTTGATTATTTTAATAATTTGGAATTTTGGCGCTAAGTGAAACATTTCCAAATCACGTCCGGGTTGGGTCCAAAAATTCGAAATTCAAATAATAGGATTTTAAGCGGGTTCCAAATTTTAAAATGAAGTGTTTTATGATTAAAAAGCATGCCCCCAAGTCGGACACTTGCACGCGCGCGTAGCCGTCCAAACTCGTCCGTTTCACCGAACGGGATGAGAACTCGACGCACGGACGCTACCACGCGGCTAGGGGTGACGAGTAGGCCAAGATAGATATTTTTAATTTTATTTTAGGTGCTAAAATTTATTATGTGCAGAAATGACTTAGCCAGATGAAATTTTTACAGTACGACCCAAACAAGCAAGATAAATAAAATGAGTAATATTTAATGCTCAACCAATAACAGAAAAGTAGTATTGGGCTCGGGTGTTACATTATACCCAACTACAAAAGGATTTCGTCCTCGAAATTCCACGAATACAAGATAGAAAACTACGGGAAAAGGTGAGGAAACTTCTGTCGGATCTCGTCTTCTCGCTCCCACATGGACCCTCCATGCGATCGATTTTACCAAGAAACTAACACAAGGGGGATAATCTTGTTCTTAAGAACCTTTTCCCTTCGATCCATGATTTCAACCGGTCGCTCCTCAAAAGTTTGGTCCTCCCGTACTGTTAACTCCGAATGATCCAAGACGTGTGTTTCATCTCGAACATACTTTCGTAGTTGAGATACATGAAACACATCGTGCACACCTGCCAAGGACTGCGGTAACGCCAAACGGTACGCTACCTCTCCAACACGCTCCAATATCTCGATGGGTCCAACAAATCGAGGACTAAGCTTTCCTCGACTCCCAAAACGAATCACCCCTCTAGTCGGTGATATCTTCAAGAATACCAAATCACCCACGGCGAACTCTAGAGGTCTTCTTGACGTGTCAGCCCAACTTTTCTGTCTGTCTTGAGCTGCCTTCATATGCTTTTTGATTGTATTCACCTTCTCAACTGTCTGTACCACCAAATCTGGTCCCAGTAATCTTCGTTCACCAACATCATCCCAACAAACAGGTGAACGGCACTTACGACCATACAAAACTTCAAACGGAGCCTTCTGGATAATTGCTTGGAAACTATTGTTATAAGAAAACTCCACCAAGTGTAGATGATCCTCCCCTGAACCCTTGAAGTCCAACATGCATGCTCTCAACATGTCTTCAAGAGTTTGGATCGTTCTCTCCGACTGACCATCCGTTTGAGGATGATAAGCTGTGCTAAACTTCAATCGAGTCCACAAACTTTCCTGTAAACTCCTCCAGAAGTGTGATAAGAACCGAGTGTCCCAATCGGACACGATGCTTACCGGTACGCCATGTAATCTTACAATCTTCTGCATGTACCGTTCTGCCAAAGTCTCCGTTGATTGACCAACCCGGAAAGGAATAAACTGAGCTGCCTTGGTCAATCGATCAACAATCACCCATACTGCATTGTTGCCCTTTGGACTCCGCGGTAAAGCTGTCACGAAATCCATGGTTATATGTTCCCACTTCCACTGAGGAATCGGAAGTGGTTGCAATAAACCAGCAATCCTTTGGTGTTCAGCCTTGACTTGCTGACATACCAAGCACTTAGCCACGAAGCGAGCAATCTCCCGTTTCATTCCTTCCCACCAGAAATGCTGTCGAATATCACGGTACATCTTTGTACCTCCTGGATGTACAGAGTAAGCTGAACTGTGTGCCTCCTTCATAAGCTCTTCACGAACATCTCCCTTTGGCACACATAAACGGCTACCATACCTCAACGAACCATCTTCGTGGACCAGTAAATCTGTTCGTAGTCCAGCTTCAACCTGCTCTCGAAACCTTTGCAGTCTAGGATCCTGTGATTGTGCCGCTTTAATCTTCTCAACTAAGGACGACTGTACTTGCAACTGCATCAACTGTCCCGTAGAATGTGGTAGCACAACCTCCAAGTCAAATCTTCGAAAATCCGCAATGATCTCCCTCTGCGTAGTTAACACCTGGATCGCTGGTAACCGACTAAGTGCATCCGGCACGACGTTAACCTTTCCCGGATGGTACTTAAGATCAAGGTCGTAGTCGGCCATTAGCTCCAACCATCTACGCTGCCTCATGTTCAACTCCTTCTGAGTGAACACATACTTCAAACTCTTGTGATCTGTAAAAACTTCGACTCTCTCATCCAAAAGATAGTGTCTCTAAATCTTCAAAGCGAAGATCACAGCCGCAAGCTCCAAGTCATGAGTCGGATAATTCTTCTCATGGGTCTTCAGTTGTCTTGATGCGTATGCTATGACCTTCCCATGCTGCATCAAAACACATCCCAATCCTTTCCCAGATGCGTCGCTATGAATCACCAGCCCTCCGGAATTGTCTGGTACGGTCAGGATAGGGGCGGTTATCAACTTCTGCTTCAACGTCTCGAAAGCCAACGCACATTTATCCGTCCATACAAAAGGTACGTCCTTGCGCGTAAGCTTGGTCAACGGTTCTGCCAAACGAGCGAAGTTCTCCACAAATCTCCTGTAGTATCCGGCTAAACCAAGGAAACTTCTTATCTCAGCCACATTTCTTGGAATAGGCCAATCTCGAACTGCTGCAATCTTTTCGGGATCGACGGCGATTCCGTCGCCCGACACAACATGTCCCAGAAACTTCACTTCTTCCAGCCAAAATTCGCACTTACTCATCTTCGCATACAATTTCTCCTGTCTCAATGTCTGCAGTGCGATCTTCAAATGCTCAGCATGCTGCTCCGAACTCTTCGAGTAAACCAGAATATCGTCAATGAATACCACAATAAACTGGTCCAAGAATGGTGAAAAGATTCGATTCATCAAGTCCATAAATACCGCCGGCGCATTTGTTACTCCGAAGGGCATCACTAGATACTCGTAGTGTCCATACCGAGTTCGAAACGCCGTCTTGCAAATATCTTCTGCTTTCACTCGGACCTGATGATATCCGGATCGCAAATCCAGTTTCGAGAATACCCTCGTGCCACTAAGCTGCTCAAAAAGTTCTCCAATGCAAGGGATCGGGTACTTGTTCTTAATAGTCACCCGGTTTAATTCTTGATAGTTGATGCACATCCTTCTCGTGCCATCCTTCTTCTTTACTAGAAGGACTGGAGCTCCCCAAGGCGAGTTGCTGCTTCGAATCCAACCCTTCTCAAGCAATTCAGCAACCTGTTTCTTAACTTCTTCCAATTCTACTGGTGCCATTGGATAATACGCTTTAGATACTGGCGCTGCACCAGGAATAAGATCAATTGCGAACTCCACGTCTCGCTTCGGCGGTAAACCCGATATATCTTCAAACACATCCATAAAATCGCGAACAACCTCCGGCTTTTCACTACTATCAATCTCCATAGCTGCCAGAACATTGTTTGTCGGCCTAGCCCGAAACTCGACTGGCCCGACAGAACTGCTTCCCCCAGTGAAGGTAAACTCAGGATGTCCGGGAATCTGGAAAATTACTTTCCTTGCCCTACAGTCAATGTGGGCGTGGAAAGTGCCAAGAAAATCCATTCCCAAGACAACTTCATAGCTGCCCGTATCAATTACCAAGAAATCTGCAAAGATTTCCCGTCCGCACACAACAACTGTATAATCTCTACATTCCCTACTAGCTATGATTTTCCCATTCCCAGTGTGTATGTCCCAAAAACTAGACAGGGTCTTGCAGGTAATCGAGTGCGTAGTTATAAATTTGGATGACATAAAACAGTGGGATGCACCGGAATCAAATAATGCCAATGCGGGAAAACCATGAACGAGTAAAGTACCTGAAACCACTTCTCCTGATGCCTTAGCTTCCTCAGCTGTCAAGGTGAAAGCTCGAGCCTGATTAGGCCCCTGAGTCAGCTGTTTCTGCCCTTGGAACGGTCTCTGCAGAGGCTTCTGTATATCATCTCTCGTGCGAAGCTTCGACGGACAGGCACCAATTGCGTGATCAGCCGCTCCACAAACCAAACAAAGTCCCAGCTTCCTTCGACAATCCTTCTGCATATGCCCAGGTAAACGGCAGTAGTCACAAATCACGCTCTTTCTTCGATCAACGACCACGGGCTTCTTCATGGGTGCTACACCACGTCGATCCACTGGAATACCTCTGCGCCCATGATCTCGGTTAGGTACAAATGCGGGCTTCCTGGTCGCAACTGCTGTCTGCTGCAGGTTCCCTTTCATTCCCGATAAACTCTGTTGCTCCCTGGCTGCCGTAAGAACCTGTGAGAAAGTGGTCAAACCCAGGGAGACAATCTGCCTCTGGATGTCCACATCCAAACTGCGCATGAACCTTCGCGCCCTGTCTGCCTCGTTGGCGACTAAAGGTCCAGCGAAACGGCTGAGTCTCGTCCACTCCGCTGCATGCACGTCCACGGGTGCTCCATTTTGCCTCAGCCCAATAAATTTCTCTTCCATTCCTTCCCGTGCAGTCCGCGGGAAGAATTTCTATAGGAAACTCTTAGAAAACTCCGCCCAACCTGTCGGTTTGGGCAAGCGGGTTTCCTCCACAAGCCACCACTCTCGGGCGTAATCCACCAACTGAATGCGCACCACATCAACTCGTTTGTCCTCAGGAATCCGTGCCGCAATCAGCAAATTCTCCGTGTCGACTAGCTACTGCTCGGCTGGCAACGGCTCCTCCAAACCAGTGAATGTAGTCGGACCCAAACGTCTGAAATCTGCCACGGTCCCTACCCGGTCAACTGGTTTAGCTCCAGCGTTGTTTACAGACTGCCGAATGGCCTGCAAACCCTCCTGAAAAGAATCTGCTTGTTGCTGGATCAGCTCAGTATGCCTCTTCTGATTTTCCAGCATTCTACGTATTACTCCTAACATGGCGGCTTCATCCACACGCCTCTGATACGTCTTGAAATTCTTATCTGCCATATTCCTGAAATCAAAACACCCAACATTAGCATGATGATAGACTCAATATATAAATCAATTCTAGAACTCCAAGATACTTAAATAGAGTACCGCATTGTAACTATGCCGCGGTATCATAGCCACAATTACTTAACTCCACCCAAGTCGCCTAAGTCCTAGAGATAACAAGAAATCAGGTTTTCGAGTCGACATGCAAAGTAAGTTTGCACGTCGATATAATCAGGAAGAATGTGATTCAAGAATGGCAAAACGGTCAAGGTGGCAGGACATGTTTCCTAAACACGGGTATTCTGATTCGTGTATTGGGTACAATACCCAACTACAAAAGAATCAACCCAACTAACCTATGTCTCTGATACCAAAAGAACCATGTCACGCCCCGCATCCCAGAGTACACAAGATTGAGCACGTGACATAGCCAACCATGCTACCTGTGGGTAGGAAGTATCCATCCACAGTCACATTACGGCTGTAGAGATATCAAGAACAAGATAAAACTATCTAACACATGTCCACAATCCAGAATAACAAGAGTCAATGATAAATAAATGCGGAAGCAAATGATCCAATACAATAATAGAAAAGTATGTCCCATAATGCGGGCTCACATCTGGAAATAAAAATGCGGGAAATAAAACTGACCAATACAGAACTCACAACTCAGCCTGCCGGCTGAAGTACTCCTGCTCGGATAGCGACAGTGGTAAAGAATCTGGGCCATGCAAAACCCAGACGTCAGCGCGTCATGTCAACCAATAATATAATGTGAACAGTGTAATAGGCAATGCAGAAATAAACATGAATGAAGCAATAGTATGAAACAAGCAGTGCAGGGTAGGGTGCAGTGGGTAACTAAACTGTTTTATTGGGTTTTCTATTCTAAAGTCTTTGAAATCAATTCGAGTAATCCTCCATGTAACTCAAAGGATATATCCCGTTACCCCCCGAGACCACGGATCAGGAAGATGGGAACCAATAGTGGTTCTGTCCCGTTGCCCCTCGGGACCACGGATCAGGAAAATGTAAGAGTCACGAATGGCTCTGTCCCGTTACCCCCCGGGACCACGGATCAAGTAATACCCTTTTAAGTTACACTTTAGATTACCCTTTTGATTTCCCCATACCCCCAAGTTATACGTGTCAGGTCAGGTATTCAGTAGTCAAGAACTAATGCCAACACAAGTTCAGGTAACAGTAGGTTTGTCTGGATAGACAACAAGCTTGGTCCATGAGGAATCCATGTCAGGTTTGTTGGCATTAGGCATGAGATCAGGTAACAGGTCACGTCATGGTACATCATGTCAAGTCGATAATAAAAGGTACCATGTCAGGTGCATCGGTATATATATCATGTGTAGCAAAGTCAGGTCAAGATGTAACAATATCGTGGGTGTGCCCACAACAGGTATATATTCGAACAGGGGATTAACAGCAGGAAATAAGCAATAAATTAAACAACAATAAGCAGTTCATTTAATCAGAATAGCGCATTAATATAGTACAGCCGTTTTATCATATTAACAGGTTTTGAGCCCCTTTGCGGTGCAATAGATTACATGATGGTGCAATACCGTTATATCAATATCAGAATGTAATAGAGCTACATGTGTAAAGGCTATCATCCTTTAAACGGTAAAATGTGATTAACGGGTAAACTTCGTTATTAGGGTTAAAGTGGCAAACTGTAATTTTCGGTTAACTGTAATATGATATGTCATATTGCAACCAAATGAGAAAATAACTATACTGAGTTACGTTTTGCAGGTTTAATGAGTCAAAACATATATAATTGTATGGTATAGCATGTAGCAAGTGATACTTGCCTCGACGGGTCGCAAACCGGGAAAAACAGACGTAACGTCGGCGGGGAAACACGCGACGGACGCACGGTTCACGGATTGAACCCAAACAATGAACAATGGGACCACGCGGATCGGGGTACCTCGCTGGAACGTCGGATCAAGTCGTCGGTACGGCCGGATTCCGGCGAGATGCAAAACAGCCATAACAAGTTTAGAAACTCTATGTACAGTCGAGGATAACCTAGAGGGGGAAAAAGGAAGGAGGAAGATGAAGGAAGGCTTACTGGGAATGCAGAGGTTGCGACAGCGACGGGGTCGACGGCGATGGGGCGCCGGCGAGGATGCTGCAGGCGGTAGGCTAGGGCTGTGGGTGCTGGAGGAGGAAAGAAGGTGGAGAGGGAGAGGAAGTGGTCGGGTCTGGTGCGCAGGTGAAGAGGAGGTGGTCGGCGGTGGCGCAGGTGCGACGACGAGGGTCGCCGATGGGGTATTCCGGCCAAACTGAGAAGGCACGGGTTGGCCGGAGGTTTCTGTTGCGGCGCCGAGCACACGGGGAGAAGGAGGGGACGTCGAGGTTGGAAAGAGGAGGCGGAGGCGAGGGTGACGGTGGTGGCGGCGACGAGGTTGCGGCGGCGACGGGTGAGCACGGATGGGTGCAGGTAGCCGCGGCTATGGCGTAAGGTGTACGGGGACGTGGGGAGAGGAGGAAGGATGTGGCGAGGTTGAGGAGGCAAGGATCCCGGCGGTGCTAGCGCCGGCGTTGGGGCTCTGGTGGCGACGGAGGAGGTGGCTAGGGCTAAGGGCGCGATGGGATCTCGCGAAGGAGTTCTGGTTCGTGGTTGAAAAATATGAAGAGGAGGGAAAATATAAATATGAGGGGAGAGAGAAAGCTAGAGAGAGAGAGAGAGAGATAGAGAAGTAAAAGGAGGGGCCCACAGTAAAATTTCCATGCTGATTGGCTGAGGAAGGATTCGTGGGTTAAAAAAATATATAAAAGATTTTTTTAAAAGTTAATTTAACAGTAAGATTACGTATATATTATAGTTTTGATTATTTTAATAATTTGGAATTTTGGCGCTAAGTGAAACATTTCCAAATCGCGCCCGGGTTGGGTCCAAAATTCGAAATTCAAATAATAGGATTTTAAGCGGGTTCCAAATTTTAAAATGAAGTGTTTTATGATTAAAAAGCATGCCCCCAAGTCGGACACTTGCACGCGCGCGTAGCCGTCCAAACTCGCCCGTTTCACCGAACGGGATGAGAACTCGACGCACGGACGCTACCACGCGGCTAGGGGTGACGAGTAGGCCAAGATAGATATTTTTAATTTTATTTTAGGTGCTAAAATTTGTTATGTGCAGAAATGACTTAGCCAGATGAAATTTTTACAGTACGACCCAAACAAGCAAGATAAATAAAATGAGTAATATTTAATGCTCAACCAATAACAGAAAAATAGTATTGGGCTCGGGTGTTACAAATGTTCCTCGAGCCACCTGTGTAAGTGGGGCGACCCCTCTTCGCCGACTTCCTGTTCTCCGTATTCTGAACGGCCTGTTTCTGCACAACGCATTAACATTTAGTTTTCTAATTAAGAAACACAAAGAAATAAATTATATCATAAATAATGAATTAAATTTAAAATACATACTTGTTTGCGTTCGGAGTCGAAATAAGCGCACAATAGAGGCCATGTCTCTATGTCGACTCTCGCAAATACCGGAGTAGATAGGAGGGCCGCTCTCTCTGCCTCGGGGGTCGCCATCCACAGGGAGTAGCAGTCGTCCTTCAGCTCATTCCTGTTGTATCGGACCTTGGCCTGCATGTTCTTCATCAGGCCATTGTACAGAGCATGAAGGTCGAGCACCCTCCCCGGGTGATCAGGGTCGGCTACAGGCTAAAAATCGTAATCCAACTGAAAATACAAAAAAAAAACATTGTTATTAGATTGCAAGTGTTAATAATAAATATATTGGATAGATCAAATGAAAATATATATTAATACATACCCGAGCCTGATCAAAGAAGAGGGCGAATGAGCGCTGGTGCTACTCGCCCCACTCAACGTGAAGTGGATAGTTCTTCACGATCCGGCTCTCGTCCCCCAAATACCGGCCGAACCTCTCGGCATGAGGACCGGTATAGCGATAGTCAAGGGTAAAAAATAGGGGGAATGCTGCCTCCCCCCCAGCTCTATCAGGCCTCAGCCTATAGGACTGGTTCGGGCCTCGAGTCCCCCTCTGGGGATGGAGAGGCCCTGCGTCTGCACGAAATATCAAGACAATCAATAATAAGACAAAGTTGTATTAAGAAATCAAGGTTAAACAAAAATTCAAGTGTGATATATACCTCCGGTGACTAGCGCACGAGCCTGAGCCCGAGCAGCAGCACGAGCGGGACGATAGTTCCTCCGGTGAGGAACAACCGGGGTCCCGGACCCGGACGCATCCCCTCCAACTATAAAATAAACATCGACGCTAAATTTCCATGAAGTTCATATTTATTCTATAGAGCATATGTAAAATGAATAAATATTTTAAATTTATTCATACTAACCTGCAGACGATGCGGAGGGTATGGAAGTGGCAGGAGTGGCCCCTGTGGAAGGTGTGGACGCACCACCTATAATTAGATAATTAAAAATAGATTATATAAGTAATTGCAAATAGAATGTGTAGATCAATAATATAACGTTCTAAATCAATATGCATGCACTATAGGATATATAAACATACCCGCAGGTGCGGTGGTGTCACCACCTACAGCTAGACAATAATAAAAATTGCTAAGTAAGAGCAAAAGGAATGTGTGTATTTATGATATAGCATTCTAAATCAATATACATACACTATATGATATATAAACATACCTGGAGGAGCGGGGGTGGCCTCTGTCCCAGATGAGGACGCATCACCAACAACTAGACAATCAAACATTGATAATATAAGTAATTTTGACATAAATATGCATGAATATCTGTAATATTACATTCAAAATGGATATGCGTACAGTATACCTGGAGGTGTGGCCAAATCAACACGGAATGAGGCATCCGAAGGGGTCTCCGATCTGGGTGCAAGACCGGCCCTCTGAAGCTCCCTACGGAGCTCTCCGGGTGGCAGAACCGCTCTGCCTCTGCCTCTGCCGCGGCTGGAGCTCCTGCCGCCCCTCGCTGCTCCCGACATCGTCATCAAATCTAGATAAACGGTTCGTGGACGCATTAGACAATCATTAAAAGTATTGACTATATATGATCTAGAGCGTAAAATATGAAGTAATAATATAACATTACTGATAACCTTTTTCGTTTCGTGGGCGCATCATACATATCTACTTGGATTTCATCCTCGATGTCATTTCTAACCCACGTAACTTCATGATCGGTCGAAGACAACCCATCCTTCGAAACAGACGGTCGGAGCACTTTAAGCTTTCTCTCTTCTTCGTCCTCATCGCTGTCCTCGTATTCTGGGACATCGTAGACATCTCTAGGTTTCCATCGGCATACAACACTCCACCCCGGATGCTTCAAACACTGTGAGTAGTATACTTGGAACGCTTGGTTCGGAAAAATAAACGGATTGTCCTGACCGTAAAATCGAAGTGTGTTCACACTGGTCAATCCATATTCATCTTTCCAAGTCCCAATACTGCTTCTCCACCTGTCCGTATCGGTTCGCGGATCGTACCAAGTACACTGGAATATATAAAAGGGTTCTGATCGTCCGGGATAGTGGATGCCGAGTATACAATTTAAGTACCCATAGTAAATCACACCGTCCGATCCTACCGTCGCAATCCCACTATTCTGAGTGGTTCTAGATGTTTCTATGTCCTTAACTTCGAATTTGTATTCAAGGACACCAAATCCTTTGTAATATGTGAAAGGTTCCTAGGCACTCCCAAGAGATCTCACAAGGCATCAACCATGCCAATTTCTAATTTAACGGGTGCCGAGAAACCCTAATACGGATCGTTGGCTAGAAGTTTAGGTGAAAAGAGCAACTAGTTAACAAGTTAACTACAAGAACGGAAATACAACCTTTGTAGATCCGGTCCTCCACCTCCATGGCTCCGCGATGAAGTCTCCTCGCTGTACAAATCGGATCTTGGGCTCTAGCGTCGGCTTCATCGGAGAAAAAGCGGGCTAGGTCATCGACGACGATGCCGAAGATGATCTACGTCGAGGCATCGCTAGATCAAGATCCAACTTCACCAAGTCAAGAAAACTTGTGAAGAAAACACCCTATACTACTTGGCAAGAGGTAAAGGATGAAGAAATAGGAAGTGGGTAGACTTTAGATTTGGATTTCTCACACTTTTTCATCAATCACCATTGATATAGCAAGCTTCTTTTCATGGAAGAAGAAGATGAAGAAGAAGAAGAAGATATGATAAGTTAATTAGAAAATAGAAAATAAATCATACTTATCATAATGTCAACTATGGTTAGATGTAGAGAATAAACTAAGGTTAAAGTGAATGGTTAGGGTTAAGGAAAGAAACAAAATAGTCAACCATTCAAAGCTTCATGAAGCTTCAAAGATAAACCAAACTTAGCCACCATTTTATTTCTTTCAATAAAGAATAAATGAATAAAGAAATAAGCAAATAAAAATGAAACCCTAACCATTCATATAACCATGGTCAATTCTTTACACAAACCCTAGCTTGCATGTATCATCAAACATGATACAATCTTGTGCACAAAAGTATATCACATATACAACTTGTGCATTTCAAGTGAGAAAATCCATTTAAAGTGAACCAATACTAGTTAATGCAAAGTGATATATCAAATATAAAATTATACATTAAATCATTAAATCAACACTTGATTTAACGATCCGGTCATATCACATATAACTGACTAGTATCCTATGTATCGGCTTATCGAATCAATCCTTGATTCGATAACTAGGTTATATCGCATATAACCAATCGATACATTCATCGCGAGAATGGAATACGGTATCACATACACGAATTATTCTCGGTCCCGCACATATCTCATATGCGCTCCTATTTCGTTTCGCTTGAGCTAGGAAACCTCTGTGTAGGACTCTAAAGACTCGTCAATACGCCGGCAGCAGATGATGATTATATCAAACACCCACAAGCCGCAAGCGGTCTGCTAAATGTAACGGCCACCCGGGTATTGAGCGATCAGAAGATCGACGAGCAAGCCCGCTCACACTCCTGTGAATCCAACTAGTAACACTTACCGTACAGTCCGGTCTGTTCGTCTGATATGTCGCAAATCTCGCCTAGGGGTGGTAAACGTCAGACCCCAATAGCTTGACAAGTCATGCCGACGTGAAATCCATGACATGTGTGAAACTACTGATAACACTTACCAGTAGGTCACTGCAACCCTGGCCAGGGATTTCCTGTTATGGCCAGTCGAGCATAGCGCAACATCAACCCCCAATACCGGGAGAGACGAATCCCCTCCTATCGCTCATTGCCTCCATGTGAATCGGGACTATACCCAAAAACCACCTGTTTGCACGACTCAGTAGAGCCGTGGTAGGGTGGAAATCAAAGCACAGTGGGAGACACACAAGACTCTATGACGATCTCGGGTCAACAGACTAAGCTGTACCAGTGTCACCAGAGAACTGCCATATGACATGAGGTATAATACCATCTGGGAGTTCTCGGCGAGTCCGTTCAGTATACCCAGTCTCCACTGAGCACCCGCATACCATCTTCGATGTCAAACACCAATGGATATGGGATCATCCATCGCCCATCGCATGTGTCGAGAAGATATGCGCTAGTCTACTCTGGAATATCGATGCCCCGTCTCGATATTCCCTCGACTAGGAACATTTCAAGGATGTACTCATGGACTACCCAGGCCCCACTAGTATGATCTACATCATAGTCCTGGAAGTCAAGTACACATCCTAAGGGCTTTATCAACATGTAACAGAGAGACAGAAAGTATACACGTTAAGATAAAGAGCAACCAGATAGCGTACTATCATGTCGAGCAAGAAAGTCCTACCTATATATGTCCCAGCATCCACTACAATATACATCCAATGTACAGCAATGGCCTCTAGGGCATACATATAACTAACAATCTCCCACTTGCACTAGGGACATCTATAGCAGTGGTTGCAGTATCACATACTCAACCATCCCCTAAAAGTCTCTCTTTGGGAAAAGGCCTTCGTGAGTGGATCCGCCGTGTTGTCCTCTGAATCTACTCTCCTAACCTCGATCACCCTGGAGATCAGCTATCTCCATGATCAGGTGATGCTGCCTCAGAATATGTCTGGGTCACTGATGGGACCATGGTTCCTTGGCCAAAGCCACAGTTCCATTATCACACAATGGTAGGAACCTAGTTCATCTTATGAACCAATATACACCCAAACTGCCTCTTTGGTAGTATCTTTAATAGCGATGTTACCAGCCTTTATCGTCTAGTTTGTCACGGTATCTAGTTTGGAAATCTTCCAACATACCGTCCCTTTACTGAGGGTAAAGACAATGCCTGTGACTGACATTCAGTCGTCTTTATCACCCTAGAACACTTCCAGTGATTCTCCCCAGGATCGACTGATACTATCTCACTATAGCTAGTGAGAATCCTAAAATCTATTTAGATCTATCTCATAGATCCAAATCCCAGAATTTAGGAGGTATCACTTTGATCCTTTATGGAGAATCTATGTGATAAGAGGAGATCGACCGATCGTAGCATAGGAAATTCCTTTCCTATCAAGAGTATGTTGTCCACGTACAATACGAGGATGACCACCTTACTCTCTACTACCGTTTTGTATATACAAGGTTCATCTTCTATTTTGATGAAGTCTAATACTTTGACTACCACATCAAAACAGATGTTCCAACTCCGCGATGCCTGCTTTATCCTGTAAAGCAACTTGCACACGTTTCCGCTGCTCCCACTGTTTACGAAACCCTCTGGTTGTGTTCTTGTAGACTCTCTTTTCTAAATCAATATTTAGAAAAGTAGTCATGGCACCCAACCACCAGATATCGTAGTCATGGTATGTAGCAGTGGCAAGTAGGATCTGGATGGACTTAAACATAGTCCCTGGAAAAGGTTTCATCATTATCCGTGCCTGGTTGATGACGAAAAACTTTAACAAGTCTAGCTTTGAAAGTCTCAACTTTTCCATCTACACGAAGTAATCTTCTCACGATATACTTGCTCCTGATGGGGATTTAACCCTTCAGATATAGCAGCTAAAGTCCATACTTTGCTGGTGTATATGGATTCCATCTCAGATCGCTAAGCATCCAGCCATTCTTACAGAGTCCCTACTCTCGATGGCCTGCTCGAAACTAGTTGGGTCATCATCTCATGATGCAATCCTTGCTCCCACTGTCATCGAGAAACCGAAGTATCTTTCAAGCAGGTGAAGAGCCCTGCTAGATCGGCGGAGAGGCTGAGGTTCGTCGGGAACTATTGAATCCTTTGGTTCTGTCAAATCATCAGCTGCAGTTTGTATAGCTGGAACATTTCCAGTTCTACATTACAGACCTTGCCTTGAGCTTGTCCGGATTTTGCTTTTAGACATAGGCCGGTCAACCCCAAATCTTAACTAGCTTAAGACATGGGCTCTTCCTTTTCCATATCACATATGAAGCGGTAGGCAACTGATTTGATTCGAACCTAATTCAATAGATACGCAGCTTCTCAAGCGCATAACCCCAAAAGGAAATAGGTAACTCAGTAGTACTCATCATAGAGCACACCTTATCATATAGGGTGTGATTGCTCCGCCCCGATATACCATCGTGCTATGGTTTATACGGAGGAGTAATGCTGAGAGAGAATCTCATTTTCTTTTAGAATAGTCCAGGAATGCCATGCACAAGTATTCTCCTCCCTGATCTTATCATAGGAAATAATACTTATACCCGTATTTTGGTTCTCTACTTCTAACTTATATTCTGTGAATACCTCAAAAGTTTCAGACTTATGTTTCAACAGGAACATATGACTGAATCTTGAGAGATTATCAGAGAATACAATGAAGTATAAAGAACCAGTCCTGGCATGTGTAGACAGGAGACTTTACATACATCATCATGTATCAGTCCCAAGAGTTCATTAACTCTTTCTCTGCTTCCAGTAAATAGAGCTGGTGTCATTATATCTTTGTGACATGACTGGCAAGTTTCACAAGATGTAAATTCAAACTGATTTAAATATGCATCTAAATGTAACTTCAGCTAGTCGGGTCGCATTGATATGACCTAGTCTACAATACCTCAAGAAGAATTTGTTCATTTCTGAACTCTTCCTCTTGTGTATGTTCAGTATACAAGGAACTGTAGTTTGATTTAGAACGTCAATGCTTTTAGATAACGTGCCTGAACCGATCAACTTTTGATATAGGAAATGTTCAAAACATTATCCAACAATACAAAATTATATCATTTCTTTACTAATAAAGAGACTGATATGATTTTGTATATCAGGTTCGGTATCTAATAGCATTTGTTCAGAATCAATGTATTGGTAATACATGGTGACAGTGACCAACAGACTTGGCTGCAACACTTGCCCCGTTTTCTGCCTCATGAAACTTATCACCCGTTCTCAGTTTTTCTACCTTTTTGTAGCCCTATGTAACATATTACATATCTGGGATCCTGATCTGGTATCATATACCCAGGATGCAGAGGATACTGAGAAACAGTTCTTTGTAATGAACACACCCGAAGGAGATGCATCTCATGCACTTTCTTCGTTTGGGCGGCATGGGAATCTTGGCATTCCCCTATTTTCTGCTCGGTCTTATAACAATTATAAGTTGGAGCGGGACCAACGTTCCCTAGCACAGTATAACAAGCGGGTTCGGTCAATACATCCATATTATTATCTTGATTAAGGAGTGATATGGTCGCTACCTGGAGAGAGAGAGAAGAAAACACTCTGCGTGCGTTCTTGCAAGATCAGACTGGTTATATATTTTATCTAATCAGGATGGCTCCCACTGTTTTTATCAAATCTTCCTTCAAACCTTAAAAGGAAAGACTAGCCGGGATTAATTATACTCTACAAGTTCGCCAATCTTTCAGCCAGGCCAGTGTCGGTATTTTGAGGGAGGTTCCCCGTGCTTTCGTACGGACCTAATTACAGTAAACCTCATTTTTCCCAGAGGCATAACCCCGTTGACACCTTTCTAGACACCTACTTGATCGGCTAATTGCAAAGTGCAAAACTCTCCCAGGAGTAACAATTACTCGCAGTGGGTATCGGGATCCAACTATCACATAGAAGGTACGCAATCTCATTGCAAATTTCAACACTTGAAACTCCCGATAAAGGTTTTTACCCCTAGCACCTATGACCTTAACTATGGTCAACAAATCATAAGTACTAGTCAAGTTCTACCCGTCATTTCGTGATTAATTAGACCCACCCACATGACCCTTAACTAAGGTCAACAAAGTCACGCGACTGTCCTAACTAATCGCATCATATGCGATGTAGGAAGACATCACTTAGCTACCGTACACTGTGCCTTGACTATGGTCAACAAACACAACACGAATACTAAGTACTCTGCTTCCTAAAATGACGGAGGGTTGTGAATGGTTTTTGTGAAAACCTTTAACGCTTTGAACTTGATCTCGTTGTGGAATCAAATGGTTTTTAAATGGAATGTTTTTGAGGCTTTTCTAGTTTTGCTAAAGAGGTCACTCCCGGTGAAGGGATCGTCGGCCCTTTCCTCGTCGAATGAGGTGCGGGATATATCATATATATCACTGTGCAAAGCGGAAACTATAGAAGCTATCAAAAGACAAACCGAGTGATGTAGCATCTGCCAGTTATTGCTAAAAGAGTCACTCCCGGTGAAGGGATCTCGGTCCTTTCCCTATCGAATAAGGTGCAGGATGTTCTACAAGGAACACCGCGATGCAAAGCAAGAACTGTAGCTACCTGTTTTTATTTTGAAATTCGATTCCACAACATCAATTAGGTTTATTTTCTTTCATTAATCACATTAATGAATATCCCATCATTTAAGTCCACCTAACCATCACAGATAAATATAACGTACGCTTATGCCATCCGCATTCGCCTCGATGTCCCGTCTGCACCGTTAGGTTAGGTAACTAACGCCAGAGCGAGGCAGGGCTAGCGCGGGTAAAACATAAGCAACGTCTATATAATATATCATATATACTATATATAATATCTGTCACAGAACATCACATGATCACATCACAGATAAATCACAGCAGAAGAAATATATGAAATATTGGACATACTAGGACGTCCGTATTTTCAATACGAGCCAGTATAAAACACGGATTCCACGGTCGTGATGAATAGCCAATCCCACACCCCAAGACCCCTACGAGAGCGGCAAGCAACCCTACCAATTCTAGGGTTAGGAGACCCGGACTCGACTCCTCGAGATGGTCTCCCTCTGGACCCCAGAACCCGGTTACTTGTGCTCCCCTCCTTGGGTCTATCCTAATGCGGAAAAGTAAATAATATACAATGGGTGACATCTTCCGCAACCTGGAAGTGCCCCAATAAAAGAATATTACATACAAGTTTTTTACATGAATGAAAATGAAAAACACTCATCTCACATAAAAAGCCCCGGCTATTCAAACAGGACGATCCAATATAACATATCCAGCAACACATAACATCACATGTCATCAACGTAAGTAAATATGCGCATCCCAATTGTCGTTGACATATAGCAACGAAACCGGCGATATCACATATTACACTTACGGTCACAGAAAAGAAAGTGTAAAACTATAACAGTTGGAATCCGCAACCACCTCAGACATCGCATGCCTGACCAAATGAATTCTTCAGACATCGCATGCCTAACAATTATAAACCCCGCATTTTAGTCTCATTATCGAAAACACTTTTCAATACCAAGTCGGGCAATTCAACAGGATTCCCGACATTTTGATCGAATGCTCGTCGCAAACTTTAGTAGACGGTCGCACCCCCGATACCGTCGACGAAGTGCACCAAGGCGGAACACTGCTACCGCGAGCACCCAAACGGATGCTTTCGGCGACGGGGTTCTCCTACAGTCACTTGGTCGGTGCTATGGGGTGAGGCTGTCTATTAAGTTTACCCGGCGAGTATCCGCGTACACTACGTGATTGCGACGGACTTTTGATCACATCAAAATTCCGTGGCAACCGATCAAGTGAGACTAAACTGCTATGTTTATAACATTCATTCAGTTATCTCATAACTATTTGTGAATTCCAATTGTTGTATCACATTCCGAATAAGATAGAAAATGTTAAACTTTCCGATCGAATAATCGAACACCCAAGTTTTCCCGATACAGATCAATACGTGAAACAAGTCTAAAAACATTCAGTTCGTGCCTCAGTACCAACGGTCCAGCCGTAGAAGGGTCAAGCCAACGCCTCACATGTGGCACGCCGTACTGCCCCAAACCCTAAGGTTCAAAGGGCAGTTCAAGACGGTCACATAATCGAGTTAAGGTTTGTTGTCTTCTAGAGGGTCCATCGCGTTACTTGCACTACTTAGAACGTCTTTAAACTACGGAAAAATCCAACACTTGGAAATTTCCCGGCAGGGGAAAAATTGGGTATTTATATCCGGTCGAACTTTTTAACATATTCTAAAATTTATCCGGAAAGCCACATAGACAAAATCTGATACTCCGATCGAAACACCGAATCCTCAAAACAACCCCAGAAAATTCAACTCTCGAATAAATATTAAAAATTCCCAGAAACCTCAGCATCTGAAACAATGAATTACTGTGCAAATTTTAATGGCTGACGTCATACTTTAGCCGCGGTTCCGCTGCGCATTAGAGGGTTCAGGAGAAAAATTTTGCGTCGTAATTCTTAGAATTCCCTGCTGAATTTTTTAGCAATTTTTAATTTGGAAAAATCCACGTTTTCAGAAAAAGTCCAGAGAGCGTGGAAAAATGGGGTTTCGGGTTCGATCGGACTTCAAACTCCGTCTAGACTTCGTCTAAGGCTCTAGCTACGCTCTGATACCAATGAAAGGTTCCTAGGCACTCCCAAGAGGTCTCACAAGGCATCAACCATGCCAATTTCTAATTTAACGGGTGCCGAGAAACCCTAATACGGATCGTTGGCTAGAAGTTTAGGCGAAAAGAGCAACTAGTTAACAAGTTAACTACAAGAACGAAAATACAACCTTTGTAGATCCGGTCCTCCACCTCCATGGCTCCGCGATGAAGTCTCCTCGCTGTACAAATCGGATCTTGGGCTCTAGCGTCGGCTTCATCGGAGAAAAAGCGGGCTAGGTCATCGACGACGATGCCGAAGATGATCTACGTTGAGGCATCGCTAGATCAAGCTCCAACTTCACCAAGTCAAGAAAACTTGTGAAGGAAACATCCTATACTACTTGGCAAGAGGTAGAGGATGAAGAAATAGGAAGTGGGTAGACTTTAGATTTGGATTTCTCACACTTTTTCATCAATCACCATTGATATAGCAAGCTTCTTTTCATGGAAGAAGAAGATGAAGAAGAAGAAGAAGATATGATAAGTTAATTAGAAAATAGAAAATAAATCATACTTATCATAATGTCAACTATGGTTAGATGTAGAGAATAAACTAAGGTTAAAGTGAATGGTTAGGGTTAAGGAAAGAAACAAAATAGTCAACCATTCAAAGCTTCATGAAGCTTCAAAGATAAACCAAACTTAGCCACCATTTTATTTCTTTCAATAAAGAATAAATGAATAAAGAAATAAGCAAATAAAAATGAAACCCTAACCATTCATATAACCATGGTCAATTCTTTACACAAACCCTAGCTTGCATGTATCATCAAACATGATACAATCTTGTGCACAAAAGTATATCACATATACAACTTGTGCATTTCAAGTGAGAAAATCCATTTAAAGTGAACCAATACTAGTTAATGCAAAGTGATATATCAAATATAAAATTATACATTGAATCATTAAATCAACACTTGATTTAACGATCGGGTCATATCGCATATAACCGACTAGTATCCTATGTATCGGCTTATCGAATCAATCCTTGATTCGATAACTAGGTTATATCGCATATAACCAATCGATACATTCATCGCGAGAATGGAATACGGTATCACATACACGAATTATTCTCGGTCCCGCACATATCTCATATGCGCTCCTATTTCGTTTCGCTTGAGCTAGGAAACCTCTGTGTAGGACTCTAAAGACTCGTCAATACGCCGGCAGCAGATGATGATCATATCAAACACCCACAAGCCGCAAGCGGTCTGCTAAACGTAACGGCCACCCGGGTATTGAGCGATCAGAAGATCGACGAGCAAGCCCGCTCACACTCCTGTGAATCCAACCAGTAACACTTACCGTACAGTCCGGTCTGTTCGTCTGATATGTCGCATATCTCGCCTAGGGATGGTAAACGTCAGACCCCAATAGCTTGACAAGTCATGCCGACGTGAAGTCCATGACATGTGTGAAACTACTGATAACACTTACCAGTAGGTCACTGCAACCCTGGCCAGGGATTTCCTGTTATGGCCAGTCGAGCATAGCGCAACATCAACCCTCAATACCGGGAGAGACAAATCCCCTCCTATCGCTCATTGCCTCCATGTGAATCGGGACTGTACCCAAAAACCACCTGTTTGCACGACTCAGTAGAGCCGTGGTAGAGTGGAAATCAAAGCAAGTGGGAGACACACAAGACTCTATGACGATCTCGGGTCAACAGACTAAGCTGTACCAGTGTCACCAGAGAACTGCCATCTGACGTGAGGTATAATACCATCTGGGAGTTCTTAGCGAGTCCGTTCAATGTACCCAGTCTCCACTGAGCACCCGCATACCATCTTCGATGTCAAACACCAATGGATATGGGATCATCCATCGCCCATCGCATGGGTCGAGAAGATATGCGCTAGTCTACTCTGGAATATCGATGCCCCGTCTCGATATTCTCTCGACTAGGAACATTTCAAGGATGTACTCATGGACTACCCAGGCCCCACTAGTATGATCTACATCATAGTCCTAGAAGTCGAATACACATCCTAAGGGCTTTATCAACATGTAACAGAGAGACAGAAAGTATACACGTTAAGGTAAAGAGCAACCAGATAGCGTACTATCATGTCGAGCAAGAAAGTCCTACCTATATATGTTCCAGCATCCACTATAATATACATCCAATGTACAGTAATGGCCTCTAGGGCATACATATAACTAACAATATGCAACCTCCATACTAGGAAATTGAGCTAAACATCTTGAATCACTCTCAAATGATGCAGCGGATCGTGAATCTAACAAAACAAATTTTACGATAAATACATAACGATACAAGTTTAGATTAAAACTGATAGCAATAAAATGTAATTCAAATAACTTACATGCTCTGTGACCCAATCACAAAAATTACCCTGATGGTATTTTTCCAAACGTTCTTCGTTCCAATCAGGATGCCCCTCACGTACCTCGTTAAAATGAGTTCTGTTTTCGACAAATAATTGTGACATTAATATTATGTCATTTCATACACACACAAACACAGATATAACAATTAATCCAAAAGAAATTACTCTCTAATTTGTTCAAGACATGCGCAATTAAGCAAGATAAACTGGTATATCTTGTTGATAAACATAGTGTCTACCCTCTTATACTCGGCTTTACCATATGGCCCGTCTTGAATTCTTCGTGGTCGGTTAAGCCTTGTCTCAATGTTCTCGTCCAGATAGCGGGAACAAAATGTGGTTGCTTCATCAAGAAGATAACCTTGCATGATAGAACCCTCTAGTCGATTTTTATTGCGTATATACTTCTTAAGAGTGTAAAGGTACCTAATGAGAATATGTTGAATAAATAAACACGGGCATACAGGACAACAATAAATTTATAAATTGCGCGAAACGAAAAATTACACGTACCTCTCGACGGGATACATCCATCGATATTGTACCGGTCCGGCTAACTTCGCCTCAGTTGCAAGATGGACCGTCAAGTGTATTATGATATCGAAGAATGACGGTGGGAAAATATGCTCAAACTTGCAAAGTATCAACGCAATAGAATTTTCTAGTTTATCCAGCGTCGCGACCTCCAGTGTTTTAGCACACAACTCCCTGAAAAAACAATATAGGTCGTTGATTACTAGACCAACCGAGTCGGGGAGAGAAGTCCTGAGGGCTAATGTAAGAAGGTGCTCCACGATAACATGGTGATCATGACTTTTCAGCCCATCGATCTTGCCCTTCACAATTTTTATTTTCTTGCTGAATGATCCTGAGAAACCTGTGGGGACTTTCAAATCATGCAACACCTGCAGGAATCTTTTCTTCTCCGGTTGTGATATATGATAAGCGGCATTGGGAAGTACAAACTTGCCCGGTTTACCCGCTACCGGTTTAGGGTGCAGTTCACTTCTTATTCCCCACTCTTGTAGATCCATCCGGGCATTCATGTTGTCTTTCGATTTCCCGTCTTTACACAGAAGCAAGTTAAGTATGTGCTCTGATACTCCCTTCTCTATATGCATGACGTCCAGACAATGACGCACTGAATTTGTAGACCAGTACGGAAGCTCGAAGAAAATGCTTAACTTGTTCCAATATTGTGGTTTGACCTGTTTCATCGGATCCATCCCGAAGGTCACGTTATTGTAACCATCCCATTTAGCAGTCACGTCCTCTTCGGACAATGGGGATGGAGGCTCAAGAAGCTCCTGATGACCATCAAAGTGAACCGTATCTAACCTATAGGGGTGGTCTGGAGGCAGAAAACGTCGATGGCCGCAATAACAAACCTTCCTGCTAAAATTCAAAAATTTTGATGTTGTGTGTTCATGGCAATGAGGACATGCTTTGTGACCATGTATGGACCAACCTGATAGCATTCCATACGCAGGAAAATCATTAATTGTCCACATTAAAGCCGCACGCAGTATGAAGGTTGTATTTATGTTTGAATCATATGTCTCTACACCATCAATGAACAAAGTTTTCAGCTCCTCGATCAGAGGTCGAAGATAGACGTTGATATTGTTCCCCGGTGAGTTTGGTCCGTCGATAAGAAGAGGCATCATAAAGTATGATTGGTCCATAGCCAACCAAGGCGACAGATTATAAATTATCATTACAACGGGCCATGTACTGTGACTTCCAGCCATATAGTTGAATGGGCAGAAGCCATCGGTAGCCAGTCCGAGACGGACATTGCGAGGATCGCTACTGAATATTGCGTGCCTCCTATCGAAATCCTTCCATGCCGGTGAATCTCTTGGATGGCTCATTTTTCGATTTTCGCTTGGAGGAGCACGGTGATGCCAAATCATTGCCTCGGCTGTTTTCTTGCACCTGAATAGCCTCTGTAGCCTCTGTGTTATGGGAAAGTATCGTGCTATCTTCACAGGTATATCAGGCTTCTTATCAGAATCTTTTGGCTTATACCTGGCCTCTCCGCATGTTGGACACTCTTTCAAATCTGAATTCTCTTTCCGGTACAATACGCAATTTTTAGGACATGCTTGAATCTTCTCGCACTTTAGACCCAAATCAGACATCATCTTCTGGGCTTCGTACCAGCTTTCGGGCATATTATTTCCCGGAGGCATAGAATCTTTCAAGAACGAAAGAAGCATTGTGAATGACTTGTTGCTCCATCCATTTAGGCACTTAATCGGGAAAAGTTGGACGAACCATGAGAGGGTGGAATAATTCGCATTCTCATAAATTGGTTTCCTAGCATCATTCATGAAATTTTCATATTTATCCGCACGCGGTCCCTGACCGGAAAGAATGTCATCTTCGGTACGAATAGATTCACCTAGGGCAGCCTCTACCATATCCTCCATTTCTTCTGATGGAAATAAATTTCCGTCTCCTGCCGTATTACCGAATTCTTCTTCTTCTCATGCCGCATTATCGTGTTCTCCTTCTTCTTCTACCGCAGTACTGCATTCTTCTCCTTCCCCGTGATATTTCCAAGTTGAATAAAGTCTAGTAAACCCATGTTTTACAATATGAAGTTCTGCCAATTCTACCTTCTGCCAGTACTTATTGCCACATCTATCGCACGGACAGAGAATCTTCTCTATTATGATCTTATTATGTGCGCGTGCAAATTCAAGGAAAGCAGCAACTCCTGCGACAAACTTAGATTGCATACGTTGTTTCCAATCCACATACATCCAGTCCTTAACTCTGACGTACTCATGGGCCATGTTAGACTGAATAACATATAAATTGTAAGTTATGCTGACTATATTGAGAAATATAAGAACGGGATAGTTACTGACAAAGGAGAAAATCCGTGTATATGCTTTGTGTGTGCGTTTTTCGTTGAAAAGAATAAATTATCGCACGTATGTTAACCGATAGACGGGGACTAAGTGGCGCTTTTAGTTTCATATATGAGTATCGATGGGAATATGAAGGTTTCATATTATCATATATTGGTTTTAACCCGAACATCTCGAATCGCTATCTAGTTATGCGTTTGTATGTGTGTGTTCCGGCTGTCGAGGGTAGGCTTCTATCCCATTAAGAATGTATAGAGCGAACGCCCATCACTTGTGCTTTCAACCGTTTCGAGTAAATTTCGGCAGCACCTCCCCGCTGTTCTCCGAGTACACTGTAATAGAATAGATAATCATTTCAAAGCTGTGAAACAACGTTGAAATGAACATCTAATCTATCTTTGTACACGGAGAACCAGCGGAAATGTACCGACGAAATATCTCGAAACGGATGAAAACACAAGTGAATGAAGGCGTTTGCTTTATACATTCTTAACTTGTCCACACGGGACAAATCTATGGGTTACCATACAATTGAATTTTCTCATCGCGTAGACTATACGACGGTTGTTAGTATCGAGCTATACTGTCTGATATTTAACAACTTTCGTATAGTTCTAGGTCACGACGAGCATCACACGTATGTTAACCGATAGACGGGGACTAGGTGGCACTTTTAGTTTCATATATGAGTTTCGATGGGGATATGAAGGTTTCATATTATCATCGAGTATCATATATTGGTTTTAACCCGAACATCTCGAATCGCTCTCTAATTATGCGTTTGTTGTATATTCTTGTTGTATGTGTGTGTTTCGGCTGTGGGGGGTAGGCTTCTATCCCATTAAGAATGTATAGAGCGACGCCCATGCCCCTTTTACCAATCAAGAGAATACTACTAATAACTTATTGATAACATAAACAATATAATAATATTTTAGTATGTCAGGTTAAAATAATTGTATTAGCAAATACATTTTAGATAGTTATATAGACTACAAATTTCCAGAGAGAAAAAGTGGATGGGCAAGGAGAACAGAAGTTCCACTGTATTCACTTTTTGGATGGAACGATTTTGGTAGGCGGAAATCTATCATATACCAAAAAAGTTCTAACTGAAACCATCAACTTCCAATATTAGATTCATTCATAACTAACAATAAAATGTTCTACTTCTCATTTTATTTGACTGACATCAAATAAACCTATCCCATTAAAGATATACTTCAAAGTTCCAAACACCAATTCCAATTGACTAACCCCCTTACTTAATTTGGGTCAACAACGTGAGCTTATTGAATATTATCAATCACTAAAGTAATATTAAGGAGTATGATAAAGTTCAATGTCAAGACCATGCATAAATTCTCGGAAGAAATATTCAAAAAAAATGATATCATGATCACTCAAGTAATATCTAATTTTCCCACAATAATTGAAAGGCATAGAGTTGAAGGGGATTATGAATAAAGAATGGACCCAGTCACCACCCATCAAGCAGCTTTCTCCCTACACCAATTTACTTTCTGTTTTATGAAAGACATCCTAGTGTTGTCAAATATCTTACGACATGCAAATCAATCTTACGATTCAATACAAGATACAGGAAAATTAATAAGTATCTTATGAATGTATTTGTTGGATGATTGGATCAAGTAGTTTTAGGATACAATTTCTGCATCTTACAATATAATATAATGGAATCACAAATATTCAACCCAACTAATAAATGTGTTTCAAATATATTTAGAAAGATTATTTAGTCACATTTTGGTTGCTAGTTTTAAGATGAGAAAACGGAGTATACGTTTGAATTTCCTATGTTGGCGGGACACATAACATCACTAAATTCATCGATCCATCCAAGTATTTTGTTGTCATCAATCCACCTAACCCTAACCTCAACCTAACCCTATCCCCAGCCCCACCCAGCCCCAGCCCCCAGCCCCAGCCCAGCCCAGCCCCATCCCCAGCCCCCAGCCCCCAGCCCCAGCCCAGCCCAGCCCCAACCTAACCCTAACCCTAACCCCAGCGCGGCCAGCTAAACCCCAACACCAACCCTAAGGCAAACCCTAACCCCAGCCCCAGCCCCAGCAGCAGCGAACCCCAACCCTAACCCTAACCCCAACCCCGACCGCGACCCCGACCGCGACCCCTGCCGAACCTCAACTCGCGCGCGCGCAACCCCCCGACCCCAGACCCAGCACGTATGTTAATCAAAAAATTCTTTAATTTACCTCAAGATTTACTCACCCGAACGGCGGTGGTGACGACCCGAACGGCGCTGGTGACGACCTGAACGGCGGTGGCGACGAGAACGCCGGTGGCGACGAGGAGGACGACGGTGGCGACGAAGAGTTGTTTTCGCGCGCGATCGACATCGAGAGAGAAAGAAATTGTGAGCGTAGGCGATCGATCTGTGCTTTAGTAATTTGATATTTAGTTGCCCCTACGAATATACCCGTAGGTCCTTTGTTTGCGGCTCCGTAGGAGCAAACACCAAATTAAGAATTAATATCTTTATTCTTGGACGTCTGGGCCCGTAGGGGCAACCTTTTAGCCCTACGGATTAATCCGTAGGGCCAAGTTAAATCTGCCCCTACGGATTCCAATATCCGTAGGGGCAACCCCCTATTTTACTAGTGTCAGCTTGATTAAGTCAAAATAATACGGTGAAAGGAAAAGGATGATGCGGGCCGACAGTGCATAAAGCAATTAAAGTGCAAGTTTTTTTGTTTGTCTTTTTAAAACAAATAATCATATGCGATGAGATGAAATATGCATGTATGCTATGGAAGATACATCATATTTTATATATGAAATTATCAATTCTTTTTTTACATTGTAAATAGTTTATCAATTCTCCACGTGCATGACACGTGCAAAAAGCAAGTATACAGTAAGTAGATGATATTTGATATACATGGTTTCAGGCCATATAAATCAAAATCCATGGTCTCCAGATTTACAACATTTTATATCTACTGAAATTTAAGAGATTTTATTGCAGAACTATTTTGCTCCCATTACAGTACACGGGTCAAACTTAAGATACAAAACTAAACTAGTTGTAGCTTCCTCTCTTCTCTAATTGAACAAATTAATTCTGCTCCTCCTGTTGTAAGTTAATTTACGCTTTACAGTAAAGAAAAAAGGAGTAAGAAAATGAACAAACACAAAACCTCCAATATAACTCAAAGATCAATGTGTACAGCCGCGGTCGATCGAACGTAAAACGTGAGGATAGGTTCCCTACGAGGTTAAGTTGGGGAGGACCCACCTCCCAGTATGTTGTTTGCGCCGCAGAATTAGTTACAGTCGATCGCTCCTACATTAAAAGTATTTATAACCATACATAAATATTGCCTACAGGAAAGGTTCACAGGACAGGGAGCTTGTCCATCACCAATATTTCATCCGGAACACTTTCTGAAGCTTACAATTTTTTCGGTCAGAAAAAAAAACACTATCGAATTTTTTTCGTTCCCGACAGACAGACGAAAATACACCTGTTTCGTATGGTGAATATATATCGTCAGCTCACCCGGTCACCACCTTCGCTGCCGTCGCCCGTTCGACCAACGAGCTCCGACACGTCGGACACGACGAATGCGACACGAGCCACGTATCAATGCACCTCACATGAAACCCATGACCGCATCTCGGCAACACCCTCACCTTCTCCCCATCAAGAAACTCCCCTAGGCAAATCGGGCACTCCGTGGCCGCCGCCGGAATACCGGCCCCTTCCGCCCCGTAAACCCTCACTGGTATCCGTCTCAGCGCCTTCTTCTTCAACCCTGTCACCACCTCCTCCGGGGTCTCCAACCCGATCCGCCGCCCGCAACGGAGCGCACACCGCACCATAGAGTTCAGCCCCAGCGCGCATATCAGCGCGCAGAGCATCGCCGCCAGGATTATCACCATGTTGGTGTCGAAGTTCGTGTCCGCAGAGCCGGGGACAGAGTTGAGAAGCCGGCGCATGAGTGTTGAACAAAGGTCAGATCTGTACTGGGGGTACAAAGAGAGTACAGAATAAAGGACTGCGCAATAGGGAGAGGGTATATATTTTAGGTTAATGGGAATCTCAACTTGGAGAATATATATATGAGTAGAGGTTGGAAGAAACTTTTAGAGACAGAGGCCTAAAAATATCATTTTAAGGTAACATGGGTTGGGTGAGAGCATATGTTGCTGGAGAAGGAAGAGATTGGTTGGAGTTGAGACGGAAAAGATGGACAATGGGGTTGACAGGAGGAGGAGTTGTTTGGTTTATTTCCATAAACCAGCAAGGGGGCCCTGCAAATGCATGGGTCCGGAAAATTTGCTTCCTCCTATGACGTCGTCGGAAAAATACATCCTTCATGATTTTTTCGATAATCGGCATACATCACCTTCATCTTTATCATCTAAGATGTGGATACACCAAATTTCATATGATTATACCATTTTTTTACCGTTGATTTAGTTGGTGCAAAATTAATGTTTTACACACAATAGAACTTTTTACATTGCTGATTCAACGGTGAAAAAGTGGTGGAATCACATGAAATTTGGTGTATACACATCTTAAATGATAACGATGATGATGGATGCCAATCATCGGAAAAAATGGTGGAGATTGTATTCTTTCGACGCCATAGGAGGAACTCTTTCCTCCATTACTCTCTCTCTCTCTCTCTATATATATATATATATTATCGGTTGTAATTTATCTGCCAGAGAGTTTGGTTTTAGTGAAATGGAATTGTAAAGTACTAAGCCGATTATGTAATGTTTGTTTTAGTTTGAAGGGCATATAAGGAAAAATGGTTTTGAGATTGCTTATAGCCTTACTATTAGGCTCCTTTTAAATACCAAAAATGTTGCATGATTTATCTCTAAATGAAGGTAACATCCTAATAAGCCATAAAAGTATGTTGTTAAATTGACTTCTCCTGTTGAGATCCGGGGGACTACAACGAATTTATTATTGTTTACCGCAACTTCATATAACTTCTAAATATACATCAGTTTTAAAAATACATGTAAATTTTATCAATTTCAAGCGGGGAGAAAAAACACAATAAAATAAAATGAAAATTCAGGTTTTTAGTTAAAAAGGTGATAAGTTCTAATGTGAAGGGTCGGCATGACATTTTCCAAGAAAAGAAGAGTTAAACATAGAAAGGGCAGAATGCAAATTTTCTAAATAATTAAGGGGTTGAGCAAAAGTTTTCATGTCACACAAATCTTGGGCCAGCATGGATAAACTTGGAAGAGCCTAATGCGCATTTACCCGAAAGCTAAGGGGTTGGATCTAATTTTCCCCAAACGAGCAAAAGTGCTGGATTATCCGTGCTGCGTACAGCTTTTACAGCTTTGTAAATATATATAATAATAATAATAATTGTTTTTGATGATCAGGACAGCTTTCTGAATATAACAATAACAATAACAATAATAATAATAATAATTGTTTTTGATGATCAGGACATAGGGTGTGGCTTCTTGATGCTTTGTTTATTCACTAAATTTAGCATGTTGGTGACTATATTCTACTAGCAAAGCAAGCTTGACTTATCTTATTCATACAAAGCATATTCTTGAAAAACAAAAGGCTAAATTACTCTAAAATTAGTTGAACATAATTTCCTATAGGAAATATATCATCTTTTCTTTTTCCTATATATACTTCTTCATCTATGACAATTTGGAGGATGACAACTGGTCATCCCGTGAGATGACAAGTCTCTTCTTTTTCGCGGTTTTATGAACCGGCAATATCATAGGGTTGATGTCAAGTTAATAGCTGATCATAAAACTTTGTCACATCTTTATTGAAGTTTTACTTCACAGTCGACCTATGTGGATGAGAAAAGGCTGAGATGATGATAATGATGAAATTACTCTAAATTGCCCCCAGAAAATGTCTTACAATTTTTTTTTATAAAAATGGCTGAAGGGTATTTTAGTGAAAAAAGTTAAACCAAAGTTAAGGGATTTTAAGGTAATAAAAAAACCTTAGGGTGGTTTAGAGAAAAACGGCAATAGTTAAGGGAATTTTAGTTGTAAATTACCCAAAACGAAATGTATGCATGATAAATTCATAAATACAACATTAAAGTGTGCTAAAGATATATTTGGAGTGTCATATCTTGATAACCCTAGAACTTTGACAAGCTTATCACTTATTCCATTGTGATAAAAGGGTATCTCTTTGATTCTCCATCCACTCCTTTATGGGCCCACCCTACTTAAAGTGAGCATTGTGAGTGTGCAAGTGAAGGATCCATGTAGATCATGTGGCCTGCCATGTTTGTGTGTGTCCGTGTGTGTGAGAATAATGGAGAAAAGATGCCATAGGAGGAAATTTACTTCTATGGCGTCGCAAAAATACAACCTCCATCGTTTTTTCCGACGATCGGCACTCATCATCTTCATCGTTATCATCTATGATATGGATACACCAAATTTCATTTGATTCTACAACTTTTCACTGTTGGTGGGTTCAAAATTAACGGTTTACCGACAATAGAACTTTTTACATTGCTAAATCAACGGTGAAAGAGTTGTAGAATCACATGAAATTTGGTGTATCCACATCTTAGACGATAACGATGAAGATGATGGTGTCCGATCGTCGGAAAACACAATGAAGGTTGTATTTTTTCGACGCCATATGAGGGAATTCTCTCCTATGGCCTCTTTTCTCCGTTACTCTCTCTCTCTCTCTCTATATATATATATATGTATATTCACCATTAGGCTTAAATAAAAAGAAACGGCCACGATACTTTCTAACTTATAACAAACTATCTTCAACCGTTACAAAAGAGTAATATGTGGCTGCGGTTCCCATTGCCACAAAAGCCCTTAAATTAGAGGGTTGGGTTCCACGATTTAAAAGGAGGTTGGACCAGCCTTCTATTTGGCTGTGGCAACCTCAGCCACAAATTTCTCATTACAAAATACTATCCATTTTTGAGAAATTATTCGGTGTGCCGGCTGTAATACATCCGGATAGGGGGTGAGAGGATTGAGTTTCGGACATTATTAGATAGCGTGTGGGGCTCACACTTCTATTTTCTTCCTCTTTTGTCCGGATGTATACGGCTGGCACATGAAATCCTTTTGTTGGTAACTTTCTAACGACTATTTTATGCATGAGGTTAACATTTTTACCTAACTTTACCATTATCTTCCTTCCGGCCTCATTCGCCATTGTCTTTGTTCCATCTCTTGTAGGTAATGAGATGATAATGGCATCTCCAACATCACACCACATAACTGGTTGGTTATTAAAAACTCGATTCTCATAAAAGATAACTTAATTATTAAGACGGGAGTGGATTGGTCCAATGGTATGTGGACTATGTGGAAAGCATGCCGGTCGACCACCTGCTTCTCAGATGTGAGGCGACTGCACTGATATGGGACAAATTTATAACTCGGTCAGTAGAGGGGGTAATGACGGCGTCTATTCAGGATTTATGGGGGGCTTGGAAACACAGAAACTTCCTAAGAAAGGATCTTCCGAATTGGGACATCATAGTTAGTATCATTTGTTGGATAGTTTGGAGGAAACATAATAACAGGATATTGAATGCAAAATTCAAGTCAATAGCTAGCATGATATATAACACTGATATAATCAAAATTTTATGGGCAGGAGCTGCGGCAGATAGGAGCCGCAAGAGAGTTAGATTGACTATGGGAGGGGGACGACGAGCATGATGGATTTGCGGGCCAAGAAGAGAGCATAGCGCCCATTGTACGAGCTGCTATGGATTGTGGGTACATGAGCAAAAGAGCTGCAGTCCGGGTAGAGGGTGGACAGCCGCCTGATGCAGAGTTCTAAACGACGCTGTTGGGCCGGGACATGATTTTGGCCTATTCCTTATCTATATGAGGTTTACATGTCCTGGTTATGATGCTTTGTTCATTTTTGCTTATTTGTATGTTATGGGGTTTGTTCCCTGATTTTGGACCTGTTTTATATGGGGATTGTTTTCCGGCTTTGTATTTTGGATTTTCTTTGTATTTGCTTTTGTTTTGCCGTTGTTTCGTTAAAATCTTTAATGAAACGAGAGGGCTTTCGAGTTTTCGGTTTTGATGATGCTCAATATTGACGACCCCTAAGATCAGGACACGTGGCGGATGGCAGGTCCCATAACTCGGAAGAAAGGGTCCACAGAGGCCGACCAGGCCTCCCCTGTACCCGACCTGCAATCACAAGCTAGCCCTCCTCGGGGCTCCCTGCAGATTGGCCTCCTCGGCCTTCTCGCTCGTCTCCGAGCCCCCCGGCCGAGGCCGTCCTCCTCGGTCCTCCGACCAGATCCACCACTCACAGGCGTAACCGCCGCTCCACGAATCTCGCCATGCGCGGATTTTCCTCCAGCAACATCCCACGTTCCACGCCTCCACAATCCCCATTAATGGACGATCCGCTCTCTACGCGGGCGTGACGTCGGGAGCGTAACTGCCGGCGAGATTCTCGCGCCTGCTGCTGCGTGCCTCCACCACTATATAAATCCCCATCACGGAAAGGTCAAGTATGCCATTTTTACTCCACTTAGCCGTTACGCTACTCGGATCTGGTACTAACTTGATCTTCGGAGGGTCCTCGGTGGTACCAAACCACCCCGGGACTTCTTTGCTGGTACTCGGCGCCAAACTCCTCCAATCTCCTCAAAACCCATTAAGACCCACACATAACAGGGGATTCCCACCAGAATCCACCGGGAGATCGACGGAAGACAACATCTGAAGGAGACCCGAAAAGGACCTCCATCAGTTGGCGCCGTCTGTGGGAACGCAAACTCCACAAAAAAAAGTTGGCCTTCCGATCTCTGTCCACATGGCAAGCAACCATCCTAAAGATCCGGGTACCAGCCGCCGCCTCCCCCTCACCGTAGGCGCGGATGAACCCCCTCCGGCGACCATCATCAGCGCCCTCGCTAGCCGAATAGATCGGATGCAGTCTCTCGTAAAGGCGCTCATCCGCGTCCAAACGGCCGGGCCTGGGCCCCAGATCGCCGCTCCTCCGCCTCCAGAAGGCTCCGCCCCCTTTGGCACGGCCGACCACCGGCAGGCTACGACTCCAGACCACGGATCTCACGGGCCGATACTCCCTGAGGCCCGTTGGGCACCCCACGGCTCCACACCAAGGTCCGCCGCCGGAGCGCCTCGTCTCGAGCCTCCTCGCGCCCCGTACCCTCCTGAGGAGATGTTGGTCACGTCGCCTGCCCACAGGCATGACCGACGCCCCCTCCCTCGACGGGGTCACACAGAAGGGGCTCGCCACGACGGCTCGAGGGCCACCACGCCTGGGGATCTGAGGAACCTCATCGAGAGGAACCGGGGCCGTGCCCAGACGCAGGTCTCCCACAGGGCGCCGAGTCCTCGGGGGTACCACGGCCAACTCGACGCCCTCGAAAAGAAGATCGAGGGCATGCGCCGGGAAGGTCACCTCTCGGTCGACGGGGCTGAGTACGCCGCCAACTCACTCACCAAACCGTTTACCGAGGGACTGCTCGCTGTCCACGTCTTCTCGCGCAACAAGCCCCCCAAGGTCTCTCTGTCTGATGGGAAGACCGACCCCAAAGACCATTTGGATGCCTTCACCGCGAAGGGCGGTCATCAAGCCTTCTCTGGCGGAATCGAAACAACGCGACCCTAGCGCTTCGCCTCCCCCTACATTCAATACGCATGCTGCGCGCGCGCCCGCCATGACCGTTCCTGTTCCCCATACCTGCAACTAGATGGTCGGGCGAAACCTCATGAAGATTCGGCCGAGCATCCGCCCTGCCCGGTTGTTCTTAGCCGGCCTCCTCAGGCCCCTCAGCGCTAAGGGTCAAAGTCCTCTGCAGAGGCAGCCGAGCGGCTCCCCTGCTCGGCTATCCCTGGCGGGTAGCTTCCCTACCGCAACGCCAGGGATCAGAAAGCCCTCACCAAGAGGCAACCCAGCAGCTACCCTACTCGGTTATCCCTGATGGGTAGCTTCCCTACCGCAACACCAGGGATCAGAAAGTCCTCCCAGAGACAGTCGAGCCCCACCGTCGCTCAGCTATCCCTGGCGGGTAGCTCCCCTACCGCAACGCCAGGGATCGGAAAGCCCTTCCAGAGGCAGTTGAGCCCCAGGATCCCTCGCTCGGCTATCTTTCAGGACAAAAGCCCTCGCCAAGAGGCACCGGGCAGTAACCCTGTAACAACTCCAATTTTGTATACCAAAAAATTGCTTTAAATATAGTGTATACTTGGAGTATTAATGTTGCTGGAAACAATTTAAGTATCTAATTCCTTACAATAATTATAAGAAGGAGCTTGTAGCTCATTGGTAATGCCTTGCACTGCTGAACCAAGCCACCGGAGTTCAAATCCCATGCCCCACATTATTTTTGTATTTATTTTGTTTTATTTTTTTTTTGAAAGTCAACGGTAAAAAGGCCATAACTCCAAAATTATGTACTGGACAACAAAAAGTAAAAATACCAAGTTGTTCCTTAGGAAAACCCCCGGCCATTGGACCCTTGACTCGGCCCGACTCGACGCCTCAGGCCGGCGACTCGGCCGACTCGGTCCGGCGCCGCCGGCCGGACTTGGCCGGACGGCCGATTCACCAACTGAGAAAAGTTGGCTCTTGACATGGTAAACTCTCTTGCACACTTATTATACCTGTATCGGTTTTGATTTGGCCAATAAATCCCTTTTACTCCTAGGTTTAATGATTTTTAATGAATTTTTAATGTTTTTTAATATTTTTTTAAATATTTTTTAATCCAAACCCTAACCCTAGCCTAGCCATATATAAAGACCCCTATCCTCTACCTTTTCCCCTCACAACTCTAAGTCCACTCTCTCAAATTCTCGAGAACTTGGTACGAAGAGCGAGAAGCGAAGCGCTGCCGAAATCGACGACGGATTCCGGCGACCGGATCAGAACCTTCGCGATGTTTTCGACGAATCGACAACCACCACATCCCTTAGCTTCCTTAGCTTGTCCAAATCGTAAGTCCCACCTTCTTCTATCTCTCTTTTCTTTAAAGTAAAAATACGACTTTTTGGAACCCGACGGAAATCGGACAAACCGATTTCCGATTCGGTTTTGCTCTAAATTTCCACTTGTCACCTAATACATATTATCTACCCATATGCTTGTTGACTATTAATCACCCATAAACCAATTTAATCAAACTTTTTCACATAAAATGATAACTTCTTTGCAAAACCGTATTCTTTTCATAAAAATACCATGAAGTTCATTTTTCCTAGTTTAATTA
Source organism: Agapanthus africanus (assembly GCA_030015575.1). Lineage (NCBI taxonomy): Eukaryota > Viridiplantae > Streptophyta > Magnoliopsida > Asparagales > Amaryllidaceae > Agapanthus > Agapanthus africanus. The sequence continues at coordinate 642,437,097 of CM057340.1, forward strand.
ATTCCCTCAGTCCTAAATAGGTTTATCTTGATCACTAAACTTGTAAAATCCAATTTTAATGAAATTTCACACATAAAATGATAACGTTTTCGAATACCGTATTCTTGCGCTATAATACATTTAAGTTTAACATAGCATGTTTTACCTTTAAACTTCACCAAAACTTAATATAAGTCACGGGGTAATGACCTACCCCTACACACACTCAATCTAACCCTAATTGATAAATATCAAAAATACAGAATACGAAATTACAGGATTTTTCACTAAAATACCATAATCTTTATAACTTTTATTTAAAGCTTTAAGTTGTAAACTTTTCTAGATAAAATCTTTTAATAAAATGAAAACACAATTGGTCATAGACATCGATCGTTTATCTAAACTGTCTTGTGGTGCCTAGGCAAGTGTGTCTAAGGCTAGTGGTTTTTAATTAGGCCCACGACTGTGGTTCCTTCCCACTTACCTGGCACTTACCTGGCCGCAATTGACGGTGAAGAGGCGATTTGAGACTTCTAATGACTCATCGTTTAGACCTTAGAAATAGGCTAGTTGGTTTAGGAAACCCTAATAACTAAAATACGGGAAACTGTACTCTTTTGCAAATAAATACCCCATATTTATAAAACCGTTTTCCCAAATGAAAAGTATTTGTTAAACCTAAGCAAAGCGCAGCTACAACCCACTTTTGGGGAACCTGTTAGGGATAGTACGGTTCATCGTGCACCCGCAGGCTAGTAGTGCGAGATTCAGACCTCCGCAAAGAGCATTCGGTCTCGAAAGGTTTAAAATACGACATTTAAGGAAAATGAGAATTTTGAAAATAAAATATTTATATAAAATTATTCATGTGTTAATATATATAATTATCATTTAAACACCTATTTTATCATAATATAAAGTTTCCACATTTTTCTAAAAATTACAAGATTAAAAGTTACACTAAAATACCATGAATTTCAGATAAGATAATTAATACTTTTATTAGGATATATTCACTAGAATAACACAAATAAAATTCACATTCATTATAACAATTAAGACGATTATTAAATACTTGAGATGTATTTTGAAAACTATACAAAAGTATTTTTACATAAAACCCCCTCAAGTTTTACAAATTACAATAAGGCCCCTAGCTAATATTGAACTTCAAATTATCTTTCTTTTAGTCTGACTCGGGTTAGAGTCTGACTATTTCTGACTTGAATATGATTCAAGTCAATCTATATTCTTTTATATTCCAATACAATTTGAATACATGAAACCCTGAATCCAGTTAACAATATATTCTTTTTGACTGAATCAAACCATGGGTATTCATCCATTATCCTGATATTCTATTTACCTGATTACACAGTTGCAATATGTTTACTGATATCATGGTTTTGGTCACTCATCCAACTTACATAATCCCACACTACAATACTGTTAAAACACTACGGGGTTTAAGGGGTAGATTGGTACGGAAGGTGTTAAAGGTGGCACGAGATGGTCAGATTAAGACACCTAACCTGAATCCTATTGCTGTTGTACCGTGGCATAACGGTTCCTTGTACTTTCCTTTTGCCCTGATCTCTAGCATATAGAGATCCCCCTCGTATACACTGGAATCCTTCTGTACCAAGCTACAAACAACAGCGTTACACAATGTTCCATAATATTCAACAATATAATACTTTATAAAATACTGTTACTCTATCATTCTCATTCTTCTTATTCTTTTGGGACTTACCGAGCGACATGTTCGCTGACGACATTCTATCTCTTTCTTCTTTGAATGTCGTCAGGTGCGTTGGACCAAGTTGAGATCGAGCCCACCGGTGAAGATTTGGAGCAGTTCCAGGCAGACCCAGAGCTCTAGATAATTGTACCTTGTTCTTTCCAGTTTATTTCATTTCCTGTTATGCCACTGTTTAGGCATTGCTTTTTCATTCCAGTTGTATTTTCCTTTCCTGCATTGTAAAAAGAATGTTATTAATAAAAGTTGCTGTTATTTCCATATTATTCGTCTCTTGTGATTTACTTTATATTGCTTAGTTACTCTTAGCGTATATACTTCTGAGTATATACGTAGCGGGCCTCGTCGTGTCCACTTCGCCGTACACTGGGAAGCGGGGCGTAACAGGTTTTGTTGGTGGCCCATGCAGGTTAGAGCTGTATGAATCCCTGTCATGCAGTTCTGGTCTGCGTGAACAACCTAAGCAATCTAACATAAGAACCAGCAACTAAAACATTCTTTACAATTCATGTTCTTTGAAACTTGCAAATCTCTATTCCTTGAATCTTATCATTTCATGTATTTGAATCTGTCCTAATCCAAATTTTTCTTCAGGATTATGGATTCCCCGAACAACACCAGTACCAATGTCAACAATACCCCATCAGCACTACCTCTCACACCAGCTGTTCCCGCACCACCCACTGAGCAGACGATGTTATTTGATGCGATCCGTAGTCTTCTCGAGGGACAGCAACAACTTCTGAGCCGTCCTGATAACGATGCACCGGGAGTAAAGCAATTCAGAGCTTTACACCCAAAGCAGTTCTCTGGTAAAGGAAGCCCGCTCGAAGCAGAAGAATGGGCACAAAGCATTGAAGACGATCTGGCAGCAGCACAAGTGCCAGACCACGCTTGGGTCCGTGTAGCGAAGCTACAGCTCACGAATAATGCTCGCAATTGGTGGAAGGCGGAAGAAACCCGTCTAGCGCAGCCGATTGAATGGAAGACATTTCGCGAGAAGTTTGACGCGAAATATTTCCCTATGACTGCCAGGTTCGCTATGGAGCAGCAGTTTATTCATCTACAGCAAGGATCAATGTGGGAGAAATCGGTAGATGAATACGATACTGAGTTTACTATGTTGAGCCGGTAAGATATGTCACAATAGTTCAATTTTTAAATATCACATATTACACAGCTAACACAATTTTTAAACAGATTCGCGGCACATCTGATACCGACAGACGAGATCAGAGCCCGTCGTTTTCAGCAAGGTTTGGACACAGAGATTAAGGCTGCTCTAACCACAGGAAAGTTTTTGACTCATGAGGAAGCCCTAGAAGCTGCCCGCAGTTATGAGGCAGTCATAAAAGAGAGGGGCAGACCTCAGTTTGCAGGAGTCAAACGCCCTGCCAACCAGATGGCAGGTGGAGCCACGTCCAGACCATCTTTCGTGCCGAGACGACCCGGGGTACCAACTCATCGTCCTAGCCCAGCCTTTTTCACCTACTGCAAGAGAACTGGACATATGATGAAGGACTGCCTCGAGCCAACCGCCTCTGCTTAATATGCGGTTCAGCCACTCATGATATTGGATCTTGTCCCCAAAGGCAGAACTCAGTTGCTGCACCTAGGCCTGCAAATACTTATCAGCAGCGACCAGCTCTTCCGGCACCTGCTCCCAGACTTGCACTGCCTGCACCACCTAGGGGACCACAGGCTGCACCACCTCCTCGACAGTTCCATTAAGCTCAAAGGAACGTTCAGAGGAATTCTCCTCAGGCCATGAGGAATGTGCCGAAGCGCCAGGCTTTCATGATGTCTGTAGAAGAAGCTGAGGCCACGGGCCAAGTCATTACTGGTAAACTTTCTTCTCAAACTCATCTTTTAGTTTTGTTTACCTACACACTTTCCCTATACCTGAACCTATCCCATATACCTTAGGTACAATCCTAGTAGCTTCACTACCTGCACTTGCACTGTTTGATACTGGAGCATCCCACTGCTTTATGTCGCAACGGTTTGTCCGAACCCATGCGATTCCAGTCTCACCGCTTGTATCCAGCTGGAACGTCAGTTCGGGAAATGGTGTTCTAAAGGCAACTATGGGATACAACATGTGTTCAGTCGTCGTCTGCAGTCGAGAGTTTTACGCTGACTTTAAAGTACTGGACATACCAAACTTCGATGTGGTTCTAGGAATGGACTGGCTTGGAACCTTTTATGCTACCATCGACTGTCGTCAAAGGAGGGTAGTATTTGAGATTCTAGATCATCCGGTTTTCTATTTCAAGAGTGGAGATCGCACCCTGGAGCCAAGTACTTACAAAGCGAAACCAAGGGAAGCAGTAGTTGCAGCAGCTCATGCAGAGGAAGAATCAAGACCGGAGGTAGTTCGAGAGTTCGACGATGTATTCCCTGACGATATATCAGGTTTGCCTCCCAATCGAGCTCTTGAATTCAGTAGTGACTTAGTACCAGGAGCACAACCAGTGATCAAAGCACCGTATAGACTAAGTCCGGAAGGTTTGAAAGAAGTTCGAACACAGTTGGACAAATTACTGGCGAAAGGATGGATTCGTCCCAGCACTTCAAGTTGGGGAGCACCTGTACTATTGGTGAAAAAGAAGGAAGGTTCATACAGAATGTGCATCGATTATAGGGCCTTGAACGAAGTTACTATAAAGAACAAATATCCACTACCGTGCATCAACGATTTATTCGATCAGCTAAGTGGATCTTGTGTCTTCTCTAAACTAGATCTTCGTTCAGGTTATCATCAAGTGAAGGTCAAGGAAGCTGATATTCACAAAACAGCTTTCAGAACTCGCTATGGACATTACGAATTTTTAGTAATGCCATTTGGAGTAACCAATGCACCAGCAATCTTCATGAACCTTATGAACCAAGCTTTTCGGGAGTATTTAGACAGGTTCGTTGTCATTTTCATCGACGACATCCTGGTATATTCTAAGAATCGGAAAGAGCATGCGGAGCACTTACGAATTGTCCTGGAAACACTTCGACAACATAAGCTTTACGCCAAATACAGCAAGTGCGAGTTTTGGCTAAAACAAGTTGGTTTTCTTGGACACATCGTATCAGGAGAAGGGATTTCTGTGGATCCAGCAAAAGTTTCAGCAGTCAGCGAATGGCCTACACCAAAATCAGTGAAGGATATTCGGAGTTTCTTGGGCTTAGCTGGATATTACAGAAAATTCATTGAAGGCTTTTCGAAGATAGCAACACCCCTGACCAAGCTCACACGAAAAGATGAAGAATTTGTGTGGTCAGAAACATGCGAGCAAGCTTTTATAGAACTCAAATCAAGACTGACATCTGCACCTATTCTCGTCATACCGGATCAAACTGGAGGATTCGAAGTACATTGTGATGCATCCGATAAGGGACTAGGATGTGTTCTACATCAACACGGTAAGGTTGTGGCTTATGCTTCAAGACAACTGAAGACTCATGAGCGCAATTATCCGACGCATGATCTAGAGTTGGCAGCCGTTATTTTTGCTCTCAAGATTTGGCGCCGCTACTTACTTGGTGGACGAGTGAACATCTACACAGATCACAAGAGTCTGAAGTATGCGTTTACTCAGAAGGAGTTGAATATGCGGCAGAGAAGATGGTTAGAACTCATGGCGGACTTCGACATCAACTTGCAATATCATCCAGGAAAGGTAAACGTAGTACCTGATGCTCTTAGTCGCCAACCATTAGCAATGAATCTCACCGCTCAGTGGAAGCTTCAGCAAGACCTACATCAGATGGAGATCGAACTAGTCATGCCAGGTGATGTTTCAAATTTGATGAATCTGCAAGTTCAATCAAATATTGTCAATCAGATCAAAGCAGCTCAAGCCAGCGATGCTAAGTTGCAAAAGGTCAGAGAATAAGTGGAGAATGGACTCAGAACAGATTTCATCATCCATGAAGACGGATCTTTGAGATACGGCAGCAGATTGTGTGTACCAAAGGGTCCTGTTCGGGAAGAGTTAATGAAAGAAGCTCACAGCTCTCCCTATTCAGTACATCCTAGAGGTACCAAAATGTACAAAGATCTACGTCAGAATTATTGGTGGCATGGAATGAAGCGTGAAGTAGCCAGAAGCGTCGCAAAATGCTTGGTGTGTCAGCAAGTAAAGGCTGAATATCACAAGACAGCTGGACTACTTCAACCGTTACCAATCCCAGAATGGAAGTAGCAGCATATCACGATGGACTTTGTAACTGCTCTTCCTCGCAGCACAAAGGGTAACGATGCGATTTGGGTCATTATGGATCGACTCACAAAGTCGGCTCACTTCATCCCATTTCGAGTTGGCCAATCAACTGAGACATTAGCGAAGAAGTACATGGAGGTAATAATCTAATTTAAGATTTAAACTCTTCATACTGTACTATCTCTGATACCCATGAACTCATACAGGAAATTGTGAGACTTCATGGAGTACCGGTCTGCATTGTCTCCGATCGTGACACCAGATTCCGATCGCAATTTTGGCAAAGTCTGCAAGCTAGCTTGGAAACAAGTCTGAACTTCAGCACGGCTTATCATCCACAAACAGATGGTCAGTCGGAACGAACTATTCAGATCTTGGAGGATATGCTCAGAGCATGTATGCTCGACTTCAAAGGATCGTGGGAAAATCACCTACATCTTGTGGAGTTTGCGTACAACAACAGCTACCAAGCAAGCATAGGAATGGCACCTTTTGCAGTATTGTATGGAAGGAAGTGTCGATCGCCATTAAGTTGGGACGACATCGGAGATTGGGAACTCCTTGGACCAGAGATGATAGTAGCGACCGTTGATGTGGTTCGTACTATCAGGGAAAGAATGCGCATAGCCCAAGATAGACAGAAACACTGGGCTGATGCGAAGAGACGACACTTGGAGTTCCAGCCAGGAGATCATGTATTCCTGAAAATCTCTCCGAACCGCGGAGTGATCAGATTTTGAAGACGGGGAAAGTTGAGTCCGAGATACATTGGACCATTCGATATACTCGAACGAGTCGGTGAGGTGGCATATCGTTTAGCGCTTCTACCCTCATTGGAAGGAGTGCATAACGTGTTCCACATATCCCAACTCAGAAGGTATGTGAGTGACCCCAGCCATGTACTTGATCATTCCGAGCTCACGATACAGCCCGATTTGTCTTGTGAGCAACAACCTGTGGAGATCCTGGACAGGAAAATGAAGACACTTCGGAACAAAGAAGTTAATTTGGTCCGGCTAATGTGGAGGAAAGACACTCCAGGAGAATCCACATGGGAAAAAGAGGATGAGATGCGTGCAAGATATTCGCACCTTTTTGTAAACTAGTCCTTAAATAAAAGTTGTAAATTCCGAGGACGAAATTTTTGTAAGGAGGGTAGATTGTAACAACTCCAATTTTGTATACCAAAAAATTGCTTTAAATATAGTGTATACTTGGAGTATTAATGTTGCTGGAAACAATTTAAGTATCTAATTCCTTACAATAATTACAAGAAGGAGCTTGTAGCTCATTGGTAATATCTTGCACTGCTGAACCAAGCCACCGGAGTTCAAATCCCATGCCCCACATTATTTTTGTATTTATTTTTTTTTGGAAGTCAACGGTAAAAAGGCCATAACTCCAAAAATATGTACTGGACAACAAAAAGTAAAAATACCAAGTTGTTCCTCAGGAAAACCCCCGGCCATTGGACCCTTGACTCGGCCCGACTCGGTCCGGCGCCGCCGGCCGGACTTGGCCGGACGGCCGAGTCACCAACTGAGAAAAGTTGGCTCTTGACTTGGTCAACCCTCTTGCACACTTATTATACCTGTATCGGTTTTGATTTGGCCAATAAATCCCTTTTACTTCTAGGTTTAATGATTTTTAATGAATTTTTAATGTTTTTAATATTTTTTAATCCAAACCCTAACCCTAGCCTAACCGAAATCGACGACGGAAATCGGACAAACCGATTTCGGCGACCGGATCAGAACCTTCGCGACGTTTTCGACGAATCGACAACCACCACATCCCTTAGCTTCCTTAGCTTGTCCAAATCGTAAGTCCCACCTTCTTCTATCTCTCTTTCCTTTAAAGTAAAAATACGACTTTTTGGAACCCGACGGAAATCGGACAAACCGATTTCTGATTCGGTTTTTCTCTAAATTTCCACTTGTCACCTAATACATATTATCTACCCATATGCTTGTTGACTATTAATCACCCATAAACCAATTTAATCAAACTTTTTCACATAAAATGATAACTTCTTTGCAAAACCGTATTCTTTTCATAAAAATACCATGAAGTTCATTTTTCTTAGCTTAATTAATTCCCTCACTCCTAAATAGGTTTATCTTGATCACTAAACTTGTAAAATCCAATTTGAATGAAATTTCACACATAAAATGATAACGTTTTCAAATACCGTATTCTTGCGCTATAATACTTTTAAGTTTAACATAGCATGTTTTACCTTTAAACTTCACCAAAACTTAATATAAGTCACGGGGTAATGACCTACCCCTACAGACACTCAATCTAACCCTAATTGATAAATATCAAAAATACAGAATACGAAATTACAGGACTTTTCACTAAAATACCATAATCTTTATAACTTTTATTTAAAGCTTTAAGTTGTAAACTTTTCAAGATAAAATCTTTTAATAAAATGAAAACACGATTGGTCATGGACATCGATCGTTTATCTAAACTGTCTTGTGGTGCCTAGACAAGTGTGTCTAAGGCTAGTGGTTTTTAATTAGGCCCACGACTGTGGTTCCTTCCCACTTACCTGGCACTTACCTGGCCGCAATTGACGGTGAAGAGGCGATTTGAGACTTCTAATGACTCATCGTTTAGACCTTAGAAATAGGCTAGTTGGTTTAGGAAACCCTAATAACTAAAATACGGGAAACTGTACTCTTTTGCAAATAAATACCCCATATTTATAAAACCGTTTTCCCAAATGAAAAGTATTTGTTAAACCTAAGCAAAGCGCCGCTACAACCCACTTTTGGGGAACCTGTTAGGGATGGTACGGTTCATCGTGCACCCGCAGGCTAGTAGTGCGAGATTCAGACCTCCGCAAAGAGCATTCGGTCTCGAAAGGTTTAAAATACGACATTTAAGGAAAATGAGATTTTTGAAAATAAAATATTTATATAAAATTATTCATGTGTTAATATATATATAATTATCATTTAAACACCTATTTTATCATAATATAAAGTTTCCACATTTTTCTAAAAATTACAAGATTAAAAGTTACACTAAAATACCATGAATTTCAGATAAGATAATTAATACTTTTATTAGGATATATTCACTAGAATAACACAAATAAAATTCACATTCATTATAACAATTAAGACGATTATTAAATACTTGAGGTGTATTTTGAAAACTATACAAAAGTATTTTTACATAAAACCCCCTCAAGTTTTACAAATTACAATAAGGCCCCTAGCTAATATTGAACTTCAAATTATCTTTCTTTTAGTCTGACTCGGGTTAGAGTCTGACTATTTCTGACTTGAATATGATTCAAGTCAATCTATATTCTTTTATATTCCAATACAATTTGAATACATGAAACCCTGAATCCAGTTAACAATATATTCTTTTTGACTGAATCAAACCATGGGTATTCATCCATTATCCTGATCTTCCATTTACCTGATTACACAGTTGCAATATGTTTACTGATATCATGGTTTTGGTCAGTCATCCAACTTACATAATCCAACACTACAATACTGTTAAAACACTACGGGGTTTAAGGGGTAGATTGGTACGGAAGGTGTTAAAGGTGGCACGAGGTGGTCAGATTAAGACACCTAAACTGAATGCTATTGCTGTTGTACCGTGGCATAACGGTTCCTTGTACTTTCCTTTTGCCCTGATCTCTAGCATATAGAGATCCCCCTCGTATACACTGGTATCCTTCTGTACCAAGCTACAAACAACAGCGTTACACAATGTTCCATAATATTCAACAATATAATACTTTAGAAAATACTGTTACTCTATCATTCTCATTCTTCTTATTCTTTTGGGACTTACCGAGCGACCTGTTCGCTGACGACATTCTATCTCTTTCTTCTTTGAATGTCGTCAGGTGGGTTGGACCAAGTTGAGATCGAGCCCACCGGTGAAGATTTGGACCAGTTCCAGGCAGACCCAGAGCTCTAGATAATTGTACCTTGTTCTTTCCAGTTTATTTCATTTCCTATTATGCCACTGTTTAGGCATTGCTTTTTCATTCCAGTTGTATTTTCTTTTCCTGCATTGTAAAAAGAATGTTATTAATAAAAGTTGCTGTTATTTCCATATTATTCGTCTCTTGTGATTTATTTTATATTGCTTAGTTACGCTTAGCGTATATACTTCTGAGTATATACGTAGCGGGCCTCGTCGCGTCCACTTTGCCGTACACTGGGAAGCGGGGCGTGACAAACCCTGCCCGGCCAAGGGTCCTTGGTAGGCTTCTACAGCCCCTCCCGCGCCAAGGACCAAAGTCCTCCCAGAGGCAGTCGAGTCCTTGCTCGGCTATCCCCGCTTGGTAGCTTCCTACCACAACCGACAGGGATCAGTCCTCGCCAAGAGGCACTGGGCAGTAACCCTGCTCGGTCCCCGTCCTGAAGGATCAAAGCCCTCGCAAGAGGCAACCGGACAGCTACCCTGCTCGGTCATCTTCGGGTAGTAGCTCCCTACCCATTACGCCAGAGATCGAAGCCCTCGCAAGAGGCATCCGAGCGGCTGTCACGCTCGGTCATCCCAGGCTGGTAGTTGCTTACCCACGGCGCCAGAGATCAAAGCCCTCGCCAAGAGGCAACCGCGCAACTTCACTGCCCGGTCATCCCTTCTCAGTTATCCCCGGCGGGTAGCTTCCCTACCGCAACGCCTGGGATCAGAAAGCCCTCCCAGAGGCAGTCGAGCCTGAGGATCCCTCACTCGGCTACCTTCGGGACAACAACCCTCGCAAAGAGGCACCGGGCAGTAACCCTGCTCGGTCCCCGTCTTGAAGGATCGAAGCACCCGCAAGAGGCCTCCGAGCGGCTACCCTTCTCGGTCATCCCAGGCTGGTGGTTGCCTACCCACAACGCCAGAAATCGGAAGCCCTCGCCAAAGGGCAGCGGAGCTGCTTCCATCTACCCCTGGCACAAATAAGGCGGACAGCCCTCTGCACATCGCATACAGAGGATCCGAGCCACCAACAAGGGGCATTAGGTCTATCCAAGTCTTGAGCGATCTCCCTTCGACTTTGGGGCCATAGAGACGCCTCCTTCTCAGAGGCGCTTGGCAAGTAATCGAAACCAACTCGACGGACGATCGCTAGGCAAGCAGCCGACCTGACATGGACCTGACATGGAAGCCCAACAGCGCAAGAAGAGAAATTTTACGAGCATTCTTCATGAACAAAAGACAAAGTGCAAGCCGATGAAACTAAAGAAAAAAGTTTTATTACTAAAAGGCAAAGTCTTTACAAAGGGTATTTTTGGCTCCTCAACCTTACAAAATGCCCGGAGGCTTACAAAATTCCAAAAGCAACAAAAGAAAAGGAGGAGGAAGACGGGGGCTTTAGGCCTCGGGGCCAGGAGCAACCTCGGAGCCCTCGACATCCACTACGTGGCGAGCTAGGTCCTCGGTGACTTCTTCGCCAGGAACCTCTTGCCCCTGCTCACCGGCGTCCGCGAGGGGGTATTCGGCCAGGAGCTCTTCGTCGGCGAACCCCGGCACCCAGGCCTTAACGGCGTCGAGGGCCTCATGCCAGATGAGGGTCGTGGCAACGGCCAGGTCATCATAGTAGTCTTTCGACTTCTTGTAACTCTCCACCGCCTTCGCCGCCGAGAGGTCGGCCAACTTCGCCGCCCTCAGGTCGGCCGACTTCACCGAATCGGCCCCCCCAGCTCCTTCCGGAGGGCTTTCACCGTCTTCTTCAGGTTGCCGGCCAGCACCTGAGCGTCCTCGAGCTTGGCCTCGGCAACCGCGGCGTCCTCGCAGTGCCGGGCGACCTCCCGCTTCCCGGCATCCACCTCGCCCTCCAGGGCGACGACCCTCGCCTTCATCGCCTCCAGCTCCCGCTTGGAGCTCTCTTCCAGTGAGGCGAATTGGCCCGCAGCTTTCATCGCCGGGGCTATCACCTCGGCCTCCATGCGCAAGGCGAGGGTATCGTGCTGGAGAACCTGAAAGGCAAGAGAGAGATCAGGAAGATGAGGGAGGCACTGTACCTCAAAAAATAATAATAAAAAAAAACAAGCGCTTACTTGCACGGACTCCTGGGCGATGGATACCAACTAGCCCTGAAGGTCCCCCGGGGGACTCTACCCCCGGCCGACGCCTCTATTTCATGCAGCAGGCTATCCACAATGGATAGCCTCGAAGGCATGGTGAACTGGAGACCCCCTTTCTCTACCATGATCGGCGAAGACGGTCCCCGGGAAGATCTCCTCTTGAGCGGCCTTGAGGGAGAGCCGATCTCCTCCTCCGAGGCCGAGTCTTCCAGAATCCGAGCCCGCCTCCGACTCGACGCTCTGCTGGGCCCCGGGGCGAGATCCGCCTCCGAGCACTCGCGAGGCGCTACCACTGGGGGAGAAGGAGCCGGGGCAGGCTGTGAGAGGGAAGAGACGGCGCCCCCATCCTTCGCGACCGTCCTCGGCTGGCGCATGGAAGCTCGGAGCGAGTCCATATCCATGGGTCCTGCACAAAACCGAATGTAAAAGGAGTCAGCGACACAGGCAACATACGAGCCAAAAAAGCAAACCTAAACTTACCGACGAACTTAACGGGGCTGAGCCCGGCTTAACTCAGGACCCTCTCAGAAAACAACACGTCAAAACGGGGGATGGGCTCCCACGACGCCACTCTCACCGCAATGGGGTCACTGGACTGGTTCCCAGGCAAGTGCTTCTCCCTCGACCACTCTGTAGGCACGGGCCAGTCCTCGCCCTCGGGAGGGGAAACGAAGAAGAACTTTTTCTTCCAGTCATGAATGGAAGAAGGCAAGGCCACAACCCCCGTCCCAGCGGCGCCCCCCGGTCACTTTCTGAAAGAGAGATAAACCCACCTCGGGTCGTCCGCTCGACTACCGGGGTGATTTTTGAAGACGAGGGAAGAATCAAGGAGGGAAAGGCTGAAGGGAATCGCCTGTAACTTCAGGCAGATCAGGAACGCGAGGAGAATCCTCCACGAGTTCGGCACTAACTGACCGGGGGCTAACCCGAAGAAGTTCAACGCTTCAATGACCTCAGGAGAGAAGGGCAGACGCATTCCACCCCAAAATGCTTCCAAATACAGAGCGATCTCCTGCCCCGTACTTGGTCTACCCTCTCTCCCTCCTTGGCCAAGCGGAGCGTATAGCGTGAGGGGATGTGGAAGCGAGCCCGAGCGTTGGCAAGCTCGTCCTCATGCCATATCCAACACGAGGCACCAGGGGCAGCATCTTCCGCCTCCTCCCTGGGGGCTTCCCCCTCCGCACGATCCCGGGAAGAGGGGCCGACCCCTGCTCCCCGGGAGGACTCAGGTTCACCTAAAGGGTTCCTAGAACCTACCTCAACGACATCCACTGACTCGACAAGAGAAGACATCTAACCTTGGGAAGAATGATCCTCGAGAAACGAAAATGGAAGGAAGAAGACGAGCTCCGAGCTACCGAGACTTAGAACGGAAAATATGAAGGAGTAGGGGCCCTGGAACGGGCCCCACCCCTATTTATGACTACGAGCGACCTCATCCAACGGAGCCCTTCATCTCCCGCCAAAACGCCTCCTCGCGTCCAACGGCTCCGATTGCTCCATTTGTCGTCCCCGCACTGGACCGCACCCTTTTCAGGCGTCGCAGGCCTGCGCACGTCGCGTCAGCCAACCGACGCTTGACATGTGGGCCGTCACTTCAAAGGCAAGATATACGAACCGGCGCACCCTCCTTAAATGCAGAGATCCCGCCCTGATTCGCTGGCAGAAAAGACAGCTCGCGGCCCGGGAATGAGTCCCGACGAAACCTTAGGAGGGAGCTCACCCCGGGCGGCCCGGCAGTCCACTCCTGACCCGACCCGCTAGCTGGTCGGGACAAGAGTGGGGGGCTAATGATGATGCTCAATATTGGCGACCCCTAAGATCAGCAAACGTGGCGGATGACAGGTCCCATAACTCGGAAGAAAGGGCCCACAGAGGCCGACCAGGCCTCCCCTGTACCCGACCTGCAATCACAAGCTAGCCCTCCTCGGGGCTCCCTACAGATTGGCCTCCTCGGCCCCTCAGCTCGTCCTGAGCTACCACAAGACCAAGTCTCCTCGGCCTTCTCGCTCGTCTCCTGGCCCCCCGGCCGAGGCCGTCCTTCTCGGTCCTCCGACCAGATCCACCGCTCACAGGCGTAACCGCCGCTCCGCGGATCTCGCCATGCGCGGATTCTCCGCCAGCAACATCCCACGTTCCACGCCTCCACAATCCCCATTAATGGACGATCCTCTCTCTACGCGGGCGTGATGTCGGGAGCGTAACTGCCGGCGAGATTCTCACGCCTGCTGCTGCGTGCCTCCACCACTATATAAACCCCCATCACGGAAGGATCAAGTAAGCCATTTTTACTCCACTTAGCCGTTACGCTGCTCGGATCTAGTACCAACTTGATCGTCGGAAGGTCCTCGGTGGTACCAAACCACCGCGGGGCTTCTTTGCAGGTACTCGGCGCCAAACTCCTCCAATCTCCTCAAAACCCATTGAGACCCACACATAACAGGAGATTCCCACCAGAATCCACTGGGAGATCGACGGAAGACGACATCTGAAGGAGACCCGAAAAGGACCTCCATCAGGTTTACTCAAAAAAAAAAACTTCACAACACATAATGAGATAGATTATATTCATAAATGCCAAATTGTATACCGACATATCTTTGAAAGATATTGACTTCAAAACAACACATATATATACTTAAAGTGGGGATATTTTCTTTAGAGGAGATCCCATAACGCATTTAGTGGGTAGAGATAATTTGGGAATGCTTCTAAATGAAGAGGGGTTATCGTTTGATAAAATGAGAGTATTATCGAAGCAAAGGACAAGGATATTATGGTCAATAATTAAGAACCTAAGGTGGTATTTCATAGTTCTGAAAAAATACAGCTTTATAATTTAGAAAATACAAGACAGTTTTTTAATGAACTGTAAGTTGAGGCTGCTTTCTGATAATTCAGCATATATTCATTAATACGACAACAACAATAGTTGGGCCCACCTAAGTTGTTCTCTGTCCTTGCCATCGTTTTGAAATCAAGCAGTCCACAATACACCACATCGTCACAATGCACCTATGTATTTTCCCCACATCTATATATGTTTCCCACTAATCTTTTTGAACGCAATCACCGCATGAAATCGAAACAGCGACCTCTCATTTTAGAAAGTAAAGTTCATGTTAATACAATAAATTATTACAAAAATATAGTCCTCCAACTTACGATTTAATATAACATCTACTATCATAACTAGGACCAAAAAGGTTCATGCGTCTTTTTCCTATTTTACCTTAAAAAAATTTCAAAAAATTCAAGAAAATTACACCATCCACGCATATGGGTCCATTTTAAATGTCAAACTATAGATGCTTATTTTTTTTCTACAAAATATATTCAATATATACAATTGCGTGCGTGCAAAACCCTAATGTCAATAAAGCTGGTTCTTATCGTAACTATCTGCTCTCTCACATCCATCATTAAAAGTTGGATTAGTGTTTTCCAATGCAAGGTGGGAGAAAATGTTGGGCAAAATGTGGTGTCTAATTCCATTCCATATATAGGAAGTGTACTTATTTGCCCGCAAGTTTGATCATGAGGTACTCCCACTTGCTACCAATAATCTTTTCTGGCTGAGAGAAGCATAGGATATCATTATCAATTCAACAATCCAAATCAACAAAATATTACATAGAAATTTTCCGAAAAAGAAAAAAAAAAACATTTTTACCAAGAAAAACCTCTAAGAAAATACATTTACTTAGTTTATTTTCTCCTTTATAGGGAGGTGGTTTTGCAATACGGTTTTTCCCATTATCTGGAACCCCGTATCGAAGGCGTTTAAGAGTTATGTACGGTTGATATACATTCTTAGCAGACTACCCAATATCTTAAGATCTTACTTAAAATGGTTACTAGCGTAATTCAATACAGTAAACAAATCAGATTAAAAAAAGAAAAGTTACCATAACATATAGCAAATGATACTAACATACCTCATAATTGCTTAGATCCCAGTAAATTTACAATTAGTAGAGGTCATTATCACACAATAAATATAACTCTTTACCAAATATTTATATTGTTTTATCATCTGAACATGGTTAGCATTCACATCAATGTTGCAATCATTATTGAAAAGACGTTTGGAGAGTTTCTCACTATCAGTTCATGGAATTTAGTAGCAAACACAAGTTTTTTTTTCCCCATCCTGGAGAAGAAACCCAAAAAACATTCAGCAAATACATATTGGTTAATACTTGGAGGCAAGAAAAGAGGCTCAGAGAGGAATCTATGGTGTGAAAAACAGAACTGATTATAAAGAGGTTGAAATAGCCCTGAAGAACTGCTCCTCAAATAGTAATCGAGTTGTTTTGGCCACAATAAACAGATCGGATTGGCTAACAGATGCTATATGCTGCGGATGTGGCTATACAAAAGGATGATTTGCAAGTTGCTGTCACACCAAAACGTCCACGAAGCCCAAGACGTGTATCAAATCAATAGTCTCCGTGATGTTGGTTGATGGTGGCCTCGCACATAGTGCATTTTTAATCTTGACAAGAGATGTTCCACACAAATTAATACCAGTTTGCATTGATAGGATATATAAAATACTCTTCATTGATAGGATATATAAAATACTCTTCCATCCATCATCCATCAGTCACCAAATAGATGTGAAGTCGATTCTTGAACCATCAACGTACACAATGCAATGTGGCTCAACCATGATATGACACGATATCAAGTAAGCCACCGTCGGCAATCGATCATTAAACAATCTCCCGATCCATTTTCGTTTAGTCATTCCAAGCCTTTGCGTTGTAAGCTTTGGGTTCACAATACTCGGTCCTCTTTCAAGAATGCGTTTACGAAATTCTGTACATACCGTGAAATTCGCACTACTACCTAGCCAGCCTAGGCTTCAACTGCATCTGTCGTACACGAGCAAAATCCAGTAGTATCGCCAGCTTCAACCAATCCCAAGCACCTGCCATTGTGAATCGGGATACCATGTTGTCATTCATTTGGTGGACAATTCTCGATTCACGGATAAAATTTCAAAGGTCTATCTAGGACCCACAAAGTTCTTCGAATCTAACATCATAAATGTAAAAATCTAATTTAACTGTATGAAGATCTTCATTGCAACTTAGGGAATAGATTTGGAACTCATAACGCATGGTAATAGAACCATGCAGCAAAACATGCTTCTTGATATATTTTAGGGGCTAATTTGAGAGGGAAAAAATTGCAAAAAAAAATAAAAATACAGAAAAATGGACTGATTGTGAAACCAAGGGAGTACAAATTTGTGAAAATTAAACTGCAAACATAAACAACCAGTATTAAACCATACAAGGCATACTAAAAATATAACAATAAATTTTCAAATTGAAGCACTACCTTCCGAAAGTACACCTAAAATTGATGATCCACAAAAACGTAACTAGAACGGGACTATGTTCATCTACTAATAAAAATTAGCAAGGGATAGACAAACCGTGTTCGAAATATCGTATTTATTTACAAGAGGAAGAACTTTGATGAATAAAAAAGCGAGATTTTTTTATATATTTATTTACCGTCGCCATAGCCATGGCGACAACCGAGAGTAACAGTAGTCAAGGCAGATATAAATGATGAGAAGCTCTACCAGTATCACCCAGTCATCAAAATGAAAATATTCCATCTTTTGAAGCATCCTTGGAACCCGTCAGTTTCAATTCCAATAGAGATTTATATATATCAGCATGAAATTCGTTGAATATAATCGGAGAAGGAACACATAAGCAACTACTGATATCTGTCCTATCAATTAATGCGACGGATCGCCACAAAACCCCTTTTTCTTTAATTATTTTGTGAGTGAGAAGACCATTAACATCCAATCTTTCCAATTCTCACAATTGCCTTTATGCTTATGATTATAATCAAAGATTTCTTGATTTCAAACATTTTTATTTCAAATTAATTTTCTGTTAAACAGGCCTATAATGCATAAGATGATTATTTTTAATTAACAGCATGGATCAAGAAAATCTTGTAACCACCAAAGGACCTAAAGTGAACATAATTTACAGGATTGAGAAGGTTCTCCTACATTATTTGTGGGAAAGACATGCAAGCGTGCATGATGGTGGTGTTCGGCATTGTCACTACTGCGAAAGAAATGCTTAAAGCCCTCACTGATGGCCAATCATCGTTGGTACAGTTGGTAAGCGCCAGTACATTTTTCTGAGGCCATCCCATATCAAGGATTGTTATACCGACATCAACAGGGTTCAGTCAAATGGCTTAAATTTATCGGATCAGGGAAACTAGAGCAAAGAATCCTGACCATAATCAACCTATGATTTACGGAGCCACCCGTAATCGCTAGCCATGTTCACACACATTGCACCTATGTTCAATACAACATGATATATACATCCGGGCATGACAAATCTTAAGGGTGCACATGGTATGTGGAATGGAAGATCACCAAGAATCCATACATTTCCGGAATGGGGAATGTGATTTCCAGACATCTAATTCCAATGAAACTTGCATTAACATGCTTAGTATATTTTAATTATCCCCGATAATATGTGCAACAGCAGTAGTGACCGAGGGCGATGTGTGACCACCCACGAAGGGCGACAATGGAGGGCGCCAGGTCTACAAACTCAAGACTCGACCAGATTGGTCGATTGAGAGGTATAAGGCGCGATTGGTAGCTTGAGGGTTTTCTCAACAATATGGACTAGATTACGATGAAACGTTTAGTCCAGTTGCTAAGATTACAATTGTACGGGTTCTTATAGCTCTTGCAGTAAGTAAAGGATGGTAACTCATGAACGTGAGGTCGATCGATAGATATACATGGAGCAACCTAGGAGATTTGAAAATAAAGAAAGCCTCGGGTACGTATGCAAATTAAGAAAAGCTTTAGCTTTACTATTATAAACCCAAACCCTTTAGGTGTTGATGTCATTATTGCATCATTTTACAAAAAAAAAATGAATTCAAAAAAAGGTGAAAAAGCTATTACCCCATGCTTCACCATAACCTTACCCACATCATCTATAGAAAAAGACAAGAATATTCAACTCATCTCTTTCTCATACACACGTCTCTCTAAAAAAGACAAAAGAACACCTAATCTCCCATATCTTCGTAATAAATTTTAATATGTATATAAAAACATTTTTTTCCTAAGTATGAGTTACTAACCCAACCATTTAACCAAGGAAATAACAACAAAACAACTAATTGAGAAAAAAACATTTCTTTAAAAATAAATAATAAGGAACAACATAATCTTCGTTAATAAAAGAATAATTGTTTTCATGTTAAAAACTATAGATGTCTTTAGAATGTAATGTCCATTATAAAACAATTTATGCACGCTTTCAGTGCGATGTATATATGTTGTTCAAAATATAAACACGTGCATCGGACGGCAAAATACTAGTATGGATTAAAGTAAAGCGCCAAGGGCATGATACAGAGTTTCCCATACAAAGTGGATGTTTTGACAATCCTGCAGATTTCTGTTTGTTCGTCAAGTTACAAGAAGGCAAGTTGACTGAGGTATTAGTCTATGTGGATGATTTAATCGTTAGTGGAGATAACGAGGAAGAGATCAAAAGAACGAGTGAAAATATTTCAATTCGATTTGAGATGAAAAAGCTCGGACATCTAAATCATTTTCTTGGGCTTGAAGATGATCAAAGAAAATGAATGTTTCTCTGCTAGTAAAAGTACGCGAAGGACCTACTGCTCAAGTATAGCATGATCAATTGCCAGCCGGCATCTACACCAATGGAGACAAATGCCAAGATACGTGCAGAAGACGGAAAAGATTTCGACGATGCAACCATGTACCGACAACTAGTTGGAAGCTTGATTTATTTGACGATAACAAGACCAGACATTGCATTCACGGTTGGAGTGGTGAATTGCTATAAGCAGAAACCAAAAAAGCCTCATATGAAAGTAGTTCGACGAATTCTAAGGTATGTAAAAGGAACCATTGATTATGGTCTTTTATACAAGAAAGATGAAGGGTGCAGACTATATGGCTATTGTGATGTCGATTACGTCGAAGATCGTGATACTCAGAGGTCAACAACCGTATATTTGTTCAGTCTTGGTTCCGCAGCTATTTCATGGTGCAACAAAAGACAACCGACCGTATCATTGTCAACAACAGAAGCAGAGTAAAGATCCGCGGCTATGACAGCTCAAGAAAGTACGTGGCTTATCCAGCTGATGGAATATTTACACTAGCCAGTTGACTATACGGTGGGCTTATATTGTAACAACCAATCAAACCATTAGACTCCCAGAGAATCCCGTGTTTCATGCACGAACAAAACATGTAGAGTGTAACATCCTTATCCGATCGTACGTACCTTTTTCTTTTTGGATATATTGGGCTTTGTTTTATTATTATTATTATAATTTGGAGTTTAATACTTTTAATTAAGATATATGCATATAATTATGGTTTTTTCAAGTTTGTTAAATATGCATATTATTAGTATTTAAATATTTATTTGTCTAACACTATTTTATAACCATATTTATATTTTAGTATCATAATTTAAACAAAAGATATTTTATTTGGTATTTCTTTAAACAATACATATACATAAGATTTTACCCATTTTTAAATTCTATTTATAAGATATTTTGTCTTACGATATTTATTTGGTTAAAATATTTAATTTTGAAAAGTCATGAGAGCCCCTGTTAAATCTTTTAACCATATAAATATTTTTACTAAACTAACAACTCAATTTTCTCTCTCCAATCACCATATATGTCTCACCTGATAACTTGATTCTTTTTAAAACAAATATTTTCTCTCTCCAAACTAAATAATTTTACCAAACCAAATATATTTTTAAATCTTTTATTAATCCTTGTCCTAACAATTGCTCATCTAATCTCTCTCAACAGATTCTCTTTCTCAAATCTACTCTCTTTAATTTTTTTTTCTACAAATCTATATACATACATATATATAATTGAAGATATTTTGTTATGATAGTTTAACTGAAAATATATTTTAGTTGTTTGATATCATAAAACCTTATATATATAACTAATTGTATTTATTTTTATTAACCCATAACTATATACATATCTACATATATTTTCACTATATACTAATATGTATATATACATATACTTTTCTATTATTCTAACTATATACAAACTAATATGTATATACAACTTTTCTAATATCTTATAGAAGTATATAACAACCCATCATATCTCTTTTATAAAATCAAATCCAAATCTCATCTCATCAGAATATTTCTCTCTCCAATTATAATAATCTCTCCAATCTTTAAACAATCTCTCTCTTCCCTATAAATAACAACTTAATTATTATCATCTCTCCCCTTCTCATATAAATCAACCTTCTCTTTTTCAAATCACAATATTTTCTTCAAAATTAGCCGAGCAATCAAACCTTGGAGTTGTTCTTCGTGTCGTCGTGTTTATCTGTCTCCGAGGCAAGTACTCTTACTCTTTTATTTTTTTAGTCAATGCAACATCGGGAATTCTCTAAATAAATTATTAACTTACAATATTTAAATAAAATTGTAATATTTTGCCGCTTTATTAATATATCTTATAATACTTGTACATATAATGAAAACCCTAGGATCTAGAATACCTATTAATCCTTTCATCAAGTGAACAACTGTAAAAATGCAAACGTAATAAAATAACTTTTAACATGTAAATGTGGTTTAATATATAAAAAGCTTTATAAGTTTATATGTTTCTGTTGCAACAATATTGGTATACACTAGCATGCAGAATGCCAACACTTATATCCTAATTTAAAACACAAAAATATATTATTATTACTGTTAATCAATAAACGCTTTGGGCTTAATATTTTATATATATAAATTAAACTTTCTACATTATCACACATAATATCGCTGCACTCTATGTGCCCTTATCATATAAATTATTTTGATACTATAATTTGTATTTTCTATTATCACATGATTATAAAACTTATTATTAGCACTTACATGATAACTAGTCAATCTGTCATTTATTTTATCTCACTTACTATTATCTCGTAATTATACTATTACCACCACCCGCTTTACGCATCTGTAATTTGTCATTCTCATTTAACTATATTAACCCTTTAAAACCATATTTCAATTTATTATTCTTTTCAATAAATAAACTCGGATGTTAAATACAGATGCTTGCATATTTATGTTGAGTGTTTTACATTTTTGACATTATCATATTCTATCGTCTATATTTAACATTTTATTTGAGACTATCATTGTCGGCATGCTTGAGAAACCTTAACATGCTATTCTTGTTTATGGACACTATCATTTTATAACTATTGTACTTGACATGCCATGATTCCTCATTGTTCCAGACTACTCATATTAAAATGAGTTCTCTAATTTGAATGCCGAATTACATGCCATGACACCACTATTCACCAGTTTTATTTCCATACAATTACCATACTACAAGTTCCTGTCTTTTCAGCATTCTTAATTAGTGATATTAATCTTTACCATAATAGTTATAAATACATGGGTGTTCGGGTAGTTTGAGTGTGCGTTGTATAACAGGATCTCAGGAGTCCTATGCCGGCAGCTCGTACCGGGCTATAGCGGTCACATGATTACAGCTCGTACCGGGCTATAGCGGTCACATGTTTACAGCTCGTACCGGGCTATAGCGGTCTCTTGTTCATTCCACAGTTGGGCCCGTGTTTCCTAACCCCTGGGGCACCACTCTTGGGTTAGGAATACTCCTGCAGAGGTTGACGCACACACTCAAGCTTACGATAGGATAGTTTACCTTTTAGTGGCCAGTTAGGTTATGACCTGATCCCTTACATAAATGTTTCATAGTATTAGTGCATTTAATTACTTATATACATGTTTTCTTGCGCACCGGGCTTCACTTTTATATATTCTTGTTATTATGCTACACACACTTTATACGTTGAGTACTTGCTGGGGTGTTCTGACATCCCTGAGATTTGCCATCTCAGGTTTAGACACAGGTTTTTAGGCTGAGCGGGATCAGAGCGGCTACCAGGACTTTGTTGAAGATCAGTAATCGTAGGTTTATTTTCCTTTACTTTTAGCCTTTAGCATGTGCGCCCTTATGGGACATTAGGACTTTTGTATCTCTTTCGGATCTTATTTTATTCCGAATCTTTTGTTTTGGATCTTTAATTGCATCAATTATCTAGTGGACCCATTTTAGGATTTCTTGTGGTTTCATTGCAGCATGATTATCAGTATTATTTCTTTTGGTATTGAATTTTATTTGACAGGTTAATCTAGACAGCCTTATATGACTATGGAAGGACTTTTCCTTACCGTAGGTAGCACGGCTGGCCTTCGTCGCTTCCCGTATTCCACATTTTGGGAAGCGGGACGTGACATAGAGGTACATCAGGGAAAAGGTACTGCAATCAGTGTTTTAAATGTCGGCCGAATCCGATATATATCTCCGAAATTTCAGTTTTGGTGAGTAATCGACACAAAGTTACAAAATTATTTCTTTTTCCGAAATTGAAAATATATCGGCCGAAATTTCTGCGTATCGGCCAATATTTCTGTGTTGGCGAAATTTTGAGATATCATGCAAAATTTCAGTTTGCTTGCCAAAACCTTTTATCATGGATTTTTTTGGTCTCAAGTTATAAACTATTACAACTTACCCGATCCGTGTTGTAATTAGCCCTATTTCCCATCAGATCCACTCAGAGACATAAATCGATTTCTCAAAAGGAAGCAACTCGATGTTGGATATACATGCCTTAGATACCATTATTGTATATGTATATATAGTGGATGTTTGGACATATGTATGTACAGGACAATCTTGCTCGATATGATATTATACTATTTGGTTTTTCTTTATCTTAACATGTGCATATGTTTTACTTGTTATTACGTATCGTTAATACATGTTGATAAAACCCGTAGAATTATTGCTTGACTAACAGCGTTGTGATGGCGATCATACATGGGGGGATGAGTAGTGCATAAGCGCATCCTTAAATGTCTCTATTCGTAAGAGTATTAAGGCTGGGCATCGATATTCCGAAGTAGACTGGTGTGTACGTTTCTAGACCCCGACGATGAGCGATGATGGGTCCCACAGCCATTGGTCTTTAGCACTTAAGATCGTATATAGGTGCTCATTGAGGGTGAGTACACTGGACGGACTCGCCGTGAACTTCTAGATGGCACTATACATATCGTTAGATAGCAGTTCTCAAATGACATGAGTAAATGTTAGTCTTCAGACCTGAGATCGTCATTTGTCTTCTGTGAGTTCTCATTGTACTTAGATTACTACCCTACCACGGCCCTACAGAGTCATGCAAACAGGGGTTTAGTTGGGTACAGTCCCGAACCACATGGAGGCAATGAACGATTGTTGGAAATTCGTCTCTCCCGGTATAGGGAGTCGATATCACACTGTGTTCGGTTGGCTAGCACCATAAGGCCTTAGCCAAGGCAGTTGGGATTTACTGATAGTTGGATCAATAGTTTTCCAGATTGGTCGTGAGCCACATCGGAACGAATTATCGGGTTATTAGGGTCTAACGTTTACCACTTCCAAAACCCGGTATGCGACACTCTTAGAGGAAGAGACCGGACTGTACGGAGATTGTCACAAATATGCTCGCTAGGAGTTCGGATGAGTTTGCTTGTCGGCCTTCCTTTTCAACAGGGTACCCGGGTAGCCGTTACGTACAGCTAGTGCCGCTAATGTGCTTATGGTTATGGATTTATCCAGTAACTCACGGCCGGCGTACTGTCGAGTTTTTAGAGTCCCACACAAAGGGTTTCCCTGGTTCAGGCGAAACGATGTAGTATCCGTATTTTAATACGTGGAGGGTTCCGATCGAATGATTGTATTAGCTACCCGGACTTTCGATCGGACGGTTGATAATACTAGCCGACTTAGAATTAAGCCGGATTATTAAATCAGGTATTGATTTAATGATTTACATATACATATTTCGATATGTATATTCTAGTATTATGTTCATTGTATTATTCTATCTCTTTGGGTATTCGTATTTTGATACGAATACAGGTATGTATATACGGTAGTGTATTCCGTATTTATGCAGAAAACATTCTAGAAGGATACCTCATTTTCTTAGTTTTTCTTTTCCAGAAATTAGAAATGAGGTGGAAGGGTGAGGTGGCATGAGAATGGGGTGAGGCATGATGAATAGGTATAATTTATTTATCAACACCATTCAAGTATGGTTGGTTTTTAAAATTGCAAAATATCATTTATCAAAACCATGCTAGCATTATTGTTATGAGATGATTTTTTCATTTCACCATTCTTTTTCTCTCTCCTTCCTTGAGCTCTTCATTCTTCTTCATCCCTATTCTCTCATGAGTTGAAATTCAAGAGTTGAAGATGTTGAAAAATACTAGAACTCACTACATTACTAGACATCCTAGTTTAGCAAGGTAGAACCTTTAGTTGCTCCACTTGATTTTTAGTGCTGACCAAGAGCTATGAACCATATATCTCGGATGGATCATCTTCGATGGAGGAAGACCGACGGTCAAGCTCTACCAAGGAGATCCCAATGAGCTAAGGAAGAAGAGATGAAGACCGAAGGACTCGATCTCTTGGTATAACCCTCTTCCAGCAGTTAAAACCTCCTTTTAGTTTTCTAATATATGTGTTTGATTCGATTCTAGGGTTTATGGTTTCTAGCATCTTTAGAATTTTTGTTTTTCGTTCCGCGGCTATGGCGACTAAGGCGCTAAGAACTCTAACATGGTATTAGAGCCACCCAAATACATAAACTTGTTTTCGTGATCGAAGAATTCATTGCAAACTTTTTTTTTCCAAAACTGTTTTCTAAACAGCGAATATGTTTGCAAAAAACTAATCTTTTCTCACTTGTACTCGATTCCCGGAGCTCTCGTTCTGGAACGCGGACTTGGTAGGGGATTGAGGGCAACCCGTGAAGTCTCGGAAAGCCTTTTTAAAATCTGTTTTTGCAAAACGTCGCTGTTTTCGTCGAAAGTAAACCGCAGTTTTCAGCCAAAATTCAGCCATGGATTTCTGTCCATTTCTTCGACCAAATTGAGTTTTCTTGCTTGTACTCGATGCCTGGAGCTCTCGTTTTGGAACGGGTACTCTGTATGGGATCGAGGGTCACCCGGATAGTCTCGGGAAACCTTTTTCAAAGTCGTTTTTCCAATACAAAGGCTGATTTTACCATGGCTGAAAACTGTTTTTTATTGCTGTCCAAAATCCATTGTTTTTGCATGTTCCGATCCCCGCGGGCTCTTGGTTTGTACCGAGAACCCGCGAGGCAGATCGGGGTCCCCCGGGGAGTTCCGGGGGGCCTTGGTTGGGTTGTTCGGACTTTCGGTGTTGGCAAAAAATTTGGTTTTTTGGATGTTGAAGTGCACTTAATTTTCGTCGTTTGGAATTTTGAGTGTTCGCTTCGGGGTGATGAATTTTATGGTCACGGTTTGTATGTGTTTTTAAACGTCATCTAATTGCTATATGTTCGATTCGATGGGGTTGCACATATTCTGGTATTGCTTGTTCTGTGAGATTTATCTCTGTGATGGTTTCGACGGATTGTCGTGATGGATAGCCTTTAGTGCAATGTCTGCTGTACGGTTGAGTTATTTTGTATATTCATTATTGCAGAGCAAGCGTCCGACATATGGACCGTTGTTTCCGCCAGTTTATATATTCTTTTATTATGGCACAACCGGATTGAGATCGATATGACCGTTGTATATATTATTTCTTTTCTATATTAGGATTACCCCGCGGCGGAGTGCTTGGGTAGCCTACTAGGTATTTAGAAATATTTCACCTTACAATTAGCTAACATATTAGGTATTTAGAAATATTTCACTTCACAATTAGCTAGCCTATGCGGAAACGATGTTTATTCTAATTAGGTCCGTACGAGAGCACAGAGAACCTCCTATGGAGTGCCAACACCCACCTTCCTGAACGGTTAGCGAACTTATAAGATGTAAATGATCACGACTAGTTCTCTTTTTAAGATTTGAAGGAGAATTCGAGAAAACTGTGAGAGCCATCATGTTTAGATAAAATAATAATCAATCTAAATTTGCAAGAGCGCACGCTAAGTATTTCTTTTCTCTCTTCAGTTAACAACCAATTCACGCCTTAATGAAGATAATAAAATGTATGACTTGATCGACCCGGATTCTTATTCGGGGCTGGGGAACGTAGGTCTAGCTCTGACCTGTGACACACGTCACAAGCATGAGAATGGGAAAGAGAATTGCATGAATTCCTTGATGACCCCGATGAAGAAGAAGCATACCATTACGTCTACTTCAGATGTTCTTGTTGTTGAGAACTGTTTCTCGGTCAGTCCTACCTCCTGAGTATTGGATACCGGATCACGATCTCATATCTGTAATTTATTAAAGAAACTGAGAAAAAGTAGGATAGTTAGGCCCGATGATGTCCCTCGGAGTAGGAAACGGAACACAAGTTGATACTGCTGCCGTCGGTGAATATCACACAGTATTGCAAAGCGGCAATACTATAATTTTGAACCGCTACTATGTACCTTCCATACTTTGCAATATCATATCAGTTTCTTTACTTGATAAAAATGGATATAACTTTGTTTTTGATAGAAATATCATGAACATTTACCTTAATCAGGTATTGGTTGCAAAAGGTATACTGTGTAATGGAATCCATGTTCTTAATCAAAACACGGTTCTTAATGTTCAAAACACACGCAAGAGTAAGAGTTCATATATGAATGAAATCTACTTGTGGCATTGTAGACTTAGTCATATCGGTGAGAAAAGACTAAATAAGTTAAATAAGGATGAATATCTGAATCCGTTCGAATTTTCATCTTATAAAACTTGTCAGTCTTGTCTCAAAGGGAAGATAACCAAACTCCGATCACCGAATACAGAGAAAGAGCGACTGAGCTCTTGGGACTTATACACAGTAATGTGTGTGGTCCAATGTCTATACACGCAAGGGGTGGATTCTCGTACTTCATTACATTCACCGATGATCTCTTTAAGTTCGGATATGTATTTCTCATGAAACACAAATCCGAAGTTTTTGATAAATTCAAAAAATATAAGAGCGAAGTGGAGAACCAGACTGGAAAAAGTATCAAGATCTTTCGATTTGATTGAAGAGTTGAATACATAAGCACGAAATTCTTTGCCTTTCTAAAAGAGAATGAAATTCTCTCTCAGCTTACTCGTTCGTATACACCACAGCACAACGGTGTATCGGAGCAGAAAAATCGTACTCTATTGGATATGGTTCGCTCCATGATGAGCAATGCTGAGTTGCCTCTCATTCTGGGGACATGTGCATCAGACAACGGTATACCTATTGATTCAGGTTCCATCCAAATCTGTGCCTAAGACTCCATATGAAATATGAAGTGGAAAGAAACCATGTCTTAAGCGTATTAAGATATGGGGTTGTCCGGCATATGTAAAAGTACAAAATCCGGACAAACTCTAGACACGATCAGTTCTATGTAAGTTTGTGAGATATCCCAAGCATTCACATAAATATCTGTTCTACCACACCAAAGAACAGAAGGTGTTTGTTCCTCGACATGCCACTTTCTTAGAATGTCAATTTCTTGCAAAAGAAATTAGAGGGAGCACGGTAGAACCTAAAGAAATTCAAGAACTACAAACTGTAACTGAAGATTTGGATGAACCACAGAATTCAATAATACCCGACGAACCTCGGCAACTTCACAGATCTAATATGATTTCTTATCCGTCCGAGAGATACCACGGTTTTCTCATTGACAGGGATCGAGAGGATTGCATTTTCGAAAAAAAATGATCGTACTAGTTTCAAGCAGGCCATTATCAGTAGAGACTATGATAAATGGATGGATGGATGCTATGCAATCCGAAATGGAGTCCATATACACCAAAAAAATTTAGACCTTGGATATTGCTCCTCCTGGAGTAAAGCCCGTTGGATGCAAATGGATTTTCAAAAAGAAGATTGGTGTAGATGAACAGGTGGAGACCTATAAGGCTAGACTTGTTGCAAAAGGTTTTCGTCAAAGACCTGGTGTGGATTATGACGAAACCTTTTCTCCAGTGGTTATGCTGAAATCCATTCGGATCCTACTTACCATTGCTGCCTTCCATGACTATAAAATCTGGCAGATGGACGTAAAAATGGCCTTTCTGAACGGAAATTTAGACGAGAGTGTTTATATGGATCATCTAGAGGGATTTGTAGACAGTGGGAGCAGCGGAAAGGTGTGTAAGTTGCTTAAATCTATTTATGGGTTAAAACAGGCATCGTGGAGCCGAAACATCTGTTTTGATTAGACAATCAAGAAATTTGACTTCATCAAAAACGAAAATAGGCCTTATATATATAAGAAAATTGTTGGGAAAATTGTCGTGTTTCTAGTCTTGTACGTGGATGACATTCTCTTGATAGGAAATGACATTCCTATGTAACAATCAGTTAAGTTCTTGTCATAAAGGCTCTCCATAAAGACCTGGGTGATGCCTCCTACATTGTAGGGATTAAGATCTACATAAATAGATCTAAGAGATTATCGGGACTTTAACAGTCCGGATACATAGAGACCATCCTAAAGAGATTTAGTATGGAAAATTCCAAGCGCGGTAATATACCCGCTTTACACGGAATCACCCTCTCCAAAGAGATATCTTTCAAGACCGATGAGGAGAGGGCTCGCATGAGCATTATACCTTACGCATCGTCTGTAGGATTTATAATTTATGTGATGCTGTATACCAGACTAGATGTAGCTTACGCGCCTAACGTGGTGAGCCGGTATCAGGCAAACCCAGGTGAGAACCACTGGACAGCAGTGAAGAACATTTTTAAATACCTGAGAAGGACTAAGGAATTGTTCTTGGTGTACGATCATAGGGACCTCCAGATGGAGTCCTTTACCGACTCAAGCTTCCAAAATGATAAGAATGACAGCAAGTATGTCTCGAATTTTGTGTTTACTCTCAATGGAGGGACGGTCTGTTGGAAAAGCTCCAAACAGAACACCGTCGCAGACTCAACAATAGAGGTTGAATACATTGCTGCCAACGATGCCGCAAAAGAAGCGGTCTGGATAAAGAAATTCATTACTAAACTTGAGATGATTTCGTCTATTGTTGATCCAATACCTTTGTATTGCGACAACAATGGGGCCATGGTTTTAACGAAGGAACCACGATCTCATCATAAATCCAGACACTTCTTGAGACGGTATCATTTGATTAGGAAGATCGTAGATCACCGGGAGATCGAGGTTCAAAGATTAGATACAAAAGAGAACACGACGGATCCATTCACCAATGTCCTTCTTCAAGCACAGTTCGAGAGACTATTTGAGATGTTGGGTATGCGATACGTCAGCTGGCCCTAGAGCAGACGTTGGGCACTCGATACGCCAACATATAGCCTTAATGTAAGTAGAAGATTGTTGGATATATATGTCCTAGAGGCCATTATTGCATATGTATATCTAGTGGATGCTTGGACATATGTATACATGACAATCTTGCTCGAAATGATAGTATGCTCTTTGGTTTGTTCTTATCTTAACATGTGCATATGTTCTACTTGTTATTACGTATCGTTAATACATGTTGATAAAGCCTGTAAGATTATTGCTTGACTACAAGCGTTGTGATGGCAATCATACATGTGGGGGTGGGTAGTCCATAAGCACATGCTTAAATGTTTCTAGTTGTAGAAGTATCGAGACTGGGTATCGATATTCCGAAGTAGACTGATGTGTACGTTTCTAGACCCCGACAAGGGGCAATGGTTGGTCCTACAGCCATTAGTCTTTGGCACCTAAGATCGTATACATGTGCTCACTGGGGATGAGTACACTGGACGGACTCGCCGAGAACTTCTAGATGGTACTATACATATCATCAGATAGCAGTTCTCAGGTGACATGAGTACACGTTAGTCTTTAGATCTGCGATCGTCATTTGTCTCGTGTGAGTTCCCACTGTACTTAGATTACTATCCTACCACGGCTCTATAGAGTCGTGCAAACAGGTTTTAGTTGGATACCGTCCCGAGCCACACGGAGGCAGTGAGCGATTGTTGGGAATTCATCTCTCCCAGTATAAGGAGTTGATATCACACAGTGTTCGGTTGGCCGGCATCATAAAACCTTGGCCAAGGAAGTTGAGATTCACTGATAGTTAAATCAGTAGTTTCCCTGATTGGTCCTGAGCCATATTGGCACGAATTATCGGATTATTAGGGTCTGACGTTTCACCCTTTAGACCCGGTATGCGATACTCTTAGACAAAAAAACGGGACTGTACGGAGATTATCACAGATAGGCTCAATAGGGGTTCGGATGTGTTTGTTTGTCGGCCTTCCTTTTCGACAGGTACCCGGGTAGCCGTTACGTATAGCTAGTGCCACTGACGTGCTTGTGGTTATGAATTTATCCAGTAACTCACGGCCGGCGTATTGTCGAGTTTTTAGAGTCCCACACAGAGGGTTTTCCTGGTTCAGGCGAAACGATATAGTAGCCATATTTTGATATATGCAGGGTTCCGATCGAATGATTGTATTAGCTACCCGGACTTTCAATCGGACAGTTGATAATACTAGCCGGCTTAGGATAGAACCGGATTATTAAATCATGTATTGATTTAATGATTTACATTTACATATTTCGATATTTATATTCTAGTATTATGTTCATTATATTAGTCTATCTATTGGGTATTCGTATTTTGATACGAATACGGGTATGTATATATAACAGAGTGTATTCCGTATTTATACGGAAAACGTTCTAGAAAGAAGACACCTCATTTCCTTGGTTTTTCTTTTCTAGAAATTAGAAATGAGGTGGAAGGGTGAGGTGACATAAGAATGGTGTGAGGCATGGATAAATAGGGTTTAATTCATTTGTCTACACTATTCAAGTATGGTTGGTTTTTAAAATTGCAAAATATCATTTATCAAAACCATGCTAGCATTATTGTTATGAGATGAGTTTTTTCATTTCACCATTCTTTCTCTCTCCTTCCTTAGCTTCTCCACCCTTACACTCTAATGAGTTGAGAATCAAGAGTTGAAGAGAGGTAGAAAAATACTAGAATAACTCACTACTTCACTAGATATCATAGTTTAGCAAGTTAGGACCTTTAGTTGCTCCACTTGATTTTTAGTGTAGAGCTAGAGCCATGAACCATAACCTTCGGGTGGATCATTTTCAATGGAGGAAGATCGACGGTCAAGCTCGATCAAGGAGATCCTAAGGAGCCAAGGAAGAGGAAGTGAAGACCGAAGGACTCGATCTCTTGGTATAACCCTCCCATAGTAATTAAAACCTCCTTGTAGTTTTCTAGTATATGTGTTTGGATTCGATTCTAGGATTTGTAATTTCTAGCGCTTCTAGAATTTTTGTTTTTCGTTCCGCATAGGCCGCGGTTGTGACAGGTAAGGCGCTAGGAACTCTTACACTCAACACCTCAACGAAGGTGATCCTCGTCGACTTAAGCTCGACTTCATCATCGTCCTCATCCTCTCAACTCAAGACGGTCCTCATCGACAAAGGCTTCGAGTTCGACTTCAGATCTTAAAAGGCTTTGGGTTGGAATAAATTCGCTTAATAAGAGACCGCTCTACCATTGAGCTGTTGAGAAATAAATTCATTTAATAGAATTGATGATTTATATTAAATTATAATAATGACATTTTTGTCAAAAACATGAGTTATATCAATGGCATTTACAATACAAAACATTATAACCGATATTTAGCAAATATTTCTAAAATTTCTCCAATATCAGATATCAAAATCTTTGGAGCGACGTGACACCGATATCTGGCATTTAAAATATTAACTGCGAGAAGAGATTGCAATGCAACCGATACGAACAGAAGATCAGATGGCGGGCATTTTTACTAAAGAACCGAGTTCAACGAAGTTTATGAAATTTAGAAGTCGCCTAGGACTTATATCTCGAGAAGTTGGTGCTGAAGGGAGTATTAAAATCAGCACAAAAAATGTAAGTCTACTTTCTCATCTTTGACTAGGTGTTAGATGGAAGTAGGTGTTTACTTCCTCGTCATAGACTAGGTGTTAGGTAAAAATAGGTATTAGGTGGGGCACATAGGTCTATAGAAGTTTGGGTTATAAATTGAGGGTTTCTTAATGTTAGGCATTTGTTCATATCATAATTTTGCATTATTATATTCCCCATTCTTATTCATTTTACAAATAAACAGGTGCTTTTGATCCATGTCTGCTACATAGTTGCAGGTTATAGGTTCTCGGAATAAAAACAGTGAAAACGATAAAAAGACGATACAAAAGTGAGACTACGGCCAACAAATGGAAGAATCTTGATCAAGCCTACAATTGGAGAATAAACGAAGATCAGTGAATAAGTTCATAAAGTACAAAGACAGCGCAAGGTTCAAGACTTCGACACGAAGCAAGCGGTAAAAGTCCACGACTTTATTCACTGTGGAAATCTGGAAAAAATCTAGAAGACAAACTGAGAAACCAAGTGAAGAAACAAGAAGCCAAAAGCAGCAGAAAGGACCCCAGGAAAATTCAGCCAGCAAGCCTTCAAGATGGCCGCGGAACCGCGGCCAAACCAAGCTTATGGCCGCGGATCCGCGGCCATATGGAGCGCGTGTCGGTGCTAAAAAGTGTCGGTGCGACGGTGCGTTGACTAGTCTTCTTAGGGGTATACTTGTAATTGCAGATGTGAGTCGATTGTAACCTTAGGGTTTCTATGATCTATAAATAGAAACCCTAAATCCTCCTTTAGGTTATGTTTCTTCTTGTGCCTCAATGTATCTATCAAAATTCAGAATTCAATTCCTGTAAATGTTGGAAGAAAACATCAAATAAAAATTAGAGTAAGTTTCTTTTTATTGCCCTAGTTAAATTTTCTTTCCTGTCCTAGCATAGATTTTTATTATCTGCCATAGTTAATTAGTTTAGAACATGTTTTTCAATTCCCTAATGAGTGAGTAGTTCCTTACTTGTAAGGGTTATGAATAGGGAAGGTTTGAGAGATGAAGATCTCTCACCCCTTTCTGCCCATCACATATTTTTATAGGAATCCATGCATACATACACACCGCTCCCTACGGCACCCTACCCCACGAGGTAACGGTGATACCGTAGTATAAAAGACCGGTTGCGTATGTTTTCCATAGAGGTTAGGGTAAGAATTAAGAAAGGAAGGACAAGAACCTAGAGGAAGAAACATCGTTTCTTCCCGATGGTACTAATCCACTTTATTAATTATTACCATAACACCTTATAGATCTTAATTAGGGCATAGAAAGCGGTGAGGAATATTGACTTTCCAAACTTAACCTAAACCTAACCCTAGCAAGATTCTAGTCCTAGTCTAGATCAACTTAGTTTTTAGATTTAATCAATCTGACAACAATCGGAATTAACTCGTTAGAACAATTTGAGAATACACAAAATCCCTGTGGACCGACCCGTACTCACCGGCTAGCTATCAAGCGACGCCGTTCTTGATTGCGATAAAACTATTCTTTGATGCAAAATAAAACAATTAAATCAAATGGCGCCGTTGCCGGGGATGGCGTTATTATTTTCTTTTTGTAATTTCGGATTAATATAAAATTGAAAAAATCATAAAAACTAAAAAGAAAAAAAATATAAAAATTTATCATCTTGTTATTCTCTGAACCCCCTGATATCTCCTCTGTAAAAAAATTTCCTGCAGGATTCTTTGCGCTAAAAATCTCTCCCCTTCCAATAATTGATCTTGTGCAGGATTTTTTGCGCTGCGCTAAAAAAATTGTTTGCAAATGATTGTGTTTACCGCTTTGCATATTTAAATTGACTTTAAGGGGGCTTGAACACCAATCCAGATTGGGTGGGGATTTCATCACTCTTCCCAGGACCCCAGAAATCACATAAGGCATATTGCATTGTCCATCAATTAATTAAAAAAGATTAGACTCAGCTCTAAGGACTTCACGCTCAATAGGACAATGGAATAGTTATAGGCATCGACCGTTGATCCTAACCTGACTTTGTGGTGCCTAAGCTAGACAGGTAGTGAAAGGTAACTTTAAAAGGCCCGTCTCACGGTGATTCGTGAGCGAATCCCTCCTTTCTCTACTTGTGCTTACCTGGCCACAATTGGCGGTGAAGAGGCGGTTTGAGGTCCTACTTCTTGCCCTTTGGAACAGTTAGGAGTTGTCTAGCTGACCTAGGTGACCCTAGATCTAGGCCTGATTGTGCATTTGTGGTTGATTGAACATGTGTCTAAGTCTTTTATCGAAAATCTTTTTTGCAAAAAGCTCCACATAAAAAAAACACAAAAAGAAAAAAAAGGAATTTTTTAAAAAAAAACTTGCAACTTGTCGCTAAGAAATCCGTGCACCCACTTGCAACCACATTCTTTTTCTTCTCCTTCTTACATCATGGGTACCCCACCTCCCAAAACTCTTGCCGAACTTTGGTACCCTCATCCAAACATTGCTTCCTACGCGAATTGTTTTGGTCGAATTACGGACGACCCCTCCATGCCCAAAATTTCTTTGAAAGATCGAATATAAGCGTCTAAGAGAAACAGTTCGACTCCGCAATCCACTTTGTATCAACCATTTCAACCTTCACCACCTTCTTACGTTGATACTCCTTTTTAGAGTCCTGTTGTAACTCCGAAACCGATGTCTATTGCTGAACATATAAAACAATCTCGTAACCGATCTTTCACTCCTTTCAACACTTCTAGTTCTTGGGATCAACAAGTCCATTTACCTTTTTATTCAAATGTTGATCCTACTCCTGTCCAACCATTCAATTCCTACCAGTCCTACCCGACTTTCGCACCGTCCCTAGATATTGCTTCTACACAACCAATTGGGAGTTTCACTTATCCAAACAACTTTGAATCTTTTACTGAACCCCTTCACAACCCATGTCTAGTCTGGAACAGTCGTTGGAAGCTTATATTGTAGCAACAAACCAACAAATGAGGAATTTGGATGCGTCCATTGCCGCTCTTATGCAGCATAGTGATCCGGTAGCTAGTTTCCAACTAGCTCCAAAAATTCCAATGTATGATGAGGCGGTTGGACAGATTGAGAATTTAAGTGGAGAGAGTGAGCTGTGCACCCTTCTAAATCAAACCTACCAATCACCAATTGAATCCCACAACTCCGGTTTTTGAATATCTATCAAGTGTCCCAAATGATTCACCAGTTGAAAATAAAACGCTTAATGAGTTGTGCGACTTTGTAGTGCTTGATTTGCCAGATTGTGAAGGGTCCCTTTCGAGTGAAACCATCACCAATCCTTTCGACCTCTACACCTCCACTCTAGAACCTGAATTGATAAATATCCATGCTTTTGATGAGGTGTCCGAAAAAATTGATTTTCACTTGATTAAGGATATTGACGCAGGGAATAATTTGGATGATGAACCCGCAGATTTGACTGAATTTTTCTCTCCAATTCATCCCGAGTCATTAAATGTTTCTCCCGAACTTCATATGCGTCTTGATTTTGATGATAATTGCATGGATGAGATAACTTTTGAGGAGAATTATGAGGATAGTATTGAGGATGAACCGGTTTTGTTTGATGTGTCGGATTTTCCAATTCATCCTCCTGAACCTTTAACTGTTATACTTCCTAAATCACCCCCTTCTTTCCATCGTTCCGACCACGCAAAAGATCACGTAGGAGGACTGTGAGCTTGAAAAATTTCTGTTCGATCACAGCAGTTTTGACACCACTAGTGCGTTCCTCTTTGAATCTGACACAATTCTCACAGCCGATAACGATTACGAGTGTTTCACTTTTTCGGACGATTTTGGAGACTCACCGCCCGAGTTTGAGTTCTTTGAATTTTCAGATGAGTTAGTTGAACCATCAGCTCGGTTGCTTACAGTCATTTCGAACCATTGATGGAATCCTTCGAGTTCGAGACAGTTTACTTAGGTGAGAATAAGACTATTCCTAAATCACTCCCCTTCGTTCTTTCCATCGTTTCGACCACGCAAGAATCCGTCGCGCTTCCATGTTCAATGGATGGTTTACCAAGTTCAACGTACCCATGTTTTCTCGCGAATCTTGAGGGATTTGACTCTATTTCTCGACGGGTTGATAAATTAGCACAATCGCTTTTAACACATCGGTCATCACAATTTGCGCTAATTTATTCACTCGATTTACACCCTCAAGTTCGTACTACACTTCTGTCTCTCTTCCGCCATTCTCCTCCTCCATCGAGACCGTATACTGCTTCTATCTCCACACGGTCTTGTGTGCTTCTCATTTCTTTTCTCTACATTCCATTCTTTCACCAACCCTACCATTATCACGATAAAATTTTTGAATGGTTGGTGTTAACCTTTGGCATGTGTAAGATCTTGTATAGTTTGATTTTTCTCCTTCCTAACTCTGAACTTTAACGCTTAAAACAGTGGAAACACCGTCTCACTTAAGTTTGGGGGACCTTTTCATATATATATTTTGTTTTTCTTTTAACAATAAAAAAATTATAAATAAATAAACAGGGGAGTGCCGACATTTTCGACCCTCTTGGTGTAGCCTGACAGTGAGGACACTGTCAAGTTTAAGTTTGGGGGTATGCTCGGTAAGCTTTCTTCCTTCGCATTCATGTGTATATTCTTGCATTTGCATACTTATTTTAAAATACATAAAAATTGAAAATTTTGAAAATTATAAAATTAAAACATTCAATCTTGGCCTTAAGTGACTTGAGTTTGATAAATAGATTAACTAGCTAGGAATAACTAGATCTTAGACTTGGTAAATTAAAAACCCTAAAAATAACCTTTCTTAAAATTTAACGGTAGAAAGTATATGTCTTTATAGTCTATTTAGAAATAGGTAAATTTTGAGTTGGCTTCTTGGACTAAGTTAAAACAAAGGAAAAGTATTGATATTTTTATTAAAGTATAAGTTTGAAAAATAATTCCTAAGCTTAAATCTAAATTCTAAAAATATATACCCTACAAATTGCACAAACACGAACCTTGAAACTTGGAATAGTAGAAAAGACCTTAAAATGCTCTTGTCTAAAGTCCTTAGTATGAAGGAAAATAAAAAATAAAAAGTGTGAATAAAGAAAAAAAATGAACACTGGTTTTTGTAATTACTTAAGGCTGCTTTAATAGAAAAATATTTTGCGAGGGTGCTTCTTCACCTAGTGCCTTAGACCAACTGGTTTGAGAGTCACTGCTAAAAGCCTTAGGGATTACAAGACTAGGAATTACGCCTTAATGCGCAAACACATTTTGTAATCGGTCGTTGGTACCTCAAGAAGTATTAACGGTCGCATGAAGAATGTGTGAGCAATTTCATCTAAAAATTCACCAATTAAAAAGTACTTTGAACGATGGACAAGAGTATAATAGCTTGATTTGAATTTCCAAGTATAGGGATGATATATATACACACGTAGGGGTATGCGATTGGGGTTTAGATAAGAGATATGAATGAAAAATATGACTTATATCTTTAATAAAGATGATAAAAATTCATAAGTTGAGATGGAACCCTAGAAGGAAAACTTAAATGATGTCAAAAGCCAAGTAAATTCTCAAGAATATATATAATCTTAAGTTAAATGATAAGGAAGCGTGAAAAATACGGGTGGATAATTTATGAGTCGAAGATAATAGAATTTCTTGCTAGAAAACCGAATTGGAGAATAAAAGTCAATAGGCCGAATTGATAGGATTGTGGGTAGTATCCGCTGAAAACCCTCAGGAGACAACACTCCTCCTACCAGGGACACTTAGAGGTTTAACGGCTTGTTGCACGAGCTCAGTGCAATCGCGTTTCCCTGCGAAAGTGAGGCTAGATCTTTTTCGAGAATAAAAACTAGTTTTGCTCGAGGACGAGCAAAAGATAAGTTTGGGGGTATTTGTTCATATCATAATTTTGCATTATTATATTCCCCATTCTTATTCATTTTATAAATAAACAGGTGTTTTTGATCCATGTCTGCTACATAGTTGCAGGTTACAAGTTCTCGGAATAAAAACAGTGAAAACGATAAAAAGACGATACAAAAGTGAGGCTACGGCCAACAAATGGAAGAATCTTGATCAAGCCTACAGTTGGAGAATAAACGAAGGTCAGTGAACAAGTTCACAGAGTACAAAGGCAGCGCAAGGTTCAAGACTTCGACATGAAGCAAGCGGTAAAAGTCCACGACTTTATTCACTGTGGAAATCTGGAAGAAATCTAGAAGACAAACTGAGAAACCAAGTAAAGAAACAAGAAGCCAAAAGCAGCAGAAAGGACCCCAGGAAAATTCAGCCAGCAAGCCTTCAAGATGGCCGCGGAACCGCGGCCAAACCAAGCTTATGGCCGCAGATCCACGGCCATATGGAGCGCGTATCGGTGCTAAAAAATGTCGGTGCGACGGTGCGTTGACTAGTCTTCTTAGGGGTATACTTGTAATTGCAAATGTGAGTCGATTGTAACCCTAGGGTTTCTATGATCTATAAATAGAAACCCTAAAACCTCTTTTAGGTTATGCCTCTTCTTGTGCTCAATGTATCTATCAAAATTCAGAATTCAATTCCCGTAAATGTTGGAAGAGAGCATCAAATAAAAATTAGAGTAAGTTTCTTTTTATTGCTCTAGTTAAATTTTCTTTCCTGCCATAATATAGATTTTTATTATCTGCCATAGTTAATTAGTTTAAAACATGTTTTTCAATTCCCTAATGAGTGAGTAGTTTCTCACTTGTTAGAGTTAGGAATAGGAAATGTTTGAGAGATGAAGATCTCTCACCCCTTTCTGCCCATCACATATTTTTATAGGACTCCATACATACATACACACACCGCTCCCTACGGCACCCTACCCTACGAGGTAACGGTGATACCGTAGTATAAAAGACCGGTTGCGTATGTTTTCTATGGAGGTTAGGGTAAGAATTAAGAAGGGAAGGACAAGAACCTAGAGGAAGAAATATCGTTTCTTCCCGATGGTACTAATCCACTTTATTAATTATTACCATAACACCTCATAGATCTTAATTAGGGTCTAGAAAGCGGTGAGGAATATTGACTTTCCAAACTTAATCTAAACCTAACCCTAGCAAGCTTTTAGTCCTAATCTAGATCAACTTAGTTTTTAGATTTAATCAATCCGACAATAATTGGAATTAACTCGTTAGAGCAATTTGAGAATACACAAAATCCCTGTGGACCGACCCGTACTCACCGGCTAGCTACCAAGCGACGTCGTTCTTGATTGCGGTAAAATTATTCTTTGATGCAAAATAAAACAATTAAATCAGCATTCAGAGAAAAAAGCAAGTAAAAGAAAAATAAGAGTAGAGAGAAATAAATCCTTTAAGGCTGGTGCTTTTTCTAAGTAGTGTTCTATTAATAGTACAATAGCTGTGTCGTGTTGTAAAAGAAAATGCCTTGTGTGTTATTGTAAAAGAAGTGTGTGTATGAGAATAAAATTTAAAGTTTTGTAATTATTGTCTATTTTACTTAACATCCAAACTTGTAACCCTCTAGCTTTGTAATTGTACGAGTTCTTGTACATGTTCAGTTGCTAATATCCAACCGCATCAAAGAAAATACCGAAGATGTGTGGGATTTCCATGCATATTTTGCAGTCGAGGAGGAAACTTGTACAATACAAGAGGACATCGATGAAGTGGCTCTTGGTACACTTGTCATCGAAAAAAATCAACACTTACAGCTGTGGCTCATCGGGAAGTCAACTATAGTAAAGATTGGATCGTTGACTTCGAATGTTCCAACCATATGACAGGTGATATGGAAAAGCTTAGGCAATACAAAGGAAGACGAGTGGTCGTGATGGCAGATAATTCAATATTGTCAGTCACACATATCGGCAAGACGACGATTGTTCCTCACTTCAACTCTGAATAGGTACAATTACATAATGTCTATCATATTCCGGGAATGAAGAAAAATCTTTTGTCCGTGTCACAACTTATTACCACTGGTAAATATGTGGTATTTGAACCAGAAGATGTAAAGGTGTATAAGAACTTGAAGCCTGTGGATGAGCCAATCATGAAGGTGTGAAAGCTAGAATACATTTATATAATGTCGGCTGAGTCGGCATATGTAGAGAAGACTCGGAAGAATGAGACGGTGGATCTATGACATGCAAGACTTGGGCATGTGAGCTATCACAAGCTTAAAGTTATGATGGAGCGATCAATGTTAAAAGGACTTCCACTGTTAGATGTTTGAAAGGACATAATATATGTGCAGGATGTCAGTATAGTAAGGCCCATTAACCGCCCTACCAAGAATCCAATTTCAAAGCTAATAAACAATTGGATCTTGTTCACTCTAATGTGTTCGGGCCCGTAAAGCAAGAATCCATCGGCGGAATGTGTTATACGGTGACGTTTATCGATGATTTCTCAAGATATATGTGGACCTATTTTCTTAAAGACAAGTCAAAAGTTCTTTCTAAGTTTAAGGAGTTTCAGAAACATATAGAAGGACAAGCCGACAAAAATGTCCGCTGCTTGCGCAGTGATAATGGAGGAGAATACGCCTCCAAGGAATTTTCCAGCTATCTATATCAACATAAGATTCGTCGACAACTAACTTGTCCCAACACTCCACAACATAACGATGTAGCTGTAAGGAAGAATCGACATCTAGGAGAGAGATGCCGAAGCATGTTGCATGCCAACCATGTTCCGGATGTTTCTGGACGGAATGCATGAAAATCCTTTCCGAGTCTTTGGTGTGTATACTATATCTTTGTACTGGATCACATGCGCAACAAGTTTGATAAGAAAGCAATTCGGTTTATCTTTGTGGGATATGATAATGAAAGAAAAGGATGGAGATGCTGCGATCACACTACTGGAAGATGCCACACCTCCAGAAATGCAGTGTTTGATGAGATGTCTTCCTGGTAGTCATCACAAGAATATGTTATCCCAGATTCTGATTATCTGGAAATAAAGTTGGAAGAGAACATGGGGGAGCCAAAGCTTGATGAACAGTTACGACAACCAGA
The DNA here is from genome assembly GCA_030015575.1 of Agapanthus africanus. Taxonomy (NCBI): domain Eukaryota; kingdom Viridiplantae; phylum Streptophyta; class Magnoliopsida; order Asparagales; family Amaryllidaceae; genus Agapanthus; species Agapanthus africanus. The sequence goes on from CM057340.1 coordinate 642,479,166, forward strand.
AGATGCATAATCCAACGCTCTTTCATCAAAGGAGAAAAGCTCTTGGCACACCGGTGTTCATAACAGGGCGATAGAAGATCGTCCGAAAAAGCTAGAAGACACCGTTGAAGGTATGACACATCTTCGAAGATCATCGAGACAAAGAAAATCAAATTCGAAATACGCTAATGCAGCTATTGCCGAAGAGGTTAAGGAGAAAAGGCCGTCCACATTTAAAGAAGCTCATCAAAATGGTAATCGGCGAAAGGCGACAGAAGAAGAAATGCATCCCTTACAACAGAGCCAGACTTAGGAGTTGGTGTTGAAGCTCGAAAATGTTAAACCCATCTCATGCAAATGGGTCTACAAACTCAAGACTCGAGTAGATGGGTCGATCGGGAGGTACAAGGCGTGATTGGTCGCTCGAGGGTTTTCTCAATAATACCACGGTTGGATGTTGCTGTGTTGCTCTCGACTTGCTTCATCCTCTGTTTAGAACGACAATCTCGGGCAAAATGTCCCTTTTTGCCGCAGTTGAAACATTCTCCAATATTCCGCCTAATGCCAGCCGATCTCTTTGGTTTTTGTTTTGGCATGGCCTACTGGTGTTTGAAATTCTTTCTAGCCACCTTCGTAGGTTCTCTTTCGAGCTACCCATTTATTTGACTTCTTGATTGGTTTCAATTGAAAAGAGCTGGATCTTCATTTTTAATTGAAACACCATGCATTCGTTTGGCTGGAGTTTCCTGGGTGGATAGCAAGCTCTCCAGCTCTATAAGCGTTGGCTGAGTTAGCCTATCTCGAATGGTCACGACAAATCCGCTATATTCTGGTATGAGATCATGGATAATAATCCTCATTCTAGACTCGATGATTTTAGAGTCAGAATCCAATTGAGCAATTTCCCGACAAAGAGTTTTTACCTTCATAAAATATGGAATGATCATTTCTTTTTGGGCAACTCCCAACAGCCGATTTTCAAGAAATTCGAGTTGTGCATCATTTGTTTTTGAAAATAGAGTTGTGAAAGCATATCATGCCGCTTTTGGTGTGTCGGCAAGTTGAATATTTTCAAGATCCTTATCGATTATTGTCTTTAATACATACATTGTCTTGCCAGTTTTTATCTTCCATTTTCTCGGCGCATCACCTCCTTGGGATGACGTGGTCTCGCCAATTCCAATGACCTCCCAGAGGTCTTATTCTTGCAAATAGGACTCAACGCAAGTCTTCCAATAGTTATAGTTATGCCCGTTCAGTTTCTTGATTGCACCGGCTGCATTCGTCAGATCCGTCATTTTAACGCAATATACTTTATTGAATCTTTTCTCGCAAGTTTGGTCCATAAAACTAACTTAACAGTTTCAAACTGTGTAAGTTTTTAGGTTTTACGAGCAACACCAAGACCGCCGATAACACCACGCGGTTCCTAAACCAGTCCCTGACCGCCTCACTCAGATACCACTTCTTAAGTAAAATAGACAACAATTACAAAGCTTTAAATTTTATTCTTATACACACACTCTTATAACAATACACATGACCTTTTCTTTTACAACACGATGCAACTATTATAATATTAATACAATACTTAGAAAAGACACTGATCTTAAAGGCTTTATTTCTCTCTACTCTTATTTTTCTTTCACTTGCGCTTTTTACTGAATGCCTTGCATCAAGAGACCCCTCTATTTATAACCCAAAACTTTCTCAGACCTATGTGCTCCATCTAACCCCTATTCCCACCAAACACCTACTCAAAGATGAGAAAGTAAACACCTACTCCCATCTAACACCTAATCAAAGATAAGAAAGTAGACTTTCATTTTTTGTGCTGACTTTAATAAGCAACTGCTATTGATGGCCACATCGGACGATGGCCGGAGACGAGTGACTGCTGCCGTAAGGGGGCAGCCAACGATGGGGGTAGCTAGCAGCAGCCAACAACTAGTGATGGCGGCCGACGGGCTGGTGGCTGCCAAGGACGGGCGGCGGTGACCAAGGGGCGGTGGGCCGGCTACGGGGGGAGGCAGGCAGCGGACGGAAAACTGCCGGCGATGGGTGATGGTGGCCGATAGGAGGTAAGCAGCAAACTAATGACCAAAGAGGGGCGACGACAAGGGATGTCGACGATGAATGGCCGACTAGCAGTTAGGCGGTGGGGGCGGTAGCAAGGAGATACCAGCGACGGATGGCTGACTGGCGGCGGGCGGCCAACGAACTACCGTAGGGGGCTGCGGTTGGGGGAGACCAGCGGCGAACGGCCGATCGGTGATGGTGGGCAAGCGGGCGGCCAATGAACGACCGGCAGGGGGCGGCACGGGAAGGCCGACGACGGACGGCCGACCGGCGGCTAGACAGCAACAGACCTGCTTTCATTGCACATCTTATGTTAAGTGAGAATATTTCATAATAATTTAGGATAGACACATATTTGAGTGGGAATAAGATTCCCACGATTTGGGATAAAATGATGCGAAGGATATCCTAAATTTCCGGGAATATTATTTGCGTTAAAACAAGCATGATTTTTTTCGTAGGAATATAGGATTGCCTCTAGATTACCACGTACCAAGTGTCCCCTAAAAGTTTACCATACAGAGGATAAGGAAATACACACAAGTAGACGCATAATAATGAAGTGGAATTACAATGATTACGTTAAAACACTACAGCGTGATACTGTGAGACTTGAATAACTTATGTTAGAAACAAAAGAACTCAAATATCTTCACCATGTCTTACCCAAGGCCATTACTTTTGAAATTTGAAGCGTTGAACCAACTCATATAACCATACCAGATATATGATATCTGATGGTTTCAGTGCTACATTTGCAAACAATACACCGATGAAACATATATAATTGGGTAAACTATATTTAAATACCATAAAATTTTACCATTATTGAGATAAATACCATGAAGTTTTATACATTACAATAGAATGCCGTGAACTTAGCCTGCTGTAAATAAATACCGTGAACATGAACTTTCAACATTTTTAAATTTAATATTTCATCGTTCGTTCTTATGTTGGAATTTATTGCATGATATTAAAATAAAGGCTAAATTGAAATACAACATATTGCACTATTTGCAACTAAATGAGTTTGTGGTATTCTATTGTAATTTACAAAGTTCATGGGATTTATCTCATGGTATGTTTAGTATGATTTAACTATATAATTATATTTGGTGGACAACTCATTGTTACAGAAGTAATCAATGGAGAAGCAAGCCATGAAACGGTAAAAAGAAAATGCCAAAAGTTACACAGATAACAAATTCGGAAGCAGGGGAAGAAAAAATATAACCTGCAACATGCAGTGCTGCCTGTTATAAGGAAGATTTCTATCTGCATGCTCAATAGAATAGCGCAACATGTCTACTATTGCTAGATCTGTGTTATAATCAGTTGAATCTGCGCAAAGGATTGCTTTAGTTTAGCTGCAGAAAAATGATAACTGGTATCAAGTAGGGTAACCAAACATTTGAGAAAGCATTACCTGGGATATCAAAAATTTGTTTAGAAGGCGGGATACCCAAAATTTCTCCCAAATGAGTACGGACTTGAGCACGTTCACGGAAAGAGAGTTCATCACCATGAGTGACTACGACAACCGGCTTGTCATCTGCAAATGGAGCATGAAGCAATCTAGCTCAATGTAACAAACAATGCAAGAACAAGCCTTTAACCCAAACTTTAATGGTAGGCTACATGGATTTGCCATTCAACTCTATGATAGGTTTGTCTTAAGGTGGGTTAGTCAATTGGAACTAATGAGGTAAACTAGAACTTAGTGAAGTAATAAAACTTGTGATAGTAATCAACTAAAACTAGAAACAATATTTTAAATTTTGCTGTCCGCCATGAATGAAACTGAACTGGAACTAGTGGTCAAAAGTTCTAATGTTCAGTTCCGCTCCAACTCCACCTTTCCTAAAACAGACCAGCCTTTTGAGTTGAACTCAATCATGAAATCAGAATCACAAATCCTATTTTTATTTCTCCATTCACGCTGCTTCTCTCTCCCTCCCTCCCCCCCCCCCCCCCTTCAAAGCATATCAGAGCAAAGGTAAATCCTAAACTTCAATTTATTATATACCTTCATAGAAAATTATAGTTGCCTCGTACACTTTTTTAGCATTGTTGATAGATTCTTTATATATTGTGTCAACAATATATTTATGCTTTTTTTTAGAAAGATAATTTGCAAAAAGGCAAGCCCTAGTTTTGAGGAAAATTATTTTCAAAAAGATAAACCCAAACTTTCAACTTATATAAGAAAAAATCATAAAATTTGATAGATTATCAATAACTTATCTTCATTGCTTTCAATTACATTTCATAATTTTGAGGCACATTTATTTTTTATGCATAAGCATTTTGGTATTCCTAAGAATATAGTTTTAAAAAACTCAAAATGTTGCACCTTTGGATGATGATTTTTATGTAGAGAATAATCTACAGTCTCAACAAACACAAAGGGACATAACATATGCTACATGTAGTGATAGAATGCAAGTACCATTAAGAGTCTGCTATAATATATTGTCTAATTAGACATTATTTGTATAACTAAGAGGTAAGAATGTTATGAATCTTGTAAGCTTTACACCATTTGATTCAATTAGTTTTAATACATTTCATTTAATCAATGCAAATTATAATTTATATTTTGGAACAATATGTTATTTACAAGAGAAAATGGAGTAATATGTGCGTATGAAGAAAATTCTCCCCAATGGCAACCAAAAAGTCAACTTGACACATTTTGGTTCGATGATCGACAATGTGGATGTTGATCCACATGGCCTAAACCAAACATCATGTGATTTCCATGCTTTTTATAATGGATCAATGAGTGAGAAATATCCTATTAAAAGAAAAACTGTTGCCGCACTTCATTGAAAGTCAAAATATTATGATAATCCCAAGATATTTGGTATACATAGAGTTTAGGCTCGTAGATCAACGTGAACGGCGTTGATCTACGAAAGGTTTATAAAATAATAAAACATATGTAACTAACTTTAATCCTTATAAAAAATCGTACAAACTAAATAAAATAGGATGTCACATCACCAAAAAGTTACAATGAAGTTCTAGATTTTAGTTCAGTGGTTTTAGATACCCACATAAAAGTTTTAATTTCATGAAAATTCTACACAAATGGTTCTCGATTCGAACTACCGGTTCTCGATTCGAACTACTAGTTCCATCAAAAAATTAAATACAAAACGCTAAGGGATGGGATAATCTCTTAGGACATGGGATTTGTGACAAGGAAATATTTTTAAGGAAAGTGTTGGCATTGGGCCTAGTCGGACTCAAGCTCTATGATGGGGTCAGCCGAGGACGTGGTCAAACCCTATTAAGGGTTTGGGCATGATACAATCTCAACCGTCCGCTTGCCCATCTATCTATATATACAATAATTAGAGACTAGGGTTTGCAAGTAATGGAACTAATGGATGGATACATACATTGATACAGAGAAATGCACGATTATGCAACCTATGGAGACCTAGGGTTCTAAGGTTCTTAGTCGTCTTCTTCAAAGTCTATAGCAGTCGCGGTGGATGAGGAGACTTTCCGAGTAACACCGTGAGTGATCCCCGCACGGCCATCCGAAGAAGAAGACAAGTATGGAGAACGGATCAACAGTTATTCAGATGATCTACCACCCTTCAAAGGTACACATATTTTAGTACTTGTAGGACATTAATCGTTTATTTGCTTCCGCTGTTTTAGAGCAATACTTAACCTACCGCACTTGAAATCCTACCTCAATCCACCCAAGAGACAAAATGGTGGGACCCATAACACCTAGATACTATTGCCAAATAAGGGGTCCATGGTTTTTGTCTCTTGGATGGATTGTGATAGATTTCAAGCCCGATAGGTTAAGTATTTTTCGTTGTTTTATATGAGATCTTATGGATCGGATCTGCATGAGTTGATCGGCGATCTAGGAATCACTTCACCATTATCCTACATTGGTATCAAAACCATTAAGGTTGTCTGATCCGTCACATCGAAGTTTTTTTAATTATTGTTGGAATAGTTTAGAATATATTGTTATTAGGATACACCGTACCATGATGCTCAGGCATCAAGTAATTGTAATCCCTATATAAAGGGACTATTGATTGCATAATAAACTATCTAAATCTTTTATCTTTTATCGTTTAATATGGTATCAGAGAGGGTCTCCTAAACCCCAACTCTTAAAAAAACTTGTCGTCGCCTCCTCTCTCCCTCCTCGCCCTCCCAAGCCTTGCCCTCGATCGACGCCTCGCTCTCGATCCAGATCGCCCCCGTCGCCTCTCCAAGCCTCGATCCAGATCGCCCTCGATCGACGCCTCATCACCTCTCTGCCTCTGAAGACCCCTCCCTGCCCCACCCGCCTTCTTCTGCGCCACCCTCTCCTGCTCCGACGCCCTCGCCGGCGCCGACGACCTCCTCTCTTCGGATCTGGCCCTTTTCACAGGATCTGGAGCGATCATTTCCCGCGGATTCGAGATTCCACGACAAATTGATCTTGAGGTAAGATCTGCACTTTATATTACTTGGTTTCTTTGCATGCAACGTTCAATATGACGGACAACATTGCTCCTCCTGTTTCCGAATACAAAACGGATCTTCGTCTAACTACCTTGATTCTCTCTGGCTCTAATAATTTTTTTGGAATGGACATACGCCATTGAACGAGCTCTCAAAAGCAGAGACCTTCATCGCATCTCTTTCGGGAAGCTTCACCAACTTCTGATGCGCAATATTCATCTTGATTTCAAAATGACAACAAAGTCTGCACTTAGCTTATAAACTCTATGGAACCCAGTTGTTATCGGGCTATTATGCATCTCCCTACTGCGAAAGAAATGCGATTCCATCTCAAATCTCTTTACTCGTCAGAGGATCACCTTCAACGGCTCTATGATATTTTCAATGAACTCACTACCGCTACTCCAGATAATGATCTACATGCCTTTGGGGCCGGTTCCGAAGGCTTCTAGAAGAATGAAACATGTATCAATCCATCTTCTCTGATTCGGCCACCCATCTTCTCTGATTCGGCCGTTACAAAGGGTCAGCATGAGGCTCTTATTGAGACTCTTTATTTGGCTAAGATGAAGCCTCACTTGGATGGAGTTTGCTCATTTCTTCTCTCTCAGGGCGGTACGCCTATCCTGAATAGTATTCTCATTGCTACTTATCGTGTTCCTCCACCAGGAGCTTCTACAGTGGAAGCTCCAATTTCTGCCCTTATTGCTTAGGGCCGTGGCCGAGGATTTCCCCCTACTCATGGTTGTGCTCCTATTGGTACTCACGGCCGTGAAGGACGAGGGCGCAGCTGTGGTCGTGGTTCACTTTCTTGCTCTCGTTCGTAGCAACCATACAGATCAATTCTGCTGGGAGAAACATGGCTATCCGGATCAGACTCCTACTACCCGTCGGAGTACGGCTCATCCATCCACAACGACCCAACCGCCAGCATCATCATCCTCGCTGATATCTCTTAAAGACTTACAACACCCGCAACGTATTTTCTCTCATATCTCTTCTACCAACTTAACTATATCAGGTAAATCTTTACTATCTCAATCAAACCCTTGGTTCTTCACTCTGGGGCTTCTGACCACATGACTCATACTGCTTCTAACTATGTATTTTCCACTTCACATAAATTCATTTCCATTGCCAATGGGGATATCCTTCCTGTTCGTGGTTGTACCAATATTGATGTGACATCTTCGTTACCGTTTAAAAATGTTTTTGTTGTCCTTTCACTTCGTACAAATCTTTTATTTGTTCATCGTCTTACCAATGATTTTAACTGTTCAATAACTTTCTCTTCTGATTACTTTGTGACCCAGGACAATCAGACGAAGGAGCAAATTGATGGAGGTAAAGATGTTAATGACATGTGCTATTTGGATGTGCCACCTTCCGCATTTGCTGATGTTTCTAACATTTGCTGGTATTGACGTATTGAACATCAACCTCTTCCCATACTACGTACCATTTTATATGATTTCTGTATCTGATTTTTCACGCAGTCATATATTTTGGGGAAATATTTTCGTTTCTCTTTTCTTTCGGTTAATAAACGTAGTTCTTCGATATTTGCGTTAGTCCATTCTGACATTTGGGGTCCTTACAAGCATACTGATATATTTGGCTATAAATATTTTGTCACTTTTATTGATGATCACTCTAAAATGAAATGGTTGTTTTTTTATGTGAACGATCTGAATTACTACATGTGTTTAAAATATTTATTAATGAAGTGGTTAATTAGTTTAATGCGTTTATTAAAACTCTAAAAACTAATAATACAAAAGATTACATGAGTAGTATTTTTCAAACTCTTTGTCAATCCCATAGGATTATTCATCAAACTTTTTGCTCATACACACCACAACAAAATGACATTTCTGAAAGAAAACCCGTCACTCACTTGACGTTGCTCGTTCTATTATGCTTAATATGCATGTCCTAAAACGCCTTTGGAATTTTGCTTTACTTACTGCATGTTTTTTGATTAATCATATACCTTCCACGACTCTTCAAAACCAAACATTGTTCTCTATTTTTTTCTCCGGCCAAGACCTTTTTCCCCTTCCTCCTAAAGTATATGGGTGTGTTTGCTACGTTCATACTCACCGATTAAATCGTGATAAATTGGATCCTAGGACCGTCAAACATATATTTGTTGGTTATTTTAGGACTCAAAACGGCTACTTTTGTCTGCTTCTTTCTACATCCACTATCGTTGTCTCTCGTGATGTCACATTTATTGAGGATCGGCCCTTTTACTCCCAGTAGAAAGTCCTCACGTCCCACCACTTCCTATACCTCAAAATGACCAACCAATTCAAAATTCAAACCGAATCTACAATTGTCGAAGTTTCTCATCCTCATCTGGTTGCGCAAGTTTATCGGCGTCGACCGAGAGCAGTGATAGATTCAATAGCAGACACTGAAGCTCCTCCTCTATGTATACAGCCGGAAGCTGACGAGCCTTCATCTCTCCCTCCTTCTGATGGTTTGTCCGACGACTTACCAATTGCTTTTCGCAAAGATAAACAAACATGCACTACTTCTCATCCTCTTACTTCATTTATTTCATATCATCGTCTTACTCCAGCTCTATGTCAGTTTGTCTTTTCCTTGTCTGATGTTTTCCTTTCTAACTCTGTACAGGTAGGTATGAGTCATCCAGATTGGCATAGGACTATGATGGAAAAGTTGCAGGCACTGAGATCTAATCACTTGGGATCTGGTCAGCCTCCCTTCATATAAAAAGATGGTTAGTTACCGGTGGATCTTTGCTATCAAACATAATCCTAATGGCAGTGTATCACGTTTGAAGGCATGTTTTGTTGCCAAAGGTTATACTCAGCAATACAGTGTCGACTATGCTGAGACTTTTTCTTCAGTGGCCAAACTCACTACCGTTCGTGTACCGATCTCTCCTGCGGTTACCCGCAATTGGCATCTGCATCAGCTAGATGTCAAAAGTGCCTTCCTCAATAGCGATCTTTTCGAGACGGTTTATATGCAGCAGCCTCCTATCTTTGAGCGTGAAGGGGAATCTCTTGTATGTCATCTTAAAAAATCTATACAACAACTGAGCCTTTTATCCTAAGCATATGGGGTAGGCTACATCTTAAAAAATCTATGTATGGCCTAAAACAATCTTCTTGGGTATGGTTCGATAAATTCAGTATGGTCCTAAAAAAGATAAATTTCACAAAAAACTTGGCAGATCCATCTCCTTTTTCATATAGACGGAAAGAAAGAATGGTTATTCTCTTTATTTATGTTGATGATATAATCATCACAGGAGATAATTCCAAAAGTATATCTAAGATCGAAACTCATTTGCTCTCCCATTTTCACACCAACGATCTTAGTCCAATACGGTACTTTCTTGGTATAGAGTTATTTCGAAAAAAGAGATCATTTATTCTCTCACAACGGAATTATACTCTTGATCTTCTTAAAGGAACATGATTTCTTGGTTGTCGTCCATGGATACATCAGTACACATTAGCTCACCTGATAACCCGTCACTTTTCGATCCAGGTCGATATCGATGGTTAGTTGGGAAGCTGATCTATTTCACGGTTACTCGTCCAGACATATCCTTTATAGTCGGCACAGTTGAGCCAGTTTATGCAGGCGCCCTTAGTCTCCTATCTACGGGCCGTTGAGCGCGTTCTCCGCTATTTGAAGCATATACCTAGGCAAGGTATTCTCTATAAACTCTGTTCTAATCTGTCTCTTATAGCCTATGTTGATGCCGATTTTACCGGATCTGTGATGATTGTTGCTCCACAAGTGGATTTTGTGTTTTATTTGCGAGAAACCTGGTTACCTGACGTAGCAAGAAGTAACATGTTGCACGCTTATCAGCCGAGGCTGAATATAAAACTATGGCCCATGCCGTCTCAGAATTGACATGGCTCTCCACGTTGCTTCAAGATCTCAGTGTTGGTTCTACAACACCAGCATTCTTGTTCTATGATAATAAAGCTGCAATTCATATTTCAGAGAATCCAGTATTTCACAAACAGACAAAACACGTTAAAGTGGATTGCCACTTTATCCGGAAGAAAATTCTTGAAAAGTCAATCTCCATCATGTTTCTACTTATGCATAGATTGCAAATATTTTGACGAAAACTCTTCCAAGACATGCATTTGTTCGTCCATTGTCTAAGCTACGCATCACTGATATTTATGCTCCAGCTTGAGAGAGAGTGTTGGACTAGTTTAGAATATATTGTTATTTGGGTACACCGTACCATGATGCCTGGGCATCAAGTAATTGGAATCTCTAAATAATGAGACCATTGGTCACATAATAAAGCATCTAAATCTTCTTTTTTATCGTTTAACAATTATGTTTAGGTTATTTCTGATCATAATAAAAAAATATTTTTTTATTAGCTCTGATTTTATGAAAACCTTTAAGCTTTTTAGATCTAAAAAATTATATTTTTATTAGATCTATAGAAAGCACATGATAAAATCATGATATTTCTTATAGATCAATCTCATGAAACTGATTTAGGGATTAAAGTTTATGTTTTTTAATTTGGGAAAACATAATTTTTGACGATAAAAATTAATTTATGTATGTGATGATACCGTCGCGATGAAGAAGCTCAACGGCGGCCAACATGTTTGCAATCGCGCCGTCGAAAATAGGTGATGGCGGCGATGAACGCAAAACCTAACCCTAATTTTGAATTTACCATCTTTATGGATGAGCTTACTAGAACTATCCAAGATGAGGCACCTTGATGTATATTATTCGCTGATGATATTGTTCTAATAAATAAGACAAAAGCGGGGGTTAATACCAAATTGGAGTTATGGAGGCAAATATTGGAATCTCGGGGGTTCAGATTTAGCAGGTCCAAGACAACATATATGCATTGCAAATTTAGCAAACAGAGAAGTCGAGACCACATTGGTATAACACTGGAAGGGCAAGAGATATCACCGAGTGATCAGTTTAGATATCTAGGTTCCATCATCCAAAAGGATGGAGGAGATCAATAGCAATGTTAATCAAAGGATCCAAACTGGTTGGTTGATATGGAGTACAACAAGAATTTTGTGTGATCGTAAGTTTCCGTTAAGGTTGAAAGGAAAGTTTTATCGAAACGCTATTCGGCATGCCTTATTATATGGTACAGAATGCTGAGCTCCTAAGAAACATCATACACAGAAGATGCACGTAGCAGAGATGTGCATACTTCGTTGGATGTGTGGTAACACTAGAAAAGATAAGGTGCGAAATGAGGATATTCGTGCAAAAGTTGGTATAGCACCTGTGGAGGAAAAGATGCGGGAAAACCGGCTAAGATGGTTTGGCCATGTGTGACGCAGACCTATAGAAACACCGGTTCGACAAATGGATACCATCGATATAGACAATATCAAAAGGGCGAAAGGGAGACCGAAGAAAACATGGATGGAGGTGATACGAAAAGATATGGTTGCCAAAGGCCTCAATGACAATATATTGTTCGATAGGAGTGAGTGGAAGCAGAGCATTCATATGCCGGACCCGGCATGATTCTCATGTTGATTCATGTAGCCTACCCCACATGCTTGGAATAAAAGGCTCGGTGGTTGTTGTAGATTTTTGCAAATTGTGTGCAAAAGTTAAAGGATTTTTCTAAAGTTTCTTTTAATTTTGCAAGAGATTTTTCTGAAAAGGTAAGATAAAATTTTAAAAAAGATTTCTGAAATTTTAAAGATTTATTGAATTTTCTTAAGATTTAATAAAGATTTTTTGAAGGATTTCTAAAATTCTAAAAGATTGATTAAATTTATTCTTTTAAATATTTAATCTTTTTTTCAAAAATTTTTGGAGGCTCGGCTCGGCTCGGAGCTGCCGGGCTCGGTCCAGCTTGAGTCGAAACCAAGGGCTCGGCTTGAGCCCAGTAAGGCCTTGACCTTAATTAATTAGGGACCTGGGCTATTTTTTTAATGGTTTTTCTGATTTTTAATTGTTTTAAAATCGGAAAAAATTCAGAAAAATCCAGAAATTATTTTGAAAATTCAAAAACCATTTTGGGGAATTTGGGACATATTTTGGCTACTATGAGCTAAATAAAATTAATTTGCGACGCCGAAATAATATTTATTTTTAATCCTAAATAACATAGGGTTGTAATAATAATTAGTTTCGGTGGTTATGCACAAAGGTGCGCATCAATCCAAGAAAATAGTTAACACCTTAAATTTGGAATTTAGGATAGTTAATCTAGATAGTCAAATAATTAGAGTTAGGTCTCGTAACACTAAATATTTCTAGTGGGAGCTTTCGGATGAATTAATGGATATAACCGTCTGTTTAAACTTACCTTTGAGATCGAGATTCCAAAACTTTAATGGGTATTTATATAACATTTTTATTTTTATATCTTATGGAATGTACTTCTAAAATCACCTAGTTTATCTTTCCGTAATTATGAAAATAGATTTGTTGCTATTCATTTTCGTTAAATGATGGAATTAATTTATGTTGCAAATTACTCCAAACTAGAAATGCTTAGAATCTTAACGAATCTATAAAATGTCTAAATAGATAGTTTTTGTCAATATTGTTTCATGGACAAGTTGAAAGACCATATGCAAGTGACGAGATGACAGTGTTTCATGACACAACACCGCTGAGATGTAGCAGCCATTGGAGACTTGGAGTATCAAATGTCGTTTTATAGAATGAAGTCATTAATAGTAGGATTTCTTTTATTGATTATTAAGCCAATGCAGTGTACGAGTGCGACAAGTACAAGGTTATCTACGCACCAAACGCCTATATGTGGAGCGATATCTTGTGCGTTGGATATTTTGTTATCTATATGCTAAGTAAATTGCGAGATGCGAGATGTAACGACGCTTCAATTATTTGTTTTCCATTTTAAGTAGATCACTTTTAATTTAAAACTCCAATTTGTCTGTTAAGCATACAATGTTACTCCAGTTTTGTCTGTTGAGTGAAGCATGTTGTTCTAGTTTTCCTGTTGAGCAGTTGTGCTACTCCAGTCTATTTATCGAGCAACAATAATCGACTGTTATGTATGTTTTTTTATCAAAACGGTTAGTTATTCGGAAAACGAATATAATGACGTTTGCATGTACGTTTGGACAACTAAAGCTTATGGTTACGCCACTGAGGGCGATAAAACGAATGTGAAGTATTCAGTGAGCAAGGATTTGAGTTCTAAACACACGTGCATTCAAGTTAAGAAAAACAGAAATAACATGCCGAAATTTAAGTGATCTTATATAGGGAAGCGAGGCAGCAATAATGAAAAGAGCAAAGTCACAAAATTGTTCAATATGGGAGTTTGAACAGCTTCGCTCGTCATTAGATTAAGTTGAAGCAATTTATCGCTACGAGCAATTATATTTATGGAAACAATTCGTGTGTCAGATATATATGAGTTTAGTTCTACATTTAGATGTAGAGTGATGTCCATTAAATAACTTCCCTGTCAGTTAAAACAGTTTTATTATGGATTTAGGATGGTTGGTTAGCTTAATTAAATGTTGTAGTCTCTTATTTGATTTATGGTTTTATAGGTTGACGTTTCTATAGATGTCTATGTGACATTATAGACTGGATCAACATATGAGTAGATCGAATTAGCCATCTGGGTTGACTTGACTTTGTAGATCGATTTTATTGGCACTTAGACCGAACGTTGATTTGTCTACCTATAAGCATTGCTTATGTTGTTTTACTATAGAAGGTAAAATCATTAATATGTTCATTGCAATTAATTTACTCCAACTAATGCAGACCAAATAAATATGAAGGCATATGTTAGTGTTACCTATTTCTAACCTCGCAAATGATTACTCGACACATGGCCGCTATACTCGCACGAAACTGAAGCGTCGATTTGAGTCGACTGCTACATCAACAGAGTACTTAGCTTATGCACTCTAGGATGTGCATATTTGATTGATCAGTTTGAAAACTGAACTTAAGCCATGAGTATCAATTTGAACAGTATAGGAAACTGTGCGAGATGGAATTGTCAAAAATCTGATAAACCCATGCATTGCGACAAAACGATGTTGCAAGCAGATAAAATAGGACACTAAGTATGGTGAGCAACAGATGGTGCAAGCTGATTTTCTTATATCTTTTTGGGAAGATGCGCTCTAGAAAGCTGCTAATGTTTCTCAACCATGTATCTTCACAATTTAGTAATTGTCAGCGCCTATTAGATAGGGTCACTTACACTTATATTACAGACTATATATATATATATATATATATAATATATATATATATATATCACTTCGCATTCGTATGAGAAGTTGGGCCCTTGAGATAACTCGAAAGAACATGTATTCGTAGGCCGTATACTTGAATGGTGACTACAATGGGTCGTGCGAAGTTGAGTTCCTTGAAAGGAACCGCCACAAAAGGCAAAAGTAGGTCAAGATTTAGGTGCTTACAAGACGTATAGACTTCCTAGTCCACCGGCGCAAGATTATTGTGTTTTCTTCCAACGGCCGAAAACAGTGGGAGCCTTAGTCAGCTAACGTGGAAGGGTTTTTCCCTAATGATTGGAGGCTTGTAGGAACTTCCTTATTTCATAGCGTAGAAGAAATTAATTTCCTCCGACAGCTAGAGGCAGTGGGATTTTCCCTAGCGATTGGAGACTTGTAGGACTTCCTTATTTCATAGCGTAGAAGAAAATTAATTTCCTCCAGCAGCTAGAGGCAGTGGGAGCCTTGTCGACTAGCGTAAGAGAAGTCGGTTTTTCTCCGGCAGCTAAGGACAATAGTGAAGAGATTCTTGGTAATAACTTTGAGCCAATCACAGAAACTCAAAGGCTCGTAATGTCTGTGAAATAACATCTCAGAGATATTTTATATCAAATAGAAAGCATTCCTGATGGCATCACATAGGTTGTGAAACCCAGGTCAAGTAACGACGCTCCTTATGGGCCTAATGTTACGGGAGTGAATAATAGCGATGGATAGATGAAGAGTCAATGTAAAAAATCAAGTATGGGACTTGATTGACTTTCCTGTTAGAGCAAGACTTTGTTGAAAATTAGTTTTTCCGAAGTCACACGAAAAAAGAATGTTCTCGAAAAATGCAAGGCATGTTTTATGGTGAAAAAATCTGTCCAAGAATGGGCAGACTAGGAATAGACATTCTTGCTTGAGGTGATGATTGCGTCTATTCACCTTTCCTAATGAGTCGTTATAATTAAGGATCTTGAACCGGTCTAAGTGGACTTAGACTGTATTTCTCGTAGGAGATTTGGATTGGATAAAGAGATCTATGAGATCTGCCAGTGGTTTTTTTTCGAAATCGATTTATGACTTGAAATAGTTATCCAAGTGGTTGAATGTTCGATATAATCTATCCGTATATATAGTTATGGATTAACGATATTGAATATAATAAATGTGAGTTCTGATATCTTATTATGTTAACGATGTTGCAATAAACAAAAACAATTTAAAGACATAATACAATTTTGAAAAGTGGTTATCCTCCACGGTCGTGTTTGAGGACAATGAGAGTTTAGTTCATGTTTGGAAATCTAGCTTTCCAGCGGACAGCTCAAGAACTTTTGATGCTTTTCTTGATAGACTTACGTTAATGTGTCTTAGAACGGTATGACTCACACGATCACTCGATAATTCATGTCTCAATGGTCAATGGTCATATTTATAACCTTGATCTTTCCCCTGATGATTCTTACTCAATAGAAAATATTGTTGGTTTCATTTTGCATGGTCGGTTGTTTTGTGTGTTTAGTATATACTCGACACGACACGTCCTTTGTTATTGAACTTAATATCCATTGTATATTTGTCCGTTGAGGATGAAATGAAAGGATCTTACGGTACGTGGGATGACCCACAAAACCTTGTGCGATAAAAAATTAAATGTCCACTCGTGATAGTTCTTGAATGCCAAATGGATTGGCAATCGAGAAAGGCTAGCGTCGTCTAGGACATGCTTTCTTGTTCCATGGCATGGCCATTATGTTGAGCAATGAAAGAAGGACTGTACAACTAATTTCTCCATAGGGCTAAAAATGTGGATGCCTCAGAAACGGTCAAAGAGATTGTTATAGCTAAGATCCAATAGTAATATGCGCGTGATTTTGCACGCGAGAAAAAAGGTTTTTTCTCTATTGCGACAATAGGTAGCATTGTTCGGGTCAAAAATTACACCACATTGACCAAAAATCAGGTCATAGTCAAACCACGAACAAGTGGGACCAAGCCCGAACCCAAGTTAAGTGGGCCCAAGCACGGCCCAAGCCAAGTCCAAGTTCAGGCATGGGGCCAGCCACATGCTAAGAGAAGAAAGGAAATAAAAATGTAATAAGCAGTGTGAAATGTAAAAGAAATATGCAAAAAAACTAATTTTATAAAGCTCAAGGGATAGAATGTTAAATGTACGGGGTATTTAAACCCTACCCAAATAAGAAATAAGAACTTTCATTCATTCAATCTTTCTAGGCTTTTGAGCCTCCACAAAAGAGACAAGTCTTCTTCTTTCTTGTCTTCTTCTTCAAAGATAGAGAGTTCCAAAAGAAAAGAGAGTTGCTTTTGTGTCTCTCTCATCTTTTTCATCTCTTTCTACCTCAATACAACCTAACAAATGAGAACCCATCTCTTTTAGAAAACTAAATCTCAAAAACCCAATATCCAAGATCAAAAACCAAGCAAACGAGCAATTTTTCTTCACCAAGCTTGAAAAACAAGTGAGAAGGACTCTAGGGATGGCTTTCACCCCGAGTAAGCGTTTTTGGACATAACATTCGATGAAAGCTCTAGGCTTTCATCATTTGACCCCGGATCTTTTGCGAAATCCATGAGAACATGGGTCACAACCTATGCTCCTCTCCCAAATCTTGAACACGGGGCAAACCCGTGTTCATTCTTGGAACCCCTCTCGGGTCCCCAACTCTGGAACCCCCAAATTAGGGTTTCCGCCTCTGAAAACCCCCCTCTCTTCGGGACTCCCCTAAGGGGCTCCAGAATTCAGGACCGCCGAGGGAGCTCCCGATTTCGGGACCCCCCAAAGGGAGGCTCCCGACTTCGGGACCCCCCAAAGGGAGGCTCCCGACTTCGGGACCCCTCTTTAGGGTTCTCCTTCGCGGTCGGGACTCCCTTAAAGGGGTCCCCTTGTTTCAGGAAGAGTTTTCGACCCCATTCGTGAAGCCATCGAGCCTCGGGTGGCTATCTCACTCTTCATTTTCCTTTTTCGGGAGCTCCCGGCACACTCAATGCACTTCCCATTCAAAAAAAATTCTTACACGACGCTACCCCGCATCTCTTAAAGGAGCTGCTAACCCCCTTGACCCCTAAGCCTTCTAGCCGGGTAGCGGGACCCCAATAAACTCTGTGAGGCCCCCGACCGAAGCACCTTCAAAATTATTTTTCTTGGAATAGTTTAGAATATATTTTTATTAAGGTACATCGTACCATGATTGTAATCCCTATATAAAGAGACCATTAGTCACATAATAAATTATTTAATTCTCCTCTCTTTTATCATTGAGTATGATATCAGAGCAGGTCTTCTAAACCCTAACCCTAAAAAAACCATAGTCGTCGCCTTCCTCCATCTCTCATGCATCCCTCCTCTATCTCTCCTGCCGCCGCCCTCCCGCCGCTATCATGCCCTTGTCTTTCTCGCCTATGCTTCCAGCTCTAGCCTCCAAGCAGCCGCCTCCCTCGCCTGCGCTGCCCTCATTGCCGCCTCTCCAAACCTCACCTCACCTCCAGATCGCCTCACTTTGCCCTCAGGCTGCCTCGCCTCCAGACGCCTCGCCTCGCCTCCGGCCCTCGACGCCTCTGTCCTCGTCTTACTGGATCTTCCCGATGACTCGACATCCCGTGCTGAATTGATCTTGAGATGAGATATTCACATTCTATTACTTACTCTCTTTGCGTGCGACGTTCAATACGATAGACAACAAGATTGTTCCTCTTACTTCCGATTACAAAACGGATCTCTGTTTACCTTGACTCTCTCTGGCTCTAACAATTTTTTAGAATGGACGCACGCCATTGAACGAGCCCTCAAAAGCAGGGGCCTTAATCACCATCTTTTTCAGGAAGCTCCACCAACTTCCGATGCGCGGTATTCATCTTGGTCTCAAAATGACAACAAAGTTTGCGCCTGGCTTACAAACTCTATGGAGTCCAGCTGTTATCGGGCTATTATGTATCTCCCTACTGCGAAGGAGATGTGGTTCCATTTCAAATCTCTTTACACATTGGAAGATAGTCTTCATCGGCTCTGTAATAGCTTCAATGAACGCACTACCGCTACTCCAGATGATGATCTACATGCCTTTGAGGCCCGGTTCCAGAGGCTTCTAAAAGAATGAAACATGTATCAACCCATCTCCTCTGATCCAGCCGTTACCAAGAGTCGATATGAGGCTCTTATTCGGACTCTTTATTTGGCTAAGATGAAACCTCACTTGGATAGAGTTCGCTCATTTCTTCTCTCAGGCCGGTACGCCTACCCTAAATAGTATTCTCGCTGCTACTTATCGTGTTCCTTCGCCAAGCGCTTCTACAGTGGAGGCTCCATCTTCTGCCCTTATTGCTCAGGGCCGTAGCCGAGGATTTCTCTCTGGTCATGGTCATGCCCCTATTGGTACTCGGGGTCATGGAGGACAGGATCGTGAACGGGGTTCCCTTCCTTGCTCTCATTGCGGTCGTACCAATCATGCAAATCAATTTTGCTGTGAGAAACATGGCTATCCGGATCGGACTCCTGCTGTCCGACATAGTACGGCTCCTCCATCCACAGCGACCCAACCGCCAGTATTATCATCCTCGCAAATCTCTCTTGAAAACTTACAGCACCTACAACGTATTTTCTTTCATATATCTACTCCCACCTTAACCATATTAAATATATCTCTACTATCACATTCAAACCTTTAGGTTTTGGACTCCGGGGCTTCAGACCATATGACTCATACTGCTTCTGACTCTGTATTTTCCACTTCGCATAAATTCATTTTCATTGCCAATGGGGATACCATTCATGTTCATGGTTATACCAAAATTGATGTGACATCTTCCTTACCACTTAAAAATGTTCTAGTTATTCCTTAATTTCGTACAAATTTGCTACCTCTTTGTCGCCTTACCAATAATTTTAACTGTTCAATAACTTTCTCCTCTAATTATTTTATGATCCAGAACAACCAGAAAGAGCAGATTGGTGAGGGTAAAGAAGTTAATGGCCTGTACTACTTGAATGTGCCACCTTCCGCATTTGTTGTTATTTCTATAATTTTCCAGCATCGACGACTTGGATATCCACCTCTTACTATACTACGTGCCATTTTACCCGATTTCTCTTTATCTGATTTTTCATGCGAGTCATGTATTTTCAGGAAATATTTTCGTTTCTCTTTTACTTCAGTTAATAAACGTAGTTCTTCGATATTTGAATTAGTCCATTATGATATTTGGGTTCCTTACACGCATACTAGCATATTTGGCTATAAATATTTTGTCACATTTATTGATGATTACTCTAGAATGACATTGTTGTTTCTTTTACATGATCAATCTGAATTACCACAAGTATTTAAAACATTTATTAATGAAGTGGTTAATCAGTTTAATACATCTATTAAAACACTAAAAAATGATAATGCAAAAGAATATATGAGTAGTATTTTCAAACTCTTTGTCAATCCCATGGGATTATTCATCAAATTTCCTGCTCTACACACCACAAGAAAATGACATCGCTGAAAGAAAAAACCGCCTCTGGCTTGACGTTGCTCATTCTATTATGCTTAACATGCATATCCTAAAACGTCTTTGGAATTTTGCCTTACTTACTGCATATTTTTTGATTAATCGCATGTCTTCCACGATTCTTCAAAACCAAACACTGTTCACTATTTTATTTCCCGACCAAGACCCTTTTACCCTTCCTTCTAAAGTATTTGGGTGTGTTTGCTACGTTCATAATCACCAATTAACTCACGATAAATTGGATCCTAGGGCAATCAAACATATATCTTTTGGTTGTTGGTTGTTCTAAGGATCAAAAAGGTTATGTATGCATGCTTCCTTCTACATCAATTGTCGTAGTCTCTCGTGATGTCACCGTTCTTGAGGATCGGCCCTTTTACCCTCCGGCAGAAAATCCTTCTCGCGTCCCACTGCCACCGCCACTTTCTATACCTTCATATGACCAACCAATTCAAACCGAATCTACTACTGTCAAAGTTCATCATCATCATCATCCTGTTACGTATTTCTATAGTCGTCGACCGAGAGCAGTGATAGTTTCAACAGCAGATTGTATACAAACGAAAGCTGACGAGCCTTCACCTCTCCCTCCTTCTAATGGTTTTTCTGATAACTTACCAATGCTCTTCCCAAAGGTAAACGAATAAGCACTACTTCTCCTCCTCTTGCTTCATATATTTCATATTGTCGTCTTACTCTAGCTCTATATCGGTTTGTCTCTTCCTTGTATGATGTTTCCGTTCCTAACTCTATTTAGGAAGCTGAGTCACCCAGATTGGCATAGGGCTATGATGGAAGAGTTGCAGGCACTGAGGTCTAATCACACTTGGGATCTGATCCGCCTCCCTTCACAGGAAAAGGTAGTTGGTTGCTGGTGGGTATTTACTATCAAATATAATCCTGATGGCAGAGTATCTCGTCTGAAGGCCCGTCTTATTGCCAAAGGTTATACTCAGCAATACGGTGTCGACTATACTGACTTTTTCTCCAGTGGACAAACTCGCTATTGTTCGTGTCTTAATCTGTTGCCCGCAATTGGCCTCTACATCAGCTAGGCGTCAAGAATGCCTTCTTCAATGGCGATCTTTCCGAAACGGTTTATATGCAGCAGCCTCCTGGCTTTGAACGTGAGGGGGGTCTCTTGTGTTGGCTATAGTGCCCTCAAGGCAATTCTCATCGTCGCAGGCAGGTGATCATGATGATTGAGGGAGGACCTATACCGATAAAACAGTCTTACTCGAGATGATAGTATGCTATCTGGTTTGTCTTTATCATCATGTATATGTTGATAGAGCCCATAGGATTCTTGCTTGACCACCAGCATTATGATGGCGATCATATACATGGGAGCTGGGGGTCTATAAACTCATCCTTAAATGTCCCTGGTCGTGGGAGTATCGAGACTGGACATCGGTACTCCAGTGTAGACTAGTGTATACTTATCTAGACCCTGACGAGGGGCGGTGGCCGGTCTCACAAGCCATTGATGTCAGTTGTTCACCTAAGATGGTATACAGGTGCTCATTGGGTTATGAGTGTATTGGACGGACTCGCCGGGAACATGCTAGTTGGTATTGTACCTATTGTCAGATAGCAGTTCCCTGGTGACGTGTACAGGTTAGTTTGTCAACCTGAGATCGTCATTTGTCTCGTGTGAGTTCCCACTGTGCTTTGATTACTACCCTACCACGCTCAAAGGAGACGTGCAACCAGGTTTTAGTTGGGTACAGTCCCGAGCCACATGGAGGCAGTGAGCGGATTGTCGAGGATTCGTCTCTCCTGGTATTGGGGGTTGATGTCACACAGTGCACGGGTGGCCATCACTAGAAATCCTCGGCCGGGGTAGTAGAGAATTACTGATTTGGATTAGTAGTTTCTCAGGTGGTGATGGGTTCCATACCAACACGAATTATCGCGTTATTAGGGGTCTAACTTTATCCACCCCCTAGACTCGATATGTGATACTCATAGACGAACGGACCGGACTGTACAGATATTGTCACTGTTAGACTCAGTAAGGGTTCTGGATGAGTTCACTCGTCGGCCTCCCTTTTGCTCAATACTAAGGCAACCGTTACGTATAGCTAGTACCACGGACGTGCTTGTGGTTAAACCCACTACCAAAGTATTGACGAGTCTTTAGAGTCCCCCACAGACAGTTTCCCAAGTTCGGGCAAAACGTTGTAAAGACCGTGTGGATTTATGGCAGGGTTCGAACATGCACATTGTCACGCCCCTCTTCCCAAAATACGAAATATGGAGAGCGACGAAGGCCAGCCATGCTACCTACGGTAAGGAAAGATCCTTCCATAGTCACATAAGGTTGTTTAGCTTAATCTGTCAAAAATAAAATCCAACACCAAAAGGAATAATATTGATAATCATGCTGCAATGAAACCACAAGGAATACTAAAAATGGGTCCACTAGATAATTGATGCAAAAAGATCCGATACAATAGGTTCGAAAAGAAAACAAAATCGGAAAGATACATAAGTCCTAATGTCCCAGAAGGGCGTGCATACTAAATACTAACAGAAAAGAAATAAACCTACGGGTTACTGATCTTCGGCAAAAGTCTCGGTAGTCGTTGCGGTCCTGCTCAACCTGAAAATTTGTCTCTAAACCTGAGATGGCAAATCTCAGGGATGTCAGAACACCCCAGTAAGTACTCAACGTATAAAGTGTAAATGTGGTATGATAACATGAATATATGAATGTAGTGAAGCCCGTGTGCGCAAGCAAAACAGATATATAAATAATTAGATGCATTAACACTATGAAACATGTATGTAAGGGGTCAGGTCATAACCCAACTGGTCACTAAAAGGTAAATTATCCTATCGTAAGCTCGAGTGTGTGCGTCAACCTCTGCAGGAGTATTCCTAACCCAAGAGTGGTGCACCAGAGGCTAGGAAACATGGCCCAACTGTGGAATGAACAAGAGACCGCTATAGCACGGTACGAGCTGTAAACATGAGACTGCTATAGCCCGGTACGAGCTGTAAACATGAGACCGATATAGCCCGGTACGAGCTGTAAACATGAGACCGCTATAGCCCGGTACGAGCTGCCGGCATGGGACTCCTGAGATCCTGTTGTACAACGCACACTCAAACTACCCCAACACCCATGTATTTATAGCTGCTATGGTAAAGATTAAATCACTAAATTACGAATGCTGAACAGACAAGATCTTGTGGTATGGTAATTGTATGGAAATAAAACTGGTGAATAGTGGTGTCATTGCATGTTGTTCAGCATTACAATTAATGATTTCATTTTAATATAAATAATAAGGATCATGAATAGGCATGTCAAATCAAGGCGTTCTATACATGTAAATCAACATGAGTCTCGAATGTGTATAAAGCATGAAAAAGGATTCTTGTGCATAGTAATCATGCCATAGCATCACATAAAGAAAAAGCAAGCAGCAGTTGGTAATTAGCAAAAGAAATGGTTTTCAGGTATAGCTCGATGGGGAAAAATTTATGTGACCATTAGCCTTAGAAAAAGTTCATAACTTTATGCCTATACTCACTCATACTTTAGGGGGAACATTTAGCAATATTTTGTACAACTAAATTGCACCTAATTTATAATGAAATTTGTAGTTGCAAGTTTACAGTCAACAATATATCAGCAAGTGTTCTGATAAGGACAGATGATAAAACTGTGAAAGAAACATCTTTCCTCTAATATCCAAACTCGCACAGGTTAAGAACTAATTTAGATAATCGCCGATGTTGCATCGACAAAAAAAAAAGAGTAAAAGTACTTGCCTCGGAGACAGATAAACACGACGACACGAAGAACAACTCCAAGGTTTGATTGCTCGGCTAAATTTGAAGAAGAAGAAAATATTGTGATGGGAAAAAAAGAGTTGATTTATGTGAGAAGGGAAGAGATGATAATAATTAGGTTGTTATTTATAGGGAAGAGAGATGTAGTTAAAGATTGGAGAGATTATTATAATTAGAAAGAGAAATATTCTGATGAGATGAGATTTGGATTTGATTTTATAAAAGAGAGATATGATGGGTTGTTATATACTTCTATAAGATATTAGAAAAGTTGTATATATACATATTAGTTTATATATAGTTAGAATAATAGAAAAGTATAAGTATATATACATATAAGTATATAGTGAAAATATATGTAGATATGTATATGGTTATAGGTTAATGAAAATAAATATAATTAGTTATATATATAGGATTTTATGATATCAAACACTAAAATATATTTTCAGTTAAACTATCATAACAAAATATCTTCAATTATATATATGTATGTATATGGGTTTGTAGAAAAATAATTAAGGAGAGTAGATTTGAGAAAGAGAATCTGCTGAGAGAGATTAGATTAGATTGGAGAGAGGGGGATTTTGTTAGGGAATATATATAGAAAAAAAGAGCGGGGGTTTGGTGAAATATAGTTAGTGATATAGAAAAATATATGTAGATAGAATAGAATATGGGAAGAAAAAAATCTGTTGGAAAAGATATTTGTTTGGAGAGAGAGGATAATATTTGTTTTAAAAAAATAAAGTTATCAGGTGAGACATATATGGTGATTGAAGAGAGAAAATTGAGTTGTTAGATTAGGAAAATATTTATATGATTAAGAGATTTAACAAGGGCTCTCATGACTTTTCAAAATTAAATATTTTAACCAAATAAATATTGTAAGACAAAATATCTTATAAATAGAATTTAAAAAGGGGTAAAATCTTATGTATATGTATTGTTTAAAGAAATACCAAATAAAATATCTTTTGTTTAAATTATGATACTAAAATATAAATATGGTTATAAAATAGTGTTAGACAAATAAATATTTAAATACTAATAATATACATATTTAACAAACTTGAAAAACCATAATTATATATATATATATATATATATCTTGATTAAAAGTATTAAACTCCAAGTTATAATAATAAAAATAAAACAAAACCCAATATATCCAAAAGAAAAAGAAACGTATGATCGAACTAGGATGTTACACACATGCACTTGTGCACGTGTCATGGTTCGGGCAGATAATACTAGTGGGTTTTGGTTTAAACCGGATCCTAGTATTATATCGTGTAGGAATATTTTTTGTCTCGTTGCATTCGTATTCTGTCGGAATACAAATGCGGGTATGTATATACAGTTGTGGGGTAATCCTGTAACTCGTTACGGGATTACTTTTGAAGTTACCAGTTTTTCTTTCCCCGATTAAACATTAGTTTTAATGTTTAATTATTGTTTCTTGTGAGTATCATTTTTTGGCCACATTTTCCTTCATTCTTGTCATGACAGAAAATGATGAGGTGTGGGTTCATCTTCTAGATTTGGTGAGTCACTTGCTTTCACATTAATGAAGCATGTGCTTCTTTGATGAGTCATTGCTTTCATTTGATGTTTCTTGTATTGCAAAGGATATTTATTTGTGTTGATTGTATTACAAAACTGGCGCTAACGTAAACCTAAAAATCTGGATCGTTCCATTAACCGTAAACTAGTTCTACTGTTAAGAGTTTGGAGAAATTATACCGATCGATCCGTATCCTTCGGTCTTCAATTTCTGCGCCGAACTCCTCGCGGCTGCTCCAACGAAATCCGCTCTCCGATCTCGCTCGTCGAGGTGGCACCACGTCGAGAAATCTTTATACGGGCTCCCGCTTCGAACTGAAGCAACTCGGACATAAAGTATGCTAGCCGACACGTCCAAGGATGAAGTAGAGAGTGTGTAAGATATTTTGTCTCAAGACACCTAATGAATTGGGTGGAGGTAAATGAAGTTGCCTTTTGAGTGGAGACGAAGTGAGCTAAGGAAATTGGCAAGGGAAAATTCATCACCCAACAAATGGGCTCGGCCAAAAAAATGGTCAGCACACATTGTGAATGGAATTCCTCAAGTAAAGAAAGACATGCTAGCATTTTAGGGTGGGGCTGGCCATAAAAATCTCACTGGAAATGGGGGTGACCCTTGGCAATCAAAGTGGTGACTATAGCTAAACAATCAACACAAATAAATATCATTTGCAATACAAGAAACATTAAATGAAAGCAACGACTCATCAAAAAAGCTCATGCTTCATTAATGTGAAAGCAAGTGACTCTCCAAATCTAGAAGATGAACCCCACACCTCATCAATTTCGGCCATGACAAGAATGAAGGAAAATGTGGCCAAAAAATGATACTCACAAGAAGCAATAATTAAACATTAAAACTAATGTTTAATCGGGGAAAGAAAAACTGGCAACTTCAAAAGTAATCCCGTAACGAATTACAGGATTACCCCACAACTGTATATACATACCCGCATTTGTATTCCGACCGAATACGAATGCAACGAGACAATATTCCTACACGATATAATACTAGGATCCGGCTTAAACCAAAGCCCACTAGTATTATCTGCCCGAACCATGACACATGCACAAGTGCACGTGTATGTTCGAACCCTGCCATAAATCCATACGGCATTTACAACGTTTCGCCCGAACTTGGAAAACTGTCTGTGGGGGACTCTAAAGACTCGTCAATACTTTGGCAGTGGATTTAACCACAAGCACGTCAGTGGTACTAGCTGTACGTAACGGTTGCCTAGGTATTAAGCAAAAGGAAGACCAACGGGCGAACTCATCCAGAAACCCTACTGAGCCTAACAGTGACAATATCCGTACAGTCCGGTCCGTTCGTCTATGAGTATCACATATCGAGTCTAGGGGGTGGATAAAGTCAGATCCCTAATAACGCGATAACTCGTGTCGGTATGGAACTCATCATCACCTGAGAAACTACTGATCCAAATCAGTAATTTGTCGCTTTGGAACAGTTAGGAGCAGGTCTAGTAGACATAGAGGACCCTAGTCTAGGTATTGATTGTGCATTTGTGACTGTGCATTTGTGATTGTGTTTGTTGAACAGTCGTTTCATTTTCTCATTCTTTTGAAACAAACACAAAATTGCCATTCTTACCACCATCTCCCAATTTTTCTCCACTTTCGTTTTCTTACCCTCACATTCTACGCTTTGACTACACTAAACTCGTTTAGTGTATGTCCGCTTGGACTAGGGACCCTAGTTCCCGTTTAGTCCGCGTTTCGTTAGTCCCTACGGACTACGTGATCGACTCCAACGTCGAAAATCCCTCCACCCCTTTATCACCTTTACGTTTGTCGGTCAACTCCGACGTTGACCGAAATTCTGTTCATACATCTTCACCTTCTCTATCACCTAATTCTTCTTCTGAGATGTCAGGATTTAATCCTAACATCCCTCCACCTGCCCAGGGACTGATTCCACCTAATCTGGGTGCGAATAACCCGCAACCTGTTGCAGTGCCACAGCGAATCGCGCTCCAGGATCGTTTTTACCCTACCCGCTCTGCACTTCCAACATGTCTTTCACTTCCACCGGCCAATGGGGATAATTTTGAAATTAAGCCCCAGTTCATTAACATGCTTCCGAAATTTCATGGGCTTGAATCTGAATATGCCTATATCTTCATCAACAAGTTCCAGAATGTTTGTGCCATGATGAAATCGATCCAGCTGTCTGACGATGCTATACGGCTACGGGTCATTCCGTTCACTTTGTGCGATCTTGCTGAAAAGTGGCTGTATAGCACCGCTTCCCACTCCATAACCAGTTGGGACGAGTTTGTGAAAGCTTTTCTCAAGAAATTCTATCCGAATCATAAAACCGCAAGGATCCGTAACGAAATCAACCAATTCTCCCAGCTTCCTAATGAACCTTTTTGGAAGTGCTTTGACCGGTATAAAGACCTTGTTCAGTGCCCTCACCACGGTATTGAGAAATGGCAACTTTGCCAAACTTTATACGAGAGTCTGAACCCAGCAACCAAGCAGTTGTTGGAAACCATTTGTCAGGGCCACTTCCTATCGAAATCTGACAAGGAAGCGTAGCAATTCTTCGACGACCTTGCAGAACAAACGCTTTAATGGGAGAGCACCAGACCAAGTACTCCTTCTTCTTCCTCTACTTCTACCGGTCAGTCTAGGATAGGCATTCACCAACTCGATGTCTCTATTGCAATGAAAGCTGAAATGGCTGCAATAACGAGAAAACTTGAAGCGATAGAGAGCAAATTTTCATCTCCCGCTCCTGCCGCCGTTCTTCCCCTTCGTACCATTTGCGCTTGTTGTTCCGATCCATCTCACCTAACCGAAGAGTGTCCTTACAACCAATCTTCCTAAGGACAGGATCAGGTTAATGCTGCATTTCAGCAGAGACCAAGAAACGATCCATACCCTTCCACGTACAATCCTGGATGGAGAAACCAGCCTAACTTCGCTTGGAACCAGAATCAAAATCAGTTCCAAGGGCAGAACAACTTTCAAAGGGGGCCTCCTCAACAACAAGCACAACAACAATTTCAGCTGCCCTTCCAACCCCAACCTTTTCAAAATCCGACGAACAATTTTGCACCCAACAATTCTTTTCCTCAAAACAACTTTATTCCGTCAAACGATAAGATTTCCTCGCTAGAACGAAGTCTGGAGGCGTTCGTAAAACAATCAACTCAATCCACCGCCAACATCCAGTCTTCCATTCAGTCTTTGGTGCAACACACTGCTGCACACGGGCAAAGCATCAAGACCATCGAAGCCCAGATAACACAACTGAATGCGGCCTTAAGCGAGCGAGAGAAGAGGAAGCTCCCATCTCAACCACTCCCAAATCCCAGTCACCCACATAATATACATGTTGCTCTTGAACAACAAAACCATAATGTGAGTGTCGTGACTACATTGAGATCTTGGAGGATGCTGCAAAACAACATTGGCACACGGATCGACGATGACACCCTGGCCGCTTCTTCTTCTTCTTCTTCTTCGTCTTCTGAGCCTATTCTCCATTCTTCAAAAGGCTCTTCCTCTTCTTCTGCTCTAAACGGACCCATCTCACTCCACGAAAACACTAGCTCTGAGATCCGTTCCAACTCCACAATCTCCCTCACAAGCATTGGACTCAACCAATTTTAAAAACGTTCCATTTCCAAACCGGTTGAAGTCCAATAAACAAAATCCACAAATGGAGAAGATTCTGGAATTGTTTAAGCAGGTTAACATCAACATTCCCCTTTTAGATGATGTCCAACAAGTCCCTTCCTACGCGAAAATCTTAAAGGACTTGTGCACGAAAAAGAGGAAATCTCAGGTACCCAAGAAAGTTTTCTTGGCTAGTGCTGTGAGTGATACTCTTACCCAATCTTTACCTCAAAAATGGAAGGACCCTGGCTGTCCTACGATTTCTATCACCATTGGGGATAAGAACATCAACCGCGCACTTTTAGATCTTGGTGCCAGTGTTAACCTGCTTCCGTACTCAGTATATGAGCAACTAGGTGTAGGAGAGCTGAAACCCACACACTGCACTCTCCAAATGGCAAACCGATCGATCACCCATCCTAGGGGAGAGCTAGAGGATGTGTTAATCAAGGTTGGGGACTTCATATTCCCCGTTGACTTCATTGTTTTGGACACACAGCCTGTAGCTAACCCTTGGAATCAAATTCCGGTGATACTCGGTCGCCCATTCCTTGCAACCTCAAATGCTGTGATCAATTGTCGAAATGGTTCGATGAACCTATCTTTTGGAAACATGACAATTGAACTCAACATTTTTAGGTTGGGGAATCAGCCCTCCGAACCTAATGCTCATATACTAGACGTTTGTTCAATCCAGGAAATCACCCCGGAGGAGTGTGAATTCGAGGAGTTTTTGTTTGATCACAACGACCTTAACGCCACTAGTGCGTTCCTCTTCGAACCTGCTGCTGTTTCTGCGCCCGACAATGACTACGAGTGTTTCACCTTCTCGAACGATCTTAGCCAATCACCACCCGAGCTTGAGTATTTTGCTTTTTCGGATGAGTTAGTTGAACCATCCGACTCAGTTGCGTACACTCGATTTGAACCTTTGATGGAATCCTTCGAGTTTGAAACAGTTACTCCATTATTACCATCTATTGTTTCACCTCCTAAACTCGAACTAAAGGTTTTGCCGTCGCACCTAAAATATGCTTATCTAGGTGAGAATGAGACCCTACCCGTTATCATATCGGCCTCTCTAGCTCTTGAGCAAGAGAAGGCCCTTTTAATGGTCTTACAAAATAATCGGCAAGCTTTTGGCTGGTCTATGGCGGACATCAAGGGGATTAGTCCCCTCATAGTCGAACATCATATACACTTGATGGATGATGCCAAGCCGGTAAGGGATCCACAAAGACGCCTCAACCTCATTATGAAAGAGGCTGTCAAGAAGGAGATTGTTAAATGTCTTGATAGTGGTATCATTTACCCTATCTCGGATAGCCAATGGGTTAGCCCCATTCATGTTGTGCCAAAGAAATCGGGCATCACGGTCATTACCAATGAGGCAAATGAGTTAATTCCTACTCGCACCCAAACTGGGTGGCGAGTTTGCATCGACTATGGAAAACTCAATGCCGCGACAAGGAAAGACCACTTTCCTTTACCTTTCATTGACCAAATGCTAGAACGATTGGCTGGGCACGAGTTCTATTGCGTTTTAGATGCCTACTCCGGCTATAACCAAGTCTCCATAGCCAAAGAGGATCAAGACAAGACCACATTTACTTGTCCTTTTGACACTTTTGCTTATCGTCGCATACCCTTTGGGTTATGCAATGCGCCCACTACATTTCAGCGGTGTATGATGGGGATCTTTTCAGACATGGTTGAAAAGTTTTTGGAGATCTTTATGGATGATTTCTCCATTTTTGGTGACTCCTTCGACGAGTGTTTGCTACACCTTGACGCAGTTCTTACCCGCTGTAGGGATAAGAACCTAACTTTGAATTGGGAGAAGTGCCACTTTATGGTACGAGAAGGCATTGTCTTAGGACATGTCATCTCGCAAAACGACATAGAGGTTGATAGAGCCAAAATTAAAGTCATTTCCAATCTTCCTCCTCCTAAATC
Source organism: Agapanthus africanus (assembly GCA_030015575.1). Classification (NCBI taxonomy): domain Eukaryota; kingdom Viridiplantae; phylum Streptophyta; class Magnoliopsida; order Asparagales; family Amaryllidaceae; genus Agapanthus; species Agapanthus africanus. The sequence goes on from CM057340.1 coordinate 642,510,440, forward strand.
CGTCAAAGACATCCGAGCTTTACTTGGCCATGCCGGTTTTTATAGACGGTTCATCAAGGATTTTAGCAAGATTGCTAGACCTTTGACTCTCTTATGGCCAAGGACACAACATTTGATTTTGACTCAACTTGCATGTAAGCGTTCGAGTCATTGAAACGCTCTCATTTCTGCGTCCATTCTTTCATCTCCAGACTGGACGCATCCATTAGAAATTATGTGCGACGCATCGGATTTTGCCATTGGTGCTGTTCTTGGACAGTACATTAATAAAATGCCGCACGTGATTTATTACGCTAGCCGTACATTAAATGAGGCCCAACTAAACTACACAACAACAGAAAAAGAGTTTTTAGCAGTTGTGTTTGCACTTGAAAAATTTCGGCCTTATTTAATCGGCTCTCCAGTCATTTGTCTATACGGACCATTCAGCTCTTCGCCACCTTTTTGCGAAGAAAGATGCTAAATCTCGGCTAATACGTTGGATCCTCTTGCTTCAAGAGTTTGACCTTGTCATCAAGCACAAAAGAGGATGTGAAAACGTGGTCGCTGACCATCTCTCACGACTTCCTTCTTCGTCGTCGCTTCAAATTCCGATCAACGATATTTTTCCGGATGAACAACTCTTGACGGTATCTTGTGAACCCTGGTTCGCAGATATTGTGAACTATTTGGCCACAGGACTACTACCGACTGAATGGTCAAGTCAGGACAGACTTCGATTCTTATCCCAAGTGAAACACTTTTACTGGGACGAACCCTATCTGTTTAAGTACTGTCCCGACCAGATTATTCGTCGCTGTGTCCCTGACAATGAGGTCAAGAGTGTGCTGTAGTTTTGCCACGATCAAGCATGTGGCGGGCATTTTGGCCCCAGAAAGACAGCCGAGAAGATCTTGCAGTGTGGCTTCTACTGGCCACAACTCTTCAAAGACGCTCATGATTACTGCAAGACTTGCTCCCGGTGCCAACACTTGGGCCGAATATCCAGGAGAAACGAGATGCCGCTCCAACCAATCTTGGTTGTGGAGATTTTCGATGTTTGGGGGATTGATTTCATGGGGCCGTTTCCCAGCTCTTTTGGAAACTTGTACATCCTTCTAACTGTTGATTATGTCTCTAAGTGGGTCGAAGCTGTGCCCAGCCTCGTTAGATTTCTTAAGGAAAATATTTTCTCCCGGTTTGGGCACCCCCGAGCGATCATTAACGACAATGGAACTCATTTCTGCAATAAGACTTTCGAGGCCTTGATGCTGAAATATTCCATTAATCATAAGCTATCTATGCCCTACCACCCCCAAACCTGTGGGCAAGCCGAAGTTTCAAATCGGCAAATCAAGTAGATACTGGAGAAGACGATTTCCAAGAACCGTAAGAATTGGTCGGTAAAACTCAATGATGCCCTTTGGGCATTTCGAACTGCTTATAAGACCGATCTCGGCATGTCTCCTTATCGGCTTGTTTACGGAAAGGCTTGCCACCTTTCAGTCGAAATAGAGTATCGCGCATTTTGGGCGATTAAGGAGCTGAATCTATCTCTCAAAGATGCGGGCAGCTATCGGAAGCTGCAGCTGAACGAATTGAACGAGCTTCGGGATGAAGTTTACGACAACGCGGTTATTGTAAAGAACCGAACGAAGATGTTTCATGATAAACACCTCATGCGCAAAACTTTCACACCTGGACAGCAGGTGCTTCTTTACGACACCCGACTGCATTTTCATCCCGGCAAGCTCAGATCTCACTGAAAGAGACCCTTTGTTGTGCGGACTGTATATCCGCACGGCGCGGTGGATTTGGAAAATCCAAAGGACGGTTTGCTTTTCAAAGTAAATGGACACAGACTGAAAACGTACCTTAGCACTGAACCATCAGAGGAGCTCCTGCTCTTGCAGGAGCCGGTTTACCCTGCATAATCTTCCTCTGTCTACCACCAAACTTCGGTTATCCAGCCAAAACAGTGGACGCTGTTTCAAATAAGTTTGGGGGTATGTATATACGATTTTCCTTTGTATATATATGTTAAAAAAATGTATATCTAACATTCAATATTTTTTGCCCTTTTAATGTACAATGACAGTGAGGGCACTGTCAAGTTTAAGTTAGGGGGTACGCTCGGTACGCATTTCTAACCCTCGCATTCATTTGTATATTCTGCATTTTCATACTTATTTAAAAAAACCCATAAAAATCAGAAAATTTTCTAAAAACATAAAAGCTTTATCGTCAAGTTAGCTAGTGGGAGAACTTAGATTCAATATTTCGACGGTTTTGTTTAATAAGATAGGAACAACTAAATCCTATTTTTAGATTTTGAAAACCTGAAAAATAACTCTCCTTTGAAGTTAATTAATGCTGATACATGTCTTTATATCACACTACACGTGTCGTGAGTTTTGAGAATTAGATGACAAGTCTATTATGTCTAAAAAAAAATTTTTGATAAACTATTTTCTGAGGATCAAATAGGTTTGTTCTGAAATAAGTAATATCAAGACTAGTTTATAAAGAGAGGTGGATATGAAGGGATATTACTGACGCCTTAATTGGAACTAATTCTGAAGAATAACCCATCTGAATCTTGATTGGAATGATTACACACCTAATCCACTAAACATGTCTTATATCCAAAAAATAATTGAACTACCGGTTATATCTCCGTTCGCATTAAATCATCATTGTCTTTTGTTTTTGGGCCTAGGTAACTTGAGTAATTAAGTCCGCTGGGGTGTCTCTACACCTAATGACCTAAAACCAACTGGTTTGGGAGCATTGGGCCAAAACTCGCTAAGAAGCCTAGAAAGTCCAGATTAAAACAAAGTCAAGCAAGTGTTCTCTCCGAGTTAAAATTCCTAACGGTTCTTTGTGTGAGAATAATCTTGACAAAAGGCAGGTTTTTATAAAAAAGTATTTCTAGCGGAGATATGGAGGTTTTATTCTATGATAAAGACTATTGCACGTTCACAAAGGTGTGTATGAAATGAAAACAAGAAAAAGATGGAGTGAAAATTAAGACATAGTCTCCTGTTAAGGAAGATAGAAATTCTGAATTTAAAATCTAACTGGAAAACGAAACTTGAGAAATACTTAACTCCTTATAAAACTTATGAGATCCTTTTTAAGTTTTTATCTGGGCTTTATTTTGTGACATGACGACTTTAATCGATCCTTTTGAAACTTAACGACACTATTTGCACTGCACGTAAAGACATAAAATCTCAAGTTAAATGAGAAGCGAGGTGTGAAAAATAAAGGTTCGATAGTTCTAAATTTAGGATAATAGAATTGTTATCTTTAAAACAAAACCTTAGGGTTTGAATCATAGTTATTTCGCAAAACTAGCTTGACGGGATTTTGTGGGTAGTATCCGCTGAAAACCCTCAGGAGACAACACTCCTCCTACTATGGACACCTAGAGATTTAACGACTTGTTGCACACGCTCAGTGCAATCGCGATCCCTGCGAAAGTGCGGTTAGGATTTTCTTTTGTGAATAAATGGTTTTGCTCGGGACGAGCAATAGATATGTTTGGGGGTATTTGTTCATATCAGAAAATTGCATTCTAATACCGCTCATTCATTATCTAATTGTTGTATTTATCGGTATTATTGACCAGTGTCTGCGTGTTATTACAGATTACAGGTATCCATGACAAAATACTGGAAATGCATCCAACATCACGGATATATCACTTGAGGGAAGACACTGTGACCAGAAACGCTAACCGACCGATACTTCAGGAGTTCCTTTACGCAACAAGTTGTGTACACATTTTTTTATCTAAATGGTCCAACACAACAAGTGTGTACACGAGACTTTTATGCACATGTGGATATGATTTTATATGCAATCAAGGATATGATTTTATATGCATATGATATTATATGCATTCAAGACTAAAAAGCATGTGTTCAAATCAAAGGCAATCAAACAAATCAGCATGAGCCATAATGGGGCAGCCATGAATCAAGCCATATGTGGGAATGAAGTAATGAGCATTTAATGGTAAAGATCATGTGTTGAATTACATATTCAAAATTCCCTCCAAACATTGGGTGCAAATCAGGTCGAATCAGAAGAAATAAACTAGACCAAGGAGATACATGGGACAAGATAAAACAGTGCACCAAATTCTGCACCAAAATTCCTTGTTTGAACCGGCCAAAAACCGGCCTGGCCGGCCTCAATTGCTCCTGTGGGGCCATCTTCTCACACACCCTCTCTCTCTGCCAGTTGGTCTCGATTTTGTTGTTTATTTGATTTTTTTCTGAGCCTATAAATACAGACCAGAGGCAAGAGGAAAGGGTAGCTTTTTCTTTAGTTTTATCTTAGAATTCTTGTAATTTTTCTTTTCATTCTTGAGCTCTTGCCCCTTTGTCTTGACCTTGCAACTTCTCATTTAGAACTTGCAAGCTTAAGGCTTAGGTTCTTGACTTCAAGATCTCTTATAACAAGTTTGTTCTTCAATAAAAGTTCTTATTTTTATTACATGTCTTGTTCCATTTTACATAATTTCAATTGTGAAATTCTTGCTTTGCTTTGATCTTGCAACCTCTTAAGTGAGCTTGCAACCTTAAAGCTTGGTATTTGGATTTCACGCGTTGCTGGGGATCGAACACTTGGAGATAAAACGCTTGAACTCATCGGTTCTCTTTTCCTCTTTATTTAATTGCATTTTTTTATGTATCTTCTTTTTTCTTTCTTTTTAATTTGTAAATATGTGTGAGTAATCTTTTCACTTGTTAAGGGTGAAATATGTTAGATCGTATTCGAAGATGTCCTTTGTCTAAACTTTAAAACCTAAAACTTGCTTATTGAAACTCCGTGCAAATCATCCGCAACTCCGCTCACTAGGCATCCTATCCTACCACGATAGTGATGATTCCTAATCATGACCGGATTGCCCGTGGTTTGCCGAAGGCTTCAAGAGATAACAACGGAAGGACAAGGGACAAGGAAAACGGATTTAGTGAAATGCCGCAAATACCGTATTTCAAGTTCCCTAATCCGCGTTGTTACCTATTGTTTTAGTGTCAATACTAAGTTGGGGCTATAAGGAATTGGCAAACATCACCTTCATACAATCTAACTTATTACTACACTTAACAAGTCCTTTTTATTCATATCTTTGTCACGACAATTAGTTAACCAACAAATCAAAACACGGTATTAACTCGTTAAAACAAGATATAAAAACTTACCATCTCCCTGCGGACGACCCGTATTCATCGCGGATCGCTACAAGCGATACCGTTTTGATTACGGTAATTTCAAAACTCTTTTTAAACACGACACGGTTAGAACGTGACAATCAGATACGGACGAGCGCATCCACGACGGACGCGAGCCGATCTATCCGAGCAGATAGGGTGTGAATGGCGCTCAGGGGAGGAAGGGATCCTCCCGTGTCTCCATTGTAAGGGTGGTGACGGCTGGTGTTTGGATCATCGTGGTGATCGCTCGCCATAAAGTTGAGATCGGAAAGTGAACTTTTGTTGAGTGGAACTAGCGTTTCCCACAGACGTCGCCAACTGATGGAAGTCAGGATCTCCTTCAGATGTTACCTTCCGTTGATCTACAGCGAGTGGAGACGAGCGGCTGAGATTGAGTTGGAAGGTTGCCTCCTGGAGCGTGTGGATCTCAATGGGCTTGAAGTGGTTGAAGCCGAGCTACCTGCAAGGAAGTCCCGGGGTGGTTGTGCCACCTTGGACCCTCCGACGATCAAGTTAGACGGGCTAAATGGGCAGGGTAGCAGCCTATTGGGGTAAAATTGCCTTACGTGAGTCGTCTAAGAGACGGGTTTATATAGTGGAAGCCATGGGCTGGCGGGCGCGAGATTCACGCTGGCCGTTACGCCCGCGTGAAAAACGGGATTCCCCGCTGATGATGAGATACGCTTGTTAATGGGGGAACGCGATGGCGTGGAACGCGGGATCGTAGGCGGCGGGTATCTCGCGTCTGGCGCGATTCGCGGAGCCGTGGTAGAGACGTCTGCGATCAATGCTGTGGGTCGGTCGATGAGACCGAGGAAGCTAAGCTCGGCGGAAGGCTCGGAAACGAGCATGAGGCCGAGCAAGCTTGGTTCTGTGATAGCTCGGAGGAGAGCTAGGTGGGCTGAGGAAGCTCAGCGTGCGGGAGGGCTCGGAAGCGAGCCAATGGTTGTTTGTAAGACGAGCATAGGAGTGGTATGGGAGACCACCGAAGGTCGGGAACATCCTCGGGAGGAAGGCCCGAGGTACACTTTCAATGTACCGTTCTTGCTCCCATCCTGTAAGCCTTATGATGCGTCATCTGCCACGTGTCGTGATCTGGGAAGTTCTCAATACCGAGCATCATCAATGCCATTGGTTCATGGTAATCGTTCCAGAAGAAAGTCATTTTTTGGAGGTATACCAAGGTCTAAAGTGTCATGCTTTCGGAAGGGTGTAGCTATGATAGGTGAGTTCTTATTTGCCAACACTAAGGTAGATGTGGTAGATTTTGGAAAGATGTATAGATTGGAGAAACGAAGTTGGAAAACAACTTTCCAGCGATTTTTTTTAAAGCTAGAAATGGGCTAGCCATGGTGAAAGAATGATAACGGATGGAGAGCAAAGATATCTATTAAGGATGTTGATAGGAGTGCCTATACAGATCTTAGATGTAGGCTATTAGACTCAAATGTGCTGATTACCAATATAAGGATAGGAGAGTTTGGAGAGGAAGTGTAGATGGGAATTCCTCAGTCGGTTCTGGATATTTGTTTCTGGATAATGGTGAAATAAGATCAGAAGAGGGAGAGATCATATGGAGAATCCCTGTACCTTTTAAGATTAGGAATTTTCTGTGTTAAGTGTCAATTGCCGTGATTCCAATGAGATAAAACCTAAATAAGAGAAACATCAATGTACCCCTGGGCTGTCTATTTTGCGATTGCGATGTTGTCTTCTCAACAGCTTTTCTTGGAGTGTATCCGTGCTAGAAGAGTTTGGACTTGGGTGTGTGATAGACTAGGGACTAGGCAACCTCCATTAGATTTATTTTCTGTGTGGGGTAAATGGAAAGGGAATATTATTTCACAGAAGAGTTAGAAGACGGGGGATACATTAATTGTCGTGGCCCTTTAGGGAATGTGGACTTTAAAAAAACGACTGTTGTTTTAATCATTGTACTTGTAATTTTGACAATCTTATCCAAGTGATTATGCTTGGGATAAAGACTCATTTGTTGTTGTTGTTGTCGTCGTCGTCGTCCAAGTGATTGATAACTTTGCTTCTCGTTGGACAGGGGCCTTGGAAAAGTGCAGATGCATAATGAGAACGACACCATAGTTCTCGCCTGTTCTGGAGCAGGGACAAAGTGGAAGAGCTGAAGGGGAGGGTGATGATGTGTCGGCGAAGAGCTGGAAGAGCACACGCTTGGTTTTGTATGGTTGCAGTCTTATTTCGAGACTATGTATTGGGACTGACCATAGGGGCTGTTTTCAATGTTCTTAGGATTATATGTGTATTAGCTTAAGTTCTGTACACCATTTTGGTTGGCTCTTGTGAACTACGCTAGGTTGTGCGCTTTATCTAGCATGGATCGATGGCTATATGTGATTCGTGCAAGAGACACTTGTAAGAATTATGTTTCGTAATTCTTACGAAATTTGGTGGGCGATGACTGTTCTTATCCAAAAAGAAAGATTCTGATTCTCCGGTGCCATGAATTCAAGGTTTTAAATATCGGCTATGGACATAGGGAATGTATTAGATAGTTGTTTCTTATACCATATACGGCCAATATATCATATCGATTTTGCCGCATTGTGGGTGGTCCCAATCTGATATACCGATATCTGACACTGCGGGCCATGACACATAGGCGCTTATTCATCACTGACCAACACTGCAGGTATATAAATCAAGCAAGTCTATAGACATGAACATGCTTTGTTTTCATATATAAACAAAAGGTAGAGCTTAAAAGTCGGAAATGGGTTCTCACAAAACTCTTGAGCTCAATCAGGCGCAAACCTGTCGTCTTCAAAAACCCTAGTGATCCTATTAATCAGCGAGCTCTTCCCTGATCCTCTGGGGCCCACCAAGAACAATGTGGTCAGCTCCGGCACTTGATAACCCTCCGGCTTCAAACCCCCAACTCTCTCAGCCCAATCCCCAGGCCTATGCCTATTCCAGTAAAAAAAACGCCAAAAACAATCAAAAAATATATAAACCCAAACAAAACTAGAAAATTGTAATCAAACACGCAAATTTATTTTGGCAACCTTAGGATTGCATCTTTGCAGTGTTGAAGGGTTTGGGTTCGTGCAGGGAGGTTCTCGTAAGAACTGAAGAGTTCATGAAATGTGTTGAGTGATGAGAGATCGGAGTTGAAAGATGGATGTGAAGAGGAGGAGGAGGAGGAGGAAGAAGTTGATGAGTCTTCCATTAGTGATTGTTCTGCAAATAATAAAAAAGTGAAATTTTGAGAAAGATGAGGGGAAGAGATTCAAACTAGGAGTGAGTGGGTTTTGTGAAAATAAACCTGGAGAGATGGGATCCTGGAGCCTTCTTCCGCCTCCCATGCGCTTTCCCTTTCACTGGCTCTCCCCTCACTCTCTCTCTCCCTCCCCCCACCAATTTATCAAAGTAGGGCTTTTTTCAAAACACTAGTAGGTTACAAAATTGATATTGTGATAAAACCATATGAACCTTGAGGCTTGGTTGGTTGCAAAGATTATGAAATATGGAATCCAAAATAGTACGGTTGAAATTTCTTGATTTGGTAATTTGTTGTTTGGTTGGTTTTGGATTTCTAATATTGGATTTGTAGATCCTTGTAATTTTTATTTGGTTGGTGAAAATAAAATGGGATTTAGATTTAAAGATTTTTGAGAGAGATAGATAAAGAGAGTATTATTAAATAAATAAAGCACACGGGTCCCATCTAAAAGTACAATGAATAGTGCAAAATCCTTGAAAATCCTTTAGGCGCTGTTTGGTTGCAGGATTATGGAATTTGGATTCCAAAAATAGTACGGTTGAATTTTCTGGATTTGGTAATTTGTTGTTTGGTTGGTTTTGGATTCCTAGTATTGGATTTGTAGATCCTTATAATCTTTGTTTGGTTGGTGAAAAAAGGTGGGATTTGGATCTGAGGATTTTAGAGAGAGATAGAGAGAGAGAGGATTGTTAAATAAATAAAGTACATGGGCCCCATCTAAAGGTACAATGAATAGTGCCAAATCCTTGAAATTTTTTTGGATTCATGAATCCTTGTTTTGTGGTGGGCCCCCCCATAAAAAACAAAGGAATTCTAAAAATCCTAATCCTGCAACCAAACACAAAATTGTGGAATCCTAGGATTCCATAATCCAAAATCCAAATCCAAACTCATAATCCTGCAACCAAATAGGCCCTTAAAAAGTTTAGGATTCAGGAATCCATGTCTTGTGGTGGGCACCCCATAAAAAACAAAGGGGTTCTAGAAATCCAAATCTTCCAACCAAACACAAAATTATGGAATCCTAGGATTCCACAATCCAAATCCAAAAGTTCCTGCAACCAAACAGGCCCTTATAGGATCACAGGTTTTTCTTTATCTAACAAATTACAAATTTTTATATTACAAATAATCATTTATTTATATATACAAATTACCAGGTGAAGGGGAAAAAATATACTTGGGAGGATTTGCATCATGCAAGCCCACCACAAAACAAGAAGCCTATCCAAACACCATAAAACAAGAAGCCTATCCAAAGGCTATGTAAGATCTTCCATGGTGCAAGTCCTTACATACTAGATCTTTTTAGGTGAAATATGTCATGAGCAGTGCGTTTTAAAATGGAAAAGATCAAAGTTGTTTTAGATTGATGCTAAGGGGTTGTTTGGTTGCAAGATTATGAAATTTGGATTCAAATATAGCACCGTTGAAAATTTCTAGATTTAGTAATTTGTTGTTTGGTCGAAACTTGATTCCTGGTATTGGATTTGTAGATCGTTGTAATCTTTATTTCGTTGGTGAAAAAAATGTGAGATTTGAATCTGAGGATTTTAAAGAAAGATAGAGAGAGGGGATAATTAAATAAATAAAGTATCCGGGTCTCATCTAAAAGTACAATGAATAGTGTCAAATACTTCCAAATCCTCCAAATTTTTTAGGATTTAAGGATCCTTGTTTTATGGTGGGCCCCCAATAAAAACAAAGAAATCCCACAAATCCAAATTTCACAACCAAACACAAAATTATGGAATCCTCAAATTTTTGGATTTCCCAATCCAATTTTTTCATAATCATACAACCGAACAGGCACTAAGTGAAAGAGGACACTAGGTTTTGGATGTGGGATGACAGAAGGCCCTAAGTGAAAGAGGACACTGGGTTTTGGATGTGGGATGACAAAAGGCTAGGGTTTGGATGGCATGGGATAGATAAGCATCGATTGGTATTGGATTTAGGAAGTGGATAAATTGTGAGATCAAGTGATGAGAATGGTATGGGCCGTGTGGAGGGCCGAGTTCGCAAGGACAGCTGACGGCATGTGTGGTCCAGAAAGCGAATGGACGTAGGGAAAAAGTTAAGACTGTGCAACATGCAACAATGGTAAAGATTGGCCTTGATAGGATAAGATTAAAAATTGCTGGTATGGGCCGAGCTCAAGACCATTGGGGAATTTGTAATCTTTTGGTAGGCTTTTAACATCTTCATTATTGCAATTGGGACAGAGCCCCTTCCATGCTGATACAAGATAAAAGGAATTAGGCCGGGGTATTAGAGTGGGGCCCATGGATCACAGCCAGGAGGGGACATAGAAAATAGACTTTGTGGACGGTTTGAGATAGAAGACTCATTTCCGACGTTTCTTTGGTACATCCATGTTTGGGGTTTTTAGTTTATCGTCGTATAGTCTCTTTGCTTTGTAGGGGCTTGGCCCCGATCTCTTTGTGTGGTTGTATTTCTTTTTTGGATCTTTGTTTTGTCTTGTCTTGTTTTTATTTTATTTTGATGTAGCTTCAAATCATCTTTTAATGAAATATAAGGGTGGTTACCTTCCCTTAATAAAATGAAACTCTAAGAGTACAGCTAGTGTTATCAATTGATGCTTTAATCTTTTAGTAAATAAATTTAAGAAATAAGAAAAATTATCAAACTATTCTCTTACTCAATATCCACACCATCATCACAATTAAATTTTTAGATGTCTGTTTTAAATTAAAATTTCATACCTTCCTCTCTCCTGCCCTCTTCTCAATACCAATCGGCACCGGTGTCCGATCCATCGCTTTTAATCTCCAGAGTGATGGAGGTTGGGATCTCCTTCAGATGTTGTACTCCGTCGATCTGTCGCGAGCGTGGATGAACGACTGAGATTTGTATCGGGGGTCGTTTCCCTAAGCGTGTGGATCTCAGTGGGCTTGATTCGAGATGAAGCCGAGCTACCTGCAAAAGAAGTCCCGAAGTGGTTGTACCATCATGGACCCTCCGACGATCAAGTTAGCCGAAATATTTGAGCAGAGTAGCGGCTTATTGGATTAAAATTGTCTTACCTGAGTCGTCCGGGAGAGGTTTTTTTTATAGTGGTCGCTTGGAACGAGCTAGCGCGAGATCTTTGTCGGCCGTTACGTCCCTAACGTTACGCCTGCGTGAATGACGGGATCCCCCCATTAATGACGAGATACGCTCGTTAATGGGGGGATATGGAGGCGTGGAACGCGAGATGTTGGGTGGCGGATATCTCGCTTCTGGAGAGATACGCAGAGCCGTGGCAGAGGCTCTTGGGCTCTGCGTCCTTGGTTGCTCGATAGAACCGGGGCGGCTTAGCTCAGCGGGAGGCTCGGAGACGAGCGGGAGCCGAGGGCGATCGGTTCTGTGATAGCTCGAAGGCGAGCAGGGAGAGTTGAGAAAGTTCAGCATGTAGGAGGGCTCGGAGGCGAGCCGATGGTTATTTATAGGGCGGGCATAGGAGTGCTCAGGCATCCATAGAAGGTCGGGATATATCCCGGGACAATAGCCCGGGGAGAGCTTCCAACGCATGGTGGTTGCCCTGTTTGCGTGAGCCCTGGGACACGTCATCAACCATGTGTCATGATCTGGGGAGTTCCCACTTGTGAGCATCATCATTAGCCTCCCACTCTCATCCCGACTTATTTATGGGTCGGGTCGAGAGTGGTCTGACCGGTCTCCTGGGCATAGCTTGTAGTCAAGAACCTATCAACACGGATCTCTAAGGCGGCTGGGCATATCTTTGATGACGTCAGCGGATCAGGGGGGAGATCGTGCATTAAAAAGGGAGCGCCGATTCGCTTGTACGTTTGTTGAGACACAGGCCACGCGTTCGACGCGGATCGACGGATGTGACGGGTTGTCACTGTCGCCTGCGCCCGAAGGGACGTCTCTAATGGTCGTTTGACACGTGGGGCGTCGACGGCTAGCAGGCGCGAAGCTTCATTTTGGCGGGAAACGATCTGAGCCGTTAGATGTATCGCCCCAGTAGTATAAATAGGGGTGGGATCCCCCAGGGTCCACACTTTCGCCATTATTTTCCTTTTGCTGCAAGAGATAGCTCGGTGCTCCGTCCTTTAGATCGAATCCCTCGCGCTCTTTCCTCGGAGGGCTCCATCTTTTGAATCAGGTTAGATGCCTTCCTCTGAGGAGTCTGTGGAAGTTGTTAGGGTAGAGTCGGGCGATGAGGTTCCGGTTGTTGGAGCCGAGTCCAGGATGTCTTCTCCTGCTTCTTCCTCTGCCTCATCTGAGTTGGGTTCCTCTCATAGAGTTAGGGCCACCCGTGCTGCTCGTCGTCAGGCGACGGTAAGGGTCCCTAAAGTGCACATTGGGAACGCTTGCGATGCCCCCTCCCTTCTAAGAAATGTGGATGAGCTCACTGAGATTCCCCACATTCCCCCTAACTATTCGCTTCGTTTACTTAGGGAGGACGAAAGGGCGGATCAGGTGCAGGGCAAGGAGATTGCTTTGTACTTGGATGCATTCTGGGCTGGGATATGTCTGCCCTTTCCCCCCGAAGTATGCGGGGTACTACGTTGCTTCCAACTTGCCTCCGACCAACTATTGCCGAACTCATGGAGAATTCTCCTCGGGTTCTTGGTCCGGTTGAGACTTGAAAAAATTCCTTTCAGCCTGACCCTTCTCACTTCCTTCCTTTGTTACAAAAATCATCCCGGCACCCGTAAGGACGAGCCGAGCTGGGTGTACATTTCCTTCAAAAAACGCAAGGGAGGGGCGGATGGGTCAGGAGTAGTAGCTGTTCATTCTTCCATTCATGAATGGAAGAAAAAGTTTGTATTCGTCGGGCCACCCGAGGGCGGGGATTGTCCTATGCCTGTACAGTGGCATAGGGCCGACTTCCCGCGGGTGAAGCGGTCATCTTCTACTAAGGCGAGGGCGGTGTCCATGTAGGAGCCGATCCAGCAGGCCAACATTTTTCTTTTCGAGCAGGCTCTTAGCTGGGTCGGGCTCAGCCCCGCTCGATTCGTGGGTGAGTTAGGAGCTTGAACGATCTGTTTAGACCTGAATATTTTTCTTTTGCTCTTTCCAGCGTCGCTGACTCCCTTTGTGTATTCTTCTTTCTGCAGAGCCAATGGACCGATCCAAATTCTTGGCTGCTATAGCTGCAAAGATAGGGAAGAAGACCGAGGGCGCTAGCTCGTCCCGTCCTGGTTCGAGCTCGGCCCCGAAACCAGCTGCACCGGCTAAGACCTCCGCCGCGCCCCGGGCTCCGGAAACCAGCCTTGGGGAGAGCCATAAGCACGCTCGGGAACTGGAATCCTGGGCGAGGGAGGTGAGGGATGAGGCCGACCCCCCCCCCCCGAGGTCCCCCTCAAAAGGTACAAGAGGATGGTTTCTCGATCTCCAGCCTCCTCAATCCCCGTGCAGGAGGGGGATGTCTGTTTCAAGGTGCCCTCAGGGCTTTCTGTTGCCGATAGCTTGATTTCGGATATGGAACGATCGGCCGGGTGCAAAATTCCCCGGGGGACCCTGAAGGCCTAAGTGGCCGCCATCGCTCAGAAGGCTCTCCAGGTTATTATCTGCTTTCCGTTGAGGTTTTCGTCAAGTATTTTTCCTCGAATCGGATACTTTTAACCCCTTCCTCTACTTTCCTTAGGTGCTCTAGCACCACGCCCTCGTCGTCAAAATGGAGTCCGAGGAGATCGTCCCGGCGATGTGGAAGGCCGGCGAGTCATCCTCGCGGGAGGAGGACATGCGCCTGGAGTTGCAGCAGGCGAAGGAGAGGATAGCCACCCTCGAAACCCGGGTGATCGCCGAGGAGTTAACGAACTCCAAATGCAAGGAGTCCCTTCGACTTCTGAGTGAATCCAATAAGGCCATCTAGACTAAGTTAGAGGAGGCTAAGGTGCTTAATGTAACGATGAAGAAGTCACGGGACACTTGCAAGAGAAAAACCCAAGCGACGCTTGACGCGGTGAAGCTTGCCGACCTCCGGGCTGTGAAGTCGGTGGAGAGGTACAAGACGTTGGACCAGTTTTACGCCGACTTTGCTGATGCCTCGGCCATCGTTTGGCACCAGGCTCTCGACGCTGTCATGGCGTTGATGCCAGGGTTTGCTGATAGCGAGCTTCGGCTCCAGTACCCCCTCTCTGAGGATGAGCCGCAGGGGGAGACCGCCAAGAGTGCCGCCGGGGGAGAGGCTGCCAGTGGGAGTGCTGGAGATAAGGCTCCTGGTGGGAGCACCGACCCAAAAGCCGTCACCCCGGTTCCCGACGCCGGCCTTAAGCAGGTCGAGATCCTCCCCGGTCCCGAGGCCTGAGACTTCCTGCCTTTTTATCTCTTGTATAAATTTTGTAAGCCTCCGAGCGCTTTTTGTATGGCTGAGGAGCCCATAGTACCTTGTAAAGACCCTCATATCGTAAATAAAACTGTTATTAATTCTTCTTCATGGCAATGTTTTCTTGTGCGAGCACTTAAGCTTGTTAGTCTTTTCCTCGTTCCAAGAGTTAGGCTGTAGGTCAATGACCGGTCTTTTAGATGGCGATAGCCCGTCGAGTGTAAGACAGTTAATCGCTAAGTGCAGGAAGGTCGATCCCCTCCTACCCCCAGAGTCGAGGTGGCGATCGTTCGCTTAGAATACATCGGAATATCCTTTAGTGTAGGAAGGTCGAGATTTGTTTATTCCTTTGAGTCGGACCGGCGACCACTTCCCTCAGCGTAAGTTAAACAATAGCTAAGTTAGAATTGGTCAGCGTTGGCCGAGCAGTGAAGCTGCTTGGTGGATCTGGATGAGGGCTTTGGATCCTTAGCGTAGGTGGGTAGGAAGTTACCCGATAAGGATCGACCGAGCAGGGATGCTGCTCGGTGGCCTCTTGATGATGGCTTCGATCCTTGGTGTCGGTGGGTAGGGGAATACCAGCCAGGGATTGACCGAGCAGGGAAGCTGCTCGGTGGCCTCTTGATGAGGGCTTCGTACTTTTAGTGTAGATGGGTAGGAAGTTCCTGCTAAGGATTGACCAAGCAGGGAAGCTGCTCGGTGGCTTCTTGATGAGGGCTTCGATCCTTGGCGTCGGTGGGTAGGGAGTTACCGCCAGAGATTGACCGAGCAGGGAAGCTGCTCGGTGGCCTCTTGACGAGGGCTTTGGATCCTTAGCGTAGGTGGGTAGGAAGTTATCCGCTAAGGATTGACCGAGCAGGGAAGCTGCTCGGTGGCCTCTTGATGAGGGCTTCGTACCCTTAGTGTAGATGGGTAGGAAGTTACCTGCTAAGGATTGACCGAGCAGGGAAGCTACTCGGTGGCCTCTTGATGAGGGCTTCGATCCTTGGCGTCGGTGGGTAGGGAGTTACCCGCCAGGGATTGACCGAGCAGGGAAGCTGCTCGGTGGCCTCTTGATGAGTGCTTCAATCTTTGGCGTTGTTGGGTAGGGGACTACCAGCCAGGGATTGACCGAGCAGGGAAGCTACTCGGCGGCCTCTTGATGAGGGGTTTTGATCTTTAGCATAGATGTGTAGGAAGTTACCCGCTAAAGATTGACCGAGCAGGGAAGCTGATCGGTGCCCTCTTGAGGAGGGCTTTGGATCCTTAGCGTAAGTGGGTAGGAAGTTACCCGCTAAGGATTGACCGAGCAGAGAAGCTGCTCGGTGGCCTCTTGATGAGGGCTTCGATCCTTGGCGTCAGTGTGTAGGGGACTACCAGCCAGGGATTGACCGAGCAGGGAAGCTGCTCGGTGGCCTCTTGAAGAGAGCTTTTGATCCTTAGCGTGGATGGGTAGGAAGTTACCCGCTAAGGATTGACCGAGCAGGGAAACTGCTCGGTGGCCTCTTGATGAGGGCTTCGATCCTTGGCATCGGTGGGTAGGGGACAACTAGCCAGGGATTGACCGAGCAGGGAAGCTGCTCGGTGGCCTCTTGATGAGGGCTTTTGATCCTTAGCATGGATGGGTAGGAAGTTACCCGCTAAGGATTGACTGAGCAGGGAAAATGCTCGGTGGCCTCTTAATGAGGGTTTTGATCCTTAGCGTAGATGAGTAGGAAGTTACCCGCTAAGGATTGATCGAGCAGGGAAGCTACTCGGTCGCCTCTTGACGAGGCTTCTTTGGTGTTGGTCTGTCTCCCTTGACCCGTAAAATCTGGGGAGAGAGACCGTCAAAGACAACACGTGGCAGAGACGCGTGGGAAGGCATGACTCTCCGTAGTGCGTGTCGTTCTAACTTCCATTTGGTCGTTTGGGGGAATGGTCGCCACGCATCAGCCCTGGGTTGGGAATTTTGAAAAGACCCCATGAATCATGCTGCCGCCCGCGCAAACTTCGGCCTTTTGGGATTCCGTTGGGGCTATAAATAGCGAAGGCGTGTTGGTTATTTTTAGCTTTACGCTTCAGAAAAAATGGCAAGTTTCATCTACTCCGTTCAAGAGATCATCTCTCGTGACGACGTCTACTTGTATGATCAGGCAAGCACCGAGGAGACGTACCAGATAGTGGTCCAGCACGTGGAGGAACACATCGGCCATCTACTTCCCCGGCGATCATCCCTCCTTCAATTGCTCATGTATGCAATTTGGAGGATGTCACCGGGGCTGCACAACGCCCTGTCCGAGGAGCTCAAGGATGAGGCGGTTAACAAGCTGCACTCGCTCCACCACCACGGTCTGATCTTGAAGAGCCAGCAGGATCGCTCGGTGGCGCTTGTTCTGGAGTGCTTTCAGCAAAGGCAGATAGCCGATGGCTGCCCGGCCGATGCGGTCTCTGGCCCTTCCATGACGTCGCTTATCCGCGGGCAACATCAAAGGGAGCGGGCCGAGGAAGCGAGGGCTCGGTTGGCAGCGATCTTTTCGGAGTACCACCAGCAGCATTTTCTTTACCCCTACCCCCTGTGTTGTAATATTTTGTATATATTTTCCTTTGTGTAAGGCTGGGGAGCCCATAATACCTATGATGAATAAAGTTCCTCTTTTGCGACGTGTTTTTGTCTCCTTTTTATTCCCTTTGTGTTTTTGTGTATTTTCACAAAAATAAACTCAGGGTTCTTGGAACCGAGGAAGAGAGAAACATATCGAAGGAGTTTCCTTTAATTCAGGAGACTTAATAATAATAAAAAATTGCATCGCTTCGACAAAGAAGGAAACATTTTCACTGATACAAAATTTTGAAAACATATTCACTTGTACAACTTGAGCTTCTCGGCGTTGTAAGGCCGCAGAAACTTGCATCCTCCCGCGTCTTGTAAGCGATAGGCTCCTCCGGGCAATACTTCGGAGACGAGGAATGGGCCGTCCCACTTCGGGGAGAACTTGTGCAGCTTGCCTTGGTCTATGAATTCATTCCACCTTAGGACCAAATATCCCGTTTTGAAGGCATAATGGTTGACTCGTGCGTTGTAGTAGCGGGCAGTTTGCTGTTAAGCGGCTTTGATCTGTGCCCGGTCTCGCTTTTCTAGCAAGATGTCCAGATTAGTCCGGAGTGCCGAGGAGCTTGCTTCGTCATCGAAATGTTCGACTCTGTATCTGGGCGGTCCAATCTCTTTTGAGACCATCGTCTCGGTACCGTAGCAGAGGCTGAAGGGGGTCTCTCTAGTGGCGGTCTTCTTCGATGTGCGTAAGTCCCATAAAACCCGGGGTAGTTCTTCGACCCAGCTGCCCTGTCTTCCTCCAAAATGAGTTCGAAGATTTCGAATGATGTCTCTGTTAGCGACCTCGTCCTGCCCGTTGCATTGAGGATGCGCGACCGCGGCAAACTTCATTGGTATGTGGTATTTGTTACAGAATCCTTTGACTTTGTCGTTTTCAAAATTCGTCCCATGGTCGGTAACAATACATCTCGGGATCCCGAATCGGGATATTATGTTGTTCTGCAGGAATTTGATGGTCGTGGTGGCGTCCGGTTTTCTAATGGGAATGACCTCAATCCATTTCATAAAATGGTCCACCGCGACGAGGATATATTTGTGCCCGCCCATACCAGTTGGGAGTTGGCCTACCATGTCCATCCCCCATTGGGCAAACTGTTAGTTGTATATATGCCCTAGAGGCTATTGTTGTACATATGATGTATATTATAATGGATGTTTGGATATATATAGAGAGGACTTTCTTGCTCGATATGATAGTATGATATCTGGTTACACTTTGTCTTAACATGTTAACTTGTATTAGTTTACAGTCTTGCTCTCACATGTTAATACTGTAAGTGCACGGCGGCGCCCCGGCCGTCCATCCGACACCGGAATGCGGAAGCGATGCTTAACTTTAATTTTTCAAACTGGCACCACCGCGCACTATAACCTGGATCGTACCATTAAACTAGTCCTAGCTAACTACAAGATGGGGAAGAGAGATATACCGATCGATCCGTGTCCTCCGGTCTTCTCGCCGTCGTCCCGATCTCCCGCGGAATGTCCGGTCTCCACCTCCTCGCCGGAAGGGCACCACGTCGCCTGCTTCTTTTACGGGCTCCCACCTCTATACCGAGGCAACTCGGGCACGAAGTTGGCGAGTCGACGTGCCCAAGATTTGCTGTAGAATGTAGTGTGGAACTTGTGTCTCATTTGGGGTTTATAGAAGTTGCCCTTTGGTGGAGGTAACGAAGTAGTGGAGATGAATGATTTTGTAGCAAGCAAAAGGAAAAATGTGATGAACAATTTTCCCATCTCAAATGAAAAATCCCTCACTTCCCACAATGTGTGGCCGGCCTCATCAAGGTGGTGGTGAGAATGGAGTGAAAGTCAAGGAAAGTCAAGGGAGTGGGGGAGCTATCATGCAAGCATGAATAAAGAGTGATGATTAAAACAATATCATCACAAACAAAAACCAACACTCCAAATCAACCATCATGAACCCAAAGTCAATCAATGATGAAGGAAGAAGTCAAATGGTCAAAGGATGGTGCAACCATCATGATCCAACAATATGCAAAGACCCCCTTCCAAATTGCTTATTTGCACAAATGCAAATAAGCCCTCCTCCACCAATCTTCGGCGAATGAAAAATACAAACGAAAATGGCCGAAACGGAAAACAAACCGGCAACTCCAGAAAACTGGTCCCGTAATAAATTACAGGAAAACCCCGATACTGTGTATACACACCCGCATTTGTATTCCGACCGAAATACAAATGCAATGAGACAAAATCTACACTATACTATACTAGGATCCGGTTTAAACCAAAGCCGGCTAGTATTATCCGTCCAATCCTGATCCGTGCAATGCCGCACGTATCTGATCGAACCCTGCCATATCTCCATACGGCCTCTACAGCGTTTCGCCCGAAAACTTGAGAACTGAATGTGGGGGACTCTAAAGACTCGTCAATACTATGGCTGTGGATTTAACCACTAGCACGTTAGAGGTATTAGCCATACGTGACGGGCTACCAGCTATTGACCAAAAGGGACATCGATGAGCGAACTCATCCTGACACCCTACTGAGCCTGTCAGTGACAATATCCGTACAGTCCGGTCCGTTCGTCTATGAGCATCGCATGGCGGGCCTAGGGGGTTGGTAAAAGTCAGACCCCCAAAAGCGGTACAAGTCGTGTCAGAGATCAGCCCAGAACACCCTGAGATACTATTGGAATACCTACCAGTAAATCTCCTGCCTTGGCCAAGGACTTTTCATGTTCTGGCTCTCCTAGACACAGCGCGACCTCACCCCCAATACCGGGAGAGACGAACCCCCGAAGATCCGCTCACTGCCTCCATGTGGCTCGGGACTGTACCCAACTAAAACCTGTTTGCACGTCTCCTTTGAGCGTGGTAGGGTAGTAATCAAAGTACAGTGGGAACTCACATGAGACAAATGACGATCCCCAGGTCGATGAACTAACCTGTACACATGTCACCAGGAAACTGCTATCTGACGTCAGGTATAAGACCAACTAGCATGTTCTCGGTGAGTCCTGTCTGGTGTACTCATAACCCAATGAGCATCTGTATACATCTTAGGTGAACCAACTGACACCAGTGGCTTGTGAGACCGGCCACCGTCCCTCGTCGGGGTCTCGACTGTATACACTAGTCTACTCTGGAGTATCGATGCCCTGTCTCGAAACTCCCACGACTGGGGACCTTTTAAGGATGTGCTTATAGACTACCAGCTCCCACGTATATGATCGCCCTCATACTGCTGGCAGTCAAGCAAGAATCCTAGGGGCTCTATCAACGTGTAATAGCGACCTGTCTGGTCACCTAAAGCAGTACACGATGATAAAGATAAACCAGATAGCATACTATCATCTTGAGTAAGACTGCCCTACCGGGATAGGTCCTCCCTCAATCATTGCAATCACGTGCCTGTGATCCAATAATTGACTCTGAGGGCACTATCTCCAACAATCTCCCACTTGCACTCAAGGCTAATTATTGCGATATCGCATACTCACAGCCCGTGTGATACTGAACACCCAACTCCTCTACTAGTCAGTTTCACAAATCCTGTTTGCGAAACTATTGCGTTCGAGGAATAGCCTCAGTGAGTGGATCCGCCTTGATGTTTCTTTCTATGTCTCTCTATATCTCAAGTTCGCGGAGAAAGCCATCTCCCGGAATGAGCAATACCTGTCTTAGAATGTGTCTGGATGTCTGATGGGACCTAGCTCATAAATGAACTCCAAATCCAAACTTCTTAGACTGTATCGTCAACTGAACTTAATCAGTATCCTGCGCCATGCCTCCCTCAGTATTTCCTTGGACCACCTGTCCAAAATACTGCCCCTCGTGGTGGTCCAAAATACTGCCCCTCGTCAGAAGGAAAACTATAACTCTGACAACCTCCTTGTCGTCCAGGTCACCTTGGAAGCCTGGAATGATAACTGTCTCCCGAATGAGGCTGTCGTTATCATATCCCTAGAACATCCACTTATGTTCTAAAACTGCTTCCGACTGTTTCTCTAGGATTGGATCAACATCAACTTATTGCATCTAGTGCAAGAACAACATCTGATGTGGTACTTGACATCTCATGATTGACTCAATTGCCTGAGCAAGTGATCTGCCAATCATGCACATCCCTCTCCCCTTTAGTCTGTAAGACACCTTTAGAGAGGGTGACTCCATCACCTGCAGGTACACTACCGTGCCAGGAGTCGTCCATTCTAAATACTCTTAGAATGCTGTCTAAGTACCCTGATTGGGAAACCACCCAAATCTAGATCTAAAACCATAGATCTAGTAACCAGTATGTCTGATATAATATCCAAGTCCTGTGTGGAGAAACCACTGTGTGACGACCAAAGTATAACCGATCGTAGTATAGGAATATCACTTCCTACTTTGTGTATGTCATCCAAATACTATGACAACACACCCTACTACCTTCTCAACAGATCCATCCTCTATTCTGATGAAGTCAAACCTATGACTGTCACATCAGAAATAGATGATCTATCTCCGCTACATCTGCTTTAGTCTATAAATAGACATAAGCCACATGTCCACCAATGCTTCCGCTGCTCCCACTGACTACGACAACCCTCTGGCAGAGTCATATAAACGTTCACTTCTAAAGCAAGTTTAGAACGACGCTATACTCATCCTCCTGCCGGGGCTCACAGTCTGGAACAACATCTATGGCAAGTCTGGGTAAACAAGAACTTCCCTGTCACCGTCCTTGAGGCTACCGGAGTACCTCTCGGGTGCCTGAAGTTACCCACCTTATCCGCGGAGTGGCCAATGGAATGTCAAACCAGATTGAATCTTTAGGTTCCTTATCAAATCTTCAGTAATCGTTTGCGGTTCTGGAATCACTTCCAGTTCTACCATACTCCCACATCTGTTTTCTGAAAAAAATCTATTTTTATTAAAACTGTGGCGAGTCTAGAACAATATCACTATTGATCTTCCAGATGGTAGAAAATCAACCCTCGTCATAGCCTGGGTCAACCCACAAACAGCCATACAGAAACGTGCCTTGAGTTATCCAGAGTCTGGTTTTAATCATAAGCCGGACAACTCCCCGTACCTTAACATCGTTAAGATATGAACTGTTCTATATCCAATACAGAAACAGAGGCACTGATTTAATTGAACCAGATTCAAATCATGCAGCTGTCTCCAGTGCATGTCAACTAAATGGAAGGAGGCTGATCAGCGTTACTCAACTTAGGAATGCTTCCAATTATGAGTAACCTGAAAGAGAAGCAAGTTCTCTTAATCACTACTATCAACTGAATACCATACTCAAGTATATACATCTTCGATCAACTTGAAGAATCCCGATACTTGCAACACCTGGTTCTCTACTTTATCCAAATACCTATAACTTCTCAAAACTTGGACCCTGTGCTTCCATGAAACACCTGTCTAAAAACTAGAGAAGTCATAAGTAAACCGAATATAGTACGAGGACCAATCCCTCTGTCCTGATGGACCCTGGACAACATACAATACTCTGTATAAGTCCCTTGAGTCTGATAACTCAATCCCTGTGTGTCGTAGGTTGAAAACTGTACCTTTGGTTATGAAGAATTACACCGTTGTTTAATGCTCCTTACCTAACCATCCACTGATATAGGTAAATGTCATGGACATAATTTCAAAAAGGTATATCTCACTCTATGAAAATAGACGTACAGATATATCGATTTGAAATTGGTGCATAACAGCGGATATTCAAAACCAAATATTTGCCGACCGGCAAACAGCCCAGGTGATTTCCTCAAATATCACCGATTACAACGAATCCCGATATTATGAGGATGATCACCTAATTCCCACTAACCTACTCCCACTCATCATCTGTAAAACCATACAGATGTGAGAATCATACCTGGTAAATACATACCCTGGAGTAAGTGTCTAATTGGGAAATCAGTTTTCCTTTAACAGTATACAGTGAAACTGAAACATTGAGATGTTTCGATGGGGTATCCCGGTATTCCTAGTAATGCCTCTTTCATTATCTATATTCACAACTGTAACCATGTAATTCTTTGCCACCTCTCCAAATCCCTTTATATGTTTTTAGTCATTACCTTCTGCACACCCTTTAGGCCAAATGGTTTTCTTCCTTCCCTACCGTTTGGCACCAGCCTATGGTTTGGAAGAAGACTATCCAATAAGAATAATGGGTGTATTGTCCTAATCCTAGGAACACTCGCAATACGAGAGAAGGTGAAGATAAAAGACAACCGAACAAACCTTATTCCTATTTCTCCTGAACCAGAATCCATCCCCGAACTGGAAAAAGTTCTTTTCGAGTTCGTATATAACCATACGATGGAGTATCCAATAAACTGTGGATCTTCGTAGTGATACGGGGTGTTCTGGAGAAATACAAAGGTGATTTAGGATTGGCGAAGAAATACTTGGTTTGGTCGTGAATAGCAGTCGCAATTTACTTTGCCCTCTTATTAATCTCTTTCTTTGTCTTTACATAATACCTTCTGTACACCATCGTTAGGCTAATTGGTTTTCTTCATTCCCCACCGTTCGGCACCGGCCTAAGGTTTGGAAGAAGACTATCTAATTTGCTTAATAGGTGTACTATCTCCTAAACCAAGGAGTACTCGCAACCTGAGAGAAGGTAAAAGGAAAAGACAACTGAATAGTCCTATTCGTTTTCTCCAGAACCGGAAACCATCCTCGAATAAATTCCTTCGAGTTCGTATATAACCATACGATGGTTTTGTCCAATGGAAATGGACGTTCGTAGTAATACGGGGTGTCCTGGAGAAAAGGGTAAAAGTAGGAGTGGCAATGAGGTTCGCAACTCTGACAATCCAAAAGCCAGTGTTTAAGAAGATTCGGTTAATTTGGTCACTGAGTCATAGTCTAGGGTCGGGTTAATGGTCGCTGCCAAAGAGAGAGAGAAAAGAAACACTCAGCGTGCACTCTAACCTAGATCAGAATGGTTACCAATTTATCTAATCTGGAAACCTCCCACTGTAACCTCAAATTCTTCTCCAAACCCGAAAGAAGAATTAGTCGGGATCACCCGAGGAGTAAACCAACTCATCAGTGGGAATCGGGATCCAACTATCATCGCATGATAACGTGACGGAATCCGCTCACGCCATCACACTCCAGAAGGTATGCACATATCTGGCAAGTTTCAGTTTCTTTAGAAACCCCCGATGTGATTTTTGCCCCATGCTTTTATGACCTTGGCGTGAGGTCAAAATATCATAAGTCACATGTCAAGTTCTACCCGTCATTGTCCAGTTTAATTTGAACCCACCCATACATACCCTTGATGTAGGCCAAAATAGTAGTACTACTGTCCCAAACCAACGCATCTATCTATGCAACAGATAAATACCCGGCAGCTACCAATCACTATGCCTTGGCGTGAGGTCAAAATACATAGCTTGAATACTACCGAATATTTAACTGAAATGACGGAGGGCTACGAATGGTTTCTGGCGAAAACCTTTAACGTAATGAACTTGATATCGTTGAAGGAACTGGATAGCTTTTAAAAATATAGTGACGAAAACCGTTGCTAAAGAGGTCACTCCCGGTGAAGGGATCTCGGCTCTTTCCCCGTAGAATGAGGTGCAGGATATTCCAACTGAATACCACGATGCAAAGCAAAAGTAATCGGCTATAGTGAAGTTATTGCCCTGACGCAAACTTTTGTCTAAGGGGTCACTCTCGGTGAAGGGATCTCGGCCCTTGCCTCGTCGACCGAGGAGCAGGATATTCCGGATATTCCAACTGAATACCACGATGCAAAACAAAAGAGAACGTCTTTGCAATAACAGCTTTTTGAAAAGTGTTCCAACAACATCAGATTAGGTTTGTTTTTAATTTGCATTGATCCGAATCAACGCAGTCCCATCAATTGATCACACCACAAAGAACGAAAATATACTGATGTACGTATATGCCATCCGCATTCGCCACTGGGTCTCGTCATTACTCGTTAGGTTAGCTAACTAACGACAGAGCGGGGACTGGACTAGCGTGGATGCAAAACATATACAACATCTACTAATATATATACCAATATATAATATTTCGCTCAAGGAGTGATAAAATGCAACATCACAGAAATATACAGTATCACAGAACAATACAGATATCTGGGATCCCCGGGTTTCACAGAGCCACTA
The DNA here is from genome assembly GCA_030015575.1 of Agapanthus africanus. NCBI lineage: Eukaryota > Viridiplantae > Streptophyta > Magnoliopsida > Asparagales > Amaryllidaceae > Agapanthus > Agapanthus africanus. The sequence continues at coordinate 642,535,916 of CM057340.1, forward strand.
CTGAAACCCGACGTTCCCCTGGTCGTGTGGATAGCCTGTGCAATGAAATCCTAGATCCCTACGGGCGCGGCAAGTTACCCGCCAAAACCTGAAGTGAGGCAGCCCCCTTCAGCAACGTGAATGGACCATCCAGCACTTCACGGAATCCGGTAACTTGGGCACCCCTCCTGGGTCAACCTGTACTCCCTACGAGTGCAGCGAATAGCCCGCCAATTCTAGAGTGAAGCCCCTCCGTCTCAATGCCATGAGATGCGGGCCCGTTGCCCTCTAGAACCCGGCTATCCGTGCACCCCTCCGCGGGGTAATCCTAGTACAGAAAGTAAAATATACATACAACGGGTATATCGACCACAACCTGGTCGTGCCCCAAAATAATAATACAAACAGGCAGTGACGGCAGTCCACATGTCGGACGCTCGCCCCGCAATATCAAATATACATAATACAACAAAATTGTACTACCACTGCAACTAGGCTATCCCCCACGACCAATCCGCAACATCACAGCATAACACAGAACATCAACGTGAAAGTCACGTTCGCAAATCCGTCTAACCGGGCTATAGCAGTTAGACAGAATTTACCGATCAAGTGACATTCACGGTCGCAGATATAATGTAAATACTGTGAACTAATGTGTTTAAAATATCCGATCGATTAAATTTTATCAAGTGGGCCCCCAAGCTTTACTGTAGCACTTAAAGAAATTCTGGGCCCAAAATTAATATTCCAAAACCCTTATTTTCAGCCTAAAAGCCCACTGGAAAAAATTGGCACAATGATAACATAGAACCGCCGCGGAACCGCGGCCATAAGGGGGTTTTGGCCGCGGTTCTGCGGTCTTCTTGTTGAATCATGTTGTCAAATTTTTACAGTAGGCTTAAAAGTCCATGCACATACTTCTGCAACACACTGAAAAATTTTTGGAGCACAAAAAATTTTAACAGAGAACTGATGCATGAGAAAACGCGGATTTTGGAATTTTTTTTTGTTCGATCGGAAATGTAAACACATTAGACAAAACTAGACTATGTTAATGGCGAGGCTCTGATACCACTGTAAGTGCATGGCGGCGCCCCGGCCGTCCATCCGACACCGGAATGCGGAAGCGATGCTTAACTTTAATTTTTCAAACTGGCACCACCGCGCACTATAACCTGGATCGTGCTATTAAACTAGTCCTAGCTAACTACAAGATGGGCAAGAGAGATATACCGAGCGATCCGTGTCCTCCGGTCTTCTCGCCGTCGTCCCGATCTCCCGCGGAATGTCCGGTCTCCACCTCCTCGCCGGAAGGGCACCACGTCGCCTGCTTCTTTTACGGGCTCCCACTTCTATACCGAGGCAACTCGGGCACGAAGTTGGCGAGTCGACGTGCCCAAGATTTGCTGTAGAATGTAGTGTGGAACTTGTGTCTTATTTGGGGTTTATAGAAGTTGCCCTTTGGTGGAGGTAACGAAGTAGTGGAGATGAATGATTTTGTAGCAAGCAAAAGGAAAAATGTGATGAACAATTTTCCCATCTCAAATGAAAAATCCCTCACTTCCCACAATGTGTGGCCGGCCTCATCAAGGTGGTGGTGAGAATGGAGTGAAAGTCAAGGAAAGTCAAGGGAGTGGGGGAGCTATCATGCAAGCATGAATAAAGAGTGATGATTAAAACAATATCATCACAAACAAAAACCAACACTCCAAATCAACCATCATGAACCCAAAGTCAATCAATGATGAAGGAAGAAGTCAAATGGTCAAAGGATGGTGCAACCATCATGATCCAACAATATGCAAAGACCCCCTTCCAAATTGCTTATTTGCACAAATGCAAATAAGCCCTCCTCCACCAATCTTCGGCGAATGAAAAATACAAACGAAAATGGCCGAAACGGAAAACAAACCGGCAACTCCAGAAAACTGGTCCCGTAATAAATTACAGGAAAACCCCGATACTGTGTATACACACCCGCATTTGTATTCCGACCGAAATACAAATGCAATGAGACAAAATCTGCACTATACTATACTAGGATCCGGTTTAAACCAAAGCCGGCTAGTATTATCCGTCCAATCCTGATCCGTGCAATGCCGCACGTATCTGATCGAACCCTACCATATCTCCATACGGCCTCTACAGCGTTTCGCCCGAAAACTTGAGAACTGAATGTGGGGGACTCTAAAGACTCGTCAATACTATGGCTGTGGATTTAACCACTAGCACGTCAGAGGTATTAGCCATACGTGACGGGCTACCAGCTATTGACCAAAAGGGACATCGATGAGCGAACTCATCCTGACACCCTACTGAGCCTGTCAGTGACAATATCCGTACAGTCCGGTCCGTTCGTCTATGAGCATCGCATGGCGGGCCTAGGGGGTTGGTAAAAGTCAGACCTCCAAAAGCGGTACAAGTCGTGTCAGAGATCAGCCCAGAACACCCTGAGATACTACTAGAATACCTACCAGTAAATCTCCTGCCTTGGCCAAGGACTTTTCATGTTCTGGCTCTCCTAGACACAGCGCGACCTCACCCCCAATACCGGGAGAGACGAACCCCCGAAGATCCGCTCACTGCCTCCATGTGGCTCGGGACTGTACCCAACTAAAACTTGTTTGCACGTCTCCTTTGAGCGTGGTAGGGTAGTAATCAAAGTACAGTGGAAACTCACACGAGACAAATGACGATCCCCAGGTCGATGAACTAACCTGTACACATGTCACCAGGGAATTGCTATCTGACGTCAGGTATAAGACCAACTAGCATGTTCCCGGCAAGTCCTGTCCGGTGTACTCATAACCCAATGAGCACCTGTATACATCTTAGGTGAACCAACTGACATTAGTGGCTTATGAGACCGACCACCGCCCCTCATCGGGGTCTCGACTGTATACACTAGTCTACTCTGGAGTATCGATGCCCTGTCTCGAAACTCCCACGACTAGGGACCTTTTAAGAATGTGCTTATAGACTACCAGCTCCCACGTATATGATCGCCCTCATACTGCTGGCCGTCAAGCAAGAATTCTAGGGGCTCTATCAACGTGTAATAGCGACCTGTCTGGTCACCTAAAGCAGTACACGATGATAAAGATAAACCAGATAGCATACTATCATCTTGAGTAAGACTGTCCTACCGGGATAGGTCCCCCCTCAATCATTGCAATCACGTGCCTGTGATCCAATAATTGACTCTGAGGGCACTATCTCCAACAGATAAAGCCCTTGGGATATGTACTTGACTACTGGGACTATGATGAGATCATACTAGTGGGTCCAAGGTAGTCAACGAGTACATCCTATAACTGTTCCTAGTTGAGGGTGTATCGAGACATGGCATCGATACACCAGAGTAGACTAGCGTATACGCATCTTGACCCATATGATGGGTGATGGATGATCCCATATCCATCGGTGTTTGACATCAAAGATGGTGTACGGGTGCTCAGTGGAGACTGGGTACACTGAACGGACTCGCCGAGAACTCCTAGATGGTATTATACCTATCGTCAGATAGCAGTTCTCCGGTGACACTGGTACAGGTTAGTCTGTAGACTCGAGATCGTCATAGAGTCTTGTGTGATTCTCACTATGCTTTGATTTCCACCTTACCACGTCTAAGAGGGCGTGCAAAACGGTGGCTTTTGGGTACAGTCCCGAATCACATGGAGACAACGAGCGATAGGAGGGGTTTCGTCTCTCCCGGTATAGGGAGTTGATGTTGTGCTGTGTTCGATTGGCTATAACTGGAAGTCCCTGGCCAGGGCTGATATGGAGTGCTGCTGGTAAGAGTTATCAGTAGTTTCTCGACCCGTTATGAGCCTCACATCGACATAACTTATCGGTTACTGGGGTCTGACGTTTACCACCCCTCGACTTGATATGCGACATACCAGACGAAGAGACCGGACTGTACGGTAGTGTTACTGATTAGATTCACAGGAGAATGTACAGGCTTGCTTGTTGATCTTCTGATCGCTCAATACCTGGGTGGCTGTTATGTTTAGCTGACCGCTTGCAGCTTGTGGGTGTTTGATATGATCATCACCTACTGCCGGCGTATTGACGATTCTTTAGAGTTCTACACAGAGATTTCCTGGCTCAGGTAAAACGGAGTAGGAGAACATATGTGATATGTGCGGGACCGAGAATAATACGATATGAGATACCATATTCTATTCTCGCGATATATGATATCTGCCGGGTATATGTGATATAGCCGGGTCATCGGATCAAGTGTTGATTCGATGAATTTGTACTTGTTATATTAGTCGGTTATATGAAATATAGCTGGATTATCGGATCAAGTGTTGATTCGATAATTTAATGTATAATTATATTTGTGATATATTACGTTACATTAACTAATATAAGCTCGCTTTGTTGATTCTTTTTCTCACTTGATAATACATTGATATATATGCGATACATGTTAATTGTATTATTTTCTTTTATTACATTATATATTATATATGTGATATATAATATTATAACATGTTAGGGTTACAAATGCAACAAGGGTTTTGAGTTTAAACCAAGTTAGGGTTTGGATTAGGGTTAAGCTTTTGGATGAGCTTTCATGAAGCTTCATGAAGGTTTGACTTTTGTCATCTTTCTTTGATATTTTGTGGTGATATTTGTTAACCCAACCCAAAACTCTACCCATGGTTTATTCTCTACAAGGGTTAAGGATCTCATTCTTAACCCATGGTTGCAATTGTAACCGCAACAATAATTTCATTATTCATCACAAAAACTTTCTTCTTCTTCTTGCTCTTGAAAAAGCTTTACTAGCTTTTTGTGTGTGATGATTCTAAGTGAGAAATTGAAAACAAAAGAGAGTAACATTCCTACTTCATCATCCTCATCTATTCTAACCACTTAGATTAGGGTGTTCACTTCTCTAATAACATCATTAGTGAAGTGCAAGCTTGGGTTAGAGATTCTTCAAGGTAGATCATCTTAGATCAAGAAAACTTCAAGAAAGATGCATCATTCACCTCATGGAGCCTCTCGAGAGTCGGAGTTCTTGATGATCGTAGTGAAGGGACCTCAACACGGAGCTTATGAAGCGAAGGAACGGACTACAAATGTTGTAATCCTAAACTCTATGTGATAGATACTTCTTTGTATGTGATACAATACCTTGTTATCCTAAAAATTCTAGTAAAGATTCATGGTTTGTTTGCTTTGCACCTCTCTAAATTTTAAAGTGGCATGAGTGATGCTACCAAACCCTAGACTAGATGCAAGAGAAGCCCAACACAAACGCGGGGGGGGGGGAGGGGTGAGGGCGGTTAGCTCGGTAGCCGGAAGACAGGGTATGCTGCCATGGAGTTGACAGCTTTTGCATTTTCTGATAAGCTTTTGAGCGTCTTGGTGAATCGTCGGCCAATAGTACCCTTGGAGCAGCGTTTTCTAGACTAAGGTGCGGGCCCCTTCATATGCTCCACCGACCCCTTCGTGTATCTCACGCAGGACTTAGACGGCTTTATGGGGGTCGATGCACCGAAGCAAAGGTTGCGTGTACGACTTCTTGTATAGGTTCCCAATGCTCCAGACGAAATGGCGGGCTTTAGCTTGAAGGCGGCGTGCTTCCCCTCGGAGCTCTGGGAGTGTGCCTTCCTTCAGGAAGTTTACGAGGGGCTTCCTCCAATCCCGGCTGATTGGTTTATATTTTGGTACGTGCGTTTTAAAAATTAAGAATACCGCAATAAAGACGGTGTCGCTTGGTAGCTAGCCGGTTGAGTACGGATCGGTCTACAGGGTAATGGTATTCTTTCTTTAAGTTCTAACGAGTTAAGTCCTATTTTTGGTAGGGTTTTGTTTTAAAATCTAAGAATGAGATTAATTTGATTTAAAGTCTTGCTAGGGGTAGGATTAGGTTAGTTTGGAAAAGAGATTCTACACACTGCTTTCTTTGCCCTAGTTAAGAATATAGGTGTTAGGGTAATAGTCAACAAAGGGGATTAGCACGACTAGGTAAAAACGTAGTTTCTTCTTTTTGGTCCTTGTCTGTCATTTCTCAACTCTTAGCCCTAATCTCTATTTAAATCAACCACAACCGGTCTAATTAGGGAATCACCGCTATCTTGCAGGATAGGATGCCGTAGTGAGCGGTGTGTGGTTCATTTAAATAGAGTCCGTATTAATTAAAATTATAGGGGAAAGGAAAGGAGTGATTCCTTCTCTCAAACCTTCCCTATCCTAACCCTAACAAGTGAGGAATTACTCACTCATTAGGAAATTAACGATAAAATTCATTTTTATAATTTTGTTTTTACAAGACTATCTAAATTGCAGATAATAAAAGACAGATAAAAAAATTTCAAAAATTAAATTCAGATAAAAAATGCAAGATGGAAAAAGAAACTTACTTTATCGATACCTCTTCAACGATTACAATGAAATTAAAATTTAGATCTAGAAAAATAAAAAGAGGCATGTCTAATTAGGCTTTCAGCCTTTCTATTTATAGATAGGAGAAACCCTAGGTTTTACATCTGATCCATATTTGAATTTACAAAACTACCCTAAGAAAGCCGGGTCAAAGCACCGACATCCACCGACACGTGCACTGCACGGCCGCGGTTCCGCGGCAGAAAGCCATGTTTGGCCACGGTTCTGCAGCCGTATTGTGGGCTCTTGGACTCAGTTCTTTAGGGATGCTTCATGTTACTTTTTCCTTCTGTTTTCTTCACTTGGTTCCTCAGAATCTTTTCTATTTTCTTCCAGATTTCCAACAGTGCAGAATTATGTAGACTTTTACCGTGAGCTTCTGTTTGAAGTCTTGAACCTTGTGCTGCCCTTGTGCATTGAACTGTCTACCGATCTTCTTTTGTTCCTTGACTGGTAGGCGGCATCATACGGATTCATCTATTGTTGGTCGTACTCTCACATTTGTAACGTCTTTTCATGAATTTCACTGTATTGTTCTGAGAACCTGTAACCTGCAATTATTTAGGAGACATGGATCAAAAGCACATATTTATTTGTAATATGATTAAGAATGGGCGATATAATAATGCAAAATTCTAAAATGAACAAATACTCCCAAACTTATCTTTTGCTCGTCCCGAGCAAAGCCGTTAAACCTCACTTTCGCAGAGAATCGCGATTGAACTGAGCTCGTGCAATAAGCTGTTAAACCTCTAGACGTCCCTAGTAGGAGGAGTGTTGTCTCTTGAGGGTTTTCAGCGGATACTACCCATAAAATCCAATCAATTTGACCTGTTGACTTTCATTCTTCAATTCGGTATTCTAGCGAGAAATTCTATTATCTTCAATTTAGAAATCATCAACCCATATTTTTCACTCACTTATATTTAACTTAAGATCGTATATGTTCTGTAAATTTATTAAGCTTTCAGTATCTTTTGAATTTTCCTTCTAAGGTTCCATCTCAACTTAGGAATTTTTATTATCTCTACTGAAGGTATAAGCCCTCTCTTTCGTTCCTATCTCTTATCCAAACCCCAATCATATATCCCTACGTATGTGTATGTATCACCCCTACACTTGGAAATTCAATTCAAGCTATCATACTCTTATCCATCGTCCAAAGTACTTTCAGTTGGTGAATTTTAGATGAAATTGCTCACACACCCTTCATGTGACCGTTAATACTTCTTGAGATACTAAACGACCGATTACAAAATATGCTTGCGCATTTAGGCGTAATTTCTCATCTTGTAATACCTAAGGCTTAGCAGTGACTCCCAAACCAGTTGGTTTAAGGCACTAAGTGATAAAGCACCCTCGCTACATATTTTTTATTTTATGCAGCCTTAAGTAATTACAAAACCAGTGTTCATTTTTTTTTATCTCTTTATTCACACTTATACTTTTATTTTCCCTCATACTAAGAATTTTAGATAAGAGCATTTCAAGGTATTCTCTACTATTCCAAGTTTTAAGGTGCGTATTTGTGCAAGTTGTAGGGTATATATTTTCAGAATTTAGTCTTAAGCTTCGGAATTATTTTTCAGACTTACACTTCAAATAAAATTTTTAATACTCTTCCCTTATTTTGACTTAACCCAAGAACTGAACTCAAAATTTTCCTATTTCTAAATAAACTACAAGGACATATATTTTCTATAGCTAAACTTTAAGAGAGGTTATTTTTAGGGTTTTTAATTTACTAAGTTTAGGATCTAGTTTTTCCCTACTATTCAACCGTCATGTTGAACTTAAGTCAAATATGGCCAAAATTGAATTTTTCAATTTTTATAATTTTTTCATTTTAAAAAATTTTTATTTGATTTTTTTTATTTATTTATCATTTTTTTTAATTTTCATTTTTAATTTTTATATTTTTTTTATAAAGATGCAATGCGGAATTAAATATGCAAAGAAAGAAAAAAACAAATATGTACAAAAAAATAAAAATAAAAATATGCGATGCAATGATAACTATTTACAAACCACATCCACCCCCAAACTTATCAAAAGCAGTGCCTTCACTGCTCATGGCCTCGTCGTCCCCTTGAACGTGAACGGGAACGTTCTTCTCTCGCCAGCAGGGTCGTCATGCCATGTTCTATTTCAGTCACTCGTTGATCCAGGTTGATCACCATCCCTATTAATCTGTATATCCCCTAGTGGCTCTCCTAAGTAAACGTGCATGTGCTGCAGGGGTAAGCTCTTCCTCGCTCGCGGTCGAGCTGGAGCTGGGTGTCTTGGCGGGTACGTCCTCGGCCGGCTCAGTGCGCGACCATACATCATTTAAGCGTGTGTAGGACGTGGATATGCCCTCAATAAGAGGTCTAATGGGGATATCTCCATGCATATAAAACTCAAATTCCTCCACAGGAAGGAAATAGCGATATAGTTGTGTCATCAACATAGCGCATGGGTAATTGGCAGCCCTCTTACCCGCACCGATCGAGTGAAGTAATACCGTGCATATATCATAGCTTGGGTTTCTAGTCATCAAAGTGTGCACGATATGAAGGGATGGTGTGAAAAATGTCGTATTGTGCGAACTACCAAAAATGTTATTTTGTGCCCAACGGCACACAGTGAGTACACTCGCAAAGAGGGTTCTAACCTGGATGCCCTTACGTGGTTCTCTCGAACAGTCATTACCCATCAAGGGTAGGTAATCCTCGAATTGAAGGGGTTGGTCATGATTAGGTAATCTAGGTATTAAGGTGATTTCATGGATGAAGTCCCTATCGATTATTATCTCCCTATCCCCCCAAATTAGCCTAATGTATCCGTGTTGTGAGAGGCAACTATCCTCCATGCACTCGTAAAATCGGGTGACGAGATCTGAAAGAGAGAAGGAGTTTGGATGGTTAAAAAGTAAGAAATTCCACCCTCGCCTTCGGATCTCTTCACCGAAATAGCTACCGTAGATCGTGTGTGCAAAGATTTGGGAAAAGTCCCTCTCAAATTGCAACGTGGGTGCCATCACAGAAAGCTAATTGAATTTTTTTTAATTTTAACAGAGAGGGAAAGAGAACCGCAAACCTCCTCTGAAGATTTCAGAGGGCGACGACATCAACAGGCGGCGGAAGTGCGGCAGGAAGCAGGCGTCGGCGGCGGTTGCGCGGCAGATTGGAGAGATCTCCCTGCTCTGTCTGTTGCGGCGGCTAGGGTTTTTAGAGAGGAATAATTTAGGGTTTGGTAAAATCAGAAGAGGGGTCGGGTTCTTTTTATAGGGGGTGTTTTGGTTATTTGCAAAAAGTTCCTCTTAAAAAGAGGAATTTATTTGTAAATAAAAAAAATTTATTTATTTTTTATTAAAACTGAAAATTTACAAAAATACCCCAAATTTTTTCAATTTTTTTATTTTTATTTTGTTTTTATATAATTATAAGTGATACACACCTCCAAACTTATTTGAAACAGTATTTCCACTGTTTATGGCTGGATAACCGAAATTTGGGAGTAGATGGAGGAAGATCAGTCAATGTAAATCGGCTCCTGCAAAAGTTGGAGCTCCTCCGAAGGGTCCGCGGTGAGGAACGGTTTAAGTTTATGTCCATTCACTTTAAATAGTGAACCGTCCTTCGGATTTTCTAAGTCGACCGCACCGTGCGGATATACGGTGCGTACCAAAAATGGCCCTTTCCATCGAGATCTGAGCTTGCCGGGATAGAAATGTAACCGAGTGTCGTAAAGTAAGACCTGTTGACCAGGTTTGAAAGTTTTGTGCATAAGGTGTTTATCGTAAAACACCTTCGTTCGGTTTTTGACGACAACTGCATATCGTAAGTTTCATCCCGAAGCTCGTTTAATTCATTCAATTGCAGCTTTCTATTGCTGCCCGCATCTCCTAAAGATAGATTCAACTCTTTTATTGCCCAAAATGCTCGATGCTCAATTTCAACTGGAAGGTTGCAAGCCTTTCCATAAACAAGCCTATATGGAGACATGCCAAGATCGGTCTTATAGGCTGTTCAAAATGCCCAAAGGGCATCAATAAGTTTTGACGACCAATCTTTATGGTTTTTGGAAACCGTTTTCTCCAATATCTGTTTAATTTTCCGATTTGAAATCTCGGCTTGCCCACAAGTTTGGGGATTATAGGGCGTTGAAAGCTTGTGATTAATGGAATAATTCCGCATTAAGGACTCGAAAGTCCTATTACAGAAATGAGTTCCATTATCGCTGATGATTGCACGTGGGTGCCCAAACCGAGAGAAAATGTTTTCTTTGAGGAATCTAACGACAACCTTGTTGTCATTAGTCCGGCTGGGCACAGCCTTGACCCAGTTAGAAATATAGTCAACAACGAGGAGAATATACACGTTCCCAAAAGAGTTGGGAAACGGTCCCATAAAATCTATCCCCCAAACATAAAAAATTTTCACAACCAATATTGGTTGGAGCGGAATTTCGTTTCTTCTAGATATCCGGCCCAAGTGTTGGCACCGAGAGCATGTCTTGCAGTAATCATGTGCGTCTTTAAAAAGTTGTGGCTAATAGAAACCACACTGCAAGATATTTTCGGCTGTCTTTTTAGGGCCAAAATGCCAGCCACATGCTTGATCGTGGCATGACAGCATGCTCTTAAATTCATTGTCGGGGACACACCGACGAATAATTTGGTCGGGACAGTATTTGAATAGATAAGGTTCATCCCAGTAAAAATGTTTTACCTGAGATAGGAATCGGAGTCTGTCCTGATTCGACCATTTATTTGGTATAAGTCCGGTGGCCAAATAATTCACAATATCTACGAACCAAGGTTCACACGACACAGTTAAGAGCTGCTCATCTGGAAATACGTCTTTTATAGGAAATTGAAGCGTCGGCGAAGAAGGGAGGCGTGAAAGATGGTCGGCGTCTATGTTTTCGCATCCTCTCTTGTCTCTGATGACAAGGTCAAACTCTTGCAGTAAGAGGATCCAACGTATCAGCCGAGATTTAGCATCCTTCTTCGCAAAAAGATGGCGAAGAGCTGAATGGTCAGTGTAAACGATGACTGGAGAGCCGATTAAGTAGGGTCTGAACTTTTCTAATGCAAATACAACAGCTAAGAATTCCTTCTCGATTGTTGTGTAATTTAATTGGGCCTCGTTCAAGGTTCGGCTAGCGTAATAAATTACATGCGGCATCTTATTAATGTGCTGTCCAAGGACAGCACCAATGGCAAAATCAGATGCATCGCACATAATTTCAAATGGATGCGTCCAGTCAGGAGACGAAAGAATGGGAGCGGAAGTAAGTGAGTTTTTCAATGACTCGAATGCCTTCATACAAGTCGAGTCGAAATCAAAAGTAGTGTCCTTGGCCAACAAAAGAGTCAAGGGTCTAGCTATCTTGCTAAAATTCTTGATGAACCGTCTATAGAAACTGGCATAGCCAAGAAAGGCTCGAATGTCTCGAACGCATTTGAGAGGAGGGAGATTGGAAATGACTTCAATCTTCGCTTTATCTACCTCAATGCCATTTTGCGAGATGATATGTCCTAAGACAATACCTTCTCGTACCATAAAATGGCATTTCTCCCAATTTAAAGCAAGGTTCTTATCCTTACACCGGGTAAGGACTACGTCTAAATGGAGCAAACACTCATCAAAAGAGTCGCTGAAAATGGAGAAATCATCCATGAAGATCTTCAAGAATTTTTCCACCATGTCTAAAAAAATACCCGTCATACACCGCTGGAAAGTAGCGGGTGCATTGCATAACCCAAAGGGCATGCGACGGTAAGCAAACGTACCGAAAGGACAAGTGAATGTGGTCTTGTCTTGATCCTTTTCGGCAATGGGAATTTGATTATAGCTGGAGTAGCCATCTAAAAAGCAATAAAATTCATGCCCAGCCAATCGTTCTAGCATTTGGTCAATAAAAGGTAATGAAAAGTGGTCTTTCCGTGTCACGGCGTTGAGTTTTCTATAATCGATGCATACCCGCCACCCAGTTTGGGTGCGAGTAGGTATTAACTCATTCGCCTCATTAGTTATGACCGTTACGCCCGATTTCTTTGGACAACGTTAATGGGGCTAACCCACTGGCTATCAGAGATAGGCTAGATGATACCACTATCAAGACATTTTACGATCTCTTTTTTAACAGCCTCCTTCATTACTGGGTTGAGTCGTCTCTGTGGATCCCTTGCTAGCTTGGCATCATCCATCATATGTATATGATGTTCAACAATTAGGGGATTAATCCCCTTGATGTCTGCCATAGTCCAGCCAAAAGCTTGCCGATTGTTTTGCAAGACCGTTAAAAGGGCTTTCTCTTGCCCGGGGGCTAGAGAAGCTGAGATGATAACAGGAAGAGTCTCATTCTCACATAATTAAGCTTATTTAAGGTGAGATGGCAATAGCTTGAGTTCGAGTGTTGGAGGCAAAACAATTGAAGGTAAAATCGGTGAAATTGCCTCAAACTCGAAGGATTCCAACAGAGGTTCAAAACGAGTGTATGCAGCCGAGTCGGATGGTTCAATTATCTCATCCAAAAATTTAGAGGATTCAAACTTGGATGGTGACGGTTCAAGATTGTTCGTGAAAGTGAAACATTCATAATCATTATCGGGTGTGAAAGCAGTATCAGAATCAAGGAGGAACGCACTAGTGGCATCAAAATTGCTGTGATCGAACAGAAATTTTTCGAGCTCACAGTCCTCCTGGGTGATCTCTTGGATCGAGCAAACATCAAGTATATTAACATTAGGTTCGGAGGGCTGATTCCCCAACTTAAAAATATTGAGTTCAATTGTCATGTTTCGAACAGATATGTTCATCGAACCATTTCGACAATTGATCACCGCATTAGAAGTTGCAAGGAATGGTCGACCGAGTATCACCGGAATTTGACTCCGGGGATTAGCTACAGGCTGTGTGTCCATAACAATGAAATCAACGGGGAATATGAAGTCCCCTAGTTTAATCAACACATCCTCTAACTCACCCCTATGATGGGTGATGGATCGGTAGGCCATTTGGAGAGTACAATGTGTGGGTTTCAGCTCTCCAATGCCTAGTTGCTCATATACTGAATAGGGAAGCAGATTAACACTGGCACTAAGATCTAAAAGTGCGCGGTTTATGTTCTTATCCCCAATAGTTATTGAAATTGTAGGACAGCCAGGGTCCTTTCATTTTTGAGGTAATGGTTGGGTAAGAGCATCACTTACTGCACTAGCCAAGAAAACTTTCTTAGGTACCTGTGATTTCCTCTTCTTTGTGCATAAGTCCTTCAAGATTTTAGCGTAAGAAGGGACTTGTTGGATTGCATCCAAGAGGGGAATATTAATACTAACCTGTTTAAATAACTCCACAATCTTCTCCATTTGTGGAGTTTGTTTATTGGATCTTAACCTGTTTGGAAATGGAATATTTTGAAAATTTGTTAAGTCCAATGTTTGTGGAGGAGATTGCGGAGTTGGAACGGATCCCAGTGTTGGTGTTTTCGTGGAGTGAGATGTAGGACCGTTCAGAGTAGTAGAAGAATTAGAGCCTTGTGAAGAATGGAGAACAGGCTCTGAAGTTGAAGAAGATGATGAAGAAGAAGAAGAAGCGGCGGCCGGGATGTCATCATTAGTGCCAACATTGTTGTGCAACGTCCTTCCAGATCTCAATGTAGTCACGGCACTCACATTATGGTTTTGTTGTTCATGAGAAACATGTGCATTTTGTGGGTGACCGGGATTTGGCAGTGGTTGAGATGGAAGCTTCCCCTTCTCCCGCTCGCTTAAAGCAGCATTCAGTTGTGCAATTTGGGCTTCAATGGTTTTGATACTTTGCCCGTGTGATGCAGTGTGTTGCACCAAAGACTGAATGGAAGATTGGATGTTGGCTGAGGATTGAGTAGATTGTTTTAAAAACGCATCCAGACTTCGTTCTAGCGAGGAAACCTTATCGTTATTTGGTGGAACAAAATTGTTTTGAGGAAAAGAGTTGTTGGGTACAAAATTGTTCATTTGATTTTAGTTAGGTTAGGGCTGGAAAGAATGCTGATATTGAGTTTGTTGAGGGGCTTGTTGTTGTGGAGGAGGCGTTTGGAAATTGTTATTGCCTTGGAATTGTTGTTGATTTTGATTCCAAGCAAAATTGGGGTGGTTCCTCCAACCAGGATTGTAAGTTGAAGAGTATGGATCTTTTCTTTGTCTTTGCTGAAAGGCAGTATTGACTTGATCCTGTCCTTGAGCAGGTGGGTTGTAAGGACACTCTTCGGTCAAATGGGATGGATCTGAACAACAATCATAGATAGTGCGAGGGGGTAAAGCAGGGGCAGGAGAAGGCGATGAGAATTTGCTCTCAATTGCTTCTAATTTTCGTGTAATTGCGGCCATTTCGGCTTTCATTGCAATTGACATATCAAGTTGGTAAACACCTGCCCTAAACGGATCGGATGAAGTAGATGAAGTGGACGAAATGGTTTGTCTAGTGCTTTCCCACTGAAGTGTTTGTTCAGCAAGATCGTCGAGAAATTCCTAAGTTTCCTCGTCAGATTTGGTTAAGAAGTGACCTTGACAAATGGTTTCCAGAAACTGCTTAGTTGCTGGGTTCAGTCCTTCGTATAAAGTTTGGCAAAGTTGCCATCGTTTAATACCGTGATGAGGGCACTGAACAAGAAGGTCTTTAAATCGTTCGAAACACTTCCAAAAATGTTCGGAAGGAAGCTGGGAAAATTGGTTAATTTCATTGTGAATTCTCACGGTCTTGTGACGTGGGTAAATTTTTTTAAGAAATGCCTTAACAAACTCTTCCCAACTGTTTATAGAATGAGATGCAGTACTATATAGCCACTTTTCAGCTAGGTCACATAAAGTGAAGGGAATGACTCGTAGCCTAATAGCATCATCGGATAATTGGGTGGTCTTCATCATTGCACAAACATTCTGAAATTTCTTAATGAAGATATAGGCATCTTCGGATTCCAGCCCGTGAAATTTGGGCAACATATTGATGAAGTGGGGCTTAATTTTGAAATTATCCCCATTAGCCGGCGGGAGTGAAAGACAAGTAGGAAGTGCGGGGCGGGTAGGATAGAAACGATCCTGGAGCGTGATTCGCTGTGGCGCTTCAACGGGAGCTTGTTGTGGGTTATTCGCACCCAGTTGAGACGGAATCGGTCCCGAGGTAGGTAAAAGGTTGTTAGGATTGAATCCTGACATCTCTTTAGAAGATGATGAATGTGAAGATGAAGGTAAAGATGAAAAAGAAGTGGAGGGAGTTTCGACTTCGGAGTCGAACGCGTCGTCAGCAGCGACTAACGAGACACGGACTAATCGGGCGCTAGTGTCCCTAGTCCAATCGGACATACACTAAACGAGTTGTAGTGTAGTCGAACGTAGAATGTGAGGGTAAGAAAACGTCAATGGGGAAATGTGGTGAAGGTTGGGTGCAATTGAATTCTAGCGACAAATGGCAAGTTTTTTTTTTGTAAAAATTTTGTTTTGTGTTTTTTTTATAAAGAGTTTTGCAAAAAATTTTGTACTGAACTCCGACACACTTTCAAACAATCACAATTTAAGCATGCACAATCAAGCCTAAAGATAGGGTCTCCTAAGTCAACTAGACTGCTCCTAACTGGTCCAAAGCGATAAGTTATGAAATATCCCTCAAATCGCCTCTTTACCGCCAATTGTGGCCAGATAAGCACAAGTGAAGAAAGGTGGGTTCCGCTCACGAATCACTGTGAGACAGGCCTTTTAAAGTTACCTTTCTCACTTGTCTAGCCTAGGCACCACAAAGTCAGGTTTAAATAAACGACTGAATACCCACAACCTTCCTCTGTCCTAATGAGCGCGACAGTCCTTAATTGGCTGAGTCTAAATATTTTTTTAATTATCTCGAGGGTGATGCATATGCTTTTTATGATTTCTGGGGTCTTAGGAAGGGTAATGAAATCCCTACCCAATCTGTATTGGTGTTATAGCCCCTTAAATTCCGTTTTAAATATGCAACGCAATTAACACACAAAATCTAAAACACTTGCCAAATTTTTTTCTTTTTATTTGCGGCACAAAGAATTCTGCACAAAAATGATTTATTGGAGAAGGAGAAGAAGTTTTGCTCAAAGAATACCTGCAGGAAAAATTTTCAGTGGAGATCAGAGGGTAGGAGAGAGGACAAAAATACTTACAGAGAATTTTGAAGTGCTGACGTCAGCAAACGGCTGCGGTTCCATGGTCAATTGCTCCAATCTGCGGCGGTTCTGCGGTGGATAAGTTGGTTCAGGCCTCCAAAATTTTTCTATTTGTTGTTATGGTTCTCCTCTGTTTATTTAGATCTTCTGTTTCTGGATTTGTTTACTGATCTTGCTCCAGATCTGAATCAGTCCGTCTTCCGTTCTTGCACAAATCGCACAAAAACCGATCAAAAAGAACAAGATGATTTTTTTTCCAGTTTTTTTATATTTTCAATTTTTATAATTTTTTTCAATTTCAATTAATCCGAAATTACAAAAAGAAAATAACTACCGTTTCCCCGGCAACGGCGCCATTTGATTGTTTTATATTTTGGTACGTGCGTTTTAAAAATTAAGAATACCGCAATCAGGACGGTGTCGCTTGGTAGCTAGCCGGTTGAGTACGGGTCAATCCACAGAGAAATGGTGTTCTTTCTTTTAGTTCTAACATGTTAAGTCCTATTTTTGGTAGGGTTTTGTTTTAAAATCTAAGAATGAGATTAATTTGATTTAAAGTCTTGCTAGGGTTAGGATTACGTTAGTTTGGAAAATGGATTCTACTTACTGCTTTCTTTACCCTAGTTAAGAATATAGGTGTTAGGGTAATAGTCAACAAAGGAGATTAGCACGACTAGGAAGAAACATAGTTTCTTCCTTTTGGTCCTTGTCCGTCCTTTCATAACTCTTAGCCCTAATCTCTATTTAAATCAATCACAATCGGTCTAACTAGAGAATCACCGCTATCTTGTAGGATAGGGTGCCGTAGTGAGCGGTGTGTGGTTCATTTAAATAGAGTCCGTATTAATTAAAATTATAGGGGTAAGGAAAGGAGTGAGAGAGATTTCCTTCTCTCAAACCTTCCCTATCCTAACCTTAATAAGTGAGGAATTACTCACTCATTAGGCAGTTAACGATAAAATTCATTTTTATAATTTTGTTTTTAAAAGACTATCTAAATTTCAGATAATAAAAGATAGATAAAAAAATTGCAAAAATTAAATTTAGATAAAAAATGCAAGATGGAAAAAGAAACTTACTTTATTGATACCTCTTCAACGATTACAATGAAATTAAAATTTAGATGTAGAAAAATAAAAAGAGGCATGCCTATTAGGCTTTCGGCCTTCCTATTTATAGATAGGAGAAACCCTAGGTTTTACATCTGATCCATATTTGAATTTACAAAACTACCCTAAGAAAGCCGGGTCAAAGCACCGACATCCATCGACACGTGCACCGACACGTGCACTGCACGGCCGCGGCAGAAAGCCATGTTTGGCCGCGGTTCCGCGGCCGTATTGTGGGCTCTTGGACTCAGTTCTTTAGGGATGCCTCATATTGCTTTTTCTTTCTATTTTCTTCACTTGGGTCCTCAGAATCTTTTCTATTTTCTTCCAGATTTCCAACAGTGCAGAATTATGTGGACTTTTACCGTGAGCTTCGCTTTGAAGTCTTGAATCTTGTGCTGCCCTTATGTATTGAACTGTCTACAGATCTTCATTTGTTCCTTGACTGGTAGGCGGCATCATACGGATTCATCTATTGTTGGTCGTAGTCTCACATTTGTAACGTCTTTTCATGAATTTCACTGTATTGTTATGAGAACCTGTAAGCTGCAACTATTTAGCAGACATGGATCAAAAGCACCTATTTATTTGTAATATGATTAAGAATGGGCGATATAATAATGTAAAATTCTTATATGAACATCGGCCTTCCTCCTGAGTAGTGTATACCTGAAGTTTTGCCTCCCTGTCTTCCACGCTAGGCCGTGGCAAGACTTTGAAGAGAATATTCCTCTTATTGTTAGCCGTATAGGAGAAGGCTAGCTTGCTCAGGGCGTCGGCCTAGGCGTTTAGGTGCCGAGGAATCTGCTCCACTTGAACTTCGTCGAAATTTTTTCGTAGTCTTTTTACCTCGGCCAAGTACTTTACCATTAGCGGCTCCCGGGCCTTGAAACGGCCGGTCACTTGGCCCACGACTAGGGCGGAGTCGCTGCGAATTCGGATCGTATTTAGCCCCACTCCGGAGGCGATTCGTAGTCCGGCTAGCAAGGCTTCGTACTCCGCGGCGTTGTTTGATGCTCTGAACCCGAGCTTCAAAGAGTACTCCATCTCTGCCTCGTTCGGGCCCCGAATGATAAGGCCGGCGCTGCTGCCCTCCTCAGTAGAGGATCCATCGACATAGAGGACCCAATCGGGGACGGAGTCGGGCGCTTCCTAGACCGAGGGTCGAGACCCGGGGACGGGCACCGACACCGCCTCCTTGTTTGGGATAGTACATTCGACAATGAAGTCTGCCAGGACTTGCGTTTTGATGGCTTCCCTGGGGCGGTATTTGATGTCGAATTGGGATAAGTCCCACCTCCATTTCTCTAGACGACCAGATGACTCGGAGGAGGTGAGAATAGCCCCTAGGGGACGCTCGATGAGGACGAGGATGGTGTAAGCCTGGAAGTAGTGCCGTAGCTTCCTTGAGGACATGATAAGCGCCAAGACAATCTTTTCTATGGTCGGGTACCTTGTTTCTGCATCCTTAAAGATGTGGCTTACGTAGTAGACTGGCTTCTGTGCTCCTTCGACTTCTCGGACGAGCACCGAGCCGGCAGCATAATCAGACACCGCAAGGTACAGCAGCAGCTCGTCTCCTTCAGCGGGCCGTGTGAGCAGCGGGCGAGTTGCCAGGTGCACCTTGATGCTCAAAAGCATTCTGACACTCTTCCGACCGTTAGAACTTTGGGATTTTCATGAGGGCTTTGAAGAACGGGAGACACTTTTCCCCGGACCTTGACATGAAGCGGCTAAGAGTGGCCACTCTCCACATGAGTCATATGATCTCCATGTTGCTCTTTGGCGTGGCCATGTTGAGGATGGCACTGATCTTCTCCGGGTCAGCTTCAATTCCTCGGTGGGTAACCATGAACATGAAGAATTTCCCGCTAGTGACCCCGAACGCGTACTTGGCGGGATTTAGCTTCATTTTATACTTGCAGAGGATGACGAATGTCTCGCCAAGATCTTTGGCGTGCTCGTCCGACGAGGCCGATTTTACGAGCATGTCATCGACGTAAACCTCCATGTTCCTCATGATCTGCGGTTTGAACATTCTGTTGACCAGGCGCTGGTATGTAGCTCCGGCGTTTTTGAGACCGAAGGGCATCACTTTATAGCAGTACACCCCCCGGTCCATTGTGAACGCGGTAAGTTCTTCATCTGCCGGGTTCATACGGATCTGGTTATAGCCGAAGAAAGCATCCATGAAGCTGAGCAATTCATGGCATGCCGAGCTGTCGACAAGCTGATCTATCCGAGGGAGGGGATAGTTGTCTTTCGGACAGGCCTTGTTGAGATTTGTGAAGTCGACGCACATGCGCCACTTCCCACTTGCCTTCTTAACCATAACCACATTCGCTAGCCATTCCAAGTAGGCCACATTTCGAATGAAGTTGGCTGCAAGTAACCTATCGACCGCATATTCTATCACCCTTTGTTTGATCGGAGCGAAGCTTCGTTTCTTTTTCCTGACGGGTCTGGCCGTCGGATCGACCCCGAGCTTGTGCGAGATTACCTTAGGGTCAATCCCGGGCATGTCAGCAGGCGCCCAGGCGAACACGTCTGAGTTTCTTCGGAGAAAGTGGATCAAGTATTCATGCCGGGCTCCTGTTAAGAGGGAACCGATCTGGACAGTTTGTTCATTGTTCCCCTCGACGAGGGGGTCCTCTGTTAGCGCCTCCACCGGGGCCCCTCGTGTAAGTCTATGGTAGCGCCCCGGCCATCTGTCCGAGGCCAAAATGCGGAAACAAAACTTTTCTTTAAACTAGAAACCGGCGCTACCACGGACTATAAACCCGGATCGGACCATTAACCTACTACTAGATAACTAGAGAAAGGGTAGAGAGCTATACCGAGCGATCCATGTCCTTCGGTCTTCGGCCACCATCCCGATCTCCTCGCGGAATCTCCGGTCTCGATCTCCTCGTCGGAAAGGGCACCACATCACCGAGTCTTTTTACGGGCTCCCACCTCTGAACCGAGGCAACTCGGACACGAAGTTGGCAGGCCGATGTGTCCAAGATTGCTGTAGACTAAGTGTAGAATGCTATGTCTCGAGGGGTTATTGAAGTTGCCATTTGTAGTGGAGAAGGGGATTATGGAGATGAGCTAGAATGAATTTTGTTGCAAGCCAAATGAGATCAAATATTTCCCCCCTCCAAAAAGAATCCTCTCTCACAAAATTCATGTGCTCCCTCCTTAAGTGGCCGGCCAAAATTGGCAAGGGAAATATGAAGGGGGTGAGCACAAGAAAAAGTGGGGTGAGCATAAGGAAAAGGGAACAAAAATCCACTCTAAAACATCACCCTCAAAGTCTTTTCTAATCCTATCATATTAATGCAAGAAAAGAAATGATGAAAAAAAGAATCAATCTCATCAAGAACCATCATGAACCCTCCACCTTGCTAATTTGCACATTTGCAAATAAGCCCCTCCCATCACAAAAATTCGGCCATGAAGGAACAAAGGAAAACTGGCCGAAACGGAATGTAAACTGGCAACTTCAAAAAAAGCGATCCCATAATAAAATACAGGAAAACCCCGCGGCTGTATATACATACCCGCATTTGTATTCCGACCGAATACAAATACAATGAGACAAAATCTACACTGTACAATACTAGGATCCGGCTTAAACCAAAGCCCGCTAGTATTATCCGACCGATCATGATCCGTGCAATACCGCACGTATAAGATCGAACCCTGCCATATATCCATACGGCCTCTACAGCGTTTCGCCCGAAACTTGAGAAACTGTTTGTGAGGGACTCTAAAGACTCGTCAATACTTTGGCCGTTGATTTAACCACTAGCACGTCAGAGGTATTAGCCGTACGTAATGGGCTACTAAGTATTGACCAAAAGGGAGGTCGATGAGCGAACTCATCCTGACACCCTACTGAGCCTCTCAGTGACAATATCCGTACAGTCCGGTCCGTTCGTCTATGAGCATCGCATGACGGGCCTAGGGGGTTGGTAAAAGTCAGACCCCCAAAAGCGGTATAAGTCATGTCGGAGTGTAGCCCAGAACACCCTGAGATACTACTGGAATACCTACCAGTAAATCTCCTGCCTTGGCCAAGGATTTCGTGTAATGGTTCTCCTAGGCACAGCGCGACCTCACCCCCAATACCGGGAGAGACGAACCCCTGCAGATCCGCTCACTGCCTCCATGTGGCTCGGGACTGTACCTAACTAAAACCTGTTTGCACGACTCCTTTGAGCCGTGGTAGGGTAGTAATCAAAGTACAGTGGGAACTCACACGAGACAAATGACGATCTCAGGTCGATGAACTAACCTGTACACATATCACCAGGGAACTGCTATCTGACGTCAGGTATAATACCAACTAGCATGTTCCCGGCGAGTCCTGTCCGGTGTACTTATAACCCAATGAGCACCTGTATACATCTTAGGTGATCCAACTGACACCAATGGCTTGTGAGACCATCCACCACCCCTCGTCAGGGTCTCGACTGTATACACTAGTCTACTCTGGAGTATCGATGCCCTGTCTCGAAAACTCCCACGACTAGGGACCTTTTAAGGATGTGCTTATAGACCCCAGCTCCCACGTATATGATCGCCATCATACTGCTGGTAGTCAAGCAAGAATCCTAAGGGCTCTATCAATGTGTAATAGCGACCTGTAAGGTCACCTAAAGCAGTACACGATGATAAAGAGAAACCAGATAGTATACTATCATCCTGAGTAAGATTGTCCTACCGGCATAGGTCCTCCCTCAATCATTGCAATCACGTGCCTGCGATCCAATAATTGACTCTGAGGGCACTATATCCAACAATCTCCCATTTGCACTCAAGGCTAATTATTGGGATGTCGCATACTCACAGCCCGTGTGATACCGAACACCCAACTCCTCTACTAATCAGTCTCACAAAGCCCGTTTGCGAAACTATTGCGTTCGAGGAATAGCCTCAGTGAGTGGATCCGCCCTGATGTTTTTTTTCTATGTCTCTCTTTATCTCAAGTTCGCGGAGAAAGCCATCTCCCGAAATGAGCAATACTTGTCTTAGAATATGGCTGGATATCTGATGGGACCTAGTTCATAAGTGAACTCCAAATCCAAACTTCTTAGACTGTATCGTCAACTGAAACCAATCAGTATCTTGCGCCATACCTCCCTCAGTATCCGCTTGGACCACCTGTCCAAAATACTGCCCCTCGTCAGAGGGAAAACTATAACTCTGACAACCACTCTGTCATCCAGGTCACCTTGGAAGCCTGGAATGATAACCGTCTCCCGAAAGAGGCTGTCGTTATCATTTCCCTAGAACATCCACTTATGTTCTAAAACTGCTTCCGAATGTTTCTCCAGGATTGGATCAATATCAACTTATTGTATCTAGTGCAAAAACAACGTCTGGTGTGGTACTTGACATCTCATGATCAACTCAATTGCCTAAGCAAGTGATCTGCCAATCATGCGCATCCCTCTCCCCTTTAGTTTGTAGGACACCTTTAGAGAGGGTGACTCCATCATCTGCAGGTACACTACCGTGCCAGGAGTCGTCCATTCTAAAATACCTTTAGAATGCTGTCTAAGTACCCTGATTGGGACACTTCCTAAATCTAGATCTAAAACCTTAGATCTAGTAACCAGAATATCTGATATAATATCTATATCCTTTATGCAGAGAAACCACTGTGTGACAACCAAAGTATAACCGATCGCAGTATAAGAATTTCACTTCCTACTCTGTGTATGTCATCCAAATACCAGGACATCACACCCTACTACCTTCTTAACAGATCCATCCCTTATTCTGATGAAGTCAAACCTATGACTGTCACATCAGAAATAGATGATCTATCTCCGCTATATCTGCTTTAGTCCATAAATAGACATAAGCTACTTGTCCACTATGCTTCCGCTGCTCCCACTGACTACGACAACCCTCTGGCAGAGTCATATATACGTGCACTTCTAAAGCTAATTTAGAACGACGCTATACTCATCCTCCTGCCGGGTCTCACAGTCTGGAACAACTGCAATGGCAAGTCTGGGTAAACAAGAACTTCCCTGTCACCGTTTTTGAGCATACCGAAGTACCTCTCGAATGCCTGAGGTTACCCACCATATCTGCGGAGTGGCCAATGGAATGTCAATCCAGATTGAATCTTTAGGTTCTTATCAAATTTTCAGTAATCGATTGCGGTTCTGGAATCACTTCCAGTTCTACCATACTCCCACTACTGTTTTCTGAAAAAATCCATTTTACTAAAACTGTGGCGAGTCAAGAACAATATCACTATTGATCTTCCAGATGGTAGAAAGTCAACCCTCATCATAGCCCGGGTCAACCCACAAACAGCCATTACAGAAATGTGCCTTGAGTTATCCAGAGTCTGGTTTTAAGCATAAGCCGGACAACTCTCCGTACCTTAACATCGTTAAGATATGAACTGTTCTATATCCAATGCAGAAACAGAGGCACTGATTTAATTAAACCAGATTCAAATCATGCAGCTGTCTCCAGTGCATGTCAACTAAATGGAGAGAGGCCGATCAGCATTACCCAACTTAGGAGTGCTTCCAATCATGAGTAACCTGAAAGAGAAGCAAGTTCTCTTAATCATTACTATTAACTGAATACCATACACAAGTATCTACATATTCGATCACCTTGAAGAATCCTGATATTTGCAACGCCTGGTTCTCTACTTTATTCTTATTCCTATAACTTCTCAAAACTCAGACCTTGCATTTCTACGAAACATATGTCTAAGAACTAGAGAAGTTACAAGTAAACAGAATATAGTACGAGTACCAACCCCTCTGTCCTAATGGACACTGGACAACATACAATACTCTGTATAAGTCCCCTGAGTCTAATAACTCATTTCCTGTGTGTCGTAGGTTGAAAACTGTACTTATGGTTAAGAAAAATTATACCGCTGTTTAAATCTCCTTACCTAACCATCCACTGATATAGGTAAATGTCACCGACATAATTTCAAAAAGTTATTTCTCACTTTATGAAAATAAACGTACAGATATATCAATTTGAAATTGGTGCATAACAACGGATATTCAAAACCAAACATTTACCGTCCGGTAAACAACCCAGGTGATTTCCTCAAATATCACCAATTACAACGAATCCTGATATAATGAGGATGATCACCCAATTCCCAATAACTTACTCCCACTCATCATCTGTAAAACCATACAGATGTGAGAATCATACCTGGTAAATACATACCCTGGAGCAAGGGCTAATTGGGAAATCGGTTTTCTTTTAACAGTACACAGTGAAACTGAAACATTGAAATGTTTCGTAGGGGTATCCGGGTATTCCTAGTAATGCCTCTTCCATTATCCAGATTCACAACTGTAACCGTATATTTCTTTGTCATCCCTCCAAATCCCTTCATATGTCTTTAGTCATTACCTTCTGTACACCCTCTTAGGCTAAATGATTTTCTTCCTTCCCCACCTTTTGGCACCAGCCTATGGTTTGGAAGAAGACTATCCAATAAGCATAATGGGTGTACTGTCCTAATCCTAGGAGCACTCGCAACCCGAGAGAAGGTAAAGATAAAAGACACCTGAATAAAGCTTATTCCCATTTCTTCTGAATCATAATCCATCCCCGAACTGGAACAAGTTCCTTCGAGTTCGTATATAACCATACGATGGAGTATTCAATAAACTGTGGATCTTCGTAGTGATACGGAGTGTTCTGGAGAAATACAAAGGTGATGTAGGATTGGCGAAGAAATATTTGGTTTGGTCGTGAATAGCAGTCGCAATTTACTTTGCCCTCTTACTAATCCCTTTATTTGTCTTTACTTAATACCTTCTGTACACCTTTTAGGCTAAATGGTTTTCTTCCTTCCCTACCGTTTGGCACCTGCCTATGGTTTGGAAGAAGACTATCCAATTAGCGTAATAGGTGTACTATCCTAATCCAAGGAGCACTCGCAACCTGAGAGAAGATAAAAGGAAAAGACAACTGAATAGTCCTATTCATTTTCTCCAGAACCGGAAACCATCCTCGAATTTGGAACAAGTTCCTTCGAGTTCGTATATAACCATACGATGGTTTTATCCAATGGAAGTGGATGTTCGTAGTAATACAGGGTGTTCTGGAGAAAAGGGTAAAAGTAGGAGTGGCAATGAGGTATGCAACTCAGACAATCCAAAAGCCAGTGTTTTAAGAAGGTTCGGTCAACTTGGTCACCGAGTCATAGTCAAGGGTCGGGTCATGGTTACTGCCAAAGAGAAAGAGAAAAAAAACACTCAGCATGCACTCTAACCTAGATCAGAATGGTTATCAATTTATCTAATCAGGAAACCTCCCACTGTAACCTTAAATTCTCCTCCAAACCTGAAAGAAGAATTAGTCGGGATCACCCGAGGAGTAAACCAACTCATCAGTGGGAATCGGGATCTAACTATCATCGCATGATAACGTGATGGAATCCACTCACGTTATCACACTCCAGAAGGTATGCGCATATCTGGCAAGTTTCAGTTTCTTTAGAAACTCCCGATGTGATTTTTACCCCATGCTCTTATGATCTTGACTAAGGCCAACAAATCATAAGTCACATGTCAAGTTCTACCCGTCATTGTCCAGGTTAATTTGAACCCACCCGTACAAGCTCTTGACTAGGGCCAACAAGGCTGTACGACTGTCCCAAACCAACGCATCTATCTATGCTGCAGAAAAGTAACAAATAACTACCATACACTATGCCTTGACTAAGGCCAACAAACATAGCATGAATACTAAGTGCTACCCGTCTGAAATGACGGAGGGCTACGAATGGTTTTTGGCGAAAAACCTTTAACGTAATGAACTTGATATCGTTGAAGGAACCGAATAGCTTTTTATAAAAAATATAGTGACGAAAACCTTTGCTAAAGAGGTCACTCCCGGTGAAGGGATCTCGGCTCTTTCCCCGTAGAATGAGGTGCAGGATATTCCAACTGAATACCATGATGCAAAGTAAAAGGCAATCGGCTATAGTGAAGTTATTACCCTGACGCAAACTTTTGTCCAAGGGGTCACTCTCGGTGAAGGGATCTCGGCCCTTGCCTCGTCGACTGAGGTGCTGGATATTCATAACCGAATACCATTGTGCAAAACAAAAGAGAACGCCCTTGTAATAACAGCTTTTTTTTGAAAAATGTTCCAACAATATCAGAATAGGTTTGTTTAGCTTGCATTGATCCGAATCAATGCAGTCCCATCAATTGATCACACTACAAAAGAACGAAAATATGATGTACGTATATGCCATCCGCATTCGCCACTGGGTCCCGTCATCACCCGTTAGGTTACTTAACTAACGACAGAGCGGGGACTGGACTAGCGCGGGTGTAAAACATATACAACATCTACTAGTATATATATCAATATATAATATTCGCTCAAGGCGTGATAAAATGCAACATCACAGAAATGTAATAAGTATCACAGAACAATACAGATAATCTGGGATCCCCGGGTTTCATAGAGCCGCTACTGAAACCCGACGTTCCCCTGGTCGTGTGGATAGCCTACGCAATGAAATCCTAGACGCCTACGGGCGCGACAAGTTACCCGCCAAAACCTAAAGCGAAGCAGCCCCTTTCAACAACGTGAATGGATCACCCAGCACTTCACGGAATCCGGTAACTTGAGCACCCTTCCTTGGGTCAACCTGTACCCCCTACGAGTGCGGCGAATAGCCCGCCAATTTTAGAGTAAAGCGCCCTCCGTGTCAAAGCCATGAGATGCAGGCCCGTTGCCCTCTAGAACCCGGCTACCCGTGCACCCCTCCGCGGGGTAATCCTAGTACAGAAAGTAAAATATACATACAACGGGTATATCGACCTCAGCCCGGTCGTGCCCTAAAAGAATAATATACAAACAGGCAGTGACGGCAGTCCACATGTCGGACGCTCGTCCCGCAATATCAAATGTACAAATACAACCAAACTGTACTACCATTGCATCCAGGCTATCCACCACGACAAATCCGCAACATCATAGCACAACACAGAACATCAACGTGAATGTCACGTTCGCAAATCCGTCTAAAAGAACTATAGCAATTAGACAGGATTTACCGATCAAATGACATTCACGGTCGCAGATATAATGTAAATACTGTAAACTAACATATTTAAAATTTTCGATCGACAAAAACTCCCGAAGTGGGGCCCAAGCACAATACCCAGTACTCAAAAAATCTGGGCCTAAACAAATAATACCAAAAACCACAATTCCAACACAGAGACCACTGTAGGAAAAATGGTGCATTGAAGGCACAAACTGGCGGCGGAACCGCGGCCAAAAGAGGGTTATTGCCGCGGTTCCGCGGCGGAACAGTGCCTTCATGCAACCAAATTTTTGCAGTGGTCTTATAAATGCCTGCACGTATTTCTGCAACATACCAAATAATATTTTGAGCACAGAACAGAATCAACAGAAACTGATGCTTTGAAATTGTGGTTTTGGAATTTTTGTTCGATCAAAATTCTAAACACGTTAGAGTAAGCTAGTAAAGGTTAATGGCGTGTCACTGATACCATGTAAGTCTACGGTAGCGCCCTGGCCGTCTGTCCGAGGCCAAAATGCGGAAACAAAACTTTTCTTTAAAATAGAAAACGGCGCTACCGCAGACTATAAATCCGGATCGGACCATTAACCTATTACTAGCTAACTAGAGAAAGGGTAGAGAGCTATACCGAGCGATCCGTGTCCTTCGGTCTTCGGCCACCATCCCGATCTCCTCGCGGAATCTCCGGTCTCGAACTCCTCGTCGGAAAGGGCACCACATCACCGAGTCTTTTTACGGGCTCCCACCTCTGAACCGAGGCAACTCGGACACGAAGTTGGCAAGCCGACGTGTCCAAGATTGCTGTAGACTAAGTGTAGAACGCTATGTCTCGAGGGGTTATTGAAGTTGCCATTTGTAGTGGAGAAGGGGATTATGGAGATGAGCTAGAATGAATTTTGTTGCAAGCCAAATGAGATCAAATATTCCCCCCCACAAAAAAGAATCCTCTCTCACAAAATTCATGTGCTCCCTCCTTAAGTGGCCGGCCAAAATTGGCAAGGGAAATATGAAGGGGGTGAGCACAAGAAAAGGTGGGGTGAGCATAAGGAAAAGGGAACAAAAATCCACTCCAAAACATCACCCTCAAAGTCTTTTCTAATATCATATTAATGCAAGAAAAGAAATGTTGAAAAAAGGAATCAATCTCATCAAGAACCATCATGAACCCTCCACCTTGCTAATTTGCACATTTGCAAATAAACCCCTCCCATCACAAAAATTTGGCCATGAAGGAACAAAGGAAAACTGGCCGAAACGGAATGTAAACTGGCAACTTCAAAAAAAGCGATCCCGTAATAAATTACAGGAAAACCCCGCGACTGTATATACATACCCGCTAGTATTATCCGCCCGATCATGATCCGTGCAATACCGCACGTATAAGATCGAACCCTGCCATATATCCATACGGCCTCTACAGCGTTTCGCCCGAAACTTGAGAAACTGTTTATGGGGGACTTTAAAGACTCGTCAATACTTTGGCCGTGGATTTAACCACTACCACGTCAGAGGTATTAGCCGTACGTAACGGGCTACCAAGTATTGACCAAAAGGGAGGTCGATGAGCGAACTCATCCTGACACCCTACTGAGCCTGTCAGTGACAATATCTGTACAGTCCGGTCCGTTCGTCTATGAGCATCGCATGGCGGGCCTAGGGGGTTGGTAAAAGTCAGACCCCCAAAAGCGGTACAAGTCGTGTCGGAGTGTAGCTCAGAACACCCTGAGATACTACTGGAATACCTACCAGTAAATCTCCTGCCTTGGCTAAGGACTTTGTGTAATGGCTCTCCTATACACAGCGCGACCTCACCCCCAATACCGGGAGAGACGAACCCCTGCAGATCTGCTCACTGCCTCCATGTGGCTCGGGACTGTACTCAACTAAAACCTGTTTGCACGACTCCTTTGAGCCGTGGTAAGGTAGTAATCAAAGTACAGTGGGAACTCACACGAGACAAATGATGATCTCAGGTCGATGAACTAACCTATTCACATGTCACCAGGGAACTGCTATCTGACGTCAGGTATAATACCAACTAGTATGTTCCCGACGAGTCCTGTCCGGTGTATTCATAACCCAATAAGCACCTGTATACATCTTAGGTGATCCAACTGACACCAATGGCTTGTGATACCGGCCACCGCTCCTCGTCAGGGTCTCGACTGTATACACTAGTCTACTCTGGAGTATCGATGCCCTGTCTCGAAAACTCCCATGACTAGGGACCTTTTAAGGATGTGCTTATAGACCCCAGCTCCCACGTATATGATCGCTATCATACTGCTGGTAGTCAAGCAAGAATCCTAAGGGCTCTATCAACGTGTAATAGAAACCTGTAAGGTCACCTAAAGCAGTACACGATGATAAAGATAAACCCGATAGCATACTATCATCCTGAGTAAGATTGTCCTACCGGCATAGGTCCTCCCTCAATCATTGCAATCACGTGCCTGCTATCCAATAATTGACTCTGCGGGCACTATATCCAATACCTCGGATTTCTTTTTGTTTGTCACGAGTATCCAAAGACCCCTGGAAATCACTCGCGCTTCCAAGGTCGTCGCTTCTCTCCTCGGAGGTGGATGTCTCTGTGAAGCAAATCTTGGCGATTTGCTGGTTCCCATAGGCCCGGCCTATTCTCCCTTGATCCAATAGAAACTTGATCGTGAGGTGGTAGGTCGATATTTGTTCCCTAAGGGAGTTTAGCGTCGGGCGTCCTAGGAGGATATTATTGGACGAGGGGATCCTGGTGACGATGAACTCCATCGGTACGGTTCTCGTACGGCCCGCTTCCCCAATGTTAAGGAGGAGGGTAACCACTCCCTCTGCTGGAATGTAGTGGTTAGTAAACCCTGACAGAATATGGGTGGTTGCCGCAGGTCTGACGGGCCGAGCCCCAAACGCAGGAAGCAGTCATAGAAAAGGATGTCCGCCGAGCTTCCTGAGTCGACCAGTATCCTTTGGACCTTGTAGCGGTGGACCAATGCCGTAATCACGAGGGGGTCATTGTGAGGCAAGGATATTCCATGAGGTCTTCGTAAGTGAAGGTGATGGGCTCGGCTGCTTTGTTTTTCTTCCGGGGCTGGTCTCTGGTTCCATCGACTGATAGGAGGCGGCGAATCTCGCCGGCTCCATGGGCACCCCCTGAAGAGACGACCATGATTTGGACGATCATTAATTCGCCGGGAGGGGGATGGTTTTCTTGCTCTCAATCTGCTTTTTGCTTTTCCCGCAAGTACTTCACCAGGTGGCCCGAGCGAATCAACTCCTCGATGTAGTCGCGGAGTTGTTTACAGTTCTTGGTAGGGTGTCCCTGCGACCTATGGAAGGCGCAGTACGGGCCTCGAGTCCGTTTGGCCGCTCTATTAGTGACCAGAGGGAGTTTGAAGAATGGCTTGCCCTTCGCCTCCTCCAATAGCTCAGTCTGAGAGATGTTGAGTAGAGTATACTCCTGGAACTTCGGGGAGTATGGCTTTAGCCGGTCGACCTTCTTCTTCTCTTCTCTGCCCCTTTTCTTTTGGTCGGCCTGATCACCTTAGGGTAGGTTTGCATTTACTTCGGACTCGAGTTAGATTTCCTGCTCGGTCCAAGCTTTTACCTCGGCCATGGTCCTAGGTTGCGCCAATGCAAAGGAGCGGAGCCACTCCTTGTCACTAAGACCTGACCTCAGAGCTATGATTACAGTCTCATCCCTGTGCTCGGGAACTTCAAGAAGAGCATTGTAAAAGCGAGTGACGTATCCTTTAAAGGATTCCTTGTCCCTACTCTTTATAGTGAAGAGGTAATCGACGGTCTTCTTCTGTCATTTGTTCACGATGAAATGTCTGAGGAACTGAGCGGCCGGCTCATCAAAGGTAGAGATGGAGCGTGGCATGAGTCCTCGGAACCAGTCTCATCCAGCCCGGATGAGAGTGGAAGGGAACGCTCGGCATTGGGCAACGTCGGAGTTGTCCTGGAAGCTCATGCCCGCCGTAAACACATCTAGATGGTCTTTCAGGTTGGACTTCCCGTCAAGAGGGCCAATTTTGGAGGCTTGTTTCTGGATGAGATAAGGACAGCGAGCAGCTCTTTAGTGAAGGGCTTCATAAGCGAGTCGGCGGCATACCTGGCCCCCTCGTTTGAAGGATGACCCTCCCGATGTATATCCTCGATTTTCTTTTCGAAGGCGTCTAGACGGTCGTGGTACCCCAAGGATTCGGCGTAGTCGGAGTTATGGCCCTTCCCGCTGGCGACCTGCGCCTGGATGCGGCTCCGGTTCCGTTCTATCAGGTTCTTCAGGTCCCCTAGCGAGGTCATTCTTAAGTCATCGTGGTGAGTACCGCCCGCGCGACCCCGTCGAGGGAGAGGGTGCCAGCCATGCCTGGGAGCAGGCGAGCTGACTGACACCTCCTCGGGAAGGACAGGAGCGTGAGGGGCCTCGGGGCAGGGAACTCTTTTACGAGACCTCGGCGTGGAGCTGTGAGGTGCCCAACGGGTCATTGAATCGGTTGCCGTGGGGGACCTGTGGCCGCCGGAGATAGCAAGACGCTATTCAGTGGTGCCAGCATGGGCAGTGTCATCTCTCCCTCTGCGGAGGTCGTGATCCCGGGGAGGGGGAACGACGACCTGGGAGGCTTGTCCCTCCGTTTGGATGCAGACAAGGGTATCCACTATGGATGCCATCCTGTCGATCCGTGCAGAGAGGGCGTGAATGGCATTAGGTGGAGGAGTGGATCCGTCCGCGCCTCCATTGTGGGGAAGGCGG
This sequence comes from Agapanthus africanus, assembly GCA_030015575.1. NCBI lineage: Eukaryota > Viridiplantae > Streptophyta > Magnoliopsida > Asparagales > Amaryllidaceae > Agapanthus > Agapanthus africanus. Next base: position 642,568,383 of record CM057340.1, read on the forward strand.
CGGCTTGTGCTTGGATCATCACGGTGTTTACTCGCCATGAGTTCAAGATCGGAAGATCAACTTTCGATGGGTGGAATTTTCTGTTCCCACAGACGGCACCAACTGATGGAGGTTGAGATTTCCTTCAGATGTTGTCCTCCGTTGATCTGTCACGAGCGTGAATGAACGACTGAAATTGGTATCGGGGGTCGTTTCCCTGAGCGTGTGGATCACAGTGGGCTTGATTCGAGGTGAAGCTGAGCTGCCTGCAAAAGAAGTCTCGGGGTGGTTGTACCACCGTGGACCCTCCGACGATCAAGTTAGCCATGGTATTTGAGTAGAGTAGCGGCTTATTGGGTTAAAATTGCCTTACCTGAGTCTTCTGGGAGAGGGGTTTTTATAGTGGTCGCTTTGAGCGAGCTGGCGCGAGATCTTCGCCGGCCGTTACGCCCCTGCGTTACGACTGTGTGAATGATGGGATCCCCCCATTAATGACGATTTACACTCGTTAATAAGGGGATACGGCAGCGTGGAACGCGGGATGTTGGGTGGTGGATATCTCACTTCTGGAGAGATACGCGGAGCCATGGCGGAGGTGCTTGGGCTCTGCGTCCTTGGTTGCTCGGTAGAACCGGGGCGGCTTAGCTCGGCGAGAAACTCGGAGATGAGCGGGAGGCCAAGGGCGATCGGTTCTGTGATAGCTCGGAGGCGAGCAGGGATGGCTGGGGAAGCTCAACGTATAGAAGGGCTCGGAGGCGAGCCGATGGTTATTTGTAAGGTGGGCATAGGAGTGCTCAGGCATCCATAGAAGGTCGGGATATGCCCCGGGACGATAGCCCGGGGAGAGCCTTCAACGCATGGTGCTTGCCCTGTTTGCGTGAGTCCCGGAACACGTCATCAGCCACCTGTCATGATTTGGGGAGTTCCCACTTGTGAGCATCATCACAGAGGTTTTTATAAAATAAAAGATTGCTCGAATTCACGAGCCTTTCTCGAATCTGCGAACAATCTGAAATCCATCGAGGAAAACTCAAAATAGTAATTTTATTATCAAAGTCTTCAGTGAAAAGTTTAAAATAGATCTTATATGCCTTTCAAAACAAACATAAGCTTATTAGGATTCAAATATCTTAAGAAAATAAATGCTAAAATTCCTAAATTAAATAAACTAGAATTAGAATTAATCCTAAGCTTGCCAAAACTACTTTTGGAAAAAAAATTAATGCTCAAAACCATATATTTCTAAATTTTAGCTTTATATATATATATATATATATATATATATATATATAACTTCTAACCAAATCTTTCTTGTTTTCTGCCTTGATTCGTTCTACATCATTTATTTTCGAATTTTGCACCATGTCCATGAATAATGAATTGCCAATATTCACTATACCGTCTGTGTACCCTTTACTTTTTTTATTAAATGAACCTATCGACCATGATCATAGCTTGGTTGGTCATAGCATTTTCCCTCCTGGAGAGTATGCGATGATTTATTTCCTGAAGGAGAAATGCTCATGAGTTAACGCATTTGGCGTAAATTCGTGGGACCTCTGCATGCGTGTGTGTGATATGTGCATGGGTCAAGCTTACAGGCTCCCCCCAACCAAAAAAAAACTAAACACAAAATGAAAAAATGGGCCCACCAAATATGCTAAATTATTATTTGGTTCTTTTGTGGTGCACGTAACTTTGGCAATGTTTTTTTATCCAACACTACAAATGTGTCATGACCGTGAAATTGCACGTGACCGGCACTTAGATCACGTGAAGCCTATAGGACCCCACCGTAACCCAAGTAAGCCGAAAACCCAGAAATCTAAACCCTTTAGGAAAATAATGGAGGTGAAGTTTTGCAATAAATGTGTAATGAAATCAAGTTCCTTCTTTTTAAAGTATATAATAAGTTCGTTTGATATACAAGTGAATTATATGCTATAATTTGAAACCGTTTTCGTCAGTTGAAATTTGGGCAACACCTCCTTTATAAATTTTGATAAAAATAAGTACATAATCAGTAATAATATGGCATCCCCAAACGGGAGCTAGCTCTTCGTTAATTGGCTTAAACAACCACGTAAATACGAATATACGACGCCCAAGGCGAAGATCAACACAGAAAAGAATGTAAAGAAAACCAAACTATCATCAAACCCAAAATAAAGAATAATACACACATCTCGCTCTAAGTCTGAAAGAATATACAAGTCTCTGGTTTCTAAGTCTACCAAATATACATAGCCTGGTTGATGGAGCTTCTAACTAGATATAAATGAATAATAAAAATATACAAGGGTGGTTACGTTCTGAACTGTAACCCACCTACCCAAGCAATCACCCGAAAGAAGCTATGTGCCAGCAAGCCGCTACTGATCCAAGCGGTCGATCCTGTAAGAAAACTGTGGCACAACGGGGGTGAGTTGCCAACTCATGAGTAGAAAATATCAGCAGGTAGAAATCGAATGTATGATGATCTCCTAGGTCATATAATAATAATAATATAGTACCGTGTGGTAACGAGGGTGATTGTGTATACATAAGTATAACAATAATAATAATACTATCGTGTTTGTGTCATAATATGGTACAATGTCATCCGTGTCATATATATGTATATATGTGTATCATCCAACGTGTGTCCATCAACGACACATCAAATCCTCATAAAAACCTGAGTGCCCAATATCGACACTCGAAATCATCATAAAACCCATGTCCAGCATCGACACGTAAATCCTCATATCTTAGGCGCCGTCTCATCAGATTGACCCTCATATCCATCTGTCTTAAATCGCTCCGGTCGGTATCCTCCGGATATCCGCCGAGTCCAGTATTGTCACTGGTAGGCAGTGTTCTCCTACCAGGCTCAACGCCTTTCTATACGATCTTCTTGCCCTGGGGTACCATACCGGGTCCACCATGTACCCGCAGATGGTGACCCCTCATTCTTCGAATCGGATAATCATCATAGCTCAGCACTGAGAAAAATCATGGAGGATGTCGAAATATTATATCAAGAGAAACCGCGTTTTTAAAACAATCATCAACTTTTAAAATGTATCCGCGGTTTCTCAAATCCAGAAAATCTCATGAAAACAGAATCTCATAAGCATGTAACAATGATGAAATAATATATACAGGCACAGAACAATACTGTAAAGTATAGTAAGTGTGTTCATATGAGCGTGTCGTGTAACTACGTAAGGAAGTGCAATATCTGAACTAGTATGTGTGGTACTGGGTACTAAACAATAACTAAAATTGTACATGTTATAAGGTGATACAGTGATATAGTGATTTCTAACGTGTACGTGGCATGGCAATTACCGATGATATGTGTATGAGTCGGCGAGTATGTGTACGTGCAACATGAGCATCATCAGTAATGGTGTGTGTGTCCTAACAGACGAAGTCTTAAAAAGATAAGTACATGAAACGTAGTATATATGTTGTAAATTAAAAATATGAGTGTATACAGGAATAAGAAATCGTAGTGTGAGCATAAACAGAATAAAGAAAACGTAAACGTGAACAGTATAAAATACGTAACTATGTATGAGCCTTACGGTTATAGTTTAAAATAGTATGAATCGTTGTTTTTGAAAATAAAGATATTCTTTGTTAAATAGAGCCGGATCAAAGATCCATTGGTGATAATAAATCATCAAATGATAGAATTAAATTCTATTAGGAGAAAATATCTCCCTAATTCTTGGTTGGATCAAAGATCCAATGATAGAATTATATTCTATTTTGGAAATATATTTCCCCAATCTTTCTAAACAAAGAAAAATTCTGCTCTGCTAAACAGAGCACTCTTGGATTAAAATCCAATGGTGATTAAAAATCACCATTTGACAGAATTAAATTCTGTATATGGGGAAAAAATTTCTTAATCTTGTTAAAAACAAGAAAACGTATTATGTAAAACATGAATCTACTGGATCAAAAATCGAACGGTGGATAAAACCCCCGACAATTTTTGAGGCCAATTAAATCAATTGGTATCTTTCAAATGAGAGATTTTCTCAAACTAGTCAACAAATTTGACTCTCCTATATAAATGTAAAGACTCTGAAATTACTGTACAAAATTTTTCTTTTTAGTGTACAGAAGATAATATCATAGCCTGTGTACGAGTTATAAGTTACTTTTGTTAAATAAAAACAAGAAATAACTTGTAGCTCACTGGTAAAGCTTTGCACTGCTGTCACTTAGCTCTTGTGTTCAATCCCTATCAGACACATTATTTTTTCTGATTTTTCTTTTTAAATTTTTGGAAGCCCAAAAGTTTACACATGCAATACAAAGAAAAATGAAAAGTCAGAAAAATCAAACATATGGAAAATGGAGTAAACACGTGGCACAAATCCAAAGCCCCGAAGCCCTAGATCGGCCGGCGGAAAGCCAATATTGGCTGGCACCGATGGTTGAACCGAGCCTAATGAGGCCCGGTCTTTGCACACTAACCCCTTCACCTACCCCTAACACCCCCTGCACTGTTGATTTCCCTTCAGTCAAACAGAGACCTTTCATTTCACCATTAAACTAAATTTTAATGCTTTTTAATCCACATTTTCAATTCCAAAACCCTAATTCTCCATTATAAATACCACCCCATATTTTGGCTCAACATCATTCAGAAAATTCTAGCCAAAACTCTCAAAAATTTCCTAAGTACAGGTGGAGTAAAGATGAGTTAGCAAGCAAGCAACTTTCGGCGAAAATCGAAGCTAATTCCGGAGCTCCCATGACACCCCATACCTTTCCTACTCTTCCTCCCCCTCTTCTTAGCATAATCAAACGATAAATCCCTCTCAATCTCTTTTCTTCTTCATTGAAATCCCATTTCAAAACTTATATCTGTAAGTGGAGTTAATACCGATATCTATTTCAAAACCCTTGAAATTTACCTTTTTCCTATATATTGTTCATCCAAATTCTTACAAAATACTTGTAATCTTAATTATAAATATTTAGAATAAATTTTAACTTAGAATTCCATGCAAAATAACTTTAATTTAAGTTTTTCATTTAAATACCATGAACTTTAAATATCATCTTTTTTAGTTTTGTTAAAACAATACATTTAGGAAAACATCACGGGGTAATGACCCAACCCACACGCACACATGGTTCCATAGCACGATAGCTCTTTTATGTGAATTTTTGTTACGAAGACATTATTACAAGAAAATACCACTTACTATAAAAACCGAGTTTATTTTAAATGATGTTTTTTAATTCCTTTGCGATTATATCTCTACAACCCTTGTTAGGGGACTTACTAATGGATGGTGTGGATTATCGCACATCCTTGGGCTAGTAGAGCGAGATGCAGATCTTCTCACGGAGCATCCGGTCTCGAAAGGTTTTAAATACGGTTTTTAAGAAAAACGCATTTTTCTAATTAAATAAAATTTAATTTTTAATAATTATATAAAATTAAAAATCCATATATTTTCAGAATATAATAAACTTACATTTTTTTAAATGAAAGATTTACAAGTTTCACTAAAATACTATCAAGATACCAACAAAAGACAAGTTTTACAATAAAATACAATGAACTTTCCAAGCTAAGCAATTATCACTAAAATACCTCAAATCCTTAAAATTCATATCCATGAAAACCCTAAATAATATAAATAAATTCTTGAGATTTATTTTGAAACTTTATTAAGAATATTTTTCATAAAACCCCCTCGAGTTATATAAAACAATATTTAAGGACTTTAGTAAATATAGGTTTAAGCGGGATCAATTCTCTTGAGCCCCAGGGAGCCGGAGAAATTGAGTGCTTGCCTATTTAAGATAGAAAATTTAACGGAGTTATCAATGGTAATTGTCTTGGAAAAAGACACAAATGCTGCCGTTCATGTGCAGCAGTTACCGATAATTTCCGAACCTAAAATTTCCAGAGTTAAATCAGTACAAGTGTCTGACTCGGTCTGAGTCTAATTCAAACCTGAATCTAAAGTCAATACTTGAACATGAACACTCGAATTCAAACCATCAATATCAAATATATATACTTGACTTAACCAAACTCCGTTTATAATTGAACATGAACTTAACATGAATACCAGAACACAATGGTTGCTATTTAAACTGACTTGACTCGAATCATGAATATAACTTGACATGAATACAAGAATACTTGACACGAATACATGATATTAACATGAACTCAATCTTGAAAACTTTATGTATTCATGGATTCGAACAAGACCGGTAATTTTAACTATAACATAGAATACATAGAATGCTGGGGTAGTTCATACGCGAATCCAACGAAATCTCAAGAGTCCCTCTAGATCATGAATCCATGTCTACTAGAACAAGCAAGCTATCATAAGGGCCCGTGTTTCCTTGCTCCTGAATTACAGCCTGTTGAGTTTGGAATACTTCAACACTAGGTTGAAGTCCCGTTACTAACACTTGATTCGGGCCCGTGGTTTCTTACCCTTGAATTACAGCCTGTTGGGTTCGCGAACACTCTTAAGATTGGTTGACATTCACTCTTGAACTTACGTTAAATTAGTATACCCAAGTAGAGACCTGTTACGACACTTACATTCACTTCATATTCACTATACCTACACTACACGGCCATATTATACTCTGCTCATGTTAGTTACCTTGATATATAGAACTACATGCTAAATAAACTTGCCATGTTTACATCAAACGACATGCTGATGTTTCCTCCAATCAGAGCAAAGCTCTGTTCAAATTTCAAATTTTGAAATGAAGCAGCGGTTCATAGCAGCGCTAGAGAGCATCGCCAGAGAGAGTCAAAGACTCTGAGGCAGCGCTCACGTGCAAAGCACATGAGCGCTAGCGCTAAGAGCGCTGCACTCTAAGCAGCGCACCACGTGCAAAGCACGTAAGCGCTAGCGCTAAGTGCGCTGCACTCTAAGGAGCGCTAGCGCTGGAACTAAATGTTCCCAATCGTTGGATCGAAGATCCAACGAACATGATTAAAAATCATCAATTGACCAGAATAAAATTCTGTTAAGGAAAGATTTCTCAAAATCTTTCCGAACAAAAAGATTGTGCTCTGTAAAATAGAGCACCGTCGGATCAATGATCCAGTGGTGATTAAAAATCACTAAAATACAGAATAAATTCTGCGTGGGGAAAGATTTCCCCATCTTGTTAAAAACAAGAAGATTGCCTTCTGTAAATCAGAAGCCCTTGGATCAAAGATCCAACGGGGGGAACATCCCCAAATCAATTAGAGAAAAGATCTTGTTCACACCATAATATTGCATTATTATATTCCCCATTCTTATTCGTTTTATAAATAAACAGGTGCTTTTGACGCATGTCTACTACATATTACAGGTTACAGGTTCTTGGAGCGAAAACAGTGAAAAAGACAAATGACGACACAAAAAGGGACTTTGACCAACAAATAGAAGGATCTTAATCAAGCCTACAAAAAAGATCAGTACAAGGCAACGCAAGATCCAAGATTACAAAGCAAACGGTTAAAAGTCCACTTCAATTGTTCACTAGAGATCTGGAAGAAATAGAGAAGCCAAATTGAATAAAGATCCAAAGAAATAAAAAGCCCAAGAAGCCCAGAATCAGTTCCAAAATTTCCAGACATAAAATTTTACCAAAGCTTGGAAGTCTACTTTGACTAGGTCTTCCTAAGGATATTTTGGTAAATGTAGACATGCGAATCAATTGTAACCTAGGGTTTCTATCTCCTATAAATATAAGCCCAAATCATTGTATTCTTTTCATCCCTCCCTTCATTAATAAATTTCAGAATTCTTTTGGAGAGCATCAAGTTGTAAGTTCTTTATTTTCTGCCCTAGGTTAATTTTCTTTTCTTGCCCTAGATAAATTTAATTCCTTGCCCTAGTTAATCTTTTATTCTCTGCCCTAGATAAATGTATTTTAATTTCCTAATGAGTGAGTAGTCTCCTCGCTTGTTAGGGTTAAGAACTGGGGAAGGTTTGAGAGACGAAGATCTCTCATCCCCTTTCTTGCCCGTCATATATTTTCATAGAACTCCATGCATAGCTTCTTATTCCGCTCCCTACGGCACCCTATCCATCGAGGTAGCGGTGATACCGTAGTCTAAAGGCCCGGATTTTAAGGTTTTCCATGGAGGTTAGGGTAAAGATTAAGAAAGGAAGGACAAGGATCTAGAGGAAGAACAATCTTCCTAATCATCCTAATCCCTTTTATTAATATTTACCATAACACCTAATTAGGTCTTCATATGGGTATAGAAAGCGGTGAGATTTATAGACTTTCCAAACTTAACCTAGACCTAACCCTAGCAAGATTTAGATATAGATTAATTCAATTTTTTAGATTTAATAATCAATCCGAACACCCTTCGGAATTAACTCGTTTTAGCGACTAGGAGATTCACAAAATCCCTGTGGACCGACCCGTATTCACCGGCTAGCTTCATGCGACGCCGTTCTTGATTGCGGTTTAGAAATATTTTTTGGACCAATCAAATGGCGCCATTGCCGGGGATGGCGTGTTATTTCCTTTTTGCAATTTCGGGTTAATCAAAATTCAAAAAATCATAAAAATCTGAAAAATCCAAAAAAATATAAAAATATATATATTTTGTTATTTTGGAAGGGATACTTTGTTGTTTTAATTTTGCAGGATTTACAAAGACGATCTGGAAATTTCCAGAAGGCGAAACAGAAATCAGAAGATCGAAACAGAAGGGGAATCAAATAACAGAACAGTCAAAATTTTTTTGGAGACCCAATTCCCCCAACCCGCCGCGATTCCGCGGCCAAAACCCACCTTAGGCCGCGGAACCGCGGCCTTCTAGTGGAATCAGAGCGTCAAATTTTTTTTGGGGATTCGTACTGATTAGACTGCCGTGAAAACGCGGCAATAACGCGTTTATATCGCGGAACCGCGCTCTTTTGGTGAGATCATCCTACGAAATTTGCATTGTAAGCCCTCTGTTATTTCTCCTCTGCAAATTTTAATATATCTTCTGAATAATGCCTGTAAGATTTTGTGTGCTTTAAAAATATATTCTCTTCCATATAACAAGTCTTGTGCAGGATTTTTGGGCCCCGCTCAAAATTGAAATTGATTGCAAGTAATCTTTTTTGTTGCATATCTTTTCTCGAATATCTTTTTGCAACAATGTTTTCCAAATAAAGATTCTTGTGATATACTTCAAATATTAACCAATTGCAAGTAATATTTTGCTGTTGCATATCTTTTCTATAAAATATTTTGTTGTTGCATATCTTTTCTCTAAAATCTTTTCGCAACAAAATTTTTCCAAATAAAGAGAAAGAAAAAATTAATGAAAAATGAAAATAAAAAAGGACAAATATTTTATAGAACTTGCAAAATTTTTTAGCCCCAAATAAATCCTTGCACCACCCAACCTTCCTTCTTGTCACCTTTCTTCTTCTAACATGGATACCCCACACAATAAATCATTAGCCGAAATTTGGTATCCCGAACCTAATTTTGCGTCATATGTCAATGTGTTCGGTCAATTTAAAGACGATCCTTCCATGCCTAAAAAATCTTTGAAAGATCACATAGAGGAGTCTAGGAGAAACAGTTTGACTTTTCAACCCATTTTGTGTCAACCAAGTCAACCTTCACCACTTCCATATGTTGATACCACTCTTTCGAGTCCTTCTGTCACTCCTAGGCCGATGTCCATTGCTGATCATATTGCTCAATCTCGCAGCCGATCTTTCACCCCTCTCCACTCATCTAGTTCTAGGGATCCGCACGATTATTCATCTTTTTATCCACATGTTGACCCTACCCCAGTCCAATCACCCACTTCCTACCTGTCCTACCCGACTTTCCTACCGTCACTAGACACTGCTTCTACACAGCCTTTTGGGAGTTTCACATATCCAAACAATTTCGAATTTTTTCCCGAAACCCCCTTACCACTAAAGTCTAGTTTGGAAGAGGCGTTGGAGGCGTATATCGCAGCAACAAACAAAATGGTTAGGAATGTGGAAGCGTCCGTGGCCGCCCTTATGCAACCTGCTGAACGGTAGCTAGTTTCCCGCTAGCACCAAATTTTTCAATGTATGAGGAGGCGGTTGGACAGAGTGAGAATGAGAGAGGATTTACAAATCAAACCTACCCTTACCCAATTGAAGCCCACAACTCCTGTTTTCCATCGATTGCCCTAAATAGTTCACCTGTTGAAAATAAAAATGAGTTGTGTGATTTTGTAGTGTTTGATTTGCCAAATTGTGAGGAACCCCTTTCGAGTGAAACCGTACCTAATTCTTTCGATCTTTACACCTCCACTCTAGAACCTAAATCGATACATATCCATGCTGATGAGGTGTCTAAAGAAATTGATTTTCACTTGATTGAGGATATAGACGCCGGGAATATTTCGGATGATGAACCTGTCGATTTGCGTGAAATTTTATATTCAAATCATCATCCTGAATTATTAAATATTTCTCCCGAATCTCATATGCGTATAGATTTTGATGATAATGGCATGTATGAGTTGAATATTGAGGATAGTATTGAGGAGAGTCTTGAGGATAATATTGAGGTTGAATCATTTTTGTTTGATGTGTCTGATTTTCCAATTCATCCTCCTGAACCTTTGACTGTTATATCACCCTCCCTCCTTCCCATCGTTCCGACCCCGGTTGAAGACTGTGAGCTTGAAACCTTTTCCTTTGAATCTGACACAATTCTCACAGACGATAACACCTACGAGTGTTTCACTTTTTCGGACGATGTTGATGACTCACCGTCCGAGTTTGAGTCCTTTACATTTTCAGATGAGCCATTAGACTCGGTTGATTATAGTAGTTTCGAACCATTAATGAAATCTTTCAAGTTCGACACAGTTTACCATGGTGAGAAAGATACTATCCCTAATTCACTCCCTTTCGTCTCTCCTATTGTCCCGACCGTGCAAGTGACCGTTACGCTTTCATCTCCTATACCAAGTTCGGCGTACCCATGTTTTCTTGCGAATCTTGAGGGATTTGATCCCATTTCTCGACGAGTTGATAGGTTAGCGCAATCGCTTTTAATATATACAAATTGCGCTAATTTATTCACTCGATTTACACCCTCAAGATCGCGCGACCCTTCTTTCTCCTTTCCGCCATTCTTCTCCTCCACTGAGAGCATATTCTACCATTCTTCTTTCCACACGGTCTCGCGTGCTTCTCATTTCTTTCCGCTACACCCCATTATTTCACCAACTATACCATTACCACGATAAGATTTTTGAATGGTTGGTGCTAACCTTTGGCTTGTGTAAGGCCAAGCTTAAGTTTGGGGGGAGCCTTGTTGTATATATGTATACATATTTTTGTTTTCTTTTTCTAAATAAAAAAAAATAATATAAAAAAAATTATAAATAAATAAACAGGGGAGTGCCGACATTTTGACCCTCTTGGATTAGCATGACAGTGAGGACACTGTCAAGTTCAAGTTTAGGGGTATGCTCGGTACGTCTTCTTCCTTCGCATTCATTTATACATATTTTTGCATTTGCATATTTATTTGAAAAACCCATAAAAATTGAAAAATTTAAAAAAATTATAAAAATTATTGTATTCAATTTTGGCCATATTTAACTTGAGTTTGACAAATAGGTTAATTGGCTAGGAACAACTAGAACTTAGACTTAGTAAATTAAAAACCCTAAAAATAACCTTCTTTAAAGTTTAGCGGTAGAAAGTATATGTCTTTGTAGTTTATTTAGAAATAGGCAAATTTTGAGTTCACTTCTTGGGCTAAGTCGAAACAAGGGAAGAGTATTGATGTTCTATTTAGAGTATAAGTTTGAAAAATAGTTCCTAGCTTAAGTCTAGATTCTGAAAATGTATACCCTACAATTTGCACAATCACGCACCTTAAAACTTGGAATAGTAGAAGAGACCTTGAAATGCTCTTGTCTAAAGTCCTTAGTACAATGAAAATGAAAAAAAAGTGAATAAAGAAAAAAAAATGGACACTGGTTTTTGTGATTACTTAAGGTTAAAAAAATAGAAAAATATTTAGCGAGGGTGCTTCATCACCTAGTGCCTTAGACCAACTGGTTTGGGAGTCACTGCTAAAGCCTTGGGTGTTGCAAAACTAGGAAGTACGCTTTAAAGTGCTAACGCATCTTGTAATCAGTTGTCGGTACCTCAAGAAGTATTAACGGTCGCATGAAGGATGTGTAAGCAAAATTCAATTAAAAATTCACCAATTAAGAAGTGCTTTAGATAACGGATGAGAGTATGATTGCTTGATTTGAATTTCCAAGTGTAGGGGTGATCTATACACACACGTAGCGATATGTGATTGGAGTTTAGATGAGAGAAAGGAATGAAGAATAGAACTTGTATCTTTAGTAAGAGTTGATAAAAATTCCTAAGTAGAGATGGAACCCTAGAAGGAAAACTTAGGAGATACAGAAAGCTAAATAAGTCTATAGAACATATATAATCTTAAGTTAAATGATGAAGAAGTGTGAAGAATGTGGGTGGATAATTTACAAGTATAAGATAATAGAATTCCTTGTTAGAAAACCTAATTGGAGAACAAAAGTCAATGGGCCGAATTGATAGGATTTTGTGGGTGTAATTCGCTGAAAACCCTCAGGAGACAACACTCCTCCTACTAGGGACACCTAGAGGTTTAACGGCTTGTTGTACGTGCTCAGTGCAATCGCGTTTCCCTGCGAAAGTGCGGTTAGGATTTTAGTGAATAAAAATATGTTTGCTCGAGGACTAGCAAAACATAAGTTTAGGAGTATTTGTTCACACCAGAATATTGCATTATTATATTCCCCATTCTTATTCTTTTTATAAATAAACAGGTGCTTTGGACGCATGTCTGCTGCATGTTACAGGTTACAGGTTCTTGGACAGGAAACAGTGCAAACGATGTAAAGACGATGAAAATGTGGAGTTTAACCAACAAATAGAGAATCTTGATCAAGCCTACATAAGGAACAATTCACAAAGCAAGATTCAAGATATCGACTCAAAGCGAACGGTTAAAAATCCATTGCAAATTGTTCACTGAAGATCTGGAACCAATCTAGAAGCCCAAATGGAAAAAGATATATAGAAATAAGAAGCCCAAGCCAACAAGAAGCAGCCTAGGAAAATTCATGAGGTGATCTCACCAATGGGCCGCGGAACCGCGGCCCAAGCCTGCCATTGCCGCGGTTACGCGGCCGTCTGGTGCCCGTGCTTCGAGAAATTTTACCAATATTCGCTTGCGGCTCTGAAAAGATTTCCTAAGGGCTATTTTTGTAATTTCAGACATGCGAAACAAATGTAACCCTAGGGTTTCCTATTCATTATAAATAGGAACTCTAATCATTGTAATTCTCTATGCCTCCCTTTAATGAATAAAATTTAGAAATCTTTTGGAGAGCATCGGTGTTTCTTCTTCATTCAGAAATTCAGATCTGACAACCCTGCATGGATGATTGGAGGGATGCATCTATAAGTAATTTAATTTCTTGCCTTAGTGTAGATTTAAATTCCTTGCCCTAGGTAGATTTAATTTCATGCCCTAGGAACTTGTTTAGGGTTTAGCTTTTGGGAAGGATTTTGAGAGATGGGATCTCTCATCCCTTTCTTACCCACCAAATATTTACAATAGGACTCCATGCATACATGTACATACCGCTCCCTACGGCACTCTATCCCTCGAGGTAGCGGTGATACCGTAGTATAAAGGCCCGGGTGTGATGTTTTCCATGGAGGTCAGGGTAAGAATCTCTAAAGGAAGGACAGAACCTAGAGGAAGGAACACCTTCCCGAACGGATCTAATCCACTTTATTGATAATTACCATAACTCCTCACTGATCTTCATTCGGGTATTGAAAGCGGTGAGATTTAATTACATTTCCTAACCATCCCTAAACCTAGCCCTAGCAAGAGTAGATCTAGATAATTGCCCAAGGTTAATTAGGTTTTTAGATTTAATAATTAATCCGAACACCCTTCGGAATTAACTCGTTAGCGCGAATCGGAAATTCACAACATCCCTGTGTACCGACCCGTACTCACCGGCTAGCTGCAAAGCGACGCCGTTCTTGATTGCGGTTACAAATATTTTTGATCTATCTTTTAGAAAGCGCAAGCACGCTAAACACTCTCAATCAAGTCCGACCTTGAGATTGAACCCGTTGACTCGTTGCAAAAGTCAGCAGCACTTTCCGAGTCACTATCTTATGCAAGTTTTGAACCTCTTCGGGAGTCCGAATATCATTCGCTTACCCCACCTTCTATTGTCTCTCCGCTAATTCTTGATCTCAAACCGCTACCTTCTCATCTTAAATATGCATATTTAGGAGAGAATGAGATTTTGCCAGTGATTATTTCCGCTTCTCTAGCCTTAGAGCAAGAGAATGCACTTTTGGCAGTATTGAGATCGAATCGGGAAGCATTTGGTTGGACAATGGCTGACATCAAAGGGATTAGTCCCTTAATTGTTGAACATTACATACATCTGATGGATGAAGCCAAACCAACCCGAGACCCACAAAGACGGTTAAATTCCGTTATGAAGGAGGCGGTAAAGAAAGAAATCGCCAAGTGCCTTGATAGTGGAATAATTTACCCCATATCTGATAGCCAATGGGTAAGTCCAATTCATGTGGTCCCTAAAAAGTCTGGCATCACGGTCATCACTAATGAGGCTAATTAGTTAATCCAAACACGTACCCAAACTGGGTGGCGCGTATATATCGATTACAGGAAACTCAATGTCGCGACGAGGAAAGATCACTTCCCTCTACCTTTCATTGACCAGATGTTAGAATGACTAGCGGGACACGAATACTACTGTTTCTTGAACGGATACTCTGGTTATAACCAGGTCCCCATCACCGAAAAGGATCAAGATAAAACCACTTTTACTTGTCTTTTCGGAACTTTTGCTTATAGACGCATGCCCTTTGGGTTATGCAACGCTCCCGCTACATTTCAGCGGTGCATGATGGGAATATTTTCAGATATGGTGGAAAATTTTTTGGAAATTTTTATGGACGATTTCTCCATTTTTGGGGACTCCTTTGAGGACTGCCTTCGTAATCTTGACGCTGTTCTTACCCGTTGTAAGGATAAGAACTTGACTTTGAATTGGGAAAAATGCCATTTTATGGTCCAAGAAGGTATTGTACTTAGACATATAATTTCACATAAAGGCATTGAGGTCGACAGAGCTAAAATAGATGTCATTCAAAACCTCCCTCGTCCCAATTGCGTCAAAGATATACGATCCTTCCTTGGTCATGCAGGATTTTATAGGAGATTTATTAAGGACTTTAGCAAAATTGCTAGACCCTTAACCCTTCTATTGGCCAAGGATACTACTTTTCACTTCGATTCGGATTGTGAGGCTGCTTTTGAATCGCTTAAAGAATCACTCACTACAGCCCCCATTTTATCATCTCCGGATTGGAACCACCCGTTCGAGCTTATGTGTGATGCATCAGATTTTGCTATTGGTGCGGTCTTAGGACAACACATTGATAAGATGCCACATGTAATTTACTATGCAAGTAGGACCTTGAATGATGCACAAATAAATTACACAACTACCGAGAAAGAACTCTTGGCAGTTGTATTTGCATTAGAGAAATTCAGGCCCTACTTGATTGGCTCGCCTATTGTGGTTTACACAGATCACTCCGCCCTACGACATCTTTTATCGAAGAAGGATGCGAAGGCCAGACTAATACGTTGGATCCTTTTGTTACAAGAATTTGATCTTGTCATCAAAGACAAGAGTGGATGTGAAAACGT
Organism: Agapanthus africanus; assembly: GCA_030015575.1. Taxonomy (NCBI): domain Eukaryota; kingdom Viridiplantae; phylum Streptophyta; class Magnoliopsida; order Asparagales; family Amaryllidaceae; genus Agapanthus; species Agapanthus africanus. The sequence goes on from CM057340.1 coordinate 642,584,145, forward strand.
TGTAGCCGACCATCTTTCACGCATCACTTCTTCGCCAACTGTGACCGTACCGATAAATGACTCATTTCCTGACGAACAGCTCTTGAATGTATCCTACGAACCTTGGTTTGTGGATATCGTGAACTATCTTGCGACGGGACTTATACCTAGCGATCGGTCGAAACAAGACAAACTTCGATTTTTATCCCAAGTAAAATATTTTTACTGGGATGAACCATATCTATTCAATTATTGTTCCGATCAAATCATTCGCAGGTGTGTCCCTAACGATGAATTCAAGAGCGTGTTATCATTTTGTCATGATCAGGCATGCGGCGGTCATTTTGGACCTCGAAAAACGGCGGAGAAAGTTTTGCAATGTGGCTTTTATTGGCCAACATTATCTAAAGATGCATTTGAACATTGCAAAACTTGTCCGCGATGTCAGCATTTGGGTCAGATTTCACGAAGGAATGAGATGCCGCTCCAACCTATATTGGTTGTGGAAATATTTGATGTTTGGGGTATTGATTTTATGGGCCCTTTTCCCAACTCCTTTGGGAATCTATATATCTTGTTAGCGGTTGATTATGTCTCGAAGTGGGTGGAAGTTATACCGTGTCGCACTAATGACAACAAAGTTGTCATTAAGTTAAAGAAAATATCTTTTCGCGATTCGGACACCCTCGTGCTATCATTGGCGACAACGGGACACATTTCTGCAATAGGTCTTTCGAGGCCTTGATGCGGAAATATTCAATCACCCACAAGCTTTCTACGCCCTATCACCCCCAAACAAGCGGGTAGGCTGAGATCTCAAATAGGCAGATCAAACAGATATTGGAGAAAACGGTTTCTAAGAACCGTAAAGATTGGTCAACCAAATTGATGGATGCTCTTTGGGCATTCCGCACCGCTTATAAGACCGATCTTGGTATGTCTCCATACCGCCTTGTGTTTGGGAAGACATGCCACCTTCCTGTCGAGATCGAACATAAAGCAATGTTGGCTATTAAAGAGCTTAATTTTGATCTTGATCATGCAGGCAGCTATCGGAAGCTGCAATTGAATGAGCTAAGCGAACTCCGCGACGAAGCTTACGATAATGCGGTGATAGTAAAGAATAGGACTAAAGTGTTCCACGATAAAAATCTTTTTAGAAAAACCTTCACATCGGGGAAACAAGTCCTTCTTTACGATTCCCGTCTCCATCTTCATCCGGGTAAGCTTAAATCTCGTTGGAAAGGACCTTTTATGGTGCGGTATGTACACCCGTACGGGGCAGTGGAAGTCGAAAATTTGAAAAACGGTTCGATTTTTAAAGTGAATGGGCATAGATTAAAACCGTGTTTTTCTGCTGACCCCGCGGAGGAGCTCCTGTTTTTACAGGAGCCGCTTTATCAAAACTAAAATTTCTCCGCCTCACCTCCATGTTTTGATAACTTTTTCACATTTTAAGAATGGAGGTGAGTAAAAAATGATTTGATTGAATATCTGTGCGTGTCAAAGAATAAGTTTGGGGGAATTTTTCATTTAACTATTATTTTACCCCTTGTATCTCTCCCTTAGTATACAGGTCCTTGTTCTCAAAAGGCTACATCAGTGAGGACACTGCTGAAAACAGGTTTGGGGGGGAGGTTTATATTCACTGAATTATCTTTGACACCGGGCATTAAAATTTTTTTTATAACAAAAGACTAGAAAGTGAAACATTACATCCAAAAGATAGGAATAGTTTAAGAAAATCAAGAAAATTAGAAGTTTTCTTACACGAACTAGTAATAAGTAGTTATGAGCTGTTGTCCCAAGGGTTAGTAAGATGAAGGAAGTCACTAATCTGAGGATAAAAATAAGTCTGAAAAATAGTTTCTATTCTGGAAGCCAAACATTTGAACGTTGATACCCTACTATATACACTTACACACGTCTTGAAACTCGGGATAGTAGAGGATACCTTGAAATGCTCTTGTCTAAAAGCCAAAGTATGAAGGGAAAAAAAAGAATGAAGAAAATATAAAAATGGTGAAAAGAGAAAAATGAACACTGGTTTTGTTATCGCCAAGGCAGCAATCAAAAAATATAGCGTGGGTGCCTCTTCACCTAGTGCCCTAAGGCCAACTGGTCTGGGAGTCACTGCTAAGCCTTAGGTGGTGCAAGACGAGGAAAAGATTATCACCGAATCAGCAAGCACACGAGTAATCGGTCTGTTAGTACCTCAAGAAGTATTAACGGTCGCATGAAAATGTGTGAGCAAATCCTTAAATATTCATCAAATTAAAAAGTACTAAGGTAGATGGACAAGAGTATGATAGCTTGAATTGAATTCTCCGAGTGTAGGGATGTTCTTTACACACACGTGGGGTTATATGATCAATGTTTGGATGAAAGGTAGGAATGAAGAATAAAGACGATGTTTTATTGAGGGATGATGTGATTTCTAACATTTTTTCATGACTATTAAGATAGGGCTCATGACAACTGAAAAGCTAGTATAGTTGGAAACTCTTCTTTTCAAGGCCTTTCTTTTATGGTTCTTATCTTTATATGTAAATTTCACCATCTCTCTTTTGTTATTGGATTTTGTGGGTGTAATCCGCTGAAAACCCTAAAGAGACAACACTCCTCCTATTAGGGACACCTAGAGATTTAACGGCTTGTTGCACGTGCTCAGTGCAATCGTGTTTGCCTACGAAAGCGTGTTTAGTTTTCTCCTCTTGAATAAACTAGTTTGCTCGGGACGATCAAAGATAAGTTTGGGGGTATTTGTTCAGTTGATAAAACTGCACATTTGTATTACATTTTTCCTACCATTTTCATATTAAAAAAGGACTTTATTATAATATATTATACATATGAGGGTTTATGTGTAAAAACACTATTTTCCATGTGTTAATATATTTTAATTAGCATTTGGTAGGAAAATGTATGCAAATAAATTCATTGACCAAATCCTAGTAGAACTAGGTCTACTAAATCTTATTTGAGTTGTTGTGCAGAATATTTCCAAGTTGTTTAGAATTTTCCAAGGCTAGAATCAAGCAAATCAAGTTGTTGAAGAAAACTTGCCAAATTAAGAAGCAAAATTTGGAGACCAAGTCTGGAAGCTACCGAGAGAAGATTTATGAATTCTGAAGGTGCCTAGGATTGCCACATGTCACAAGATGCAAGCACAAGAAAACTCATAAAGAGATCTCACCCTTTGAGCGCGGATCCGCGGCCCTAGCCCCCATTTGCCGCGGATCCGCCGCACTTTTATAGAATTGGGAGCAAATATTTTTTGGCGTAAATCTCTGCTGAATTTTACCAAGTTTCCAACTAAAATATTCTGGCTTTGCACTATAAAATGGCACCGAGAGACTCTTAGAAAAGTTATCAAGCCGAAGAGATCACGAAGCTCCAGACGCTCACGCATCCAGGCTGATCATCGACTGTTCGACTACCTCCTTAGGAAAGATCGAGAAGCAACTAGTTTTGTAATCATTTCCTACGGAATCAAAGTGTAGATTGTTCAAGTTGATTAATAAAGGTAGTTGTTTTATTTAATTCTTTTGCATTTTACATTATGTTTTCCCTCTCTGTCTTTTCATCTTCTTCTCCCAATATGCGCGAGTAATTCTCCGCTTGTTAGAGTTCGTAGGATTAGGGTAGGCTAATGGATGATGAACATCCCTAAACCCTTTTTAAGTCCTATAAAGTTTATGAACTTTACCAAAAGAATCATTAACATCCTAATCGGGCACGCTAGCAATTCTTTGCTAGTTCCGACCGCGATTAGAGATTAGATTAATGATTATTTTGGTAAAGGCTAGATAATGAACGGAGTTCCGTGTCGAGATAAGGGTTAAGAGTGGGATTCCTTTTCCCTCCAGAAACCCTAATCTACACGCATCACCATCATTTTAGTTTTAAATCTATTAAAGGATAAAAAGGGTAACTTTTAATTAATCATCCATAACTACTAAATCCTAACGAACCCTACAAGCCCCCTTATTATATTAACTACATCCATAAATAATCTAGATCTATATTTTGCATTCTTGCTTAACGTAGATCTAGAAACCATTCTTCAACAATTCTTTATCCCTCCTCTCTTTTTCAACACATCTAAAGTAAGAATAAAAGGTTCTACGTTTCCCAGAGGACGACCCGTACTCATCTCGGTCTAGCTACACGCGACACCGTTATTGATTGCGGTTATTCTACAAAAACACTCTTTTCCGAACCAATCAAATGGCGCCGTTGCCGGGGATACGTGCGTAATTTTTTATTTTTACTATTTGTGTTGATTTCTTAGACGAGTCATATCATTATTAACACAAAACTGCAAATTGCATATTTAACGATTTATGCGTGAATTTTTTGCAAGGAGATCTGGAGTCACAGACTTGAGGAAGCAGGAGATCTAGGGTTCCGAACTTCTCTGGTATATTTCTTAACTCCTTCTCTCTCCTCTAAATCCAATAAAATCTATTTTCTGCAGGATTCTTTGCAAAATTGCGCCGCTAAAAAAAATATTTTTGCAAAAGTTTTGTGATTGGTTTTGTTTTGCATATTTAATACGGACTTTAAGGGGCAAAGACCAAATCAAGATTAGGTGGGGATTTCATCACCCTTCCTAAGCCCCACAAATCACAAACTGAGTATATAGATCAACCCTTCATTAATTTAAAAAATATCTAGACCAGACTCTAAGAACTGTCGCGCTTAATAAGGACAGAGTAAGGTCGTGGGTAATCTATCGTTTATCCGCATTACTTTTGTAGTGCCTAGGCAAGTGTGACAAAGGCTAGTTGGTTTTTAATTAGGCCCACGACGTGGTTCCTTCCCACTTACCTGGCACTTACCTGGCTACAAGGGTAGTACGAAGGCGGTAGAGGATTTATCCTGAGGCTTGTGTTTTGGAAGTCTAGGAGCGGTCTAGAGACTGGACCTAGGTGACCTTAGTTCTAGGGTTGCTTGTGCATCTTAGGGAGATTTGTCTTGAGTCCCATTTTTTCAAAACAAGCCAAATTTAAATCACACACACGCTGCCACTTGCACTAAACCCGCTTAGTGCATGCTCAGCTGGACACGGGATCCTAGTGCCCGTCTTGTCCGCGTTCCTGCTATCGACGCCGAAGTCGATACTTCTTCATCTTCTTTTCCCCTACCACACACCACATCGACCGAGATGGACGGAACTCCATCAGAATATAACACCACGCTGCCACCGTCCGTAGGTGCGCAGAATCCACCGCGCATCTCTCTCCAAGAGAGATGCTATCCTATCCGTGGTCCTCTTCCCATTTGTCTATCTCTTCCACCACCGAAGGGGGATAATTTCGAAATTAAACCCCACTACATCAATCTGCTGCCCAAATTTCACGGGCTTGAGTCGGAAGACGCGTATGTTTTCATCACCAAATTCGAAAACGTATGCGCAATGATGGGTACTTCACAATTGACTTTAGATGCTATGCGCTTACGTCTTCTCCCATTCACACTGTGCGACTTGGCAGAAAAATGGCTTTATAATACTGCCGCACACTCTATCACTAATTGGGATGAATTTGTCATAGCATTTCTTAAGAAGTTTTACCCAAACCATAAGACTGCCCACATTAGGAGCGAGATCAACCAGTTCACCCAGCTTCCCAATGAACCATTTTGGAAGTGCTTTGAACGTTTCAAAGATCTTCTTGTCCAATGCCCCCATCACGGAATACAAAGATGTGATTTATGTCGGATTATATATGAGGGCATTAACCCAGCGACAAAGCAGATGCTTGAAACAATGTGTCAATGCAATTTCATGTTTAAAGATGACGGTGAAGCGTGGAAATATCTGGAAGATCTCGCAGAAAGCACTTTGCAGTGGGAAAGCGTAAGACCACCTTCAACTAAGGGAGGTATTCACCAGCTCGATATTTCTATCGTAGTAAAAGCCGAAATAGCAGCGATACAGAAGAAACTCGACGCTATTGAGAACAAATTTTCATCATTCTCCCTAAATCAGGTCACGCTTCCTAAGACCGTCTGTGGTTGCTGTTCGGATCCTTCACACTTAACGGAAGAATGTCCTATGAATGCATCGTTTCAATCTAATGCTGCTTTTCAGCAGCGACCTAGAAACGACCCTTATTCTTCCACGTACAATCAAGGATGGAGGAATCATCCTAACTTTGCTTGGAATCAAAACCAACAAATCAATTATCAAAGACCTCCTCCACAGCAACCACAACCACAGAATCAGCCCCCCTTTCAGTCATAGAATTTTCAAAATCCGGCCGACATTTCTACACCACAAGTGGCCGGTACTGACAACTCACTTGCACAAACTTTGGATATGTTCATGAAACAATCCATGCAAATTTCGGCTGAGATGAGGTCTTCTATTGATACCCTAACGAAAAACTCTTCCTCCCATGGTGAGAGTATCAAATCAATAGAAAACCAAATTACACAGTTAAACGCCGCAATGAGTGCGAGAGAGAAAGGGAAACTCCCATCTCAACCCCTACCGAATCCTGGCCATTCACAAAGTCATAATGTGAATGCCATTACTACGTTGAGATCGGGGAGAGTGCTGAACAACCGAGTGGGTGAGCAATTTGATGATAGTGACACATTTGATATCCCAGCTTCTTCTTCTTCCCCTAATTCGTCTAGTCTCCCACCTTCATCCGAGCCTATTCTCCGTTTTCCCCAAGGCTCGAACATTTCGCCAAATCTATCTAAGTCGATGCCCACTCCAATTTTGGGATCGAATCCGTCGCCACAGTCTTCTCAACAAACGTTGGACCCAAAACTTATTGATCGAGCTCCATTTCCAAACCGATTAAGGGCTGACAGACCTAACCCGCAAATGGAGAAGATTGTGGAAATGTTTAAGCAAATTAGCGTGAATATTCCTCTTCTAGATGCTATTCAATAAGTCCCATCTTATGCAAGAATCCTTAAAGACTTGTGTACTAGGAAGAGAAAAACTCAAGTGCCTAAAAAGGTTTTCATGACGAGTAATGTTAGCACAGCTTTTACCCAACAAATACCAAAGAAACGTAAGGACCCCGGCTGTCCTACAATCTCTATTTCTATTGGGGGTAAAAATATAAATCGTGCTTTACTCGATCTAGGCGCTAGCGTCAACTTGCTTCCTTATTCAGTATACAAGCAGTTAGGAATTGGAGAGTTAAAACCCGCCCATTGTACTCTCCAAATGGCAGACCGATCTATCACCAAACCTCGGGGCAAACTAGAGGATGTGTTAATTAAAGTCGGGGAATTCATATTTCCCGTAGACTTTATTGTTTTAGATACACAACCTGTGGCAAACCCACGTAATCAAATCCCGGTGATACTTGGTCGACCCTTCCTAGCAACTTCTAACGCTGTAATTAATTGTCGTAACGGTTCTATGAACTTATCCTTCGGGAAAATGACAATTGAGCTTAATATTTACAAGCTAGGAAGTCAGCCATCAGAACCTTCTACTCATTTGCTGGATGTTTGTTCCATCCACGAGATAGCTTCCGAAAGCTGCATGGATGAGGAGCTTTGCTTTGATGTTCTCGACAACACTAATGAGACATCGTTTGATCTTGCACCACTTCACAGTGAGGATATGTTCAATGAGTCCGACCTTGAGATTGAACCCGTTGACTCGTTGCAAAAGTCAGCAGTACTTTCCGAGTCAATATCTTATGCAAGTTTTGAACCTCTTCGGGAGTCCGAATATCATTCGCTTACCCCACCTTCTATTGTCTCTCCGCCAATTCTTGATCTCAAACCGCTACCTTTTCATCCTAAATATGCATATTTAGGAGAGAATGAGACTTTGCCAGTGATTATTTCCGCTTCTCTAGCCTTAGAGCAAGAGAATGCACTTTTGGCGGTGTTGAGATCGAATCGGGAAGCATTTGGTTGGACAATGGCTGACATCAAAGGGATTAGTCCCTTAATTGTTGAACATTACATACACTTTTGGCAGTGTTATCTCAGGGTGTTCTGGGCTACACTCCGACACGACTTGTACCGCTATTAGGGGACTGACGTTTACCGCCCCTCTAGGCCCGCCATGCGATATTCTCAGACGAACAGACCGGACTGTACGGAGATTGTCACATTCAGGCTCAGTAGGAGTTCGGATGGGTTCACCTCATCAGTCTTCTTATCAGCATCTACCTGGGGACCGTTACATACAGTTAGTACCGCTTGCAGCCTGTGGTTAAACCCACTGCCAGCGTAGTGTCGAGTCTTTAGAGTCCCACACAGAGGGCTATTCGCCTTTGGGCAAAACAGAGTAGAGGTCGCATGGTTTTGCGACAGGGTTCGTTCACATCTGCGCACTTGTGCACGTTTGGTGTCCAGGCAGTTATTACTAGCGGGCTTTTGTTTAAGCCAGATCCTAGTATATGTTTTGGGATTGGTTTTATCTCATTGTATTCGTGTTCCTCGGAACACGGATGCGGGTGTGTATGCACAGTTGACAGAGGCAGAGGCAGAGGATTCTCATTAGGGTTGTTGACCGTTGACTTTTTTCTAAACCCTAATGAGAATGGGGAATATGGTTAATTATATTAATTAAGGATAATTGTGCCACGGTTAGGGTTGTTGACAATTTGACTTTTGTTGACTTTGTTGACCGGTTGACCATTGTGGACTTGTTGACCATCATCATTTCTTTTCAAAGATACTTCTTGTTCTTTGCAAAATGCATTAAATGAATGAAATGATAATGGTCATTCATAAACTAACCATCATAATTTCTTAATTATTATTATTATTATCATAATTCCTAATATGAGAGCATGGTTGAAAAATAGCCTCATTCTCACTTGCTCACTCTCTCTCATCCAAAGCTCATCTTCTTCCTCTCTCTCAAAGCTCTCATGTCTTATGTGTTGAGAAACATGGGCTATTGAGATAAAACCTTCATAACTTCACTCTACTCACTCTAGAGTTCTAGGTTTAGCAAGCCAAGCACTTTAGTTACCTCTAGGTTGAGGTAGGAGCTCAAGGTAGAGGCTTTCGGGTGGATCCTTCTTCGACAAAGAGAAGACTACGAGGAGAAGCCGTTCAAACCACTCCAAGGAGCAAGAAGAGAAGGAGTTCAAGACCTAGGTATAACCTCCCAACCGAGTAGTTAAACTTGTAGTTAGTTTGCTAGGTTTTTGTTTAGCAAAGATCCTCTGTTTAGTCCATGTTGCCTTGTGTCAAAAAATCTTTTTTTACCGTTTTCGCCTCCCCGTAAGAACCGGGGTGGGCAACGTGGACTTACAGTGTGCGCCACTTAGCAAATAGCGCTTTGTGCTCATAAACTAGTGCTTTGCACTCATCGACAGGCGCTCAGTGCCAAGCACGCCACGTGCTTCTCACGTGTGCGCTACCCAGCAGAAACGCTCTGCGCTCTTTGACTGGCGCAAAGCGCCAAGCGCGCCACGTGTCCCTCATGCGTGTGCTGATAGAACATAAACTGTTCTTTAAATAAAGCCCTAGAGCTATGATGAATACTCAGCATTCAATAAAAGACAGAAAAGCTGTCAGAACCCAAATCAATGCTCAGTATTGTCAAATGTTTAACATTTTAACTGAGTGGGCCAAGCCCAAGTTGGCCATAAACCCCTCATTCAGATTAATTGATCTCATATGCTCATAAATTTCAGATCTTAGTCCCAATTGGACTACAGATCTCCCAACCAAAATTGGTTCAAGGGTACATCTCTTCACTCCTCTGATATTTGTCGTTTTAATCCTTCAACGTCTTCAGAGAGGTGATGGGTCCCGACAACCAGACATTCTATGGACTATGGGGTCCTTAAACTTATGGACTATGATGTCCTTAAACTTTACAGACTATGACGTCTATAAACTACCATGGACTGTGGGGTCCTTAAACTCATGGACTATGATGTCCTTAACCTTGGACTATGGGGTCCTTAAACCCATGGACTATGATGTCTTTAACTTCGGACTGTGGGGTCCTTAAACCTATAGACTATGATGTCTCTAAACCTTATATACTATGACGTCTTTAAACTGGACCGTAATGTCCTTAAACTAACAATGGACCGCAAAGTCCCTAAATTAAAACAAATAGAGTCCAAATACTCTTTTGTTGGATCTAAATGATCCTGTTAAGTAGATCTTAGTCTAAAGTTAGACTAACGTATCCTTAACAAATGTTTAAGTTGATCTTAGTGTCAAATAAGACTAACATATCCTTAAACCCAAACTAAAACTCAAGTCTAAGAAAATATGGATTTGGACTAATCCACGCCCTACGGGCGACAACATAAATTAGTCTCCGTATACAATCCACGGGCAACCAAAAACAACACAAACACACACGACACGAAGTGACCATCTGGAGAAGGAGAAAATGGTTACCGTGATGCGGTAGCGTAATTAACTGCAGGGGGTTGCGCCTGCAGGGAAGAGCGTCACCACAATAAAAAAACCCTCAACGAGGGGGAATCTGACGAAGTCTGCTATATCGGCGGCATCCGTTTAAACCTTCGATACATAATTTCATAAATCAACTTGGCATCTTCGGAGAGGTGGACGGATAGCACCAAATAGCATCCGCCCTCGAAGTTCAAGGCTGGACGTCCCAACGTCCTGGTCGCGTATTTTCGGCGGAGAACAGATTCTGGCACGCCCGGTGGGACCTTTTCCTCTTTCCGCTCCACACTTCGTGTGTCGTGTTCGCGAACAAATCGCGGTTTGATATGGTTGCCCTTGGGTTCGAGATACTAAGATTTGGTTTTTCTCCTGTGCAGAAAAAAGAACATCAATGGCTTTCAACTGCACTAACTGCAACTGCAACTCTCGCTCTGTCCCGTCCGGAGGAGTGACTTACGGGCCCCAAGCGGCCTCCCTTTTCGCAATGCCGGTGGAACAAGTGACCCAGGCCACCACTGGACTATTCTTCAGGACCATGCTCTCGCCAACAAGTTTCAGCGCTCCTGTACCATCGCAAGAAGCTCCGAAGAAGTCGGTGTTTGATCGGCTTGCAGCAACTGCGGCCCCTCTCAACGGGTTGTCCAAGTCCACTGCCTCAGTTTTCAACAGACTGGGCCGAAGCTCAGATAGGCCCATGAAGAAGCCTGCAATTCCTGAAGGTGTTATCCTTAAGCGGTTAGCTATTCCTACTTCTGAAGTCACCAAGGCGATTTCTCCTGCTAAGGGGCCAGTCTTCATAAGACTGGTCGTTTCAGCATCTGTTCCAGGCGAAGTCATGAAGGCTGTTTACCCTATTCAAAAGTCGGCCTTCGCAAGACTGATTATCCCTCCTCAACAGACGTCAGTCTTCGACAGGCTAGCGCCAATAACAATCTCTCCTCAATGTAAGGGGCAAGAAGAAGCTCATCCAATAGCGGAGGTGATCCCGGTCGCACGACATGCTCGACGTCGCCACTGGCACCGAGTGAGGAAAGATGGGGGCAATTCCCCTTCTGGATTGACTCCACCAGCTCTAATGGTAGAAGTCGATGTTGCTGTTCCAACTGGGAATAACTTTGAACCACTAAGGAGGGTCCGCAAGAACTCTCCAACGGCTGTGCTGAAAAGATCTCCACCTATGGAGAACGCCACAAAGGCGAAGCTTGAACAGCTCCCTCAGCGGCTGTCCTCCAAAATTTACAAGGTCTGGCGTCAAGTCTAAGACTCGGTGATTGATCAAGACTACCCCCGCCGACAGGAAAAGTTGAAAGCGCGGCAAGAAGAAGACTATCCCGTCAAGCCACAGAAGGTGTCATCTGTTTGGGTACCCGTTGCAACAGCTCCCTCAACTTCGACCACTCACAAGAGGAGAAGGTCGGGAAAATTCCCGTGTCTGCGACAAATGTCAAGGGCACTGAGCCTAAACGCCCTAAGTCTAGGGGCATGGTGGTGCATACCGTCTATATGGCATCCGGAAAAGTGGATAGCCGTATCTCCACAGGTTATCGACCGCTTACGCGATCAGTGACTAAGGCTCAGGAGCAGCAACAACAAAAGCTCCAAGAGATACTAACAGCTATGGCCGCACTCACGGGACCAAAAGCAAGCCCGGAGATATCCTCGGAGCAACGTCATGAGCAGGAAACTGATGCCGAATTCCTTCGGAGAATGCTTGAGAAGAAAGACAAAGAGGCTGCGGAAAAAGCGGCCAACATAAAACAAATGGCCCTTTTATTCCAAGATATGGTGGGCATGATGATCCAGCCGGACCCTCCAGCCGAAGATCCTCCGGTAATAATCGAAGATGATAGAGGAGAGACATCAAATCCTCTTTCGGCTCTGTCAGCAGCCAAGGAGGAGACCATCTCCAAAGCCATGCTTGGTGATTATATAGCTCAGCAAATACGAGCTCATCAAGCGAATGAAGCAACTGGTCAAGTCGTCAGAACTGGGCGACCATATCTAGGATGGTACGATCAGATAAAGTACCCGCCAGGATACACAATTCCTAAATTCCATGTGTACAAGGGGACATGCAATCCCCATCAACACATTGCTCAGTTCAGGGCTTTCTGTGGCAACACTGGAGGGGATGATAAGCTACTGCTTTGCCAATCCGTCGGCAGCTTAGCAGAGACAGCTTTCGAACGGTACTCAGGGTTTCCCAACGACTCCGTCAAAACTTTTACGGAGATGGAATTGCTGTTTACCTAACGTTTCGCCAGCGCAAGCAAGCGCACCCCGATCACCGCGTTAATAAACGCCAGAGTGAAGCCAGGCGAAACATGGGTACAGTATGCGATACAGTGGCGGAATCTGTGGTCGAAGTGCAAGCAGCGCATCAAAGAAGCGCCTGCGGTAGGCATGTTCGTAGGGACCCTCGACCCTCAGGCGACCATTTCACAATTCATGATGTTCTTCAACCCAACTACTTTCCAGGCCTTGATTGACAAGCTGGCCCAAATAGATCAGATGGGTCACAGACCATCTCCTTTGAAGATGGAATCTCGAAATAAAAAGGGGAAAGGGAAAGCAAGCTTCGTCGCCAATGCTCAACAGCAGCCCAGTGGTCCAAAACTAACTGATCGCCAAGACGAGAAACAATGGTTCTTTAATAAGAAAATGAAGCGCCCTTATTCGTTTCCCCGGGACAAAACGAGGAGATTGTTCGAACTAGCGGTGCGCAACAGGCTCATTAACTTGCCGGATCCAAATCGCCCATTGCAACCCGGTGAGGCTAATAATCCCAATTATTGCCCTTATCACCAAGCGATAGGGCATCCAATCGAAGATTGCTTCGTCTTTAAAGGGTGGATTGAGAACCAATACCAATAGGGCAAATTCGCACTGTTCGAGAATTGGAAAGTAAACCCGCCCCAGTCGCACGCTCTCAAAAAGGCGGACACACCGGGGGCATCACGCTCTTTTGTAGAAGAAGCCCCATGGGGGGTCGTTCTTTCAGCCAAAACGAAAAGAACGCTGAAGGATCTCCAAACATGCCTGGCGATCAAATAGAAAAGTCCGCTGGAACTCGAAGTCATCAAGGGAATGTTGAAGCCCGCCCGACGCCAAAAATTGGTGAGGATGGTCCAAACGCTCAGGCCCAGCCGTCAAAGTCTTCAAAGAAAAAGAAGAAGACCAAAAAGCCCGTGCAGTCTAATGACAAGCGCACAGACTTACAGAAACATATTGATGCACTGGAAAAATATAACCAGAAAGCGCGGACCCCTGTCACACTTCAAGAGTTTCTCAACCACATCCTTGAGGACAGAAATGATGAAGGAGAAGACTTGTCGGATGAACCTGAGGATTATGTGGCAAGCTGTCATATGATCTCTCACTCGTCGATAGACAGTGAAGAAGCTCCTGACGCAGAGAAACTGGGGGCAGATCCCGAATCGGAGCTCCTAGGACCGTCAGACGAGATGATTGATGAATTCCTGAACAAAGCTCTTCTGAAAGGCAAGGCTGATCGAGAGCGCGAAACGGTTATATTTGGAAAAACCAAACGCCGGCGACTGAACAGAAAGATTGAAGCACCCCAACCAGATAGGAGCACTTCGGCCGCCAGCAAAAGCAGGTTCAATATGATGAAAAGGTTCGCTAAAGCCATATCGATGGGAATGAAGCTGCCACCCTCCGAAGGAAACACTTCTGATGAGATATACCTTAATGAAGAGGATGTGCATCCTAATTACTGTTTATATCATTGAAGGATTGCGCACCCCACCGAAGAGTGCAACGCCTTTAAAAATTGGTGTCAAGGGTATGTCGCTCACAGGCAACACTTCAAGAGGATGAAGCGTGAAGCTTGTCGACAGCGAAAAAATGCGACAGACGAGCGAGGAAGAGCTGCCGGCAACTATCGCATGGTTGATAATAGGGGATCGCAAGTTCTTACCTTCGGGAGAGATTCTGAAGAAGAAATGACTCTCGGCCCTCTCTTCAAAGAATCCACCACAGGAAAAGAGGAAGAACCGAAGAGCTGCGAGAACATTCAGCTGCGCAATCGCACGCTACCTGAAAAGAATTTCGGACCCGCAAACAAGAGATCGAACAAAAAGGATAATGGGAAAGAAAAGGCCCCTGAGGATATCGCCCTCGATGATTGAGTCGTCGAAGAGCTGGCAGCCAAGGACCCGCCTAAGAAAAACAAGGTGGATTACAATGTTCTGGCACACCTGAGGAAGATCCCCTCATAGTTAAGCATTCTTGACGCCCTTCTGCTATCTAAGGAGGCGAGAGATTCATTGATCAAGGCATTACAAGAGCCTGACCAATTTCAAGCTTTCCTAGCCGAAGAAAAGATGAAGGATGAACTGGAAGAAGTGCACACGGCCGATATCATCTTCAGCGATGAAGACCTCCTCTTCGGGATGTGCGAGCATAACCGTCCCCTTTATGTCTCCGGATACTGTCATGATATCAAGATAGGCAAGATCCTGGTTGACAATGGGTCTCCCGTCAATCTCCTCAATGTAAGAGTGTTAAAGGAAATCTGCATGAGCGTTCAGCACCTCGCTCGTGATAAAATCACCATCTCCGGGTTTGACTCCCAGTCATCATGGACGCTCGGGTTTGTGATACCGATGTTGCGCTTTGGGCTACTCGTCATGGACATCAAATTTCACGTCATTGACGCCAAGACATGTTACAATCTTTGCTCGGTAGGCCTTGGTTACACGAGTACAACATTATCCCTTATACACAATATCAGTGTATAAAGTATTTCAAGGATGGTCTCGAGTATACCGTGACAGGGGAGCTGAACCCATTCTCCGTGAATGAAGTCCGAAAATATGAAGATGCAAAATACTTCTTGCCAGACTTCGAAGACACAAAAAGATGCCATAAACTGAAGAACAAGGTTATCACCACTATTCCGGTCTTCGGAAGTGATACTGAGGAGGAAGAAGAAATAGTTTATTCAGGGTCGCCCCAATGCAACAAGCCGGGACCGTCCACTCCTATTATGGTCTTCGGCAGCGACTCGGAAGATGAGGTCAATGCCGTATTTTCTGTTCGGCCATCAATACAAGCCTTCGCTGGCGATGATCGGAGCTTGCAAATCGCCATGGTTCCGCAAGAGCATTACAAAGAGCTCGACGCACTTGATACCTACAGTGTGTAAGAACTACAGACGTTCTACGTCCCTCCCAGGCGAAAAGATGAAAAGGTGATCCTCTTTTATCGATCCGCGGAAACCAAAGTGGAGAAAGAAATATGGCATGGCGCTGATTCTCCGCTTGATAGGCTCCAGCCCATCCGTCTGCCCAGATACTACACAGAAGGGTTAAAAAGGTTGTTGAGGCGCCAAGGCATACCCTTCAAACAGACTGCTCGAAAAGCTAAGTTCTATGACAGGATCTGGAACATCCTCGGAACTTAGCGAAAATTGCCCAACGGGAGAATGGAAATGATCGGGCTTGGATATGTTCAATCCAAGAAACGGGAGCGATTCCATAGCTGCCACGTCATACATGATGTTGATGAAAAAGGAGATGCTCTAGTAGAAGACGCTAACCCTGAACCAAAACGAGGTCTCACCATGAAAGTGCCAAGTTCGTCGTTCGAAGAACAGATGGATAGGCTAATAAGGGAAGCGGGTCAAAAGGTCCGGGATGATCATAGCCGCGAAATGGCCATCTATGAGAAAGCCAGAACATAGCGCCTCCTTCAGCAGGCTATGAAAAATGACAATGCCCTTCGTCGCCAGCCTGTCACAAAGAAAACTCGACGCAGAGGTAGAAAAAAGTTAAAGAACGGAAAAAACGTTCGACAGCGGCAAAGCGGGTCCAAGAAGCCACACGATCGAGAATTGGGCAGCCTGGATCCGTCTCTTATAAAGAAGATGGGTCGAGCATATTCTTTTCCCCAAGACAAGACAAGAAGGATATTCGATCTTGTCATAAAATATCAGATGATGACACTTCAGGAGTCCAAGCATCCCGAGCAAGCAGGCCAGGTCTCTCACCCAAACTATTGCTCCTATCACCGAGTGATAGGACATCCTCTCGAAGACTACTTCACATTCAAAGACTGGGTAGAAGACAAGTATCAGCAAGGCAGGTTCGTTCTATCCAGCAATTGGAGGGTAACCCCAGCAGATAAGCATGAATCAAAAGCCGCACATGCAGCGAGAGTACAGCCGGATCGACATCGGTCTTGGAAACGATCACGTACCTGTCATGTGATAACGCTGTCAGGAGAAGGGGTACCCGAGGATATGATAGACCTCCCCTGGTGCTTTGAAAACGATGATAACGAGGTGATCTCAAAGTTTCCGCCGGCGGCAAAAGAGCTGGAAGATGGGATACATACTACTGCAGATAACCTCAAGAAAATCAACTTGGGGACGGCAAGTGACCAACGGCCGACGTTCGTCAGTGAGCTGTTGTCTGAAGAAAGGGTGGCTACGCTCAAAGATGTGCTCATGCAGTATAAAGACTGCTTTGCATAGAACTATTCCGAAATGCCGGGACTAGATCCAGAGATAGCAGTACACAGATTGGCGATATCTCCTGACGTCAAGCCGGTCAAACAAGCAACGAGAAGAATGCGGCTCGAGCTTGAGATGAGCATCAACGCCGAGGTCAAGAAGCTAATCGACTCTGGTTTCATCCAAGAAGTTCAATACCCTGACTGGATCGCCAATATCGTCCCAGTGATGAAGAAAAATAGGATAGTGCGTATCTGCGTGGATTTTCGAGACCTCAACAAAGCATGTCCGAAGGATGATTTTCCCGTACCAGTTACTTAGCTGATGATAGACAACACGTCCACTCACGAAGTCTTCTCCTTCATGGACGGCTCATAAGGATATAATCAGATAAAGATGCATCCCGAGAACCAAAAGCATACCGCTTTCCGGACCCCTTTGGGAATATTCTGCTACAAAATAATGCCTTTTGGTCTGAAGAACGCCGACGCTACCTATCAGAGGGATATGGCGAAGATTTTCGACGACCTTATACATGAAGTCGTCGAATGTTATATTGACGACCTTGTGGTGAAAAGAAAATCGCACGAAGAGCATTGGGAGCATCTAAAAATAGTGTTCCAACGTCTTCGGAAATACAACTTGAAAATGAACTCTCTCAAATGCGCGTTTGGAGTTTCCTCGGGCAAATTCCTAGGGTTCATCGTACGACATCGAGGCATCGAAATAGACCCATTGAAGATCAAGGCGATTATGGAAATGCTTCCGCCAAGAACTCTCAAGCAATTGCGGTCTCTCCAAGGAAAGCTCGCGTATATCCGGCGATTTATGACCAATCTTTCTGGCAAATGCCACCCCTACAGTCACCTAATGAAGAAGGGAACCCCTTTCATCTTGGATCGCAAATGCCAAAGTGCACTGGACGAAATCAAGCAATACCTGCAGAATCCTCCGGTGCTAACCGCTCCGGTCAAGGGAAAGCCTCTCATTCTTTATACAACCGCCCTCGAGGGTTCTCTAGGCGCATTATGGGCACAAGAAAATGACCAAGGGAAGGAGAGAGCCCTCTACTACTTGAACCGAGTTCTCCTGGGGGCAGAAAACAAATACTCCCCCATCGAAAAACACTGCCTGGCGCTGATCTTCGCGATAACGAAGGTCAGACACTACGCTTTAGCGCATGAGGTCCACCTCATATCAAAAGTGGATCCTCTCAAATATTTGATGTCAAGAGCCATATTATCGGGACGACTTGCTAAATAGGCCCTGCTCTTGATGGAGTTCTCGATAACTTATCGTCCTCTCAAGGCAGTGAAAGGCCAGGCCATTGCCGACTTCCTCGCTGAGCATCCGATACCCGCCGATTCTCTCTTGAACTGCGAATTGCCAGAAGAGCACGCGTTTTACACGATCGATGGGGAGAAAGGAGGGAGTGATACCCGATGGGAATTCTATTTCGACGGAGCATCTTCTATGAAGAAGCGAAAGCATAACTCCCCTATGATCAAATCTGGGGTGGGCCTCATCTTCGTGACTCCACAAGGAGAGATAATGCGCTTTGCCTTTTCCCTAACAGCGCTGAGGAAAAATAATGAAGCTGAATATGAAGCTTTGATAGCATGTCTTGAGATCGCTGTCGACATGGGAATTGAAAACCTCCTTATATACGGAGACTCCCAACTGGTCGTTAGCCAAGTAAAAGGCGACTATCAGACGTGCAAATCGGAGTTGGTAAAGTACGGCGAAAGGATACAACAATTGCTGACTCAAATCCCTGCCTATGCCCTGGAAAGCATACCGCGCGCGAAAAATAGCAAGGCGGACACATTAGCCAAGCTCGCTAAAGAACTGGCCGACGAGAACCTCGATGACGTGAGGATCGTTGTGCAAAGCCGTCGGGTTCTTGCACCGGCAGAAATATCTCCCGAGTCGTCCAAAGAAAAGGGAGCTGCCGAGCAAACGACCCTACAAATAAAAGACCAGGAAAAGGCTAAAGATTGGAGGGCAGTCTTTATATACTACTTCAAATCTCGTCAAACACCTGAAGATGCGTCGTCAAGACATCAGTTCATGAAACGAGCTCTATCCTTTGCCTTTGTCAATGACACTCTGTATAAGAGATCGTTCGACTCCCAGTGGCTAAGATGCCTGGGATCTGAAGAGGCAAAGAGAGTCGTCCAAGAAACTCACGACGGACTCTGCGGTTCTCACCAAGCCGGGCCGAAGATGAAGCTGAAGATCAAAAGGATGGGCTATTATTGGCTTACAATGATCCAAGACTGTCTCGAATACGCGAAGCAGTGCCACTCATGCCAGATTCACGGGGACTTTATCCACCAGCATCCAAATCCGCTACATCCAACAGTGGCTAGCTGACCATTCGAAATGTGGGAAACTGACATAATCGGGCCCACTGAATGGCATCGTCCAGAGGACATTGGTTCATATTGGCAACAACCGATTATTTCTCTAAGTGGGCGGAAGCAATACCGCTAAGAGAAGTGAAGACGGAGAATATCCTCCATTTTTTCAAGACACACGTCATTTACCGGTTCAGCACTTTGCGACGGATTATCTCCGATAATGGGCCAGCCTACAGAAGCCACAAAATCAGCCGTTTCGCACAACAACATAATATAGATTGGAGATACTCTTCGGTTTATAATCCCCGAGATAACGGTCTAGGTGAGGCTTTCAACAAGAACTTGACGAAGATCGTGAAAAAGACGGTGTCCAAAAATAAGAAGGACTGGCACGAGAGATTGCATGAAGCTCTCTGGGCTTATCGAATTGCGTTCAAAACGGCCACAAACACAACGCCGTATGCATTGGTATTCGGCACAGAAGCGGTACTCCCCCTCGAGATAGAGTTATCCTCTCTACGAGTGGCGGTTCGTTACAAGCTAACAGACGAAGACAATGCTCATCTTCGGCTTGAGGAGCTCGACGCCCTTGACGAAACCCGGCTCATGGCGCAACAAAACCTGGAGGCTTATAAAGCAAAGATGATACGCTAATTCGAAAGTTTGGCTAGGCCGAGAATATTCTGCCAAGGCGAACTCATGCTAGTGGTCAAAAGACCTATGATCCCCAATCGTGCCAAGCGGGGGAAACTCGAGCCGAACTATGAAGGCCCGTACATCATAGACAAACTTTACCAGGGTGGAGCCTATCTACTCATGGACATGCATAGTGAAAGACCTTCAAGGCCAATAAACGGTCGCTTCCTAAAAAAATACTACGCCTGACGAGTCACGGCCTAGGTCAACAATACATGACGATGCCTATGTCCGCTCGCTATCTTCCTAAGCCCAAACTCTATAAGTAGTAGTCGGCAAACGGACCGGAACGTCCCTAAACTAACGATAGACCACTATGTCCTTAAACTGGCTGTTGACCGAGATGTCTATAAACTACTATGGACCGCAGCATCCCAAGGCTGACACAAAAAAAAACGGTACGTCCATAAGCGAAATAGGCATGGATGAAAACCCGAAAGGGCTCCGTGAGTAAAAACAGCAGGATTACCGGCGAGTTTTGTGAAAACCCAAAGGGCGCAATCTCGTTAAAAGACACTTGCAAGGTCCTCTCGACCCTGTAAGGAGAAACCACCTGCGTAAGAGCCTTACGACTCACAAAGGAGAAACACACATAGGGATCCCCACGATTCCTAAGGAGAAATTACACTTGCGAGATCCTCACGACTCGTAAGGAGAACCCTCTTATGAGACCCTCATGGCTTATAAGATTCAAAAATCTTAAGCTACAGGGATCTGAACCTGTTCTTAAGCCATCACAATCCCCAGATTGCCCTACAAGCGGTTCAATACTGACCCTTGTATACAATCCACGGGCGCGAATAAACATTTCCTTAAAAAAGTCCCACCCGCGACTAGGGATATGTTTACACAGTGGACAACCCTTGTAAGTCCTCTCGACTTATAAGGAGAAAACACTCTTGTAAGATCTTTACGACTTCTAAGAGAACACACACTTGGGAATTCTCATGATTCTTAAGGAGAAAACGCACTTACGAGATCCTCACGACTCGTAGGGAGGAATACCTTCATGAGACCCTTACGGCTCATGAAGTTAAAAGCCTTAGTCGACAGGATCCTAACCCTGTTCGCTAAGCCACCTTTGTTCGACATCGACACAGGCAAATGATGATTCGCTTCTGGCAATATCCCAGTTGTAGCGATACTGATGCCTAAATCGGTATCAGATCCCAAGTCCCATGCTCGCGATAAAAAATCAGTGAGCCAAAAAATGCATATGAAATAGCCAAAATGATGGGGCAACTTGCAACGAAATCAGCAAGTAAAAATATATGCATACAAAATAGTCGAAATGGTTGGGCAATTTGCAATAAAAAAAAACAGCGAGTAAAAAAAATAGCCGAAATGATTGGGCACCACGAAAAATAGCCGAAATAATTGGGCAATCGCGACTTTCGCGATGTAAAAGCTGAAATGATAGAGCATCACAGAAAGAAAAATATATGAAATAAAACTTTTTGCCCTACAGGTGAGATCACCTCGATCCCTGTATACAATCCAGGGGCATAAACAAAGAGGGAACCATACCTTCTCACCAGGCTCCATCAGAAAGAGAGCCAAGTCTCGACGGTTCACAGACAGCCTAGAGATCACCAACAGCGTTCCTCCTCATTCCAGCAGGATTCAGACGCGACAATCAACCTTAGAGCCATGGCAAAGTCCTTGTTCCAAACCTCGACGGTTCACAGACAACCGAGATAGCAAATCCTGGTCCCGTAGAACACAGCTAATGTCAATCCTGACCCCGTGGGAAATGCCCAGAGCACCTTCTGGTCCCATAGAACACGGCTAATGTCAATCCTGACCCCGTGGGAAACTCCCAGAGCACCTCCTGGTCCTGTAGAAAACGGCTAATGTCAATCCTGACCCCATGGGAAATGCCCAGAGCACCTCCTGGTCCCATAGAATACGGCTAATGTCAATCCTGACCCCGTAGGAAACGCCCAGAGCACCTCTTCGTCCCGTAGAACACGGCTAACGTCAATCCAGACCCTGTGGAAAACGCCCAGAGCAAATCCTGGTCCCGTAGAACATGGCTAAAGTCAATCATGACCCCGTGGGAAACGGCCAGAGGAACCCCTGACCCCGTGAAATGCGGATAAAGTCAATCCCTGACACCATGAAATGCGGATAAAGTCAACCCCTGACACCGTGAAATGCGGATAAAGTCAACCCCTGACACCGACACCGTGAAATGCGGATAAAGCCAACCCCTGACACCGTGAAATGCGGATAAAGCCAAACCCTGACACCGTGAAATGCGGATAAAGTCAATCCTAATTCCGTAGGAAACAGCCAGAGTAAACTCTCGAACTCCCCGTCCCCTCCCGGCCCGTAGAATACGGCTAAAGTCAATCCTAACTCCATGGGAAACAGCCAGAGTAAACTCTCGAACTCCCCGTCAAAGCAATGCTTTGACTCGGGAGCAGGTCAACTCAACAATCACTTATGAGTCCTCTCGACTGGTAAGGAGAAAATTTTCTTGTGAGATCTTTATGACTCTCAAGAGAATACGCACTTAGGAATCCTCACGATTCCTAAGGAGAAACCACACCTGCGAGATCCTCTCGACTCGTAGGGAGAAAAGTCTTTATGAGACCCTCACGGCTCATAAAGTTGAAAAATCTTAGGTGGCAGATCATAACCCTGTCTTCTAAGCCATCATTGCCTTACAGAGAGGTCAATGTAGATTTTCTACAGGCTACACTCTCCTAAGTCAAACATCGACAAGAAAGGAAACAACCACTTACAAGTTCTCTCGACTCATAAGCAAGAAAAACTCTCTTGTGAGATCCTTACGACTTTCAAGGGAAAACACACTTAGAAATCCTCACGATTCCTAAGGAGAAAATAATCTAGGGATCCTCTCGATCTGTAGGGAGAAAATTCTTTATGAGACCCTCACGGCTCATAAAATTGAAAAGTCTTAGGCAGCAGACCTGAACCTGTTTCCTAAGCCATCGTTACCCAGCAAAGAGTCCAAGATGGACTGTCACTTACTATCTACAAGCCACACTTGCCAAAATCACATGGCAACGACACAGCAAAGAGAAGAAAGCAATAGTAGAACAAAAAAATGTGTATCTTTTATTCATGAATTCAATGGAGTACAAGTTCAATCATATGAAAGAATAAAAGAATGGATACATGTTATTCAAAGATTACAAGCGTTCAATCTATGCAAAACAGCTACTGAGAAGGAAGTATTTTCAATAAGTCAGCAAGTTGCTCACGCACTCCTTTCAATTCCTTTTCATGGTCAGCCGCTGCGGCCAGCTCCGCTTTGACTCGAGCCCTTTGCTGCAAGCATGATAAAACCTTCCCATCGATTTCCCGCTGGGCAGCTTCGCGACACTGCGCAACCCGCTCAATAGAGTCAAGCTTCCGCCTCAATGCCAGCCCATCCGAAATGCATCGCTGCAAATTGTCAAAGATGGCTCTCAGTTGCGCGACATTGCTTCAACTTGGGCGTTCAGCCGGGCAGATTCACCTGAAGCCTCCTCACGTTCCTTCCGCCTCAAGGTCACTTCTTGTTCGAAATGGCGGAGGAAGGACACGCTATGCTCAACCCACGTAGCCCGCCGGGAGTTCAAATCCATAATCTCAGGAGAAGGACGCCTGAGCTCAAGCTCATGTAGGCAGGTCTCAATCTTCCTGCAGTGGTTAACCCAAGACTTAATGACGCCCTCATTATGGAAGTTCACAAGCGTCGCCAATATTGGATTAACCTCGGCAGCAAAATCTGCAGCGAATATAGGGGCCTCCGCGTCAAGCTCCTCGATGTAGTCACTCAACATACGCAAACTGGTCACAGCTCCTTTTCAAGATGGACGTCTAGAAAAAGGTCCTGCCGACATTATGTGCGAGACTCGAACGGAGCTGGAGTCGGTGTGACCGCTGCAAAACAAATCATAATCAGAAGTCGGCTCAAGAAATAAAGAAAAAATACGCTAACAATAGAGTCTACTATACCGGCTGCAACAGGGGGCAAAGCTGGGAGTACTGGTGGCGCGACGATACCCTCGTCCCCTCCTTCAATTTGTAAGGCTACAAGTAATGCAAAGAAGAATTAGCAACGACATGGCTGCTCATTAGAGAAAAGAAAGGACGTCGGTGAGAAAAGATACTCACCGGCACCAGCGGGCAGACTAATCTCCGACTGGAAGGAGAAGTGCCAGTTCAGTACCTGATACAAGTGATCAAAGAGAACTCTTGCAAGATCATGAGGATACATGGTCAGTACACGGAAGATGCTGTCCCTAATTTAAATTAATCACAAACCCATACCTTCCAACATTTGAGAAGATATAAGAGGAGACGAAGGGGCGGCAACCGTCAGAGCGGCAGCTGGTAGTGCTTCTTCAGGTGTCGCAACCTCAGCGCTCACCACACCTACATTCGAAAGGAACAAGATGTCATCAGAAGAGATTGCAAAACGAAAAGAATGTAGCGATCCAAGACCTACCAGACAGGTCATCAGCCAAAACGGTGGCGGAAGCATCACCAAGTATCACGACTTCTTCGATCTCATTTGGGGGGATGGTTTCACCGCCCGTAGCCTCATCCCCTGATTCCATGAGAGCCGTCGTGACACTCACAATGCCAGGCAATGTCAGGGAACCGCAGGCGGAAAGAGCGGCAATTGGAGCAGTCCCGGACTCTTAGGAAAGAGTAGCCGCTTCGGGCTCAGTGGTTGCCGTCATCTCACCCGCCGCCTCCTCACCAGGACTTGGCCCTGAAGGGTAAGATATATGAGAATCTGAAGATCAAATTCTGACTAAAGGACCCAGTGTTACGTTACCTTGGGACGGCTTTTCAATTTCTTCCCGAGCTGCGCGTACCGCTTGTCGATGAGCGGTAGACAGGGCAGCCGGGGCACCCTCTGAAGAAGCAAGGACAGAGGAAGCAACGCTCGAGCCTGCACCTACAGCCAAGGCGGCATTACGTTCTCTTGCTGCACACCTCCTGCGCTTCCTTTCTGCCTGGGCCGTGAGAGCTGATCTTCTCAGGACCTCCGTCAAGGAGACGTCATCGTCCGCGCCAGGAGTTACCTATGGAGCCGTTATGGCGTCCGTCATCGGTTGCTTAAGCGAAGCCTCTTTTGGCAACACCGGGGAAGCTGGCACTTCGGTAGCCGGCCATGGAAGCATCTCCGCACCACCCTGCGAAATCGGCACGGCACTCGGGATAACATGGGTCGAAGTAGTCCCTGCGATAAGATGAAAAAAGGGTCAGACTATCCATGAAGGAAAAGGGAATAAGGGTATAATGAGCCGAAATATACCAAAGCCCAACGAAGCGCGAAGTCTCTCTTCCTCCTCCAAAGTCTTGAGGGAAGCCGCGATAGCCTCTTCAGTAGAGATGCCTGTGGAAGAAGAAGTGTCAGTCAAAACATGATAATAAAAAAAACATAACAATGAAAAGATACGATTGAAGTCTACCTGACTGCGTAAGGATGACCAATCCTGCTTGGTGGCTAGCTAATCGCTCGGAAGCTGCAAGAGCAGCCTCGAGGTCGGTATCATCCGGCACCATAAATAAGCTTTCGTTGGTCCCATATTTGCTTAGGCCCTCGCTATAAGGAGCATGAGGCTCCTGGCCGAGTACAACGTCTACAGAAAGAATCGACTTTTTCTTCTTCTACGAGTGAGTACCGGTCGCCGGTAACACGGGCTTGCGCTTAGCGGGCAAACTTCGGGCGGCGAGTCCTAATCTTCGCACCCAGGCCGAACTCAGGAGACGCCACAGCTGCCACTTCAACGGGAGCACAGGGTAGCGACAACTCAGGCATCACACGCAGGACTACAGCCGCAACAACCTCTCTCAAAGGAGGATGAACGACGGTCCATTGCTTCAAAGGAATAGCTGGATTACCAGCAGGAGCTGCACCCTTACGATCAAGCAACAACTTCTTTTCCTCCCTGATGACAGCACCCATCGCATGCGGGTACCACGCCACGTACACGTTCAACACCTTTGGGACGCAGCTTGGCTCACTGATAAAAAAGTTAGAACCGGTGTTGAACCTCATGAAATGGTGTAGCGTGCCGCGGATGCCTTCTTCTGTGGCGGGCGGCTCAGCTAGAAAGGCTTTAAGCGGAACACCCTAATTGTAGCTAGATTGTTGGGCGAAACGATGCGGGTTGTATCTCATAAACAACACCGCATCATTCTGCCTAAACACCAGAAAGCCCGGCCTGATCGAATATAGGTGGAGAATCTCCTGAGCTTTCAAAGCAGAGGCGCCATCTTTAAAGATGTCCCGCAGCGGTTGCACAGCCTTCTCAGATTCTTTACTGATACTTAAGACCTTGTCAACAAAGGTCATGCCATCCCCGACGATACGCGGGCGAAGGAGTAAACCCTAAGCCTCTCGTGGAGTCGGTTCCAAAATAGAAGCGTCTACCAGCCGCAACAGTCGAGGAAAGTTATATCTTTCATAAAAAGGGGTCTTTTGTGAATTCCAAAGGCGCCAAGCACATGCAACTCGAGCCACGAGGTGAAATAATGCATTGAGAAGTTCACGGGCTGCACCCCCGGTTGAGTAGTATCTGCCGCTAGGCTAAGCCCGTGATACAAATGGGCTAACCCAGCGACCCCGACGGCCACTTTTACCCCAATAACCATTCGATGCGCTGGGTAGAAGACGGACGGCCTCATACGGCGAGGGTGAATCGAAAGCGCAAACCAGCTCAGCCATAGCCCGAGAAACCCCAAAAAGAACGTTTCTTCGTCGATCCCAGGAGCTTCAAGCTCTGCAACAGGGACGACCGGGGTGTCGGGAAGAAAGAAACTCTTCTGATTCGCCTTCGCCGTTAGCAGGTTGCCCAAACCTAAGCCAAAAGGATCATTAAGTTTGGCGAACTTCGCGGCTTCCTTCGACAGTACTTCCGAGCGTAGAAAACGAGCGATAAAATCCGTAAATTTAACCCCACGGCTCCCAGACTCGAGAAATAGGCCCTCGTAGATATTCAACACCTTAATCAAACTTGGTGATTGATGTTGAATGGCGTTGTTCGGGGTAAGGCCCATCATTACCGACTTGGCGGCAAAGACGTACTCATCATGAGGAAGTAGTTCCTTATAATGCTCCCCTCTAACAGGCAAGCCAGAAATCTCCGCGAACCCCTCTAAAAAGATGGAGACATCCCAATCCAACAAAAGGAAGGTGTGAGTTGAAACGTTCCATTGTTCCAAAAAGACTTTTACCCACTATGTAGGAGGCGTGGAGTACTGAAAGAGAGAAACGTAAACTGTGGGATACAACCCAAGCCTCAGCAACTGCAACCTCTTGGCGGACAGAATATACCGGGCCCACTGCAAATATCCAGCTGGATGACGGGGAGTCAAGCCTATGTTGTATGGCTGTCCCCAAGGGCGCGACTCATCCTGGCATATATGCCGCCCTAGGATATCCAATGCCATTGGAGGCTGTATGGGTATTGCAGCCATAGAAGGTTGAAGGAGACCATCCGAAGTCCAATTAATCTCATCCACGGCATAGTTCACCGGGGGTGGGTCAGCGTAAGAGATCACCAAAATGGGCTCCGAGGGTATCGCGCAAGAAAAGCTCCGCCGACCCCTGATGATTTGGTTATACCATGTTCCCCATAAATGAAGATTCTTGTGCTCCGGATCATGGCCTTTGATCAGTGCAAAAACTTCTCGGTCCACTGGTGCTGCGGGGAATCCGCTTTCCGAACGGACGAACGGGAAGGAAGTGTCGAAAGACATAGTACCTGCGCGGAAAAGAATAAATTTTCAGCCGCCAATGCTACAGATTAAATTCCATCACTAGGTACTTTAAATCCATACCGCACTGCATTGCAGTGAAAAGGGACCAAAGGGGACCCACATAATCTAGATGACAGTTCATCATTAATAAAAAACAGTCTCATCATTTGATGAGACTGTCATTAAACGAGGAAATCCTTAAAAGATTCTCATTTAATGAGAACTTCTCAGGCCAAGGAGTAAATCTCCCCTTGAGAGCAGTGCTCTGTGATAGAATGACATCTGTCAGATTCTAATGATAAAGAAATAAAAAAAATTCCCCAAAGAAAATTCCTCAAGAGCCTTGCTCTGTAAAAATGATGGAATAACCCATCAGAAAAATTGAAGTAAAGTTTTCAATGAATTAAAATTCTGAGATCTTTAAGATCTATGAACAAACTCTTAAGAGTTCTTTATGAAAGATTAATAAATCTACCTGATTTGAAAAGAGCAAAACTCTGTTAATGGGTTAAGAAACCCCAAGAAAGATCTCTTTAGATCAATGATTTCAAGAGAGCAAAGCTCTGTTAATAAAACCTAAAAAGGGGTTTTCTTTAGATCAAAGATCTATGAAGAGTAAAACTATGTTAATAGGTGAAACCTTAGATTATTAAATAATCTTTTAAAAGATTTAATCTTTACCTAAATTTTGACAGAGTTCTGTCCTTAAGAAAGTTCTTAAGACAAAGAGCTATGCTATAAAAAAGAATTAATTCTCAGGAAAAAACAAGGAAGAAGATGAACAGAAATCATCTCAAGGGCCAAAGGTCCTATTTATAGGCACTGAGATACTGTTTCAACTTCTGAGTTGATCCAAACGCGCAGATGCTGCAACCGCTGCACTCACATGTGGGCACGTGAGTGCAACGGTGGGGGGGCATTTGTTTCCTCAATCAGAGCAAAGGTCTGTTCAAATTTCAAATTTTGAAATGAAACAGCGCCAGAGAGAGTCAAAGACTCTGAGACAGCGCTCATGTGCAAAGCACATGAGCGCTAGCGCTAAGAGCGCTGCACCCTAAGCAGTGCACCACGTGCAAAGAACGTAAGCGTTAGCGCTAAGTGCGCTGCACTCTAAGCAGCGCACCACGTGCAAAGCACGGGAGCGCTAGCGCTGGAACTAAATGTTCCCAACCGTTGGATCAAAGATCCAACGAACATGATTAAAAATCAACAATTGACCAGAATAAAATTCTGTTAAGAAAAGATTCCTCAAAATCTTCCCGAACAAAAAAATTGTGCTCTGTAAAATAGAGCACCGTCGGATCAATGATCCAGTGGTGATTAAAAATCACTAAAATACAGAATAAATTCTGTGTGGGGAAAGATTTCCCAATCTTGTTAAAAACAAGAAGATTGCCTTCTGTAAATCAGAAGCTCTTGGATCAAAATTCCAACGGGGGAGACATCCCCAAATCAATTAGAGAAAAGATCTCTACAACTGATTGAACAAATCAGCCTTGCCCTATATAAAGGCCCCAAGACTTCAAGTCTCAAAAAGAGGAACCCCCCATAAAATTTGAGAAATCTCAGAAAGAAGAGCAAGCTCTCAGAAGAAGAAGATTTTCTTCAAGGTAAAAAGAATAAAAAAACAAAATCGTCTCATATAAAAAGTAGAATTCACTTTTTTCTTTAAGATCATAGATTTATAAGACCAAGGTCTTTCACAAAGAGATCAAAAGATCTCATCATAAAAAAATAATAAGAAGAAAAACATAATTCTTCTCACAGATCATAGATCTATAAGACTAAGGTCTTTTACGAAAAGAGATCATGAATATCTCATTACAAAGGGGGGGGGGGGAGAATAATTCAATTCTCTTAGGATCACAAATCCATAAAGGCAAAGCCTTCCGTCAAAATAAGAGATTGAAATATCTCCTATAAAATAAGAACTTTGTTCTTAGAATCTTGAGACAAAGTCTCTTATAAGCGAGAATTTATTTTCTCAGATCATAAAGTTGATCAAATAGCGCTTTACGCTCTTGGACTGGCGCTTAACGCCAAGCGCATCACGTGCTCCTCACGTGTGCGCCACTTAACAAATAGCGCTTTGCGCTCTTGGACTGGCGCTCATTGCCAAGCGCACCATGTGCTCCTCATGTGTGCGCCACTTAGCAAATAGCGCTTTGCGCTCATAAACTAGTGCTTTGCGCTCATCGACAGGCGCTCAGCGCCAAGCACACCATGTGCTCCTCACGTGTGCGCTACCCAGCAGAAGCGCTCTGCGCTCTTTGACTGGTGCAAAGCGCCAAGCATGCCACGTGTCCCTCACGCGTGCACTGATAGAACATAAACTGTTATTTAAATAAAGCCCTAGAGCTATGATGAATACTCAGCATTCAATAAAAGACAGATAGGCTGTCAGAACCCAAATCAATGCTTAGCATTGTCAAATGTTTAACATTTTAACTGAGTGGGCCGAGCCCAAATTGGCCATAAACCCTTCATTCGGATTAATTGAGCCCATATGCTCATAAATTTCAGATCTTAGTCCCAATTGGACTACAGATCTCCCAACCAAAATTGGTTCAAGGGTACATCTCTTCACTCCTCTGATATTTGTCGTTGTAATTCTTCAACGTCTTCAGAGAGGTGACGGGTCCTGACAACCAGACATTCTATGGACTGTGGGGTCCTTAAACTCATGGACTATGATGTCCTTAAACTTTACAGACTATGACGTCTATAAACTACCATGGACTGTGGGGTCTTTAAACTCATGGACTATGATGTCCTTAACCTTGGACTATGGGGTCCTTAAACCCATGGACTATGATGTCTTTAACCTCGGACTGTGGGGTCCTTAAACCCATAGACTATGATGTCTCTAAACCTTATAGACTATGACGTCTTTAAACTGGACCGTAATGTCTTTAAACTAACAATGGACCGCAAAGTCCCTAAACTAAAACAAATAGAATCCAAATGCTCTTTAGTTGGATCTAAATGATCCTGTTAAGTAGATTTTAGTCTAAAGTTAGACTAACGTATCCTTAACAAACGTTTAAGTTGAACTTAGTCTCAAATAAGACTAACGTATCCTTAGACCCAAACCAAAACCCAAGTCTAAGAAAATACGGATTTGGACTAATCCATGCCCTACGGGCGACAACATAAATTAGTCTCTGTATACAATCCACGGGCAACCAAAAACAAAACAAACACACACGACACGAAGTGACCATCTGGAGAAGGAGAAGGTGATTACCGCGATGCGGTAGCGTAATTAACTGCAGAGGCTTGCGCCTGCAGGGAAGAGCGTCCCCACAATCAAAAAACCCTGAGGGGGAATCTGACGAAGTCTGCTATATTGACCGCATCCGTTTAAACCTTCGATACATGGTGTCATAAATCAACTTGGCATCTTCAGAGAGGTTGACGGATAGCACCAAATAGCATCTGCCCTCGAAATTCAGGCCCGGACGTCCCAACATCCCGGTCGCGTATTTTCGACAGAGAACATCTGACACATCATACTTCATCATCAATCGATCATGATATACATTTTTCTTTATTATTTCACTTTATACTTCACTTCATTTCTTGGAGACTTACCGAGCGAAAGTTCGCTGACGGGCATTCCATCCTTCTTTGTTTTCTTGGAATGTTCACCAGATATCGTGGAGGCTGAGGAGGTGGACACTACCCAGGAATAGCATGAACAAATTGCGACCCAGGCCTAGACTAGTTATCTTTTTCTTAATTTATGTATGCCACCTGTTTAGGCATTTCCATTCTTGTATTTTTTTCAGTTGAAATCATGTATTGTAAATAAATCAAGTTCAATGTAAATAAAGTTGTTGAAGTTTAAATCTCATATTTATTTCTTTTTATTTTATATTAATTATTTTACGCTTAGCGTATTTATTCTGGGAAATGACCTTCTCGAAATAAATACGTCGCGGCATCGTTACGTACTTGCTTCCGTCTACTGGGAAGCGGGGCGTGACAATAAAAGATGGGGAAAAAAGAGAGAGACCCCCCCATAAGGTTCTGCAAACAAAAAGATAGAAACTGCAACGGAGAATTCAATTCTTTTTCAAAGAAGATCTACTTGTTCTTTCAAACCCTAGATAATGAAAAAGTAGAGATAAAATGTATCTCTTTTGCCTAGCATAAAGAAAATAAGGGTTAAACCCTTCATAAAAAGAACTCAGATCTTTCTCTGATCTGAGATTTGCAAAGCAAATCTCCTCACAAGTTGAGAATTTAATTCTAATCGGGAAGATTTTGTTCTTCAAACTCAAAATCTAGGAGAAAGAACTAGATTAAAAAAAGGAGAGAAGAGAACTTATGGTTCTAGAAATTTAATTCCTCTGAAAACAGGGTTTAACCCTACGTAAAAGAACTTAATATAAAAAGAAACTTAGTTCTCCAATAAAAAAAAGAGATGATCCCAGATCTTCAAAAACAAAGATCTTGGTGATCATTAATGGCCAAAATGCCGTTAATAGAGATTCGGTCTTTAAAAAGAAAAAGACTTGGCGCCTCATGTGAAACACATGTGAGTGCCCAAAAGATCTCCTTAAATGAAACCCAGCGCCTCACGTGCTTCCCATGTCAGCGCCCAAAATAAAGGACTCAGCGCCTCACGTGCTTCCCACGTGGCGCTTAAAATAGAAGGCCTAGCGTCTCACGTAAAATACACGCGAGCGCCGAGTAAAAGTGCAGAAGCACTATAAAATTAGTCAAAATGACCAAGTCTTAGCACCGATTGGACAACGACCATGTCTTAGAGCCGCACGTCCTCCTCACGTGAGCGCCATACCAAGTGCTTAGCACTCTATATTCAGTCAAAATGACCAAGTGCTCAGCACTGATTGGGCAGCGTCCATGAATGATTGTTTCACATGATATACATATAAGCGCCAGAGCCACAAATAAGTGCTTAGCACTTCTGCATAAAGGAAAACGACTGAGCAAACAGAACCACAAATAAGTGCTTAGCACTTTTGAATAAAAAAAAGTAGAAAAGAAAAAAGACTGAGTAGACCAATCCCAAATTAGCTAAAATTCTCTCTGGAGTCAATTGCAACTGAGCCCAAATGCTATATTGTTGGATCTTAAAAAAATGATCCTTAAAATGTTGCTAAGTTGATCTTAGTCTTAAATAGGACTAACGTATTCTTAGTTAAAATAAATTGAGCCCAAATGCTCATATATTTAAGTTGATCTTAATCTCAAACTAGATTAACGGTCTTTAAATAAAATAAAATATTTTTGAACTAAACTAATATATAACCTAAGTTCAAAATCCAAATCTAAAATATACGGATTTGGACTGATCCGTGCCCTACGAGCGACGACATAAACCAGTCCCAATATACAATCCACGGGCTACCTTAACAAACAAAATAACACACGACATGAAGTGAATTGCTGGAGAAAGAGAAAGTGGTTATCGCAACGCGATAATGTAATTAATTGCATGGGCTTGTGCCTGCAGGGAAGAGCGTCCCCACAATCAAAAACCCCTCAAAAATGAGGGGGAATCTGATAAAGTCTGCTGCATCTGTCGCATCTATCCAAACATCCGATATACGGTTTCATAAATCAACTTGGTATCTTTGGAGAGTTGGGTGGATATGTCCAAATAGTATCTGCCCCCAAATTCAGATTAGACGTCCCAACGTCTCAGTCCGGTCTTTCGACGGTAAATAGCTATGATGTTTTTGAAAAAGATACCATTTAAAAAATCCATAGCATCCCTTAAAATTATCATTTAAAAGTGCATAATTGTTCGTTAGTATTGAAAATAGGCATGACTCAAAATATACCCTAATGTCTACTTAAGTGGTTTAAAAACAATATTTCTCGAGTCGATATATACATAAGTCGGCGATCCATCCTCCATATCACGTATGGTATAATCTATCGTACGATATCTTCAAATCAAATAGTACGAATATATTATCATGTACATCATATCATGTACGGTATAATCCATCGTACGATATCATCAATCAAGTAGTATGGATCTATCGTCACGTACATTATATTACGTACAGTATAATCTATCGTACGATATCATCAATCAAGTAGTATCGATCTATCGTCACGTACATCATATCACATACGGTATAATCCATCGTACGATATCATCAATCAAGTAGTACGGATCTATCGTCACGTATATCATATTATCTCATCTCGTCATATATCATCACATGGCATATCATCTTATATCGCATCATGTATATATATCGCCTCATATCATCATTTCATATCATATTTACTCGTTTCATTATATTCGATCATATGCTCATCATATCGTATCATATTGTAAATATATGTAGTTATATACTTTCATGAGTAGATATAGATCATAGGCTAAGAACTAGTATTAAGGATATGTCATTCTACTAATATACTACTATCACCTATAATATTCTAGAAACACTATTATCTAAGTATTCGCATTCTAAGTGTGTGTGTGTATTCATATATACCCTAATACTACGATTGTGGGAGTGCTATACGCCATCCATCCGATTTCCCCCGTAGATATACATCTACTCACTTGCAATGTTTCGCTCTAGTCGATCTCGATGGATGCCTTACCCTCCTTCATCGCCCCGAGAGTCTACGCGCTTGTACCTACAATTAAAGCATATCATATTGCATAAAAATCCAAATCGAAAACCGATACAACAAGCAATGGTCATATAGGTTAGAGCCTATGGTCCGCTCATGCTAAAACAACAAAATACGCTGTGGTGTCGACATACGAATGTCGAACGGCCAAGTCAAAACACAAATATCAAAAACCAAGTTTTTAAATGTCGGAAAACATAAGCGGAAACTTAGTAAAATGCTCCCAAATTTTTCTTGAAGTGAAATTAGATTTTTTTGCATATTGGATAGGCCTAGTTATCTAGTAATTGAGCTACAAACCAAGACTCAAACCCTATCTCCGATATTGGGCCGCAATTTGCGGCCAATAGGAATTTTTTGGTGGCCAAGAAAAGAAGATAGGGGCTCGGGCTTCTAGGGTTGTAACATCCTAGTGCATTTATACTATATATTTGGGGTATTTCAAATCTTGCGTAAAATTCTTTATTATGGTTGTTTTTGGGTTTCGGATGATGCAGTTGGTAGTTGTGGTTATTATCCGACTCGACCCGCATGTTTGAACCCAACATGGTTCGAGATTACATCAAATATTTGCTAGTACAGTGTATCCATGCAAATCTAGATTTTATATACATATATAATATATTTTAGAATCTACATATCTTGTTATGATACAATATATAAAACCAAATAATATTTTTCCCATCTAGTCTTGCATGTCAAAGTACCCCATATCAGTTGGTTGCGCCCATATATCAGAGTTAGACAGACTAGTATTTGGATTGCTATGTATATTTACATAGATCGTTATTTAAGGGTATATATTTTTAATTACAGGATATTGCATCATGGTTTAAATTTTTACGTATATTCTTCATATTTAAAAACTATATTTTTAGAGGGGTACGGGTAATATTCGGAGTAATATGGTATTATCTGTAAAATCTTACCATATATATATTTTATACAACTAATATATATACCGTTATATATATATATTATATTAATTATTTTAAATAAAAAATAAATGCTCTCTCTGTCTCTCTTTTTCTAATTCTCTTTCCCTGTCTCTTTCTCTCTCTTTCTTCTCTCTCTCCATAATATATATATATATATATATATATATATATATATATATATATAAAATATAATATAATAAAATTATAACACCCTCTTCTTTCTCCTCTGCTCTTCTCCCAATCACCTTTCACCCCTCACGGCCACGATGACCTCGCCGAAGATGACTGCGCCTCATCGCCGTCACGTTGTCGCCACCATCTCCTATGTCCTCGCCAAATCCTAGAACCACAGCAAACCCCAACAGCAACTTCTTCTTCTTCTTTTTCTTCTATTTTCTTAATCTTCAATCGTCTCGTCGGAGCTGCGCACGTCGCCGACGATCAAGACGACCCAGCCACCGTCGTCGTCTAGCCCTGTCACCACGTCACGCAGCCGCTCAGCCAGATCAAGTCCTGCGTGTGTAAGTTTTGCGCTGTGAATTTATTTCGGTATCGGAACGTGGAATCCGTATTTTAACGTAAGATTTGATCAGGCAAGTTCTAAACTTACAACATGCTATTTTATTATATCAATATTTATTTGATAAATTATAGTGCACGTGTTTTACTATTCAG
Organism: Agapanthus africanus; assembly: GCA_030015575.1. Classification (NCBI taxonomy): domain Eukaryota; kingdom Viridiplantae; phylum Streptophyta; class Magnoliopsida; order Asparagales; family Amaryllidaceae; genus Agapanthus; species Agapanthus africanus. The sequence goes on from CM057340.1 coordinate 642,620,021, forward strand.
CAGAATTTACCGATTTACAGTTTTATAGCATCCGTCTGTATCCGTACTGATAATAGTTTATCTAGCTGCATGCCGGAACATCACGATATTATCACACTACTATAACAGTTCAATATGTTATCTAGATTGCAATATACATGGTAATGGACGTATAACGGTTATTACAGATAGATACATATATATCCTGGCAGTAATTGTGTTTCGATATTGATTACAGTTTTATATTGGTATCTGTTTTGGTTAATATACAGTATATGGCATGTTCACGACACACTACCGGACTTGTTACTTGGATCTTATTGCTAATACCAACAATCCTGATTGTTGTCTTGATGGACGTAACTTATTGTCTACATAGACAAGACATGTACCTGCTTGATTCTGTGTTGGCATTAGATTTATATCGTCAATACCTGACTTGAATACAAAACCTTGGGGGAAAAGGGGGAAATCAAGTATGAAACCGAAACGTAACTCAAAAGAATATTATTATTGTTTGCCATGATTCCGGGCGTGAACAGAATAATCAGTGTTTACTGTATCGTGGTGTCGTGGGGAATGAACGGGATATATTGTACCGTGGTCCCGTAGGGGAATGAACACGATATATACTGTTGAGTTATGATGAGGATTGCATTAATTAATTTCAAAGACTTGTAGAATAGATAACCTGGATGCACAGAGTTTAGGATATACATCACATACATACACTTACTGTTTTATACCAGTGTTATTTATTTACATGCATGTTTAATCATAGCATCATCCCGATTATTACTATTATTGTGGTATTTATGATGCACTAACGTCTGGGTTCTGTATGGCCCAGTTCCTCTGTCATTATCGCAGGCAGATCAGGAGTACTATAGCAAGCAAGCCGAGCAGTGAGGAGCTAGACGTTTAGTTTAGAGATGTTTAGTTTCTTTTATTTCCGTAGTTTTATTTTATTGATGTGAGCCCATATTGGGATGTGGTTCAGATACTATTGTTTATTGGATCTTGATTCGTTTCCGCTACACCTATTTCTTAATTTTATTTATTGTGGCAGATGGATATGTGTTAGCTAGATTTTATTTTATTGTTCTTGATATTTGATTGACAGCCGTAATGTGACTATGGAGGGATGATTCCTAGCCATAGATAGTATGGTTGGATTTGTCGCGTGCTGTGTTTACGTATTTTAGAAAGTGGGGCATGACAAAGATAGATTCCTATGTGTCTGCACACCTCACTGTATCTGCTATTAAATTTTCAGAGTCTCTGAGTAATACCAGATTCCAATTGATCATCAATATCCCTACAAAACCGACATTGGAAAATTCTAAGTTCGTCTTTGAACCTTCTAAACCCATTTTAATCAAGGCTGCCACCACTACTAAGCCAGTAGATACTTATTACACTCTCTACTATATCTCCACTATAAGTTTTATCCACTAATTCTCATCCTAGAATTTTTCAAGTTCACCAAACATGTATATGACAACTCTAAACTAGTTTATGAGGTTAGGAACTTAAAGCATGTCTAAAAGTGAGAGTATTATCTTGAAATAGCAACTCAAGAAAATTCTAAGATGGTCAAAGATGCTCAAAACCCCTACTTGAACATGCCATGATGCTTGTAAAGAGCTTAGGAACATTTATGGTGAAAGTTTTGTGTAGTTTTAAGTTGATTTGGGTGATGTTTGTGGTAGTAGTGAGGAGGGTGGAGGAGGTGGGAAAAGTTGAAGAAGATGAAGGAGAAGGTGATGAAAAGAAGAGTTGTGAATAAAGGGATGACTAAGGGTGGCCATAACCCATCTCTCTCTCTCTCACACCCATGTCTCTCATGCCCATACCTATATGTCCCTCCTCATATTTTATTCAGTTTTTTTTCTTTTCATTTCTTTTTCTTTAAAAACACAATATAAAACCATATATTACAACAAAATGTGTCATGGCACTTTAAAATATGGTTAGCAAAGCAAACTTGGTTTAATGTAGAAATTAGTAAAACACTAATCAAGTTTAACATTAAACTTGTATGTAAATAATTATATAATAATTTATAAAAAGCCCAAATCAATTAAATACTTTCATAATGATAATTCATCTTAATTTCCAAAATATATGTATATAATTATACCATTCTACTAAAACTAGATTCCATACTTGTATAATATTCATTAAATTTATTATATTATTATTTAAATTCCAAAAATATTATTTTCTATTTTCTGAAATGTTATAATCTTCCCCCCTTAAATAAATTCGGTCCCCAAATTTAAATTGCAAACCCCCAAATCTTAAAACATTTCTGTAAATCAAATCCACGGGGCTCCGAAATCATGGATAAGCTAAACAAATCACAGCGCAATGTGTGCGCATGAAAACGAGTGCAAACCACAATAATCAAAACTTCGTCAAGTATTATGCAAATCATGCGAGTTATAATGAATATGCAAGTTTCGAAATCTATGGTTTAAATCAAGTACAATATATATAGTACACATCCTTACCAAATCATTTAAATAACTAAATAAAGTGAATGCAAAATTCTTTTCAAATCGCCGTGTGATGTGTATATCACGGCACAACTAGCGGACGTTCATTTGTGGAGATATATATATATATATATATATATACACACACACACACACACACACACGTTTCATTTAAGACAAATGTCTCGCCCTTTTGAAAATGATTTAGAAGGGTTTTCTTTATAAAGTTTCGTATCACTCCTGGACACGTAGGAAAATAGTAAGAATATAGCTCCTTTTTTAAAACCACTTCAGTAAATACCGATGCATGCAAAAACACTCAGGTACTTTTCTCAGACCAGTCCCGCTCGGCTACTATATAATAGAGTATATATCATAAAAACGTGATGCTCGGAAGAAAATCAATCTCAATAAGTGTACATGAAGACCAATCCACGTGCGTCTGATGCGTATGAAAATCGAATTCAAATCCTAGTGCCATGAATGTGCACGGAAACAAAAACCGAGTGCAATGGGTGTGCACTAAAGTATCTGTCAAGTGCAACGGATGTGCACGACAACAATATCAAGAGCATCTAGAGTGTATGGAAATCTCAATCATGTGCAACTGGTATGCATGAACATCTTCAAATGCATCAAATATGCACAAAAGTGCGCCGAGTATGCGCAAAAATCTAAATCAAGTGTGTCAGGTCCGCACAAAACGTCTAGTGCAATAGGGCGCACGAAAACCAATATCAAGTGCGCTGGGTGCATGAAAACATAAATTTAGTGCAACTGGCGTGCACGAAAATCATATCAATGCATCGAAAGCGCGTGTAAATATTGAGTGTGTGAATCAAAATCAGTGGTATATAATATGCACGAAATCAAAATTGAGTATACTGAAATGTACGAAATCATAAATATGTGTCACTACGTGCACAAAACAACATAGAGTGCAATCGCTGTTCACAAGGAAAAATATCCATCGGGTGCAGCTACGGTGCACGAAAATATCAATCACGAAACTTAATCATCAAAATACAATAATCAAAACGATGAAAACGATATATCCGAATCACCAAAACACAAATCATAAATAAATGACATTGAGGTACACCTCCTTCAATGTTGAAAGGTGCCGGTGCACCTGGAGCTGGTAGAGCAAGAGCTCCTTCTTGCTTTCTGTCCACGGCCTGGCGTTTTCTGTTTCTGGGTCCTTGTTTTCTCTATGGATCACCAATACCATGATCTTCCGGTTCGACAGTCTGGTTAGGAGTAGGGACGGAAACAATCCCGCTCTGACACCTTTCTGAACATCTCCTGGCCAATTAACATGGCCACTCGCAAAGTAGCATGTCACTGATGGTGGCATCTGGCTCTCTGAATACGTGCCATACAACCGATCCTGGGTCCAAACCTTTATTGCTGAAGTATTCTAGAAAGAACCTGCCATAGTCACTTCTGACATCATCTCTGTTGGACTACCCGGAAGTTGGCACTCTTAATTTAATCTGTTCTTGTTCTGGAACAATTGCATTCTCATCACGACTTTCCTCTGGAAATGTGGCCGTATCCAACGTCTCTGCGTACGTATCAAATCTCTTGCATCAACGGAGAGGAACAACTTATTGAGATCTCGCACGAATCTCTTACTCCGCTTTTCTTCATTATCGTCTAATTCGAAGACGTATCTTAATAGCTGCGTGGACTGCAATCCATATTTAGCTATGGTCACATCCGGAGTCTCTTGCAAAGACTCAAAGCTATGAACTTGAGCATCTCCTACACTTGAAGAAATTTGGCGAAATTCGTTCTCGAGAACTTGTCCAAAGTCATTGGAGAAATATGCACTGCCCGTCCTCTCCCGATCGATTCACGCCATATCTGAGCAAGACCCTTCGAATCGGAATTATTCAACTTAACTGATCTTGCGTCGGGGCATCCAAACAGACAAATTATCCTAGTCACTTTACTATAGAATGACTAGGTATTCTCTGTCACATTCCTACTTATAGCTCATGTGACTTCATCTTCGTGAACACTGGAAGCGATATCTTGTCAATCTCAGCAACATCTAGTATATCGGTCTGCATGGTAAACGATACAACGATCTCTAGAGTAGGCTGTACGTCAACAGTCCTCTCAATCTGGCTGGCCTCAAGCGATGGCCCGATCATCCAATGCAGATCCCGAACGCTAGTATCAAACGAGAAATCCTAATATAAACAATAAATCAATACGTTCCTATGTCACCGGAATAAAGCCCTAGTCAATCCTCGTCCCTGACAAGCTCGCTCTGATTGCATCTCTAGCCGCATCCCTCTTAGTTCGCGTAGCCAAGGTAACAAAAACTGCAATCAAATATCGATGAGGATAGATCATAAAAACGAATAGAAATACGGGTCTCAAAATAATGCACACCCTAAAGTTACTTAAACGGAATAGCGTATCGTAAGTATGCCACGGAATATACACACGGTACATTACTCTACTTGAGTTACCTACTCTATCAACCAAGGTCAACCTAAGTAACGAAAGTTCAAGTCTAAGACCCCCTCAGTCATGTCTAAGTTCCGTAAGGTCAAGCCTATGTTCCGAAATATACGCGCTAGACTTCGCATGGTCAAATCTAGACTCGAACAAAGGTTAAATATACCGCTCTGCTACCAACTTTGTCACGATCGGGAAATGGCACGTGACCAGTACTTGGATCACGTGAAGCCTATAGGACCCCATCGTAACCCAAGTAAGCCAAAATCCTAGAAATCTAAACCCTTTAGGAAAATAATGGAGGTGAAGTTTTGAAATAAAGGTATAATGAAATCAAGTTCTTTATTTTTAAAGTATATTATAAGTTCGTTTGAAATACAAGTGAATTATATGCAATAATTTGAAAACGTTTTCGTCAGTTGAAATTTGGGCAGCACCTCCTTTGTAAATTTTGATAAAAACAAGTACATGATCAATAATAATATGGCATTCTCAAGCGGGAGCTAGCTCTTCGTCAATTGGCGGAAACAACTACGTAAATATGAATATATGACGCCTAAGATGAAAATCAACACAGAAAAGAAAGTAAAAAATGTTGGATATAGTGCCCTCAAGGCAATTATTGTAATTGCAGGCACGCGATTATGATAATTGAGAGATGACCTATACAGATAGAAAAATCTTACTCGAAATGATAGTATGCAATCTGGTTTGTCTATATCATTGATGTGTGCACATTTTATTTGTTATTACGTGTCGCTAATACATAATGATGAAACCCGTAGGATTCTTGCTTGACTACCAGCATTATGATAGCGATCATATACGTGAGACCTGGGTAGTCTATAAGCACATCCTTAAATGTCCCTAATCGTTGAAGTATCGAGACTGGGCATCAATATTCCGGAGTAAACTAGTGTATACGTTTCAAGACCCCGACGAGGGGTGGTGGACGGTCTTACAAGCCATTGGTGTTATGTCAGCCAAGATAGTATACAGGTGCTCACGGAAGATGAGTACACTGGACAGACTCGCCGAGAACTTCTAGATGGTATTATATCTATCGTCAGATAAAAGTACTTGAGTGGCATTAGTAAAAGTTAGTCTTTTGACCTGAGATCGTCATTTGTCTCGTGTGAGTTCCCACTGTACTTTGATTACTACCGTACCATGGCTCAAAAGAGTCGTGCAAACAGGTTTTAGTTGGGTACATTCCCAAGCCACATGGAGGCAGTGAGCGATTGTCGGGGATTCGTCTCTCCTGATATTAGGAGTCGATGTCGCGCTGTGTTCAGTTGCCTATCACCTTAAATCCGTGGCCACGGTGGATGAGATTTACTGATATGAGTTCAGCAGTTTCTCGGTTGGTGATGAGCTTGACTCTGATACGACTTATCGGGTTATTAAGGGTCTGACGTTTCCACCGTCTAGACCCGATATGTGATACTCTCAGACGAAGAAACCGGACTGTACAGAGATTGTCACATTCAGGTTCAGTAGGGTACGGACGGACTTGATTTTCGACCTCCCTTTCGACAGAAACCTGGGTAGCCGTTACGTACAGCTAGTGCCGCTGACGTGCTTACGGTTTTTAGATTTATCCAGTAAATCACTGCCGGCATATCGTCGAGTCTTTAGAGTCCCACACAAAGGGTTTTCCAGATTGAGACGATATGATGTAGATGATGTATGTTGGTGCATACAGGGCGTCCGATTAAATACATGTACATGCTACACGGACTTTAATCGGACGGTTGATAATACTAGCGGTTTAGGATTAAGCCGGATAATTAAATCAGGTTTTGATTTAATAATTTATATATATTTAATATGTATATTCTAGTATTATTGTTCATTATTCATTTTCTTTCTCTTGACTATTTATATTTTTTTTACGAATACGCGTATATGTATTTCGATACGTATACCAGGTTGTATTCCGTATTTATACGGAATATGTTCTAGAAGATGGACACTTCATTTATTGATTTTCTTTTAAAAGGAAATCATGAATGATGTGGAAGATGAGGTGTGAAGATATTTGTAGAGAGGTATGGCTTGGTTATTATAATATATTATCTTTAGTCACTCATTCTTTAGTGACTCATACATTAGTGACTTATTGTTTTGGATGGTTGATAATAACCAAGCCATATTGTTTCTTAACACTTGATCCTTTTCTTTGCGACACAAAAAAAGACTTAGCCATTTTTTCCATAGCTTTTTCTTCTTCCTCACCTCCTCCTCCTTCTCCTCCTTCTAGGCAGTTCTCTTGAGCTTAGAATAGAGAAAATGATAGCGAAAATATACCTACATCCCCACTCTCCATTTATAGCGAGCTTGGAGCGTCGGTCACTTTACTAGGTGAAGCCGGAGCTTGGATCAGTTTCCCTCAGGTGGATCTTCTTCGGGAAGGGCGGTCACCACTAAAGTTCGATCCAGACAACGTACACGGAGCATGGAGGGGTCTTCCATGATTGGGTGGACACACGTCAAAGATAGTATTCCATATCTTTGCATGCTTGGTTTACTAGTTTAGGAGTTTGGATCGATTCTAGGTTCGGGGTTCTTTCGTATTTGCTTGAAATTTTTGTTCATCATCCATTCTTCCACTGCGCCGTGAGCACTAGGAAATCCTACAGTGGTATCAGATTCTCCTAAACACCTTAAACTAGCTAGTTACGACATTAGAATTCGCGTTTTTTCGGGAATTGAAAACTGTCGAAAAACAGTCCCGAATTTTGAATTTTGAGATGTTTGCACACCCCGCGTGCTCTCGGTTTGAACTGAGAAGCCACGGGGTGGTGCGTGGTCACCTCGGGGAAACCTGGAAGGGGACTGAATGACTCGGCCCGCTCCCTAAGACCACCACAAGGTGGTCTTGGGGGTGGGGACTCGAAACTGCCCCCCCATTGGCAGTTTCGGGTCTGCCTCACCCCCTGTCCACTTCGTGGTGGTCTCGGGGGTAGGGTAACCCTTCTAGGCCCCCCGACTTGAAGTTAATTTCATGCTCTAACTCCTCACGATGGTTCGGGCACGTTTTGTTTTGATTCGGACTTCCGAATTGGCTCAAAACTCGACTTTTTTGGATGTTTAGTGCACTTGGGTTTTGATCCTTGGTAAATTCGGGATGTGCGCTAATTGTGTTTTGGATTCTAATGTCATGACTTCATTTGCGTGCATGGATGTATTGTTAACATTGTCTAATTGCTATATGCTCAATTAGACGGGGTTACACACTTGTTTTGGTTACTTGTTTCTGGTGATATGTGTGTGTGTGTGTGTGTGTGTGTGTGTGTGTGTATCTTGATTATGGTTTAGGCAGATTGTCGTGTCGGATAGCCCGCTGTGTGTTGCTTGTACAGTTTTGATTTATTATGATGTATTCATTTGTTCGGGACGAACTCCAACATGCGGTCATCGTTTCCGTATTATGTATATTCTTTTATTGGGGCTCGACCAGGATACGGTCGATGTCACCATTTTATATATTTCATTTCTGTACTAGGATTAACCCAGGAGAAGTGCTCGAGTAGACAGCTTCTGGAGTGCAGCAGGTAGCCATCTCATGGAGTTGAGACTGGGCCATCTCGCTCTAGAATTGACGTGTTGCTCGCCGCACTTGTAGGTGTTATAGGTTCGACCCGCGGAGGGGTGCACAAGCTACCGGATTCTAGAAAGCAGCGGGTGATCGACTCATTTCAATGAGGGCGTGTTATCCAGTTTCTAGAATTGGTAGGTATCTTGCCGCACTCATAGGGGTCTAGGATCGACTATGTATGGGCTATCTACACGACCGGGGAACGTCACGCTTCATTTACGGCTCAGGTGAAACACGGGGCTCCAAGTTTATCCGCTATTCCATATTGTTGTTCACATGTTTGTGATGATTCTTATCTACCTGTAATGACTATTATTTGCCTGCAACGTTGATATATATATATATATTATATTAGTAGATGCTTCTATATGTTTTGCATCCGCGCCAACCATGTTCCCACCCTGCCGTAAGTTAAGTAACCTTACGGTGAAGACCCGGAACCTCGTGGCGAATCAGCAATGACATATAAAAGCATGCTATTTTGGTTGTTTCTGTTATGTCTTAGAAACTAGATTTGATGGGATTGCATTATATCTTTAATGCAAAGAAAAAAAAACCTAAGTGATGTTGTCGGAACCAATTTTTAAAACTACTTGGTTTTCTTCAAAACAACCGTCGTATTCTTTTGCTTTGTATTGAGGTATTCGAGTTGGAATATCCTGCACCTCATTCTATGAGGGAAGAGTCTTGATCCCTTCACGGGGAGTTCATTCTTAAGAAAAAGTTTATGTTACCAGTTTTAAAATGCGGAGCCTGAACTACTCCATTTCAAATCCATTAGAGTTCCTTCATCAATATCAACTTCATTACGTTCAAGGTTTTTTGCCAAAACCAGCCCAGCCCTCCGTCGTTTCAGATGAGTATCAACTAGTATTCATGCTATGTATTTTGACCTTTGCCAAGGCATCGTGTTTGGTAGGTAGGGGATACTTGTTTGTAGAATAGGTAGATGCATTAATTTAGGACAGGTGTACAGCTGTTTTGGCCTTCGTCAAGGGCTTGTACGAATGGGTCTAGATTAATCAGGATAATGACGGGTTGAACTTAACTTTCTACTTATGATGTTTTGACCTTCGTCAAGGTCATAAGCGCTTGGGGGCAAAACCATATCGGGAGTCTCAAATATAAAGGAAACTTGCCAGGCATGCGCATACCTTCTGGAGTGTGGTAATTTTGGTCGGTTTCCGTCAAAGTTATCATACGATGATAGTTGGGTCCCGATTCCCTCTGATGAGTAGGTATTACGCCTCAGGAGATTTTTCACTTCACAATTAGTTAACCTATTAGGTATCTAGAAAGTGTTAACGAGGTTACGCCTCTGCGGAAATGAGGTTATTAATTGGGTCCGTGCGAAAACACGGAGAACCTCCTTCGGAGTACCAACACTAACCTGGCTGAACGGTTAGCGAACTTGTAAGGTGTATATGATCCCAACTTGTTCTCCTTTTAGGGTTTGACGGAGAATTCGAGGAAACAAACGGGAGCCATCCTTATCAAATAAAGTGATAACCAATCTAATCTTGATAGAGTGCACGCAGAGTGATTCTTTTCTCTTTCTCTCTCTGATATAGCGACCCATGACTTACGTAAAACTCATTAACCAACTTAACCAAACCTTTTTACACACGTTGGTTTTAGATTTTCATGATTCACGACAAAATCGCAAATATCTCTGCTACTCCTACTTTCCCTTTGCATTTTTCCAGAACACTCTGTATCACTACGATATCTATATTGCTTGAAAATGGCCATCGTATAGTTACATATGAACTCAAAGAAATTATTCCAGTCGAGGATGGATACTGGTTCTGGAGAGTTTAGATTGTGATATTCGGTTGTCTCTTCCTTTTTACCTTCTCTCAAGTTGCGAGAGCTCCTTATATTAGGAGAGTACACCTATTGCGCTTATTGGATAGTCTTCTTTCAAATCTTAGGCAGGTGCCGAAAGGCTAGGAAAGAAGAAACCGGTTAGCGTAAGTGCGGTGTACAAAAGCTAAGATGTAGATACATATAAAGGAATTGAAATGAGGGTAAAGGAAATTGTGACTGCTATCATGAATCTGGATTGGGAAAGGGCATTATTAGGAATACTCGGCCACCCCCTTGAAATATTTATGTTTCAGATTTTCTGTGTACTTGTAAATGAAAACTGTTTTCCCAATTAATTCTCACTCTAGGGTATGTATTTACCAGATTTGGATCTCGCATCTGTACAATGTTACAGATGCTGAGAAAGAGTAGAATATTGGAAAATGGACAATCTGATCCTCAATATCATAATTCGTTGTAATTGGTGATATTGGATTAAATCATCTGGTTTTGCCTAACGGCAGAATATTTGGTTTCGAATAACCGTTGTTATGCACCAATTTTTAAAATGAAATATCTTTATCTTTATTTAAAAAAGTGTTGGAGATAGTGCCCTCAGAGTCAATTATTGGATCACAGGCACGTGATTGCAATGATTGAGGGAGGACCTGTCCCAGTAGGACAGTCTTACTCAAGATGATAGTATGATATTTGGTTTATCTTTATCATCGTGTACTGCTTTAGGTGACCCTACAGGTCACTATTGCACGTTGATAGAGCCCCTAGGATTCTTGCTTGACTACCAGCAGTATGAGGGTGATCATATACGTGGGAGCTGGAGTCTATAAGCACATCCTTAAAAGGTCCCTAGTCGTGGGAGTTTCGAGACAGGGCATTGATACTCCAGAGTAGACTAGTGTATACAGTCGAGACCCTGACGAAGGGCGGTGGCCAGTCTTACAAGCCACTGGTGTCAGTTGGTTCACCTAAGATGTATACAGGTGCTCATTGGGTTATGAGTACACCGGACAGGACTCGCCGGGAACATGCTAGTTGGTATTATACCTGACGTCAGATAGCAGTTCCCTGATGACATGTGTACAGGTTAGTCCATCGACCTGAGATCGTCATTTGTCTCGTGTGAGTTCCCACTGTGCTTTGATTACTATCCTACCACGGCTCAAAGGAGTCGTGCAAACAGGTTTTAGTTGGGTACAGTCCCGAGCCATATGGAGTTAGTGAGCGGATCTGTAGGGGTTCGTCTCTCCCGGTATTGGGGGTGAGGTCGCGCTGTGTCTAGGAGAGTCAGTACATGAAAAGTCCTTGGCCAAGGCAGAAGATTTACTGGTAGATATTCCAGTAGTATCTCAGGGTGTTCTGGGCTACACTCCGACATGACTTGTACCGCTTTTGGGGGTCTGACTTTACCAACCCCCTAGGCCCGCCATGCGATGCTCATAGACGAACGGACCGGACTGTACGAATATTATCACTGACAGGCTCAGTAGGGTGTCAGGATGAGTTCGCTCATCGACGTCCCTTTTGGTCAATACCTGGTAACCCGTTACGTATTGGCTAATACCTCTGACGTGCTAGCGGTTAAATCCACAACCAAAGTATTGACGAGTCTTTAGAGTCCCCCACAGACCGGTTTCTCAAGTTTCGGGCGAAACGCTGTAGAGGCCGTATGGAGATATGGCAGGGTTCGATCAAATACGTGCGGTATTGCACGGATCGTGATCGGACGGATTTTACTAGCAGGCTTTGGTTTAAGCCGGATCCTAGTATTAGACAGTGTAGTTTTTGTCTCTTTGCATTTGTATTCAGTGTGAATACAAATGCGGGCATGTATATGCAGTAGCGGGGTTTTCCTGTAATTTATTACGGGATCATTTTTCTGAAGTTGCCAGTTTGCATTCCGTTCCGGCCAGTTTTTCTTTGTTCCTTCCCGGCCGGACTTTCCGATGGAAGGGCGTTATTTGCAAGTTTGCAAATAACATTTGTGGAGGGGGTTTCTTGCTTTTGTGGCTTTATGATAGCATCTTTTGATTCCATTCTTTTCTTGTGATCATTTCTTGCATTAATTGAGATTAGAATGGATTAGAAGTTGATATGAGGCTTGTGGATGTGGTCACCCCTTTGATATCCTACACTCACCTCCCTTCTTGTTTTGTTCTTTTCCACTCCCATTTTGGAGAAGGGGCCGGCCACTAGAGAGAAAGGGAGATATTATTGTGGTTCTCATTCTTTATGCTATCTCATTATTCCATTGATGCAACAAAAAAAAATCCCTCTCCAAAGTTCTTCATTTTCTCCACCTCCATCAAAGGCAACTTCATCACCCTAAAGAGACAATTGTTTCTACACTAGCCTACAGCAATTCTTGGGCACGTCGACTCGCCAGCTTCGTGCCCGAGTTGCCTCGGTCCAGAGGTGGGAGCCCGTAAAAGAACCCGGCGATGTGGTGCCCGTTCCGACGAGGAGGCGACGACCGGAGATTCCGCGAGGAGATCGGAGTGGAGACGAAGACCGAAGGTTACGGATCGCTTGGTATAGCTTCTCTACTCCTTTTCTATTTTGCTAGGATTAGGTTAATGGCCCGATCCGGGTTAAAAGTGCGCGGTGGTGCCGGTTTGCAAGTTTAGCAATGTTTTTCGTTTCCGCGTTTCCGGCATCGGATCGACGGTCGGGGCGCCGCCGTGCACTTACATTGGTATCAGAGCCAGGCCATTAACCTATTCTAGCTTGGTCTAACGTGTTTACATTTCCGATCAATCAAAAATCCCCAAAAACCGTATTTTCAATGCATCAGGTTTCTGTCGAATTTTTTTTAGCTCTAAAAATTTTTCAGGGTGTTTCAGAAGTATGTGCAGGGTGTTCTAAGACTTCTGGAAAAATTTGGTTGCATGATTCGACCTTTTCACCGCGGAACCGCGGCCAAACACATGCATTGGCCACGGTTCCGCGGCCATTATAACCCCTTGTTGCTCCATTTTTTTTCCAGTGGGTCCTAGTCTGTGAAATGGGGTTTTTGGAACATTCTTTTTGGGCCCAGATTTTCTATGAGTGCTACAGTAGTGCTTGGGGCCCACTTCGGTAAATTTGTTCGATCGGATATTTTAAACATGCTAGTTCACAGTATTTACATTATATCTGCGACCATGAATGTCACTCGATCGGTAAATCCTGTCTAACTGCTATAGCCCGGTTAGACGGATTTGCGAACGTGACATTCACGTTGATGTTCTGTGTTGTGCTGTGATGTTACGGATCGGTCATGGGGATAGCCTGCTTGCAGTGGTAGTACAGTTTTGTTTTATATGTACATTTTATATTGCGGGGAGAGCGTTCGACATGTGGACTGCCGTCACTGCCTGTTTGTATTATTCGTTTGGGGCACGACCGGGTCGAGGTCGATGTATCCGTTGTATGTATATTTTACTTTCTGTACTAAGATTACCCCGCGGAGGGGTGCACGGATAGCCGGTTTCTAGAGGGCAACGGGCCCGCATCTCATGGCATTGAGACGAATGGGGCTTCACTCTAGAATTGGCGGGCTATTCGCCGCACTCGTAGGGGGTATAGGTTGACCCAAGAGGGGTGCCCAAGTTACCGGATTCCGTGAAGTGCTGGGTGGTCCATTCACGTTGTTGAAGGGGGCTGCCTCGCTTCAGGTTTTGGCGGGTAATTTGCCGCGCCCGTAGGGGTCTAGGATTTTCATTGCACAGGCTGTCCACACGACCAGGGGAATGTCGGGTTTCAGTAGTGGCTCTATGAAACCCGGGGATCCCAGATATCTGTATTGTTCTGTGATGCTGGTTACATTTCTGTGATGCTGCAATTTTTATCACGCCTTGAGCGAAAATTATATATTATATATATACTAGTAGATGTTGTATATGTTTTGCATCCGCGCTAGTCCAGTCCCCGCTCTGTCGTTAGTTATCTAACCTAACGGGTGATGACGGGACCCAGTGGCGAATGCGGATGGCATATACGTACGTCATTATTTTCGTTCTTTATGGTGTGATCAATTGGTGGGACTGCGTTGATTCGGATCAATGCAAAATAAACAAACCTAATTTTGATGTTGTTGGAACATTTTTCAAAAAGCTGTTATTGCAAGGACGTTCTCTTTTGTTTTGCACAGTGGTATTCGGTTATGAATATCCAGCTCCTCAGTCGACGAGGCAAGGGCCGAGATCCCTTCACCGGGAGTGACCCTTTGGACAGAAGTGTGCGTCAGGGCAATAACTTCATTATAGCCGATTACTTTTGCTTTGCATCATGGTATTCAGTTGGAATATCCTGCACCTCATTCTACGGGGAAAGAGCCGAGATCCCTTCACCGGGAGTGGCCTCTTTAGCAAAGGTTTTCATCACTATATTTTTAAAAAGCTATCCAGTTCCTTCAACGATATCAAGTTCATTACGTTAAAGGTTTTCACCAGAAACCATTCGTAGCCCTCCATCGTTTCATATGAATAGTCAATAAGTATTCAAGCTGTGTATGTTGGCCAAAGTCAAGGCACAGTGATTGGTAGCTATTGGGTATTCATATGCTGCATAGATAGATGTGTTGGTTTGGGACAGTCGTACTACTATTTTGGCCAAAGTCAAGGGTATGTACGGGTGGGTTCAAATTAACCTGGAGAATGACGGGTAGAACTTGACATATGACTTATGATATGTTGGCCAAAGTCAAGGTCATAAGAGCATGAGGTAAAAATCACATCGGGAGTTTCAAAAGAAACTGAAACTTGCTAGATATGCGCATACCTTCTGGAGTGTGATAACGTGAGCAGATTCCGTCACGTTATCATGCGATGATAGTTAGATCCCGATTCCCACTGATGAGTTGGTTTACTGCTCGGGTGATCCCGACTAATTCTTCTTTCAGGTTTGGGGAAGAATTTGACGGTACAGTGGGAGGTTTCCTGATTAGATAAAGTGATAACCATTCTGATCTAGGTTAGAGTGCACGCGGAGTGTTTCTTTTCTCTCTCTCTTGGCAGCGACCTTTGACCCGACCCTTGACTATGACTCAGTGACCAAAATTAACCGAACCTTCTTAAACACTGGCTTTTGGATTGTCAGAGTTGCAAACCTCATTGCCACTCCTACTTTTACCCTTTTCTCCAGGACTCCCCGTATTACTACGAACGTCCAGTTCCATTAGACAAAACCATCGTATGGTTATATACGAACTCGAAGGGATTTATTCGAGGATGGTTTCTGGTTTTGGAGAAAACGAATATGACTATTCAGTTGTCTTTTCCTTTTACCTTCTCTCAGGTTGCGAGTGCTCCTTGGATTAGGAGATAGTACACCCGTTACGCTTATTGGAAAGTCTTCTTCCAAACCATAGGCAGGTGCCGACCGGTAGGGAAGGAAGAAAACCAATTAGCCTAAACGGTGTACAGAAGGTATTAAGTTAAGACAAAGAAAGGGATTAGAATGAGGGCAAAGTAAAATGCGACTGATATTCACGACCAAACCAAGTATTTCATTACCACTCCCACATCACCTTTGTATTTCTCCAGGACACTCCATATCACTACGAAGATCCACAGTTATTTGGATATTCCATCGTATGGTTATATACGAACTCGAAAGGAACTTGTTCCAGTTCGGGGATGGATTCTGTTTCAGGAGAAATACGAATAAGGTTTATTCAGTTGTCTTTTATCTTCACCTTCTCTCGCATTGCGAGTGCTCCTAGGATTAGGACAGTACACCCATTATGCTTATTGGATAGTCTTCTTCCAAACCATAGGCTGGTGCCGAACGGTAGGGAAGGAATAAAACCATTTGGCCTAAAAGGTGTACAGAAGGTAATGACTAAAGACATAAAAAGGGATTTGGAGAGGTGGAAAAGATTTATACGGTTACAGTTGTGAATCTGGATAATGGAAGATGCATTACTAGGAATACCGGGATACCCCATCGAAACATTTCAATGTTTCAGTTTCACTGTGTACTATTAAAAGAAAACTGATTTCCCAATTAGACACTTGCTCTAGGGTATGTATTTACCAGGTTTGATTCTCTCATCTGTATGGTTTTACAGATGATGAGAGGGAGTAAGTTATTGGGAATTAGGTGATCATCCTCATTATATCGGGATTCGTTGTAGTTGGTGATATTTGAGGAAGTCACCTGGGTTGTTTGCCGGACGGCAAATATTTGGTTTTGAATATCCGTTGTTGTGCACCAATTTCAAATTGATATATCTGTACGTCTATTTTTATAGAGTGAGATATAACTTTTTGAAATTATGTCTATGACATTTACCTATATCAGTGGATGGTTAGGTAAGGAGTATTGAACATCGGTGTAATTCTTCATAACCATAGTACAGTTTTCAACCTACGACACACAGTGATTGAGTTACTAGACTCAGGGGACTTATACAGAGTATTGTATGTTGTCCAGTGTCCATAAGGACATAGGGGTTGGTCCTCGTACTATATTCGGTTTACTTATGACTTCTCTAGTTTGACAGGTGTTTCGTAGAAATACAAGGTCCAAGTTTTGAGAAGTTATAGGTATAAGAGTAAAGTAGAGAACCAGGTATTGCAAGTATCGGGATTCTTCAAGGTGATCGAAGATGTAGATACTTGTGAATGGTATTCAGTTGATAGTAATGATTAAGAGAACTAGCTTCTCTTTCAGGTTACTCATAATTGGAAGTATTCCTAAGTTGAGTAATGCTGATCGGCCTCCTTCCATTTACTTGACATGCACTGGAGACAGCTGCATGATTTGAATCTGGTTCAATTAAATCAGTGCCTCTGTTTCTGTATTGGATATAGAACAGTTCATATCTTGACATTTTTAAGATACGGGGAGTTGTCCGGCTTATGCTTAAAACCAGACACTGGATAACTCAAGGCACGTTTCTGTAATGGCTGTTTGTGGGTTGACCCGGGCTATGACGAGGGTTGACTTTCTACCATCTGGAAGATCAATAGTGATATTGTTCTTGACTCGCCACAGTTTTAATAAAAATAGATTTTTTCAGAAAACAGCAGTGGGAGTATGGTAGAACTGGAAGTGATTCCAGAACCGCAAACGATTACTGAAGATTTGATAAGAACCTAAAGATTCAATCTGTTTTGACATTCCATTGGCCACTCCACAGATATGGTGGGTAACCTCAGGCACCCGAGAGGTACTTTGGTATGCTCAGGGACGGTGGCAGGGAGGTTCTTGCTTACCCAAACTTGCCATTGCTGTTGTTCCAGACTGTGAGACCCGGCAGGAGGATGAGTATAGCGTCGTTCTAAATTGGCTTTAGAAGTGTACGTCTATATGACTCTGCCAAAGGATTGTCGTAGTCAGTGGGAGCAACGGAAGCATAGTGGGCAAGAGGCTTATGTCTATCTATAGACTAAAGCAGATATAGCGGAGATAGATCATCTATTTCTGACGTGACAGTCATAGGTTTGACTTCATTAGAATAGGGGATGGATCTGTTAAGAAGGTAGTAAGGTGTGATGTGCTGGTATTTGATGACATACACAGAGTAGGAAGTGATATTCCTATACGACGATCGGTTATACTTTGGTCGTCACACAGTGGTTTCTCCACATAGGACTTGGATCTTATATCGTACATTCTGGTTACTAGATCTATGGTTTTAGATCTAGATTTGGCTGGTTTCCCAATCAGGGTACTTAGACAGCATTCTATGAGTATTTAGAATGGACGACTCCTGGCACAGTAGTATACCTGCAGGTGATGGAGTCACCCTCTCTAAAGGTGTCTTACAGACTAAAGGGGAGAGGGATGTGCATGATTGGCAGATCACTTGTTTAGGCAATTGAGTCAATCATGAGATGTCAAGTACCACACCAGATGTTGTTTTTGCATTAGATGCAATTAGTTGATATTGATCCAATCCTCAAGAAACAATCGGAAGCAGTTTTAGAACATAAGTGGATGTTCTAGGGATATGATAACGTCAGCCTCATTTAGGTGACGATTATCGTTCCAGGCTTCCAAGGTGACCTGGATGGCAGAGTGGCTGTCAGAGTTATAGTTTTCCCTCTGACGAGGGGCAGTATTTTGGACAGGTGGTCCAGGTGGATACTGAGGGAAGGCATGGCGCATGATACTGATTAAGTTCAGTTGACGATACAGTCTAAGAAGTTTGGATTTGGAGTTCATTTATGAGCTAGGTCCCATCAGACATCCAGACACATTCTAAGACAGGTATTGCTCATTTTGGGAGATGGCTTTCTCCGCAAACTTGAGATAAAGAGAGACATAGAAAGAAACACCACAGCGGATCCACTCACTGAGGCTATTCCTCGAACACAATAGTTTCGCAAACGAGCTTTGTGAGACTGACTGGTAGAGGAGTTGGGTGTTCGGTATCACACGGGCTGTGAGTAGGCGACATCGCAATAATTAGCCTTGAGTGCAAGTGGGAGATTGTTGGAGATAGTGCCCTCAGAGTCAATTATTGGATCACAGGCACGTGATTGCAATGATTGAGGGAGGACCTGTCCCAGTAGGACAGTCTTACTCAAGATGATAGTATGCTTTCTGGTTTATCTTTATCATCGTGTACTGCTTTAGGTGACCCTACAGGTCACTATTGCACGTTGATAGAGCCCCTAGGATTCTTGCTTGACTACCAGCAGTATGAGGGCGATCATATACGTGGAAGCTGGAGTCTATAAGCACATCCTTAAAAGGTCCCTAGTCGTGGGAGTTTCGAGACAGGGCATCGATACTCCAGAGTAGACTAGTGTATACAGTCGAGACCCCGACGAGGGGCGGTGGCCGGTCTCACAAGCCACTGGTGTCAGTTGGTTCACCTAAGATGTATACAGGTGCTCATTGGGTTATGAGTACACCGGACAGGACTCGCCGGGAACATGCTAGTTGGTATTATACCTGACGTCAGATAGCAGTTCCCTGGTGACATGTGTACAGGTTAGTTCATCGACCTGAGATCGTCATTTGTCTCGTGTGAGTTCCCACTGTGCTTTGATTTCTACCCTACCACGGCTCAAAGGAGTCGTGCAAACAAGTTTTAGTTGGGTACAGTCCCGAGCCACATGGAGGCAGTGAGCGGATCTGCAGGGGTTCATCTCTCCCGGTATTGGGGGTGAGGTCGTGCTGTGTTTAGGAGAGCCAGTACATGAAAAGTCCTTGGCCAAGGCAGGAGATTTACTGGTAGATATTCCAGTAGTATCTCAGGGTGTTCTGGGCTACACTCCGACACGACTTGTACCGCTTTTGGGGGTCTGACTTTACCAACCCCATAGGCCTGCCATGCGATGCTCATAGACGAACGGACCGGACTGTACGTATATTATCACTGACAGGCTCAGTAGGGTGTCAGGATGAGTTCTCTCATCGACGTCCCTTTTGGTCAATATCTGGTAGCCCGTTACGTATTGGCTAATATCTCTGACGTGCTAGTGGTTAAATCCACAACCAAAGTATTGACGAGTCTTTAGAGTCCCCCACAGACCAGTTTCTCAAGTTTCGGGCGAAACGCTGTAGAGGCCGTATGGAGATATGGCAGGGTTCGATCAGATACGTGCAGTATTGCACGGATCGTGATCAGACGGATTTTACTAGCAGGCTTTGGTTTATGCCGGATCCTAGTATTAGACAGTGTAGTTTTTGTCTCTTTGCATTTGTATTCAGTGTGAATACAAATGCGGGCATGTATATGCAGTAGCGGGGTTTTCCTGTAATTTATTACGGGATCAGTTTTCTGAAGTTGCCAGTTTGCATTCCGTTCCGGCCGGTTTTTCTTTGTTCCTTCCCGGCCGGACTTTCCGATGGAAGGGGGTTATTTGCAAGTTTGCAAATAACATTTGTGGAGGGGGTTTCTTTCTTTTGTGGCTTTATGATAGCATCTTTTGATTCCATTCTTTTCTTGTGATCATTTCTTGCATTAATTGAGATTAGAATGGATTAGAAGTTGATGTGAGGCTTGTGGATGTGGTCACCCCTTTGATATCCTACACTCACCTCCCTTCTTGTTTTGTTCTTTTCCACTCCCATTTTGGAGAAGGGGCCGGCCACTAGAGAGAAGGGGAGAGATTATTGTGGTTCTCATTCTTTATGCTATCTTATTATTCCATTGATGCA
The DNA here is from genome assembly GCA_030015575.1 of Agapanthus africanus. Classification (NCBI taxonomy): domain Eukaryota; kingdom Viridiplantae; phylum Streptophyta; class Magnoliopsida; order Asparagales; family Amaryllidaceae; genus Agapanthus; species Agapanthus africanus. The sequence continues at coordinate 642,640,505 of CM057340.1, forward strand.
ACAAAAAAAAATCCCTCTCCAAAGTTCTTCATTTTCTCCACCTCCATCAAAGGCAACTTCATCACCCCAAAGAGACAATGGTTTTTACACTAGCCTACAGCAATTCTTGGGCACGTCGACTCGCCAGCTTCATGCCCGAGTTGCCTTGGTCCAGAGGTGGGAGCCCGTAAAAGAACCCGGCGATGTGGTGCCCATTCCGACGAGGAGGCGACGACCGGAGATTCCAAGAGGAGATCGGAGTGGAGACGAAGACCGAAGGTTACGGATCGCTTGGTATAGCTTCTCTACTCCTTTTCTATTTTGCTAGGATTAGGTTAATGGCCCGATACGGGTTAAAAGTGCGCGGTGGTGCCGGTTTGCAGGTTTAGCAATGTTTTTCGTTTCCGCGTTTCCGGCGTCGGATCGACGGCCGGGGCGCCGCCGTGCACTTACATAAAGTAAGATATAAATTTTGAAAATTGTGTTCCAAACATTTACCTTTATCAGTTTAGGATAAGGTAAAGTGCATTGAATAACGATGTAAGACATTCTCGACCAAAATACAGTTTTCAACATACAACACATGGAATTTGAGTTAATATACTCTTGGGACATATACATGAAAATGTATGTTGTCCAGTGTCCTTCTAGACAAGGGGTTGGTACTCTTACTTCATTCAGTTTTACCTATGAGTTCTCTGGTTTTAGACACGCATTCGTTGTAATGCAAGGTCCAAAGATTTTGAGAAGTTTATAGGTATAAGAATAAAGTAGAGAACCATATGTTGGAAGTATCAGGATTCTTCGAAGTGATCGAAGATATAGATACTTGTGCTAGGTATTCCATTATAGTAATATTGAGAACTTGGTTCTCTATCAGGTTACACATCCGCGGGTTCACTCCTTGATGAGTAATACTGTATTGGCCTTTTTCTATAGGTGATATGCACAAGAAATATCTGCATGATATTTGAATCCGGTTCCATCTAAATTAGTGCCTTTAATTCTATATGGACATAGATTGGTTACATATCTTGAGGTTATAAAGATATGGAGTTATCTAATTTCTGTTTAAATGCAGAATCCAGACAAACTCAAGGCATGCTTCGGTAATGGCTGTTTGTGGATTATCCCAAGCTTTCGCCAGGATTTTGCTTTTACCATTTTGACGATCAATAGTTACATTGTTGTTGACTCGCCACTTTTTTATAAAAGGAATCTTTTTTTTAAAAAAAACTAATAAGAGTATGATAGAACTGGAAGTGTTCCAGAACCACAAACGTTTATCGAAAATTTAGTAGAACCTAAGGATTTAATTGGACTTGACAATCTATTAGCCACTCCGCAGATTTTAGTAGGTGACCTCAGCCACTCAAGAGATACTTCGGTTTTATTGGAGATGGTGATAGGGAGGTCAACATCATAGTTATGATTGCCCTACTAGTTATCTGTAGATCATAGGAAGTGGTAACTTCCAGGTGACCAGATACTTCATATCTAAGTTGGACTCTACGCACTTAAGCAAATATTGGATTTTGGAGTTTGTTGGGTGCTCTTAAAGGGGTAAAACCCATTAGGAGCAAGTAGATCTTTCCAGATCTGTGCAAGTGGAAAAGTATTAACCTAATAATGCTAGACTTGTTGTAATTATTCTCATCAAATATCCGTTGTAGATTGTGATGAGACTTTTACTTCAGTGTCTACGTTAAAATCTATACGGATATGACTTGGCACTGCTGCTGCTCTAGACTATGATATCTGGTAAGAGAATGACTATAACGTCTTTCCAAATGGGAATTTGGAAGTGCACGTGTGTATGACTCTACCAGAGGGTTATCGTAGTCAGTGGGAGCAGCGGAAGTTGTGCAAGTTGCATATGTCTATTCGTAGACTAAAACATATATAGCGGAAACGGATCATCTGTTTTTGATAAGACAGTCAAGATGATTGACTTCATCAAAACAATAGATGAACCTAGTAAGAAGGGTGTAGGGAGCACCGTCCTGGGATTTGGATGACATACTCCAGATAGGAAGTGATATTCCTATACTACAATCGGTCAAACTTTCGTTGTCATATAGTATTTTATCCATGTTGGATATGGATACAATATCAGGGATTCTGGTGACTAGATCTATAGTTTTAGATCTAGATTTGTGAAGTGTCCCAATTCGGGTACTTAGACTGCATTCTAAAAGTATTTTAGAATGAATGACTCCTGGCGTGGCGGTGTACCCGCAGGTGATGGAGTCACCCCCTCTAAAGAGATGTCTTTCAGACCGATAAGGAGAGGGACTGGCATAAATGGCATATCATTTGCTTAGGCAAATGAGTCAATCATGCAATGTCTAATACAAAACTAGATGTTGCTTATACACTTGTTATAGTACGCAGATATTAATCCAATCCTGAAGAAACAAAGGGAAGCAGTTATGAACATTAGAGGATGTTCTTGGTATTTGGTAATGATAGCCTCCTCCGGGAGGCGGTTATCGTTTTAGGCTTCCAAGGTGACCTGGATGAAAAAGATGCTGTCAAAGTTTTGAGTTTTTCCTCTTCAGAGGATCAGTATATTGGATATGGTTCTAATAGGGATACTGAGGTAAGCATGGTTCATGATGCTGGTTATGACTCAATAGAGGATACAACCTAAGAAGTTTGTAGGACAAGGTTGTTCATCTATGAACTTGGTCCCATCTTGTATCCAGAAAAAATTCTTGAGGTGGTGTATTGCTCAGTTCAGGAGATTGTTCATCTCCGCGAAGTTGAGAAATAGAGAGAAGAAGTTGAAATATTATAGTGGATCCACTCACTGAGGCTATTTCTCGAACACGGATGTTCCTTAAACGAGATTTGAGAAACTGATTAGTAGAGAAATTAGGTATTCGATAGCACACGGGATGAGGATATGTGATACCGTAATAATTAGCCTTAAGTGCAAGTGGGAGATTGTTGGATATAGCGCCCTCAAGGTAATTATTGTAATTGCAGGCATGCTATTATGATAATTGAGAAAGGACCTATACAGGTAGAACAATCTTACTCGAAATGATAGTATGCGATCTGATTTGTCTTTATCATTGATGTGTGCACGTTTTACTTGTTATTACGTGCCACTAATAAATAATGATGAAATTCGTAGGATTCTTGTTTAACTACCAGCATTAGTCTATAAGCACATTCTTAAATGTCCCTGGTCGAGGGAGTATCGAGACTGGGCATCGAGATTCTAAAGCAGACTAGTGTATACGTTTCAAAACCCTGACAAGGGGCGGTGGCCGGTCTCACAAGCCATTGGTGTTATGTCACCCAAGATAGTATATAGGTGCTCACGGAAGGTGAGTACACTGGACGGACTCGCCAAGAACTTCTAGATGATATTATATCTATCGTTAAATGGAAGTTCTTGAGTGGCATTAGTACAAGTTATTCTTTTGACCTGAGATCGTCATTTGTCTCGTGTGAGTTCCTACTGTACTTTGATTGCTACCCTACCACGGCTCAAAAGAGTCGTGCAAACAGATTTTAGTTGGGTACAGTCCCAAGCCACATGGAGGAAGTGAGCGATTGTCGGGGATTCGTCTCTCCTGATATTAGGAGTTGTTGTCGTGCTGTGTTCGATTGGCTATCACCTTAAATCTGTGGCCACGATAGATGAGGTTTACTGATATGAGTCCAGTAGTTTCTCGGTTGGTAATGAGCTTGACTCCGACACGACTTATCGGGTTATTAGGGGTCTGACGTTTCCACCCTCTAGACCCGGTATGCGATACTCTCAGACGAAGTGACCGGACTGTGCGGAGATTGTCACATTCAGGCTCAGTAGGGTATAGATGGACTTGATTATCGATCTCCTTTTCAACAGATACCTGGATTGCCGTTACGTACAGCTAATGCCGCTGACGTGCTTGTGGTTTTTGGATTTATCCAGTAAATCACTGTCGGCGTATTGTCGAGTCTTTAGAGTCCCGTGCAAAGGGTTTTCTCGGCTCAGACGATATGATGTAGATGACATATGTTGGTACATATAGGGCGTCCGATTAAATACGTGTACAGACTACACAGACTTTAATCTGACGGTTAATAATACTAGCGGCTTAGGATTAAGCCGGATTATTAAATCAGGTTTTGATTTAATAATTTATATATATATATATATATATTTAATATGTATATTCTAGTATTATTGTTCACTATTCATTCGCTCTCTTGGCTATTCGTATTTTTTGTACGAATACACGTATATGTATTTCGATACGTATACCGGATTGTATTCTGTATTTATACGGAATATGTTCTAGAAGATGGACACTTCATTTATTGATTTTCTTTTATAAGGAAATTATGAATGAGGTGGAGGATGAGATGTGAAGATATTTGTAGAGAGGTATGGCTTGGTTGTTATAATGTATTATTTTTTGTGACTCATTCTTTAGTGACACATTATTTTGGATGGTTGATAATAACCAAGCTATATTGTTTTTCTACACTTGATCTTTCCTTTGCTACACAAAAAAAAGATTTATCCATTTATTCCATGGCTTTTTCTTCTTCTTCACCTCCTCCTCCTCCTTCTAGGTAGCTCTCTTGAGCTTAGAAGAGAGAGAAAAAGATAGTGAAAATATACCTACATCCCCACTCTCCATTAGTAGCGAGCTTGAAGCGTCGGTCGCTTCACTAGGTGAAGCCGGAGCTTGGATCGGTTTCCATCAGGTGGATCTTCTTCGGCAAGGGCGGTCGCCACTAAAGATCGATCCGGACAGCAAACACGGAGCATGGAGGGGTCTTCCATGATTGGGTGAACACGCGTCAAAGGTAGTATTACGTATCTTTGCATGCTTGGTTTGCTAGTTTAGGAGTTTGGATCAATTTTAGGTTCGAGGCTCCTTCGTGCATGCTTGAAATTTTTGTTCGCCATCTGCGCTTCCGCTACGACACGGGTACTAGGAAGCTTTACAAAAAAAAAACAAAATATCATCAAACCCAAAATAAAGAATAATACACACATTTCGCTCTAAGTCTGAAAGAATAAACAAGTCTCTGGTTTCTAAGTTTACTAAATATACATAGTATGGTTGATAGAGTTTTTAACTAAATACAAATGAAAAATAAAAGTATATAAGAGTGGTTACGCTCTGAACTGTAACCCACTTACCCAATTAATCACCCGAAAGAAGCTGTGTGCCAGCAAGCCACTACTGATCCGAGCGGTCGATCCTGTAAGAAAACTGTGGCATAATGGGGGTGAGTTGCCAATTTTTAATGACTCTGATTTTACTGTACGAAAAGTTTTCAATTTAATATACAGAAAGGAGTTTACAAGCCTGAGTACAATTTAAAAGTTATTTTTGTTTAAGAACAACAAGAAATAACTTGTAGCTCATTGGTAAAGTCTTGCACTGCTGTGACGTAGCCCCCGTGTTCGAATCCCATCGGCCACATTATTTTTTCCTGATTTTTATTTTAAACTTTTTGGAAGCCCAAAAGTTTACACATGCACTGTACACAAAAATGAACAGTCAGGAAAAACAAACATGTGCATAATATTATAAACAAAGTGAGGGACCCCGCGACTGTTTGTTTACTCTGAATTTAAACAGAGAATTCAATTTCCCTAATTAATCCATTTTCAATGCATTTTAATTCATTCTTTTAATTTTAAAACCCTAATTCCACACTATAAATATAACCCCATACCCTATCCCCTCCTCATTTTGAAAATTCTAGCCAAAATTCTCAAAATTTTTTAAGTACAAGAAGAGTACAAGTGGAGTTAGCAAGAGACCAAATTCCGGCGAGAAATCGAGCAAGTTCCGGTGACCCCGTGATGCCATGACGACCTCAACCCCTTCCTCTCTCTCTCTCTCTTATTAACAAAATCCAAAAGTAAGTTCCCTCTCATCCTCCTCCTTCTTCTCTAAAATCTCTTTTCAAAACAAACATCAGTAAGTGGAGTTAGTACCAATGTAAATCTTTTAAACTATAAAATCTCACTTTTTAATTACATATTGTTTGTCCAACATTTACATAATATTTATAACACTATTATAAATATTTAGAACCAACTTTCACTCTAAAATATCATGTTAGATAACTTAAATCTCACTTTTACATGAAATAGCATGAACTTTATATACGCCATTTTTCCTTTGTTTGTACATACCTTTAGAAAATATCATGGGGTAATGACCTACCCCTCACATACACATATGTTTATATAGCACGATGTACCTTGATCATACTTTTGATACAATATTTCATTAAAATACCATGAACTATAAAAACCCGGTTTTCTTTGACTTGTATTATCAAAAACTCTTTGCGATTATGTCTCTACAACCCTTTTTAGGAGACCCGCTATTGGATGGTGCGGATTATCGCACATTCTTGGGCTAGTAGAGCGCGATGCAGGCCTCCTCATAGAGCATTCAATCTCGAAAGATTTTTAATACTAATTTTAAGAAAAACGAAATTTTCTACTTAATAATAAAATTAATTTTTATAATTACATAAATATTATCAAACCACATATTTTCAAGATATAATAAAATTCTATGTTTTCTTAAAAAATAAAAGAATGATAAGTTTCATCAAAATACCCTAAAGTTATCCAAAAGACAAGTTTTACACTAAAATACCTTGAACTATCCAAGCTAAACTATTATCACTAAAATACTTCATATTCTTGAAATTCACAATTATGGAAACCCTAAATAATATAAATAAATACTCGAGATTTGTTTTTAATGTATATAAAATATTTTTCATAAAACCCTCTCGAGTTATATAAAATTACATTTAAGAACTTTAGTAAATATAGGTTTAAACGGGATCAATTCTCTTGAGCTTCAGGGAGCCGGAGAAAGTGAGTGCTTGCCTATTTAAGATAGAAAAACTTAACGATGTTATCAATGGTAATTTTCCTGGAAAAAAACACAAATCCTGCCGTCCATGTGCAGCAGTTACTGATAACACCCGAACCTAATTCAGGATCCAAATCAGTTTAAAGTGTCCGACTCAAGTCTGAGTTTAAGTCTAATTCAAACATGAATCCAATATATCAAACATGAATACTTGAACCTGAACCTAAATACTGTAAGTCCATGCTACCTCTCCCGGTACTTTCGGGAATGCGGAATTTGGTAAAAAACGATTTTTACGGAGGTGGTAACATGGACCTAAAACCCGGATCTTGGTTAAACATCTATCTAACAACCTAACTACGAGTTTCTAGCTACTCGGTTAGGGGGTTATACCTTGCTTGTCTTGAACTCCTTCGTCTTCAAGCTCCGATGGTGGTCCGGAATGGCTTCTTCTCGTCGTCTCCGTACGCCGAAGATAGATCCACCTGAAAGCTCCAACCTTTGGCTCCTTCTTCGTTCTTTGAAGAAACTAGTTCACTTGGTTTGCTAAACCTAGTGAACTAGAATGAGTAGAGAAGAGTTTGTATGGGATTTTATCTATGGTTCTTGATTCTCAACTCATGAGACAAGAGAACCATAGAATCAAGAGAGGGAGGAAGAGGTTGAGGGTGAGAGCAAAAACAAGAGAGCTCAAGAACAAGAGAGAGAATGAGCAAGAAAGAATGAGCAAGTATTTTGTCTCTCACCCTCTCATAATCCAAAGTCATGATAACTCATCATACTAAAAAAAGTCTTGTGTGATGGTTGAAGCAACCATAACCATATCATTTCATGCACTCATTTTGCACAAATGAGCAAGCAAACAAAAGTCTTTGCCATGAAATGATGGCTATGGTTATCATGATGGTCAACTAGTCAAGCCAAGTCAACCGGTCAACAAAGTCAACAAGTCAACAAAAGTCAACAAGTCAACAAAGTCAACAAGTCAACAAAAGTCAACAAGTCAACAAAGTCAACAACCATATCACCATAATACTTAATTAATATAATAGTTTCACATATCATATTCTCATTAGGGTTGAGCAAAAAGTCAAATAGTCCACGGTCAACTGTCAACAACCCTAATGAGAATCCGCTGCCTCTGTCTCCCTGTCAACTGTGCATACGCACCCGCATCCGCGTTCCGAGGAACACGAATGCACACTGGATAAATCCAATCCCAAAAGGTACACTAGGATCTGGCTTAAACCAAAGCCCGCTAGTGTAAACTGTCCGGACACTGTACGTGCACAAGTGCACGGATGTGACCGAACCCTGTCGCAAAACCATGCGACCTGTCGCAATACCATGCGACCTCTACTCTTTTGCCTAAAGGCGAAAAGCTTTCTGTGTGGGACTCTAAAGACTCGACACTACGCTGGCAGTGGGTTTAACCACAGACCGCAAGCGGCACTAGCTGTGCGTAACGGTCCCCAGGTAATGCCGACAAGAAGACCGACGAGGCGAAACCCATTTGAACTCCTACTGAGCCTGAGTGTGACATTCTCCGTACAGTCCGGTCTGTTCGTCTGATACATCGCATGGCGGGCCTAGGGGGCGGTAAACGTCAGTCCCCCAATAGCGGTACAAGTCGTGCCGGAGCAAAGCCCAAAACACCCTGAGATAACACTGGAAGCCTACCAGTATATCTCGTTTGCCCTGGCCAGGGACTACTCGTGTAATGGCTCTCCTAGACACAGCGCGATGTCAACCCCCAATACCGGGAGAGACGAATCCTGTCTAACCGTCACTGCCTCCAAGTGCTTCGGGACTGCACCCAACCACTACCTGTTTGCACGACTCCTTTGAGCCGTGGTAGGGTAGTGATCAAAGTACAGTGGGAACACACTCGAGGCGAAGTGACAGTGTCAAGTCAGCGGACTAAGCTGTACTCATGTCACCTGGGAACTGATAACTGACGATAGGCATAATACCAACTAGTCAGTTCCCGACGAGTCCTGTCCAGTGTACCCGTAACCTAACGAGCACCCGCATACTATCTCAAGTACGACGTACTGACGGCTGTGGGACAGACCGCCTCCCACACTGGGATGAGAAGCGCATGCGCTGGTCTACTCCGGAGTATCGATGCCCTGTCTCGATAGTCCTGCGACCAGGGACCTGTATAAGGATGTGCTTATGGATTACCCAGCCCCACTAGTGTGACGGCCATCACATCGCTGGTAATCAAGCAAAGATCCTAAGGGCTCCACTAATGTGTATAGGCGATATACAAAAATAAACACATGTACACATTGAAGTAGAAACAAACCAAGTAGCATACTACTATTTTGAGCAAGATTGTATATACAAGGTGAATATCCCAAGCTTCCATTAAGTAATATACAAACTAGTATGATACAGTAATGGCCTCTAGGGCATATACACTAACAATCTCCCACTTGCACTAAGGCCATGTACTGGCGTATCGAAGACCTATCATCTCGATCAGCCGCTTGAACTGAGTCTGGGGCAGGGCCTTGGTGAATGGATCTGCAGTGTTATCTTCTGAAGCGACTCTCCGAACCTCGATCTCCTGGCGATCTACGATCTCCCTGATCAGGTGATACCGCCTCAAGATGTGCCTGGACTTCTGATAGGACCTGGGTTCCTTCGCTAAAGCTATAGCCCCGTTGTTGTCGCAATACAGAGGTATTAGATCAACAATGGATGGAACCACCTGAAGTTCTTTCAAGAACTTCCTCATCCAGACAGCTTCTTTTGCGGCATCAGATGCAGCGATGTATTCCGCTTCCATCGTCGAGTCTGCAACGGTTTCCTGTTTGGAACTCTTCCAACACACCGCCCCTCCATTGAGGGTAAAGACAAAACCCGACATGGACTTGGAATCATCCTTGTCACTCTGGAAGCTGGAGTCAGCAAAGGCCTCGATCTGGAGGTCTTTTCCGCCATACACCAAGAACATCTCCTTAGTCCTTCTCAGGTACTTGAGAATGTTCTTTACCGCTATCCAGTGTTTCTCCCCAGGGTTTGACTGATACCGGCTTACCACACTCAGTGCATAAGCTACATCCGGTCTGGTACACAACATCGCATACATTATAGAGCCTACCGCAGAAGCGTAGGGTATAATAGACATGCGATCCCTCTCCAAATCAGTCTTGGGAGACATCTCCTTAGAGAGGGTGATCCCGTGACAAGCCGGTAGGTTACCGCGCTTGGAATCTTCCATACTGAATCTTTTCAGTACGGTGTCGATGTACCTGGACTGTGAAAGTCCTAATATCCTCTTGGATCTATCATGATGGATCCGGATCCCCAGGATGTATGAGGCATCACCCAGGTCTTTCATGGAGAACCTGTGTGACAAGAACCCCTTGACAGATTGTAGCATAGGAATGTCATTTCCTATTAAGAGAATGTCATCCACGTATAAAACGAGGAATACTACAGTTCTCGCTACAAATCTACTATAGATGCATGGTTCATCTGGATTTTTGATAAAGCCAAATTCTTTGACTGTCTCATCAAAGCAGATGTTCCAACTCCGCGATGCCTGCTTTAGTCCATAGATGGACTTAAGCAATTTGCACACCTTTCCGCTGCTCCCACTCTGAATGAAACCCTCTGGTTGGTCCATATAGACACACTCCTCTAAATTTCCATTTAGAAAAGCGGTCTTTATGTCCATTTGCCAGATCTCATAATCATGGAAGGCAGCAATAGCAAGAAGGATCCGAATGGATTTCAGCATGGCTACTGGAGAAAAGGTTTCGTCATAGTCCAAGCCAGGTCTTTGACGAAAACCCTTTGCCACCAGCCTAGCTTTATAGGTCTCAACCTGCCCATCTATACCAATCTTCCTTTTGAAGATCCACTTGCATCCTACGGGTTTTACCCCGTCTGGAGCAATGTCCAACGTCCATACCTTGTTGGTGTACATGGACTCCATTTCGGTCCGCATTGCATCCAGCCATTTCACTGAGTCAACGCTCTGAACGGCCTGCTGGAAGCTAGTAGGCTCATCATAATCTATGATGCAATCCTCTCTATCCCCGTCTATGAGAAAACCGTAGTATCTCTCGGGCGGATGAGTCTGCCTACTACTCCTGCGGAGCGGCGTAGGAATGTCCTGTTCTTTCGAACCCTCTGGTTCCATTAAACTTTCAGTAATAGTCCGTGGTTCTGGAATTTCTTCCAGTTCCACTGCGCTCCCACTAATTTCCTTTTCTAAGAACTGGTGTTCTACAAAGTGGGCATTACGAGAAACAAGGACTTTTTGTTCCTCTGCGTAGTAGAAAAGATACCCCCTGGTGTTCTTTGGGTATCCCACAAACTTGCACAGTACTGAGCGTGCCTCGAGTTTGTCCGCATGCTGCTTTTTGACAAAAGCTGGACATCCCCAGATCTTCAGATATTGAAGATAGGGTTTCTTCCCACTCCATAACTCATACGGTGTGGTAGGCACAGTCTTAGTGGGAACTCGGTTCAAAAGGTATGCGGCTGATTCTAGCGCATATCCCCAGAATGATCGCGGCAACTCAGCGTTACTCATCATGGACCGTACCATATCCAATAGGGTCCGGTTTCGTCTCTCCGATACACCGTTATGTTGCGGAGTGTATGGAGGAGTAAGCTGAGAGAGAATTCCGTTCTCTTTTAAATAGTCCAGGAACTCGGCACTTAAGTATTCTCCACCTCGATCCGATCTTAGAATCTTAATACTTTTGCCGGTCTGTTTCTCTACTTCATTCTTATACTCCTGGAATTTTCCAAAGGCTTCGGACTTATGTTTCATTAAGAAGACATAACCGTACCTTGAGAAGTCATCCGTAAAAGTAATGAAGTAAGAATAGCCGCTTCGGGCATGTGTAGACATTGGACCGCACACGTCACTGTGTACGAGTCCCAAGAGCTCGCTCGCTCTTACTCCATGTCCAGTAAACGGAGTCTTTGTCATCTTTCCTTTGAGACAGGATTGACAAGTGGCATACGACTGATATTCGAACGCATTCAAATACCTTTCTGTATGTAACTTCGTCAACCTTCTCTCATTGATGTGACCCAGTCTACAATGCCACAAGAAAGTCTGATTTATTTCTGGAGACTTTCTTTTGTGTGTATTCTGGACATTGAAAATCTGTGGTTGGTTCAATACGTATATACCATTACTCAATGTACCTGACCCAATCAAAACTTGATTAAGGTGAATGTTTACAACATTACTTACAAACGCAAATTCATAACCTTCTTTAGAAACTAAAGATACAGAAATGATATTACAAGTTGCGTTGGGTACAAAAAAGCAATTACGCAAAACCAAAACATGTCTATCTGACATTCCCAGGTGATAGTCCCCCACGGCTTTAGCATCCATGCTAGCTCCGTTCGCAACTCTGAGGGTCATGTCACCTGCCTTCAAAACCCTATGGTTTCTCAACGCCTGCAAAGAATTACAGATATGAGATCCTGATCCGGTATCCAATACCCAGGAAGTAGAGTTTATTGAAAGACAGTTTTCAATAACATACACACCTGAAGCTGAAGCTGCAACCTGCTTCAATTCCTGTGTCCTGGCTTTCCAAGCCCTGCAATCATTCTTCCAGTGACCTTTCTTATGACAATAGAAGCATTCTTCCTTATCCACAAGCTTCCCCGCTATTTTTGTTACTTTGGCTTTTCCCTTCGTATCCACTTTACTAACACCGCCCCTTGGTTTGGCGGGGGCTTTCTTCTTTTTTCCCTTGGCTTTCTCCTTGGACCTAGAAGAAGATGATCCTCCTACAAACAAAGTGGATGTTTCCCTACCTTTCTGTAGGGTGCCCTCTGCGCTCCTCAGCATGTTGAGGAGCTCTGAAAGTTCAACCTCTTTTTCTTGTAAGTTGAAGTTCAGTATAAACTGGGCGTAAGTGGAAGGAAGGGACTGGAGAACTATATCCGTATATAGTTCACTCTCCAATGTGATCCCTAGGTCCGCGAGCTCCTCAATGTAGCCGATCATCTTTAGCACGTGCTCGGCTACTGATGATCCGACGGCCATTCTTGTCGAAAATAACTTTTTTGACGCTTCGTATCTTGCGATACGAGATTGCTCTCCATACAGTTCTTTTGTATGAAGCAATATGGATTCCAAGTCCATATTCTCGTGCCTCCTCTGATGTTCATTGTCCAGAGAGGCAAGTACGAGGCATTTGGCCTTCGCGCTATCAATCTCCCAAGTCTTACGGATTTCCTTATCCGCGACGCTGGAAGTGGGACCAGGGACAGGGGGAGGTTTGGTGGTAAGAAGATACCCCAGCTTGTCGTAAGTGATTGCTATCTTGACATTCCTGAGCCAATCTTTGTAGTTTGGCCCTGTCAGTTTGTTTTTATCTAGGAGTAACTTAAGTCCAGTCATGTCGATTTGGTCGCTGCAATTAGGAGAGAGAAGAAGAAACACTCAGCATGATGCTCTTGCAAGTTTGGAGTGGTTTTTAGTTTGTCTAAACAGGATGGCTCCCACTGTTTCTCGAATCCCTCCTCAAACCATAAAGGAAGAATTAGTCAGGATCAATCCCACCGTACAATACTTGCTTAACCGTTCAGCCAGGCCAGTGTCGGTACTTCGAGGGAGGTTTTCCAACGCTTTCGCGAAGTTTCTTAATTAAAGAACCTCTTTTCCCTGGGGGCGTAGCCCCGCTAACACCTTTCTAGGCACCTACTAGGTTTATAGCATTGATCGTTAAGTGAGAAATTTCCCGAGGAGTAGCATATACTCACAGTAGGATCGGGATCCAAATATCATCGCGTGGCGAAACTGAAGGAATCCTACTAGAATCATCACACTCCAAATGGTATGCAAATCTAGCAAGTTTCAGTACTTATGAAACTCCCGATGTGGATTTTTGCCCCATGCTCTTATGACCTTGGCGTGAGGTCAAAATGTCATAAGTCACATGTCAAGTTCGTCCCATCATTATCCAGGTTAATTTGAACCCACCCGTACATACCCTTGACGTAGGCCAAAATGGCAGTACGACTGTCTCAAACCAACGCATTCTATCTATGCAACAGATAAATATCCGGCAGCTACCAATCACTATGCCTTGGCGTGAGGTCAAAATACATAGCTTGAATACTACCGAATATTTAACTGAAATGATGGAGGGCTACGGATGGTTTTGGCAAAACCGTGAACGTAGTGAACTTGATTTGGTCGATGGAACGAGATAGCTTTTAAAAGGAGTGGCTCAAGCTCCGCATTTAAAAGTTGGTTTTGAAAAGAACCGAGTGGTTTTTCGAAAGTGTTCCAACGACTTAAACTTGGTTTATTATCTTGCATTAGTTCTTTTAATGCGTGATATTCTTGCATTAGTTCTTTTAATGCGTCCCATCATTTAATCCTACCATTGCAGAAAACAACCAAAATATGACGTACGCTTATGCCATTCGCATTCGCCACGGGGCCCCGTCATTACCCGTTAGGTTACTTAACTAACGACAGAGCGGGGGCTGGGCTAGCGCGTCTGTAAAACATAAGCAACGCCTAAATAATATCATATATAGATATACTGCAATGATAAACATTTCAGATCACAGATGAATACATTGGATATACTAGGAATCTGTAATTCGTACGAGCCTGTAACGAAAGACAGATTACACGGTCGCGGTGAATAGCCAAATACCCCACCCAAGACCCCTACGGGTGCGGCAAACTACCCGCCAAGTACCCGAAGCGTAGCAACCTCCCTCATCTCCATGAGTAGGCCACTCGACACTTCGGCATACCCGGTAGTTTGTGCACCCCCTCCATGGGTCTATCCTAGGAGCAAAAATAGTAAAAAGAAATTATATAATGACGGCTACAACCCCGACCCGGTTGTGCGGCCATAAAAATAATTATTACATCAATTTACAAATTTACATGAATTGAAAGAAAAGAAAAACTCTCGTCTCACAACCCCCGGCTATTCACCCGCGACAATCCAACATATTCATATCCACATTCCAGCAACATTACAGATCACAGATTTGTATAACCCCTACTAATCGACATATAGCGATTAGTAGACGTTCAATACAAATATCACATTACAGAAAAACCCGTTAGCTTAAGTCTTTTAGAAGTTCGATCAAAAATACGGATTTTCAGGACCCCAAAATAAATTTTTCGTTCTGGAAAATCTGGGTTGAAAATATATATTCCAAAAATCCCAAAATACCCCCAGAAGTACACTGTAGCAAAGAAACACCAGAGAGGGGGCAAGGAGGCCGCGGAACCGCGGCAATAGCAAGCTATTGCCGCGTTTCCGCGCTCGTTTAGGGGAATCACTTGGTGATTTTTCTACAGTGTCTTTTAAAAACCCTGAGCCGATTTTAGGTGTTAAAATAATCAACTTTTGAACAGTAAAAAAAATCGACAGAAACTCGAATTTTTGGGGTTCGTTTTTGGGACTTTTTCTTTGATCGATCTTCTAGTTACTAGCTAACATGTTAGATAGAGTTTAACTAGGCTCTGATACCACTGTAAGTCCATGCTACCTCTCCCGGTACTTTCGGGAATGCGGAATTTGGTAAAAAACGATTTTTACGGAGGTGGTAACATGGACCTAAAACCCAGATCTTGGTTAAACATCTATCTAACAACCTAACTACGAGTTTCTAGCTACTCGGTTAGGGGGTTATACCTTGCTTGTCTTGAACTCCTTCGTCTTCAAGCTCAGATGGTGGTCCGGAATGGCTTCTTCTCGTCGTCTCCGTACGCCGAAGATAGATCCACCTGAAAGCTCCAACCTTTGGCTCCTTCTTCGTTCTTTGAAGAAACTAGTTCACTTGGTTTGCTAAACCTAGTGAACTAGAATGAGTAGAGAAGAGTTTGTATGGGATTTTATCTATGGTTCTTGATTCTCAACTCATGAGACAAGAGAACCATAGAATCAAGAGAGGGAGGAAGAGGTTGAGGGTGAGAGCAAAAACAAGAGAGCTCAAGAACAAGAGAGAGAGAATGAGCAAGAAAGAATGAGCAAGTATTTTGTCTCTCACCCTCTCATAATCCAAAGTCATGATAACTCATCATACTAAAAAAAGTCTTATGTGATGGTTGAAGCAACCATAACCATATCATTTCATACACTCATTTTGCACAAATGAGCAAGTAAACAAAAGTCTTTGCCATGAAATGATGGCTATGGTTATCATGATGGTCAACTAGTCAAGCCAAGTCAACCGGTCAACAAAGTCAACAAGTCAACAAAAGTCAACAAAAGTCAACAAGTCAACAAAAGTCAACAAGTCAACAAAGTCAACAACCATATCACCATAATACTTAATTAATATAATAGTTAATCACATATCATATTCTCATTAGGGTTGAGCAAAAAGTCAAATAGTCCACGGTCAACTGTCAACAACCCTAATGAGAATCCGCTGCCTCTGTCTCCCTGCCAACTGTGCATACGCACCCGCATCCGCGTTCCGAGGAACACGAATGCACACTGGATAAATCCAATCCGAAAAGGTACACTAGGATCTGGCTTAAACCAAAGCCCGCTAGTGTAAACTGTCCGGACACTGTACGTGCACAAGTGCACGGATGTGACCGAACCCTGTCGCAAAACCATGCGACCTGTCGCAATACCATGCGACCTCTACTCTTTTGCCTAAAGGCGAAAAGCTTTCTGTGTGGGACTCTAAAGACTCGACACTACGCTGGCAGTGGGTTTAACCACAGACTGCAAGCGGCACTAGCTGTGCGTAACGGTCCCCAGGTAATGCCGACAAGAAGACCGACGAGGCGAAACCCATCTGAACTCCTACTGAGCCTGAGTGTGACATTCTCCGTACAGTCCGGTCTGTTCGTCTGATACATCGCATGGCGGGCCTAGGGGGTGGTAAACGTCAGTCCCCCAATAGCGGTACAAGTCGTGCCGGAGCGAAGCCCAAAACACCCTGAGATAACACTGGAAGCCTACCAGTATATCTCGTTTGCCCTGGCCAGGGACTACTCGTGTAATGGCTCTCCTAGACACAGCGCGATGTCAACCCCCAATACCGGGAGAGACGAATCCTGTCTAACCGTCACTGCCTCCAAGTGCTTCGGGACTGCACCCAACCACTATCTGTTTGCACGACTCCTTTGAGCCGTGGTAGGGTAGTGATCAAAGTACAGTGGGAACACACTCGAGGCGAAGTGACAGTGTCAAGTCAGCGGACTAAGCTGTACTCATGTCATCTGGGAACTGATAACTGATGATAGGCATAATACCAACTAGTCAGTTCCCGACGAGTCCTGTCCAGTGTACCCGTAACCTAATGAGCACCCGCATACTATCTCAAGTACGACGTACTGACGGCTGTGGGACAGACCGCCTCCCACACTGGGATGAGAAGCGCATGCGCTGGTCTACTACGGAGTATCGATGCCCTGTCTCGATAGTCCTGCGACCAGGGACCTGCATAAGGATGTGCTTATGGATTACCCAGCCCCACTAGTGTGACGGCCATCACATCGCTGGTAATCAAGCAAAGATCCTAAGGGCTCCACTAATGTGTATAGGCGATATACAAAAATAAACACTTGTACACATTGAAGTAGAAACAAACCAAGTAGCATACTACTATTTTGAGCAAGATTGTATATACAAGGTGAATATCCCAAGCTTTCATTAAGTAATATACAAACTAGTATGATACAGTAATGGCCTCTAGGGCATATACACTAACAAATACCTGAACAAGATCAACATGCAAATATGACTTGACTTGACCGAACCATGGCTATAACTTGACTTGATTACATGCCTACTTGTTTACATCCTGAACCTGATTACAAGAAACAACTTGTATCCATGGTCTCAGTAAGTCTGATAACTATAATCAACACAATATAGATTACGGGGTTTAAAGAGGTAGACTGGTACGGAATCTGTTAAAAGTGGCACGATGATGGACACTAAAAGACACCTACATGAACTCTCGTGCCGTTGTCTCGTGGGTTTTGACGGGGCCTTGTACTTACATGTTACTATAGTCCACGGGATAGTTGGAATCCTCTCGTATACACTGATACATTATATACCATGTTACAAACAACTATGTTAGTAAAACAAACATATACTTATTCAGATTACCAGTCATATATTCTTTACTTGTTTTATTCCATTCTTATTTCTGGGACTTACTGAGCGCTAGTTCGCTGACGACATTCCTATTTCTTTCTTTCTTTGGAATATTCATCAGGAGGATCAGACTCCAAGGAGATTGGGCCCAGTCAGGACGACTTGGACCAGTTCACAGAGCAGCCATACATCTATCTTTTCCTTGTACTAACTTTTCATTTCATATGCCACTGTTTAAGTATTGTTTTCTATCATTGTACATTTCCTTTTCAAAGCAATGTATTGCAAAAATGAATGTTAATAAAACTTGCTGTTTATATTACATCTCTTGTCATTCTTGTGCATTTATTTATATTGCTTATTTACGCTTAACGTGTTTACTTCTGAGTAAATACGTTGCGTGCCCACCATGCCTACTTCCTCGTACACCGAGAAGCGGGGCATGACACAACTCATGAGTAGAAGACATTAGCAGGTAGAAATCGAATGTAAGACGATCTCCTAGGTCAAACAATAATAATAATATAATACTAACGAGGGTGATCGTGTATACATAAGTATAATAACAACAATAATAATATCGTGCATGTGTCATAATATGGTACCATATCATCTGTGTCATATATATATATGTGTGTGTGTGTGTGTGTCATCCAACATGTGTCCATTAACGGCATATCAAATCATCATAAAAACCTAAGTGCCCAATATTGACACTCGAAATCATCATAAAATCCGTGTCCAGTATCGACACGTAAATCCTCATATCTCAGACGCCGTTTTATCAGATCGGCCATCATATCCATCTGTCTCAAATCGCTCCGGTAGGTATCCTTCGGATATCCTCCAAGTCCAGTACTATCACCGGTAGGTAGTGTTCCCCTACCGAGCTCAACGCCTTTCTATACGATCTTCTTGTCCCAGGTACCGTACCGGGTCCACCATGTACCCGCAGACGGTGACTCCTCACTCCTCGAATCGGGTAATCATCATAGCTCAGGACAGAGAAAACTCATGGTGGACGTCGAAATATCATATCAAGAGAAACTACGTTTATAAAACAATCATAAGATTTTAAAATGTATCTGCAGTTTCTCAAATCCAGAAAATCTCATGAAAACAGAATCTCATAAGCATGTAACAATAATGAAACAATATGTACAGGCATAGAATAATACTGTAAAGTATAGCAAGTATGTTCATATGAGCATATCGTGTAACTAGGTAAGGAAGTGCAATATCTTAACTAGTATGTGAGGTACTTGGTACTAAATGATAACTAAAATTTTACGGGTTATAAGGCGATACAGTATCATAGCGATTTCTAATGTGTACGTGGCATAGCAATTACCGATGATGTGTGTGTGAGCTGGGGAGTATATGTACGTGCAACATGCGCACCATCGGTAATGGTGCGTGTGTCCTAGCAGACGAAGTCGTAAAAAGATAAGTACACGAAACATATTATATATGTCGTAAATGAAAATAATACGAGCGTATGCAGAAATAAGAAATCGTAGCGCGAGCGGAAAAAGAATAAAGAAAACGGAAACGCGAACAGTATAAAATATGTAATTACGTATGAGCCATACAGTTATAGTTTAAAATAGTATGAATCGTTGTTTTTGAAAATAGGGGCTACGATGTATTTGAAAAAAATACGATTTAAAAAATCCGTAGCATCCCTTGAAATTATCATTTAAAAGTGCATAACGGTTCGTTAGTTTTAAAAATAGGTATGGCTCAGAATATATCCTAATGTCTACTTAAGTGATTTAAAAATAATATTTATCGACTCGATATATACATAAGTCGGCGATCCAACCTCATCATATCACGTACGGTATAATCCATCGTACGATATCATCAAATCAAATAGTATGGATCTATCGCCACGTACATCGTATCACATATGGTATAATCCATCGTAAGATATCATCAATCAAGTAGTACGGATCTATCGTCACGTACATCATATCACGTACGGTATAATCCATCGTACGATATCATCAATCAAGTAGTACGGATATATCGTCACGTATATCATATCTGTTGGCTATAGTGCCCTCAAGTCAATTATTGAATCGCAGACACGCGATTGCGATGATTGAGGGAGGACCTATACCGATAGAACAGTCTTACTCGAGATGATAGTATGCTATCTGGTTTGTCTTTATCATCATGTATATGCTTCAGGTGGTATTACATATCACTATTACATGTTGATAGAGCCCATAGGATTCTTGCTTGACTACCAGCATTATGATGGCGATCATATATGTGGGAGCTGAGGCTCTATAAGTACATCCTTAAATGTCCCTAGTCGTGGGAGTTTCGAGACCGGGCATCGATACTCCAAAGTAGACTAGTGTATACTAATCGAGACCTCGATAAGGGGCGGTAGCCAGGTCTCACAAGCTATTGGTGTTAGTTTGTTCACCTAAGATGGTATACAGGTGCTCATTGGGTTATGAGTACACTGGACGGACTCGCCGGGAACCTGCTAGAGGGTATTATACCTGTTATAAGATAGCAGTTCCCTGGTGACATGTGTACTGGTTAGTCTGTCGACCTGAGATCATCATTTATCTTGTGCGAGTTCCCACTGTGCTTTGATTAATACCCTACCACGGCTCAAAGGAGTTGGCAAACAGGTTTTAGTTGGGTACAGTCCCGAGCCACATGGAGGTAGTAAGCGGATCGTCGGGGATTCGCCTCTCCCGGTATTGGGGGTTGATGTCGTGTTGTGCACGGATGGCCATCACTAGAAATCCTCGGTCGGGGTAGATGAGAATCACCGATCCAGCATCGATAGTTTCTCAGGTGGTGATGGGTTACATACCGACACGAATTATTGCGTCAGTAGGGGTCTGATTTTATCCACCCCCTAGACTCCATATGCGATACTCTTAGACGAACAGACCGGATTGTACGGATATTGTCACTGTCAGGCTCAATAGGTGTTTGGATGAGTTTGCTCGTCGGCCTTCCTTTCGCTCAATACCTGGGTAGCCATTACGTACAGCCAGTGCCGCTGATGTGCTTGTGGTTAAACCCACTGCTAGCGGATTGACGAGTCTTTAGAGTCCCACACAGAGGGTTTTCACGGTTCAGGCGATATGGTGTAGATGACGTATGTTGGTATATACAGGTGTCCGATTAAATATGTGTACAGGCTGCACAGACTTTAATCGGACAGTTGATAATACTAGTGGCTTAGGATTAAGCTGGATTATTAAATCAGATTTTGATTTAATAATTTATATATATGTATTTATATATATGTATTCTAGTATTATTGTTCACTATTCATTTTCTCTCTTGGCTATTCGTATTTTGGTATGAATACGCGTATATGATTTTGATACGTATACCGAGCTGCATTCCGTATTTATACGGATTAGCTTCTAGAAGATGGCCACCTCATTAATTGATTTTCATTTTAGAAAATCAATTATGGAAATGAGATAGAGGGGTGAGTTGGCATAAGCATGGGTCATGGCATGTAGAGAGGTATGGTTTGCATTTGTTTATTTGGAAAAATAAAAAGAGATATTTGTGTGCATAATTGAGAGAGAGAGGGGCAGCCTCATTCTTGAGAGGCAATGCATTTTGTTTTCTTGACTTGGTTTTTCACTTGCTCATTCTCATTTGGAGAAAGACTTAGCCATTTTTCTTGAGTTGCTCATGCCACTTGGTTTCCTCACCTCCTCTTCATCTTCTTGAGTTGCTCATGGAGCATTTGTGATGAGAGAAAAATTATAGTGACACATTCCTATATCTCCACTCTCCATTGCTAGCAACCTTGGCGTGTCGGTTGCCTTGCTTGGCAAGGCTGAAACTTGCGCCGTTTCCCTCAGGTGGATCATCTTAGATGGAGGAAGACCGGCAACCAAACTCGATCCGCAACCATTAGGAGCTTGGGATGAAGGTTGAAGACCGAAGGGCACAGATCAACTCGGTATAACCATTCCTAACTCTTTATATTGCTTGCTAGTATAGGGTTTAGGGTAGATCCGGGCATCGGGTTGTGGTAGCGCCAGTTTTGTAAATTTTTGTTCCACATTTGGCCACGGTTTGATGGCCGGGGCGCTGCCGTAATCCAACATGGTATCAGAACCAACCCGTAAACCCCTTACTAGCAGTTTTAGACAATGTAAAAGTATCGAAACTGAAACAACCCCGAAACAGTGCACTGCACATTCCAGTTTCTGTCAATTTTTCAGAGTCTTCAAAAAAATTTTTTAGCAACTGCAGAAGACTACTTGAGTGACCACTAGAACACCCTACAAAAACGAGCCCCATCCGCCGGATTTGACCAGGCGAGACTTGCGAAAAACAGGTGAGGCCGGTTTTTTAGTGGAGTTTGGACTTGAATTTTGTAGGGTGGTCTAGTCTTTGGAATATTGGTGCAGTGGTATTGCTTGTTTTTCCCATTTTGGATATTATGTTATCTATTGTTCAGGAGGAACTCGGGGTGTCTCGAGTCGATAATTTAACAATGTTTAAATATTTATAGTACATACATTACTATTTGTGACCGTGAATGTCATTCGAGCGGTATAACTCGTCTAATTGCTATATGTTCTTTTAGACGGGTTTGCGAACATGACATTCATGTTGATGTTCTGTGTTGTGCTGTGTTGTGGTTGGATCGTCGTGGTGGATAGCTTGGGTGAAATGTTAGTACTGTTTATATTAATTTATACATTTGATTTTGCGGGGCGAGCGTCCGACATGTGGACTGCTGTCACTGCCAATTTGTATATTATTTGTTTGGGGCACGACCGGGTTGAGGTCGATGTCACCCTTATATATTATTTTCTTTTCTATACTAGGATTATCCCGTGGTGGAGTGCACAAATAGCCAGTTCTAGAGGGCAACGGGTCCACATTTCACGGCGTTGGGACGGAGGGGACCTTACTGTAGAATTGGCGGGCTATTCGCCGCACTCGTAGGGGGTATAGTTGACCCACGGAGGGGTGCCTAAGTTACCGGATTCCGTGAAGTGCTGGATGGCCCATTCACATTGTTGATTGGGGTTGCCTCGTTTCTAGGATTGGCGGATAATTTGCCGCGCTCGTAGGGGTCTGGGTTTCCATTGCATAGGCTATCTACATGACATGGAATGTCGGGTCTCACTTGCGGCTCAAGTGAAACCCGAGACTCCAGGATTATCCACCATTCTGTATTGCTTCTGTGATGCTTCTGTGATATTGCTTTATATCATGCCTGGGACGATTGTTATATATATTTATATATAGTAGTAGATGTTGTATATGTTTTGCATTCACACTAGTCCAGTCACCGCTCTGTCGTTAGTTAAGTAACCTAACGGGTGATGACGGGACCCAGTGGCGAATGCGGATGGCATATACGTACATCATATATTTTTGTTCATTTCTTGTGTGATTAATTGATGGGACTGCATTGATTTTGATCAATGCAAGGATAAAATAAACATATATATATGATGTTGTTGGAACCAAGTTTTAAAAAAAATGACATTACAGATGTTCTCTTTTGCTTTGCACAATGGTATTTGGTTATGAATACCCAACATATCATTCGACGAGGTAAGGGCCGAGATCCATTCATCGGGAGTGACCCTTTGGGCAGAAGTTTGCATCAACGTAATAACTTTGCTATAGTCAATTCTTTTGGTTTGCATCGTGGTATTCAGTTTGGAATATCCTGCACCTCATTCGACGAGGAAAGAGCCGAGATCCCTTCACCGGGAGTGACCTCTTTAGCAAAAGTTTTCGCCACAATATATTTATAAAACCACTTGGTTTCCTTCAACGATATTAAGTTCATTACGTTAAAGGTTTTTCGCCAAAAACCAGCCGTAGCCCTCCATCATTTCTTTCGAGTAGTACCTAGTATTCGTGCTGCGTTTGTTGGCCTTTGTCAAGGCGTAGTGCACGGTAGCTGGATATTGCTTGTCTGTTGCATAGTGTTGCGATTATCTAGGACAGCCGTATAACCTTGTTGGCCTTTGTCAAAGGTTAGTATGAGTGGGTCTAGATTAATCTTGGATAATGATGGGTTGAACTTGACTTGTGGTTTATGATTTGTTGGCCTTTGTCAAGGTCATTAACCACTTGGGGTAAAAACACACATCGGGAGTTTCAAACATACAGGAAACTTGCCAGGCATGCGCATACCTTCTGGAGTGTAGTGACTTGAGTGGCTTCCATAAGGTTATCATGCGATGATAGTTGGATCCCGATTCCCACTGATGAGTAGGTTTACTCCTCGGGTGATTTTAGATGATCCCGACTAATTCTCCTTTTGGATTTGGAGGAGAATTCGAGAAAATGGTGGGAGCTATCCTGATTAGATAAAGTGATTAACCATTTTGATTTAGGTTAGAGTGCACACTGAGTGTTTCTTTTCTCTCTCTCTTTGGCAGCGACCATGGCCCGACCCTTAACTAAAACTCATGAACCAAGTTAACCGAACTTTCTTAAAACACCCTGGCTTTTGAATTTTCATTTAGTCGCATAAATCATTGCCGCTCCTTCTTTACCTTTGCATTTCTCCAGAACACCCCGTATTACTACGAACATACACTCCTATTGGATAAATTCATCGTATAGTTACATACGAACTCGAAGGAACTTGTTCCAGATTCGAGGATGGATTCTGGTTCTGGAGATATTGAATAGGATTATTCGGTTGTCTTTTCTCTGTACCTTCTCTCAGGTTGTGAGGGCTCCTAGGATTAGGAGAGGGTACACCTATTGAGCTTATTGAATAATCTTCTTCCAAACCATAGGCAGGTGCCGAAAGGTAGGGAAGGAAGAAAACCAATTAGCCTAAAGATGGTGTACAAAAGATAATAAGTAAAGACATATAAAGGGATTAGAATAACGTCAAAGAAAATTGCGACTGCTATCATTCATGACAAAACCGTGTATACCCCTACCACTCTCTCATCCACTTTGGATTTCTCCAGAACCCTTCGTATCACTACGAACGTCCATAATGCTTGGACATGCCATCGTATAGTTACATACGAACTCGAAGGAATTCGTTTCAGATTCGAGGATGGTTTCCGGTTCAGGAGAAATAGAATAGGATTATTCAGATGTCTTTTCCCATTACCTTCTCTCAGGTTGTGAGGGCTCCTGGTATAAGGAGTGTACACCTATTATGCTTATTGGATAGTCTTCTTCCAAACCTTAGGCTGGTGTCGAAGAGTAGAGAAGGAAGAAAACCAATTAGCCTAAAGAAGGTGTACAGAAGGTAATGAGTAAAGACATAATAAAGGGATTGAAGTGAGGGCAAGTAAGTATATGGTTACTGTCATGAATCAGGATGGTGGAAGAGGTGTTACTAGGAATACCGGCTTAACCCCTTCGAAACATTTTCATGTTTCAGTCCGACTGTGCGATGTTAAGTGAAAACTGTTTTCCCAATTGGATTCTAACTCCAGGGTATGTATTTACCAGATTCGTTTCTCACATCTGTATAGTGTTACAGATGGTGAGTGCGAGTAATATATTGGAAATTGGGTGATTAGATCCTCATTATATCAGAATTCGTTGTATTTAGTGATATTTGAGAAAATCATCTGGTTTTTGCCTGTCGGCAAATTTTTGGTTTTGAATACCCGTAGTTATGCACCTATTTCAAACTGATATATCTGTACGTTTATTTTATAAAGTGAGATATAACTTTTTGAAATTATGTCTGTGACATTTACCTATATCAGTTGATGGTTAGGTAAGGTGCATTCAACAGCATGTAATTTTTCTTAACCATAGTACAGTTTTCAACCTACGACGCACAAGATTTGAGTCATTGAACTCAGGGGACTTGTACAAAGTATTGTATGTTATCCAGTGCCCATTAGGACAATAGGGTTGGTACTCGTACTATATTCTGTTTACTCATGATTTCTCTAGTTTTAGACAGGTTTCGTTGAAATACAAGGTCCAGATTTTGAGAAGTTATAGGTATAAGAATAAAGAAGAGAACCATTTGTTGGAAGTATCGGGATTCTTCGAGGTAGTCGAAGATGCAGATACTTATGTTTGGTATTCCGTTGATAGTAATGGTTTTGAGAACTTGCATCTCTTTCAGGTTACTCATATATGAATGCACTCCTAGTTGAGTAATGCTGATTGGCCTCCTTCTATTTGGTTGATATGCACTGGAGACAGCTGCATGATTTTGAATCTGGTTCTAATTAACTTAGTGCTTTTGTTTCTATATTGGATATATATAGAATCAATTTATATCTTAACGATGTTAAGGTATAGGGAGTTGTCCGGCTGATACTTAAAACCAGAATCCGGATAAACTCGAGGCACGTTTCAGTAATGGCAGTTTGTGGGTTATCCCGGGCTTTAACCAGGGTTAACTTTCTACCATCAGGAAGATCAATAGTGATATTGTTCTTGACTCACCACAGTTTTAGTAAAATGGATTTTTCAGAAAACAGTAGTGGGAGTATGGTAGAACTGGAAGTGATTCCAGAACTATAAACGATTACTGAAAATTTAATAGAACCTAAAAATTCAATCGGGTTTGACATTCCATTAGCCACTCCACAGATTTGGTGGGTAATCTCAGGCAACCGAGAGGTACTTCAGTCTTCTCAAAGACGGTGACAGGGAGGTTCTTGTTTACCCAAACTTGCCATAGCTACTGTTTGAGACTATGAGACCCGGCAGGAGTATGAGTATAGCGTCGTTATAAACTAGTTTTAGAAGTGCACGTGTATATGACTTTGCCAGAGGGTTGTTGTAGTCAGTGGGAGCAGCGGAAGCATAGTGGGCAACTAGCTTATGTCTATTTATAGACTAAAACAGGTATAGCGGAAATAGATCATCTATTTTTGATGTGACAATCAAAGGCTTTGACTTCATCAGAATGGGAGATGGATCTGGTAAGAAGGTAGTAGGGTGTGACGTCCTAGTATTTGGGATGACATGCGCTTTATAGGAAGTGAAATTACTATACTACGATCGGTTATACTGTGGTTGTCACACAATTGTTTTTCCACACAGGACATGGATATAATATCAGGGTTTCTGGTTACTAGATCTATGCTTTTAGATCTAGATTTGGGAAGTGTCCAAATTTGGGTACTTGACACTATTCTAAAGCATTTTAGAATGGACGACTCCTGGCATGGTGGTGTACCTGCAGGTGATGGAGTCACCCTCTCTAAAGGTGTCTTACAGGCTAAAGGGGAGAGGGATCTGCACGATTATCATATCACTTGTTTAGGCAATTGAGTTAATCATGAAATGTCAATTACCATACCAGATATTTTTTTTTCACTAGCTACAATAAACATATATTAATCCAATCCTGGAGAAATGTAGGGAAGCAGTTTATGAACATAAATGAATGTTCTAGGGATTTGAAACGGCAACCTCCTTCACGAGACGGTTATCATTTCAGGCTTCCAAGGTGACCTGGATGACAAAGTGGCTGTCTGAGTTATAGTTTTTCCCTTTTTTGAGGGACAGTATGTTGACAGGTGGTCCAAGCGGATACTGAGGAAGGCATAGCGCAGTATACTGATTAAGTTCAGTGGATGATACAGTCTAAGAAGTTTGTTGGATTTGGAGTTCATTTGTGAACTGGGTCTCATCAGATATCCAGACATATTCTGAGACAGGTATTGCTCATTTCGGGAGATAGCTTTCTCCTTGAAGTTGAGATATAGAGAGATACAAAAAGAAACACTAGAGCGGATCCACTCACTGAGGCTATTTCTCGATCATAATAGTTTCATAAACAGGCTTTGTGAGATTGATTAGTAGAGAAGTTGGGTGTTCGGTATCATACGGGCCGTGAGTATGTGACATCGCAATAATTAGCCTTAAGTGCAAGTGGGAGATTGTTGGCTATAGTGCCCTCAGGTCAATTATTGAATCACAGGCACGCGATTGCAATAATTGAGGGAGGACCTATACCGGTAGAACAGTCTTACTCGAGATGATAGTATGCTATCTGGTTTGTCTTTATCATCATGTACATGCTTCAGGTGGTATTACAGATCACTATTACATATTGATAGAGCCCATAGGATTCTTTCTTGACTACCAATATTATGACGGTGATCATATATGTGGGAGCTGGGGTTCTATAAGCACATCCTTAAATGTCCCCAGTCGTAGGGGTTTCGAGACTGGGCATCGATACTTCAGAGTAGACTAGTGTATACCGATCGAGACCCTGACGAAGGGCGGTGGCCAGGTCTCACAAGCCATTGGTGTTAGTTTGCTCACCTAAAATAGTTTACAGGTGCTCATTGGGTTATGAGTACACTGGACGGACTCCCCGAGAACCTGCTAGAGGGTATTATACCTATTGTCAGATAGAAGTTCCCTAGTGACATGTGTACAGGTCAGTCTGTCGACCTGAGATCGTCATTTGTCTTGTGTGAGTTCCCACTGTGCTTTAATTACTACCCTACCACAGCTCAAAGGAGTCGTGCAAACAGGTTTTAGTTGGGTACAGTGCCGAGCCATATGGAGGCAGTAAGCGGATCGTCGGGGATTCGCCTCTTCCGGTATTGAGGGTTGATGTCGCGTTGTGCACGGGTGGCCATCACCAGAAATCCTCGGCCGGGGTAGACGAGAATCACCGATCCAGGATCGATAGTTTCTCAGGTGGTGATGGGTTACATACCGACACGAATTATCGCGTCAGTAGGGATCTAATTTTATCCACCCTCTAGACTCCATATGCGATACTTTTAGACGAACAGACCGGATTGTACGGATATTGTCACCGTCAGGCTCAATAAGTGTTTGGATGAGTTTGCTCGTCGGCCTTCCTTTCGGTCAATACCTGGGTAGCCGTTACGTACAGCCAGTGCCGCTGATGTGCTTGTGGTTAAACCCACTGCCAGCGTATTGACGAGTCTTTAGAGTCCCACACAGAGGGTTTTCACGGTTCAGGTGATATGGTGTAGATGACGTATGTTGGTACATACATGTGTCCGATTAAATATGTGTACAGGCTGCACAGACTTTAATCGGACAGTTGATAATACTAGCGGCTTAGGATTAAGCCGGATTATTAAATCAGGTTTTGATTTAATAATTTATATATATGTATTTATATATATGTATTCTAGTATTATTGTTCACTATTCATTTTCTCTCTTGGCTATTCGTATTTTGGTATGAATACGCGTATGTGTACCGGGTTGCATTCCGTATTTATACGGATTAGCTTCTAGAAGATGGCTACTTCATTAATTGATTTTCATTTTAGAAAATCAATTATGGAAATGAGGTGGAGGGGTGAGTTGGCAGGAGCATGGGTCATGGCATGTAGAGAGGTATGGTTTGCATTTGTTTATTTGGAAAAATGAAAAGAGATATTTGTGTGCATAATTGAGAGAGAGAGGGGCAGCCACATTCTTAAGAGGCAATGCATTTTGTTTTCTTGACTTAGTTTTTCACTTGCTCATTCTCACTTGGAGAAAGACTTAGCCATTTTTCTTGAGTTGCTCATGCCACTTGGTTTCTTCATCTTCTCGAGTTGCTCATGGAGCATTTGTGATGAGAGAAAAATTATAGTGACACATTCCTACACCTCCACTCTCTATTGCTACCAACCTTGGAGCGTCGGTTGCCTCGCTTGGCGAGGCTGAAGCTTGCGCCGTTTCCCTCAGGAACCAAACTCGATCCGCAACCACTAGGAGCTTGGGATGATGGTTGAAGACTGAAAGACACGGATCAACTCGATACAACCATTCCTAACTCTTTATAGTGCTTGCTAGTATACGGTTTAGGGTAGATCCGGGTATCGGGTTGTGGTAGCTCCAGTTTTGTAAATTTTTGTTCCGCATTTGGCCATGGTTTGATGGCCGGGGTGCTGCCGTAACCCAACAATATCATCTTATCTCGTCATATATCATCACATGGCATATCATCTTGTATCGCATCATGTATATATATTGCCTCATATCATCATTTCATATCATATCGATTCGTTTTATCATATCGGATCATATCCTCATCATATCGTATCATATTGTAAATATATATAGTTATATACTTTCATGAGTAGATATAAATCATAAGCTAAGAACTGGTACTAGAGATATTCCATTCTACTAATATACTACTATCACCTATAATATTCTAGAAACACTATTAGCTAAGTATGCGCATCCTAAGTGTGTGTGTGTGTGTGTGTGTGTGTGTGTGTGTGTGTGTGTATTCATATATACCCTAATACTACGACTGCGGGGGTGCTATACGTCATCCATCCGACTTCTCCTGTAGATATATATCTACTAACCTGCAACATCTCGCTCTAGTCAATCTCGACGGATGCCTTGCCCTCCTTCGTCGTCCCGAGAGTCCACGCGCTTGTACCTACAATCAAAGCATATCGTATCGAATAAAAATTCAAATTGAAAATCGATACGATAAGCGAAGAGCACATAGGTTAGAACCTATGGTCCGCTTATGCTAAAACAACAAAATACGCTGTGGCTTCGACGTACAAACGTCGAACGACCGAGTTAAAACACAAAGATCAAAAACCAAGTTTTTAAATGTCAGAAAACATATGCAAAAACTTAGTAAAATGCTCCCAGATTTTTCTTGGAGTGAAATTAGCTCTTTTTGCATATTGGATAGGCCTAATTATCTAGTGATTAAGCTACAGACCAAGACTCAAACCCTATCTCCAATATTGGGCCGCAGTTTGCGGCCAATAAGAATTTTTTGGCGGCCGAGAAAAGAAGGTAGGGGCTCGGGCTTCTAGGATAGCTTCCTATGTGTCTACACACCTCACTGTATCTACTATTAAATTTTCAGAGTCTCTGAGTAATACCAGATTCTAATTGGTCATCAATATCCCCACAAAACCGACATCAGAAAATTCTAAGTTCATTTTTGAACCTTTTAAACTCATTTTAATCAAGGCTATCACCACCACTATACCAGTAGACACTCATTACACCCTCTACTATATCTCCATTATAAGTTTTGTCCATTAATTCTCACTCTAGAATTTTCCATGTTCACTAAACATGTGTATATCAACTCTAAACTAGTTTATGAGGTTAGAAAACTTAAAACTTGTCTAAAAGTGAGAGTTTTATCTTGAAAGAGCAACTCAAGAAAATTCTAAAATGGTCAAATGAGCTCTAAACCCCTACTTGAACATGCCATGATGCTTGTAAAGAGCTTAGAAACATTTATTATGAAAGTTTTGTGTAGTTTTGAGTTGATTTGGGTGATGTTTGTGGTGGTAGTGAAGAGGATTGAGGAGGTGTAGAAAGTTGAAGAAGATGAAGGAGAAGGTGATGAAGAGAAGAGTTATGAACAAAGGAATGGCTAAGGGTGGCCATAACCCATCTCTCTCTCTCTCACACCCATGTCACTCACACCCATGTCACTCATGTCCATACCTATATGTCCCCCCTCATATTCTATTCTATTTTTTTTTCTTTTCTTTTTCTTTAAACATAAAACCATATATTACAAAAAAATGTGTCATGGCACTTTAAAATATGGCTAGCAAAATAAACTTGGTTTAATGTAGAAATCAGTAAAATACTAATCAAGTTTAACATTAAACTTGTATGTAAATAATTATATAATAATTTATAAAAAGCCCAAATCAATTAAATACTTTCATAATGATAATTCATCTTAATTTCCAATTACTTTCCAAAATATATGTATATAATCATACCATTCTACTAAAACTAGATTCCATACTTATATAATATTCATTAAATTTATTATATTATTATTTAAATTCCAAAAATATTATTTTCTATTTTCTGAAATGTTACAAAATGAGCCTCAAATAATTACAAAAATGGCATATCAACACTTCAAGTCTGCCTGCTCTTAGGTACCGGCCGAGGCTGCACGGCCTACTAACATGTTGAAGTTAGAGACCACCCACTTAGTTGGACGAGTAAGAGCATGTTGGCTTTCGTAACTAACCTAACTTGGTAAAACTGCTCCGCTTAGTGAACGATTCAGTTTGGTGACCCAAACTCGAATCAATACCCACGTTGGTTGGGTGTGCATGAGTCAGCCAAACCTTAGCACCATTAAGACGGGCTAAGGTTTGGTTCTTGATCCAGAGATCACCTCTATATATAGTGTGTTATAGGAGAGGGCTTCAAATAACAAGAGAGTTGTAGCCACCCTCCACCGAAGTCCGTAGAGGATTAGTTGCATGATGGGAATATAGAATACTTTTTGTCTAAATAGTATGGTTGTTCCCTCGATCATCTCTTCTCTCCGCTGTATAGTGTGGCGTAAGAGCGTTGATGCGGGCTAAATTATATTTACGTAAATGCACGTTTAGAGATTGATATTCACTTGTTATTAATTATTTGGAATTACTTTAAGAATAAAGGGTAGCCATACAATTTTCTTACACAAACTACACAATACACTCAAACACTTGGTGCAGGGCCCACACAATTAAGGACGGGACCCGCTAACTTTGTGATTATTATATAGAAAAGAATTATGTAGGAACCTTTTTCCATTATTTAAATAGGCATAGAAGACTTGGTCACCATCATTGTATTGATTTTCCCTCTAAGGACATAAGAAAGTCATTTTCTTCGAATCCCTCGTGAATATATCAAAAATAACTCCTATAAGAGGTTCTGTGGTTGCAAGGATTCCATGGAATTTAGATGAATTTGAGGGGACAAAAAACGGTAGCAAGCACAAAATCCATCCAAAGGCTGAGATCCTCGTTTATTAATAACAATTTGGAACCCTTTGAATTTGTATGATGGGCTTCATAGGATTGTGGTCGTTTGTAGCCAGGGGCGGATCTACATAGAGCTAAGACTAGACGGCCGCCCCACCTGGATCCATGCTATCGATATGGATATGCACATTTAATAAGTTGTTTATATATAAAAATTATTTTATAACATACAAAAAAGAGCAAATGGATCAATGGTTTGCGCATTTTGTTTCAGTGCTTAAGGTCATACTTCATGAGTTTGAGTCCTTTGGCAACATTAATTTTTAAAATTTCATTTTTTAATAAAAGACCCTAGTTTGTAAAATAGAAGTAAAAAACAAGTAATTTTGTTTTGTTTTAGCATAAAAATATATCCTAGAATAGAAAATGAGCCGATGCATTCATTTGTAATGTTTCTTTATATTATTGATCCGTAAATCCCATATAATGCATTTAAGTTTTTTTTATATATTCACCGAAATAAGAAATGTACTATGTCTAACCACGTACACATGACATATCTTAATATATGTTGAAACTTAGACCAACAATCGTATAAATAAGAAACTAATTGGTATTTCATTTTATTAATCATAGGAAAAAGATTTTTGGCAATAATAAACTTAGTTTGGAAAATGTTGTCCAAATTTTGATGTATATCAGAGGATTTTTTTAAATTTCAAAAATTATTTATAATATTTTAAGGCCATTTAATTTCCGTTCTACCTGACCAAATTTTCTGGATCCACCACCGTCTGTAGCTTCATTATTTTTTGAAATCAACTCCCTTTGGAAATCGAACTGGCGACCTGTTCATCCCATAATACTGCATTTTATTATCTCTCATTCGTTATCTATTTTGCGATGTATCGGTACTATTAATCAGTGTCTGCTCAGTTATTACAGTTTGCAGGTATCCATGACAAATACTGGAAAACATACTCAAAATCATGGATATGACGTTTGGGAGCCGACACTGCAAGCAGACCAGAAAACCGACCGATAACCCATGAGCTCTTTTGGAATTAATGCATGTGTACATACTTTATGCCATGAATGGTCCAACACATACAAGTGTGCACATAGCTAGGACCTAGGTGGGGCTGCCCATGGCACAAGACATGATGAAGTGAGCACATGGGGGGACATGAGTTTTAATGCTAAAAGTTTTGATGTGATGTATGGTATTGTGTTCCCTCCAATGCTCTGCATACAAATCAGGTTATTTTAGACCAAACAAACAGCACCAGAGTGATGTTGGAGTGCACACAAGACCCCACAATGAACATGAGCCCCAGAGCTCAGTTTTTGGCTGGCGAGATTCCCTCCAATTCCGGCGAGCTCGGCCCCCATACTCCAATAGGCCCCATCTTTTCTCTGTATCTCCCTTTCTGCCACGTTAGCTTATTCTTATTGTTTGTTTATTCCTCTTTGAGGCCTATAAATAGCAGACCGGCAGCAAAAGGAAGGTCTCTCTCATGCTACCATGTATATACCACTTTCCATTTCATAGTTTGTTTCTTTCTTTTTGGTTTAGCTTGAGGGTGAGTGATCTTCATTTGGTTTCTTCTTCTTCTTCTCTCTTGAAGCTCTTTTTGGAGAGCTTCATTAAGGAGGTTGAATAAGCTACCATAACCTTGTACCTCTTCTTCAAGTATTAATAAATTGTTGTTTCTTTTATTTACTTGCTTTCTTTACTTGCTTTATTATCATGCTTAACTAATCCTTTCTTTGGTTGTGGTGCGGGTGAGGAAGTGAGATGAAAGGTTTTGCCTCCTCCACCTCTTGATTATGTGTAATATGCTTAACTTATGATTCTAACCTAAATATTGCTAATGTATTAATATGATACGGTATTTTGACACATGGTTACTTGTAACCTCCTCATATACCGTATTCATTTCCTTTCCCCATTTCAATAGTTAAGTTAAAATCCATTTGGTGTTTAGTTTGCTAAGCTTAGATATCGTATCTTATGATTAAGGACTTGATAAATCTCTTAATTTCATTTACGATATACCATCACAAACACTTAGCAAACTCAACACCAAAATCATTTGCTCTCACTAACCACTTTGTGTTTTTGTTGTTGTGTTATGCTTGCTAACCCTTGTGCTTAGTGTTTATATCCCAAGTGCGGACATACAAACGGTAAGTGACCAAAAGGACTCGTTTCATGCTTTGCGGCGAATATCGGATTTTGACGGTTTGTGCACCGCAACCGTGTTGACAAGTCGTGCTTCATGCCAGGACCAAGGTAAGGCCGGACAACTCATAACCAAGGGAGTGTAGAGATAAATGTCGCGATTCAAAGCTTCCGAGCAAAGCCACAACCATTCTTCCTTAAACTTATTTTCTTGCTTTTCTTGTTTTCATTCTTTTATACTTATTTATGACAACCAACCAATTCATTAATTTGTTAACCTTAAAAAACAATACCCAATACACAATTCCCTACGGATCGACCCATACTTGCCGGCTCGCTACAATGCTCCGTGCACTTGCGGTTATAAATATTTAAAACGAGAATGATTTCATATGCACATTTCGTTTCATTAAAACCGTCTCTATTTGCATAACATATGCGTTTGTGCACGCGGGTGAATTCCCAACACGACGTTTCACATTAGAGAGAAATTGATACCAACTGAGCTAATTCCAATTGGTAATATGATGCTGTGTTTTTTTTTTGGGTGGGGGGAGAGGGGAAGGGGAGCTTGTTTTAAGTGGTGACGGACTCCACCCCATTGGCTAGGTCACACAAGCGCACCCATAGGCCTGCGCTCTCCCTCATTCCAATTTTTTTGTTGTATAAAATATGGATTTCAAAGTTAGAGCATTTTGGATTGAATTTGAGAGGGGTTAATCATCTTTTTAACCAAATAAAAATGATTTCTAATTCAATCTCTCCCCATAATTCATATTTCAATTAAACGCAAACTAAACAATAAATTGGGTGTATAGCTACGGATCCATCTCTTTATTTGAATCTAAACAAACAATCTAGAAATCTAAGGAGAGAAAAAAATTTGGACTACCGACACATTTCTAATCCATATTTTTATGGGAAATTTCATCAAAACCATCCTAAGATTTAGCATATATTCCCAATACCATCTTAAAGGTAAAAACCTATTGCGGAAACCCCCTAACGTTTACATCCGTTAAATTCGACCCCCTGCCCGTTAAATCTTTAACTAATGGCCAAAATACCCTTTCTCCATTTTCCCTCTAATTTATAGGTTAAAATAAAGAAGAAAAAGAAGCAGAAAAAGAGGAGGAGCTCAGCAATTGCGGTAGCGGCGATGGCCTCTGTCACGCCCTACTTCCCAGTAGATAGAAACGGTGACGTGGCAAGTCCGCGGCATATTTATCTAGAGAAGGTCATTCCCTAAATAAATATACTAAGCGTATTGAAACAATAATACATAATGCAAGAATAAATGGAGACTGTAAAATTTTTCAACAAATATCTTTATTTACATTCAACTTCCAATATTTATAAGTACATGAGTTTCAACTGGAAAGTAAATACAATAAAAGAAAATGCCTAAACATGTGGCATACATAAGCTGAATAAAAAAGTGAAGCTAGGCCAATCCTGAAGAGCAATCCGATTGTAGTCTTCCTCTGTGACCTCCACTTCCTCCGTCTCGACTGTATCTGACGAACATTCCAAGAAAACAAGGGTGGGTGGAATGCCCGTCAGTGAACTAGTGCTCGGTAAGTCTCAAGGATAAAGTAAGAGTAAAAAATGACAAGTGTATGCGTGTGTGTGTGTGTATGACGAGTAACAATATATGTTCATAGATAAATATGTACTATATATCTCTATATGGTCACCATGTTAACGTTAAGTTCCAAGTGTGAATGTCAACGCAGCCGTAGAAATATTCACAAGCTCAAGAGTAGATCCCCAGGAGTAAAGAAACATGGGCCCATTTCATGTGTTAGTATCGGGGCTCTAGACTGTGGATGAGTCAACTCGACTGATATTCGAGTAAAATAAAAAAGAGGTTAATACGGGACTCCTGAAACTCCGTTGGATTCACACAGGAAACAATCCCAAGCACCTCGAGTATAAATAGTCTATAACTATATAATATACTTAATTAAATTGATTGATTGGTTTTAACATGTCTCGATCGAAACCATAGATTGCAAAATGTGTAAAATGAAGTCGAGTGAGTCGAGTAAAATGCGAGCCATGTCAATTGCAATCTTGGTTTGAGTCAAGTTAGTTCGAGAAGATTGGTTTCGAGTTCATGTTTAAGTTTAGATTCGAGTTCAGGTCTTTTTCATATGAATTAATTTAAACTGTTAAAAATCTATGTTCGGAAGAAATCGGCAACTGCTGCACATGGACGGCAGGATTTGTGTCTTTTTCCAAGACAATTGCCATTAATAATTTCGTTAAATTGTTTAACCTGAATAGGCAAGCACTCATTTTCTCCGGCTCTCTGGGGCTCAAGAGAAACGATACCGCTTAAATCTATATTAATCTAGAGTTCTTAATACTTATTATTGTTTGTTTACATTATTTTATTTCTCGAGGGGGTTTTATGAAAATATATGAATATTGTTTAAAAATAAACTTCAAGGGTGATTTATAATATTTAGGGTTTTCATGAACATGTATTTTAATTATTGTGGTGTTTTGGTGATAAAACCTAGCTTTTAAAAGTTTATGCTATTTTTATGAAAACTAGCTCTTTTGGAAACTTGTTGGTATTTTATTAAAAAAATTCTAATTTTTCATTTTAAAAATATAGTTTCATAATATATCTTTATTGACACTACGAATTCATAGTTTTATATAATTTTCCAAATTTTAGTTTTGTTTAGAAAAGTCGTATTTCTTAAAACCGTATTTTTATTTCCTTTCGAGACTGAATACTCCATGAGGTGTTTTGCATCTCGCTCTACTGTCCCAAGAAAGTTCGAGAATACACACCATCCATTAGCGGATCCCCTGACGAGAGTTGTAGAGGCGTAATTGCTAAGGATTAAAAATATCGATTTAAAAGAAACTCGTTTTGGAAAAATGTGGTATTTTAATGTAAAACTTATTCTTTAAATAAACCATATATTTAGAATCTCGTGCTAAGAAACCATAGTGTACGTGTGGGGTAGGTCGTTACCCTATGAATGATCCACAAGTATATACTCTAGTTATTAAAATTACGGTTATATTAAAGTTCATGGCATTTTAATGAAAAGTTTGTTATATGATTGTTTCACATGAATTTTTTTGTTAAACTACATGCTAAATGATCTACATAAGGTTAAGAGTGGTGTTAGGATATTAGTTTGACCTATTTTGCTTATAAAGTGGAGTACAAATGTTTAAAAAAACAATATATCTGAGCTAACTCCACTTTGTCGATGTGTTTTTAGAAGGCGATTTGAGATGAAAGAAATAGAGAGAGAAGGGAAACTTACTAGCTTAGATTGTTAGCAAGAATGAGGGGAAGCCTTCGGGTGTCGTGGTGCCGTCGGAAAGGCTTCGGTCGTCGAGCTTGACTTGCTACTCCACTTGGGTGCTTAACTCCACTGAGTACATAAAGAGTTTGAGAGAATTTTTGATAGAAATTTCAGAATGGGGGAAAGTTAGGGCATGAGGTGGTATTTATAGTGAAATTTGAGAGTATGAGAATGTTAGTTATATGTATGCCCTAGAGGCCATTACTGTACATTAGATGTATATTGTAGTGGATGCTGGGACATATATAGGGAGGACTTTCTTGCTCGACATGATAGTATGCTATCTGGTTACTCTTTATCTTAACGTGTATACTGATTGTCTCTCTGTTACATGTTGGTAAAGCCCTTAGGATGTGTACTTGACTACCTGGACTATGATGCGGATCATACTAGTGGGGACATGGTAGTCCATAAGTACATCCTTTAAGGTCCCTAGTCGTGGGTGTATCGAGACGGGGCATCGATATATCAGAGTAGACTAGCGTATACCTTCTCGACCCATACAGAAGGGCGATGGATGATCCCATATCCATTGGTGTTTGACATCAGAGATGATATACGGGTGCTCAGTGGAGACTGGGTACACTGGACGGACTCGCCGAGAACTCCCAGATGGTATTATA
Organism: Agapanthus africanus; assembly: GCA_030015575.1. NCBI lineage: Eukaryota > Viridiplantae > Streptophyta > Magnoliopsida > Asparagales > Amaryllidaceae > Agapanthus > Agapanthus africanus. The sequence continues at coordinate 642,679,272 of CM057340.1, forward strand.
CCTTACGTCAGATGGCAGTTCTCAGGTGACACTGGTACAGAGTAGTCTGTTGACCCGAGATCGTCATAGAGTCTTGTGTGGTTCCTACTGTGCTTTGATTTCCACCTTACCATGTCCAAGAGGGCATGCAAAACGGTGGCTTTTGGGTACAGTCCCGAATCACATGGAGGCAATGAGCGATAGGAGGGGATTCTTCTCTCCCGGTATAGGGAGTTGATGTTGCGCTGTGTTCGATTGGCTATAACCGGAAATCCCTGGCCAGGGTTGCTGAGATTTACTGGTAAGTGTTACCAGTAGTTTCTCGAATTGTTATAGACCTCATATCGACACGACTTATCGAGCTATTGGGGTCTGACGTTTACCACCCCTAGGCAAGATATGCGCCATATCAGACGACGAGACCGGACTGTACGGTAAGTGTTACTGGTTGGATTCACAGGAGTGTGAGCGGGATTGCTCGTCGATCTTCTGATCGCTCAATACCCGGATGGCCGTTACGTTTAGCAGACCGCTTGCGGCTTGTGGGTGTTTGATATGATCATCACCTGCTGCCGGCGTATTGACGAGTCTTTAGAGTCCTACATAGAGGTTTCCTGGCTCAAGCGAAACGAAATAGGAGCGCATATGAGATATGTGCGGGACCGAGAATAATGCGTATATGTGATACCGTATTCCATTCTCGCGATGAATGTATCGAATGGTTGTATGCGATATAACCTAGTTATCGAATCGAGGATTGATTCGATAAATCGATACATTGGATATTAGTCGGTCAAATGCGATATGACCGGATCGTTAAATCAAGTGTTGATTTGATGATTTAATGCATAATTATATATTTGATATATTACTTTGCATTAACTAGTATTGGTTCACTTAAATTGGATTTTCTCACTTGATATGCACATTGTATATGTGATATACTTTTGTACACTAGTTTGTATCATGTTTGATGATACATGCTAACTTGAATATGTGTAAAGATTAAACCATGGTTGTGTAATGGTTAGGGTTTTCCTTTTATTTATTTATTCATTTATTTATTTATTTCTTTATGGAAAAGATAATGAGAGAAAATGGTGGCTTTCTTTGTTTGATATTGAAGCTTCATGAAGCTTTGACTAAGTGACCATTTTGTCTCATGCTTAACCCTAACCATTCCCACTAACCCTAGTTTAGTCTCTACACTTGACCATGGTTGGTATATGATAAGTATTCTTATTATTTTCATTTTAGAGAATACTTATCATATCATCATCATCTTCTTCTTCTTCTTCTTCAAGACGAAGAAGCTTGATTCCATCAATGGTGATTTGATGAAAAGAGTGAGAAATCCAATTCTAAAGTGAACCCACCTCCTATTTCTTCATCCTCTACCTCTTGCCAAGTAGTATATGGTGTTTTCTTCACAAGTTTCATGACTTTGTGAAGTGGGAGCTTGATCTTGTGATGCCTCGACGTAGATCATCTTCGGCATCGTAGTCGATGACCTAGCCCGCCCATTTCTCCGATGAAGCCGACGCTAGAGCCCGGGATTCGATTTGGACAGCGAGGAGACTTCATTGCGAAGCTATGGAGGTGGAGGACCGGATCTACAAAGGTTGTATTTCCGTTCTTTTAGTTAAGTTGTTAACTAGTTGCATCTTTCGCCTAAAATTCTAGTTAACAATCCATATTAGGGTTTCTCGGCACATGTAAAATTTGAAATTGGCATGGTTGATGCCTTGTGAGACCTCCTCAGTGTGCCTAGGAACCCTACAGTAGTATCAGAGCCTAGCTAGAGCCTTAGGTGATGCTTAGAATACGTTTGAAATCCGAACGAACATCGAAACCCATTTCCAAAATGCTCTCTGGAAATTTTCTGAAAATTTGGATTTTTGTCAATTAAAAATATGCAGAAAAATAAGCAGGGTTTTATTTGAATTACTGTGAAAAACGAGGGTCTAAATCGATAAATCCACCGCGGAACCGCGGCACAAGCTTGGCATGTGCGGCGGTTCCGCGGCCGTACTGTCCCCTTGTCCAATGATTTCTGCACAGTAATTCATATAATTGAATGCTATATTTTCTGGGTATTTTTATTGTGACTCTACAGATGAGTATTCTGGGGTTGTATTGGGAATCAAAGATTCGATCGGATTATCAAATTTTGTCTGTGTGTTTTTCCGGATAATTTAAGAATATGTTAAAAGGTTCGACCGGATATAAATACCTAACTTTTCCCCTGCCGGAAAACTTCCAAGTGTTGGATTTTTCTGTGGTTTAAAGACGTTCTGAGTAGTGCAAGTAACACGATGGTCCCTCTAGAAGACAACAAACCTTAACTCGATTATGTGACCGTCTTGAACTACCCTTTGAACCTTCGGGTTTGGGGCAATACGGCGTGCCACATGTGAGGCGTTGGCTTGACCCTTCTACGGCTGGACCGTTGGTACTGAGGCACGAACTGAATGTTTTTAGACTCGTTTCATGTGTTGATCTGTATTGGGAAAACTTGGGTGTTTGAATGTTCGATCGGAAAGTTTAACATTTTCTAATTATTTGGAATGTGATACAATAATTGGAATTCACAAGTAGTTATGAGATAACTGAATGAATGTTATAAATCTAGCGGTTTAGTCTCACTTGATCGGTTGCCACGGAATTTTGATGTGATCAAAAGTCCGTCGCAATCACGTAGCGTATGCGGATACTCGCCGGGTAAACTTAATAGACAGCCTCGCTCCATAGCCCCGACCAAGTGACTGTAGGAGAACCCCGTCGCCGAAAGCATCCGTTCGGGTGCTCCCGGTAGCGGTGTTCCGCCTTGGTGCACTTCGTCGACGGTATCGGGGGTGCGACCGTCTACTAAAGTTTGCGACGAGCATTCGATCAAAATGTTGGGAATCTTGTTGAATTGCCCGACTTGGTATTGAAAAGTGTTTTCGATTTTGAGACTAAAATGCGGGGTTTATAATTGTTAGGCATGTGATGTCTAAGGAATTCATTTGATTAGGCATGCGATGTCTATGCAGGTTGCGGATTCCAACTGTTGTAGTTTTACACTTTCTTATCTGTGACCGTAAGTGTAATATGTGATATCGCCGGTTTCGTTGCTATATGTCAACGACAATTGGGATGCGCATATTTACTTACATTGATGACATGTGATGTTATGTGTTGCTGGATATGTTATATTGGATCGTCGTGTTTGAATAGCCGGGGGTTTTTATGTGAGATGAGTGTTTTTCATTTTCATTCATGTAAAAACTTGTATGTAATATTCTTTTATTGGGGCACTTCCAGGTTGCGGAAGATGTCACCGTTTGTATATTATTTACTTTTCCGCACTAGGATAGACCCAAGGAGGAGGGCACAAGTAACCGGGTTCTGGAGTCCAGTGGGAGACCAACTCGAGGAGTCGAGTCCGGGTCTCCTAACTCTAGAATTGGTAGGGTTGCTTTGCGCTCTCGTAGGGGTCTTGGGGTGTGGGTTTGGCTATTCATCGCGACCGTGGAATCCGTGTTTTATACTGGCTCGTATTGAAAACACGGACGTCCTAGTATATCCAATATTTCATATGTTTCTTCTGCTGCGATATCTGTGATGTGATCATGAGATGTTCTGTGATAGATACAGTATATAGTATATATGATATATTATATAGACGTTACTTATGTTTTACACCCGCGCTAGCCCTGCCCCGCTCTGCCGTTAGTTACCTAACCTAACGGTGCACGAGGGGACATCGAGGTGAATGCGGATGGCATAAGTGTACGTCGTATTTATCTGTGATGTTTAGGTACTTAATTGATGGGACTTCATTAATATGATTAATGAAATAAAAGAAACCTAAGATGTTGTAGAATTGAATTTCAAAATAAAACAGGTAGCTACAGTTCTTGCTTTGCACAGAGGTATATGTGATATATCCAGCACCTTATTCGATAAGGAAAGGACCGAGATCCCTTCACCGGGAGTGACTCCTTTAGCAATAACTGGCAGATGCTACACACTCGGTTTGTCTTTTGATTGCTTTTAAGTGTTTTTTCTTTGCACAGTGATATATATGATATATCCCGCACCTCATTCGACGAGGAAAGGACCGACGATCCCTTCACCGGGAGTGACTCCTTTAGCAAAACTAGAAAAGCCTCAAAAACACTTCATTTTAAAATCATTTGATTCTACAACGATATCAAGTTCATTACGCAATAAGTTTTCAGAAAAACCTGTCGTAGCCCTCCATCATTTCAGATAAGTCCTGTTTAGTATTCGTGCTGCGTTTGTTGACCTTGTCAAGGCGCAGTGTGCGGTAGCTAACCGGTATTTATCTGCTTATGCATATGATGCAGATTGGGTTAGGGTAGTCGTGCGGCCTTGTTGACCTTGTCAAGGGTCGTGCGGGTGGGTTTGATTCAATCAAGAAATGACGGGTTGAACTTGACTTGCGGTCTATGGTTTGTTGACCTTGTCAAGGTCATAGATCGTTCGGGGCAAAATATTATCGGAAATTTCAAGTGTTGAAATTTGCAATGAGATTGCATACCTTCTGTGAGATAGTTGGATCCCGATACCCGCTGCGAGTAAGAGTTACTCCTGGGAAAGTTTTACACATTATAATTAGCCGATCAAGTAGGTGTCTAGAAAGGTGTCAACGGGGTTACGCCTCTGGGAAAACGAGGTTTACATTAATTAGGTTCGTGCGAAAGCACGGGGGACCTCCCTCAAAGTACCGACACTGGCCTGGCTGAAAGATTGGCGAACTTGTAGTGTGTAATTAATCCCGGCAAGTCTTTCCTTTTAGGGTTTGAAGGAAGATTTGATAAAAAGCAGTGGGAGCCATCCTGATTAGATAAAATAATAACCAATCTATTCTTGCAAGAGCGCACGCTGAGTGTTTTCTTCTCTCTCTCTCCAGGTAGCGACCATATCACGCCTTAATCAAGATAATAATACGGATTATTGACCGAACCCGCTTGTTATACTGAGCTGGGGAACGTTGGTCCCGCTCCACCTTATAATTGTTATAAGACAGAGCAGGAAATTGGGGAATACCAGATTTCCCGTGCCGCCCAAACTCAGAGAGTGCATGCTGATGCATCATCTTCGGGTGTGTTCATTACAAAAAACTATTTCTCTGTATCCTCTACGTCCTGGGTATGTGATATCATATCAGGATCCCAGATATGTAATCTGTTACATAGGGCTACAGAAAGGTAGAGAACTAAGAACGGGTGATAAGTTTCATGAGACAGAAAACGGGGCAAGTGTTGCAGCTAAGTCTGTTGGTCACTGTCACCCTGTATTACCAATACATTGATTCTGAACAAATGCTATTAGATACCGAACCTGATATACAAAATCATATCAGTCTCTTTATTAGTAAAGAAATGATAAAATTTTGTATTGATGGATAATGTTTTGAACATTTCCTATTTCAAAAGTTGATCGGTTCAGGCACGTTATCTAAAAGCATTGACGTTCTAAATCAAACTACAGTTCCTTGTATACTGAACACACACAAGAGGAAGAGTTCAGAAACGAACGAATTCTTTTTGAGGCATTGTAGACTAGGTCATATCAATGCGACCCGACTAGCTGAAGTTACATATAGATGCATATTTAAATCAGTTTGAATTTACATCTTGTGAAACTTGCCAGTCATGTCACAAAGATATAATGACACCAGCTCTGTTTATTGGAAACAGAGAAAGAGTTAATGAACTCTTGGGATGATACATGTTGATGTATGTAGGTCCCCTGTCTACACATGCCAAGACTGGTTCTTTGTACTTCATTACATTCTCTGATGATCTTTCGAGATTCAGACCTATGTTCCTGTTGAAACATGAGTCCGAACCTTTTGAGATATTCACAGAATATAAGCGAGAAGTAGAGAACCAAAATACAGGTATAAGTATTATGTCCTATGATGAGATCAAGGAGGAGAATACTTGAGCACGGAATTCCTGGACTATTCTAAAGGAGAATGAGATTCTCTCTCAGCATTACTCCTCCGTATACACCATAGCACGATGGTATGTCGGGGCAGAGCAATCACACCCTATATGATAAGGTGTGCTCTATGATGAGTACTACTGAGTTACCTGTTTCCTTTTGGGAGTTATGCGCTTGAGTAGCTGCATACCTATTGAATAGGGTTCAAATCAAATCAGTTGCCTACCACTTCATATGTGATATGGAAAGGGAAGAGCCCATGTCTTAAGTTAGTTAAGATTTGGGGTTGTCCAGCCTATGTCTAAAAGCAAAATCCGGACAAGCTCGTGGCAAGGTCTGTAATGTAGAACTGGAAAGGTTCCAGCTATACAAACTACAACAGATGATTTGAAAGAACCAAAGGATTCAATAGTCACCAACGAACCTCAGCCACTCCGCCGATCTAGTAGGGTTCCTCACCCACCTGAGAGATACTTTGGTTTCTCTATGACAGTGGGAGCGAGGATTGCATCATGAGATGATGACCCAACTAGTTTCGAGCTGGCCATCAGGAGTAGGACTCTATAAGAATGGCTGGATGCTTAGCGATCTGAGATGGAATCCATATACACCAACAAAGTATGGACTTTGGTTGCTATATCTGAAGGGTTAAATCCCCATCAGAAGTAAGTATATCTTGAGAAGATTACTTGGTGTACTTGGAAAAGTTGAGACTTTCAAAGCTAGACTTGTTAAAGGTTTGCATCATTGACCAGGTGTGGATTATGTTGAAACCTTTTCTAAGGATCTATGCTTAAGTCTAACCAGATCCTACTTGTCACGGCTACATACCATGACTACGATATCTGGTGGTTGGGTATCATGACTGCTTTTCTAAATAATGTTTTGGAAGAGAGCGTCTATAAGTACACAGCCAGAGGGCCTCGTAGACAGTGGGAGCAGCGGAAACGTGTGCAAGATGCTTTATAGGATAAAGCAGGCATCGCGGAGTTGGAACATCTGTTTTGATGGATTAGTCAAAGAGTTTGACATCATCAAAATGGTAGATGAACCTTGTATGAACAAAAAGGTAGTAGGGAGTATGGTGGCGATCCTCGTAGAGTACGTGGATGACATACTCTTGATAGGGAAGGAGTTTCCTATGCTACGCTCGATCAATCTCCGTTTATCACATGGATTCTCCATATAGGATCAAAGTGATACCTCCTAAATCCTGAGTTTTCATCTATGAGATAGATGTTATTTGGGTGTTAGAATACTCACTAGTTGTAGTGAGATGGTATCAGTTGATCCTGGGGAAAATCACTGGAAGTGTTCCAGGGCGATAAAGACGACTGAATGTCAGTCACAGGCATTGTCTTTACCCTCTATCGAGGGATGGTATGTTGGAAGAGTTCCAAGCCAGATATCGTGACATACTAGACGATAAAGGCAGGATACATCGCTACTTAAGATGCTACCAAAGAGGCTGTTTGGGTGTATATTGGTTCATGAGATGAACTATGTTCCTCCCATTGTGTGACAATGGAGTTGTGGCTTATGCCAAGGAACGTCCATCCCATCAGCGATCCAGACATATTCTAAGGCAGTGTCACCTGATCGTGGAGATGGTTGATCTCCAGGGGATCGAGGTCAGGAGAGTAGACTCAGAGGACAACACGGCGGATCCACTCACGAAGGCCTATTCCCAGTGAGAGACTTTTATGGGATGGTTGAGTATGAGATACTACAACCACTGTTATCAGATGGCCCTAGTGCAAGTGGGAGATTGTTAGTTATATGTATGCCCTAGAGGCCATTACTGTACATTGGATGTATATTGTAGTGGATGCTGGGACATATATAGGGAGGACTTTCTTGCTCGACATGATAGTATGCTATCTGGTTACTCTTTACCTTAACGTGTATACTGATTGTCTCTCTGTTACATGTTGGTAAAGCCCTTAGGATGTGTACTTGACTACCTGGACTATGATGCGGATCATACTAGTGGGGACATGGTAGTCCATAAGTACATCCTTCAAGGTCCCTAGTCGTGGGTGTATCGAGACGGGGCATCGATATACCAGAGTAGACTAGCGTATACCTTCTCGACCCATACAGATGGGCGATGGATGATCCCATATCCATTGGTGTTTGACATCAGAGATGATATACGGGTGCTCAGTGGAGACTGGGTACACTGGACGGACTCGTCGAGAACTCCCAGATGGTATTATACCTTACGTCAGATGGCAGTTCTCAGGTGACACTGGTACAGAGTAGTCTGTTGACCCGAGATCGTCATAGAGTCTTGTGTGGTTCCCACTGTGCTTTGATTTCCACCTTACCACATCCAAGAGGGCATGCAAAACGGTGGCTTTTGGGTACAGTCCCGAATCACATGAAGGCAATGAGCGATAGGAGGGGATTCGTCTCTCCCGGTATAGGGAGTTGATGTTGCGCTGTGTTCGATTGGCTATAACCGGAAATCCCTGGCCAGGGTTGCTGAGATTTACTGGTAAGTGTTACCAGTAGTTTCTCGAATTGTTATAGACCTCATATCGACACGACTTATCGAGCTATTGGGGTCTGACGTTTACCACCCCTAGGCAAGATATGCGATATATCAGACGACGAGACCGGACTGTACGGTAAGTGTTACCGGTTGGATTCACAGGAGTGTGAGCGGGATTGCTCGTCGATCTTCTGATCGCTCAATACCCGGGTGGCCGTTACGTTTAGCAGACCGCTTGTGGCTTGTGGGTGTTTGATATGATCATCACCTGCTGCCGGCGTATTGACGAGTCTTTAGAGTCCTACACAGAGGTTTCCTGGCTCAAGCGAAACGAAATAGGAGCGTATATGAGATATGTGCGGGACCGAGAATAATGCGTGTATGTGATACCGTATTCCATTCTCGCGATGAATGTATCGAATGGTTGTATGCGATATAACCTAGTTATCGAATCGAGGATTGATTCGATAAATCGATACATTGGATATTAGTCGGTCATATGCGATATGGCCGGATCGTTAAATCAAGTGTTGATTTGATGATTTAATGCATAATTATATATTTGATATATTACTTTGCATTAACTAGTATTGGTTCACTTAAATTGGATTTTCTCACTTGATATGCACATTGTATATGTGATATACTTTTACACACTAGTTTGTATCATGTTTGATGATACATGCTAACTTGAGTATGTGTAAAGATTAAACCATGGTTGTGTAATGGTTAGGGTTTTCCTTTTATTTATTTATTCATTTATTTATTTATTTCTTTATGGAAAAAATAATGAGAGAAAATGGTGGCTTTCTTTGTTTGATATTGAAGCTTCATGAAGCTTTGACTAAGTGACCATTTTGTCTTATGCTTAACCCTAACCATTCCCACTAACCCTAGTTTAGTCTCTACACTTGACCATGGTTGGTATATGATAAGTATTCTTATTATTTTCATTTTAGAGAATACTTATCATATCATCATCATCATCTTCTTCTTCTTCTTCAAGATGAAGAAGCTTGATTCCATCAATGGTGATTTGATGAAAAGAGTGAGAAATCCAATTCTAAAGTGAACCCACCTCCTATTTCTTCATCCTCTACCTCTTGCCAAGTAGTATAGGGTGTTTTCTTCACAAGTTTCATGACTTGGTGAAGTGGGAGCTTGATCTTGTGATGCCTCGACATAGATCATCTTCGGCATCGTAGTCGATGACCTAGCCCGCCCATTTCTCCGATGAAGCCGACGCTAGAGCCCGGGATTCGATTTGGACAGCGAGGAGACTTCATTGCGGAGCTATGGAGGTGGAGGACCGGATCTACAAAGGTTGTATTTCCGTTCGTTAAGTTGTTAACTAGTTTCATCTTTCGCCTAAAATTCTAGTTAACGATCCGTATTAGGGTTTCTCGGCACATGTAAAATTTGAAATTGGCATGGTTGATGCCTTATGAGACCTCCTCAGTGTGCCTAGGAACCCTACAGAGAATTAAAAAGAATTAAAATAATATTAATAAGAGATTTGAAGAGTCTTTGGTCAATTGCAGAGAAATTAAACACTACAGGGGAGTAATGAGGAGTCTAAGGGATGCACGGGTAAAGAATGGAAGCGATTGGGGCCAAAATGATGATTTTGGCGGTTGGATTTAATCCATCTGTCTCGAGATTCGTGACACGTATTATATTCTATGTTTACTCCGCATTGCGCCTGTTTGATTTTTCTGAAACCTTTCGATTCCCCGTTAATTGCACGTGCAACTTTTAGGCTTCCGAAAAATTAAAAAGAAAAATCTTTAAAAAATTTGGGACTGATGGGATTCGAATACACGGGCTACGTCCTAGCAGTGCAGAGGCTTTACCAGTGAGCTACAAGTTGCTTCTTATTTTTATTGAACAAAAATAACTTATAACTCCTACACAGCCTGAAATACCCTTTTCTATACATTTAAAGCAATAATTCTGTACAGGGATTTCAGAGTCGTTACATTCTACCCTCCTTATAAAAATTTCGTCCTCGAAATTTACATTTACATAGAGACTAATTTTCAAAAAGGTAAGGGTATCGTGTACGCATATCTTCTTCTCTTTCCCAAGTTGATTTTCTCGGCGAATTTTTTATCCACATCACTCGGACCAAGTTCACCTCCTTGCTCCATAATGTCTTCACCTTTTGGTCCAGAATTTCAACTGATTACTGCTCGCAAGTTAGATCGGTCTGTACCGTGAGCTCTGAGTGATCAAGTATATGGCTGGGGTCGCTCACATATTGTCATAGCTGGGATATGTAGAACACATTGTGCACTCTTTCCAATATGGGTGGTAGTGCTAAACAGTATGCCAATTCTCCAACTCTCGAGTATGTCGAACAGTCCGATGTACCTTAGAATGAGTTTAACCCTCTTGCCAAAATGTATCAATCTTCTGTTTGGAGAGATCTTCAGGAACACTTGCTCTTCAGGTTGGAACTCCAGATGTCGTCGTTTTGCTTCTGCCCAATACTTCTGTCGGTCTTGAGCTATACACATATTTTCCCTGATCGCGCGAACAATATCTATAGTTGCCATGATCATCTCTGGTCTAAGGAGTTCACGATCTCCAACGTCTTCCCAACTCAGCGGGGAACAAAATTTCCGTCCGTAGAGTTCTGCGAATGGTGCCATCCCAATACTTGTCTGGTAGCTATTGTTATATGAGAACTCCACAAGGTGTACGTGATCTTCCTAAGAACCTCCGAAGTCTAACATACAAGCTTTCAGCATGTCTTCTAGGATCTGAATTGTTCGCTCGGACTGTCTGTCTGTTTGTAGATGGTACGCCATTGATTGATATGAAAAAGTGTTTGTAGAATAACCACAATCAATAACGGTGTCGCTTGTAGCTAACCGAGATGAGTAGGGTCGTCCGCAAGGATGCATGGAACTTTTAATCTTACTTTAGACGAGTTGAATAAAATAAAAGAAGAAAAGAGAATAGTTTATTTAGGATCTAAATTAATTATGGATGTAAATTATATAAGAAAAAGGCTTGTAGGGTTCGTTAAGATTTAGTAGTCATGGATAATTAATTAAAAATTACTCATTTTATCCTTTAATAGATTTAAAACTAGATCAACGGTGATGCATGTAGATTTAAGGTTTTCGGAGGGAATAGGGTTCCCACTCTTAACCCCTATCTTTATATGGATCTCCGTTCATGTCTAGCCTTTACCAAAACAATTGTTAATCTAATCTCAAATCGCGGCCGTGACTATCAATGAATTGATAGCGCGCCCGATTAGGATGTTAACAATTCTTTTGATAAAATTTATAAACTTTATAGGACGTAAAAAGAGTTAAAATATTTTAATTATCCATTGATCTATCCTAATTCTATGAACCCTTATAAGCGGAGAATTACTCGTGCATGTTGGGAATAGAAGAAGAAAGGATAGTTAAAGAAATCATAATGCAGAAATAATACAGAAAATAAATAATTAAACAAAATGATCTACCTTTATTAATCAACTTCACAAGTACAAATCCTACGAATTTAGATTACAAGAGGAAGAAGTTGCTCTCGATCTCTGCCCCGTAGGAAGTAGATGCTCCGTCGATTTTTACGTTGGCCTATCATGTCGAATCGTGGACCTGTCATGGATCACTTATTCTTTGACGGTGATTTGCTTTGTGGTAAAGGTGATGCCCTCTGACTTTAGCCCTCGGTCCTTTAGATAGCTCTCAAATCAGAAAACCAAGTTACCTAATATGGTGATTGCGTAATATGGTGATTTCCATGCCTGGATTTTGAGTCTCTGTCAGTATTGATTTTATGATTTTGGCAGATTTTTCATACTGACATCTTGAACATCTTGATCTCTTGATCTATGCTAAATATTGCACAAAATCTCCATGAATAATGTTAGTAATATTTATTAAATTAAAGAGAGTATCTTAATTACTTTATATGGTAATACATCTTTAAGAAACTGATTAAGAATATTTAATATGCTATTCACTTTATATGGTAATAAATCTTTAAGAAACATGATTAAGAATATTTGATATGCTATGCATCTTTTAATTACTAAAATATTATGCATATATTTTGAAATATTATTCTAACCATTTGTATGATATTATATCTTTTAAGAATTGTGATTAGAATATTTGATATGATATGCATATTTTCAATTACCAAAATATTATATAAATATAAAATGCCTATATTTTCCTTCATAATGTTAATTATAATATATAAACATATGGTAAATAGTATTTTGCAGATAAATCCAAATATGTTCTATATTTATAATAAACACTTTTAAATATTTAAGAAAAGTAAGGAAAATGTTATACCAAAGTGCAATATTTTCAACTGAACAAATACCCCCAAACTTAACGTTGATCGTCCCGAGCAAACTAGTTATTCTAGAGATGAAGAAAAGGAAAAAGAAAAACCTAAGTAGCACACTTTTGTAAGCAAACACGATTGCACTGAGCACGTGCAACAAGCCGTTAAACCTTTAGGTGTCTCTAGTAGGAGGAGTGTTGTCTCCTGAGGGTTTTCAGCGGATTACACCCACAAAATCCCATAATAAAAGAAAGATGGTGAAAGTTACATATAAAGATATGAATTAATAAAGAAAGAACTTGAAAATAAGAGTTTCCAACTATACTAGCTTTTCAGTTGCCATGAGCCCTATCTTAATGGTCGTGAAAAAATATTAGAAATTACATCATCCCTCAATAAAACATCGCCTTTATTCTTCCTCCCTATCTTTTATCCAGACATCGATCATGTACCCTATGTGTGTGTAAAGGACATCCCTACACTTAGAGAATTCAATTCAAGCTATCATACTCTTGTCTATCTTCCACAGTACTTTATAGTGGGTGAATATTTTTGATAAAATTGCTCACACATTCTTCATACGACCGTTAATACTTCTTGAGATACTAACCAACCGAATACAAAATGTGCTCGCGTATTTAGGCGTAATTCCTCATTTCGCAACACCTAAGGCTTAGCAGTGGCTCCAAAACCAGTTGGTCTAAGGCACTAGGTGATAAAGCACCCTCGCTATATTTTTTTTATGATACCTTAACCAATTACAAAACCGGTGTTCATTTTCTTTTTCTTTCTTCACCACTTTTACTTTTTTTCCCTTCATACTAAGGTTCTTAGACAAGAGCATTTCAAGGTATCCTCTACTATCCTAAATTTCAAGATGTGTGTAAGTGCGTATAGTAGGATATCAACATTCAGATATTTGGCCTCAAAAATAGGGACTATTTTTCAGACTTATTTTTATCCTCAGATTAGTGACTTCCTTCATCTTACTAACCCTTGGGACAACAGCTCATAACTACTTATTACTAGTTTTGTTTAAGAAAATATCTAACTTTCTTATTTTTCTCAAACTATTTCTATCTTTCATATGTAAATTTGCACTTTCTAACTTTCATTATCAAATTTTTTTGTGCTTATATATAGTATAATATAAAGTAACGCGTAAATAAGCACAAACCTCCCCCAAACCTATTTGCAGCAATGTCCTCACTGTTGTTATTTTTTAAATATCAAAATCTGTAGACTTGGGAGGAAAAGTTATCAAAGGGGACAAGAAATAATGAAAGTGAAATTCTCCCCCAAACTTATTTTTGGCTCGTAATTTTGTAAAAATTTTCTTTCAAGGGCCAAAATATTCCTCCCCAAACTTGAGTAAAATCGTATTAAGCATTTAAAATTATGAGGGGGGTTTAAAGTTATTGGTCAAAGTAAAGTCTTACAAAGACCAAAAGTCAACACCAACCATTCAAAAATTTTATCGATGAAGCACCAAGGTTGGTGGAAGAACATGTCGCTTATTGACGTGAAGAAGTTGGGAGGAGATAAGAGGTGTAGTGGAAAAGGTTTACGTCTCCGTTTGTAGAGACGAAACAATGATGATGGATTACTCGCATTCTCATTCTTGATAAGAAGAAGATGTGGCGGTTCAACTTCTTTGGGTTGGGGTTGATTCATCACAACGCCCATGTCTTCTAAGAATGCGAGTTCTTCAGCGAAGATTTCTTCAAACCTTTCATCGATATCCCAGATAATAATCTCATCGGAAAGAATGGGATGATACTCGGACTCCATAAAAGGTTCACATTTAGCGTTAGATGTTGACCCGGACAATAACGTAATAGCGGAGTCGAGATCAGTATTGTGAAGCTCTTCAATTTCGCTACTGTCGGAATCTATTGTTTCGACAGAACACACATGAGCATAGGGTTCAGAGGGTTCACTTCCCAACTTGTAAATGTTAAGCTCAATTGATATCTCCCCGAAGGATAGGGTCATAAAGCCATTTCGAAAATTGATTATTGCATTGGAAGTCGCAAGAAAAGGTCGACCTAAAATCACCAGAATTTGGTTTCGTGAGTTCGCTACAGGTTGTGTATCTATAACGATGAAGTCCACAGAAAATATAAATTCCCCGACTTTGATTAACACATCCTCTAGCTCACCCCTAGGTTGGGTGATAGATCGATCGGTCATCTGAAGAGTGCAATGCACAGGTTTTAACTCTCTGATCCCTAATTGCTCATAAACAGAATACGGAAGCAAGTTAACACTAGCACCTAAATCGAAAGAGCACGATTGATATTTTTACCCCTGATAGAAATAGAAATTGTAGGACTTTCGGGGTCCTTTCGTTTCTTGGGTAGTTGTTGTATAAAAGCAGTGCTCGTATTACTCGGAAGGAAAACTTTTTTAGCTACTTGAACTTTTCTCTTCCTAGTGCACAAGTCCTTTAGGATTTTCGCATAAGACGGAACTTGTTGAATAGCATATAGGAGAGAAATTTTTATGTTAACTTGCTTAAAAATTTCCACAATCTTCTCCATTTGTGGACTTGGTTTGTTTCCCCTTAACCTGTTTGGATAAGGTGCTTTATCAATAAGGGTTGGGTCCAAAATTGGAGAAGATTGTGGGGATGGAATGGATCCCAAAATTAGAGTGGGAATCATTTTAGGAAGACTCGGCGGAGGGTTCGAACCTAATGGGAAACGTAGAATAGGCGCGGAAGTAGGTGGGAGACTAGACAAATTAGGGGAAGAAGTGGAAGCCGGGGTATCATTGATATCACTAACATCATCAACTTGTTCACCCTCTCGGTTATCCAGCACTCTTCCCGATCTCAACGTAGTAAAGGAACTCACATTATAATTTTGTGAGTGGCCAGGATTCTGTTGGGGTTGAGATGGGAGTTTCCCTTTTTCTCTCGCACTCATCTCGGCATTTAACTGTGCAATTTGGGCTTCTATTGATTTAATACTCTCACCGTGGGAGGCAGAGTCTTTCTTTATGGTATCAATAGAAGACCTCATATCAGCCGACATTTGGATAGAATATTTCATAAACAAATCCAAAGTTTGTGCGAGTGAAGAGGAGTTATCGGTATCGGTCATTTGGAAAGAATTATTAGAAAGTACAGAATTATTGACCGGATTTTGAAAATTTTATGATTGAAAGGGGTGCTGACTCTGTTGTAGTGGTTGCTGTTGCTGTGGAGGAGGTCTTTGGTAATTGCTTTGGAACTGGTTTTGATTTTTAGTTTGGTTTTGGTTCCAAGCAAAGTTAGGATGATTCCTCCATACCTGATTGTATGTGGAAGAATAAGGATCGTTTCTAGGTCGCTGCTGAAAAGTAGCATTGGCGTGTTCTTGACCTTGAAACGGTGCATTCATAAGATATTCTTCCGTCAAATGTGATGGGTCTGAACAACAACCACATATGGTTTTGGGAAGCGTAACCTGGTTTAGGGAGACTGATGAGAATTTGCTCTCTATAGCATCAAGTTTCTTTTGTATTGCTGCCATTTCGGCTTTTACTGCGATGGAAATATCGAGCTGATGGATACCTCCTCTAGATGAAGGTGGTCTAACGCTTTCCCATTGCAAAGTGTTTTCAGCAAGATCTTCCAGATATTTCAAGACAAGTATGGTACATCTTGAAGGTATAAAATCTTACTTTAGATTTTTACTCACCTCCATGTACTTTCTTGCCAACGTCTCAGTTGATTGGTCAACTCTGAATGGAATAAAATGAGCCGACTTGGTGAGTCGATCCACAATAACCCAAATTGCGTCGTTACCCTTCATGCTGCGAGGGATGGCAGTCACGAAGTTCATGGTAATGTGCTGCCATTTCCATTCTGGGATTGGTAACGGCTGAAGTAGACCAGCAGTTCTGTGATATTCAGCATTCACTTGCTGACATGGCAAACACTTTGCCACGCTCCTTGCTACTTCTCGCTTCATTCTATACCACCAGTAGTGTTGTCATAGATCCTTGTACATTTTCGTACCGCCGGGGTGTATCGAGTACGGAGAGCTGTGAGTTTCTTTCATCAACTCTTCTCAAACAGGGCCGACTGGTACATATAAACGGCTTCCATATCGCAAGGATCCATCTTTGTGGATGATGAAGTCAGTTCGAAGTCCACTTTCTATTTGTTCTCGGATCTTTTGTAATTTCGCATCATTTGCTTGAGCTGTCTTGATTTGATTTGTTGCGCCACGGCAGCGCCCCGGCCTCTATCTCGAGGCCAAAAAGCGGAATAAAATTTTTTCCTTGCTCGGAAACCGGCGCTACCGCGGACAATTATCCGGATCGAAACCATTAACCTATACTAGCTAACTAAAAAGATAGGGTGAGAAGTTATACCAAGCGATCCGTGTCCTTCGGTCTTCGTCTCCACTCCGATCTCCAGCGGAATCTCCGTCACCTCCTCGCTCGTCGGAAAGGGCACCACGTAGCCGGGATCTTTTACGGGCTCCCGCCTCTTGACCGAGGCAACTCGGGCGCGAAGTTGGCTAGCCGACGCGTCCAAGGCTTGCTATAGAATAGTGTAGTGAACTTGTCTCTTTAGGGTTATGAGGTTGCCTTGGTGTGGAGGAATGGAGAAGAGAAGGAGAGAAAAAAAATGAGCTATGAAGCTAATCCTTTTTACAACCATGAAAAGTGAGATGAGCATTTTATTTTCAACCAAAATAAAAGCCCTTTCCCCAAATGAAGTGGCCGGCCTCTTCATCTCAAGAATGAGATTGGAGAGAGAAAAACAAAGGCACCACAATTGGTATAGAATAAAAGAATGGAAAAACAAATAATGGAAATGGTCACTCTCATTTCTTTTCTTAATCTTTTCCACCATCCATCAAATGAAAAGCAAGTGAAAGACTAGAAAGGCATCTCATGATGAAACAAGTCTCATCATAATGCAAACTTGCAAGAAAACCCTCCACAAAATGTTAATTGCGAACTTGCAATTAACACCCTCCACCAAGAAAGTCCGACCGAGAAGGAATGAAGGAAAACCGGACGGAACGGAATGCAAACTGGCAACCCCAGAAAACCGATCCCATAATAAATTACAGGAAAACCCCGCTACTGCAAATACATGCCCGCATTTGTATTCCCACTGAACACAAATGCAAAGAGACAAAACTACACTATCAAATACTAGAATCCGGCTTAAGCCAAAGCCGGCTAGTAAAAGCTGTCCGATCACGATCCGTGCAATACCGCACGCATCTGATCGAACCCTGCCATATCTCCATACGGCCTCTACAGCGTTTCGCCCGAAACTTGAGTAACTGTAACTGTGGTGGACTCTAAAGACTCGTCAATACTATGGCTGTGGATTTAACCACTGGCACGTCAGAGGTATAAGCCAATACGTGACGGGCCACCAGCTATTGACCAAATGGGACGTCGATGAGGAAGCTCACCCCGACACCCAACTGAGCCTGTCAGTGACAATATCCGTACAGTCCGGTCCGTTCGTCTATGAGTATCGCATGGCGGGCCTAGGGGGTTGGTGAAAGTCAGACCCCCAAAAGCGGTACAAGTCGTGTCGGAGTGTAGCCCAGAACGCCCTGAGATACTACTGGAATACCTACCAGTAAATCTCCTGCCTCGGCCGAGGGCTTTGCGTAATGGCTCTCCTAGACACAGCGCGACCTCACCCCCAATACCGGGAGAGACGAACCCCTGCAGATCCGCTCACTGCCTCCATGTGGCTCGGGACTGTACCCAACTAAAACCTGTTTGCACGACTCCTTTGAGCCGTGGTAGGGTAGTAATCAAAGCACAGTGGGAACTCACACGAGACAAATGACGATCTCAGGTCGATGAACTAACCTGTACACATGTCACCTGGGAACTGCTATCTGACATCTGGTATAAGACCAACTAGCAGGTTCCCGGCGAGTCCTGTCCGGTGTACTCATAACCCAATGAGCACCTGTATACATCTTAGGTGAACCAACTGACACCAGTGGCTTGTGAGACCGGCCACCGCCCCTCGTCGGGGTCTCGACTGTATACACTAGTCTACTAACGGAGTATCGATGCCCTGTCTCGAAACTCCTACGACTAGGGACCTTTTAAGGATGTGCTTATAGACCACCAGCTCCCACGTATATGATCGCCATCATACTGCTGGCAGTCAAGCAAGAATCCTAGGGGCTCTATCAACGTGTAATAGCGACATGTCAGGTCACCTAAAGCAGTACACGATGATAAAGATAAACCAGATAGCATACTATCATCTCGAGTAAGACTGTCCTACCGGGATAGGTCCTCCCTCAATCATCGCAATCACGTGCCTGTGATCCAATAATTGACTCTGAGGGCACTATCTCCAACAATCTCCCACTTGCACTCAAGGCTAATTATTGCGATGTCGCATACTCACAGCCCGTGTGATACCGAACACCCAACTCCTCTACTAGTCAGTCTCACAAAGCTCGTTTGTGAAACTATTGCGTTCGAGGAATAGCCTCAGTGAGTGGATCCGCTGTGATGTTTCTTTCTATGTCTCTCTATATCTCAAGTTCGCGGAGAAAGCCATCTTCCGAAATGAGCAATACCTGTCTTAGAATGTCTGGATGTCTGATGGGACCTAGCTCATAAATGAACTCCAAATCCAAACTTCTTAGACTGTATCAATAACTGAACTTAATCAGTATCCTGCGCCATGCCTCCCTCAGTATTGCCTTGGACCACCTGTCCAAAATACTGTCCCTCGTCAGAAGGAAAATCTATAACTCTGACAACCTGCTTGTCGTCCATGTCACCTTGGAAGCCTGGAGTGATAACCGTCCCCTAAAGGAGGCAGCCGTTATCATATCCCTAGAACATTTACTTATGTTCTAAAACTGCTTCCGACTGTTTTTCCAGGATTGGATTAATATCAACTTATTGCACCTACTGCAAGAACAACATCTGGTGTGGTACTTGACATCTCATGATTGACTCAATTGCCTAAGCAAGTGATCTGTCAATCATGCGTATCCCTCTCCCCTTTAGTCTGTAAGACACCTTTAGAGAGGGTGACTCCATTACCTGCACGTACACTACCATGCCAGGAGTCGTCCATTCTAAATACTCATAGAATGCTGTCAAGGTACCCTGATTGGGAAACCACCCAAATCTAGATCTAAAACCATAGATCTAGTAACCAGTATGTCTGATATAATATCCAAGTCCCTTGTGGAGAAACCACTGTGTGACGACCAAAGTATAACCGATCGTAGTATAGGAATATCACTTCCCACTACCTTCTCAACAGATCCATCCCCTATTCTGATGACGTCAAACCCATGACTGTCACATCAGAAATAGATGATCTATCTCCGCTACATCTGCTTTAGTCTATAAATAGACATAAGCCTGATGTCCACCAATGCTTCCGCTGCTCCCACTGACTACGACAACCCTCTGCCAGAGTCATATAGACGTGCACTTCCAAAGCTAGTTTAGAACGACGCTATACTCATCCTCCTGCCGGGTCTCGCAGCCTGGAACAACAGCAATGGCAAGTGTGGGTAAACAAGAACTTCCCTGTCACCGTCCTTGAGGCTACCGGAGTACCTCTCGGGTGCCTGAAGTTACCCACCTTATCTGCGGAGTGGCCAATGGAATGTCAAATCAGATTGAATCTTTAGGTTCCTTATTAAATCTTCAGTAATCGTTTGCGGTTCTGGAATCACTTCCAGTTCTACCATACTCCCACTACTGTTTTCTGAAAAATCCATTTCTTTTAAAACTGTGGCGAGTCTAGAACAATATTTCTATTGATCTGCCAGATGGTAGAAAGTCAACCCTCGTCATAGCCTGGGTCAACCCACAAACAGCCATTACAGAAACGTGCCTTGAGTTGTCCAGTGTCTGGTTTTAAGCATAAGCCGGACAACTCCCCGTACCTTAACATCGTTAAGATATGAACTGTTCTATATCCAATATAGAAACAGAGGCACTGATTCAATTGAACCAGATTCAAATCATGCAGCTGTCTCCAGTGCATGTAAACTAAATGGAAGGAGGCCGATCAGCGTTACTCAACTTAGGAATGCTTCCAATTATGAGTAACCTGAAAGAGAAGCAAGCTCTCTTAATCATTACTATCAACTGAATACCATACACAAGTATCTACATCTTCGATCACTTTGAAGAATCCCGATACTTGCTACACCTGGTTCTCTACTCTATTCAAATACCTGTAACTCCTCAAAACTTAGAGCCTGTGTTTCTACGAAACACATGTCTAAGAACTAGAGAAGTTAAAAGTAAACAGAATATAGTATGAGGACCAACCCCTCTGTCCTAATGGACACTGGACAATATACAATACTCTGTATAAGTCCGCTGAGTCTAACAACTCTTTCACTGTGTGTCGTAGGTTGAAAACTGTACTTATGGTCAAGAAGAATTACACCGTTGTTTAATGCTCCTTACCTAACCATCCACTGATATAGGTAAATGTCATCGACATAATATCAAAAGGTATATCTCACTCTATGAAAATAGACGTACAGATATATCAATTTGAAATTGGTGCACAACAGCGGATATTCATAACCAAATATTTGCCGACCGGCAAACAACCCAGGTGACTTCTCAAATATCACCGATTACAACGAATCCCGATATAATGAGGATGATCACCCAATTCCCAATAACTTACTCCCACTCAGCATCTGTAAAACCATACAGATGTGAGAATCCAACCTGGTAAATACATACCCTGGAGCAAGTGTCTAACTGGGAAATCAGTTTTCCATTAACAGTACACAGTGAAACTGAAACATTGAAATGTTTCGTTGGGGTATCCTGGTATTCCTAGTAATGCCTCTTCCATTATCCAGATTCACAACTGTAACCATATAATTCTTTGCCACCTCTCCAAATCCCTTTATGTGTCTTTAGTCATTACCTTCTGTACACCCCTTTAGGCCAAATGGTTTTCTTCCTTCCCTACCGTTCGGCACCAGCCTATGGTTTGGAAGAAGACTATCCAAAAAGCATAAAGGGTGTACTGTCCTAATCCTAGGAGCACTCGCAACGCGAGAGAAGGTGAAGATAAAAGACACCTGAATGTACTTTATTCCTATTTCTCCTGAACTAGGATCCATCCCCGAACTGGAACAAGTTCCTTTCGAGTTCGTATATAACCATACGATGGATTATCCAATAAAATGGGATCTTCGTAGTGATACGGAGTGTCCTGGAGAAATACAAAGGTGATTTTAGGATTGGCGAAGAAATACTTGGTTTGGTCGTGAATATCAGTTGCAATTTACTTTGCCCTCCTACTAACCCCTTGCTTTGTCTTAACTTAATACCTTCTGCACACCATCGTTATGCTAATTGGTTTTCTTCATTCCCTACCGGTCGGCACCAGCCTAAGGTTTGGAAGAAGACTATCCAATTTGCGTAATAGGTGTACTACTCCTAAACCAAGGAGTACTCGCAACCTGAGAGAAGGTGAAAAGAAAAGACAACTGAATAGTCCTATCCGTTTTCTCCAGAACCAGAAACCATCCTCGAAATCCTTCGAGTTCGTATCTAACCATACGATGGTTTTGTCCAATAGAAGTGGACGTTCGTAGTAATACGGGGTGTCCTGGAGAAAAGGGTGAAAGTAGGAGTGGCAATGAGGTCTGCAACTCTGACAATCCAAAAGCCTGTGTTAAGAAGGTTCGGTCAACTTGGTCACTGAGTCATAGTCCAGGGTCGGGTCAATGGTCGCTGCCAGAGAGAGAGAAAAGAAACACTCAGCGTGCACTCTATCCTAGATCAGAATGGTTATCACTTTATCTAATCTGGAAACCTCCCACTGTACCTCAAATTCTTCTCCAAACCTGAAAGAAGAATTAGTCGGGAACACCCGAGGAGTAAACCAACTCATCAGTGGGAATCGGGATCCAACTATCATCGCATGATAACGTGACGGAATCCACTCACGTCACCACACTCCAGAAGGTATGCGCATGCCTGGCAAGTTTCAGTTCTTTTGAAACTCCCGATGTGATTTTTACCCCTAGGACTCAAGTGACCTTGACGGAGTCAACAAATCAAAGAGTCCTAGTCAAGTTCAACCCGTCATTATCTGGATTGCATTAAACCCACCCGTACGTGCCCTTGACGGAGTCAACAAGGCCGCACGACTGTCCTAACCAATCCCACTTATGCGACAAACAAGTACCACTTAGCTACCGTACACTACGCCTTGACGGAGTCAACAAACGCAGCACGAATACTAAATAATACCCATAAGAAATGACGGAGGGCTACGAATGGTTTTTGGCGAAAAACCTTTAACGTAATGAACTTGATATCGTTGAAGGAACTGCATAGCCTTTTATAAAATATAGTGACGAAAACCTTTACTAAAGAGGTCACTCCCGGTGAAGGGATCTCGGCTCTTTCCCCGTAGAATGAGGTGCAGGATATTCCAACTGAATACCACGATGCAAAGCAAAAGTAATCGGCTATAGTGAAGTTAATGCCCTGACGCAAACTTCTGTCCAAGGGGTCACTCCCGGTGAAGGGATCTCGGCCCTTGCCTCGTCGACTGAGGAGCAGGATATTCCAAATGAATACCACGATGCAAAACAAAAGTGAACGTCCTTGCAATAACAGCTTTTTTTGAAAAATGTTCCAACAACATCAGATTAGGTTTGTTTATCTTGCATTGATCCGAATCAACGCAGTCCCATCAATTGATCACACCACAAAGAACGAAAATATACTGACGTACGTATATGCCATCCGCATTCGCCACTGGGTCCCGTCATCACTCGTTAGGTTAGCTTACTAACGACAGAGCGGGGACTGGACTAGCGCGGATGTAAAACATATACAACGTCTACTAATATATATATACCAATATATAGTATTTCGCTCAAGGCGTGAATAAAAAAGCAGCAACACAGAAAAGTATAGCAACACAGAACAATACAGATATCTGGAAACCCCGGGTTTCACAGAGCCGCTGCTGAAACCCGACGTTCCCCTGGTCGTGTGGATAGCCTGTGCAATGAAATCCTAGACCCCTACGGGCGCGGCAAGTCACCCGCCAAAACCTGAAGCGAGGCAGCCCCCTTCAGCTCCGTGAATGGACCACCCAGCACTCCACGGAATCCGGCAACTTGGGCACCCCTCCTGGGTCAACCTATACCCCCTACGAGTGCGGCGAATAGCCCGCCAATCCTGGACTGAAGCCCCCTCCGTCTCAATGCCCTGAGATGCGGGCCCGTTGCCCTCCAGAACCCGGCTATCCGTGCACCCCACCGCGGGGCAACCCTAGTACAGAAAGTAAAATATACATACACCGGGTACATCGACCGCAACCAGGCCGTGCCCCAAAAGAATAATACAAACAGGCAGTGACGGCAGTCCACATGTCGGACGCTCGCCCCGCAATATCAAATGTACATAATACATCAAAACTGTACTATATTGCAACCAGGCTATCCCCACGACCGATCCGCAACATCACAGCATAAACATAGAACATCAACGTGAAAGTCACGTTCGCAAATCCGTCTAACCGGGCTATAGCAGTTAGACCGGATTTACCGATCGAGTGACATTCACGGTCGCAGATATAATGTAAATACTGTGAAATAATGTGTTTCAAATATCCGATCGATCAAACAATTAACAAGCGGGCCCCAAACCAATACTGTAGCAGTCACAGAAAACCTGGGCCCTAAAATAATATTCCAATACCCTCAAAATTAGCCCAAAAGCCCACTGTAAAATTTCCACAGTGTGAGCACAGTAGACTGCGGCGGAAGCGCGGCCCAAAGTGGGGTTTGGCCGCGCTTCCGCGGTCAACTGTACGACTGACACTGTCGAATTTTTTCAGTGGTCTTAGAATTTCGTGCACATTATTTTTCTGTAACCTGAAAAATTTTTAGACACCAAAAAATTCCAACAGAAAACTGATGTGAACAAAATACGGTTTTTTGAGATTTTGGTCGATCGGATAAGTAAAACGCATTAGAACAAGCTAGGTAAGGTCAATGGCGTGGCTCTGATACCATGTTGCGCCACGGCAGCGCCCCGGCCTCTATCTCGAGGCCAAAAAGCGGAATAAAAATTTTTCCTTGCTCGGAAACCGGCGCTACCGCGGACAATTACCCGGATCGAAACCATTAACCTATACTAGCTAACTAAAGAGATAGGGTGAGAAGTTATACCAAGCGATCCGTGTCCTTCGGTCTTCGTCTCCACTCCGATCTCCCGCGGAATCTCCGTCACCTCCTCGCTCGTCGGAAAGGGCACCACGTAGCCGGGATCTTTTACGGGCTCCCGCCTCTTGACCGAGGCAACTCGGGCGCGAAGTTGGCTAGCCGACGCGTCCAAGGCTTGCTATAGAATAGTGTAGTGAACTTGTCTCTTTAGGGTTATGAGGTTGCCTTGGTGTGGAGGAATGGAGAAGAGAAGGAGAGAAAAAAAATGAGCTATGAAGCTAATCCTTTTTACAACCATGAAAAGTGAGATGAGCATTTTATTTTCAACCAAAATAAAAGCCCTTTCCCCAAATGAAGTGGCCGGCCTCTTCATCTCAAGAATGAGATTGGAGAGAGAAAAACAAAGGCACCACAATTGGTATAGAATAAAAGAATGGAAAAACAAATAATGGAAATGGTCACTCTCATTTCTTTTCTTAATCTTTTCCACCATCCATCAAATGAAAAGCAAGTGAAAGACTAGAAAGGCATCTCATGATGAAACAAGTCTCATCATAATGCAAACTTGCAAGAAAACCCTCCACAAAATGTTAATTGCGAACTTGCAATTAACACCCTCCACCAAGAAAGTCCGACCGAGAAGGAATGAAGGAAAACCGGACGGAACGGAATGCAAACTGGCAACCCCAGAAAACCGATCCCATAATAAATTACAGGAAAACCCCGCTACTGCAAATACATGCCCGCATTTGTATTCCCACTGAACACAAATGCAAAGAGACAAAACTACACTATCAAATACTAGAATCCGGCTTAAGCCAAAGCCGGCTAGTAAAAGCTGTCCGATCACGATCCGTGCAATACCGCACGCATCTGATCGAACCCTGCCATATCTCCATACGGCCTCTACAGCGTTTCGCCCGAAACTTGAGTAACTGTAACTGTGGTGGACTCTAAAGACTCGTCAATACTATGGCTGTGGATTTAACCACTGGCACGTCAGAGGTATAAGCCAATACGTGACGGGCCACCAGCTATTGACCAAATGGGACGTCGATGAGGAAGCTCACCCCGACACCCAACTGAGCCTGTCAGTGACAATATCCGTACAGTCCGGTCCATTCGTCTATGAGTATCGCATGGCGGGCCTAGGGGGTTGGTGAAAGTCAGACCCCCAAAAGCGGTACAAGTCGTGTCGGAGCGTAGCCCAGAACGCCCTGAGATACTACTGGAATACCTACCAGTAAATCTCCTGCCTCGGCCGAGGGCTTTGCGTAATGGCTCTCTTAGACACAGCGCGACCTCACCCCCAATACCGGGAGAGACGAACCCCTGCAGATCCGCTCACTGCCTCCATGTGGCTCGGGACTGTACCCAACTAAAACCTGTTTGCACGACTCCTTTGAGCCGTGGTAGGGTAGTAATCAAAGCACAGTGGGAACTCACACGAGACAAATGACGATCTCAGGTCGATGAACTAACCTGTACACATGTCACCTGGGAACTGCTATCTGACATCTGGTATAAGACCAACTAGCAGGTTCCCGGCGAGTCCTGTCCGGTGTACTCATAACCCAATGAGCACCTGTATACATCTTAGGTGAACCAACTGACACCAGTGGCTTGTGAGACCGGCCACCGCCCCTCGTCGGGGTCTCGACTGTATACACTAGTCTACTAACGGAGTATCGATGCCCTGTCTCGAAACTCCTACGACTAGGGACCTTTTAAGGATGTGCTTATAGACCACCAGCTCCTACGTATATGATCGCCATCATACTGCTGGCAGTCAAGCAAGAATCCTAGGGGCTCTATCAACGTGTAATAGCGACATGTCAGGTCACCTAAAGCAGTACACGATGATAAAGATAAACCAGATAGCATACTATCATCTCGAGTAAGACTGTCCTACCGGGATAGGTCCTCCCTCAATCATCGCAATCACGTGCCTGTGATCCAATAATTGACTCTGAGGGCACTATCTCCAACATGATTTACTAGAAAGGAATGGACTTGTAAGTTCATAAAATATGAAGCGTTACCTGGTATAACCACTTCGATCTCCAATTTGTGCAATTCTTACTATAGATTCCATTGAGCGATGAGGTTCATTGCTAATGGCTGGCGACTAAGTGCATCAGGAAATAAGTACATCTTCTTAGGATGATACTGTAGGTTGATGTCGAAGTCCGCCATGAGTTCTAGCCATCTTCTTTGCCGCATGTTGAGCTCCTTCTGAGTAAATACATACTTCAGACTTTTGTGGTCAGTATATATATATCCACTCATTCTCCCAAAAGATAGTGACGCCAAATCTTGAGTGCGAAAACTACTGCTACCATTTCCAGATCATTTGTTGGATAGTTGCGTTCATGAACTTTTAATTACCTTGATGCAAAAGCCACAACCTTTCCATGCTGGTGTAGAACACATCATAATTCTTTACCGGACGCATCATAATGTACATCGAATCCACCAGAGTGATCTGGTATTACAAGAATAGGAGCAGAGCTTAACCTCGACTTGAGTTCTACAAAAGCCTTCTCATATGCTTCTGACCACATGAATGCTTCGTTTTTACGTATGAGCTTGGTCAGGGATGATGCGATCTTTAAGAATCCTTCAATGAATCATCTTTAGTATCCTGCTAAGCCAAAGAAACTTCTAATATCTTTCACTATTTTTGGTGTCGACCACTCACTGACAGTTGACACTTTAGCCGGATCCACAGAGATTACTTCGCCTGAAATGATATGTCCGAGAAATTCGACTTGATCTAGCTAAAATTCACACTTGTTGTACTTGGTGTAGAGCTGATGTTGTCGTAATGTCTCCAGGACAATCCGTAAGTGCTCGGCGTGCTCTTTCCGATTCTTTGAATACATCAGGATGTCGTCAATGAAGATAACAACAAACCTGTCTATGTACTCTCGGAAAATTTGGTTCATCAAATTCATAACGATGGCATGTGCATTGGTCACCCCAAATGGCATCACGAGATATTCATAATGACCATAACGAGTCCTAAATATCGTCTTCAGAATGTCAGACTCCTTGACCGTCACCTGATGATATCCTGAAAGAAGATCTAATTTTGAAAAGACACAAGATTCACTTAACCGATCGAAAAGGTCATCGATGTGAGGTAGTGGATACTTGTTTTTAATTATTACCTCGTTCAGAGCTCGATAATCCACGCACATCCTGTAGATACCTTCCTTCTTCGTCACCAGTAGCACCGGAGATCCCCAACATAAAGTACTGGGTCGGATCCAACCTTTCTTCATGAGTTTGTCCAACTGAATACGGATCTCTTTCAATCCCTGACTAAATCGATACGGAGGTTTTATTACAGGTTGTGCGCCGGATTGTATATCGATACTTAATTCAAGAGTTCGATCGAGAGGGAAACCTGATATATTTTCTGGGAATACATCCTCGAACTCTCGAACTACCTCTGGCTTCGATCCTTCCGCTTGCAACGCTGTAAATCCTGCCTTCTTTGGTTTTGTTCGGTAGATGTTGTAACGACTCGGAATCACTGTACAGAAATTTTCTTGTTAATATACAGAAAAGGGTATTACAACCGGTGTAAGAGTTAAAAGTTACTTTTGTTAAATAAAAGGAAGAAGCAACTTGTAGTTCACTGGTAAAGCCCCTGTACTGTTATGAAGTAGCCTGTGTGTTCGATTCCTATCAGACACAATTATTTTTTTTCTGATTTTTTTTAATTTTTGGAAGCCCAAGAGTTGCACTTGCAATACACGGGGAAATGAAAAATTTCTGAAAAATCAAACAGGCACAATGAGGTGTACACACCCAAAAACCCACGTTGCACGAATCTCGAGGCATTTGCCTCAAATCCGACTAGCCAAATTGCCCATAGGGCCGGCGCCGACGGTTGTGATGAGCCCTAATGGCTCCGTGATTTGCATGCACACCCCTTCGACTCCCCTTAACTCATCTGCATTGTTTAATTTCCCTGCAATCAAACAGAGACCCTTCATTTCATCATTTAACATCTTTTTAATACTTTTTAATCCAAAATTTTAATTTCAAAATCCTAATTTTTCACTATATATACCATCCCATACTTTAGCTCTTCACTATTCTGAAATTCTAGCTCAAAGAGTTCCTAAGTGCAATTGGAGCCAAGTGGAGTTATCAACCAAGCTTGTTCCGTCGAAGATCGAAGCCATTTCCGGAGCTTCCGTGATGCCACGAAGCTCTTTCCCTTCTTCCAAATCCTTTTCTTGATATTTCCAAACAGTAAGTCCCTCCCAACTCTCTTTCTTTTCATCGAATTTCATCGCCTAATCATATATCGGTAAAGTGGAGTTATTCCCGATACCTTTCTTTTTGAAACCTAGAACTCCCTTTTCCCTTATATCTTGGTCCATCTAATTTTACCACACTAATTATAACTTTAATTATAAATTTTTAGATTCAAGTTTAACTAAAATTTTCACGTGAAACAAATATAAACAAACTTTTTCATTAAAATACCTTGAACTTTATTATCGTCTCTTTTCAATATTGTTAAAAACAATACCTTTAGTTTTATAGAACGGTGTCTACATATACATATAGTTGGTTCAAATAATAACTTTTACAATAAAATACCACATCTTTTAAAAACCGGGTTTCTTTTAAAGCGGTATTTTGTAATTCTTGGAAAATACGCCTCTTAAACTCTCGTTAGGGGACTCGCTACTGGATGCTGCGGATTATCGCACATCCTTGGGATAGTAGAGCGAGATACAGAACTCCTCATGGAGTATTCGATCTCGAAAGGAAATAAAATACGGTTTTTAAGAAATGCGACTTTTCTATACAAAACTAAATTTTGAAAATTATTGTTCCCGCCAAAATTTTCGGCCAAGAGCTATTTGTTCCCTTATAAAAATGGGGGAGAGTCCTCAAAATTTGGCCTCAATTGAGGGCAAATCTCTATTCAAAATTCAAAATTTGAACTGAGGCAGCGCCTCACGTGCAAAGCACGAGAGCGCTGAGCGCAAAAAGCGCCAGCGCTAAACAGTCAAAAACTCTGAGGAAGCGCCTCACGTGCAAAGCACGAAAGCGCTGAGCGCCGAAAGCGCCAGCGCTAAAGAGTCAAAGACTCCGAGGCAGTGCATCACGTGCAAAGAACAAAAGCGCTGAGCGTCAAGAGCGCTAGCGCTAAAGAGTCAAAGACTCTGAGGCGATGCCTCACGTGCAAAGCATGAGAGCGCTAAGCGCTAGCGCTAAAGAGTCAAAGACTTTGAGGCAGCGCATCACGTGCAAAGCACGAGAGCGCTGAGCGCTAAGTGCTAAGTGTTAAACACTCTGTGACAACGCATCACGTGTAAAGCACGAGAGCGCTGGTGCCAGAACTAAATGTTCTCCACCGAAGATGATAAATCATCAAAATTCAGAATTAAATTCTGATTGTGGAAATACTCCTCAAATCATTCTAAACAAGAAAGATTGTGCTCTGTAAATCAGAGCACCGTTGGATCAAAGATCCAATGGTGATTAAAAATCACCAAGCTACAGAATAAGCTCTGTAGGGGAATATATCTTCCCAATGTTTCTAAACATGAAAGATTGTGAGCACCGTTGGATCAAAGATCCAATGGTGATTAAAAATCACCAAGTTATAGAATAAGCTCTGTAGGGGAAAATATCTTCCCAATCTTTCTAAACAAGAAAGATTGTCCTCTGAAAATTAGAGCACCGTTGGATCAAAGATTCAATAGTGATTAAAAAATCACCAAGATACAGAACAATCTCTGTATGGAAAAATAATTTTCCAATCTTGTTAAGTAACAAAAAAGATGTCTTCTGTAAAACAGAAGCCCTAGGATCAAAGATCCAACGGTGGGAAACATCCCCAAATCAATTAGAGAAAAGATCTCTTTAACTGATTCAACAAATCAGCCTCCACTATACAATGGCCCCAAGACTTCAAGTCTTGTACAGAAGAACCCCCCATAAGTTTCAAGTTCTCAGAAAAGAAAAAGAGAAGAGCAAGCTCTCAAAAGAAGAAAATTTCTTCAAGGTAAAAAAAAGAAGAGAGATCAAAGCATCTCATAAAAAAAGAAAAACTTAGTTCTTTTTCCAGATCATAGATCTACAAAGACAGAAGTTTTTCATAAGAGTAGGAGAGATTGAAGTATCTCATCATAAAAATGGAGGGGGAAGAACTTAGTTCTCTTTAGATCACAGATATATAAGACAAAGACAAAGCCTTTCACAAAAACAGAAAAGATCATAGCATCTCCTATTAAAATAAGAACTTAGTTCTTATATCCACGAGACAAAGTCTCTTATAAACGAGAACTTAATTCTCAGAGCACAGAATTAATCAAGAGCGCTTTGCACTCTTTGGCCAGCGCTCAGCACCAAACGTGCCACGTGCTCCTCACGAGTGCGCTATTTAATAAAGAGCGCTTTGCACTCATTGTCTGGCGCTCAGCGCCAAGCGGGCCACGTGTTCCTCAAGTGTGCGCTATTTCATAAGAAGCGCCTTAGCGCTCCAAATCTGGCGCTCAGCGCCAAGCGCGCCACGTGCTCCCCACATGTGCGCTATTTCATAAGAAGTATCTCAGCGCTCCAAGTCTGGCGCTCAACGCCAAGTGTTCTGTACATAAAGCACTCTGCGCTACACAGAGTGTTCAACACAAAATAAAAGACAAAAGAGGAAGGGGGTGTCAGAACCCAAAATTAATGATCTGCATTATTGAACAAAAAAGGGCCTGAGCCCAAACAAATGTTAACATTTTGTTCAAAAATGAATGGACTGAGTCCAAATAAGTGTTCATACACTTTAACTGAATGGGCTGGGCCCAAGTGGGCCATAAATCCCCCAATTCAGATTAACTGAGCCCATGTGCTCCCAATATTTTTAATTGGTCTTAATCCCAAACCTGACTATAGATCCCCCAACAAACATTGGTTTAAGGGTACATCTCTTCATTTCTATGATATGTGTCGTTGTAATTCTTCAGCTTGTCCCGACAACCAGACACTCCATGGACTATGATGTCCTTAAACTTATGGACCGCAACGTCCCTAAACTAAACCCCACAGACTATGACGTCTTTAAACTCCATGGACTATGATGTCCTTAAACTTGATGGACTATGATTTTCTTAAACCCAATAGACCGCAATGTCCCTAAACTAAGACGATAGAGTCCAAATACTTTTTCGTTGGATCTAAATGATCCCAAAATCTTGTTGAGTAGATCTTAGTCTAAAATCAGACTAACGTATCATCAACAGACATTTAAGTTGATCATAATCTCAATGAAAATAACGATTCTTAAAGCCAAACCAAAACCAAATCTAAGAAAATACGGATTTGGACTAATCCACGCCCCACGGGCGACAACATGAATTAGTCTCCGTATACAATCCATGAGCAACCAAAAATAAAAATAAACACACATGACACTAAGTGACCATATGGAGAAGGAGAAAATTGTTACCGCGATGCGGTAGCGTAATTAACCGCAGGGGCTTACGCCTGCAGGGAAGAGCGTCCCCCCAATCAAAAACCCCTCAAATGAGGGGGAATCTGGCGAAGTCTGCTACAACGGCTGCATCCGTCTAAACCTTCGATACACGGTGCCATAAATCAACTTGGTATCTTCAGAGAGGTGGATGGATAAATCCAAATAGCATCTGCCCCCAAAATTCTGGCCGGACGTCCCAACATCCCGGTCGCGTCTTTCGGCGGAGAACAGATTCTGGCACGCCCGGTGGGACCTTTTCCTCTTTCCACTCCACACTTCGTGTGTCGTATTCATGAACGAATCATGGTTTAATATGGTTGCCCCTGGATTTGAGGTACTAAGATTTGGTGTCTTGCTCCCGTGCAGAGAAAATGGCTTCCAACTGCACTAGCCGTAACAACAACTCCTACTCCGTCCTCGCCGGAAGAGCGACTTATGGGCCCTAAGCGGCCTCCATCTTCGCCAAGCCAGTGGAACAGGTGACTCGGGTCACTACTGGACTAATCTTTGGGACCATGCTCCCACCAACAAGCTTAAGCACCCCAGTGCCATCGCAAGATGCTCTGAAGAAGTCGGTCTTTGATCGGCTTGCAACTACCGCGGACCCTCTCAACGGGTCGCCCAAATCCAACACCCCGGTCTTTAACAGACTGGGCCAAAGCTTTAATGTGCCCACAAAGAAGCCCACAATACCTGAAGGGGTTATCCCGAAATGGATAGCCATCCCTGCTCCAGTAAATGAAGTCATCAGAGAGACTTTTCCTGCTAAGGGGTCGGTCTTCACAAGACTGGCCGTTCCAACTCCCGCTTCAGGCAAAGTCACCAAAACTGCTTCCCTTGCCCAAGGGTTGGCCTTCGACAGGTTGGACGTTTCTTCTCAGCAGACGTCTGTCTTCGATAGGCTGGCACCAACATCAACCCTTCACCAGAACAGATGGCATGATGAGGCCACCCCCGTAACTGAGCCAGTACCGTATGCAAGACATGTTCGACGTTGCCACTGGCGCTGAGTAAGGGAAGCTGGGGGCAGTTCCCTTTCCGGACTTACCCTACCAGCTCCAACGGTGGAAGTTGATGCTGCTGTTCTAACTGGGAACAGGTTTGAACCACTCAAGAGGGTGCGCAAGAACTCTCAGACCGCTGTGTTGAAAAGATCTCCTCCTCCTGTGGAGAACGCTATAAAGGCAAAGCTAGAGCAGCCCCCTCAGCGGCTGTCCTCCAAAATTCACAGGGTCTGGCGAAGGGTCCAAGACTCTGTGATTAACCAAGTCTACTCTCGCCAACCAAGGAAAATGAAGGTTCGGCAAGAGAAGGACCATCCTGTCTGTTGGGTTACCTACAATGGCAGCAAGGTTTCGGGAGGCATCATCCATGCCATGTTAAAATTTTGCCATTGAAGATAACCCTAAACCTAGGAACTTTAACTAGAGAATCAAACCAAACAAGCATGTTAAATACTTTAACATCTAAGAGTTAGGGATTACAACCTTTGTAGTCCGTTCCTTCGCTTCATAAGCTCCGTGTTGAGGTCCCTTCGCTGTGATCATTAAGTATCGGAACTCTAGAGAGGCTCCATGAAGAGAAAGATGCAAGCTTGCTTCTAATCTTCAAATACTAAGATGATCTACCTTGAAGAATCTCAAACCCAGGCTCTTGCTTCACTAATCAAGTATTAGCAAAGCAAACACCCTAATCTAAGTGGCTAGAATATATGAGGATGATGAAGTAGGAATTTTGCTCTCTTTTGTTTTCAATTTCTCATTTTATTTCATCACAACACAAAAAGCTAGAAAGCTTTTTCAAGGAGGAAGAAGAAGAATCCTTTTGTGATGAATAATGAATTGTTGTTGTGGTTACAATTGCAACCATGGGTTAAGAAAGAAAGGGTTAACCCTTATAGAGAATAAACCATAGGTTAAGGGTTTGGGTTGGGTTAAAGAATATCTACACAAAAATATCAAAGGATGAAGACAAAAGGAAAGCTTCATGAAGCTTCATGAAAGCTTCATCCAAAAGCTAACCCAAAAGCTAACCCTAATCCAAACCCTAACTTGGTTTAAACTCAACAACCATGTTGCATTTATAACCCTAACATGTTACAATATTATATATGGCATATACAATATATTTTGTAACAAAAGAAAATAATACAATTAACATATATCGCATATACATCAATGTATTATCCAAGTGAGAAAAAGAATCTTTAAGTGAGCTTATATTAGTTAATGCAATATAATATATCATATATATAATTATACATTAAATTATCGAATCAACACTTGATCCGATAATCTAGCTATTTCACAAAAAACTGACTAATATAACAAGTATCGGTTCATCGAATCAACACTTGATCCGATGACCCGGCTATATCACATATACCCGGCCGATATCACATATCGCGAGAATCGAATACGGTATCACATACTCGTATTATTCTCGGTCCCGCACATATCACATATGTGCTCCTACTTCGTTTTGCCTCAGCCAGGAAACCTCTGTGTAGGACTCTAAAGAATCGTCAATACGCCGGCAGTAGGTGATGATCATATCAAACACCCACAAGCTGCAAGCGGTCAGCTAAACATAACAGCTACCCAGGTATTGAACGATCAGAAGATTGACAAGCAAGCCTGTACATTCTCCTGCGAATCCAATCAGTAACACTCCCGTACAATCCGGTCTCTTCGTCTGATATATCGCATATCTAGTCTAGGGGTGGTAAACGTCAGACCCCAGTAACCGATAAGTCATGTTGATATGAGGTCCATAATAGTTCGAGAAACTACTGATAACACTTACCAGTAAATCTCAGCAACCCTGGCTAGGTATTTCCAGTTATAGCCAATTGAACACAGCGCAACATCAACTCCCAATACCGGGAGAGACGAAACCCCTCCTATCGCTCATTGCCTCCATGTGATTCGGGACTGTACCCAAAAGCCACCATTTTGCACGCCCTCTTGGACGTGGTAAGGTGGAAATCAAAGTACAGTGGGAATCACACAAGACTTTATGATAACCTTGGATCTACAGACTAACCTGTACCGGTGCCACCAAAGAACTTCCATATGACGTGAGGTATAATACCATCTGGGAGTTCTCGGCGAGTCCGTCCAGTGTACCCAGTCTCCACTGAGCACCCGTATATTATCTTTGATGTCAAACACTAATGGATATGGGATCATCCATCACCCATCTACATGGGTCGAGAAGCATACGCTAGTCTACTCTGGTATATCGATGCCCTGTCTCGATACACCTGCGACTAGGAAAATTTGAAAGATGTACTTAGCGACTACATTGTCCCCACTAGTATGATCTACATTATAGTTCTGGTAGTTAAGTACTCATCCTAAGGGCTTTACCAACATGTAATCAAGAGACAATTAGAGTACATGTTAAGATAAAGAGCAACCAGATAGCATACTATCATGGCGAGCAAGAAAGTCCTCCATATATATGTCCAAGCATCCACTACAATATACATCGTATGTACAGTAATGGCCTCTAGGGCATACATATCACCAACACTGTCGTACCACAAAAGGTATCATCTACGTGGGTGCCCGCTGCAACAGCCCCCTCGACTTCGACCGCCCACAAAAGAAGAAGGCTGGAGAAAATCCCCGTGTCCACGACAAAGCTCAGAGGCACTGAATCCAAACGCCCCAAGTCTGGAGGCATGGTGGTGCACACCATTTACATGACTTCAAGGAAAGAGGATAGCTGAATCTCCACGGGCTATCGACCACTTACGCGGTCAGTAACTAAGGCTCAGGAGCAACAACAACAAAAGCTCCAAGAGATGCTGACAGCCATGGCCGCGCTCATTGGGACAAAAGAAAGCCCGAAAACATCATCGAAACAGTGTCAGGAATAGGAAACCGATGCCGAATTCCTCCGAAGAATGCTCGAGAAGAAAGATAAAGAGGCTGCGGAACAAGCGGCTAACATAAAACAAATGGTGTTCTTGTTCCAAGATATGGTGAGCATGATGATCCAGTCAGACCCTCCAGCCGAAGATCCGCCAATAATAATCGAAGACGACAGAGGGGAGACATCAAACCCTCTTCAGGACTTTTCAGCAGCAAAGGAGGAAACAATCTCGAAGGCTGCGCTCGATGATTATATAGCTCAACAGATATGAGCCCATCAAACGAACGAAGCTGCTGGCCAAGTAATCAGAACTGGGCGACCATATCCAGGCTGGTATGATCAAATTAAGTATCGGCTGGGATATACGATCCCTAAATTTCACGTGTACAAGGGGATAGGCAATCCCCATCAGCATGTTGCTCAGTTCAGGGCTCTCTGCGGCAATACTGGAGGTGACGACAAATTGCTATTTCGCCAATTCGTCGGAAGCTTAGCGGAGACGGCGTTCGAATGGTATTCAGAGCTTCCCAACAATTCCGTCAAAAATTTTACGGAGATGGAATTGCTATTCACCCAGCGTTTCGCTAGCGCTAGCGAACACACCGCAATCACGGCATTGATCAATACCAGGATGAAGCCGGGAGAAACATGGGTTCAGTATGCAATCCGGTGGCAGAACCTATGGTCGAAATGTGAACAACGCATTGAAGAAGCTCCTGCAGTAGGCATGTTCGTGGGAACCCTCGATCCACAGGCGACCATTTCCCAATTCATGATGTTCTTCAAGCCGACAACTTTCCAGGCTTTGATCGACAAGCTGGCCCAAATGGACCAGATGGGCCATATACCGTCCTCCTAAAAAACGGAGCCGCGAAATGAAAAGGGCAAAAGGAAAGAAACCTTCGTCGCCAACGCTCAACAACAACCGAGTGGCCCAAGACCGGTTGTTCGCCAAAGCAACAAGCAGCAATCCCTCGAAGAGAAGTTGAGACGTCCTTACTCGTTTCCCCGGGATAAAACAAGGAGACTGTTCGAACTGGCAGTGCGCAACGGGATCATAACTCTACCGGAGTCGAGACACCCACTTCAACCGAACGACGTCAACAATCCCAATTACTGCCCCTATCACCGAATATTAGGCCATCCGATCGAAGACTGCTACGTCTTCAAAAACTGGGTTGAAGACCAATACCAACAGGGCAAGTTCGTGCAATCTGAAAACTGGAAGGTGAATCCGCCACAACAGGACACTCCTAAAAGGGTGGACACGCCGGGGGCATCATGCTCATTTATAGAGGAAGCTCCATGGGAAGTAGTTCTTTCGGCAAAAATGAAAAGAATGATGAAGGATCTTCAAGCATGCCCCGCAATCAGGTGGAAAAGCCCGCTAGAGCTTGAGATCATTGAGGGAATGCTAAAACCGCGCCCGACGCCGAGAATTGGTAGCAATGGTCAAAACGCTCTGGCCCAGCCGTCAAAGTCTTCAAAGAACACCAAGAATCCCGCACAGCCTGATGAAAAGCGCACGGACCTACAAAAGCATATTGACGTGCTGGAGGAATACAACCAGAAGGCGTGGACCTCAGTCACACTCCATGAGTTTCTCAACCATATCCTTGAGAACAAAGGCAATGACAATGACAAGGGAGACGACGCGTCAGAATAAACCGAAGATTACATGGCAAGTGGTCACATGATCTCTCACACGTATAGATGACTCCTGTTGCAGAGAAGCTGGGGCCAGAATCGACACCAAAATCCTTGGAACCGTCCGATGAGTTGATTGACGTGCTGCTAAACGAAGCCCGTCAGAAGAGAAAAGTTGATCGAGGACGCAAAATGGCCATATTCGAAAAAGACAGGCGTCGACGTCAAGTGGAAGAAGTCGCGGTAGGGATGGATCACAAAACACCCCAACCAAACCAAATCACACCCTAAATGGGTGTATCCCACTTTATCGTTACGTATCCCATCACAAGGCAGATACACGTGCATACAGGATGAACAATGGACCGTAATGTCCTAAATCTAACGATGGACCGAAATGTCCTAAAACTAACGATGGACCAAAACGTCTTTAAACTACTACCAATCGCAGCATCCTAGGGCTGACAAAAAAAACGGTATGTCCATAAGCAAGATGTGCACGGATGAAAACCCGAAAGGGCTCCGTGAGTAAAAACAGCAAGGCTACCGGCAATTTTTGTGAAAACCCGAAAGGGCGCAGACTCGTGTTAAAAAAAACGGTACGTCCATAAGCAAGATGGGCATGGATGAAAACCCGAAAGGGCTCCAGAGTAAAAACAGCAGGGCTACCGGCGAGTCTGTAAAAACCCAAAAGGGCGCAGACTCGTAAAAAATTCGTGCACACTGGCAAGGTCCTCCCGACCTTGTAAGGAGAAAATACCTGTGTGAGATCCTTACGACTCACAAGGGAGAAACACACTTAGGGATCCTCACGATTCCTGAGGAGAAATTACACTAACGAGATCCTCCCGACTCGTAAGGAGAATCCTCTTATGAGACCTTCACGGCTCATAAGATTCAAAAGCCTTAAGCTACAGGGATCTAAACCTATTCTTAAGCCATCATATCTCCCAAACTGCCCTACAAGCGTTTCAATACTGACCCTTGTATACAATCTATGGGCACAAATAATCATTTCCTTGCCGAGTCCCACCAACGACGAGGAATGCCTTCATTTGATGAACAAACACTTGTAGGTCCTCTCGATTTACAAGGAGAAAACGCTCTTGCAAGATCCTTACGACTTAGAAGAGAACATACACTTAGGAATTCTCACGATTCCTAAGGAGAAAAGACACCTATAAGATCCTCATGACTCGTAAGGAGAAATATCTTTATGAGACCCTTACGGCTCATGAAGTCAAAGGTCTTAGTCGACAGGATCTTAACCCTGTTTGCTAAACCACCTTTGTTCGAATCGACAGAGGCAAATGATGATTCGCTCCTGGCAATGTCCCAGTGGTAGCGATGCTGATGCCTAAATCGGTATCAAATTCCAAGTCCTTTCACGGCAAATGATGATTCGCTCCTGGCAATATTCCAGTCGCAGCAATGCTGATGCTAAGGTTGGTATCGGGTCTTGAATTCCTTTGCAACAAAATCAACAAGTAAAATATATGCGTACAAAAATAGCCGAAATAATTGGGAAACTCGCAACAAAAATCAGCGAGTAAAAAAATATGCATATAAAAATAGCCGAAATGATTGGGCAACTCGCAATAAAAAAACAGTGAGTAAAAACAAAAATAGCCGAAATGATTGGGCACCGCGAAAACTAGCTGAAATGATTGGGCAATCGCGACTTTCACGATATAAAGAGCTGAAATGATAGAGCATCGCGGAAATAAAAAAAATGAAAGAATGAAACTTCTTCCTTGCAGGTAAGTCAATACTGCCCCTGTACACAATCCATGGGCATAAATGAAAGGGAACCACATGTCCCAACAAACTCTATCCAAGGGAGAGTCAGGTCTCAGCGGCAATATCTGCATCCTAGAAGACCAGCAACGGCGTTCCTCCTCATGCCAGTAAGACATAGACGCGACACTACCAATCGGAGCCACGTCAAAGTCCCCAGTTCCAAGACTCTGCGGTTCACAGACAACCTAGAGTCAACCCCGACACCGAGAAAATGGAGAAAGTTAACCCTGACATCGCAGAAAGCGGAGAATGTCAACCCTGACACCGAAGAAAGTGGAGAATGTCAACCCTGACATTGCGGAAAGCGGAGCAAGTTAGCCAATGACCTCCAACTCCCAGGGAAATCAGTGTCCTTAGCTAGACCTCTCAAATCAGGGAAATCAGCGTCCTTGACGAGAGCATCTCGATTCGTGTTGACCCGCAAGAAAATCAGTGTCTTTGCAGGAATCTCTCGATTCGTCTCGACCTCCAGGGAAATCAGTGTCCTTGGCAAAGCCTCGATTCAGTGTCCTTAGCAAAGCCTCGATTCAGGGAAATCAGCGTCCTTGACGAGAACATCTCGATTCGCATTGACCCGCAAGGAAATCAGTGCCTTTGCAGGAATCTCTCGATTCGTCTCGACCTCTAGGGAAATCAGTGTCCTTGGCAAAACCTCGATTCAGGAAAATCAGCGTCCTTGACGAGAGCATCTCGATTTGCGTCGACCCGCAAGGAAATCAGTGTCTTTGCAGGAATACCTCGATTCGTCTCGACCTCCATGAAAATCAGTATCCTTGGCAAAACCTCGATTCAAGGAAATCAGCGTCCTTGACGAGAGCATCTCGATTCGCGTCGACCCGCAGAGAAATCGGTGTCTTTGCAGGAATCTCTCGATTCATCTCAACCTCCATGGAAATCAATATCCTTGGCAAAATCTCGATTCAAGAAAATCAGCGTCCTTGACAAGAGCATCTCGAATCGTATCGACCCCTAGAGAAATCAGTGTCTTTGCAGGAATCTCTCGATTCGTCTCAACCTCTAGGGAAATCAGTGTCCTTTTCCAAACCTTGATTCAGGGAAATCAGCGTCCTTGACGAGAACATCTCGATTCGCGTCGACCCATAAGGAAATCAGTGTCTTTGCAGAAATCTCTCGATTTTTCTCGACCTCCAGGGAAATCGGTGTCCTTGGCAAAACCTTAATTCAGGGAAATCAGCGTCCTTGACGAAAGCATCTCGATTCGCGTCGACCCGTAGAGAAATCAGTGTCTTTGCAGGAATACCTCAATTCGTCTCGACCTCCAGGGAAATCAGTGTCCTTGGAAAAACCTCGATTCAAGGAAATTAGCGTCCTTGACGAGAGCATCTCTATTCGCGTCGACCCGCAGAGAAATCAGTGTCTTTGCAGGAATCTCTCGATTCGTCTCGTCCCCCAGGGAAATCCGTGTCCTTGGCAAAACCTCAATTCAGGAAAATCGGCATCCTTGACGAGAGCATCTCGATTCGCGTCGACCCGCAAGGAAATCAATGTCTTTGCAGGAATACCTCGATTCGTCTCGACCTCCAAGGAAATCAGTGTCCTTGGCAAAACCTCGATTCTGGGAAATCAGCATCCTTGACGAGAGCATCTCGATTCGCGTCGACCAGCAGAGAAATCGGTGTCTTTGTAAGAATCTCTTGATTCGTCTCGACCTCCAGGGAAATCAGTGTCCTTGGCAAAACCTCGATTTAGGGAAATCAGCGTCCTTAACGAGAGCATTTCGATTCGCGTCGACCCGCAGAGAAATAAGTGTCTTTACAGGAATCTCTCGATTCGTCTTGACCTCCAGAGAAATCAATGTCCTTGGCAAAACCTCGATTCAGGGAAATCAGCGTCCTTGACGAGAACATCTCGATTCGCGTCGACCCGCAAGGAAATCAGTGTCTTTGCAGAAATCTCTCGATTCGTCTCGACCTCCAGGGAAATCAGTGTCCTTGGCAAAATCTCGATTCAGGGAAATCAGCGTCCTTGACAAGAGTATCTCGATTCGCGTCGACCCGCAGAGAAATCAATGTCTTTGCAGGAATCTCTCGATTCGTCTCGACCTTCAGAGAAATCAGTGTCCTTGGAAAAACCTCGATTCAAGAAAATCA
Organism: Agapanthus africanus; assembly: GCA_030015575.1. Taxonomy (NCBI): domain Eukaryota; kingdom Viridiplantae; phylum Streptophyta; class Magnoliopsida; order Asparagales; family Amaryllidaceae; genus Agapanthus; species Agapanthus africanus. The sequence continues at coordinate 642,721,155 of CM057340.1, forward strand.
ACGTCCTTGACGAGAGCATCTCGATTCGCGTCGACCCGCAGAGAAATCGGTGTCTTTGTAGGAATCTCTCGATTTGTCTCGACCCCCAGGGAAATCAGTGTCCTTAGCAAATATCTCGATTCAGGGAAATCAACGTCCTTGACGAGAACATCTCGATTCGCGTTGACCCGCAGAGAAATCAGTGTCTTTGCAGGAATACCTCGATTCGTCTCGACCCCGAGGGAAATCAGTGTCCTTGGGAAAAACCTCGATTCAGGAAAATCAGCGTCCTTGACGAGAACATCTCGATTCGCGTCGACTCGCAGAGAAATCAGTGTCTTTGCAGGAATCTCTCGATTTGTCTCGACCTCCAGGGAAATCAGTGTCCTTGGCAAAACCTCGATTTAGGGAAATCAACGTCCTTGACGAGAGCATCTCGATTCGCGTCGAACCGCAAGGAAATCAGTGTCTTTGTAGGAATACCTTGATTCGTCTTGACCTCCACGGAAATCAGCATCCTTGGCGAGAACCTCGATTCGCGTCGACCCGCAAGGAAATCAGTGTCATTGCAGGAATATCTCGATTCGTCTCGACCTCCAGGGAAATTAGTGTCCTTGGCAAAACCTCGATTTAGGGAGTTCAGCATTCTTGATGAGAGCATCTCGATTCGCGTCGACCCACAGAGAAATCAGTGTCTTTGCATGAATCTCTCAATTCGTCTCGATCTTCAGGGAAATCAGTGTCCTTGGCAAAACCTCGATTCAGGGAAATCAGCGTCCTTGACGAGAGCATCTCGATTCGCGTCGACCTGCAAGGAAATCAGTGTCTTTGCAGGAATACCTCGATTCGTCTCGACCTTCAGGAAAATCAGTGTCCTTGGCAAAACCTCGATTCAGGGAAGTCAGCGTCCTTGACGAGAGCATCTCGATTCGCATCGACCCGCAGAGAAATCAATGTCTTTGCAACAATACCTCGATTCGTCTCAACCCCCAGGGAAATCAGTGTCCTTGGAAAATATCTCGATTCAGGGAAATCAACGTCCTTGACGAGGACATCTCGATTCGCGTCGACCCGCAAGGAAATCAGTGTCTTTGCAGGAATCTCTCGATTCGTCTTGACCTCAAGGAAATTAGTGTCCCTGCGCATGAAAAGAAAATTCTCTTGTGAGATCCTTACGACTCTCAAGAGAAAACGCACATAGGAGTCCTCACGACTTTTAAGTAGAAAATACACCTGAGGGATCCTCTCGACCCGTTGGGAGAAAAGTCTTTATGAGACCCTCATGGCTCATAAAGTTGAAAAGTCTTAGGCGGCAGATCCTAACCCTGTCTTCTAAGCCATCACTGCCTTGCAAGGATGTCAAGATGGACTATCCACGGGCCATACTCTCCCAAGTCGAATATCGACAAAAGGGAAACAGCTACTTATGAGTCCTCTCAACTTGTAAGGGAGAAAATTCTCTTGTGAGATCCTTACGACTCTCAAGAGAAAACACACTTAGAAGTCCCCACGACCCCTTAGGAGAAAATTACACCTACGGGATCCTCTCGACTCGTAGGGAGAAAAGTCTTTATGAGACCCTCACGGCTCATAAAGTTGAAAAGTCTTAGGCGGCAGATCTGAACCTGTTTCCTAAACCATTGCTGCTCTACAATAAGGTTAAGAGGGACCATCTGCGGGCCACATTTGCCAAAGCCACATTCGCCAATGAAATAAAGAAGCTACTTACGGGTCGTCACGATTCGTAAGGAAAAATACCCGAGTGAGATCCTTACGACTCACGGGGGCGATGAACACTTAGAAATCCTCACGATTTCTAGGGAGAATTTACACCTACGAGATCCTCTCGACTTGTAGAGAGAAAAAACCTTCTTGAGACCCTTACGGCTCATGAATATGAAAAAAGTATTAGGCTACAAGGACTCTAAACCTGTCCCTTAAGCCCTCAATTCTATTGCCATGCATAATTCTGCACTACTTCACCCACGTACATACTTATATGGGTAAAGTAGTGGGGGGCATTGTAGGGTTACTAGGCACACTAATGAGGTCTCACAAGGCATCAAACATGGCCAATTAAAATTTTACAAGTGCCGAGAAACCCTAATACGGATCGTTAACTAGATGTATAGGCGATGCAATGCAAATAAACAACTTTATCTAAAGGGTAAATGGAAATACAACCTTTGTAGATCCGGTCCTCCACCTCCTAGGCTCCGTGATGACGTCCCTCCGCTGTCCAAATCGAATCCAGGACTCTAGCATCGGCTTCGTCGGAGAAATGGGCGGGCTAGGTCGTCGACTTCGATGCAGAAGATGATCTACGTCGAGGCATCACAAGAACAAGCTCCCACTTCACCAAGTCATGAAACTTGTGAAGAAAACACCCTATACTACTTGGCAAGAGGTAGAGGATGAAGAAATAGGAGGTGGGTTCACTTTAGAATTGGATTTCTCACTCTTTTTCTCAAGTTGCCATTGTTGGTAGCAAGCTTCTTCCTTTGTTAAAGAAGAAGAAGATGAAGAAAAGAATATGATACTTATTATAATGGTAACCATAGTTAGGTGTAGAGAATAAATCATAGTTAGGTTGAATGGTTAGGGTTAAGCATGAGACAAAGATGGTGGACTTGTTCAAAGCTTCAAGAAACTTCAATAAGCAAACAAAGAAAGCCACCATTTTTCCCTTTGCCAAAATGAATGGATAAATAAATAAATAAGCAAATAAATCAAGTGAAACCCTAACCATTAACCAACCAAGGTTTAAACCAAATATACACCCAAACTAACATGTATCATCAAACATGATACAATCTTGTGCACAAAAAATATATCATATACACAATGTGCACATCAAGTGAGAAAATCCATTTTAAGTGAAAAAATACTAGTTAATGCAAAGTAATATATCAAATATATAATTATGCATTAAATCATCAAATCAACACTTGATTTAACGATCCGGTCATATCGCATATGACCGACTAATATCCAATGTATCGATTTATCGAATCAATCCTTGATTCGATAACTAGGTTATATCGCATACAACCAATCGATACATTCATCGCGAGAATAGAATACGGTATCACATACACGCATTATTCTCGGTCCCGCACATATCTCATATGCGCTCCTATTTCGTTTCGCTTGAGCCAGGAAACCTCTGTGTAGGACTCTAAAGACTCGTCAATACGCCGGCAGCAGATGATGATCATATCAAACACCCACAAGCCGCAAGCGGTCTGCTAAACGTAACGGCCACCCGGGTATTGAGCGATCAGAAGATCGACGAGCAAGCCCGCTCACACTCCTGTGAATCCAACCAGAAACACTTACCGTACAGTCCGGTCTCGTCGTCTGATATGTCGCATATCTCGCCTAGGGGTGGTAAACGTCAGACCCCAATAGCTCGATAAGTCGTGTCGATATGAGGTCTGTAACAGTTCGAGAAACTACTGGTAACACTTACCAGTAAATCTCAGCAACCCTGGCCAGGGATTTCTGGTTATAGCCAATCGAACACAGCGCAACATCAACTCCCTATACCGGGAGAGACGAATCCCCTCCTATCGCTCATTGCCTCCATGTGATTCGGGACTATACCCAAAAACCACCGTTTTGGACGCCCTCTTGGACGTGGTAAGGTGGAAATCAAAGCACAGTGGGAATCACACAAAACTCTATGACGATCTCGGGTCTACAGACTAACCTGTACCGGTGTCACCAGAGAACTGCCATCTGACGTAAGGTATAATACCATCTGGGAGTTCTCGGCGAGTCCGTCCAGTGTACCCAGTCTCTACTGAGCACCCGTATATCATCTCTGATGTCAAACACCAATGGATATGGGATCATCCATCGCCCATCTGTATGGGTCGAGAAGGTATACGCTAGTCTACTCTGGTATATCGATGCCCCGTCTCGATACACCCATGACTAGGGACCTTGAAGGATGTACTTATGGACTACCATGTCCCCACTAGTATGATTCACATCATAGTCCAGATAGTCAAGTACACATCCTAAGGGCTTTACCAACATGTATCGGAGAGACAATCAGTGTACACGTTAAGGTAAAGATCAACCAGATAGCATACTATCATGTCGAGCAAGAAAGTCCTCCCTATATATGTCCCAGCATCCACTACAATATACATCCTATGTATAGTAATGGCCTTTAGGGCATACATATAACCAACAATCTCCTACTTGCACTAGGGCCATCTGTAGCAGTGGTTGTAGTATCTCATACTCAACCATCCCATAAAAGTCTCTCTCTGAGAATAGGCCCTTCGCGAGTGGATCCGCCGTGTTGTTCTCTGAGTCTACTCTCCTAACCTCGATCCCTTAGAGATCAACCATCTCTATGATCAGGTGATACTGCCTTAGAATATGTCTGGATCACTGATGGACCTGCGTTCCTTGGCATAAGCCATAACTCCATTGTCACACAATGGGAGGAACATAGTTCATCTCATGAACCAATATACACCCAAACAGCCTCTTTGGTAGCATCTTAAGTAGCGATGTATCCTGCCTTTATCATCTAGTATGTCACGGTATCTAGCTTGGAACTCTTCCAACATACCGTCCCTCGATAGAGGGTAAAGACAATGCCTGTGACTGACATTCAGTCGTCTTTATCACCCTAGAACACTTCCAGTGATTTTCCCCAGGATCAACTGATACCATCTCACTACAACTAGTGAGTATCCTAACATCCATTTGGATCTATCTCATAGATCCAAAATCCAGGATTTAGTAGGTATCACTTTGATCCTATGTGGAGAATCATTGTGATAAGCGGAGATTGATCGAGCGTTGCATAGGAAACTCTTTCCCTATCAAGAGTATGTCATCCACGTACTCTACGAGAATCGCCACCATACTCCCTACTACCTTTTTGTTTATACAAGGTTCATCTACCATTTTGATGATGTCAAACTCTTTGACTAATCCATCAAAACAGATGTTCCAACTCCGCGATGCCTGCTTTATCCTATAAAGCATCTTGCACACGTTTCCGCTGCTCCCACTGTCTACGAGGCCCTCTGGCTGTGTACTTATAGACGCTCTCTTCCAAAACATTATTTAGAAAAGAAGTCATGACACCCAACCACCAGATATCGTAGTCATGGTATGTAGCCCTGACAAGTAGGATCTGGATGGACTTAAGCATAGCCACTGGAAAAGGTTTCATCATTATCTACGCCTGGTCGATGACGAAAACCTTTAACAAGTCTAGCTTTGAAAGTCTCAACTTTTCCATCTACACCAAGTAATCTTCTCAAGATATACTTGCTCCTGATGGGGATTTAACCCTTCAGATATAGCAACCAAAGTCCATACTTTGTTGGTGTACATAGATTCCATCTCAGATCACTAAGCATCCAGCCATTCTTACAGAGTCTTACTCCTGATGGCCAGCTCAAAGCTAGTTGGGTCATCATCTCATGATGCAATCCTCGCTCCCACTGTCATAGAGAAACAGAATTATCTCTCAGGTGGGTGAGGAACCCTACTAGATCAGCGGAGAGGCTGAGGTTCGTTGGTATCTACTGAATCCTTTGGTTGTACCAAATCATCTGCTGTAGTTTGCATAGCTGGAACATTTCCAGTTCTACAGAACAGATCTTGCCTCGAGCTTGTCCGGATTTTGCTATTCAGACATAGGCTGGACAACTCCAAATCTTAACTAACTTAAGATATGGGCTCTTCCCTTTCCATATCACATATGAAGTGGTAGGCAACTGATTTGATTTGAACCCTTTTCAATAGGTATGCAGCTTCTCAAGTGCATAACTCCCAAAAGGAAAAATGTAACTCAGTAGTACTCATCATAGAGCACACCTTATCATATAGGGTGTGGTTGCTCTGCCCCGATATACCATCGTGCTATGGTGTATACGGAGGAGTAATGCTGAGAGAGAATCTCATTCTCCTTTAGAATAGACCGGGATTTCCGTGCTCAAGTATTCTCCTCCTCGATCACATCAAAGGACATAATACTTATACCCGTATATTGGTTCTCTACTTCTCGCTTATATTGTGTGAATATCTCAAAAGGTTCGGACTCATGTTTCAACAGGAACATATGACTGAATCTTGAGAGATTATCAGAGAATATAATGAAGTATAAAGAACCAGTCCTGGCATTTGTAGACAGGAGACCTTACATACATCATCATGTATCAGTCCCAAGAGTTCATTAACTCTTTCTCTTTTTCCAATAAACAGGGCTATGGTCATCTAATCTTTGTGACATGACTGGCAAGTTTCACAAGATGTAAATTCAAACTAATTTAAATATGCATCTTTATGTAACTCAAGCTAGTCGGGTCGCATTGATATGACCTAGTCTACAATACCTCAAGAAGGATCCGTTCATTTCTGAACTCTTCCTCTTGTGTGTGTTCTGTATACTAAGAACTGTAGTTTGATTTAGAACATCAATGCTTTTAGATAACTTGCCTGAACCGATCAACTTTTGATATAGGAAATGTTCAAAACATTATCCAACAATACAAAATTTTATCGTTTCTTTACTAATAAAGAGATAGATATGATTTTGTATATCAGGTTCGGTATCTAATAGCATTTGTTCAGAATCAATGTATTTGTAATACAGGGTGACAGTGACCAACAGACTTGGCTGCAACACTTGCCCCGTTTTCTGCCTCATGAAACTTATCACCCGTTCTCACTTCTCTACCTATCTGTAGCCCTATGTAACAGATTACATATCTGGGATCCTGATCTGGTATCACATACCTAGGACGTAAAGAATATTGAGAAACAGTTCTGTGTAACGAACACACCTGAAGATGATGCATCATATGCACTTTCCTCGTTTGGGCGGCACGGGAAAGCTGGTATTCCCCAATTTCCTGCTCTGTCTTATAACAATTATAAGTTGGAGCGGGACCAACGTTCCCCAGCTCAGTATAACAAGCGGGTTCGGTCAATTATCCGTATTATTATCTTGATTAAGGCGTGATATGGTCGCTACCTGGAGAGAGAGAGAAGAAAACACTCAGCGTGCGCTCTTGCAAGAATAGATTGGTTATTATTTTATCTAATCAGGATGGCTCCCACTGTTTTTATCAAATCTTCCTTCAAACCCTAAAAGGAAAGACTAGCCGGGATTAATTACACGCTACAAGTTCACCAATCTTTCAGCCAGGCCAGTGTCGGTACTTTGAGGGAGGTCCCCCGTGCTTTCGCACGAACCTAATTAATGTAAACCTCGTTTTCCCAGAGGCGTAACCCCGTTGACACCTTTCTAGACACCTACTTGATCGGCTAATTGTAATGTGTAAAACTCTCCCAGGAGTAACAATTACTCGCAGCGGGTATCGGGATCCAACTATCTCATAGAAGATATGCAATCTCATTGTAAATTTCAACACTTGAAATTCCCGATAATTTTGCCCCTAGCACCCTATGACCTTGACGGAGGTCAACAAACCATAGGCTACTAGTCAAGTTCAACCCGTCATTTCTTGATTGAATCAAACCCACCCGCACGACCCTTGACGGAGGTCAACAAGGCCGTACGACTACCCTAACCCAATCTGCATCATATGCATAAGCAGATAAATACTAGTTAGCTACCGCACACTACGCCTTGACGGAGGTCAAGAAACGTAGCACGAATACTAAGTAGGACTTATCTGAAATGACGGAGGGCTACGACAGATTTTTCTGAAAACCTATTGCGTAATGAACTTGATATCGTTGTAGAATCAAATAATTTTAAAATGGAGTGTTTTTGAGGCTTTTCTAGTTTTGCTAAAGGGGTCACTCCAGGTGAAGGGATCGTCGGCCCTTTCCTCGTCGAATGAGGTGCGGGATATATCATATATATCACTGTGCAAAGCAGAAACTATAGAAGCAATCAAAAGACAAACCGAGAGTTGCAGTATCTGCCAGTTATTGCTAAAGGAGTCACTCCCGGTGAAGGGATCTCGGTCCTTTCCTTATCGAATAAGGTGCAGGATGTTCTACAAGGAACACCGCGATGCAAAGCAAGAACTGTAACTACCTGTTTTATTTTGAAATTCGATTCCACAACATCTTTAGGTTTCTTTTTCTTTCATTAATCACATTAATGAAGTCCCATCATTTAAATTTACCTAAACATCACAGATAAATACGACGTACACTTATGCCATCCGCATTCGCCTCGATGTCCCCTCGTGCACCGTTAGGTTAGGTAACTAACGGCAGAGCGGGGCAGGGCTAACGCGGGTGTAAAACATAAGTAACGTCTATATAATATATCATATATACTATATATAGTATCTATCACAGAACATCACATGATCACATCACAAATATCGCAGCAGAAGAATCATATGAAATATTGGATATACTAGGACGTCCGTGTTTTCAATACGAGCCAGTATAAAACACGGATTCCACGGTCATGATGAATAGCCAATCCCACACCCATAGACCCCTACGAGAGCGGCAAGCAACCCTACCAATTCTAGGATTAGGAGACCCGGACTCGACTCCTCGAGTTGGTCTCCCACTGGACCCTAGAACTCGGTTGCTTGTGCTCCCCTCCTTGGGTCTATCCTAATGCGGAAAAGTAAATAATATACAAATGGTGACAACATCCGCAACCTGGAAGTGCCCCCAATAAAAGAATATTACATACAAGTTTTTACATGAATGAAAATGAAAAACACTCATCTCACATAAAAACCCCCGGCTATTCAAACACGACGATCCAATATAACATATCCAGCAACACATAACATCACATGTCATCAACGTAAGTAAATATGCGCATCCCAATTGTCGTTGACATATAGCAACGAAACCGGCGATATCACATATTACACTTACGGTCACAGAAAAGAAAGTGTAAAACTACAACAGTTGGAATCCGCAACCTTCATAGACATCGCATGCCTAATCAAATGAATTCCTTAGACATCACATGCCTAACAATTATAAACCCCGCATTTTAGTCTCATTATCGAAAACTCTTTTCAATATCAAGTCGGGCAATTCAGCAAGATTCCCGACATCCTGATCGAATGCTCATCGCAAACTTTAGTAAACGGCCGCACCCCCGATACCGCCGACGAAGTGCACCAAGGCGGAACACCGCTGCCGCGAGCACCCGAACGGATGCTTTCGGCGACGGGGTTCTCCTACAGTCACTTGGTCGGGGCTATGGAGTGAGGCTGTCTATTAAGTTTACCCGGCGAGTATCCGCGTACGCTACTTGATTGCGACGGACTTTTGATCACATCAAAATTCCGTAGCAACCGATCAAGTGAGACTAAATCACTATATTTATAACATTCATTCAGTTAACTCATAACTATTTGTGAATTCCAATTATTGTATCCTTTTCCAGATAAACAGAAAATGTTAAACTTTCCGATCGAACAGTAAAACACCCAAGTTTTCCCGAAACAGATCAACACATGAAACAAGTTTAAAAACATCCAGTTCATGACTCAGTACCAACGGTCCAGCCGTAGAAGGGTCAAGCCAACGCCTCACATGTGGCACGCCGTACTGCCCCAAACCCTAAGGTTCAAAGGGCAGTTCAAGACGGTCACATAATCGAGTAAAGGTTTGTTGTCTTCTAGAGGGTCCATCGCGTTACTTGCACTACTTAGAACGTCTTTAAACTACGGAAAGATCCAACACTTGGAAATTTCCCGACGGGGGAAAAAGTGGGTATTTATATCCGGTCGAACTTTTTAACATATTCAAAAATTATCCGGAAAACCCATAGACAAAATTAGACAATCCGATCGAATAATCGAATCCCCAAAACAACCCCAGAAAAACTCAACTGTTGAGTAAAATATAAAGAATTTCCAGAAGACTCAGCAATTCAAGATAAGAATTACTGTGCAAGCCACGTGGTCTAACTCACCAAAATGGCCGCGGAACCGCCGCGAAACCCAGGGTGGGGCCGCGGTTCCATGGCGCTTTGGTCGAGTTAGCATCACGTGCTTCACAGTAACTCATAGAATTCCCTGCTGAATTTTTTGGCAATTTTTAATTCACAAAAATCCAAATTTTCAGAAAATTTCCAGAGAGCAATTTGAGTTAGGGTTTCGATGTTCGTTCGGATTTCAAACGCCGTCTACGCATCGCCTAAGTCTCTAGCTAGGCTCTGATACCACTGTAGGGTTACTAGGCACACTAATGAGGTCTCACAAGGCATCAAACATGGCCAATTAAAATTTTACAAGTGCCGAGAAACCCTAATACGGATCGTTAACTAGATGTATAGGCGATACAATGCAAATAAACAACTTTATCTAAAGGGTAAATGGAAATACAACCTTTATAGATCCGGTCCTCCACCTCCTAGGCTCCGTGATGACGTCCCTCCGCTGTCCAAATCGAATCCAGGACTCTAGCATCGGCTTCGTTGGAGAAATGGGCGGGCTAGGTCGTCGACTTCGATGCCGAAGATGATCTACGTCGAGGCATCACAAGAACAAGCTCCCACTTCACCAAGTCATGAAACTTGTGAAGAAAACACCCTATACTACTTGGCAAGAGGTAGAGGATGAAGAAATAGGAGGTGGATTCACTTTAGAATTGGATTTCTCACTCTTTTTCTCAAGTTGCCATTGTTGGTAGCAAGCTTCTTCCTTTGTTAAAGAAGAAGAAGATGAAGAAAAGAATATGATACTTATCATAATGGTAACCATAGTTAGGTGTAGAGAATAAATCATAGTTAGGTTGAATGGTCAGGGTTAAGCATGAGACAAAGATGGTGGACTTGTTCAAAGCTTCAAGAAGCTTCAACAAGCAAACAAAGAAAGCCACCATTTTTCCCTTTGCCAAAATGAATGGATAAATAAATAAATAAGCAAATAAATCAAGTGAAACCCTAACCATTAACCAACCATGGTTTAAACCAAACATACACCCAAACTAACATGTATCACCAAACATGATACAATCTTGTGCACAAAAAAAATATATCATATACACAATGTGCACATCAAGTGAGAAAATCCATCTTAAGTGAAAAAATACTAGTTAATGCAAAGTAATATATCAAATATATAATTTTGCATTAAATCATCAAATCAACACTTGATTTAACGATCCGGTCATATCGCATATGACCGACTAATATCCAATATATCGATTTATCGAATCAATCCTTGATTCGATAACTAGGTTATATCGCATACAACCAATCGATACATTCATCGCGAGAATAGAATACGGTATCACATACACGCATTATTCTCGGTCCCGCACATATCTCATATGCGCTCCTATTTCGTTTCGCTTGAGCCAGGAAACCTCTGTGTAGGACTCTAAAGACTCGTCAATACGCCGGCAGCAGATGATGATCATATCAAACATCCACAAGCCGCAAGCGGTCTGCTAAACGTAACGGCCACCCGAGTATTGAGCGATCAGAAGATCGACGAGCAAGCCTGCTCACACTCCTGTGAATCCAACCAGAAACACTTACCGTACAGTCCGGTCTCGTCGTCTGATATGTCGCATATCTCGCCTAGGGGTGGTAAACGTCAGACCCCAATAGCTCGATAAGTCATGTCGATATGAGGTCTATAACAGTTCGAGAAACTACTGGTAACACTTACCAGTAAATCTCAGCAACCCTGGCCAGGGATTTCTGGTTATAGCCAATCGAACACAGCGCAACATCAACTCCCTATACCGGGAGAGACGAATCCCCTCCTATCGCTCATTGCCTCCATGTGATTCGGGACTATACCCAAAAACCACCGTTTTGCACGCCCTCTTGGACGTGGTAAGGTGGAAATCAAAGCACAGTGGGAATCACACAAAACTCTATGACGATTTCGGGTCTACAGACTAACCTGTACAAGTGTCACCAGAGAACTGCCATCTGACGTAAGGTATAATACCATCTGGGAGTTCTCGGCGAGTCCGTCCAGTGTACCCAGTATCTACTGAGCACCCGTATATCATCTCTGATGTCAAACACTAATGGATATGGGATCATCCATCGCCCATCTGTATGGGTCGAGAAGGTATACGCTAGTCTACTCTGGTATATCGATGCCCCGTCTCGATACACCCACGACTAAGGACCTTGAAAGATGTACTTATGGACTACCATGTCCCCACTGGTATGATCCACATCATAGTCCAGGTAGTCAAGTACACATCCTAAGGGCTTTACCAACATGTATCGGAGAGACAATCAATGTAACGTTAAGGTAAAGATCAACCAGATAGCATACTATCATGTCGAGCAAGAAAGTCCTCCCTATATATGTCCCAGCATCCACTACAATATACATCCTATGTATAGTAATGGCCTCTAGGGCATACATATAACTAACAGGCATTTGTTCCCGCCAAAATTTTCGGCCAAGAGCTACTTGTTCCCTTGTAAAAAGGGGGGAGAGTCCTCAAAAATTGACCTCAATTGAGAGCAAAGCTTTATTCAAAATTCAAAATTTGAACTGAGGCAGCGCCTCATGTGCAAAGCACGAAGCGCTGAGCGCCAAAAGCGCCAGCGCTAAAGAGTCAAAGACTCCGAGGCAGCGCATCACGTGCAAAGCACGAGAGCGCTGAGCGCCAAGAGCGTTAGCGCTAAAGAGTCAAAGACTCTGAGGCAGCGCCTCACGTGCAAAGCACGAGAGCGCTGAGCGCTAGCGCTAAAGAGTCAAAAGCTCTGAGGCAGCGCATCACATGCAAAGCACGAGAGCGCCAAGCGCTATGAGTCAAAGACTCTATGACAACGCATCACGTGCAAAGCACGAGAGCGCTAGCGCCAGAACTAAATGTTCTCCACCGAAGATGATAAATCATCAAAATTCAGAATTAAATTTAGATTGAGGAAATACTCCTCAAATATTTCTAAACAAGAAAGATTGTGCTCTGTAAATCAGAACACCGTTGGATCAAAAATCCAATGGTGATTAAAAATCACCAAGCAACAGAATAAGCTCTGTAGGGGAAAATATCTTCCTAATCTTTCTAAACAAGAAAGATTGTGAGCACCATTGGATCAAAGATCCAATGGTGATTAAAAATCACCAAGCTACAAAATAAGCTCTGTATGGGAAAATATCTTTCCAATCTTTCTAAACAAGAAAGATTGTCCTCTGAAAATCAGAGCGATCCAATGGAGATTAAAAAATCACCAAGATATAGAACAATCTCTATATAGGAAAATAATTTCCCGATATTGTTCAGTAACAAGAAAGATGTTTTCTGTAAAATAGAAGCCTTAGGATCAAAGATCCAACAGTGGAAAATATCCCCAAATCAATTAGAGAAAAGATCTCCTTAATTGATTCAACAAATCAGCCTCCACTATATAAAGGCCCCAAGACTTCAAGTCTTGTACAGAAGAACCCCCCATAAGTTTCAAGTTCTCAGAAAAGAAAAAAGAGAAGAGCAAGCTCTCAGAAGAAGAAAATTTCTTCAAGGTAAAAAAAACAGAGAGATCAAATCATCTCATAAAAAAAGAAGAACTTGGTTCTTTTTCTAGATCATAGATCTACAAAGACAGGAGTCTTTCATAAGAGTATGAGAGATTGGAGTATCTCATCATAAAAAATGAGGGGAAGAACTTAGTTCTCTTTAGATCACAGATCTATAAGACAAAGACAAAGTCTTTCACAAAAACAGAAGAGATCATAGCATCTCCTATTAAAATAAGAACTTAGTTCTTAGATCCATGAGACAAGGTCTCTTATAAACGAGAACTTAATTCTCAGAGCACAGAATTAATCAAGAGCGCTTTGCACTCATTGGCTAGCGCTCAGCGCCAAGCGCGCCGCGTGCTCCTCACGTGTGCGCTATTTAATAAAGAGATCTTTGCACTCATTGTCTGGCGCTCAGCACCAAGCGATCCACGTGCTCCTCACGTGTGCACTATTTCATAAGAAGCGCCTTAGCGCTCCAAATCTGGCGCTCAGCACCAAGCGCGCCACGTGCTCCCCACGTGTGCGCTATTTCATAAGAAGTGCCTCAGCGCTCCAAGTCTGGCGCTCAACGCCAAGTGTTCTGTACATAAAGGCTCTGTACATAAAGCGCTCTGCGCTAAAACGAGTGTTCAACACTCAATAAAAAACAAAAGAGGAAGGGGGTGTCAGAACCCAAAATTAATGCTATGCATTATTGAACAAAAAAAGGCCTGAGCCAAAACAAATGTTAACATTTTATTCAAAAATGAATGGACTGAGTCCAAATAAGTGTTCAAACACTTTAACTGAATGGGCTGAGCCCATGTAGGCCATAAATCCCCCAATTCAGATTAACTGAGTCCATGTGCTCCCAATATTTTTAATTGGTCTTAGTCCCAAACCTGACTATAGATCCCCCAACCAACATTGGTTCAAGGGTACATCTCTTCATTCCTTTGATATGTGTCGTTGTAATTCTTCAACGTCTTCAGAGATGTGATGGGCCCCGACAACAAGACACTCTATGGACTATGATGTTCTTAAACTTATGGACCGTAACGTCCCTAAACTAAACCCCACAGACTATGACGTCCTTAAACTCCATGGACTATGATGTCCTTAAACTTCATGGACTATGATGTCCTTAAACCCAATGGACCGCAATGTCCCTAAACTAAGACGATAGAGTCCAAATACTCTTTCGTTGGATCTAAATGATCCTCAAATCTTGTTGAGTAGATCTTTGTCTAAAATTAGACCAACGTATCCTCAACAAACAGTTAAGTTGATCTTAATCTTAATAAGAATAACGATCCTTCAATCCAAACTAAAACCAAATCTAAGTAAATACAGATTTGGACTAATCCACGCCCTATGGGCGACAACATGAATTAGTCTCCGTATACAATCCACAGGCAACCAAAAATAAAAATAAACACACACGACACTAAGTGACCATCTGGAGAAAGAGAAAGTTGTTACCGCGATACGGTAGCGTAATTAACTGCAGGGGCTTACGCCTGCAGGGAAGAGCGTCCCCACAATAAAAAACCTCTCAAATGAGGGGGAATCTGATGAAGTTTGCTACAACGGCCGCATCCGTCTAAACCTCCGATACACGGTACCATAAATCAACTTGGCATCTTCGAGAGGTGGACGGATAAATCCAAATAGTATCTGCCCCCAAAATTCAAGCCGGACGTCCCAACGTTCCGGTCGCTTCTTTCGGTGGAGAACAATTATATAAAAATTATAAATCCTTATTTTCAATATATTATGAAACTATATTTTTCTAAAAATGAAAGATTAAAAAATGTTAATAAAATACCATCAAGTTACCAAAAAGGGCTAATTTTCAATTAAATACCATAAACTTTTAAAAGCTAAGTATTTATCATTAAAATGCTCCAATAATTAAAACGCATGCTCATGAAAATCCTGAATGTTATAAATCACCCTCAAGGTTTAGTTTTAATCTATATTAAAATATTTTTCATAGAACCCCCTCGAGATATACAAAACAACATTTTAAGGACTCTAATAATTATAGGTTTAAGCGGGATCAATTCTCTTGAGCCCCAGGGAGCCGGAGAAAGTGAGTGCTTGCCTATTCAGGTTAGACAACTTAACGGAGTTATCAATGATAATTGTCTTGTAAAAAGACACAAATCCTGCCGTCCATCTGCAGCAGTTGCCGATTACTCCCGAACTTAAGATATTACAAGAACAAAGTCCTTTCATAAAATTCTAATTCCAACATGAATCCAAACTTCAAACCAGAATCCAAAAATCAAACTTGAACTTGAATACTTGATCACGAACATGAACACTCGAAATCAATTCAAACTCAAACTCGTATACTTGACTCGACTTGACCGAACCATGGTTATAACTTGACATGAACTCAACATAACTACTTAAACACATGATTACATTCTGAACATTTTATATCCATGGTTTCGGCCAAGTACTGTAATCTTAAGCTATACAATAAAATATGCGGGGATAAAAAGGTAGATTGGTACAGAACGTATATTGTGGCACGAGAAGTCACTTAAAAGATACCTACATGAATTCACGTACCGTTGTCCCGTGGGTTATGACGGGGCCTTGTACTATATGTTACCATAGTTCACGGAGTAAGATGGACTTCTCTCGTATACATGAATACTTTCCTTATCAAATTACAAATAACCACATTAGAATAACTATCCTATACATGTGAACGATCATTACAACTTTACTTGTTCATTTCACATTACATACTATCATCTATTTCTTCTTTTGGGACTTATCGAGCGCTAGTTCGCTGACGACATTCCTTTTTATTTCTTTCTTTGGAATGTTCGTCAGGAAGACCGGACTCTGAGGAGATAGAGCCGAGCCAAAAGGACTTGGACCAGCTTACAGCTCAGCCTGACTACTAGTTCTTCCTGCACTTATTTTTCTGTATGCTATTGTTTAGGCATTACTTTGTTTATTGTATCTTTTATTTTCAAACAGTTGTATTTAAAGTTGAATGTAAATAAAGTTGCTGCTTCATTTTATTACTCTTGTCTTTCTTGTTTATTGTTATATTGCTTAATTACGCTTAATATATTTATTTCATAGTAAATATATTGCGGGCTTGCCACGTCACCGTTTCCGTCTAATGGAAAGCGGGGCGTAACAGGTTTTGTTGGCAGCCCATGCAGGTCAGTTCTGCATGAATTCTTAAGCAATATATCACAAGAATTATAAAAATCAACAACTATACATTCCTTACATTTCAAATTTTTTGAATCTATCTTAACCTTTCATTTTCTATCAAGCTAATGAATTCTCCTAACAACACCAGCACCAATGTTAATGGCAACACACCATCATCTACTTTACCATCTCCCCTACCGTTACTGCTCCAATCAACGAATAGACGGTGCTTCTAGAAGCTATCAAAAGTCTTCTGGAGGGCCAGCAGTAGCAGACTGCTATTCTCATGAACCGTCCGGAAACTGAAGCATCTAGAGTAAGGCAATTCCGTGCATTGCATCCCAGAAACTATTCAGGGAAAGAGAATCCTCTTGAGGCTGAAGAATGGGCCCAGAGTATAGAGGACGACCTGACCGTAGCACAGGTACCAGACATAGCTTAGATTCGTGTGGCCAAGCTCCAGCTCACCGACAATGCAAGAGTCTGGTGGAAGGTTGAAGAAAACCGTCTCACACAACCCATAGAGTGAAAGACGTTCCGCGATCTGTTCGATGCGAAGTTCTTCCCAATATTGCTCAATTTGAGATGGAGCAACAGTTCATCCACCTACAACATGGCTTTATATGGATAAAATTAGTGGATGAATATGATGTTGAATTCATCATGCTTAGCAGGTAAAGAATTCGTATCAAGTTCTGTTACGTAAAACACATCATTATTCTGACATCATATCTTATCAGGTTCGCGGCACATTTGATCCCGACCGATGAGATTCGGGCTAGACAATTCCAACAGGGTTTAGACCCAGAGATTCAGGCGGTATTACCCACAAGCGACTACCCAACTCATGAACTCGCCTTGAAGGAAGCACGTCGTTATGAAGCTGTGGTCAAGAAGAAAGATAAGTCCCAAACGGTCGGAATCAAACGCCTTAATACCCAGATACAGGAGGAGTTTCTTCTGGGCAGACTTTTGCACCCAGGAGGCCAGGAGGATCATTTAACCGGTCCAGTCCAGATTTCTGTTTCTACTGCAAGAGCACTGGACACCTGGTGAAGAACTGCAGGCATGCAAATGGCATGTGTTTGATTTGTGGCGCATCTATTTACGCAATAGGAGCATGCCCATATCGTTTAACACAGCACCAGCACCCAGACTAGCAATCACAGCCCCGCAGAGGCCATCCATTCAGGCACCTGCACCCTGCCTAACTCTTCCTGTACCAGCTCCACGTAGACCACCTGCACAGCCTCATCGTCAATTCCATCAGGGACAGAGAAACGTGTCTCAAGGGTAGAGAAACGTGCCCTAAGGACAGAGGAATGTGCCTCCGGTAAGGAGGAATGTACCAAGATGACAGGCTTTTACAGTGACGGTCGAGGAGGCCGAAGCCACAAGACAAGTCATCACTTCTAATTCCCCCATCCTTTCAACCTTTCAATCCTTGTATATCGTTATACTTTTCCTATAACTAAACACAACCTCATACAACTTAGGTACTATACTAGTAGCCACCTGATTGATCATGTTTTAAAGAGAGGTGTTGTAAATAAAGTAACCGCAATCAAGACGATGTCGCTAGTAGCTAGCCGCGATGAGTACGGATCGTCCGTAGGGAAACGTGAACATTTTTCTTAGTTTAGACGAGTTGATTGAAAGATGGGTTGATTGGTTGTAGATCTATTTTGATACGGATATAGAATTTATAAAGAAGAGGCTTGTAGGATTCATAGGACTTAGTAGTAATGGATGATTAATTAAAAATAACTCATTTTATCTTTTAATAGTTTAAAACTAGATTGATAGTGATGAATGTAGATTAGGGTTCTTTTGGAAGAAAATAGGGTTTCCCCACTCCTAACCCTTATCCTTACATTGATCTCTATTCATGTCCAGCCCTAACAAAACAAGTGTTAATCTAATCTCAAATCGTAGTCGAGACTATCAATAAATTGGTAGCGCGTCCGATAAGGATGTTAACATTTATTTTGCTAACGTTTATAAACATTAAAGTGTATAAAAAAAGTTAAAATATTTTATCAACCATTGATCTACCCTAACCTACGAACTCTAGTAAGCTAGGATTTACTCACGCATGGTTGGAGAAGAAAGGATGAAGAATGATATCATAATGTAAGATGCAGAAATTAAGTGCAGAAAGTAAGTGCAGAAATTAATTGCGAAAAGACTAATAAAAACTCTACCTTTATTAATCAACTATATCATGTACAAATCCTTTTAAAGTAGAGTACAAGAACCCTAGTTTTTGCTCTCGGTCTCTATCTTATTGGAAGTAAATGAACAGCTGATGATCAACTCGGATGCGTAGATCATCTTAGACCTCTTGATCTCTTCGGTTGATGATTTTAGATGTGAAGCTCTCGGTCCTATTTATAGTTACAGAAATTAGAAACCCTAGATACCATCTGTGATTATATGCTCATACGATCCAACATCCAAAATTTCTCATCCAACGGCTCTGGATCCGCCACGGATCCGTCGCAAATCTTGCATTTGGTCGCCCTTCCGCGGCACTCTTGAAGAATCAGGTTCTGAATTTTTTTTGCTCATTCTTGTTGACATGTGGAGATTCCTTCGATATCTGGATTCTGAGAATAATTCTCTGAGTCTTTGTCGTTGCTAAATCTTATGATTTGCTTCCATTTTTCGGCAGATTTGATTCCGATATCTCGGATCTCTTGGATTCCAGACCCGATCTAATATTTGCACAATATCTTAAAAAAAAGTGTTAGTAATATTTGATATTTTTGAGATTTATTCTAACCATTTTATATGATATTAAATCTTAAAAATATGGTTAGAGATATTTGATATGATATGCATATTTTAATTATAATATTTCATATAAATATTATGTGCATGTATTTTCTCTCATTATGTTAATTATAATGTAGAAACATATGATAATAAACTTTTTACACATAAACCCTCAAACTTGATTTTGATCGTCCCGTGCAAACTAGTTATTAAAGAGAAGAAGAAGAAGAAAAAGAAAAAACCTAGCACAGTTTCGTAGGCAACACGATTACACTGAGCACGTGCAACAAGCCTTTAAACATCTAGGTGTCCCTAATAGAAGGAGTGTTGTCTCTTCAGGGTTTTCTGCGGATTACACCCACAAAATCTCATAATAAAAGAAAGATGATGAAAGTCACATATAAAGTTAAGAACATATAAAGGAAAGAACTTGAAAAGAAGCGTTCCAAATTATACTAGCTTTTCAGTTGCTATGAGCCCCATCTTAATGGTCGTGAAAAGATGTCAGCAATCACATCATCTCTCAATAAAACATCGCCTTTAGACTTCCTCCCTACTTTTCTTCCAAATATCGATCATATACCCCTACGTGTGTGTAAAAAACATTCTTACACTTAGAGAATTCAATTCAAGCTATCATACTTTTGTCCATCTTCCTTAGTACTTTTTAGTCGGTGAATATTTTAGATAGAATTGCTCACACAATCTTCATGCGACCGTTAATACTTCTTGAGGTACTAACTAACTGATTACCAAATGTGCTCACTCTTTTAGGTGTAATTAGTAATATCCTCGTCTTGCAACAACTAAGGTTTAGCAGTGGCTCCCAAACCAGTTAGTCTAAGGCATTAGGTGATAAAGCACCATCGCTATATTTTTTTATGCCGCCTTAAGTGATTACAAAACCAGTGTTCATTTTTCTTAACCATTTTTTCATATATATTTTTGTTTGTATATTTATTTTCTTTCATACTAAGGCTTTCATACAAGAACATTTCAAGGTATCATCTACTATCCCAACTTTCAAGATGTGTGCAAGTGCGTATAGTAGGGTATCAACGTTCAGATATTTGGACTCAAGAATAGGGATTATTTTTCAAACTTAATTCTACCCTTAGATTAGTGATTCCCTTCATCTTACTAACCCTTGGAATAACAACTCATGATTACCTATTACCAGCTTCGTTATAAAACATCTAAGTTTCTTGCTTTTCTTAAACTTTTCCTTCCTATCATATGTATTTTTCACTTTCTAACTTTCATTATCAAAATTTTTTTTTGTGCTTTTATTTAGTATAATGCAAAAAAAATGATGCGTGAATAAGCACAAATCTTCCCCAAACCTATTTGCAGCAGTGTCCTCACAAATGTCATTTATTAAGTTTAAAACTTGTAGACTTGGGAGGAAAAGTAGCAACGGGGACAAGAATTAATGACAGTGAAATTCTCCCCCAAACTTATTTTTGGCTCACAATTTTGTAAAAATTTGTTTTCTTTCAAGAGCCAAAATATTTTCTCCCCCTAAACTTGAGTATTAAGCATTTAAAATTATGAGGGGGGGGATAAAGTTATTGGTCTATTCAAAACTTTACAAAGATCAAAAGTCAACACCAACCATTCGAAGATTTTATCGATGTAACAATATGGTTGGTAGAAAATTATAGATATGAAGAAGTGGGAAGATAAAAGGCGTAATCGATCGGGTTTACGTCTCGGTTGGTAGAGACGAAACTGTAGGGTGTTTTTCGTCACCCCAGTGAGATGGGAATACGCGCGCGCTTGTCAGGCGCATTACAGATTCCCCCTACCTAGGGTAGGCTGGGGTTTAATGATTGTGGGGATCCGAATCTCCGGCAGCCGCGGACTAAGCTGCCGTTAATTACCCCTCGCCTTTGGAGCGACGGAACCTCCGATTGACGGGTTAAACTGGTCATGCGAACTCAATATACAGTGTACGTGTGTTGTGTATTGGAGGGGGTTATGGATATATCAGGGGCCCCGCAGAGTTTCTACGGGGGTCCCGCTACCCGGATAGCGGGCTGGGGGTCAAGGGGGCTAGCAGCCCCCTTGCGGGGTGCGGGGCAGCGCCCCGGCCCGAAAATTTTTTGGAGGGGGAGAATGTTGCGGAGTATGTGTATGTGTACATTTGTATGCAAATGTATATATATATGTATATACATAAAAAGAGGGGGAAAAGGCATCCAAGGGATGCGTGGGGCCTTGGGCGCTGTGCGCTTAGGTGCTGCGCGCAGGTGCGCAGGTGCGCGCGCCACGTGTCGGCACGCGGGCGCCTTGCGCCCTTGCGCATTTGCGCAGGTGCGCAAGCGCGCGCGCCACGTGTCGGCACGCGGGCGCCTTGCGCCCTTGCGCATTTGCGCAGGTGCGCAAGCGCGCGCGCCACGTGTCGGCACGCGGGCGCCTTGCGCACTTGCGCAAGCGCGCGCGCCACGTGTAGGCACGCGGGCGCCTTGCGCACTTGCGCAGATGCGCAAGCGCGCGCGCCACGTGTCGGCACGCGGGCGCCTTGGCACTTGCGCTGTGCGCAGGAGAGGCTCAAGAGGCTTTTAGCCTAAGAACAGAAGCTGTGCTTCAGAAATGAAGTATTTATTATGTATATATGTATGGAGTTAAACTCCTATGATGTTTTGAAGCTGATAAAGGGGGTTCTTCTTCTTCCTCCTGTTGTTTGGCCGGATCTTGAAGATCAAGAAGTAGGAGATTTTAAAAATCACTCCTTTTTGAGATCTGATGGGAGATCTGAGTTCCCCTTTGTGGGTTTCGTGGTGGAAAACCACTTAGTTTTTGGAAAAGAAAGAGTAAAACTCTTGATTTAATTCAAAAGAAATGAGAAGGTTTTAGAACCTTGGAGAAGAAGCAGGAAAGAGCTCAGCTCTGAAACTTTTTTGGAGAGAGAAAAAGTTGTTGAGATATTTCATTATCTTTGCCTTTATAGGCCATACATTTTACACATAGCCCCTTGGGCTTCATAAAATGGCATTTTGCCTATCCCATGGCTCATGTGCCATTTCTTTTTGCACATAAGCCATGGGCTTTACAAAAATTTGGCTTTATGCCTATTTTTCTTACATTTATCCGAAAATAAAGTAAAAGAAAATGCAACAAAATTATTTATTACAAAAATTTTATCTTGGTGTGGGGGAGGCCGGCCGCTTCATGTTCGGGCTCGACCCGGGCATGGGCCCACTGGATCTGGGCTTGGGCCCACTTGGCTTGGGGTTGACTTTGATTTTGACTTGGTCAACTGGGGTGTAAATTTTTACCCCAACAAATTGCCCCCCATCAATAAATGCACACCACATATGTGGGTCGTGTGCATGAAATTGATGGATCTTCTTTCACGTGGAGGCGGCTTGATTTGGTTCCCACCTTTTGGGAAGCTGGCACTGCCCTTTTTACGACATGGACGGTCGTTGCTTGACATGTCTCTGAGACGGAGTGTCCGTGATAGACGTTTCCCTGGCCCGGAGTGATCTGGTTCCCGCTTTGTAGGAATCCTGTGCTGCCCTTTTTACGACGTGGACAGTCGGTGCTACCCTTTTTGCGACTTGGACGGTCGTTGCTGCCCTTTTAGCGACGTGGACGGTCGATGCTGCCATTTTTAGCGACGTGGACGGTCGGTGCTGCCATTTTAGCGACTTGGACAGTCGGTGCTGCCCTTTTAGCGACTTGGACGGTCGGTGCTGCCCTTTTTGCGACTTGGACGGTCGGTGCTGCCCTTTTAGCGACTTGGACGGTCGGTTCTGCCCTTTTTTTGACTTGGACGGTCGGTTCTGCCCTTTTTGCGACGTGGACGGTCGGTTCTGCCCTTTTAGCGACGTGGACGGTCGATGCTGCCCTTTTAGCGACGTGGACGGTCGGTGCTGCCATTTTAGCGACTTGGACGGTCGGTGCTGCCCTTTTAGCGACTTGGACGGTCGGTGCTGCCCTTTTTGCGACTTGGACGGTCGGTGCTGCCCTTTTTGCGACTTGGACGGTCGATGCTGCCCTTTTAGCGACGTGGACGGTCGATTCTGCCCTTTTTGCGACGTGGACGGTCGGTGCTGCCCTTTTAGCGACGTGGACGGTCGATGCTGCCCTTTTAGCGACGTGGACGGTCGATGCTGCCATTTTAGCGACTTGGACGGTCGGTGCTGCCCTTTTTGCGACTTGGACGGTCGGTGCTGCCCTTTTAGCGACTTGGACGGTCGGTTCTGCCCTTTTTGCGACTTGGACGGTCGGTTCTGCCCTTTTAGCGACGTGGACGGTCTATGCTTGATTTGACTTGCTCTGCTTCTTGCAATGTCAGGGGTAGACTTGACTTGCTCCGCTTCTTGCGGTGTCGGAGTGGAAGTTGACTTGTTGATTTTGATTTGGGTTGACATCAGTATCGCTATACTGGAATATGGTACCAGGAGCGAATCATCATCTGTCATGGAGAGGATTTTGGGATAAATTGGGATTGTTTTACGCCCGTGGATTGTATACGCTGGTCAACTTGGGGACCCACCGTAGGGCCGGGAGAATTTTGAGAAATTGGATTTTGGTTGGCGTCTGCATCGCTGCACTGGAATGTAGTACCAGGAGCGACTCATCATTCGCCGTTTGGGGACTTGGAATTTGGATCTTGTTTGGCATCAGCATTGCTGCACTGGAATAATGCCAGGAGCAACTCATCATTTGCCTTGGGAGGACTTGGGATTTGGGTTTTCGGTCGGCATCAGCATTGCTGCACTGGAATAATGCCAGGAGCAACTCATCATTTGCCTCAAGAGGATTTGGGAGATATTGGGATTGTTTCACGCCCGTGGATTGTATACGGTTTTGCAGGATGTATGATCCAGACCGTAGGGCCGAAAACATTTTGGGACTTTGTTGGCGTCTGCATCGCTGCACTGGAACATGGTACCAGGAGCGACTCATCATTCGCCGTTGGGGTATGGGATTTGGAATTTATTTGGCGTCTGCATCGCTGCACTGGAATATGGCACCAGGAGCGACTCATCATTCGCCATTTGGGGATTGGGGAGCGATGGCTTAGGAGACAGGTTTGGGTCCCTATAACCTAAGGCTTTTCAATTTTATGGGCCGTGAGGGTCCCATAAAAGCATTTTCTCCCTACGAGTCGTAAGGATCCCGCAGGTGTATTTTCTCCTTAGGAATCGTGAGGATTCCTAAGTGTTTTGCTCCTTTGTGAGTCGTAAGGATCTCACGCAGGGGTTTTCTCCTCGCGAGGTCGAGAGGGCTTTGCGAGTGTATTTCATCTCTTTTCACGAGTTTGCGCCCTTTCGGGTTTTCACAGACTCGCCGGTAGTCCTGCTGTTTTTACTCACGGAGCCCTTTCGGGTTTTCATCCGCGCCCGTTTTGCTTGTGGACATACGGGTTTTTTTTTTTTTTTTGCCGCTGGTGGGACTTTAAAAGTAGTCTCACCAGCAGGATTTGGAAGAAATAGGGGTCATTTACGCCCGTGGATTGTATACGGTTCTGCAGGATGTCTGATCCAGACCGTAGGGCTGATGTGCTCAATTCGCCTGCGACTTGGAGCATTTACGTGTAGTATTTCTTGAGATATCGGCCATTGATGGGTGGCATGGGCCTTTCTCCCTCGGCACTTATTAGTTGGTAGGATCCTCCGTCGAACACTTTCTCGATGACGTATGGTCCTTCCCAGTTTGGTTCGAATTTTCCCTTGGCATGTCGATTGGGGATGATCGGTCTTTTGAGGACCAACACCAATTCACCTTTCTTGAAAGCGCGGAGACGGGTTATCTTGTCATAGGCCCGTGACATTTGGGCTCGGTATAGCTCCAGATTTTGCTGTACCGCGAGCCTCTTTTCTTCGAGGGCATCGAGTTCTTCAAGCCGAAGGAGCACATTTTCCTCCTCCGTCAACTCATGCTGAATGGCCATTCTTAAGCTTGGAACTTCGACTTCGAGGGGGAGGACCGCCTCCACTCCGAAGAGCAATGAGTATGGAGTGGACTGGGTTGGAGTACGGTGCGTGGTACGATATGCCCAAAGCGCCTCGTGAAGCTTGAGATTCCAGTCCCTCTTGTTGGCTGAAGCGTTTTTCCTCAGGAGCTTGCATAGAGTCTTATTGAAGGCTTCGGCGAGCCCATTGGCTCTTGGATTATAGATGGAGGAATATCTCCAGTCTATCTTATGCTGAGTAGCGAACCTTGAGACATTGAAGCTCTTGAAAGAAGGCCCGTTGTCAGAAATGATTCTTCTTGGTGTACCGAAGCGGTATAGAATATTATGCTGGAAGAATGTCAGAATATCCTTTGTCTTAACTTCTTTTAGCGGGACAGCTTCAGCCCATCTGGAGAAGTAGTCTATCGCGGCCAGTATAAACCGGTGGCCTTTAGATGACGGAGGATCAATTGGGCCAACAATGTCGGTGCCCCAAACTTCGAAAGGCCACGATGCCACCGTAGGATGCAATGGATTGGGATGTTTGTGAATAAAATCACCGTGAATTTGACAGATATAACATTTCTTTGCATGCTCTCCGCAATCCCGTATCATGGTGGGCCAGTAATACCCAAGCCGTTTGATTTGAAGTCGCATCTTGGGGCCAGATTGGTGAGCACCGCAAACGCCCGAGTGGACATCTTTCATGACCTTTTGGGCTTCGGCCAATGACAGACACCTGAGCCAGAGTTGGTCATATGACCTGCGGTATAACGTGTCGTTTACAAACACGTATCGGAGAGCTCTTTTCTTTAGCTGAATTCTCGCAGATTTTCCTTCGGGCAGCTTGCCGTATCGGAGGTACTCTATGAAGGGTTCTCTCCAATCGGGCTCGTCTTGGATGATCGAAGCTTCTTCCGCAGGTATGCTCTTCTGTTCCGCGCTTTCCTCTTCTCGTAGAAAGACTGGGGGTAGAATTTGCCGGCTCCTGACTGTGATCAGAATTTCGTCCATGTCAGGCTCAGCCAGCTCCTTGGCCAAGCGAGCGAGTACATCAGCCTTTCCGTTCAACGCTCTAGGGACTCTCGTTAGTTCAATATGAGTGAACCGTTTCATGAGTTCCACCACTCGACCTCTGTACCGAGCTAACTCGGGTTTGTATATCTTATAGTCGCCACTTACTTGGTTGACGACAAGCTGGGAGTCACCATAAACCCGTAGCCGAAGGATTTCCATTTCTATGGCAAGCTCCAAACCAGCTATCAGAGCTTCATACTCAGCTTCGTTGTTTGTCCGAGGCTCGGTGAGAGCGAAAGAACGCCGTAGGGTTCCCATTGATGGTGTGATGAACACCAATCCTATCCCTGCTTTTATCTCCGGGACGCTTGATTTACTGGAGGTCCTTATTGACGAGGCTCCGTCGAAGTAGAGCTCCCAACATGGCTCATCTTCCTCGAGGTGTAGCACTTGTTCGTCGGGTAACTCACAATTTAGCGGCGACCCTTCTGGTATGGGATGAGCAGCGAGAAAGTCTGCAAGAGCTTGCCCTTTTACTGCTTTCTGAGGAGTGTAAACTATGTCAAACTCAAGTAGCATGACAGCCCATCTTGCCATTCTGCCGGCTAGGCTTGCTTTGGTCATCAAGTGTTTGAGCGGGTCGACCTTGGAGATCAGCATAACCCGATGAGCGAGCAGATAGTGCCTCAGCTTCTTCACAGCAAATATCAGAGCCAGGCATTGCTTTTCGATTGGGGAGTAGTTGTGTTCCGCCCCGACTAGAGTTCGACTGAGGTAATAGAGGGCATTTTCTTTTCCCTCCTCGTTATTCTGGGCAAGGAGCGCACCGAGTGACTCGTCTAGCGCGGCAGTGTAGAGAATCAGCGGTTTATTTGGAATGGGAGCGGCCAGCACTGGAGGGTGCAATAAGTATTGTTTGATGCTTTCGAACGCTGCTTGACATTCGGTATTCCAGATAAAAGGAGCTCCTTTCTTCATGAGCTTTGAGAAGGGCCTACATTTCCCCGATAAATTTGAGATAAACCTCCTTATGTAAGCAAGTTTGCCTTGAAAAGATCTTAGCTGCGTCAGACTTTTCGGAGGGGGCATCTCCATGATGGCCTTTATCTTTGATGGGTCAACTTCTATCCCTCGATGTCGGACTATGAAGCCCAGGAATTTTCCCGATGACACGCCAAAAGCGCACTTCAGAGGATTCATCTTCAGATCGTATTCCCTTAGTCTGGTGAGAACGGTCCTGAGATCTTGGATATGATCGGCCTTGGCTTTAGTCTTGACGACCAGATCATCAACATAGCATTCGACGACTTTATGGATTAGGTCATCAAAGATATTAGTCATTGCCCTTTGATATGTAGCACCTGCGTTCTTCAGTCCGAATGGCATTACCTTGTAGCAATATATTCCGATCGGGGTTCGAAATGCTGTGTGCTTCTCATCCTCAGGCGACATCTTGATCTGATTATATCCAGACGAGCCATCCATAAAGGTGAACAGCTCGTAATTTGAGGTGTCATCGACCATCATTTCCATGACCGGTAGCGGGAAGTCGTCTTTAGGACATGCTTTGTTGAGGTCCCTGAAATCGACACAAACTCGGATCTTCCCATTTTTCTTCTTCACTGGGACTATGCATGCGATCCAGTCTGCATATTTCTCTTCCCTGATGAAGCCGGCATCGATGAGCTTCTTGGTTTCCACAATGACCTTTTCTTCCAACTCCCTTCTCATTCTTCGAGGAGCTTATTTGACTGGCTTAGCATCAGGAGATATAGCCAGCTTATGCACGGCTACCTCAGGGGAAAGGCCAGGCATTTCTTTGTATGTCCACGCGAAGCAGTCGACGAACTCACGCAGCAGGGCAATTATCTGCTCTTTCATTTCCTCTGACAAGAGCGAGCTGATGTAGGTCGGCCTTGGATTATCGGGCGTTCCTAAGTCAATCTCGACTAGCTCATCAAAGGTTGCTTGTCCGCCATCTTCGAGCTCTTGAGGAGCTTCTTCTGGCTCGGCTATCTCATCATCATCATTTGATCTTTCGCTGGCCTCACCAACATGGATCATGTAGCACGCTTTGGAATCAGGTTGAATGTAACCTATGCCCCGTCTATCTGGAATTCGTCCATCGATGAGTGCTCGGACCTGGGGCGGATACCATAGCCCTTCGTAAAACTTTGCTTCGGACTCCGTTTGATATAACCGGCATCCGCACTTCTTAAAGTATTCCCGCATCTCGGGCGCATAGTATCTGGGATTGAGAACGGCTCTTATGCCTCTCTCATAGGGAAGGCACGCGACAGAAAGATCGTCCGGGTGCACAACGGGGTTTGACCCATAAAACAGGATGCCCTTCTGTCCACTTTTCCTCCCGGGAACGTAGAAAGTTTTCAGCTGGTCCACGGTGGAGATTGATAATGCATCGAGCTCTTTGTACATTTGCTCTGGTACCCTTGTGACGGCTAGGGACCCTTCTGCAACTTCAAAGGTCTCTCGTAGTTTCGCTTGTTGCATAGGGGTCCAATCTGCATTGCTGTTGCACGGCAGGTCCTCTTCCTCCGACTCTTCAGTGTCGCTACCAAGATGAGGGCGGACTTTGCTGCTAGATGGGCCTTCAGTAACAGATTCGTCCGTATCGCTGCCGAAACGAGGGCGAGTTTTACGGAAGGACGGGCTTCCAGCGTCGGACTCGTCAGTGTCGCTACCGAAATGTGGGCGCACTTGGGCGTTTTTACTTTTGAAAGTGACAACCAGCGCAGATTTGCTTTTGGGTCTTGGGGCCGGTCTATCCTCAGTCAGTTGTGGCTTAGCATTTTGGTGGTTCAT
The DNA here is from genome assembly GCA_030015575.1 of Agapanthus africanus. Lineage (NCBI taxonomy): Eukaryota > Viridiplantae > Streptophyta > Magnoliopsida > Asparagales > Amaryllidaceae > Agapanthus > Agapanthus africanus. The sequence continues at coordinate 642,750,270 of CM057340.1, forward strand.
AAAGTACCGGGAATCTTCATAGCGGACTTCATGCACACCGAACGGCTGGATGTCTCCGTCAATGCATCTTTCTTCGCCATTTTTAGTATACTTCATGCATTGATGGAGAGTTGACGGAATGATGCCGTAATCGTGGAGCCACGGCCGCCCCAAGAGAATCTTATAAGATGTGTCGGCGTCGATCACATATATCTTAGCTTCAGTTTGCAAATCCCCAAATTTAATTGGCAGAGCTATGGACCCCAGAACTTGCTGGCAATTTTGGTTGAAGCCTTGAATGACAATCCTTTCCCTTGACAGGTGTCGGACGTCCATCGACAAACTCTTCAGCGTCCGCAAGTTCATGATGTTCACTGAGGACCCCGGATCAATCAATATGCGATTAATTCGATCTCCGTCGCTGTACCCGGTCACGTAAAGCGGCCGATTATGCTCAGCCGTTCCCAGTAGCAAGTCTTCATCCTTAAATGTAACTGCAGCGGCATGCAAAGCGTGCTGGGCTTCTTTCATATTAATTTCCGAAAAGTGGGCCTGATACCGCTCGGGGTTTTGTAGAGCGTGGATGAGAACATCTCTAAGCTCTTTAGATAGGACCAAGGCGTCATAGATGCTCAGGAGAGACGGAAGCTTCCGGAGATGCGCCAAGACATTATAGTCCACCGAGGAAGGACTTGTGTTTTCATCGGCTGGTTCTCTGCCATCTTCTTCATTAGCGACTTGTTTTTCCTTCCCTTTTGGGGCGTTGCCTTGATTTTGTGGTAAAGCCCTACCGCTTCTGAGCTGAATTTGATTGGCCTTTGTGGTGAGCTCCTCGTCCTCTTCGGGAAAACAGAGATCGTCTTCGGAGTCGCTGCCAAGATGGATGGCGTAGCAGGTCACTACTGGGATCTCTTTATTGGAGTCTTCTTTTAACTCCCCCAGAATTTCAGCCGCTTGTACAGGGAAGAACTCCTTCAATTGAATCAATGTTCTTTCCCTTTGTTCATATTCTTCGAGGGAATCGATATATTTTTGAATGGTCGATCTCCCTGCAGACTCTTTTTCGCGCCGAGCTGCACTTTTCTTCTTCTTGAGCTTCTTGGATTTTGAGCCTGATGGAGCCGCATTGGCAGCTGGACCGGTAGGCTTCTTCTGCCCTTCCCATTCCGTCCTGGGTTCTTTCCGAAGTAGCTTTATCATCTTCTTCGTCTTATTAGATATGTACGTACTCCACGGAGGCCGCGATGAGTCCGTTTCATTTCTCAGGGCAGCGGGTTCGGCTGTCTGCTCCCAGAAAGCTTCAGTTTCTGTCTGTATAAAGTTGGTGGTTGCAACTTGATTGTTCACCAACACACTTTTGGACAGTTCGATCTCTCCAGCCTTGTACTGCTTCTCAACCCAATCTTTGAAGATATAGCAATCCTCGATCGCATGGCTCACTACTCGGTGGTACGGGCAATACAGAGGATTGTCGGTCATTTTTGCTTCTTGGGGTCTTTTCGACTCCGGCAATTGGAGGCCGTTGTTCAAGGCATCTTTAAATATCTTGCGGACCTTGTCCCTTCTGAAAGAGTAAACCTTGTTCTTTTTCTCCTCTAGAGAAGGCCCATCTCCTCCCAGCAATGGCTTTCGAGACCGGTTAGTTTTGGATTCGGCCGCCCTTCGCTTTTCTTCATTATCGGAGGCATTGAAGACATTGGTACTGCTGGAACTCCCGCTTCTACGGTTGTCGTCCCGCTTGCTTTTCCAAGTTTTGTCTCTCTGAGAGTCTGGCGGGGACTCTTGCTTCGAGCGTTCCAGCATTTGGACTTTCTTGGTTAGCTCCTGGAATGTTTTGAGGCCTGCTGTACACAAGAATGGGACCATCCAATTGCTGAGGTTCCCAATGAGAAGGCTAACGGACTGGTCCTGCTCCAGCGGCGGTTCGCACTTGACCGTGAGATTACGCCATCGGGCGATAAAGTCAGTGTTACTTTCATTCTTCCCCGGCTTGGTCCTCACAAGGTCGGCAATGGAGATTTTATCACTGACGCTCATGAACCTTTGCCGGAACAGAGACTCCATTTGGGCAAAGGTAATGACGGACCCATCTGGTATGCTCGCGTACCAGTCGAAAGCAACACCGGTCAGGCTGTTGACAAACTGACGAAGAAGGAGTGCGTCATTTCCCCCTGTATTTCCGCACGATGCTTTGAAGTGGGCGACGTGCTGATTTGCATTCCCCGTTCCATCAAATCTTCCGAACTTAGGAATGACGTAGCCGCTTGGGAACTCAATCAGATCGTACTGCGCGGGATATGGCCGCCCACTACTGCCGATTTCTTTCTGAGCTTCAGCTTCGGCCACCAATGTTTTAACCTTGCTGGTGACCAAATCCATTATCCGATCCTGTGTTAGCGGGATAGTGCTATCTGGGGCCAAGGCGTCCCCAGAAGCGGAGTGTGGCCGGCTTTCATGCGGCTCGACCAGTCTTGGACCCAAAGGAACAGGCATTGGCTGCCTCAGATTGTCATCGCCCGGCTGATTAGTAGCGGCTTGTGCTTGATTGGGAGGCGCTCGAGCAATTTGAGCCGTAAGCTGCATCACTACGTTCGTTAAGTCGTCTATCTTCGAATAGAGCTTGGCCATCTCTTTATCTTTGCTCCTGAGCTGTTTTCGAAGCTCTTGAAGCAGCTCTTGCTCCGCAGTCCTGGGGCGGAAAGTCGGCTCCTCCTCGCTGTCCGAGCTTGACTCTTCATGGACCGAGGGGTCTTTCTGCCTATCATCCTCATCAAGAGGGTTTTCTTCATCCAGCGGGGGCGGCTGTTCTTGAGCAGCGGCGACCACATTCAGGCTAGATTGGGCTTGGGATGTGGTGGCCCCATCCTTGCTTTTGCTGCGAAGGTTGTCACTGGGGCGTCCGCCCGCCATATAGACCGTATGGATGGTATATCCGGACGTCTTTCTATCATTGGCAGCTGATTTCACGGATCGCTGTCTTGACCCCCTTGCTTCGGTTGCTGGTAGTCGATTGAAGGTGGCTGGCCTAACCAGGTTCTTGAATGGTGCTGGCGCTTCTTTTCTGGGTCTGCCCCGCTGCTTTCGTGCGGCACAGAGTGCTTGATAGACTCTTGAAGAGATAGTGTCGTGCTTTTTCTGTTGGGGCCAGGACACGTCTCTTTGTGGCACTATTCGGACCGCTGTCTTCTTGATTCTGGCGGTCATGGCATTTTTCTGAACCCACTTCAGAGGCTCGAAGGAATTGCTGATTCTTACGTCCGACTCAGCCGTCGTCGCGGGGAAACCCTGCACTTGGAACTTCACATGATTCCATTTGGCCGAAGCCTTGGCCCTTTTGTTAGCTCGATACCTGAGCCGCTTCTGCCTTAACTTTTCTGTTCTAAGCACCTGGTAGACTTCGGCTTTTTGGGAAGATGCCGCAGACTGGGCGATGGAGGGCTTTGGAGATACGCTCGATTGTGCGTTTGCTGGAGTCATCGTTTGAGCTCGTCCGCGACATTTGTTGTTGCCCTTCGCACCGGAAGTCTTGCCCCCAGTTAAAGCGTCAGGGAATCGTTCAGATAGCGTCTTGAGTTTCGGTTGTGGTGCCTTGGCGATCACGACATTCGGCCTCTTTCCCCTTGAGACCGGCTTGGCCACCTGTTCCGCCGGGATCTCCGCCAGATGAGCGCTTCCGGCAGGGTAAATGATGACGGAGCCGAACTGGCGGGGCGGTTCCTCCCACTGTCGACTGAGGCTTGCGGGGAGAACCACACGAGCGTTGATCTTGACCACGTACAGAATCGGGGTCACGTTGGAAGCTGAATTCGTCTGGGGAGACATTATCGTCGAAGGTTGATTGCTTGAAAATCTGCATGAAAAAGCATTATTTTTAGTATAAATACAGGTATGTATATTGATTGAGTTCGCATGAACGTTCAACCCGAAATATGGGAGGAGAGATTGGTCCCACCGGGCGTGCCAGAACCTGTAGGGTGTTTTTCGTCACCCCAGTGAGATGGGAATACGCGCGCGCTTGTCAGGCGCATTACAGATTCCCCCTGCCTAGGGTAGGCTGGGGTTTAATGATTGTGGGGATCCGAATCTCCGGCAGCCGCGGACTAAGCTGCCGTTAATTACCCCTCGCCTTTGGAGCGACGGAACCTCCGATTGACGGGTTAAACTGGTCATGCGAACTCAATATACAGTGTACGTGTGTTGTGTATTGGAGGGGGTTATGGATATATCAGGGGCCCCGCAGAGTTTCTACGGGGGTCCCGCTACCCGGATAGCGGGCTGGGGGTCAAGGGGGCTAGCAGCCCCCTTGCGGGGTGCGGGGCAGCGCCCCGGCCCGAAAATTTTTTGGAGGGGGAGAATGTTGCGGTGTATGTGTATGTGTACATTTGTATGCAAATGTATATATATATGTATATACATAAAAAGAGGGGGAAAAGACATCCAAGGGATACGTGGGGCCTTGGGCGCTGTGCGCTTAGGTGCTGCGCGCAGGTGCGCAAGCGCGCGCGCCACGTGTCGGCACGCGGGCGCCTTGCGCACTTGCGCAGGTGCGCAAGCGCGGACGCCACGTGTCGGCACGCGGGCGCCTTGCGCCCTTGCGCATTTGCGCAGGTGCGCAAGCGCGCGCGCCACGTGTCGGCACGCGGGCGCCTTGCGCACTTGCGCAAGCGCAAGCGCGCGCGCCACGTGTCGGCACGCGGGCTCCTTGCGCACTTGCGCAAGCGCGCAAGTGCGCAAGCGCGCGCGCCACGTGTAAGCACGCGGGCGCCTTGCGCACTTGCGCAGGTGCGCAAGCGCGCGCGCCACGTGTCGGCACGCGGGCGCCTTGCGCACTTGCGCTGCGCGCAGGAGAGGCTCAAGAGGCTTTTAGCCTAAGAACAGAAGCTGTGCTTCAGAAATGAAGTATTTATTATGTATATATGTATGGAGTTAAACTCCTATGATGTTTTGAAGCTGATAAAGGGGGTTCTTCTTCTTCCTCCTGTTGTTTGGCCGGATCTTGAAGATCAAGAAGTAGGAGATTTTAAAAATCACTCCTTTTTGAGATCTGATGGGAGATCTGAGTTCCCCTTTGTGGGTTTCGTGGTGGAAAACCACTTAGTTTTTGGAAAAGAAAGAGTAAAACTCTTGATTTAATTCAAAAGAAATGAGAAGGTTTTAGAACCTTGGAGAAGAAGCAGGAAAGAGCTCAGCTCTGAAACTTTTTTGGAGAGAGAAAAAGTTGTTGAGATATTTCATTATCTTTGCCTTTATAGGCCATACATTTTACACATAGCCCCTTGGGCTTCACAAAATGGCATTTTGCCTATCCCATGGCTCATGTGCCATTTCTTTTTGCACATAAGCCATGGGCTTTACAAAAATTGGGCTTTATGCCTATTTTTCTTACATTTATCCGAAAATAAAGTAAAAGAAAATGCAACAAAATTATTTATTACAAAAATTTTATCTTGGTGTGGGGGAGGCCGGCCGCTTCATGTTCGGGCTCGACCCGGGCATGGGCCCACTGGATCTGGGCTTGGGCCCACTTGGCTTGGGGTTGACTTTGATTTTGACTTGGTCAACCGGGGTGTAAATTTTTACCCCAACAGAAACGGTGATAGTGGAAGAAAACGAGAATGTGAATGATTAGGAATGAGTGGAATATTTGCATTCTCGTACATGATAAGAAGAAAGGGCGGTGGTTCAGCTTCTTCGAGTGGAGGTTGAATCATCACAACATCCATGTCTTTTAGGAACGCGAGATCTTCGGTGAAAATGTCTTCAAAACTTTCATCGATGGTTCGAGTAATAATTTCATCAATATCTATATTGATGGAATGTGCAGATTCACTAGGACGGTTGAAAGTTCCAAGTTCAGTTTTATGCGCACCAAGATTCAAAACAATCGATTCGTCAGAAATTATAGATGTAGGAGTTTCGAAATGATCGTCTCCCTCCTCTTCAAAACAGTCTAAATCAAATGATCTTTCAAGAATCATAAAACTCGAAATATCGGAGTGTGATTCATCAAAACTCGATGGAGTTGAAAGAAAATTAGAAGAACCAAAAAAAGTGGGCGATAAAATGGATAAACAAATTTGGGTGTCGAGTATTGTTGAACCAGATGTGGAAGATGAAGGCCGGATATCTTTATGCTTATCAGATAGGTTGGTATAAGAATAGGATCGGTTAATTGTATAGGAAGATGTTCATAGTCAATAGAAGGGACATGATGGGTAGGAGAATCCAACTCATCCAACATAACAGGTTCATCTTCAACGAGATTCTCATCACCGCTCTCACTAAAAATTTTGGTCAAATCAAATGAATAGGTATTAAAGAATTCATCAATTATACTAGCATCAATCAATAAATCACTTGGTTCACTTGATGGAGTTGGAAGGTTTGAAATATCAAGTGTAGTCTAATAAGGATCGTTTTGATTTGAAATGGTGGCAAGCTCTCTTTCACACTCACTATTAGCAAAGTCAAACTTGTTCTTCTCGGGCACTTCATCACTTAGACTATGAAGCGGTTGAACATCGAATGTATTCGATTGGGGTGTAGGATGGAAGGTGTCGAGATCAAAAGAATTGGTTTTGGTTTGACTTTGAGGGATCTCTTGTTCTTTTTCACTACTCAATTCCAACTCTACTTCAAATCTTGACATGGATTGTGAAGAAGTTCCAATGAAGGATTCTCTTTGAACCGTAGAACTTTCTAATCATTTTTGGAAGCATTGTCTAGATAAGGTGAAGAAGATGAGTATGGTTGGGAAGTGTCTAATTGTTGGCTACGAGCAAGTTCAACATGTTCAGCAATTGACATGCGTTTATGATTTGCCGCATTAGCTTGAAGAGAAATGTTAAGAAGAGATGCCTTTACTTGTTGGTTACGGACGAGTTCAATGTGTTTCGCAATTGACCTGCGTTTCTGATTTGTCCCATTAGCCTCAAGATAAATGTCAACATGAGAGCGTGTGAAGGTTTGGTACTGTGGATAACAATTAGAAGGGTGAACCCATGCTTCATAACCAGGATTAGGATCAACATTGTGATATGAAGAATATTGAGATTGGTTGCTTAGTTGGAAACTGGCAACTGCTATTTGTTCAGCAATAGTCATGGATGTAAAAAATGTCATATTCACCTTAAAACGAGTATCAATATTTTCATATGTAAATGATGGTGATTGTTGTCCTAACGGTTTTGGATTAGTGAAAGGATTGAAACTTTGGCTTTCAGCCTTCACAATATGCTCAGCGATGGACATGCGATTCGAAGTTCCCTCACTCGTCTTAAAAGGATTATCAACATACGAAGATGTGGAATTTTGATGCGGTTGATAAGACCTTGAGTGAGGTTTCCAACTGTTCTTTTCCGCTTGCTCTATCCTATCCCTTAAAGACATAGTAGAGTTGGATTTTTTACCGAAACAGTTACGAAAACAAGATATATTTGGTTCTGGATAGCAAAGCTCGGCAAGAATTCGTCTGTTTGGGTTACCCATTAGAAGAAGGTGAAAGGAAAAGAGGGTGATGGTAATGATTTAAGCTCTTTTAGGATTTTGGAAATTATTTTGCTTTGAAAGATGGACTTGAAGCTTGACTCAACATATCACAAAATGCATAATCAACCCTTAAAACTAGGGTCTCTTAGGTCAAGTCACTAGACCGCTCCTAGACTTCCAAAGGACAAATTGCAGGATCAATCCTCTACCACCTCTTTATCACTCTTATGGCCAGGTATGTGTCAGGTAAGTGGGAGGGATCCGCTATACGAATCACCGAAATAGCAGGCCTAATTAAGTAACTACTTTCCTTAGTCACACTTGCCTAGACACCACGAGAGAAATGCGGATAAGCGATAGATTACCCATGGCCCTCCTCTTTCCTAATTAAGCGCGACAGTTTTTAGGGGCTTGGTCTAGATATTTTTTTATTAATATAGGGTGATAGTATGCACGTTTATGATTTATGGGACTTAGGAAGGGTGATAAAATCCCCACCTAATCTGAATTTTGGTTTGTTGCCCCTTAAAGTCCATTTTAAAATATGCAAAAACAACCCGAAATCAAAACACGCAAAAATATTTTTAGTGGCGATATTTACAAAGAATCCTGCAGGTAGAATCAATTTATTGGAGCTTGAGAGGAGAAAGAAGATATTAAAAATTTACCTGAAGATTTTGGTGGACCAACTCCTCACTTCCGCCGCCGTTCCGCGGCCAATTGCCCACTTATGACGCGGTTCCGCCGCACTATGGAGGGTTCTTTTAATAATTTTTTCTTCAGTGCTCCCCTCTGCTCCTCTGGACTATTTTGAAAGTCACTGAATCTCTGATTCTTTACTCCAGTTACTCTAGATTCCCTTACAAAACTCGCACAATAATCGTTAAATACACAAGATACAGTTTTGATTATTTTATGATATGGATTAATAAGAATTCAACCCGAATAGCAAGAAAAAAAATTATAGCCGTTTCCCCGGCAACGACGCCATTTGATTGATCGTGTTTTAAAAAGAGGTGTTGTAAATAAAGTAACCGCAATCAAGACGGTGTCGCTAGTAGCTAACCACGATGAGTTCAGGTTGTCCGCAGAGAAACATGAACCTTTTTCTTGTTTTAGACGAGTTGATTGAAAGATGGGTTGATTGGTTGTAGATCTATTTTGATACATATATAGAATTTATAAAGAAGATGCTTGTAGGGTTCATAAGACTTAATAGTAATGGACGATTAATTAAAAATGACTCATTTTATCTTTTAATAGATTAAAACTAGATCAATAGTGATGAATGTAGATTAGGGTTCTTTTAGAAGAAACTAGGGTTTCCCCACTCCTGACCCTTGTCCTTGCATTGATCTCTATTCACATCTAGCCCCTAACAAAAACAAGTGTTAATCTAATCTCAAATCGTGGTCGAGACTATCAATAAATTGGTAGTGCGCCCGAGAAAGATGTTAATATTTATTTCTCTGACGTTTATAAACTTTAAAATGTATAAAAGAAGTTAAAATATTTTATCATCCATTGATCTACCCTAGCCTACAACCCTAGCAAGCTAGGAATTACTTACGCATGATTGGAGAAGAAAGGATGAAGAATGAGATCATAATATAAGATGCAGAAATTAAGTGCAGAAATTAATTGAGAAATGACTAATAAAAACTCTACCTTTATCAATCAACTATATCATATACAAATTCTTTTAAAGTAGAGTATAAGAACCCTAGTTTTTTCTCTCGACCTCTATCTTATTGGAAGTAGATGAACAGCTGATGATCAACTCGGATGCGTGGATCGTCTTGGACCTCTTGATCTCTTCGGTTGATGAATTTAGATGTGAAGCTCTCGGTCCTATTTATAGTTACAGAAATTAGAAACCCTAAATACCATCTGTGATTATATGCTGATACGTTCCAACTTCCAAAATTTCTCATCCAACGGCTCTGGATCCGCTGTGGATCCGCCGCAAATCTTGCATTTGGCTGCCCTTCCGCGGCACTCTTGAAGAATCAGGTGAAATTTTTTTTGCTCATTCTTGTTGACATATGGAGATCCCTTCGATATCTGGATTCTGAGAATAATTCTTTAAGTCTTTGCCGTTGGTAAATCTTAAGATTTTCTTCCATTTTTCGGCAGATTGGATTCTGATATCTCGGATCTCTTGGATTCCAGACCTGATTTAATATTTGCACAATATCTCAAATCAAAGTGTTGGTAATATTTGGTATTTTTGAAATATTATTCTAACCATTTTATATGATATTAAATCTTAAGAATATGGTTAGAGATATTTGATATGATATGCATATTTTAATTATAATATTTCATATAAATATTATATGCATCTATTCTCCCTCATTATGTTAATTATAATGTAGAAACATATGATAATAAACTTTTTACACATAAACTCTCATATGTTCTATAATTATAATAAACACATTTTAGAACTTAACAATAGTGGGGAAAATAATCATTCAAATATGCAATATTTCAGACTAATCACCACCCTTTCTGCACTCGCACTTTTCGATACTGGATCTTCACGTGGCTTCATGTCACAACGATTCGTGAGAACGCATGCGATTTCCGTGAAGCCACTCATTTCAAGCTGGAATGTCAGTTCCGGAAATGGATTCTTGAAAGAAACTTTGGGGTATGATCAGTGCCCAGTTGTAGTTTGTAGTCGAGAATTCTACGCAAATTTCAAAGTACTGGACATACCAAATTTCGATGTTGTGTTAGGAATGATTGGCTGGGAGTATTCTATGCTATTATTGACTGCCGTCAAAGGAGGATAGTATTTGAGATACCAGATCACCCGGTCTTCTATTTCAAAAGTAGAGATAGAACATTAGAGGCAGGAAGCTACCATGCTAAACCGAAGAATGCAAAAGTGTTCTCTTTACCGGCGAAAGAAGAAAAGCCTGAAGTAGTTCGAGAGTTCAAGAATGTGTTCCCTGAAGACATATCAGGTTTGTCTCCCGATCGAGCTCTTGATTTTTGTATTGATTTACAATCTGGTGCATAACATGTAATCAAAGCTCCGTACCGATTAAGTCCGGAAGGATTGATGGAGATCCTCATTCGGTTGGACGAACTGCTGAAGAAAGATTGGATCCGACCCAGAACTTCGAGCCGGGGATCTCCGGTACTACTGGTGAAGAAGAAAGAAGGTTCCTACAAGATGTGTGTGGATTGTCGAACTCTGAATGAAGTGACGATTAAGAACAAGTATCCACTACCGCGCATCGATGACCTTTTCGATCAGTTAAGTGGGTCTTGTGTCTTTTCAAAGCTAGATCTTCGTTCGGGTTATCACCGGGTGAAGGTCAAAGAGTCTGACATTCCGAAGACGGTATTTAAGACTCGTTATGGTCATTATGAATATCTCGTAATGCCATTTGGAGTGACCAATGCACCTACCATCTTTATGAACCTGATGAACCAAGTTTTCCAAGAGTACTTAGACAGATTCGTTGTCATCTTCATCGACGACATCCTGGTGTATTCAAAGAATCGGAAAGAACACGCCGAGCACTTACGGATTGTTCTGGATACATTGCGACAACATCAGCTCTACGCCAAGTACAGCAAATGCGAATTTTGGCTAGATCAAGTCGAATTTCTCGGACATATCATTTTAGGTGAAGGAATCTCTGTAGATCCAGCTAAGATGTCAGCTGTCAGTGAGTGGCCGATACTAAAGACGGTGAAAGATATATGAAGTTTCTTAGGATTAGTAGGATACTACCGACGATTCATTGAAGGCTTCTCAAAGATCGCAGCACCCATGACCAAGCTCATATGCAAAGACGAAGCATTCGTGTGGTCAGAAGTATGTAAAAAAGCTTTTGTAGAACTCAAGTCGAGGTTAACTTATGCACCTATCCTCGTAATACCGGATCAATCTGGCGGATTAGTTGTGCATTGTGATGCATCCGGTAAAGGATTAGGATGTGTTCTACACCAGCCTGGAAAAGTTGTGGCTTTTGCATCAAGATAGTTAAAGGTCCATGAACGTAACTATCCAATACATGATCAAGAATTGGCAATCGTCATCTTCGCACTAAAGATTTGGCACCACTATTTTTTGAGAGAACGAGTGGATATATACACTGACCACAAGAGTCTGAAGTATGCATTTACTCAAAACTAAACATGCGGCAGAGAAGATGGCTAGAACTCATTGTGGACTTCGACATCAACCTACAGTATCATCCTGGAAAGATGAACGTAGTTTCTGATGCCCTTAGTTGACAGCCATTAGCAATGAACCTCACCGCTCAGTGGAAGCTACATCAAAAACTGCATGGATTGGAGATCGAAGTAGTTGTTCCAGGTAACGCTTCATATTTGATGAACTTACAAGTAAAGTCCACTCTTATCAATCAGATCAAGGAAGCTCAAGAAAATGATGCCAAGCTATAAAAGATCCGAGAACAAGTAGAAAGTGGACTTCGAACTGATTTCATCATACACGAAGATGGATTCTTGTGATATGGAAGTCGTTTATGCATGCCAGTCGGACCTATTCGAGAAGAGTTGATAAAAGAAGCTCACAGCTCTCCGTATTCAGCACACCCCAGTGGTACGAAGATGTACAAGGATCTATGGAAACACTCCTGATGGTATGGAATGAAGCGCGAAGTAGCAATGAGCATAGCCAAGTGTTTGGTGTGTCAGCAAGTGAAAGCTGAATATCGCAGAACTGCTGATCTACTTCAGCCGTTACCAATCCCAGAATGAAAATGGCAGCACATTACCACAGACTACGTGACTGCCCTTCCTCATAGCATGAAGGGTAACGATGCAATTTGGGTTATTGTGGATCGACTCACCAAGTCGGCTCACTTTATTTCATTTCAAGTTGGCCAGTCAACCGAGACGTTAGCAAAGAAGTACATGGAGGTGAGCATAAATCTAAATTAAGATTTAAAACTTCAAGATGTACCATATTTGATACCCATAAACTCTTGCAGAAGATCGTGAGATTACATGGAGTACCTGTTTGCATCGTCTCCAATTATGATACAAGATTCCGATCATAGTTTTGGCAGAGTCTGCAAGCTAGCATGCGAAGAGTCTGAATTTCAGCACAGCATATCATCCATAAACGGATGGTCTGAGCGAATGATTCAGATTCTGGAAGACATGCTAAGAGCCTGTATGTTAGACTTCAGAGGTTCGTGGGAAAATCACCTACACCTTGTAGAGTTTTCATACAACAACAGTTATCAGGCAAGCATTAAAATGGCACCATTCACAACACTCTACGGAAGGAAGTGCCATTCACCGCTAAGTTGGGACGACATTGGAGATCATGAACTTCTTAGACCAGAGATGATCGTGGCAACTGTGGACGTAGTTCGCACAATCAGGGAAAACATGCGCATAGTCCAAGACCGACAGAAGCATTGGGCAGATGGAAAGCGTCGACATCTGGAGTTCTAACCCGGAGACCATGTATTCTTAAAGATCTTTCCAAATAGAGAAGTGATCCATTTTGGCAAGAGAATTAAACTCGGTCTAAGATACATAGGACCATTCGATATACTCAAACGAGTTGGAGAAGTGGCATACCGTTTAGCACTACCACCCTGATTGGAAGGGGTGTACAACGTGTTCCACATATCCCAGTTATGATGATATGTGAGCGACCCCAGCCACATACTTTATCACTCAGAACTCACAGTACATACTGACTTAACCTGCGAGCAACAACCAGTAGAGATTCTGGACCGAAACGTGAAAACATTGCGGAACAAGAAAATAAACTAGGTCCGAGTAATGTGGAGAAAGAATTCTCCAGGAGAATCAACTTGGGAAAGAGAAGAGGATATGCGTACACGATACACTTACCTTTTTGAAAATTATTCCCTATGTAATTGTAAATTTCGAGGACGAAGTTTTTATAAGGAGGGTAGAATGTAATGACTCTGAATCACTGTACATAAATTTTCTTGTTAATATACAGAAAAGAGTATTACAGCCCGTGTAAAAGTTAAAAGTTACTTTTGTTAAAAAAAAGCAAGAAACAACTTGTAGCTCACCGGTAAAGCCCCTGCACTGCTGTGACGTAGCCTGTGTGTTCGATTCTCATCAGACACAATTATTTTTTTCTTCTGATTTTTCTTTTTAATTTTTGGAAGCCCAAGAGTTGCACATGTAATACACGAGGAAATGAAAAGTTTCAGAAAAATCAAACAGGCGCAATGAGATGTATACACCCAAAAACATAAGTGGCATAAATCTCGAAGCATTAGCCTACAATCCGACCGACCAAATTGCCCTTAGGGTCGGCGCCGACGGTTGTGATGAACCCAATGGCTCCGTGCTTTGCACACACAACCCTTCGACTCCCCTTAACTCCTCTACGCTATTTGATTTCACTGCAATCAAACAGAGACCTTCATTTCACCATTTAACATCTTTTTAATATTTTTTAATCCAAAATTTTAATTTCCAAACCCTAATTTTTTCACTATAAATATGTTTTAGCTCTTCAACATTCTGAAATTCTAGCAAAAATTCTCTCAAAAAATTCCTAAGTGCAATTGGAGTCAAGTGGAGTTAGCAACCAAGCTTGTTCCGTCGAAGATCGAAGCTATTTCCGGAGCTTCCGCGACACCACGAAGCCCTCTTCCTTCTTCCTAATTCTTTTCTTGATATTTCCAAACAGTAATTCCCTCCCATCTTTCTCTCTTTTCATCGAAATTCATCTCTTAATCATATATCGGTAAAGTGGAATTATTCCCGATACCTTTCATTTTAAAACCTAGAACTCCCTTTTTCTTTATATCTTGGTCCATCTAATTTTACCACACTAATTATAACTTTAATTACAAATGTTTAGATTCAAGTTTAACCAAAATTTTTATGTGAAACAAATATAAATGAACTTTTTCATTAAAATACCTTGAACTTTATTATCGTCTCTTTTCGATATTGTTAAAAACAATACCTTTAGGAAAACCTTACGGGGTAACGACCTACCCCATATGCACACTTTGGTATCATAGCACGATATCTACATATACATATAGTTGGTTCAAAGAATAACTTTTACAACAAAATACCACATCTTTTAAAAACCGGGTTTCTTTTAAAACAGTATTTTGTAATCCTTGAAATACACCTCTACAACTCTCGTTAGGGGACCCGCTAATAGATGGTGCGAATTATCACACATCTTTGGGATAGTAGAGCGAGATGCAGAACTCCTCACGGAGTATTCGATCTCGAAAGGAAATAAAATACGGTTTTTAAGAAATGTGACTTTTCTAAACAAAACTAATTTTTGAAAATTATATAAAAATTATAAATCCATATTTTCCATAAATTATGAAACTATATTTTTCTAAAAATAAAAGATTAAAAAATGTTAATAAAATACCATCAAGTTACCAAAAATGGCTAATTTTCAATAAAATACCATAAACTTTTAAAATCTAAGTATTTATTATTAAAATATCCCAATAATTAAAACACATGCTCATGAAAACCCTAAATATTATAAATCACCCTCGAGATTTATTTTTAATCTATATTAAAATATTTTTCATAAAACCCCCTCGAGATATACAAAACAATATTTTAAGGATTCTAATAACTATATGTTTAAGCGGTATCAATTCTCTTGAGCCCCAGAGAGCCGGAAAAAGTAAGTGCTTACCTATTCAAGTTAGATAACTTAACGGAGTTATCAATGACAATTGTCTTGGAAAAAAAGACAAATCCTGTCGTCCATGTACAACAGTTGCCGATTACTTTCGAACTTAAGATATTACAAGAACAAAGTCTTTTCATAAGATTCTAACTCCAACATGAATCTAAACTCAAACTAGAATCCAAAAATCAAACTTGAACTTGAATACTTAATCATGAACATGAACACTCGAAATCAATTCAAATTCAAACTCGTATACTTGACTCGAATTGACTGAACCATGGTTATAACTTGACATGAATTCAACATGACCACTTGAACACATGATTACATGCTGAACATTTTATATCCATGGTTTCGGCCAAGACCTGTAATCTTAATCTATACAATACAATAAGCAGGGATAAAAAGGTAGATTGGTACGGAACGTATATCGTGACTCGAGAGGTCACATAAAAGACATCTACATGAATTCACGTGTCGTTGTCCTATGGGTTATGACAGGGCCTTATACTACATGTTACCATAGTCCACGGGGTAAGATGGACCCCTCTCGTATAAATGAATACTTTCCTTATCAAACTACAAATAACCACGTTATATGTATGCCCTAAAGGCCATTATATGATAGTGTATGTACTGATGTGTATATATATATTCAGAGGACAGTCTTGCTCGACATGATAGTATGCTATCTGGTTTCCCTTTATCATATGTTCACTTGATCATGTTATTACTCATTTGGTACATGTTAATAAAGCCCTAAGGATATTGGCTTGACTACTGGGATTATGATATGGATCATACTAGTGGGACACCTGTAGTTTACAAGCATATTCTTGAAATGTTCCTAGTCATAGGTATATCGAGACAGGGCATCGATATTCCAGTGTAAACTAGCGTATACCATTCTTGTTCCATATGATGGGCGATGGATGATCCCATATCCATCTGGTGTGTTGACTCCAAAGAATGTATACGGGTGCTCAGTGAGACTGGGTACACTGAACGGACTCACCGAGAACTCCTATATGGTATTATATCATACGTCGGATAGCAGTTCTCAAGTGACACTGGTACAGGTTAGTCTGTAGACCCGAGATCGCCATAGAGTCTTATGTGTCCTCCCACTGTATCTTGATCTCCACCCTACTACGGCTCTACTGAGTCGTATAAACATGTGGATTTTAGGTACAGTCCCGAGGCACATGGAGGCAATGAGCGATAGGAGGGGTTTCGTATCTCCCGGTATTGGGGGTTGATGTTGCGCTGTGCATGATTGGCTATAACAGGAAGTCCCTGGCCAGGGCTGCTGAGATATTACTAATAAGTGTTATCAGTAGTTTATCGATCTGTCGTAGACCATATACCGGCATGACTTATTGAGTTATTGGGGTCGACGATTCCATCCCTAGATTCGATATGCAGCATATCTGACGAAGATACCGGACTGTATGGTAAGTGTTGCCAGATGGATTACGGGAGTTTTGACAGGTTCGCTTGTTCTTCTTCTGATCGCTCAATACCAGGGTGGCCGTTATGTTTAGCTGACCGCTTGCGGCTTGTAGGTGTTTGATGTGATCATCACCTACAGCCGGCGTATTGATGAGTCTTAGAGTCCCACACAGAAGTTTCCTAGCTCAGGCAAAACGATGTGGTGTGCATATGAGATATGCGCGAGAGCTCGATTAAATACGTGTATGAGATATCGTATGTTAATCGGGTGTTTACTATTGGTCGGGTCGTATGTGATATGACCGGTTTATTAAATCAAATGTTAATTTAATAATGACTTTTAGCTCACTTTTATTAAACCCTTTTCTTTTGATGGATGCATGTATGTATATGTACATGTTGATGTGCATACACACATACATACATGGATATATATCATGGTTGTTGATATATTGAAGATGGCAATGCAAGACTCACATGGTTTATATTAATATATATAGATTTTTGTTTTAAGATAAAAAGAAAAAGGAAATTAACTAATGACTCATTCTTTCCAAATGACTCATAGTTTCCACACTCTTCTTTGTTGACCTTTGACTAACCCATGGTTAGTTTCCTTTGTTCTTTAACTCATCACAAAATATCTAGATATTTATATTAACCATGGTTTGTTGTGAGTGTGTCTCACATATATATATATCCTGTTGTTTTATTTTTAACATAAGAATTATCATTATCTTGAAAAAGCTTTGCCATCTTCATCTTCCTCCTTCTTCAAGCTCTTTTGAGATTTGTTTAGAGTGAGGAAAAGAAAAAGAGAGGGTTTTTAAGTGAGAACATAAACCACTTCATCATCCTACACATCTCTAGCTCTTTTGTGTAGGGTGTTTGCTCCACGGATTTGAAGAACAAGTGAAGCAACAAGCTTTGAGCAAAGAACTTCGGGTGGATCGTCGTGGACTCGGAAGTGTTCAAGTGAGCCGTTCCAAACTTTAGGAGTTCCAAGGAGTCACTCAAGGAGGTCTACAAAGGTTGTAGTCTCACCACTTAGTGATAGATTAACTTTTGTTTGTGATACTATTAGTTGTTACTCAATATTTCTAGTTTGATTCCTAGTTAAGTTTGCTTAGCACCTCTTAAAATCAAAATTGTGGCATGTATGATACTTCCAAACCCTATATGAGGTGACAAGAAAACCTTACAGTAGTATCAGAGCCAGGCTGGAGCTTTAGAGTAACCTAGACGACGTTAAAAATCTCGAACGAACGAAAATCGACGCCCGAAGGGTGCTCTCTGGACTTTTTTCAAAAACGTGGATTTTTCACATTAAAAATACTCAGAAAATCGTGCAGGGTATTTTATGGACCCACAAGAAGTACGAATCCCTAACTCCACTATACGACCGCGGAACCGCGGCCAGAATGGTCATTCTGCAGCGGTTCCACGGCGCCGTTGGTGAAGCTTGGACTGTGCCTTCTTGCGCTGGCCCGTATGTACTTGTTACAGTTTCTGGGAAATTTTAAAGCTGCTCAAGTGTTGAGCTTTCTGAGAAGTCTTTGGGTGTTCAATCGTTCGATCGAATGTTTTAACTGCGCCTAGTTTATTAGTATGTGATACAATAGTTAGAATCTACAAATTTGTTTGTTGCGTGTAAATCTAGCATTTCGGTCTCGGGAATAATCGGAAATATTGTTGAATTATCCGACTTGTTATGAAAAGGTGTTTTCATGGGTTAGACCTAAATGCGAGCTTTACATTGTTAGGCATGAAATCTTGGATATGTGATATTCCTGGTTTGTTTTGTCTAAAGGCAATTACGATTCCAATTGTTGTAGTTTTTCGTTTTATTTCTCTGTGACCGTAAGTGTGGTATGTCGTGTATCGTCGGTTTCGTTGCTATACATTAACGACAATCGGGATACGCATACTTACTTACGTTGATGATATGTGATATTATGTGTTGCTGAAATATGATATGCAGGATTGTCGTGATTAAATAGCCGGGGGTTTTACATGAGATGAGAGTTTTCTTCTCATTCATGTAAAATTCAATTGTATATAATATTCTTTTATTTGTGGCACTTCCGGGTTGAGGATGATGTCACCAGTATTGTATATTATTTACTTTTCTGCATTAGGATAGACCCAAGGAGAGGAGCACAAGTGACCGGGTTCTAGGGTTCAGTAGGAGGCCATCTCGAGGAGTCGAGACCGGGTCTCCTAAACTCCAGAATTGGTAGGGTCGCTTGCCGCTCTCGTAGGGGTCTAGGGGTGTGGTCATGGCTATTCATCGTGACCATGGAATCCGTATTTTCTATTGCTGGTTAAATACAAAATACGGACCTCCTAGATATCCTATATTAAATGTGCTTCTGTTGCTTATATTATGTGATGTGATCATTTAATATATATCTGAGACGAATGCGATATTATATATATGATATATAATAGATGTTGCTTATGTTTTGCACTCGCGTTAGCCCCGTCCCAGTATGCCGTTAGTTAAGTAACCTAACGGTGCATAACAGGACACTGTGACGAATGCAAGTGGCATAAGCATACGTTATATTTTCGTTTCTTTCTGTGATGGCTTTAGGAATTAAATGATGGGACTACATTAATGAGATTATTGTAAAGAAAAATGAACCTAAAAGAATGTTGTAGAATCGGATTTAAAACATACTCGGCCTTTTATGAAAAAGCAAGTTTCAAAATGCGGAGCTTAAGCCACTCCTTTTAAACCCATTGGATTCTACAACGATATCAAGTTCAAAACGTTAAAAGTTTTCTTAAAAACTATCTGCAGCCCTCCGTCATTTTAGGAAGTAGAGTACTTAGTATTCGAGCTGCGTATTTTGACTTTAGTTAAGGCGCAGTGTACGGTAGCTAAGTGATGTCTTCCTACACTACATATGATGCAGATTAGTTAGGACATTCATATGATTATGTTGACTTTAGTTAAGGGTCATGTGGGTGGGTCTAGTTAATCACGAAATAACGAGAAGAACTTGACTAGTACCTATGATATGTTGACCATAGTTAAGGTCATAAGTATTAGGGGTAAAAATAATATCGGGAATTTCAAAAGTTGAAATTTGCAATGAGATTGCATACCTTCTATATGATAGTAGGATCCCGATCCCACTGTGAGCAAAAGTTGCTCCCGGGAGAGTTTTGCACTTTACAATTAGCTAACCCATTAGGTGTCAAGAAAGGTGTCAAACGGGGCTACGCCTTTGGGAAGACGAGGTTTATTTTAATTAGGTCCGTGCGAAAGCACGGGGAACCTCCCTCAAGTACCGGCACCGGCCTGGATGAACAGTTAGTGAAGTTGTAGAATGTAATTAATCCCGGCTAGTTTTCTTTTTAAAGGTTTTAAAGAAAATTTGATAAAAACAGTGGGAGACATCGATTAGAAAAGATAATAACCAATCTGATCTTTGCAAGAGCTTTCGCTGAGTGTATTCTTTTCTCTATCTTAATTGGCAGATACCAATGTCAGGACTCAAGCTTCTACTAGATAAAAATAAACTGAATGGGACCAATTATAAAGATTGGCTGAGGAATCTCAACATTGCCTTGACTTATGATAAAGTATCATATGTCCTCACGGCTCCAACCCCGCCTATCCCAGGTCCTAAATCTTCAGTTGCGGATAAGGAAATCCGCAAGACATAGGACGCTGACTGTTCCACGGCCAAATGCCTCACGCTTGTATCGATGGATAACACACATCAGAAGCAGCACGAGAATATGGACGTACAATCCATATTCCTCCATACAAAAGAGTTGTATGGAGAGCAATCTCACGTATGACAATACGAAGCATCCAGAAAGCTGTTTCAGATGCGAATGGCCTCTGGCACACCAGTAGGAGACCATGTTCTGAAGATGATAGCTCTCATAGAAGAGCTTAAGGACCTTGGGTGGACAATGGATAATGAGCAATATACGGATATTATTCTGCAGTCTCTTCCCTCCACCTTTGCTCAATTTATAGTTAACTTTAACATGCACAACATGGAGAAGGAACTACCTGAACTCCTTAATATGTTAAGAAGTGCAGAGAGCATGCTGAAGTCAGTGAAGACTCCCGTTTTGAGTGTTGGGACATATTCCTCCTCTCGCCCGAAGGCTAAGGCCAAGGGAAAGATGAAGAAGAAACCCACTAAACCTAAGGGTGGAGTCAAAAAGGTTAAGGGGAAAGACAAGTCCAAGGTTGGGGAATCAGGGAAAGGAGAATGTTTCCACTGCAAGAAGACGGGACACTGGAAGCGGAACTGTACTGAGTACGTTGAACTCAAGAAGAAGCATGGTGATGCTTCAGCTTCAGGTGTGTTCGTGATTGAAAACTGTTTTTCTATTAACTCTGCTTTCTGGGTATTAGATACCGGTTCGGGTTCTCATATTTGCAATTATGTGCAGGCGTTGAGAAATAGAAGAGTTTTGAAGACAAGTGATCATACTCTCCAGGTTGGAAATGGTTCCGATGTAAATGCAGTTTCAGTGGGAGAGTATCACCTAGGGTTGCCGTCGGGTTGTATATTGGTTTTGAACCTATATTATTTTGTGCCAAGTATGCTTTGTAATATTATATTCATTTCTTTGTTAGACAATGAAGGATATCATTTTGCTGTGCAACACAATGTTATGAACATTAGACTTAATCAAGAGTTGATTGGTTGTGGTACACTTAATAACGGGATATACGTCCTTAATCAACACACAGTTTTCAACATTCAACACACAAGTAAAAGAAAATTTTCAAATATAAATGAAGATTTTCTTTGGCATTGTAGACTTGGTCATATTAATGAAACAAGACTAAACAAGCTTCATAAAGATGGATATTTAAATTCTTTTGAGTATAAATCTTATGCAACTTGCCAGTCTTGTATCAAAGGTAAAAAGACTTAAACTCCGTTTACAGGACACGGAGAAAGAGCTACTGAGCTCCTAGGCCTCATACATAGTAATGTATGTGGGCCAATGTCTACACATGCAAGAGGCGGTTTTTCTTACTTCATAACTTTTACTGATGATTTCTCAAGATTCGGTCATGTGTTTTTGATAAAGCATAAGTCTGAAGCTTTCGAGAAATTCAAGGAGTACAAACTTGAAGTAGAAAACCAAACAGGAATGAGAATCAAGATACTTCGATCAGATCGAGGTGGAGAGTACTTAAGTACAGAGTTCTTGGACTTCCTAAAAGAGAATGGGATTCTCTCTCAGCTCACTCCCCCTTACACACCACAGCACAACGGTGTGTCACAGCGACGGAATCGTACCCTATTAGATATGGTACGATCCATGATGAGTGATTCTGAGTTACCCCTCTCCTTTTGGGGGCATGCATTGGAAACTATTAGTGTATATGCCCTAGGGGCCATTATTGTATCATACTAGCTTGTATATTACTTAATGGAAGCTTGGGATATTCACAGTTATATTAACAGTTTTGCTAAACATGGTAGTATGCTACTTGGTTTTATCTATCTTAATATGTGTGTACGTATTGATAGAGCCCTTAGGATCTTGCTTGACTACCAGCGTTGTGATGGCAGTAACACTAGTGGGGGCTAGGTAGTCTACAAGCACATCCTTTTTCAGGTCCCTAGTCGTAGGATTATCGAGACAGGGTATCGATACTCCGGAGTAGACTAGTGTGTACGCTTCTCATCCCAGTTGGGGAGACGGTCTGTCCCACAGCCATCAGTACATCGTACTGGAGATAGTATAAAGGTGCTCGTTGGGTTACGGGTACACCGGATAGGACTCGCAGGGAACTGTTGGTTGGTATTATACCCGTCGCCAGTTAACAGTTCCCAGGTGACATTAGTATAGCATAGTCCGCAGACTTGACACTGCTACTTCTCCTCAAGTGTGTCCCACTGTTCTTAGATTGCTACCCTACCACGGCTCAAAGGAGTCATGCAAACAGGTAGCAGTTGGGTGCAGTCCCGTGCACTTGGAGGCAGTAGTGGTTAGACAGGATTCGTCTCTCCCGGTATTGGGAGTTGATATCGCGCTGTGTCTGGAGAGCCATTACGCAAAGTCCCTGGCCAGGGCAAGCGAGATTTACTAGTAGGTTTTCCAGTAGTTTCTCAAGGTGTAATGGGCTTCACTCCGACACGACTTATACCGCTTTTAGGGGACTGACGCTTCCCGCCCCCTAGGCCCGATATGTGATAGTCCTAGACGAACAGACCGGACTGTACGGAGATTGTCACATCAGGCTCAGTAGGAGTTCGGATGGGTTTCCTCATTGGCCTTCTTATCGACATCTACCTGGGGACCGTTACGTACAGCTAGTGCCGCTTGTGGTCTGTGGTTAAACCCACTGCCAGCGTAGTAGTCGAGTCTTTAGAGTCCCACACAGAGAGTTTCCCTGCTTTGGGCGAAACAATATAGAGGTCGTATGGTTTTACGACAGGGTTCGGACACGCACGTGCATTTATGCACGTACGATGTTCGGACAGTTTTTACTAGCCGGCTTTGGTTTAAGCCAGATTCTAGTATCGGATTATTGGATTTATACAGTATAAAGTTTTTCCGTGTTTTCACGGATAGGAGGGGCGTACTCGTAATTTGGCGGGAAGCTTCTAGAAGGATGATGACTTGGGGGTTTAGGTGGCATAAGCATTTATTGATTTAGTGACTCATTTGTGTGATTCATTCATGTCATTAATGATGTATTAAATGGTTAATGACTCATGTAGTGAATCACACATAATGAATAAAAGAAGCATGATGATTAATCATTTGATTTTTATTTTTTGATAAATGATTATGCTTCATATATTCAAGAAGGATCATTATTTCATTATCATTCTCATGCTCACCTTCTCTCTCCTCAAGCTCTCTCTCTTCAAACCCTAATCCTCACCTTTCATATGTTGAGATCAAGGATTAGCAAGATTCATTAATCCATAATCAAACTCTATATTCCCTAGGTGAGTTTGATTAGCAATTAGAGAAACTTAGTTACCTCAAGATTAGAGGCAAAGCTTGGAGTAGAAGCTCTCGGGTGGATCGTCTATTACATAGAGGAGGCCGACGAGGAGGTGGTTAACGAGAAGAAGAAGGACTTGGTTCATTAGGTATAATCTTCTTTCATAGTAGCTAATTACTCCTATGATAGTGTTAGTTATAGTTTAGCAAAGATCCTTTCGGTTAGTCGATGTTAGTTTAAAGAAAAAGATTGTTTTTCATATTTCCGCCTCCCCGCAACTTGTGGGGTGTCAAACATCGACTTACAGTGGTATCAGAGCCTCGCTAAACAATAACTAACTTATTAACAAAGTCGTTACAATTTCGAAAGCAAAACGAACCGGAAAAAACATCGAAATCACCAAGTTTCTGTCGAATTTAAAATGAGGTCTAAAAATTTTTCAGGGACCTCTAAAAATACATGCAGGAAAATATAAGAATTCTGGAGAAAATTGGGTTCCTGAATCGGCCACGACGCCGCGGAACCATGGCTGATCCATGCGATCGGCCGCGGATCCGCTGCCGAGTTGGGGCCGATTCAACCCAAATTTCCCTAGAACTCTTCTGTGGTTATTTTGTTATTTTTGGAATGTTTATTTTCTGCTCAAGTCTCAGGTGCACAGAGAAGTTTTTGGAGTAGAATCTAATGTGTTTGCTCGATCGAAATTATACGATATTTGGCTAATTAGATTATATCTGTGAATTGTATAATGTATTCGTAAACCTCCCCTAACTGCTAGTATGTCGGTTGGCAGGGGGTTGCACATTTCTGTAATGATTTTACTGTTTGTGTTTATGAACTTGATTGGATTGTTGTGATGATTAGCCGGGGTTTGAGATGGGTTATTATATTCATTCATTCGATATAAATTGTAATATGTTGTAATATTATTTTGCGGGGCACATCCAGGTTGCGGTTGTAGCCACCGTTGTATTATTTCGTTTTACTGATTTTTGCTCCTAGGATAGACCTAAGGTGGGGTGCACAAACTACCGGGTACTTTGAAGTGTTTAGTGGCCTACTCACGTTGTTGAGGGAGACCGCTTCACTTCGGGTACTTGGCGGGTAGTTTGCCGTACCCGTAGGGGTCTAGGGTGGGGTAATGGCTATTCATCACAACTGTGTAATCCATATTTCGTTGCAGGCTCAAAAGAAACGCGGATTGCTTGCATATCCAATAATGTTCATCTGTGATCTGGAATGCTTATTATTGCGTCTAACGAATGTACAATATTTATATATGATAGCTATTTAGACGTCACTTATTTTTTACACCCGCGCTAGCCCAGCCCCCGCTCTGTCGTTAGTTAAGTAAGCTAAAGGGTGATGACGGGACCCAGTGGCGAATGCGGATGGCATAAGACGACGTTGTATTTTCGTTGTTTTTCTGCAATGATGGGTTAATGATGGGACGCATTATATTAATGCAAAGAAAATAAACCAAAGTTGAATCGTTGGAACAGTTTAAAAGAAACCACTCGGTTATTTTTAAAACAGAAGATATTTTTAATTGCGGAGCTTTAACCACTCGTTTTAAAAGCTATCAGGTTCCTTCGGTTATATCAAGTTCACTACGTTCACGGTTTCGCCAAAACCATTCGTAGCCCTCCGTCATTTCATTTGGGTATTCAGTAGTATTCAAGCTATGTATTTTGACCTAACGCCAAGGCATAGTGTTTGGTAGCTGCTGGGTATTCATTTGTTGCATAGATAGATGAGTTAGTTTGGGACAGTCGTATTATCATTTTGGCCGAACGTCAAGGATATGTATGGATGGGTTCAAATTAACAAGATAATGATCGGTAGAACTTGACATGTGACTTATGACATTTTGACCTAACGCCAAGGTCATAAGAGCATGGGGCAAAAATTTATCGGGAATTTCTAAAGAAACTGAAATTTGCAAAGAGATGCATACCATTTGGAGTGTGATGAATGTTGGTAGGATTCCTTCACTATTATCACACGATGATATTTGGATCCCAATCCTACTGTGAGTATATGCTACTCATCAGGAGATTCGTCACTTAACGATCAATGCTATAAACCAAGTAGGTGCCGAGAACGGTGTCAGCGGGGCTACGCCCCCAGAGAAAAGAGGTTATTTAATTAAGGAACTTCGCGAAAGCGTTGGAAAACCTCCCTCGAAGTATCGACACTGGCCTGGCTGAATGGTTAAGCAAGTATTGTACGGTGAGAATAGTCCTGGCTAGTTCTTCCTTTTTGGTTTGAGGAGGGATTCGAGAAACAGTTGAAGCCATCCAGTTTAGATAAACTAAAAACCACTCTAAACTTGCAAGAGCATCATGCTAAAGTGTTCTCTCTCTCTCTCTCTCCTAATTGCAGCGACCCAGAATATGACAGGACTTAAGTTACTACTAGATAAAAATACACTGACAGGGCCAAACTATTAAGATTGGCTGCGGAATATCAAAATGGCTTTGACCTATGACAAATTGGGGTATCTCCTCACCACTAAGGCACCTGCAGTCCGTGATCCTAAATCCAGTATTGCGGATAAGGAAATCCACAAAACCTGGGAGTTAGATTGCGTGAAGGCCAAGTGCATCGTGCTTGCCTCGATGAATAATGAACATCAGAGGAGGTACGAGGATATGGACCTTGAATCCATATTTCTCCATACAAAGGATCTATATGGGGAGCAATCTCGTATAGCAAGATACGGGACCTCAAAGAACTTGTTTTAGACGAGGTTGGCCGTCGGATCATCGGTAGAAGAACATGTCCTAAAGATGATTGGCTATATAGAAGAGCTCGCAGACCTCGAGACGACTTTGGAAAATGAGCTCTATACAGACTTGATTCTCCAGTCCTTCCCTTCCACCTACGCCCAGTTTATTCTGAATTTCAACATTCAAAGAAACGAAGTTGAACTTTCAGA
Source organism: Agapanthus africanus (assembly GCA_030015575.1). Classification (NCBI taxonomy): domain Eukaryota; kingdom Viridiplantae; phylum Streptophyta; class Magnoliopsida; order Asparagales; family Amaryllidaceae; genus Agapanthus; species Agapanthus africanus. The sequence goes on from CM057340.1 coordinate 642,776,754, forward strand.
ACTCCTTAACATGTTGAGGAGTGTAGAGGGCACCTTGCAGAAGGCAAGGGAAACACCCGCTATGTTTGTTCGCGGTACTTATTCTTCCGGGTCCAAGGCTAAGGCCAAAGGAAGGAAGGATAAGGCCGCCACCAAACCTAGAGGAGGTGTTAGTAAGGTGGGAGCGAAGGGAAAGAAAAAGATTGCGGTGCCAGTAGTGGCCAAGGATGAGTGCTTCCATTATCATAGGAAAGGGCACTGGAAGAAAGATTGCAAGGCGTGGAACGCCAAGAACCAGGAACCGAAGCAAGCTGTGGTTTCGACTTCAGGTGTGTTTGTAATTGAGAATTGTCGGTCAATCAACTCTACTTCCTGGGTATTGGATACTGGATCAGGATCTCATATATGCAATTCATTACAGGCACTGAGAAATCGTAGAGTGCTGAAGGATGGTGATATGACCCTACAGGTTGCTAACGGAGCTAGTGTGGGAGCTGTGTCCGTCGGGGATTATCACCTGGGATTGACGAGTGGACATATTTTGGTTTTGCATAACTGTTTTTGTGTACCTAGTTTAACGTGTAATATCATATCAGTTTCCTTGTTATCAAATAAAGATTATGATTTCACGTTTGTAAGCGATGTTGTTAACATCCACCTTAATCGTGGTTTGATTGGGTCCGGTACACTGGATAACGGTATATATGTCTTAAACCAATTACAGATTTTCAATGTCCAGAACACACTAAAAATAAAGTCTCCAGATTTAAATAAGGCTTTCTTATAGCATTGTAGACTAGGTCACATCAATGAGACAAGGTTAACTAAGTTACATAGAGAAGGATATTTGGACTCGTTCGAATATCAAACTTATGCCACTTGTCAATCATGTCTCAAAGGAAACATAACAAAGACTCCATTCAGTGGACATGGAGTAAGAGCGAGCGAGCTCTTAGGACTCATACACAGCGATGTATGTGGTCCAATGTCTACACATGCAAGAGGTGGTTTTTCCTATTTCATTACTTTTACGGATGATTACTCTAGATACGGATTCATTTTCTTGATGAAACATAAATCCGAGGCTTTTGAGAAATTCCAAGAGTATAAGAATGAAGTAGAAAACCAAACCAGCAAAAGTATCAAGACACTGAGATCTGATCGAGGTGGTGAATACTTAAGTGCCGAGTTCCTAGGTTACCTAAAAGAGAAAGGAATTCTCTTTCAGCTTACTCCTCCATACACTCCACAGCATAACGGTGTATCGGAGAGACGGAATTGAACCCTATTGGATATGGTACGTTCCATGATGAGTAATGCTGAGTTACCGCGATCTTTCTGAGGTTATGCGCTAGAATCAGCAGCATATCTTTTGAATATAGTTCCTACCAAGACTGCGCCTAGCACGCCATATCAGATGTGGAGTGGGAAGAAACCCTATCTTCAGTATCTAAAGATATGGGGATGTCCAGCTTTTGTTAAAAAGCAGCATGCGGACAAACTCGAGGCACGATCAGTACAATATAAGTTTGTGGGATATCCAAAGAACTCCAGGGGGTATTATTTCTATTACGCAGAGGAACAAAAGGTTTTTGTTTCTCGTAATGCCCATTTTCTAGAACATCAGTTTTTAGAAAAGGAAACAAGTGGGAGCGAAATAGAACTGGAAGAAATTCCAGAACCCCAAACTACTACTGAAAGTTTGATAGAACCAATAGTTCAAGAAGAACAGGACATTCCCGCACCCCTCCGCAGGAGTAGTAGGCCGTCTCATCCGTCTGAGAGATACTACGGTTTTCTCATAGATGGGGATAGAGAGGATTGCGTCATTGATGATGATGAACCTACTAGCTTCCAGCAGGCCATCCAGAGCGGCGACTGGGTACGATGGCTAGATGCAATGTGGACCGAAATGGAGTCCATGTACACCAACAAAGTATGGACTTTGGACTTTGCTCCAGATGGGGGTAAAACCCATAGGATGCAAATGGATCTTCAAGAAAAAGATTGGTGTAGATGGACAGGTGGAAACCTATAAGGCTAGACTTGTTGCAAAGAGTTTTCGTCAAAGACCTGGCTTGGACTATGATGAAACTTTTTCTCCAGTGGCTATGCTCAAATCCATTCGGGTCCTTCTTGCTATTGCCGCCTTCCATGATTATGAGATCTGGCAGATGGACGTAAAGACGGATTTTCTAAATGGTAATTTAGAAGAGTGCGTCTATATGGATCGGCCAGAAGGTTTCAATCAGAGTGGGAGCAGCGGGAAAGTGTGCAAGTTGCTTAAGTCCATTTATGGACTGAAGCAGGCATCGCGGAGTTGGAACATCTGTTTGATGAAACAAAGAATATGACTTTATCAAAAATCCAGATGAACCATGTATATATAGTAAAATTGTAGCACGAACTGTCGTATTCCTCGTCTTGTACGTGGATGACATTCTATTGATAGGAAATGACATTCCCATGCTACAATCTGTCAAAGGATTCTTGTCATACAGGTTCTCCATGAAAGACCTGGGTGATGCCTCTTACATTCTGGGGATCCGGATCTATCGTGATAGATCCAAGAGGATGTTGGGACTTTCGCAGTCTAGGTATATCAACACTATACTGAAAAGATTTAGTATGGAAGATTCTAAGCGCGGTAATCTACCGGCTTGTCACGGAATCACTCTCTCCAAAAAGATGTCTCCCAAGACTGATTTGGAAAGGGATCGCATGTCTATTATACCCTACGCTTCTGCGGTAGGCTCTATAATGTATGCGATGTTGTGCACCAGACCAGATGTAGCTTACGCACTGAGCGTGGTAAGCCGGTATCAGTCGGACCCAGGGGAGAAGCACTGGATAATAGTAAAGAACATTCTCAAGTACCTGAGAAGGACTAAGGAGATGTTCTTGGTTTACGGCGGAAAGGACCTCAAGATCGAGGCCTTTGCTGATTCCGGCTTCCAGAGTGACAAAGATGACTCCAAGTCCATGTCAGGTTATGTCTTTACCCTCAATGGAGGGGCGGTGTGCTGGAAGAGTTCCAAGCAGGACACCGTTGCTGACTCGACGATAGAAGCGGAGTATATTGCTGCTTGCGATGCCGCAAAAGAAGCGGTCTGGATGAAGAAGTTCCTAACAGAACTTCAGGTGGTTCCTACAATTGTTGATCCAATACCTCTGTATTGCGACAACAACGGAGCTATAGCTTTAGCGAAGGAACCCAGGTCCCATCAGAAATCCAGACACATCTTAAGGCGGTATCACCTGATCAGGGAGATCATAGATCGCCGGGAGATCAAGGTCCGGAGAGTTGCTACAGAGGAGAACATTGCTGATCCATTCACAAAGGCCTTACCTCAGATTCAGTTCGAGAGGCTACTCGAGATGATCGGTCTTCGATATGCCAGTACATGGCCCTAGTGCAAGTGGGAGATTGTTAGTGTATATGCCCTAGGGGCCATTATTGTATCATACTAGCTTGTATATTACTTAATGGAAGTTTGGGATATTCACAGTTATATTAACAGTCTTGCTAAATATGGTAGTATGCTACTTGGTTTTTTCTATCTTAATATGTGTGTACGTATTGATAGAGCCTTTAGGATCTTGCTTGACTACCAGCGTTGTGATGGCAGTCACACTAGTGGGGGCTGGGTAGTCTACAAGCACATCCTTTTTCAGGTCCCTAGTCGTAGGATTATCGAGACAGGGCATCGATACTCTGGAGTAGACTAGTGTGTACGTTTCTCATCCCAGTTGGGGAGATGGTCTGTCCCACAGCCATCAGTACGTCGTACTGGAGATAGTATACAGGTGCTCGTTGGGTTACGGGTACACTGGACAGGACTCGCAGGGAACTGTTGGTTGGTATTATACCCGTTGTCAGTTAACAGTTCCCAGGTGACATGAGTACAGTATAGTCCGCAGACTTGACACTGCTACTTCGCCTCAAGTGTATCCCACTGTCTTAGATTGCTACCCTACCACGGCTCAAAGGAGTCGTGCAAACAGGTAGCACTTGGGTGCAGTCCCGAGCACTTGGAGACAGTAGTGGTTAGATAGGATTCGTCTCTCCCGGTATTGGGAGTTGATATCGCGCTGTGCCTGGAGAGCCATTACGCAAAGTCCCTGTCCAGGGCAAGCGAGATTTACTAGTAGGTTTTCCAGTAGTTTCTCAAGGTGTAATGGGCTTCACTCCGACACGACTTATACCGCTTTTAGGGGACTGACGCTTGCCGCCCCCTAGGCCCGATATGCAATAGTCCTAGACGAACAGACCGGACTGTACGGAGATTGTCACATCAGGCTCAGTAGGAGTTCGGATGGGTTTCCTCATCGACCTTCTTATCGACATCTACCTGGGGACCGTTACGTACAGCTAGTGCCGCTTGTGGTCTGTGGTTAAACCCACTGCCAGCGTAGTAGTCGAGTCTTTAGAGTCCCACACAGAGAGTTTCCCTGCTTCGGGCGAAACAATATAGAGTTCGTATGGTTTTACGACAGGGTTCGGACACGCACGTGCATTTATGCACGTACGATGTTTCGGACAGTTTTTACTAGCCGGCTTTGGTTTAAGCCAGATTCTAGTATCGGATTATTGGATTTATACAGTCTAAAGTTTTTCCGTGTTTTCACGGATAGGAGGGGCATTCTCGTAATTTGGCGGGAAGCTTCTAGAAGGATGATGACTTGGAGGTTTAGGTGGCATAAGCATTTATTGATTTAGTGGCTCATTCGTGTGATTCATTCATATCATTAATGATGCATTAAATGGTTAATGACTCATGTAGTGAATCACACATAATGAATAAATGAAGCATGATGATTAATCATTTGATTTTTATTTTTTGATAAATGATTATGCTTCATATATTCAAGAAGGATCATTATTTCATTATTATTCTCATGCTCACCTTCTCTCTCCTCAAGCTCTCTCTCTTCAAACCCTAATCCTCACCTCTCATGTGTTGAGATCAAGGATTAGCAAGATTCATTAATCCATAATCATACTCTATATTCCCTAGGTGACTTTGATTAGCAATTAGAGAAACCTAGTTATCTCAAGATTAGAGGCAAAGCTTGGAGTAGAAGCTCTCGGGTGGATCGTCTATTATATAGAGGAGGCCGACGAGGAGGTGGTTAACGAGAAGAAGAAGGACTTGGTTCATTAGGTATAATCTTCTTTCATAGTAGCTAATTACTCCTATGATAGTGTTAGTTATAGTTTAGCAAAGATCCTTTCGGTTAGTCGATGTTAGTTTAAAGAAAAAGATTGTTTTTCATATTTCCGCCTCCCCGCAACTCATGGGGTGTCAAACATCGACTTACAGAAACTGCAGCTTTTCTGTTAAACAAAGTTCCAACCAAGACCGTGTCTACCACTCCATATGAGATATGGCATGGGAAGAGACCATCTCTTAAACGAGTTAAGATTTGGGGTTGCCCGGTTTTTGTCAAAAAGCAAAATCCAGACAAACTAGAAACACGATCAGTCAAATGTATATTTGTGGGATATCCAAAACATTCGTTTGGATATCTTTTCTACCACAAGAAGGAACAAAAGGTGTTTGTTTCTCAGTATGCCACATTTTTAGAAAATGAGATTTTTCCAAATGATGCTGATGGCAATGTGGTAGATCTAGAAGACGTTCTAGAAACACAAGTTACAAATAACGACTTGGCTGAACCTGATGTTGTAACAGAATCTAATGAACCTCAGCCACTCCGTAGATCTGGTAGGACTTCTCGCCCACCGGAGAGATACTACGGTTTTCTCATTGATGGTGATAGAGAAGATTGCATCATGGATGATGATGATCCTGCCAGTTTTCATCAAGCTATCACGAGCGGTGACTTTGTGAAATGGCTGGATGCCATGAGATCTGAAATGGAGTCCATGTACACCAACAAAGTATGGACTTTAGAGGATGTACCCTCCGGGATAAAACCTATAGGCTGCAAATGGATCTTTAAAAGAAAGATCGGTGTAGATGGACAGGTGGAGACCTATAAGGTAAGGTTGGTAGCGAAAGGTTTGCGTCAAAAACCAGGTTTGGACTATGATGAGACTTTCTCTCCGGTAGCCATACTTAAAACCATTCGGATTCTACTTGCTATTGCTGCTCACTACGACTATGAAATCTGGCAGATAGACGTTAAAACTGCATTTCTAAATGGTGATTTAGATGAATGCGTTTATATGGATCAGCCAGAGGGCTTCATTGACAGTGATAGCAGCGGAAACACATGTAAGTTGCTTAAATCCATTTATGCATTAAAGCAGGCATCACGGAGTTGGAACATCTGTTTTGATGATGTTATCAAAAAGTTTGATTTCATCAAAAATCCAGATGAACCTTGTGTTTATAAGAAGACTGTAGGCAGATCCGTCGCATTCCTCGTATTGTACGTGGATGACATACTTCTGATACGAAATGATATTCCTATGCTACAGTCGGTCAAATCATTCTTATCACAAAGGTTCTCCATGAATGACCTGGGTGATGCCACGTACATATTGGGCATACGGATCTATAGGGATAGATCCAAACGGTTATTGGGATTGTCCCAAAACAAGTACATTAACACTATCCTAAAGAGATTTAGTATGGAAGACTCCAAGCGGGGTGCCTTACCCGCTTGCCACGGAGTCACTCTCTCCAAGGAAGATTGCCCAAAATCTGATAAAGAGAGAGCTCGCATGAGCATTATTCCCTATGCTTCGGCCGTAGGATCGATAATGTATGCGATGTTGTGTATACGCCCTGATGTAGCTTATGCACTTAGTGTAGTAAGCAGGTATCAGTCAAATCCAGGAGAGAATCATTGGACTGCTGTGAAGAACATTCTTAAGTACTTGCGAAGGACTAAAGAATTGTTCTTGGTGTATGGTAACGGGGATCTCCAAATGGAGGCCTTTACCGATTCAAGCTTTCAGAGTGACAAAGATGACGGCAAGTCTATCTCAGGGTTTGCATTTACCCTCAATGGAGGGACGGTAAGTTGGAAGAGTTCCAAACAAGATACCGTTGCAGACTCAACGATGGAAGCTGAGTACATTACTGCAAATGATGCTGCCAAGGAAGCCGTCTGGATAAGGAAGTTCATCTCGGAGCTAGGAGTAGTTCCAACCATTATTGATCCAATACCTTTGTATTGTGACAATAATGGGGCTATGGCATTGGCCAAAGAGCCCAGGTCCCATCAGAAGTCCAGACACATCCTGAGGCGATATTATCTGATCCGGGAGATAGTTGATCACCACGAGATCGAGATTAAGAGAGTAGATACAAAAGATAACACTGCGGATCCATTCACCAAGGCCCTCCCTCAGCCGCAGCATGAGCGACTTTTTGAGATGTTGGGTATGAGATACGCCAATAATTGGCCTTAGTGCAAGTGGGAGATTGTTGGATATATGCATACCCTAAAGGCCATTATATGATAGTGTATGTACTGATGTGTATATATATATATTCAGAGGACAGTCTTGCTCGACATGATAGTATGCTATCTGGTTTCTCTTTATCATATATTCACTTGATCATGTTTTTACTCATTTAGTACATGTTGATAAAGCCCTAAGGATATTGGCTTGACTACTGGGGTTATGATGTGGATCATACTAGTGGGACACCTGTAGTTTACAAGCATATCCTTGAAATGTTCCTAGTCGTAGGTATATCGAGACAGGGCATCGATATTCCAGTGTAGACTAGCGCATACCATTCTTGTTGCATATGATGGGCGATGGATGATCACATATCCATCTGGTGTGTTGACACCAAAGATTGTATACGGGTGCTCAGTGAGACTGGGTACACTGAACGGACTCACCGAGAACTCCTATGTGGTATTATATCATACGTCGGATAGCAGTTCTCAGGTGACACTGGTACAGGTTAGTCTGTAGACCCGAGATTGCCATAGAGTCTTGTATGTCCTCCCACTGTATCTTGATCTCCACCCTACTACGGCTCTACTGAGTCATACAAACAGGTGGATTTTAGGTACAGTCCCGAGGCACATGGAGTCAATGAGCGATAGGAAGGGTTTCGTCTTTCCCGGTATTGGGGGTTGATGTTGCGCTGTGCACGATTGGCTATAACAGGAAGTCCCTGGCCAGGGTTGCTGAGATATTACTGATAAGTGTTATCAGTAGTTTCTCGATATGTTGTAGACCATATACCGGCATGGCTTATTGAGTTAATGGGGTCGACGATTCCATCCCTAGACTCGATATGCAGCATATCTGACGAAGAGACCGGACTGTGCGGTAAGTGTTGCCAGATGGATTGACGGGAGTTTTGACAGGTTCGCTTGTTCTTCTTCTGATCGCTCAATACCCGAGTGGCCGTTATGTTTAGCTGACCGCTTGCGGTTGTAGGTGTTTGATGTGATCATCACCTACTGCCGGCGTATTGACGAGTCTTAGAGTCCCACACAGAAGTTTCCTAGCTCAGGCAAATCGATGTGGTGTGCATATGAGATATGTGCGGGAGCTCGATTAAATACGTGTATGAGATACCGTATGTTAATCGGGTGTTTACTATTGGTCGAGTCGTATGTGATATGACCGATTTATTAAATCAAATGTTGATTGAATAATGACTTTTAGCTCACTTTTATTAAACCATTTTCTTTTGATGGATGCATGCATGTATATGTACATGTTGATGTGCATACAAACATACATACATGCATATATATCATGGTTGTTGATATATTGAAGATGGCAATACAAGACTCACATGGTTCATATTAATATATATAGATTTTTGTTTTAAGATAAAAAGAAAAAGGAAATTAACTAATGACTCATTCTTTCCAAATGACTCATAGTTTCCACACTCTTCTTTGTTGACCTTTGACTAACCCATAGTTAATTTCCTTTGTTCTTTAACTCATTACGAAATATCTAGATATTTATATTAACCATGGTTTGTTGTGAGAGTGTCTCACATATATATATCCTGTTGTTTTATTTTTAACATAAGAATTATCATTATCTTGAAAAAGCTTTGCCATCTTCATCTTCCTCCTTCTTCAAGCTCTTTTGAGATTTGTTTAGAGTGAGGAAAAGAAAAGGAGAGGGTTTTTAAGTGAGAACATAAACCATTTCATCTTCCTACACATCTCTAGCTCTTTTGTGTAGGGTGTTTACTCCACGGATTTGAAAGAACAAGTGAAGCAACAAGCTTTGAGTAAAGAACTTCGGGTGGATCGTCGTGGACTCGGAAGTGTTCAAGTGAGCCGTTCCAAACTCTAGGAGTTCCAAGGAGTCACTCAAGGAGGTCTACAAAGGTTGTAGTCTCACCACTTAGTAATAGATTAACTTTTGTTTATGATACTATTAGTTGTTACTTAATATTTCTAGTTCGATTACTGGTTAAGTTTGCTTAGCACCTCTTAAAATCAAAGTTGTGGCATATGTGATGCTTCTAAACCCTATATGAGGTGACAAGAAAACCCTACATATATAGGGTTAAAATTTTATATAGATGTGTACGAGAGAGAGAGAGCGAGAAAATCAGAGGTTAGGATTTGGTGAGGATTTTTTTTTTGAGAGAGAGAGAGAGAGTGGGGCTGAGATTGATCGTTTAGATTAGGAAAATATATTTGTTAATAAAATATATAAACATTAATATATATAAATATTTAACAGTTAAGTATATATTATATAATATTTATTAATTTTGAGATTTTGGTCAATACAAAATTACTCCAAAACACTCTCGGGTCGGGTCTAAAATCACGGTTTGAAAATACGGATAATATACGTGTTAACCAAAACCAAAAGAGGATATCCGGATAACGAAAATGCATACCTTCAAGAACAGATACACGTAGCGTGCACGTAGCGATCCAAACGAGTCTGTTTCACTGAACGGGACGAGAACACGATGCACGGATTCTACCACAGGGTTAGGGGTATGATGCAGGCCATGCTAGATATATATATTTTTATTTTAAAATATATTACTTGATTATAACTGTATTATTAAAAAATGCAGATGCCAGATATAATGCAGATATACAGGATATACAACATAAAAGTGCACGGATACTCATAACTAGCCGGGATAAATCACAAACAGGAATCAAGACGGCTTTCAAGTAAGCGGGTCAGGTTGGATGCAAATACAGACACCGATTATACTATTCGTACCCATAACAACAATAAATCAAGAACATCCATCCAATATGTAAATTAATCAAATCAAATATGGTATAACGAACTAGGGTGTTACAACTGCAAACAACCACTGGACACAGATCATATCCCAAGGTTGCTTTTAGAACGCTGTTACCTGAACTAACGTTCCAGCTGGATACAAGCGGCTTAACTGGGATCGCATGAGTTCTTACTAACCGTTGCGACATAAAACAATATGATGCCCCAGTGTCGAAGAGCGCGAGTGTAGGTAGGGAGGCTACTAAGATTGTACCTAAGTCACGTGGGATATGTTTAGGTATAACAAATATAAAATGACTATGAATTGAAAGGACTTGAAAGATAATAGAGAAGATATTTACCAGTGATAACCTGACCCGTAGCTTCGGCCTCTTCGACCGACATAGTGAATGCTTGGCGTCGCGGCACTTTCCTCTGTGCCTGGTTAAACACTCGGCGTTAGGGTTGAGCGGTCTGGGTGCGGGGAGTTGGATCTGGTAAAGCTAACTGAGTAGGAAGAACTTGGATCACCGGTCTAGCTGGAGGGCTGTTGGGTCCTCGGTTCTGGGGGCATGCTCCAATGGCATGAGTGGAAGACCCACAGATCAGGCATAAGTTTTTCTCCCTACGATAGTTCTTTACAAGGTGCCCTGTTCTCTTGAAGTAGATGCAAAAGTCTGGTTTGTTATTGGCGAACGAACCTACAGGCCTCCAAGATGGTCCATTGGAAGCTGGCCTGGAAGAGGCCCCTCCTATGATCTGGTGCACAAGATGTTTCATACCGGCAGTCTGTGGTCTGCCCTTCTTCTTCACAACTATCTCATAGCGTCGGGCGGCCTTCAAAGCAAGCTCATGGGTTGGGAAATCCCCTGTAGCGAGTGCAGCTTAGATTTCAGGGTCCAACCCTTATTGGAATCATCATACCCGGATCTCAGCAGTAGGAATAAGGTATGCAACAAACCTGTTACGACCTTGTGTTAGCAGTGTAGTGAGTGAGATCAGAAAATTGAATTTGAGACTATATCTTACTTGCTGAGCAGAGTAAACCCACATCGAGCCTTATAGTAAATGGATGAATTGCCGCTCCATGTCAAAATGGGTAGTCTGTGGGACGTACTTTATATCGAAGAGGTCTCAGAATGTTCTCTATTCTATCGGTTGCGCGAGACGGCTCTTCTCAGCCTTCAACAAAACTCTGGCGTTATCGATCAGTTGCAACATAGCAACTCTCACCCAGGCTATATCTGGTATTTGAGCCGCTACCAGATCATCCTCGATCGCTTGAGCCCATTTTTCTGCCTCAAGTGGGTTCTCCTTACCCGAGAAGTTCTTTGGGTGCAGTGCCCGAAACTGCTTAACTGCAGGTGCTTCGGCTTTGGGACGGTTCATAAGGATAGCAGTCTGCTGCTGCTGACCCTCCAATAGGCTCTTGATAGCCTCCATAAATACCGTTTGCTCATTGATAGGAGCTGCAACGGTAGGTGGTGTGGTGGTGTAGGCGGTGGAGTATTGCCGTTGAGGTTTGTGCTGGTTTTGTTCTGAGAGTCCATCAACTTGATATAAAAAATAGGTTAGGATAGATTCAAGAAATTGAAATATAAGGAATATAAATGTTTGTTGAATTCATTAATTTTTATGGTATATTGTTTACGGCTTCATGTAGAACTGACTTGCATGGGCCACCAACAAAACCTGTCATGCCCCGCTTCTTAGTAAACGGAAACGGTGATATGGCAAGTCCGCGGCATATTTATGTAGAGAAGGTCATTCTTTAAATAAATATACTAAGCATACTGAAAAAATAATACACAATACAAGAATAAATGAAGACTATAAAAATTTTCAACCAATATCTTTATTTACATTCAACTTCCAATATTTACAAGTACACGAGTTTCAACTGGAAAGTAAATACAATAAGGAAAAATGTTTAAATATGTGGTATACATAAGCTGAATAAAAAGTGAAGCTAGGCTAATCCTGAGGAGCAATCCAATTGTGGTCTTCCTCTGTGGCCCCCACTTCCTCCGTCTCGAACGTATCTGACGAACATTCTAAAAAAACAAGAGTGCGTGAAATGCCCGTCAGCGAACTAGCGCTCGGTAAATCCCAAGGATAAAGTAAGAGTAAAAAATGACAAGTGTAGAATATATATATATATATATATATAACGAGTAATAGTATTTGTTCATGGGTAAATATGTACTATAGGTCTCTATATGGTCACTATGTTAACGTTCAGTTCTAAACGTAAATGTCAACGCAGCCGTAGAAGTATTCACGAGCTCAAGAGTGGGGCCCCAGGAGTATGGAAACACAGGTCCATTTTATGTGATGGTATCGGGGCTCTAGACTGTACATGAGTCAACCCGACTGATATTTGAGTAAAATAAAAAAGAGTTTAATACGGGACTCCTGAAACTTCGATGGATTCGCACAAGAAACTATCCTAAGCACCCCGAGTATAAATAGTTTATAACTGTATAATATTCTTAATTAAATTGATTGATTGGTTTTAACTTGTCTTGATCGAAACCAGAGATTGCAAAAAGTGTAGAATGAAGTCGAGTGAGTCGAGTAAAATGCGAGTCATGTCAATTGCAATTTTGTTTCGAGTCAAGTTATCTCGAGTAAATTGGGTTCAAGTTCATGTTCAAGTTTATATTCGAGTTTGGATTCGAGTTCAAGTCTTTTTCATATGAATTGATTTAAACTGTTAAAAATCTTATGTTCGGAAGAAATCGGCAACTGCTGCATATGGATGGCAGGATTTGCGTCTTTTTCCAAGACAATTGCCATTGATAACTCCGTTAAGTTGTCTAACCTGAATAGGCAAGCACTCATTTTCTCCGGCTTCCTGTGGCTCAAGAGAAATGATACCGCTTAAACTTATATTAATATAGAGTCCTTAATATTTATTATTGTTTGTTTATGTTGTTTTATTTCTCGAGGGGGTTTTATGAAAAATATATGAATATTGTTTAAAAATAAATCTCGATGGTGATTTATAATATTTAGGGTTTTCATGAACATGTATTTTAATTATTATGGTGTTTTAGTGATAAAACCTAACTTATAAAAGTTTATGATATTTTTATGAAAACTAGCTCTTTTGGAAACTTGATGGTACTTTATTAAAAAAATTCTAATCTTTCATTTTTAAAATATAGTTTTATAATATGTCTTTATTGACAATACGAATTCATAGTTTTATATAATTTTCTAAATTTTAGTTTAGTTTAGAAAAGTCGTATTTTTTAAAAACCGTAATTTTATTTCCTTTCGAGACCGAATACTCCGTGAGGAATTCTGCATCTCGCTCTACTGTCCCAAGAATATGCGATAATACACACCATCCATTAGCGGATCCCCTGACGAGGGTTGTATAGGCGTCTTTGCTAAGAATTTAAAATATCGATTTAAAATAAACCCGTTTTGGAAAAATGTAGTATTTTAATGTAAAATTTATTCTTTAAATAAACCATATATTTAGAATCTCGTGCTAAGAAACTGTAGTGTGAGTGTAGGGTAGGTCGTTACCCCATGAATGATCCAAAAGTATATACTCTAGTTATTGAAATTACGGTTATATTAAAGTTCATGGTATTTTAATGAAAAGTTTGTTATATGGTTGTTTCACATGAATTTTTTTGTTAAACTACATGCTAAATGATCTACATAAGGTTAAGAGTAGTGTTAGGATATTAGTTTGACCTACTTTGCTTATAAAGTGGAGTACAAATATTAAAAAACAATATATCTGACCCAACTCCACTTTGTCGATGTGTTTTTAGAAGGCGCTTTGAGATGAAAGAAATAGAGAGAAAAAGGAAACTTACTAGCTTAGATCGTTAGCAAGAATGAGGGGAAGCCTTCGGGTGTCGTGGTGTCTTCGGAAATGCTTCGGTCGTCGAACTTGGCTTGCTACTCCACTTGGGTGCTTAACTCCACTTGGTTCTTAGAGAGTTTGAAAGAATTTTTGATAGAAATTTTAGAATGAGGGAGAGTTAGGGTATGGGGTCGTATTTATAGTGAAATTTGAGAGTATGAGAATTAAAAAAATGAATTAAAAAGAACTAAAATGATGTTAATGATGGATTTGAAGAGTCTCTGCTCAATTGCAGAGAAATCAAACACTACAAGGGAGTAGTGGGGAGTCAAAGGGACGCACGGGCAAAGAATAGAGGCGATTGGAGCTACTTGGGCCGTCGGTGGCGGCCAAAACAAGGATTTGGTCGGTTGGATTTAATCCATCTGACTCGAGATTCGTGCCACGTATTATATTATGTATTTACTCCTCATTGCGTCTGTTTGATTTTTCTAAAACCTTTCAATTCTTCGTGAATTGCACATCAACTTTTGGGCTTCCGAAAAATTAAAAAGAAAAATCTGTAAAAAATTTGGGACTGATGGATTCGAACACACAGGCTACGTCTCAGCAGTGTAGAGGCTTTACTAGTGAGTTACAAGTTGTTTCTTAATTTTATTGAACAAAAATAACTTATAACTCCTACACAGTTTGAAATACCCTTTTCTATATATTTAAACAAATAATTCTGTACAGGGATTTCAGAGTAGTTACAGCCTCGGCTTCTTTCTTACTTCGTGGTAGTTCTCTATGCTTCGCCGCTAGTGCATGTTTCCATCTTCATCGAGTTCGAGTTGTTTGTTCTTTGAGAATGCTCAGTTTCAGATCTAATTTGCTTCCACTTGTGCTTGTTTCCAAAATCATTACTTTTGTGGGTTCCTTTTTTTTCTACAGGAACTTCAGCACTTACATTAAGTGGATTTGCGAAGGAGGACTTTACTAAAGTGCCTGAAGTTTTTGATATAGTTGTTAAATTAGCTCAAAAAATCAAGGCTGAAACCACGTGTGACCAATTCTTGCATATTTTTAGCTATTCTTATTTAAGTTTTCATCTTCTTCGAGTTCAAATGATTTGTTCTTTGAGAATGCTCAGTCTTAGATCTGATTCCCATCACAGACCTTGTTGGCGCTGAAGACCCTGCATTCTCTCTCACCAAAGATGACTCAAAACTTGGAAATCCAAGTACCTAAAAGTATATCTTAGCACCTCTACTATGTTTCTATAAGTATCAAGTATACAATTTTAAAAAATCTAGAGTGCTAAGTATACTGAATAAGAATCGAACTAAAGATTTAGGGTTTTAAAGTAAGCAAACAAGATTCTATACTAAGTGAAATGAGTCTACAACCTTTGTAATCTAGTCCTTCACTTCTAAAGCTCCGAGCAGTAGTTCGTAGAACTTTTCTTGAGGCTCCACTTGAAGAAAGGATCGAGCTTACTAGTTGTCTTCGTGCCGAAAATGATCCACCTTGAAGTCTCTCTCACTCAAGCTCACACTTCACTAATTAAGGTATTAGTGAAGTTAACAATCTAAACTAATAGGCTAGATTAGTATAGATTGATGAAGTTGAAGATTTGCCCACTCAAAATATTTTTCTCTTTTCTTTTTCTCAACTCAAGAAAATTCAAGAGAGAAGAACAAGAAGAAGATGAAGATGAACTTGGATGAGTGAGAATAAACCATACATATGAGATAAGATATGTATGATAAATATCTTTGAATAAAACAAGACTTGAAGATGAGTCATGGCTTCTACAAGCATCTTAAGCTATGACTCATTCTTCATTTCTTTTTATTCCAAAATGTTTATCATTATCTTTTCTCAATGAGATTCTCATACATCCATGTTCTTTGTATTATCAACCATGATACAAATGTGTGTGTGTGTGTGTATATCACACATATAAATATATTTCAAGAGAAGAAAATCTTAAGTGGGCTAAATATTAGTTTATAAATATATATCAAATTATTAAATCAATACTTGATTCAATAATCCAGTTATATCATATATAACCGACTAATATCATATATATATATGTATACTAAAACATTAAATCAACACTTGATTCAATTATCCGGTTATATCACATATAGCCTGCAAATATTCAATATTAGTCATTAAATCAACACTTGATTCAATAATCCGGTTATATCATATATAACCGGCCAATATCAAATATATAAACATATATATATATATATAGTAATCAAATCATTGAATCAACACTTGATTCAATAATCTGGTTATATTACATATAACCTGACTGATATCAAATATCGCTAGATTAGAATACGGTATCATATAGACGTATTCAATCAAGATCCCGCACATATCTCCATATGTGCCCTACTTCGTTTCGCTTGAGCTGGGAAACCTCTATGTAGGACTTTAAAAACTCGTCAATACGCCAGCAGTAGGTAATGATCACATCAGATACCCACAAGCCATCAGCGATACTAGCTGGACATAACGGCTACCCAGCTATTGAACGAATAGTAGATCAACAAGCAAACTTGTTCAAACTCCCGTAGAGCCTATAAGCAACACTTACCGTACAGTCCGGTCTCTTCGTCTGATATGTCTCATATCGAGTCTGAGGGGTAGAATTGTCAGACCCCACTAACTCGATAAGTCATGCCGATGTGTAGCTTGCAACCTATCGAGAAACTACTGATAAAACTTATCAGTAAATCTCATCAGCCCTGGCCAGAGAATTGCTGTTATATCCAATCGAGCATAGCGCAACATCAACTCTAATATCAGGAGAGACGAAACCCCTCCTATCGTTCACTGCTTCCATGCGACTCGGGACTGTACCCAAAATCTACCTATTTGCATGACTCCTCTGAGCTATGGTACGGAGAAAATCAAAGCACAGTGGGAACCACACAAGACACTATGAAGATCTCGGGTCTACAGACTAATCTGTACAAGTGTCACCAGAGAACTGCTATCTGACGATACGTATGGTACTATCTAGGAGTTCTCGGCGAGTCCTGTTCGGTGTACCCATTCTCTAATGAGCACATGTGCACAATCTTTGATGTCAAACACCAATGGTTGTGGGATCAACCATCGCCCCATACAGGATCAAGAAACGTACACACTAGTCTACTCCGGAATATCGATGCCTTGTCTTGATACTCCCTCGACTAGGAACTGTTAAAGGATGTGCTTGCGGACTACACAAGCCCTACTAGTATGATCTGCATCATAATTCTGGTAGTCAAGCCTACATCCTAAGGGCTTTATCAACATGTATCAAAGAGACAGTAAACTAAAGCAAGTGTATATGTGAAGATAAAGAGCAACCAGATAGCATATTATCATGTCGAGCAAGAAATTCCTCTCTATATATGTCCAAGTATCCACTATAATATACAATAATGGCCTCTAGGGCATAAATATTTCTAACAATCTCCCACTTGCACTAAGGACTAAACTACCTAAATGTTTTGGGTTTAGTGTTAAATATCGTTTTTAATTAAGTCTAGGGTTTCTGTTCGAATCTGCTTTCAACCCAGGGACCTTTTTGAGAAGTTGCCATTACTGAGAGCTATTCTTAGGCCCACGAACGCAACCCCAAAACCTGAGCCCTCTCCTTCAATTTCTGGCCGCAATTTTATTACATCGGGCCGCAATTTGCGGCCAGTCTGGAGAGTTGGAGTGTGAGTCTTTGTCGAGTGTTCTCTGGAACTCCATGTAGGCCTATGGCATGTGCAACTTTCTCTAATTGTCTGTATAGGAAAATCTGGGACCATTTTACCATATTTTAAGCATTTCGTTAATGTGCGATACGGATTTTCCGACTCTTGTTTAGGTGTCGCGTATGGTTAGCAGCCTCAGGGGTAGTGTTGGATGTTGCTGCCGAAATTTTTAGTAACAACTTGAGATTTAAAAAGGTTGATATTTGAAACAAATGTTTTATCACTCTACTGTATTTCACGGTTTAGATTCTGGGTTTCTGCTTACATGAATTACGTTGCGCCTTTAGACGTTGCGTGATTTAAGTGTCGGTCGCATTCCTAAATTGGGTCATGACATAAGGCCAGTTGTTGTAGTATCACATACCCAACATCCCAAAAGTCTCTTAAATTGCATCTGGGGGAGGGCCTTCATGAGTGGATCCACCGTGTTGTTCTTCATGTCTATTCTCTTGACCTTGATCTCCTGGCGATCAACTATCTCCCGGATCAGGTGATACCACTTCAGAATATGTCTGGATCGCTGATGGGACTGGGGTTCCTTGGCCAAAACCACAGCTCCATTGTTATCACAATATAAAGGTATTGGATTCTCAATGGATGGAACCACACCAAGTTCAGCAATGAACTTCTTTATCCATAAAACCTTTTTGGCAGCATCGTTGGCAGCGATGTATTCAGCCTCCATCGTCGAGTCTGCTATGGTATCTTGCTTAGAACTCTTCCAACATACCGCCCCTCCATTGAGGGTGAAGACAAAACCTGAGACAGACTTGCTGTCGTCCTTATCACTCTAGAAGCTCGAATCAGTAAAGGACTCCACTTGGAGTTCTCCGTTACTATACACCAAGAATATCTCTTTAGTCCTTCTTAAGTACTTAAGAATGTTCTTCATAGCTATCAAGTGCTTCTCCCCTGAGTCTGATTGATACCTACTTACCACACTAAGCGCGTAAGCTACATCTGGTCTGGTGCATAACATCGCGTACATGATAGATCCAACTGCAGAAACATAGGGTATCACGTTAATGCGAACCCTCTCCAAATCAGTCTTGGGAGACCTCTATTTAGAGAGAGTGATTCCTGAACAAGCGGGTAAATTACCACGCTTAGAATCTTTCATACTAAACCTCTTTAGTATAGTGTCTATGTACCTGAATTGGGACAATCCCAACATCCTTTTAGATCTATCTCTATAGATCTTTATCCCCAGGATGTAGGAGGCATCACCCAGATCTTTCATGGAGAACTTTTGTGATAGGAAGAATTTGACCGAGTGCAGCATAGGAACATCATTTCCTATCAAGAGTATGGCATCCACGTACAATACGAGGAAGACAACTTTACTCTCTACAACTTTTTTATATATACATGGTTCATCTACGTTTTTAATGAAGTCAAACTCTTTGACTGCTACCTCAAAACAGATGTTCTAGCTCCACGATGCCTGCTTTAATCGGTAAATTGATTTAAGCAACTTGCACACCTTTCCGCTGCTCCAACTGTCTACGAAGCCCTCCGGCTGTGCCATATACACGCTCTTTTCTAAATCACCATTTAGAAAAGCGGTCTAGACATCCATCTGCTAGATTTCATAGTCATGGTATGCAGTAATGGCAGGTAGGATCCTGATGGACTTAAGTATAGCCACTGGAGAAAAGATCCCATCATAGTCGACACCTGGTCGTTGACGAAAACCTTTTGCTACAAGTCTAGCTTTGAAGGTTTCAACTTTTCCATCTACACCAATTTTCTTCTTAAAGATCCACTTGCTTCCAATGGGTTTTACCCCTTCAGGAGCAACTTCCGAAGTCCATACTTTGTTGGTGTACATGGATTCCATCTCAGATCGCATAGCATCCATCCATTTCATAGAGTCCCCACTTATGATGGCCTGCTCGAAACTAGTTGGGTCATCATCTTCCATGATGCAATTCTCTCTCCCACCGTCTATGAGAAAACCGTAGTATCTCTCAGGTGGGTGAGAAATCCTACTAGATCTGCAGAATGGCTGAGGTTCATTGGGGACTATAGAATCCTCCGGTTTTACCAAATCATCACTTGTAATTTGTGTATCTGGAACTTCTTCCAGCTCTACCTCATTACTACTAATTCCTTTCTCAAGAAATTCCTTTTCTAAAAAGGTGGCATGTTTGAGTATCAAACACCTTTTGTTTCTCAGTATGGTAGAAAATATATTCATGTGAATTCTTTGGATATCCCACAAACTTGTAAAGAACTGATCGTGCTTTGAGTTTGTCCGGATTCTGTTTTTTAACATAGGCCGGACAACCCCATATCTTAACTCGTTTAAGATATGGTCTCTTTTCACTCCATATCTCATATCGTGTTTTAGGTACGGATTTTGATGGTACTTGATTCAATAGGTATACAGCTGTCTTAAGTGTATAACTCCAAAAGGAAATAGGTAACTCAGCAGTATTCATCATAGAGCGCACCATATCTAATAAGGTGCGATTCCTCCTCTCTGATACTCTATTGTGATGTGGTGTATACGGAGGAGTAAGCTGAGAGAGAATCCCATTCTCTTTTAGATAATCTCGGAATTCCGTGCTTAAGTATTTACCTCCTCGATCAGATCGAAGGATTTTAATACTTTTACCCGTCTAGTTCTCTACTTCGCTCTTATATTACTTGAGTTTCTCAAAAACTTCAGATTTGTGTTTCAATCCGAATCTTGAGAGATCATCGGTGAATGTAATAAAGTACGAGAAACCATTCCTGGCATGTGTAGACATAGGACCACATACATCACTATGTATTAGTCCCAATGGTTCAGTAGCTCTTTCTCCATGTCCCGTAAACGGAGTTTTTGTTATCTTGCCTTTGAGACATGACTGACAAGTTTCACAAGATGTAAATTCGAACGGATTCAAATATCCATCTTTATACAGCTTGGCTAATCTTGTCGCATTGATATAACCAAGTCTACAGTGCTATGTTGGGACGTTACCCTCGCACGCAAACGCGTATGTTTTGGAAATGGATATGTTTTAGGAAATGGATGCGCATGCGAGCTCGGTCTCGTTTTAAAATTTATAAACCGCAAGTGCACGGTGCGTTGTAACAAGCTGGCAAGTACGGGTCGATCCACAGGGAATTGTGTATTAGGTTTTGTTGTTTAAGGTTCAACAAATAACGAATTAGTTGGTTTTTCACAAAAATAAAGAATACGAAAACAAAGAAAACAAGTTAAGAAATAAATGGCCATGGCTTTGGCTCGGATGGTCAAATTGTGACGATTCCTTCGACGCTCTCTTGATCATGAGTTGTCCGTCCTTGTATCGATCCCGGCGTGAAACATAACTTGTCAAGGCGGTTGCAAAGCACAAATCATAAAGTTGCCGATATTCAACGCAAAACACGAAACGAGTCCGTTTTGTTTACTTACCGTTTGTATGTCTAAGCTTAAGGTATCAATACAAAGCACAAGGGTTAGCAAGTATACGACAACATCAAAAACACAAAGTAGCGAGTGAGAGTAATTAATTTTAGTGTTAACTATGCTAAGGGTTTGTGATTGTATAGAGTAAATGAAAATTGAGGGTTGGTCAAGCACTTGGTCACAAAATACCGTATCAAAACTTAGCAAATTTAACACCAAATTGATTTTAACTTAAACATTGTGAAATGGGGAGAAGGAGTGAGTATGGTATATGAAGAGATTACAAAGTAACCATGGTTTCAAAATACCATATTGCGTCAATACATAAACAATCTTTAAGTTAGAATCATGTTAAGCACATTAAACCTAAACAGGAGGAGGAGGAAGGCAAGACCTTTCATCTCACTTCCTTACCATTACTACCACCAAAGAAAAATTAGTTACACATAATAATAACAAAAGAAAGCAAGTAAGGAAAAGAATGAAAGAAACGAAGCAAAAGCAATATTATTAACACTTAATGAAATTGAGGTACAAGATATTGGTAACTTGTTCAACATCTATAATGAAGTTCTCAAAAGAAAACTTCAAGAGGGAAGAAGAATAAGAAACCAAGTTAAAGCCCACACAACTCTCAAGCCTAAACCAAAAATAAAAGAAAACTATAGAAATAGAGTATATGTTACATGGATCCTGGTATTTATAGGCATCAAAATAGAATAAACAAACAATATAAAATGGGTGATGTGATGCCTATAAAGTGCCAGAAGAAAAATGGGGGAAAAAAGCTAAGGGGACCAGTGTCGCCAGATTTTCTTGGGGTCTCGTCGGCCCAAATCCGAGTATATGGGCTTGTCTTGGCATGGTGGACTTGTGTGCTCTCCACAATCACTCTGATACTGTTTGATTTGTCTTTTTAAGCCTGGTTTGCATTCAGGGACATGGAGGGAAACCTGATGCCAATATCACATCAAAACTTTTTGCATTTATTACCCATCACACCCACCATGTACCCACTTGCATAAATTGTGCAAGGGCAGCCCCCATATGGTCCATGTCAAAGAGCTAGTGTCACACATATATTGTATTGGACCAAAATTGTGTGCACACTTGTTTATTGCAAAAGAGCTCTTTGAATATCGGTCGGTTCTCTATTCTAATTGCAGTGTCGGCTCCCAAGCGTTATATCTGTGATTTTGAGTGTGTTTCTATTATTTTATTATGAATACCTGTAATCTGTAATTACTGAGCGGACACTGGTTAATAGCACCGATATATAACAAAATAGATAATGAATGAGCGGTATTAAAATGCAGTTTTCTGAGATGAACAAATATCCCCAAACTTATCTTTTGCTCATCCCGAGCAAAACAAAAAATTCTAGCCTCACTTTCGCAGGGAACACGATTGCACTGAGCACGTGCAACAAGCCGTTAAATCTCTAGGTGTCCCTAGTAGGAGGAGTGTCGTCTCCTGAGGGTTTTCAGCGGATTACACCCACAAAATCCAGTCCAGTTAGCGTCATGGAGAAACTGTTGATTCTAATCTTAAGTTAGAGATCAAAATTAGAAGTTCTATCACCCAAGTCAAAAACGTTAAACCCTATTTTTCACTCCACACAATTTGTTTAACGTAAGATTATACGCAACTTTACGTGATTATGCGGATAGTTTCATAAGTATTTAAGAATTTGATTAGGGTCATCATGTCATAAGTATGGACTATGATAGACTTCTAAAGGATCATACGAGTTTGATAGGAGTTAAGATTTTCTCAAGTTTTTGTTCTCAAGTTAGGTTTCAAGTCAGAATTTCTATCGTTTTTAACAGAGAACCTAAGTCTTATTCTTCACTCCTACCTTTCACCTGTTTTTGTTCATACACACCCAAGTTATCGTGCAAAAAAAAAGTCTTTATAAATATAAACCTTCATATCTCCACGAAAAAAACTGTTTCTAATAGAAAATTCGTCATCGCCAAGATTATTCTCCAACAAAGAACCGTGAGGACTTTTAACTCGGGGAGAACACTTACTTAGCTTATTTTATTTGGCGATTTGGAAACTTAGCGGGCTTTGGGTCAATGACTCCCAAACCAGATGGTTTTAGGGTATTATGTGTGAAAACACCCCAAGAACTTAATTACCCAAGTTACCAAGGCCACAAAACAAAAGACTCATTTTAAAATATTCTGAACTCAATGAAAACGGAGATATAACCAGCTTTTCTTTTAAATCTGAAGACGTTACAAATGGATAAGGTGTGTAATTACTCCAACAAAGTTCTAGATAAGTTATTTTTCAGACTTATAGCTTCTATTAAAATCTCAATAAAATTTCTTCCTATTCACTTCACTTTATGAACTACTCTTGATATTGCTTACTTTAGAACAAACATGTTTGATCCTAAAGATATTTATCAAATTTTTTACAAGTTTTACAGATATGTCAGACTTTCATCAAATTCTCAAAAACATACGACACGTTTAAGTGATATAAAAGACGTATATTAGCAATGGTTAAACCAAAGAAGGGTTATCTTTCGGGTTTTCAATCTCTCGAAAAGGATTTAGTTATTTCTAAGTTATCAACCCAACCGTCAGACTTCGAATCTAAGTTCGCTTGCTAGCTAACATGAAAAAGTTTTTATATTTTGAAGAAAATTTCAATTTTTATGAGTTTTTCAATACAATGCAATATAAAAGCAGATATGAAATGCGACTATATGCAAAGAAAAGAAAAATACATAATGTAAAGTGCTGAAATGCAGGAAATATGCACATGCAAACTAAATGTTGATACAAAATACATCCAAAACCGATCCCGATCCACCCCAAACTGAAGATGACGATGTCCTCATCGTCACTTGGCCTTGCCCTTGGTTCTGCTGCTCCCGCTTGCTTCTTCCTGGTTCGCTAAGATCTAGCGTAGTTGTTCTTTTATTTCCTTATTCTGCCTGATCAAATGTCACGACCCGAAAATACGGAACATGACCGGCACTTAAACTACGAACGTCTCGAGGCGTACGTAATCTAAGTAAACCGAAAACCCAGAAATCCAAACCAAGAAAATAGTAGAGTGCAGGAAAAACCAACTTAAAGCAAGTAATTTCAATAGCATAAGCCGAATTATGCGGTTTTTAAAACATCAAAAATTTACTGAAAATTTCGGCAGAGTCTCCTTTGTAAATACTGGCCCCCAAACGGGATACAATATGAATAGTATACGAAATCAAGAAAAGGGCATCCCCAAGCGGGAGCTAGCTCTTCGTCAATCGACGGTCACAACCACACAAACAATATAATATACAACGCCAACGGCGAGGATCAAAAATCAAAAGGAAACTCAAAACCACCAGAAATATAACGAGCGACTCTAAGGTCGAAAGAATAACCAACACTGGTCTCTATCTCAATAGATACATGTTTGGTTGATGGAATTTACTAGATACAACTGAATAATATCATACAAGGAATATGATGGGTACGATACAAGAAAAACCCACCTACTAGCAAGCCACCCGAATGAAACTGAGCCCGCAAGCCGTAATGAAACTTGTACGGCAAACCTGCAAGAAACTGGGGCACAACGGGGGTGAGTTGCCAACTCGTGAATAGAAAAACATCTACGCACAGAAATCGCATAAATAACGCAACCTAGGTCAATGATCATAATATATCCTCAAATATAAGTATAACAGGCAGCCTATAACAATGGCTAGGGTAATATCTAACCCGGGTATAATTTCATGTGCCCATGTCAGTGCCTCAGGTAGCAATATATCATATGAATGAGGTATGAATGCATGAAACAGAATACATGTAAATGAAGAAACTGTTTTCATAAATTAGTGAGATTTCTTTCGTATTTTTAAACTGAGGTATCATAAATGAAATCAGCATCAACAGTGTCTAGCATCGACACAAAACATAAATCTCACTGTCTCGAAATATCAATGTCTCAATCTCAATATCTAGGGCGCCGTCAGTCCAGACCGGCCCCTACCATCCATCTCAAGACCACGACGGTATCCTCCGGATATCCGACGCGTCGGGTAATATCACCGGTAGGTAGTCTCCCCCTGCCAGGCTCATCGTCATCACCACGAGCTTCTTGCCCCGGGGTACCTTACCGGGTCCACCATGTACCCGAAACGGTTCCTCCACTCCTCGAACTCGGGTCTCACATGTCGCTCTCAGCACCGAGAAAACACATGGTGGACGCACTGAAATATCATATCCAGGGTAACCGGGTTTTTAAAACAATTACATATTCTCTTTTGAAATCTCCACGGTTCCCAAATCCAGAAATATCAAGGAAATCCGAGTCCAAAACCTCAATAGCACATAAACTAGTGAATAAAGGCATGAGAATCCATGCATGCGGTATAACAATGAATAACAATATGCATGAAGTAGCAAGTAATAACTGAAATGTCTAATATGGCATATAAGGAAAGTACACTAATATCATGTCAAAACTACTAGCTAACAAGCTAAGTCAAGCAAATATATTCTCTAAAGTGTACGTGACATGGCAATTACCGATGAAGATGTGTGTGAGCCGGCAAGTAGGTGTACATGGTACACACGCATCATCGGTAATGGTGCTGGTGTCCTAACAGCATGATATCAATAATGGAATATGCAGCACAATAAGTATGCGAGGCAGAGCGAACAGCAATAATGTGCGGGAGCTGAATACTAGACACAACGATAACTAATCTGCAATAATCTAATATAAGTCCTACAAATGGTGCCTTTTGAAATAACACGAATCATAGGGTTTTGAAAATAGGGGCTACGGTGTTTTTATGAAAAGATACGTCGTTTTTGAAATATCCGTAGATTCCCTTGAGCTGTCTTTAAAAATGCCCACGATTCGTTAGTTTTTGAAATAGGTAAGAAGTCTAATCTAATCTAACAACTACACTAAACTATGCGGCTGAACTAACAAGCTGAACTACAGGTAAGGAAACCGCCTATCATCTGAGTCGATACATATACATACCTGTATATGTATAGTCGGTGATCCCGCCTCAATAATATCATATCCGATACCATATCTATAATCAGGCATCCCAAGTCAAGAGTGCGGATCAATCATCAATATAGCTCGTACGTAAATCCGTCGTACGGCATCCCAATCTGGGTACGGGTCAATATCACATTCATCATACTATTCACCTGGTATCCTCTTTATCAAATATCATGATCGGGATACTGATCTACGTCTAGTACCATACTGATACTGCCTACGTATGCATGGACGTGTGTGAAACACTACGTCAAGGACCCGCTACAACGTCATGTCGTATCTAAGATACGAACCCTGCTATATCACCGATCTCACGGCCTCAAATCAAATCTCATCGACTCAGCTCAATCCCAAGTATCATCCTCAATCCGTATGTGAACACATAGTCCCATACCCATGTGAACACATAACTATAAAGAATCCCATGAGCACATATCAATAGGAATGTATGCAAGTATGTATGTGTGTATGTGTAGTGCAACACTACCCTAGGGTTCGCAATACTAAAAATAGTCCAACACACCAATATCCATCCTAAGCATCGTTATTAATCCTAAATAACATATAATAAATGTTGGTGTGTATACGCATCCGTATACACCACCACGGACTGCGGGGGTGCTATACGTCATCCACCCGACTTCTCCCCGTAGATATAAATCTACTCACCTGGTCCTCGCTAGCCGGTGCCGACGTCGCCACGCGCTTGCTTGTCGTCTCGAAGTCCACATGGGGGTACCTACATATCATAACGCACCATATCTTATTAAAATCCGACTCATGATCAAAACGACGCACGAATCCCACATAGGTCAAAACCTATGGTTGCTTTCACAAATCAACCCAAAAACCCTCGACGTCGGCGTACAAACGCCAAACCATCGAGAGAAACCCAAATACACTCATTTGCACATTCACGAACACTAATTTTAATATAAACTAGGTTGAAACTCACAAAAACGCCAATTTCACTCAAAAAGTCATTTTTCCGAAAATCTAGCAAGCACAATTCGCCGTTTTTGTACAAAACACGATGTTTAAATGAATGTAGCGGCCAATATATTTATTAAATATTTTAAATAAGTCATAAAAACCATTTCCATAATTTAAACTCATAAATTTGCATAATTTCCAAAATCCTAGTTTGCAAAATATCAAATTTAACACCCTTTAAAGCAAAATTCACAATTCATCAATTAAGCTTCGTTTTGCATGAACCAAAGTCATTAAACCACTCATTATAATAGTTATAATGACATGAACACTTAATTATATTTTAATCTAAGCATTTGATAATTTTTCAAAAACTCTAGTTAGCAAAAACAAAACTTAATTTAGACATTTCCATGCAACAATATGAAATTTAACTACTAAATTACTTTCTACAAATTCTAAGATGGTAAGCTACCCATCACAACCATACACCAATTCACAATAACCTAACTTGCATTCAAACCCTTTTCTTGAATTCCAAAACGTGCAATTAAACTCACATATCCAAATAACATTTAAATAAATTAGCTTAAGAAATTAGTAACAATTTAAGCAACAAAAATGTTTAGAAATATACCCAAAAGCATAAGAAGATCCACAAGCATCCATGGCACTCCAAAATGCTCTCTTTTCACAAGGATCCATGCTTGAAATGCTAAGGAATAATGGGTAAGTGTTGGATTTGGAAAAAAGCTTTGAAATTGTATGGATTTTGAAGCTTTTTATGGATTTTTGAAGCAAAAATGGAGTGAGGACTTGGGGGAAGGGGGGCTGCTGCTCTATGGATCAGTTTTGGCCAGATTTGAGGGGGGGTGAGTGAGGAGAGAGAGTGAGGTGGGGAAAGTTGTTTCAAGTCAAAGTCAACTCAAAATATATCATTTTCTACTCTTTTCTTTTCTTTTCTTTTCCTTTTCTTTCCTTTGCAAACCAAGTGGAGAAAAAGTGAGGGCTACTGAATTTGGCTAAGGGGAGGAGTAAGTGGGGGTGTGTGGGTGTGGGTACGGGTGTGGGGTGATGAAAAATGATAAATACGATACCCCAAACATCCATTTACGCTAAAAAAAAGCCTTTTTTCTTCAATAATTTCTAAACCGTTTTGGCAAATGATTTCGTTCCAAAAACCACATGATAAAATTTTATTTAATGTTTTATGATGCACAAATTTTTTTTCAACTCATTCCAATTTGTAATTTTCCCTAATTAAATGTATTAGTGACGGCTTAAAATAATAATAAAATAATATTTTTTTCAGAAAATTTGAAATTTCACCAGCGGCTCAATAAACACCAAATAATAGCAATTACATAGCTAGAGTATGTATATTTAATTTTTATAATAAGATATTTGTATTTTGACTTTTTACAGAAACCCCCCCTCATTTTACCGATTTTCCGAAATTTCACCAAAACGATTTTCAAAACGCTACAATCTTCCCCCCTTAAAAAAATTCGGTCCCCGAATTTAAATTCAAACTCCCCCAAATACTAAAACATCTAAGAAAAACCATCAAGTCGTCGGGGCTCCGAAATTATAAATACATAAAACAAATCGTAGCGCAGCGCATGCGCTTGAAAAATGAGTATATAACTCAAATCGAAACTCCGTCAAGTATCCCGCAATTATCGGAGTCATGGAGAAGACATCAATGCCAAATCCAAATCAAACCAATATGATATAACTCTAAACTATACATGTAAACACCGAATCTATATCTGTAAGTATCTGAAGGAAATGCATGCCAAATCTCTTAAGTCGCTGTGCAACGCGTATAACACTGCACAGTGGCGGACGTCTATCATAAGAAAATAGCTATATACATATATACCTTTGTTTGAAATGTACGTTCCGCCGTTTTAGAAACAATTTAGAAGGGTCTCCTTGTTTTAAACATTTCGTGTCATATCAGACACGTAGGTAAATACTGAGGCTATAGCTCGCGTTTTGGAAATCCCTTCCATAACTATCAATGCATGCAAAATATATTCAGGTACTGTCCTCTGACTAGTCCTGCTTAGTACGAAAACACATAGCAATATCATAAAAACGTACTGCTCTATACGAAATCAATCCCAAAATATGCACATGAATACTACGTGCGTCTGGTGCGCACGGAAGTCAAAATCCATGAATGTGCCATACATGCGCACAGAAACAACATCTAAGTGCATCGGGTGTGCACGAAACATCTGTCGTAGGCAACATGTGTGCCTGACAGCAAAATCAGGTGCATCTGACATGCACGAAAAAAAATTCTCGATTTAGTGCCTCTGGTGTGCACCAAAATCGCCCTTCAAAACATACGCCTAACATGCGCGAAATTCCAAATCAGGTGCATCCATCGTGCACGAAATCATGAAATCCAATATCAAGCGCCGAACGTGCGCAAAATCAATCAGGTGCACAAAGTGCACAAAACAAATATCGAGTATCACAATCGAAATCGAAGTCCAGTGCATCTAAGTGCACAAAAGGCGTATCACTGCACTGCAAGCATATATAAACTATACAGAGTGCAGGAACCAAATCGTGTGCGTGCATATGCACAAAATCAACTCAAATGTCTAAAACCGTAAAATCACAAATATATGAAACTAAAGCACGAAAACAATATCAAGTGCAACACTGTGCAAAGATCATAAATCCTCAATCATCAAAATTAAATCATACGAATAAATCACCCAAAACACGAATAAATCCTCAATCATATGAATAGTACTACTCAAGCGCATCCTCTAAGAATCTCGGCCAACTGTCGCGGTCACTAGTGGGACGTCTCGTCGATGATCATGAACTCTGTCCTGCTAGTGTGCGTAACCATGACCACTCCTGGGTCAAGGTCTTCACTGTGGATTACCAATCTTTCGGTCCATCGGCTTATTGGCCCTGTCGGGTGTGCTAACGGGGATGATCCAGTTCTGGCACGTCTCTTGTCATCTCCCGGTCAATCATCGCGACCACTCGTAAGACAGCATATCACTGGCGTCGGCCTCTGGCTCTCTGAATATACGTGACACATCTGATCCTGGGTGCAAGTATCATTGCAGCAGTGTCCTGGAAGGAATCCTGCTCACGATCTATTCCATGTCTCGTCTCTGCCAACTGTCCGGAAGTCATCGTCCTTTCCTATATCTGCATCTTGCTCTGGAACGACTGCATACTCATCGCGACTCCTTCTGGAAGGTGAGTCCAAGTACCATACCTCGGCATGCGCATCGCATCTCTGATGTCGGCGGAGTGGAACGTCATCTCATCTAGATCTGATGCGAACCTCTTACTCCACTTTTCTCTAATGTCGTCTTCTTTGGACTCGTCTCGTCGCGGCTACATGGACTGAGCTCTAACGACTATCCTCGTATCTGGAGTCTCCCAAGAATGCATCTCACCACCTAGCATCCGAATTAAGTCGAGCCATCCGATCGAGTCGTCAAAACCTCATAATCCCCCAAGAGCTCAACATCTTGGGCACAGTTTAATAGTATCGAGTACATACCACAGCATCGGTGGTCCAGCCGTAGAAGGGCAAACCCAAGCCTCACTAATGGCGCCGTAGAACTGCCGCAAACCCGAAGGTTCAAAGGCTTTCACACGGTCATTAAGTCGAGTTAGGGTTTCATTCTTCTAGAGGGACCATAGAATTGCCTGCATGTCTTTCCGACTACTTTAAACTTGGAATAATAGGTTTCCGACATTCGATCGTCTCTGTCGACCCTCATGTCTCTGCGTGAAGTCGTCTCTAGCTGGAATCAATCTATCTGATGACCTCTCATCGGGTAGGTGAACGAACCACATGTCCTAGTCATTCATCCTCGGGTGACTAGCGACCTTCTATCATCTCTTAGTACAATCTGTACTGCAATAGCTCCAATATATGGGGCGATATCTCGTCGCTCGCAGCAACAACTGGTTCACTCGTCTGCATGCTGAACGGTGCCTCAATCATCAGGAGTAAGCAACACACCAACGGTCATCAAAATCTGGCTGGCCTCTATCATTGGCTCAATCCTCTAGTGTCGATCAGCACCTCCGAGTAACCTCATAAAGGCGATCCGCCAATCGCTCGTGGCGCGGAAACACAGTAAAAAGACACATCTCTGCAATCGTGTGTCGCCGGAATTTCGCCCTGGTCAGTCCTCGTTCGTGACGAGCTTGTGCTGACCGCAACTCTAGCCGTAGCTCCCCCTGCCCGTAACCGTAGCAGCAAAACCAAACTGGTACCGATGAGGCTAGATCAGGAAGGAATATAATACTGAACAAGGAAATGTACATCCTAAGGCTTCATAAGTGGAGTAGCGTATCGTAAATATGCCGCGGAACATACCAACGGTACGTCACTCTACTTTAGTCACCTATTCCATCAACCAAGGGTCATCCTACACTCCGAAGGTAAAACCTAACGCTCTGATACCAACTTTGTCACGACCCGAAAATACGGAACATGACCGGCACTTAAACTACGAACGTCTCGAGGCGTACGTAATCTAAGTAAACCGAAAACCCAGAAATCCAAACCAAGAAAATAGTAGAGTGCAGGAAAAACCAACTTAAAGCAAATAATTTCAATAGCATAAGCCGAATTATGGGGTTTTTAAAACATTAAAAATTTACTGAAAATTTCGGCAGAGTCTCCTTTGTAAATACTGGCCCCCAAACGGGATACAACATGAATAGTATACGAAATCAAGAAAAGGGCATCCCCAAGCGGGAGCTAGCTCTTCGTCAATCGACGGTCACAATCACACAAACAATATAATATACAACGCCAACGGCGAGGATCAAAACTCAAAAGGAAACTCAAAACCACCAGAAATATAACGAGCGACTCTAAGGTCGAAAGAATAACCAACACTGGTCTCTATCTCAATAGATACATGTTTGGTTGATGGAATTTACTAGATACAACTGAATAATATCATACAAGGTAATATGATGGGTACGATACAAGAAAAACCCACCTACTAGCAAGCCACCCGAATGAAACTGAGCCCGCAAGCCGTAATGAAACTTGTACGGCAAACCTGCAAGAAACTGGGGCACAACGGGGGTGAGTTGCCAACTCGTGAATAGAAAAACATCTACGCACAGAAATCGCATAAATAACGCAACCTAGGTCAATGATCATAATATATTCTCAAATATAAGTATAACAGGCAGCCTATAACAATGGCTAGGGTAATATCTAACCCGGGTATAATTTCATGTGCCCATGTCAGTGCCTCAGGTATCAATATATCATATGAATGAGGTATGAATGCATGAAACAGAATACATGTAAATGAAGAAACTGTTTACATAAATTAGTGAGATTTCCTTCGTATTTTTAAACTGAGGTATCATAAATGAAATCAGCATCAACAGTGTCTAGCATCGACACAAAACATAAATCTCACTGTCTCGAAATATCAATGTCTCAATCTCAATATCTAGGACGCCGTCAGTCCAGACCGGCCCCTACCATCCATCTCAAGACCACGACGGTATCCTCCGGATATCCGACACGTCGGGTAATATCACCGGTAGGTAGTCTCCCCCTGCCAGGCTCATCGTCATCACCACGAGCTTCTTGCCCCGGGGTACCTTACCGGGTCCACCATGTACCCGAAACGGTTCCTCCACTCCTCGAACTCGGGTCTCACATGTCGCTCTCAGCACCGAGAAAACACATGGTGGACGCACTGAAATATCATATCCAGGGTAACCGGGTTTTTAAAACAATTACATATTCTCTTTTGAAATCTCCACGGTTCCCAAATCCAGAAATATCAAGGAAATCCGAGTCCAAAACCTCAATAGCACATAAACTAGTGAATAAAGGCATGAGAATCCATGCATGCGGTATAACAATGAATAACAATATTCATGAAGTAGCAAGTAATAACTGAAATGTCTAATATGGCATATAAGGAAAGTACATTAATATCATGTCAAAACTACTAGCTAACAAGCTAAGTCAAGCAAATATATTCTCTAAAGTGTACGTGACATGGCAATTACCGATGAAGATGTGTGTGAGCCGGCAAGTAGGTGTACGTGGTACATACACATCATCGGTAATGGTGCTGGTGTCCTAACAGCATGATATCAATAATGGAATATGCAGCACAATAAGTATGCGAGGCAGAGCGAACAGCAATAATGTGCGGGAGCTGAATACTAGACACAACGATAACTAATCTGCAATAATCTAATATAAGTCCTACAAATGGTGCCTTTTGAAATAACACGAATCATGGGGTTTTGAAAATAGGGGCTACGGTGTTTTTATGAAAAGATACGTCGTTTTTGAAATATCCGTAGATTCCCTTGAGCTGTCTTTAAAAATGCCCACGATTCGTTAGTTTTTGAAATAGGTAAGAAGTCTAATCTAATCTAACAACTACACTAAACTATGCGGCTGAACTAACAAGCTGAACTACAGGTAAGGAAACCGCCTATCATCTGAGTCGATACATATACATACCTGTATATGTATAGTCGGTGATCCCGCCTCAATAATATCATATCCGATACCATATCTATAATCAGGCATCCCAAGTCAAGAGTGCGGATCAATCATCAATATAGCTCGTACGTAAATCCGTCGTACGGCATCCCAATCTGGGTACGGGTCAATATCACATTCATCATACTATTCACCTGGTATCCTCTTTATCAAATATCATGATCGGGATACTGATCTACGTCTAGTACCATACTGATACTGCCTACGTATGCATGGACGTGTGTGAAACACTACGTCAAGGACCCGCTACAACGTCATGTCGTATCTAAGATACGAACCCTGCTATATCACCGATCTCACGGCCTCAAATCAAATCTCATCGACTCAGCTCAATCCCAAGTATCATCCTCAATCCGTATGTGAACACATAGTCCCATACCCATGTGAACACATAACTATAAAGAATCCCATGAGCACATATCAATAGGAATGTATGCAAGTATGTATGTGTGTATGTGTAGTGCAACACTACCCTAGGGTTCGCAATACTAAAAATAGTCCAACACACCAATATCCATCCTAAGCATCGTTATTAATCCTAAATAACATATAATAAATGTTGGTGTGTATACGCATCCGTATACACCACCACGGACTGCTGGGGTGCTATACGCCATCCACCCGACTTCTCCCCGTAGATATAAATCTACTCACCTGGTCCTCGCTAGCCGGTGCCGACGTCGCCACGCGCTTGCTTGTCGTCTCGAAGTCCACATGGGGGTACCTACATATCATAACGCACCATATCTCATTAAAATCCGACTCATGATCAAAACGACGCACGAATCCCACATAGGTCAAAACCTATGGTTGCTTTCACAAATCAACCCAAAAACCCTCGACGTCGGCGTACAAACGCCAAACCATCGAAAGAAACCCAAATACAGTCATTTGCACATTCACGAACACTAATTTTAATATAAACTAGGTTGAAACTCACAAAAACGCCAATTTCACTCAAAAAGTCATTTTTCCGAAAATCTAGCAAGCACAATTTGCCGTTTTTGTACAAAACACGATGTTTAAATGAATATAGCGGCCAATATATTTATTAAATATTTTAAATAATTCATAAAAACCATTTCCATAATTTAAACTCATAAATTTGCATAATTTCCAAAATCCTAGTTTGCAAAATATCAAATTTAACACCCTTTAAAGCAAAATTCACAATTCATCAATTAAGCTTCGTTTTGCATGAACCAAAGTCATTAAACCACTCATTATAATAGTTATAATGACATGAACACTTAATTATATTTTAATCTAAGCATTTGATAATTTTTCAAAAACTCTAGTTAGCAAAAACAAAACTTAATTTAGACATTTTCATGCAACAATATGAAATTTAACTACTAAATTACTTTCTACAAATTCTAAGATGGTAAGCTACCCATCACAACCATACACCAATTCACAATAACCTAACTTGCATTCAAACCCTTTTCTTGAATTCCAAAACGTGCAATTAAACTCACATATCCAAATAACACTTAAATAAATTAGCTTAAGAAATTAGTAACAATTTAAGCAACAAAAATGTTTAGAAATATACCCAAAAGCATAAGAAGATCCACAAGCATCCATGGCACTCCAAAATGCTCTCTTTTCACAAGGATCCATGCTTGAAATGCTAAGGAATAATGGGTAAGTGTTGGATTTGGAAAAAAGCTTTGAAATTGTATGGATTTTGAAGCTTTTTATGGATTTTTGAAGCAAAAATGGAGTGAGAACTTGGGGGAGGGGGGGCTGCTGCTCTATGGATCAGTTTTGGCCAGATTTGAGGGGGGGGTGAGTGAGGAGAGAGAGTGAGGTGGGGAAAGTTGTTTCAAGTCAAATTCAACTCAAAATATATCATTTTCTACTCTTTTCTTTTCTTTTCTTTTCCTTTTCTTTCCTTTGAAAACCAAGTGGGGAAAAAGTGAGGGCTGCTGAATTTGGCTAAGGGGAGGAGTAAGTGGGGGTGTGTGGGTGTGGGTACGGATGTGGGGTGATGAAAAATGATAAATACGATACCCCAAACATCCATTTACGCTAAAAAAAAGCCTTTTTTCTTCAATAGTTTCTAAACCGTTTTGGCAAATGATTTCGTTCCAAAAACCACATGATAAAATTTTATTTAATGTTTTATGGTGCACAAAATTTTTTTCAACTCATTCCAATTTGTAATTTTCCCTAATTAAATGTATTAGTGACGGCTTAAAATAATAATAAAATAATATTTTTTTCAGAAAATTTGAAATTTCACCAGCGGCTCAATAAACACCAAATAATAGCAATTACATAGCTAGAGTATGTATATTTAATTTTTATAATAAGATATTTGTATTTTGACTTTTTACAGAAAACCCCCCTCATTTTACCGATTTTCCGAAATTGCACCGAAACGATTTTCAAAACGCTACATCAAAGTTTTAATTCCACGGACTTCCAGCCTGTGTAGTTCATATGGATCAGTCGGAACTTCCTCTCCCAAGTAAATCTCTGAGGAAGTCTGTGGTGCCGCATGCTCGCTGGGGTCAGTGGGTGACCAAATCAGCTGCTCACTCCTGTCGTCGGTATAACTCGGTGAGATCCTCTCAATCTCCACTAGGATGGTGTTGTACATGGTGATGTAGGCCGCGAAATATTTCTCTTCCATGTAGTAGCGACAAATTTGGGTGATGAGGACAGGAAGTAGTGATTTGTGCGCCGCGACACTTTCCTTGATTGTGGCAAATAGCATGCTCGCCATGCAAAACTGATAATTCTTGGTCATTAAACAATGAACAATGTGCCCTACAATTGCTGGAAACGAGGAAACTCGAACAATCCCCCTGACATTGCGGTATGCCTAGCGGCTAGCCGTATAGACGTTTCGGTAGATTTGCTGGGCATTTAGCCCAGCACCTCGTAACTCACACTGTGCCTCCATGATCGTCCTATACTGGGAAAGCTCTAACGGTCTCTGCAACCAGGTCGGGTAGGGATGTTAGTGACATTGGATATCGTTTCTGCTGAGAATACCCTCCGTCTACCCTGAAAGTGAAATCGAATACGATCCTGGAGTATTTCACCATTTCTTAGAGCGTCGTAGAACTCATCTACCAAATGCTCACAAGCACACAACCCCTCATCCCC
Organism: Agapanthus africanus; assembly: GCA_030015575.1. NCBI lineage: Eukaryota > Viridiplantae > Streptophyta > Magnoliopsida > Asparagales > Amaryllidaceae > Agapanthus > Agapanthus africanus. Next base: position 642,813,531 of record CM057340.1, read on the forward strand.
ATACAGCAAAAACTCCCACCCAACTGTTGGATAGCATCATGAAAATAGCTCCCAAACACCTTGTGGGTGAATACATCGACAAAATTTCTCTCTAATTCAAAAGGGGCCATGATCTGTGGGTTTTCAAAAGTTGCAGGAATTTTAAACAATGCTGATGGGAGGGGAAGGAAAAATCTTACAGAACTGAAGAAGGTAATCAATGATTGGAGGCAAAATGGCCGGCGTCACCGGATTTTTAGAGGGACTCGCCGGTGGGATTCCGAGCAAAGGGGATAGGGTTTTGGAGCAAGGTTTGGGGAGAGCAGAGAAATTTTCTAGATCTGTTTCAGTGGTGAGAAGGATGGGTCGGGGTCAGGGATCTGGTGACTTTTATAAAGAACATTTTACCAAAAAAAACCCATCAACAAGAAAACCCCACTTCTTACAATTTTACTCAATCCAAAAGTTAAACCAGCGTTGTCCCCAAAAAATTTAGCACTCACCCCCTAACGGGTGAGATCTTATTTTCAAAAAAACTACGAAAAACAAAGATTAATTACAGTATTCACAAGTTAAACAACATTGTTAGTCCAGAAATTAATACCAGCCACTCAAAAATTTTATCGATATAATGCAAAGGCTGGTAAAAGAATATTTATAAGAAAAAGAAAAGGAATAAGAATATGTTAGATGTTAGTGAAGGGCATGGGCGTGTAAAAATAGGGATCGGAAGACGCTGAAGCTGAAGATGAAGTTTTGAAGAGAAAAAAGAATTGTTGCTCGAATGAATTGAATTTTCAAGAAGTATATGTTGAGGTTCAAGGTCAGGTTTATTTAAAAACTGGAGTTCATCCTCAAAAAGTTCAGCAAAAGAAAGGTTCTTAGGATGCTTTTAAATTGATCCTAACTCAAACTCACCAAGAATATCAAGTTCATCCGCAAATATTTTCTCAAAACTTAACATGAAAGAATATTTTTCAATGATGTCTTCCTCCCTATAATTTTTCACAATCCTATTCTTATCATTATAGCCCCATAACTTTCCAAATACAATTTTTTCCTCATCACATTCACAATTGAGTAGGTTTATGTCATCTAAAAAAGTAGGTTTCCACCCTAACGTTTTTTCCGGAACAATATCACTAGGTGATACAAAAATTGTGTGTTCCTGATCATTGATCTCTTCTAATACTTTATCCCAACCATGCCCGTCAAAATCACAAGCTTCCTCCTCTAAAATTGGAGTACAAAAATCATCGGACTGACTCGGAGGATTTTCATGTGTGTCCTGATAACACTTAGTCAATTCATTTGCATCGTCATATATGAAATCATCAAAATTCAATTGATCGTTTATCTTACTTGGGTGACTTCCAAAATGACAGATATTGACATTATGTGGTTCTAATTGACTGTGTTCACTCTTTAGAATCACTACAGCTACATGCTCTTCAATTCTAGCCAAAGATTGAGGTTGAGCGTGAAACAATTGTTCAAATTGCTGTATAAACAGGGCTAGTGTTGTAGCTGTTTGATCCTCGACCGCAATCATCACTTCAATACCTTTTTCTAAAGCGGTCAACCTAGAATCCATCTCACCATCATTCCCTAAGGATGGGTCAGTTGTTTCAAGAAGAGAGGGTTGTGACGGTGGTGATGCTAAAGCGGTTACCCTGTCGAACTCTTTCTCTAAATCTTCAATCATTAGGTCTCTAATTGAAGTGGGACTGGGTTCAAGAGTGTTAGGTGGGTGACCGTTAGCAAAACTCAGAGACGGTTGGTCACCCCCTAGAAAAGAACAATTTTCATGAATATAGGAAGAATCGTGGCAATTTGAACAAAAGAATTGGGACTGGGTATAAACAGAGGAATAAGAATCGTGAAAAATTGAATTATATCGTGTATCAGCCATATCAACAAGAATTCAAAAATATCACAAAAAGAAGAATATCACACCCCTAGCATTCTATGTTATGCTGAGTCAACTAGACCTGATCAAGAACCTGATTGTCGAAATAAAACTGTGTCGAGAAACGGGCTCAGGATATACGGATCACGAAACCAGGTAAATGCAGAGATAAGGGGAGGTTTTCCAATGCTTCTGCGAAGTTCCTTAATTAAAATAACCCTTTCTCATGAACACTTGCCTAGACACCCTATGAACGATATACCATTAAGCGGTGTTCTAAACACAGTTAACTTCTCTTAATGAGCGCGAAGTCCTTAAAGTCAGAGTTCTAATTGATTTTAAATTACTGTGGGTATGTAAGAATGCAGTTTTATAATCTATGGGCTACAGAAAAAGGTGATGAAATCCTTTACCGTATCTTATTTGGTCACTTGCCCTTATATCCGTATTAAGATCCAAATGCGCAATAAATAAATGAATTTTAAGAAATTAATCAATAAAGCAATTCTTTTTCTATTTAGGCTTAAGCGCTGCAACAAATACGAGTTAGTTCTCTGTGCAATTGGTGGCAAGTTTGTGCGAAGAATCCTGTAGAAGCTAGAATATTGGAATGCGTCGGATTTGAGCGAAGGTGTTAGAAAATACGTACCGATGCGATTTTGGGTTAAGAAACCCCCCTTTGAAGTGAATACAGGTATTTGAATGTTCTCTTGGCCCGGTCAAACTACCCGGATCTTTGGCACTATACTTCACTAACGTTTTGCAATTGAATTTGAGGTTTGCTCCGCATGATCGCTGGTCGTAATTCCTTAAAAACTGAAATGTCGGAAAAATACGATATTTAGTGTCAAAAAGCGATATATATGCCCCAATTCCTGCACACACAAAATTACAAAAATCAAACAATACCAATAGATTACTGACAGGGCACTGGAGATAACACAAGAAAAAAAATCAAAACCACCCTGAATGGGCCGGCGAGGTCGGAATTTTCATCAGTATCACCGGCCAAATGCAGAGTATTTGTGCTCGAATTTTGTATGGCTCTTCCCGGCTATATTAGTAGTCTACTAGTATACTTGGATTTTTTTAATTTAAGTTTAGGGTGATAGCAGGTTTAAGGACAGAGAACAAAGTGTTAGAAATGAATGTGTTTTGTTAGTTTTGAAAAAATTGAGTTAAAAATTAATGAGTTAGTATGAACCAGAAATAATAATTCCTAATAACTACCAACTCCCCTGCAACGGCGCCAAAAACTTGTTGGGACTTCACCCTCGCGTGCAACCGCGTATATTTTGGAAATGGATATGTTTTAGGGAATGGATGCCCACGCGAGCTTGGTCTCATTTTAAATTTTATAAACCGCAAGTGCACGGCGCGTTGTAGCAAGCCGGCAAGTACGGGTCGATCCGCAGGGAATTATGTATTAAGTTTTATTGTTTAAGGTTCAACAAATAACAAATTGGTTGGTTTGTCACAAAAATAAAGAATACGAAAACAAAGAAAACAAGTTAAGAAAGAAATGGCCGTGGCTTTGGGTCGGATGGTCGAATCGCGACGATTCCTTCGATGCTCCTTTGATCATGAGTTGTCCGTTCTTGTGTCTATCCCGACGTGAAGCATGACTTGTCATGGCGGTTGCGAAGCACAAATCATAAAGTTGCCGATATTCGACGCAAAACACGAAAAGAGTCCGTTTTGTTCACTTACCGTTTGTATGTCCAAGCTTGAGGTATCAATACTAAGCTCAAGGGTTAGCAAGCATACGAAAACATTAAAAACACAAAGTAGCGATTGAGAGCAATTAGTTTTAGTATTAACTTTGCGAAGGGTTTGTGATAGTATAGGGTAAATGAAAACCGAGGGTTTGTCAAGCACTTGGTCACAAAATACCGTATCAAAACTTAGCAAATTTAATACCACATTGATTTTAACTTAAACATTGTGAAATGGGGAGAGCAAGTGAGTATGATATATGAAGAGGTTACAAAGTAACCATGGTTTCAAAATACCATATCGCATCAATAGATAAACAATCTTTAAGTTAGAATCATGTTAAGCACATTAAACTTAAACAAGAGGAGGAGGAAGGCAAGGTTTTTCATCTCACTTCCTTACCATTACCATCACCAAAGAAAGATTAGTTATACATAATAATAGCAAAAGAAAGCAAGTAAGGAAAAGAATGAAAGAAACAAAACAAAAGCAATATTATTAACACTTGATGAAATTGAGGTACAAGATATTGGTAACTTGTTCAACCTCCATAATAAAGCTCTCAAAAGAAAGCTTCAAGAGGGAAGATGAAGAAGAAACCATGTTAAAGCCCACACAACTCTCAAGCCTAAACCAAAAATAAAAGAAAACTATAGAAATAGAGTATATGTTACATGGATTCCTTGCTCAATATCTGTTCTGGTATTTATAGGCATCAAAATAGAATAAACAAACAATATAAAATGGGTGATGTGATGCCTATAAAGTGCCAGAAGAAAAATAGGGGAAAAAGCTAAGGGGACCGGTGTCGCCGGATTTTCTTGGGGTCTCGCCGGCCCAAATCCGAGCATATGGGCTCGTCTTGGCGTGGTGGACTTGTGTGCTCTCCACAATCACTCTGATGCTGTTTGATTTATCTTTTTAATCCTGGTTTGCATTCAGAGACTTGGAGGGAAACTTGATGCCAATATCACATCAAAACTTTTTGCATTTATTACCCATCACACCCACACATGTGCCCACTTGCATAAATTGTGCAAGGGCATCCCCCATATGGTCCATGTCAAAGAGCTAGTGTCACACATGTATTTGGACCAAAATTGTGTGCACACTTGTTTATTGCAAAAGAGCTCTTTGAATATCGGTCGGTTCTCTGTTCTAATTGCAGTGTCGGCTCCCAAACGTTATATCCGTGATTTTGAGTGTGTTTCCTTTATTTTATCACGAATACCTGTAATATGTAATTACTGAGAAGACACTGGTTAATAGCACCGATATATAACAAAATAGATAATGAATGAGCGGTATTAAAATGCAGTTTTCTGAGATGAACATGCAACAAGAAGGCATCGTTCATTTCTGAACTTTTCCTTTTATGTGTGTTCTGTATATTCAGAACTGTATTTTGATTTAGAACGTATATACCATTACATAATATACCAAACCCAATCAATACTTGATTTAGAAAAATGTTCATAATATTTTTCTCTAATGCAAAATTATATCCTTCTTTACTTAATAAAGAAACGGATATTATATTGCATATCACTGACGGTACGAAATAACAGTCGTTCAAAATCAATGTATTACCATTTGGTAATACTAGGTGATATTCGTCGACCGCTTCGGCAGCAACAATTACTCCATTCCCTACTCTGAGAGATATATCACCCTTTCCCAGTTCTCTACTTCTCTTTAACCCTTGTAATAGATTATAAATATGGGATCCTAATCTGGTATCTAATACCCAGGACGTAGAGCAGACTGAGAAACATTTCTCAATAACTAACACACCCGAAGAAGATGCATCAGAATGCTCTTTCTTCATTCGGGCTGCGTGGAAATCCTTGTATTCCCCTATCCGTTGCCCAGACTCATGACTTTCGTCATAAGATAGGGCGGAACCAATGTTCCCCAGCCCAGTATAATAAGCAGGTTCGGTCAATACTTCCATATTATTATCTTGATTAAGGGGTGACATGATCGCTACCAGAAGAGAGAGAGAAGAAAACACTTTAGCGTGCACTTTTGCAAAATTATATTGTTATTATCTTATCTAATTAGGATGGCTCCCACTATTTTTTATCAAATCTTCTTTCAAACCCTAAAAGGTAAGATTAGCCGGGATTAATTACACCCTACAAGTTCGCTAATTGGTCAGCCAGGCAGGTGTTGGTACTCCGAGAGAGTCTCCCCATGCTTTCGCATAGAACTAATTAAATAACCTCGTTTCCTTAGGGGGCATGACCCCGTTAACACCTTTCTTAGATACATACTGGATTAGCTAATTGTAAAGTGGAAAACTCTCCCAGGAGTAACACTTACTCGCAGTGGGTATCAGGATCCAACTATCATATAGAAAGTATGCAATCTCATTGCAAATTTCAACACTTGAAATTACCGATATATGTTTTTACCCCATGTGGTTTATGACCTTGACAAGGTCAACAAACTATAAACTGCAAGTCAAGTTCAACCCATCATTTCGTGATTGAATTAGACCCACCTGCACGACCCTTAACAAGGTCAACAAAGTCGTACGACTACCCTAATCCAATCGCATCAACATGTGGCAGAAAAGCACAATCAGCTGTCGAACACTACGTCTTGACAAGGTTAACAAATGTAGCACGAATATTAAATAGTACCAATTTGAAATGACGGAGTGCTATGACTGGTTTTGAAGAAAACCTTTAGCGTAATAAACTTGATATCGTTGTAGAATCTAGTGATTTGAAAAGGAGTGGTTTAAGCTCTGCTTTAAAATCGAGTGGTTTTCAAAACAAACCGAGTGGGTTATAGCATATGCTAGTTTTGCTAAAGAGGTCATTCATGGTGAAGGGATCTAGGCTCTTTCCTCATCGAATGAGGTGCTGGATATTCATAATTGAATTCTGCTATGCAAAGAAAGAACTAGAGCTACCTTTTTGAAAAATTTGATTCTACAAGATATTTTAGGTTTCTTTTCTTTTCATTAATCTTATTAATGACGTCCCATCATTTAAGTTTCCTAAACATTATAGAAGAAACGAAAATAAAACACACATATATGCCATCCGCATTCGCCACCGGGACCCGGGTCTTCACCGTAAGGTTACTTAATTTACAGTAGGACGGGATTAGGACTAGCGCGGATGCAAAACATATATAGTGTCTACTAGTATATCATATATATAAGTAGCATTCATCTCACGCAGTTATATAATCACATCACATCACAGAAATAGCAGAAGAAGATATATGAAATATAGGATATACTAGGAGGTCCGTGTTTTAGATTAAGCCAATAATGAAAAACACGGATTCCACGGTCATGATGAATAGCCAAGCCCACACCCCTGGACCCCTATGAGAGTGGCAAGTAACCTTGCCAATTCTAGAGTTAGACGACCGGTCTCGACTCCTCAAGATGGCCTTCCATTGGACTCTAGAACCCGGTTACTTGTGCTCCCCGCCTTGGATCTATCCTAATGTGGAAAAGTAAATAATATATATCAAATGGAGACAACAACCTCAACCCGGAAGTGTCCCAATAAAAGAATATTACATACAAATGTTTACATGAATGAAAATTGAAAAACTCATATCTCACGTAAAACCCCCCGGCTATTCAATCATGACGATCCAATATAACATATCAATAGCAACACAATAACATCACATGTTATCTAAGTAAATATGCATATCTCTAATGTCGTTGTTGTATAGCAACGAGATCGGGGATACTGCCACATATTAACTTACGGCCGCAGAAAAGAAATGAAAACTACAATAATTAGAATTCGCATCAACTTTAGACATAATAAACCCGGATTATCATATATTCCGAATTTCATGACTAACCCTATAAACTTTGCATTTAAGTCTTAAATTGAAAACACTTTTCAAAAATAAAGTCGGGCAATTCAACAAGATTCCTGATTAATGAGTTGAAGGCTCGTCGGGAATTTTAGTAGACCCGCACCCCTGAGGCCGTCAATGAAGTGCACTTAGGAGGAACACCGTAGCCGCGAGCATCCGAGTGGATACTTTTGGCCACGGGGTTCTCTTATAGTCACTTGGTCGGCGCTATATGGCGTGGCTATCTACTAGTGTCTCCCGGCGAATATTCGCATACGATTGCAACAGAGTTTCGATCCAAATCCAAACTCCGTGGTAATCCATCATTTCAGACTAAAATGCGAGATTTACATTTCGTTAACTAGTTTCGCAAAACTAATCAATGTGGATTCCAAAAATTGTATCATATATCCAAAGCTATCTAGACGATATTAAACATTTCGATCGATATTTCAAACACCACCAATTCACCGAGATCTCAACCACTTGAGTCTCATTAAAAATTTCCAGAAAGTCTAAAATGTCGTAATGAAGCAGCAGAAGAAAAATGAGTCACTAACCCCTTAAGTGGGCGGCGGAACTGCGCCAAAACATGGTTTAGGCTGCGGTTCCGCGGCTGCTTAGAGGAGTTAGGCTCTCATATTTCTTGTGGCTCTATAGAATTACCTACATAATTTTCTGAGAATTTTTAATTGTGAAAATATCAACTTTTGAAAAATGGACAGAAACTAGCCAAGTTTGGTGTTTAAAACTTCGATCGAACACTTTAACGTTATCTAGACTTCGCCTAAGTCTCTAGTTTGGCTCTGATACCATGAATTATGTCTTAGCATCTCTACTATGTTTCTACAAGTATCAAGTATACAATTTTAAAAAATCCAGAGTGCTAAGTATACTGAAAAAGAATCGAACTAGAGATTTAGGTTTTTAAAGTAAGCAAATAAGATTCTGTACTAAGTGAAATGAGTCTACAACCTTTGTAGTCTAGTTCTTCACTTTTAAAACTCCGAGTAGTAGTCTCTAGAACTCTTCTTGAGGCTCCACTTGAAGAAAGGATCGAGCTTGCTAGTTGTCTTCGTTGCCGAAGATGATCCACTTTGATGTCTCTCTCACTCAAGCCCACACTTCACTAATCAAGGTATTAGTGAAATTAAAACCCTAAACTAATGGGCTAGATTAGTGTAGGTTGATGAAGTAGGAGATTTTCTCACTCAAAATATTTTTCTCTTTTTTTTCTCAACTCAAGAAAATTCTAAAGAGAAGAGCAAGAAGAAGATGAGGATGAACTTGGATGAGTGAGAATGAACCATACTTATAAGATAAGATGTGCATGATAAATATCTTTGAAAAAAACAAGACTTGAAAATGAGTCATGGTTTCTACAAGCATCTTAAACCATGACTTGAAGATGAGTCAATGCTTCTACAAGCATCATAAGCCATGACTCATTTTTCTTTTGTTTTTATTCCAAAATGTTTATCATTATCTTTTCTCAATGTGATTCTCATACATCCATATTCCTTGTATCATCAACCATGATATATATATATATATATATATATATATATATATATATATATATATATCTCAAATATATAAATATATATCAAATTATTAAATCAACATTTGATTCAATAATCCAGTTATATCATATATAACCGACTAATATCATATATATATGTATATCAAAACATTAAATCAACACTTGATTCAATTATCCGGTTATATCACATATAGCCGGCTAATATTCAATATTAGTCATTAAATCAACACTTGATTCAATAATCCGGTTATATCATATATAACCGGCCAATATCAAATATATATATATATATATATATTAATCAAATCATTGAATCAACACTTGATTCAATAATCCGGTTATATCATATATAACCTGACTGATATCAAATATCGCTAACTTAGAATACGGTATCATATACACGTATTCAATCAAGCTCTTGCACATATCTCCAAACGTGCCCTACTTCGTTTTGCTTGAGCTAAGAAACCTCTATGCGGGATTCTAAAGACTCATCAATACGCCAGCAGTAGGTAATGATCACGTCAGATACCCATAAACCGTCAGCGGTACTAGCTAGACGTAACGGCTACCCAGGTATTGAACAAATAGAAGATCAACAAGCAAACTTGTTCAAACTCCCGTAGAGCCTATAAGCAACACTTACCGTACAGTCCGGTCTCTTTGTCTGATATGTCTCATATCGAGTCTGAGGGGTAGAATTGTCAGACCCCACTAACTCGATAAGTCATGCCGATGTGTAACCTGTAACCTATCGAGAAACTACTGATAAAACTTATCAGTAAATCTCATTAGCCCTGCCCAGGGACTTGCTGTTATAGCCAATCGAGCATATCGCAATATCAACTCCCAATACCGGGAGAGATGAAACCCTTCCTATCGCTCACTGCCTCCATGTAACTCGGGATTGTACCCAAAATCCATCTGTTTGCACGACTCTTTTGAGCCGTGGTAGGGAGAAAATTAAAGCACAGTGGGTGTAACAACCCTAAACTTTCTATACGAATTTTTTCAAAAAATACAGAAGGAATACCTAAGCCTGAGCACAAGTTATAAATTTGATTTGCTTTTGAACATCAAGAAAGCACTTGTAGCTCATTGGTAAAGCCTTACACTGCTGTGACATAGCCCCTGTGTTCAAATCCCCTCAGCCAAATATTATTTTTATTGATTTTTCATTTAAACTTTTAAAAGCTCAAAAGTTTGCAAGTGCACTTCATGTAAAATGAAAAGTCACAATAAAAACAAACATGTGGAAAATGTTATTTATACAGCCTAGGACACGTGGCCCCAATTCAAGCCCCATCCCCTCCAAAATGATCGGTGAGTTCGTGATTTGGGCTAGCACCATCGGTCTAAACTGTACCAAATGCTCACAAACTTTAACCCAAGCACCTCTTGGCCTACCCCACTACCACCATGATGTTTGATTTCTCTGCATTTATCTAGAGAATGATAAAGCCGCTCTTTAATCCATTTTAATGCACAATTTAATTCTATTCTTCATTACTCTAAACCCTAATTTACATATAAATACCACACTCTATTTCACCCCTCCTCATTCAGAATTTCCTCACAAAAAATCTCAAAAATTTCCAAGTCCTAAGTTGTGCAAGTGGAGTTAGCAAAGGGCGAAGTTCCGACGAAGTTTCGAGGAGCTTCCGGCGACGAACGACGCCCCGACGGTTCCAATAGCTTCCTCTCTATCTTCTCTTGTTCTATAGCTAGTAAGTCCCCTCTCCCCCTCTCTTTTCTATTCTAAATCTTTCATTCTTCAAAACTCGTCGGAAGCGAAGTTAATCCGACTTCCGATTCGTTTTTCCTTAAAAATTCCATTTTTTTCCTAAATAAAAAATACCATATTCTCTCATAAGGTTTAACAAACATATTTAAATACATTTGAATAAGTTTCATCTCAGTAGAATCTTTTATGCATTTTTTATAGCATTTATACAGTAAAATACCATATACTTTACATTTCAACATAATTACTTGTATTACCTTTAGAAAACTAACGAGGTAAGGACCTACCTCATCACAACACACATATCGGAGATAGCACGATTTAATTTTGAACAATATTTATGGGAATATTACGAGTTACAATAAATACCCTAAACTTACAAAACCGTTTTTTTAAAAAAAGAGTGTTAATCAATTCCTTACAAATACGCCTCTACAACCCACTTTTGGAGACCCCGTTCGGGATAGTGCGGATTATCGCATGTTCTCGGGCCTAGTAGAGCGAGATGCAGACCTCCGAAAGGAGCATTCGATCTCGATGGAATTTTAATGCATTTTTTCTTTAGAAAATGAGATTTCTACAAGAAAATAAACAAAATTATTTTCATTAAATATATATATATATATATATATATATTATCAAAATATCTATTTTAATTATATAAATATTCCAAGTTTTCTAAATCAAAGGAATCACCATTACATGAAAATACCATCTAAATACAAAACAAATTCAGTATTTTAAGAAAATACCATATGCTATGAAAACTAGATTCTATTCACTTGAAATTTCACTTCTATAAAACATACAACTATGAAAACCCTAAAGACGATAATTAAATACTTGAGGTGTATTTTGAAATTATACCAAAACTATTTTTACATAAAAACCCCTCAAGTTATACTAAATTACAATAAGGACCCTAGTAAATATAGGTTTAAGCGGGACCGGTCTCTTAAGCCTCAGGGAGCCGGAGAATATGGGTGCTTGCCTATCTAAAGTAGACAATCTAACAAACGGTGTTATCAATACGCTAATTGCCCTTGAAAAAGACACAAATCCTGCCGTCCATGTGCAGCAGTTACCGATAACATCAAAACAATCAGGACTTCAATTCTGTTTAAAAGTCTGACTCAGTTCGAGTCATGGTCAAACCTGAAATCAATCTGATTTGAATGTGATTCAAGTATAAACTACAACACAATATAAATCCACGAATCAGTCTATTCAATCTATATCAATCTATATTGACCGAACCGAACCATGGATATACTCCTTTTACATGACTATCTATTTACATCCATTCCATTTACTGATATCATAGTTTCAGCAAGTCTTCCATTTACCACAGACAATACAATACAATCAATACAAACAATACAAGCAATACAAAAAACATCGCGGGGTTTATAAAGGGGTAGACTGGTACGGAATATGTTGAAGGTGGCACGAGGTGGTCACTTAAGACGTAATTATATCCATACCGTTGTTCCGTGGTATTTTCGACGGAGCCTTATACTACGGGTTACCAAAGTCCACGGTGTAAATTGGACTCCTCTCGTATACACTGGCATTTCTGTACCTAGCTACAAACAACAACGTTAACAATATAATCAAACATTAATAGTCATATTCTCTTCTGTCTATTCTATCTCTACTCATCTGTTGAACTTACCGAGCGATTGTTCGCCGATGACATTCCTATTTCTCTTCTTCTTTGGAATGTTGTCAGGTGGATCGGACGCACTAGAGCTCGAGACTAGCCAGGAGCATTTGGAGCAGTACACTGAAAACCCGGAGCATTAGACTTTACTTGTACATATTATTTTCATTTCAGTTCATGACATTGTTTAGGCATCGCTTTCTACTAATGTATTTACATTTCAGTTGTACCTGTAAAAGAATGTTTAATAAATAAAGTTGTTGTTCATTTACATTCATGTCTCTTATATACATTTACTTTATATTGCTTAGATACGCTAAGCGTGTTTACTTCTGAGTAAATACATAGCGAGCATTGTCGCGTCCCCCTGCCGTACACCGGGAAGCGGGGTGTAACAGGCACATTTGATACCGACTGCTGAGATCAGGTCCAGACGATTTCAGTAAGGGTTGGACCAGGAAATCCAAGCTGCCTTAGCTACAGGAGATTTCCCAACCCATGATTTGGTTTTGAAAGCTGCCCGAATATACGAGGCAGTAGTGAAGAGGAAGGGCAGACCCCAATCTCTAGAGTGAAGTGCCCTGCCACTCAGATGGCAGGAGGAGCCTCTTTAAGGCCATCGTTTGAACCTAAGAGACCAGAAGAAACCAATAACCAGCCAAGTCCAGATTTTTGCTTCTACTGCAAAAGGGATGGCCACTTGTGGAAGGACTGTAGGTGCGTAAAAGGCCTGTGCTTCGTTTGTGGCGCATCCAATCATGGAATTGGAACATGTCCTTATAGACGCGACACAGTTTCAACTCACAACACATACCCGCAGCGGCCAGCTATCCAGGCTCCTGCACCTTGTCTTGCACTCCCAGCTCCACCTCCATGTCCACCTCCTGCACAGCTTAATCGCCAATTCCAACAGGCACTGAGGAACATGCCTTGAGGGCAGAGAAACAAGCCCTAAGGACAAAGGAATGTGCCTCCAGCAAGGAGGAATGTACCCCGGCGTCAGGCTTTCACATTAGCAGCCGTAGAAACCGAGACTGTAGACCAAGGTAACCTTGGTAATTCCTTCACATCTTTTTCAATCTTACCAAAACTTTTACATTCCTTCGTTCTTCCAAATATTTTTCATGCACTATCAATAATTCTATCACTAAATTGCTTTGAATCTATTACACTTTTCTTCTACAAATTTCGAGGACGAAATTTTTATAAGGAGGGTAGAATGTAACAACCCTAAAGTTTCTGTACGAATTTTTTCAAAAAATACAGAAGGAATACCTAAACCTGAGCACAAGTTATAAATTTGATTTACTTTTGAACAGCAAGAAAGCACTTGTAGCTCATTGATAAAGCCTTGCACTGTTGTGACATAGCCCATGTATTCAAATCCCCTCAACCACATATTGTTTTTATTGATTTTTCTTTTAAACTTTTAAAAGATCAAAGGTTTGCACATGCACTGCACGTAAAATGAAAAGTCACAATAAAAATAAACATGTGAAAAATGTTATTTATACAGCCTAGGACACGTGGTCCCAATTCAAGCCCCATCCCCTCCAAGATGACCGGTGAGATCGTGATTTGGGCCGGCACCATCGGTCCAAACCATACCAAATGCTCCCAAACTTAACCCTAGCACCCCTTGGCCTACCCCACTACCCCCATGTTATTTGATTTCTCTGCATTTATCCAGAGAATGATAAATCCCCTCTTTAATCCATTTTTAATGCACATTTTAATTCTATTATTCATTACTCTAAACCCTAATTTTCCCTATAAATACCAGACTCTATTTCACCCCTCCTCATTTAGAATTTCCTCACAAAAACTCTAAAAAATTTCCAAGTCCTAAGTTGTGCAGGTGGAGTTAGCAAAAGGCGTAGTTCCGACGAAGTTTCGAGAAAATTCCGGCGATGAAACGACGCTCCGACGGTTCCAATAGTTTCCTCTCTCTCTTCTCTTGTTCTATAGCTAGTAAGTCCCCTTTCCCTCTCTCTTTTCTATTCTAAAACTTTCATTCTTCAAAACTCGTCGGAAGCAGAGTTAATCCGACTTCCAATTCGTTTTTCCTTAAAAATTCCATTCTTTTAAATAACAAATACCATATTCTCTCATCAGGTTTAACAAACATATTTAAATACATTTGAACAAGTTTCATCTCAAAAGAATCTTTTATACAATTTTTATAGTATTTATACGGTAAAATACCATATACTTTACATTTCAACATAATTACTTGTATTACCTTTAGAAAACTCACGAGTTAAGGACCTACCTCATCACAACACACATATTGGACGTAGCACGATTTACTTTTGAACAATATTTGTAGGAATATTACGAGTTACAATAAATACCCTAAACTTACAAAACCATTTCTTTAAAAAGAGTGTTAATCAATTTCTTGCAATTACGCCTCTACAACCCATTTTGGGGAACCCCGATTGGGATGATACGGGTTATCGCACATCCTCGGGCCTAATAGAGCGAGATGCAGACCTCCGCAAGGAGCATTCGATCTCGATGGAATTTTTAATGCTATTTTTAAGAAAATGAGATTTCTACAAAATAATAAAATTTATTTTTATTAAATATATAAATATATATATGAGTATTATCATAAGATCTATTTTAAATATATTATACAAATATTCCATGTTTTCTAAATCAAAGGAATCACCATTACATGAAACGACCATCCAAATTCAATACAAATTCCAGCATTTCAGTAAAATACCATATACAATGAAAACTAGGTTCTACTCACTAGAAATTTCACTTTTATAAAATATACATCTATGACCCTAAAGACGATAATTAAATATTTGAGGTGTATTTTGAAACTATATCAAACTATTTTTACATAAACTCACCTCAAGTTATACTAATTTACAATAAGCACTCTAGTAAACATAGATTTAAGCGGGACCAATTCTCTTGAGCTTCGGGAAGCCGGAGAATGTGGGTGCTTGCCTATCTAAAGTAGACAATCTAACAACGGGTTATCAACATGGTAATTGTCTTGGAAAATGACACAAATCCTTCCGTCCATGTGCAGCAGTTACCGATAATATCAAAACTAATTCAGGACTGCAATTTCTTTACAAAACTTCTGACTCAGACCGAGTCTCAATCTAATCAATCTGACTTGAATATGATTCAAGTATAAACTACAATTTAACATGAATCTATTTATTCAATCTATATTGACCGAACCGAACCATGGATATACTCCGTTTACATGACTATCCAATTATATTCATTCCGTTTACTGATATCATGGTTTCGGCAAATCATCCATCTATTATACAAACAATACAATCAATACAAAAGACATTACGGGGTTTTAAAGAGGTAGACCGGTATGGAACATGTTAAAGGTGGCACGAGGTGGTCACTAAAGACGTAATTACATCCATGCCGTTGTTCCGTGGTATTTTCAACGGAGCCTTGTACTACGGGTTACCAAAGTCCACGGTGTAAGTTGGACTCCTCTCATATATACTGGCATATTCTGTACCAAGCTACAAACAACTATGTTAAAATTATAATCAAACATCACCAGTTTTACTCTCTTTCTGTCTATTCTATCTCCACTCATCCTTGGGACTTACCGAGCGATTGTTCGCTGACGACATTCCTATTTCTCTTCTTCTTTGGAATGTTGTCAGGAGGACCCAACTCTTAGGAGCTCGAGGCCAGCTAGGAGCACTTAGAGCAGACTCCTGAGCAGTACCCTGAAGACCCCGAGCTATAGTCACTTGTACATATTTTCATTTCAGTTCATGCCATTGTTTAGGCATTGCCAGACTTGTATTTACATTTCTAGTTGCACCTGTAAAAGAATGTTTAATAAATAAAGTTGTTGTTCATTTATATTCCTGCCTCTTGTATACTTTTACTCTATATTGCTTAGATACTCTTAGCGTGTTTATTTCGGAGTGAATACGTAGCGGGCATCGCCGCGTCCCCTCCTCGTACACCGGGAAGCGGGGCGTGATAGGTTTTGTTGGTGGCTTATGCAGGTCAGCGTATGGACATACAGGTCAGCTATGCATGGACATGCGGGTCAATTCTTTATGAAGTCCTAAGCAATATAACACAAAAATCAACAACTAAAAATATACTTTACATTTCATATTTCTTGAATCTTACAATTTCATATACATTGAACCTGTCCTAACCCAAAATTTTCTTTTAAGGTTATAGATTCTCCAAACAAAACCAGTACTAATTGTAGGGTTCCTAGGCACACTAAGGAGGTCTCACAAGACATCAACCATGCCAATTTCAAATTTTACAAGTGCCGAGAAACCCTAATACGGATCGTTAACTAGAATTTTAGGCGAAACAACAAGCTACTAAACTACTTTAGTGCTAAGTGAACGAAAATACAACCTTTGTAGATCCGGTCCTCCACCTCCATAGCTCTGTGATGAAGTCCCCTCGCTGCGATCATCGGATCCCGGGCTCTAGCGTCGGCTTCATCGGAGAAATGGGCGGGCTAGGTCGTCGACTTCGATGCCGAAGATGATCTACGTCGAGGCAACACAAGATCAAGCTCCAACTTCACCAAGACATGAAACTTGTGAAGAAAACACCCTATACTACTTGGCAAGTGGTAGAGGATGAAGAAATAGGAAGTGGGTTCACTTTAGAATTGGATTTCTCACTCTTTTTCACTAGTTGCCATTGATGGAGGCAAGCCTTCTTCATGAAGAAGAAGAAGAAGATAATAATAATAATATGATAAGTATTTCTATTATAAGAAATAATATGATACTTATCATAATAGTAACCATAGTTAGGTGTAGAGAATAAATCATGGTTAGGTTGAATGGTTAGGGTTAAGCATAAGACAACTTGTTCAAAGCTTCAAGAAGCTTCAACAAGCAAACAAAGAAAGCCACCATTTTTCTCTTTATCATTTCAAAAAGAATAATAAATAAATAAATAGATAATAAAATGAAAACCCTAACCATTACACAACCATGGTTTAATCTTCACACAAACCCAAGTGAGCATGTATCATCAAACATGATACAAACAAGTGCACAAAAGTATATCATATATACAATGTGCATATCAAGTGAGAAAATCCATTTAAAGTGAACCAATACTAGTTAATGCAAAATAATATATCAAATATATAAATATGCATTAAATCATTAAATCAATACTTGATTTAACGATCCGGTCATATCGCATATAACCGACTAATATCCAATGTATCGGCTTATCGAATCAATTCTTGATTCGATAACTTGGTTATATCGCATACAACCATTCGACACATTCATCGCGAGAATGAAATACGGTATCACATACACGCATTATTCTCGGTCCCGCACATATCTCATATGCACTCCTATTTCGTTTCGCTTGAGCCAGGAAACCTCTGTGTAGGACTCTAAAGACTCGTCAATACGCCGGCAGCAGATGATGATCATATCAAGCACCCACAAGCCGCAAGCGGTCTGCTAAACGTAACGGCCACCCGGGTATTGAGCGATCAGAAGATCGATGAGCAAGCCCGCTCATACTCCTGTGAATCCAACCAGCAACACTTACCGTACAGTCCGGTCTCGTCGTCTGATATGTCGCATATCTCGCCTAGGGGTGGTAAACGTCAAACCCCAATAGCTCGATAAGTCGTGTCGATATGAGGTCTATAACAGCTCGAGAAACTACTGGTAACACTTACCAGTATATCTCAGCAACCCTGGCCAGGGATTTCCGGTTATAGCCAATCGAACACAGCGCAACATCAACTCCCTATACCGGGAGAGACGGATCCCCTCCTATCGCTCATTGCCTCCATGTGATTCGGGACTGTACCCAAAAACCACCGTTTTGCACGCCCTCTTGGACGTGGTAAGGTGGAAATCAAAGCACAGTGGGAACTACACAAGACTCTATGACGATCTCGGGTCTACAGACTAACCTGTACCAGTGTCACCAGAGAACTGCCATCTGACGTAAGGTATAATACCATCTGGGAGTTCTCGGCGAGTCCGTCCAGTGTACCCAGTCTCCACTGAGCACCCGTATATCATCTCTGATGTCAAACACCAATGGATATGGGATCATCCATCGCCCATCTGTATGGGTCGAGAAGGTATACGTTAGTCTACTCTGGTATATCGATGCCCCGTCTCGATACACCCACGACTAGGGACCTTGAAAGATGTACTTATGAACTACCATGTCCCCACTAGTATGATCCGCATCATAGTCCAGGTAGTCAAGTATACATCCTAAGGGCTTTACCAACATGTAACAGAGAGACAATCAGTATACACGTTAAGGTAAAGAGTAACCAGATAGCATACTATCATGTCGAGCAAGAAAGTCCTCCCTATATATGTCCCAGCATCCACTACAATATACATCCTATGTATAGCAATGGCCACTAGGGCATACATATAACTAACAATCTCCCACTTGCACTAGGGTCATCTGATAGCAGTGGTTGAAGTATCTCATACTCAACCATCCCATAAAAGTCTCTCTCTGGGAAAAGGCCTTTGTGAGTGGATCCGCCGTGTTGTTCTCTGAGTCTGTTCTCCTAACCTCGATCACCCTGGAGATCAACCATCTCCATGATCAGGTGATACTGCCTTAGATTATGTCTGGGTCACTGATGGGACCGGGGTTCCCGGGCCAAAGCCACACTTCCATTGTCACACAATGGTAGGAACCTAGTTCATCTCATGAACCAATATACATCCAGACTGCCTCTTTGGTAGCATCTTAAGTAGCGATGTATCCTGCCTTTATCGTCTAGTTAGCCACGATATCTAGCTTGGAACTCTTCCAACATACCGTCCCTTTACTGAGGGTAAAGACAATGCCTGTGACTGACTTTCAGTCGTCTTTATCAGCCTGGAACACTTCCAGTGATTTTCCCCAGGATCAACTGATACCATCTCACTACAGCTATTGAGTATTCTAACACCCAAATAACATCTATCTCATAGATGAAAACTCAGGATTTAGGAGGTATCACTTTGATCTTATATGGAGAATCATTGTGATAAGCGGAGATTGATCGAGCGTAGCATAGGAAACTTTCTTCCCTATCAAGAGTATGTCATCCACGTACTCTACGAGAATCGCCACTATACTCCCTACTACTTTTTTGTTTATACAAGGTTCATCTACCATTTTGATGATGTCAAACTCTTTGACTAATCCATCAAAACAGATGTTCCAACTCCGCGATGCCTGCTTTATCCTATAAAGCATCTTGCACACGTTTCCGCTGCTCCCACTGTCTACGAGGCCCTCTGGCTGTGTACTTATAGACGCTCTCTTCCAAAATATTATTTAGAAAAGCAGTCATGACACCCAACCACCAGATATCGTAGTCATGGTATGTAACCGTGACAAGTAGGATCTGGATGGACTTAAGCATAGCCACTGGAAAAGGTTTCATCATTATCCCCGCCTGGTCGATGACGAAAACCTTTAACAAGTCTAGCTTTGAAAGTCTCAACTTTTCCAACTACACCAAGTAATCTTCTCAAGATACACTTGTTCCTGATGGGGATTTAACCCTTCAGATATAGCAGCCAAAGTCCATACTTTGCTGGTGTATAAGGATTCCATCTCAAATTGCTAAGCATCCAGCTATTCTTACAGAGTCCCACTCCTGATGGCCAGCTCGAAACTAGTTGGGTCATCATCTCATGATGCAATCCTCGCTCCCACTGTTATAGAGAAACCGAAGTATCTCTCAGGTGGGTGAGGAACCCTAGTAGATCGGCGGAGAGGCTGAGGTTCGTTGGAATCTACTGAATCCTTTGGTTCTACCAAATCATCTGCTGTAGTTTGCATAGCTGGAACATTTCCAGTTCTACATAACAGACCTTGCCTCGAGCTTGTCCGGATTTTGCTTTTAGACATAGGCCGGACAACCCCAAATCTCAACTAGCTTAAGACATGGGCTCTTCCCATACCATATCTCATATGGAGTGGTAGGCTGTGATCTGATTCAAACCCTATTCAATAGGTATGCAGCTTCTCAAGCACATAACTCCCAAAAGGAAACAGGTAACTCAGTATTACTCATCATAGAGCGCACCATATCGGATGGGGTGCGATTGCTCCGCCCCGATATACCATCGTGCTATGGTGTATACGGAGGAGTAATGCTGAGAGAGAATCTCATTCTCCTTTAGAATAGGCCAAGAATTCCGTGCTCAAGTATTCTCCTTCTGGATCTCATCAAAGGACATAATACTTATACCCGTATTTTGGTTCTCTACTTCTAACTTATATTCTGTGAATATCTCAAAAGGTTCGGACTTGTGTTTCAACAGGAACATAGGCTGAATCTCGAAAGATCATCAGAGAATGTAATGAAGTACAAAGAACCAGTCTTGGCATGTGTAGACAGGGGACCTACATACATCAACATGTATCATCCCAAGAGTTCACTAACTCTTTCTCTGTTTCCTATAAACAGAGCTATGGTCATCTTATCTTTGTGACATGACTGGCAAGTTTCATAAGATGTAAATTCAAACTGATTTAAAATTGCATCTTTATGTAACTTCAGCTAGTCGGGTCGCATTGATATGACCTAGTCTACAATACCTTAAGAAGAATTCGTTCATTTCTGAACTCTTCCTCTTATGTGTGTTCCATATACTAAGAACTGTAGTTTGATTTAGAACATCAATACTTTTAGATAACGTGCCTGAACCGATCAACTTTTGATATAGGAAATGTTCAAAACATTATCCAACAATACAAAATTTTATCATTTCTTTACTAATAAAAAGACTGATATGATTTTTTATATCAGGTTCGGTATCTAATAACATTCGTTCAGAATCAATGTATTTGTAATACAGGGTGACAGTGACCAACAGACTTGGCTGCAACACTTGCCCCGTTTTCTGCCTCATGAAACTTATCACCCGTTCTCAGTTCTCTATCTATCTATAGCCCTATGTAACAGATTACATATCAGGGATCCTGATCTGGTATCACATACCTAGGACGTAAAGAATATTGAGAAACAGTTCTGTGTAATGAACACACCCGAAAATGATGCATCATATGCACTTTCCTCGTTTGGGCGGCACGGGAAATCTGGTATTCTCCAATTTCCTGCTCTGTCTTATAACAATTATAAGTTGGAGCGGGACCAACGTTCCCCAGCTCAGTATAACAAGCGGGTTCAGTCAATTATCCGTATTATTATCTTGATTAAGGCGTGATATGGTCGCTACCTGGAGAGAGAGAAGAAAACACTCAGCGTATGCTCTTGCAAGATCAGAATGGTTATTATTTTATCTAATCAGGATGGCTCCCACTGTTTTAATCAAATCTTCCTTCAAACCCTAAAAGGAAAGACTAGCCGGGATTAATTACACACTACAAGTTCGCCAATCTTTCAGCCAGGACAGTGTCGGTACTTTGAGGGAGGTCTCCTGTGCTTTCGCACGAACCTAATTAATGTAAACCTCGTTTTCCCAGAGGCGTAACCCCGTTGACACCTTTCTAGACACTTACTTGATCGGCTAATTGTAATGTGTAAAACTCTCCCAGGAGTAACAATTACTCGCAGTGGGTATCGGGATCCAACTATCTCATAAAAGGTATGCAATCTCATTGCAAATTTCAACACTTGAAATTCCCGATAATATTTTGCCCCTAGCGTCCTATGACCTTGACGCAGGCCAACAAACCATAGTCCGCTAGTCAAGTTCAACCCGTCATTTCCTGATTGAATTAAACCCATCCGCACGACCCTTGATGCAGGCCAACAAAGTCGCACGACTACCCTAATCCAATCTGCATCATATGCATAAGCAGATAAATACTAGTCAGCTACCGCACACTACGCCTTGACGCAGGCCAACAAACGTAGCATGAATACTAACTACCACTTATCTGAAATGACGGAGGGCTATGACAGGTTTTTCTGAAAACCTATTGCGTAATGAACTTGATATCGTTGTAGAATCAAATGATTTTGAAATGGAGTGTTTTTGAGGCTTTTCTAGTTTTGCTAAAGGGGTCACTCCCGGTGAAGGGATCGTCGGCCCTTTCCTCGTCGAATGAGGTGTGGGATATATCATATATATCACTGTGCAAAGCAAAAACTCTTAAAAGCAATCAAAAAACAAACCGAGTGTGTAGCATTTGCCAGTTATTGCTAAAGGAGTCACTCCCGGAGAAGGGATCTCGGTCCTTTCCTTATCGAATAAGGTGCAGGATATATCATATACACCGCTGTGCAAAGCAAGAACTGTAGCTACCTGTTTTAATTTTGAAATTCGATTCTACACCATCTTAGGTTTCTTTTATTTCATTAATCTCATTAATGAAGTCCCATCATTTAAGTCACCTAAAACATCACAGATAAATACGACGTACACTTATGCCATCCGTGTTCGCCTCGATGTCCCCTCGTGCACCGTTAGGTTAGGTAACTAACGGCAGAGCGGGGCAGTGCTAGCGCGGGTGTAAAACATAAGTAACGCCTATATAATATATCATATATACTATATGATGTATCTATCACAGAACATCACATGATCACATCACAGATATCGCAGCAGAAGAATCATATGAAACATTGGATTTACTAGGACGTCCGTGTTTTCAATACGAGCCAATATAAAACACGGATTCCACGGTCGCGATGGATAGCCAAACCCACACCCCTAGACCCCTACGAGAGCGGAAAGCAACCCTACCAATTCTAGAGTTAGGAGACCCGGACTCGACTCCTCGAGTTGGTCTCCCACTGGACTCCAGAACCCGGTTACTTGTGCTTTCCTCCTTGGGTCTATCCCAGTGCGGAAAAGTAAATAATATACAAAAGGTGACATCTTCCGCAACCTGAAAGTGCCCCAATAAAAGAATATTACATACAAGTTTTTACATGAATGAAAAAGAAAAATACTCATCTCACATTAAAAAAACCCCGGCTATTCGAACACGACGATCTAATATAACATATCCAGCAACACATAACATCACATGTCATCAACGTAAGTAAATATGCGCATCCCAATTGTCGTTGACATATAGCAACGAAACCGGCGATATCACATATTACACTTACGGTCACAGAAAAAAAAAGTGTAAAACTACAACAGTTGGAATCCGCAACCTGCATAGACATCGCATGCCTAATCAAATGAATTCCCTAGACATCGCATGCCTAACAATTATAAACCCCGCATTTTAGTCTCTTTATCGAAAACTCTTTTCAATATCAAGTCGGGCAATTAAAAAAGATTCCCGACATCCTGATCGAATGCTCGTCGCAAACTTTAGTAGGCGGCCGCACCCCCGATGCCATCGACGAAGTGCACTAAGGCGGAACACCGCTTCCGCGAGCACTCGAACAGATGCTTTCGGCGACGGTGTTCTCCTACAGTCACTTGGTCGGGGCTATGGAGTGAGATTGTCTATTAAGTTTACCCGGCGAGTATCCGCGTACGCTACGTGATTGCGACGGACTTTTGATCACATCAAAATTCCGTGGCAACCGATCAAGTGAGACTAAAGTGCTATGTTTATAACATTCATATTAGTTATCTCATAACAACTTGTGAATTCCAATTATTGTATCACATTCTGGATAAACAGAAAATGTTAAACTTTCCGATCGAACAGTCAAACACCCAAGTTTTCCCGAAACAGCTCAACACATGAAACAAGTTTATAAACATCCAGTTCATGCCTCAGTACCAACGGTCCAGCCGTAGAAGGGTCAAGCCAACGCCTCACATGTGGCACGCCGTACTGCCCCAAACCCTAAGGTTCAAAGGGCAGTTCAAGACGGTCACATAATCGAGTTAAGGTTTGTTGTCTTTTAGAGGGACCGTCGCGTTACTTGCACTACTTAGAACGTCTTTAAACCACGGAAAAATCCAACACTTGGAAATTTCCCGACAGGGGAAAAATTGGGTATTTTTATCCGGTCGAACTTTTTAACATATTCAAAAATTACCCGGAAAAACACAGAGACAAAATTAGACAATCTGATCGAAAACATCGAGTCCCCAATACAACCCAGAAAACTCAACTCTTGAGTTCAAATTAAAAATTCCCAGAAAAACCAACACTGCAAAATAGGAATTACTGTGCAAACTTCAACTCAAGAAGAGACTAAACGGCCGCGGAACCGCTGCATTAGCCATGCTAATGCCGCGGTTCCGCCGCGCTTTGATGGATTCAGGTGCTCGGGCTTCTCAGTAATTCTTAGAATCTCCTGCTGGTGTTTCTGCATATTTTTAATCTGGAAAAAACCCAGTTTTTGAAAAAAGTCCAGAGAGCATGTTTGTGTTAGGGTTTCGGTTCGATCGGACTTCTAACTCCGTCTACGCATCGCCTGAGACTCTAGCTAGGCTCTGATACCACTGTAGGGTTCCTAGGCACACTAAGGAGGTCTCACAAGACATCAACCATGCCAATTTCAAATTTTACAAGTGCCGAGAAACCCTAATACGGATCGTTAACTAGAATTTTAGGCGAAACAACAAGCTACTAAACTACTTTAGTGCTAAGTGAACGGAAATACAACCTTTGTAGATCCGGTCTTCCACCTCCATAGCTCCGTGATGAAGTCCCCTCGTTGCGATCATCGGATCCCGGGCTCTAGCGTCGGCTTCATCGGAGAAATGGGCGGGCTAGGTCGTCGACTTCGATGCCGAAGATGATCTACGTCGAGGCAACACAAGATCAAGCTCCAACTTCACCAAGACATGAAACTTGTGAAGAAAACACCCTATACTACTTGGCAAGTGGTAGAGGATGAAGAAATAGGAAGTGGGTTCACTTTAGAATTGGATTTCTCATTCTTTTTCACTAGTTGCCATTGATAGAGGCAAGCCTTCTTCATGAAGAAGAAGAAGAAGATAATAATAATAATATGATAAGTATTTCTATTATAAGAAATAATATGATACTTATCATAATAGTAACCATAGTTAGGTGTAGAGAATAAATCATGGTTAGGTTGAATGGTCAGGGTTAAGCATAAGACAAAGATGGTGGACTTGTTCAAAGCTTCAAGAAGCTTCAACAAGCAAACAAAGAAAGCCACCATTTTTCTCTTTATCATTTCAAAAAGAATAATAAATAAATAAATAGATAATAAAATGAAAACCCTAACCATTACGCAACCATGGTTTAATCTTCACACAAACCCAAGTGAGCATGTATCATCAAGCATGATACAAACAAGTGCACAAAAGTATATCACATATACAATGTGCATATCAAGTGAGAAAATCCATTTAAAGTGAACCAATACTAGTTAATGCAAAGTAATATATCAAATATATAAATATGCATTAAATCATTAAATCAATACTTGATTTAACGATCCGGTCATATCGCATATAACCGACTAATATCCAATGTATCGGCTTATCGAATCAATCCTTGATTCGATAACTTGGTTATATCGCATACAACCATTCGACACATTCATCGCGAGAATGAAATACGGTATCACATACACGCATTATTCTCGGTCCCGCACATATCTCATATGCGCTCCTATTTCGTTTCGCTTGAGCCAGGAAACCTCTGTGTAGGACTCTAAAGACTCGTCAATACGCCGGCAGCAGATGATGATCATATCAAGCACCCACAAGCCGCAAGCGGTCTGCTAAACGTAACGGCCACCCGGGTATTGAGCGATCAGAAGATCGACGAGCAAGCCCGCTCATACTCCTGTGAATCCAACCAGCAACACTTATCGTACAGTCCGGTCTCGTCGTCTGATATGTCGCATATCTCGCCTAGGGGTGGTAAACGTCAGACCCCAATAGCTCGATAAGTCGTGTCGATATGAGGTCTATAACAGTTCGAGAAACTACTGGTAACACTTACCAGTATATCTCAGCAACCCTGGCCAGGGATTTCCGGTTATAGCCAATCGAACACAGCGCAACATCAACTCCCTATACCGGGAGAGACGAATCCCCTCCTATCGCTCATTGCCTCCATGTGATTCGGGACTGTACCCAAAAACCACCGTTTTGCATGCCCTCTTGGACGGGGTAAGGTGGAAATCAAAGCACAGTGGGAACTACACAAGACTCTATGACGATCTCGGGTCTACAGACTAACCTGTACCAGTGTCACCAGAGAACTGCCATCTGACGTAAGGTATAATACCATCTGGGAGTTCTCGGCGAGTCCGTCCAGTGTACCCAGTCTCCACTGAGCACCCGTATATCATCTCTGATGTCAAACACCAATGGATATGGGATCATCCATCGCCCATCTGTATGGGTCGAGAAGGTATACGCTGGTCTACTCTGGTATATCGATGCCCCGTCTCGATACACCCACGACTAGGGACCTTGAAGGATGTACTTATGGACTACCATGTCCCCACTAGTATGATCCGCATCATAGTCCAGGTAGTCAAGTATACATCCTAAGGGCTTTACCAACATGTAACAGAGAGACAATCAGTATACACGTTAAGGTAAAGAGTAACCAGATAGCATACTATCATGTCGAGCAAGAAAGTCCTCCCTATATATGTCCCAGCATCCACTATAATATACATCCTATGTATAGCAATGGCCTCTAGGGCATACATATAACTAACACTAATTTCAACAACACTCCACCACCTCTATCGCTTACGCCTACCGTCGCTGATCCAATCAATGAGCAGACAGTACTGCTTGAGGCAATCCATAGCCTCCTGGAAGGACAGCAACAGCAGACTACTATTCTAATGAACCGTCCAGAAGCGGAAGCGCCCGGAGTAAAGCAATTCCGGGTATTGCACCCAAAACAATTTTCAGAAAAGAGAGCCCTCTAGAAGCTGAGAGATGGGCTCAAAGTATTGAGGATGATCTGGCAGTGGCACAAGTGCCAGAGATCGCTTGGGTTCGAGTTGCAAAGATGCAACTCACTGACAATGCACGAGTTTGGTGGAAGGCGGAAGAAAGCCGCCTTGACCAACCTATCGAATGGAGGATTTTTCACGACATATTCGACGCGAAATACTTCCTAGAGACTGCCCGATTTGATATGGAACAGTAGTTCATTCACCTACAACAGGGTTCTATGTGGACCAAATCAGTAGATAAATATGATGCTTAGTTTACCATGCTCAGCAGGTAAGATATATCTCAATATTCGATTTTATATCATATACTACATAGCTAACACAAGACCGCAATAGGTTCATGACACTGTAACAACCCTAAACTTTCTGTACTGAATTTTTTCAAAAATACATAAAGGAATACCTGAGCCTGAGCACAAGTTATAAGTTTAATTTGCTTTTGAACAGTAGGAAAGAGCTTGTAGCTCATTGGTAAGACCTTGCACTGCTGAGACATAGTACCTGAGTTCAAATCCCATCAGCCACATATTATTTTTATTGTATTTTCTTTTAATCTTTTAGAAGCCCAAGGGTTTACACGTGCACTACACGTAAACTGAAGAGACACAGAATAAACAAACACATGGAAAATAGCATTTACACAGACCCCAACACGTGGCAAAATCCCAAGCACTCACCGACAGAAATGGACCGGCGAGAAGTTTTATTATACCGGTACAGCCGGGCCCCCCGTACCCAATGCTCCCCAAAATTTCCCCTCTGCACCTCTTGGCCTGCCCCATTTCCCCTAGACTGTTTGTATTCTCTGCAATTATCTAAAGAATTAAAATACCCTCTTTAAATCCATTTTTAATACAAATTTTAATTCTACAATTCAATACACTAAACCCTAGTTTTCCCTATAAATACCACACCATATTTCACCCCTCCTCATTAAGAATTCTCTGTCAAAACTCTCAAAAACTTTCAAGTCCTAATAGTATGCAAGTGGAGTTAGCAAAGGGCGAACTTTCGAGGAGATTCCGGCGACGAAACGACATCCCGACACTTCTCTAGCCTTCCCCTCTCTCTCCTCTAGTTCAAAATCCAGTAAGTCCCCTCCCTCCCCTCTTGTTCTTCTTTAAAAACATTCACTTCTAAAACCCGACGAAAGCGGAGTTAATCCGACTTCCAATTCGGTTTTTCTTTAAAAAGGTTATTTTTCTTAAACAATCAATACCATACTCTCATATAATGTTTAACAAACATTAACAAACATATTTAAATAAGTTTCATTCCAAAAGAATCTCTATTGCAACTTTTATCGTATTTTTACGGTAAAATACCACATACTTTACATTTCACCATAAAACAACACAAAACTTGTATTACCTATAGATAACTCATGAAGTAACGACCTACCTCATCACAACACACATCTTTGACATAACACGATGAAGTTTTGGATATATATTTTTGGGATAACACGACTTTACAAATAAATACCATCAACTTATAAAACCATTTCTTTAAAAAGATGTATTAAACAATTTCTAGCAATTGCGCCTCTACAACCCACTTTTGGGGACCCCGTTCGGGATGGTACGGATTATCGCACGTACTCGGGCCTAGTAGAGCGAGATGCAGACCTCCGAAAAGAGAATTCGATCTCGATAGAATTTTAATGCATTTTTTCTTTAGAAAATGAGATTTCTACAAGTAAATAAATAAAATTATTTTCATTATATATATATATATATATATATATTATCAAATATCTATTTTAATTATATAAATATTCCAAGTTTTCTAAATCAAAGGAATCACCATTACATGAAAATACCATCTAAATACAAAACAAATTCAGTATTTCAAGAAAATACCATATGCTATGAAAACTAGGTTCTATTCACTAGAAATTTCACTTTTATAAAACATACAACTATGAAAATCCTAAAGACGATAATTAAATGCTTGAGGTGTATTTTGAAATTATACCAAAACTATTTTTACATAAAACCCCCTCAAGTTATACTAAATTACAATAAGGACCCTAGTAAATATAGGTTTAAGCGGGACCAGTCACTTGAATCTCAGAGAGCCGGAGAATATGGGTGCTTTCCTATCTAAGATAGACAATCTAACAAACGGTGTTATCAATATGGTAATTGTCTTTGAAAAAGACACAAATCCTGCCGTCCATGTACAGCAGTTACCGATAACATCAAAACAATCAGGACTTCAATTCTGTTTAAAAGTCTGACTCAGTTCGAGTCATGGTAAAACCTGAAATCAGTCTGACTTGAATGTGATTCAAGTATAAACAACAACACAACATGAATTCATGAATCCTTCTATTCAACCTATATCAATCTATATTGATTGAACCGAACCATGGATATACTCCGTTTACATGACTATCCATTTACATCCATTCCATTTACTGATATCATGGTTTCGGCAAGTCTTCCATTTACCAAAGATAATACAATATAATCAATACAAATAATACAAGCAATACAAAAGACATCGCGGGGTTTATTAAGAGGTAGACTGGTACGGAATATGTTAAAGGTGGTACGAGATGGTCACTTTAGACGTAATTACATCCATGCCGTTGTTCCGTGGTATTTTCGATGGAGCCTTCTACTACGGGTTACCAAAGTCCACGGTGTAAGTTGGACTCATCTCATATAAACTGGTATCTTCTGTACCAAATTACAAACAACAGCGTTAACAATATATTCAAACATTAATATCATATTCTCTTCTGTCTATTCTATCTCTACTCATCTGTGGGACTTACCGAGCGATTGTTCGCTGACGACATTCATATTTCTCTTCTTCTTTGGAATATTGTCAAGTGGATCAGACGTACTAGAGCTCGAGACTGGCCAGGAGCATTTGGAGCAGTACACTGAAGACCCGGAGCATTAGACTTTACTTGTACATATTATTTTCATTTCAGTTCATGCCATTGTTTAGGTATCGCTGTCTACTCATGTATTTACATTTCAGTTGTACCTGTAAAAGAATGTTTAATAAATAAAATTGTTGTTCATTTACATTCATGTCTCTTGTGTACATTTACTTTATATTGCTTAGATACGCTTAGCGTGTTTACTTCTGAGTAAATATATAGCGAGCCTCGCCGCGTCCCCCTGCCGTACACCGGGAAGCGGGGCATGACAAGTACACTTGATACCGACTGTTGAGATCAGGTCCAGACGATTTCAGCAAGGGTTGGACCAGGAAATCCAAGCTGTCTTATCTACAGGGGATTTCCCAACCCATGATTTGGCTTTGAAAGCTGCCCGAAGATACGAGGCAGTAGTGAAGAGGAAGGGCAGACCCCAATTTGCCGGAGTGAAGCACCCTGCCACTCAGATGGCAGGAGGAGCCTCTTCAAGGCCATCGTTTGAACCCAGGAGACCAGAAGAAACCAATAACCAGCCAAGTCCAGATTTTTGCTTCTACTGCAAAAGAGATGGACACTTGTAGAAGGACTGTAGGCGCGCAAAAGGCCTGTGCTTAGTTTGTGGCGCATCCAATCATGGAATTGGAACATGTCCTTATAGACGCAACACAGTTTCAATTCACAACACTTACCCGCAGCGGCCAGCTATCCAGGCTCCTGCACCCCGTCTTGCACTCCCAGCTCCACCTCCACGTCCACCTCCTGCACAGCATAATAGCCAATTCGAACAGGCACCGAGGAACATTTCTCGAGAGCAGAGAAACATGGCCCAAGAACAAAGGAATGTGCCTTCAGCTAGGAGGAATGTACCCCGGCATCGGGCTTTCACATTAGCAGCCGTAAAAACCGAGACTGTAGACCAAGGTAACCCTGGTAATTCCTTCACATCTTTTTCAATCTTACTAAAAGTTTCGCATTCTTTCGTTCGTCCAAATATTTTTCATGCACTATCAATAGTTCTATCACTAAATTGATTTGAATCTGTTACACTTTCCTTCTATAAATTTTGAGAACGAAATTTTTATAAGAAGGGTGGAATGTAACAACCCTAAAGTTTCTGTACGAATTTTTTCAAAAAATACAGAAGGAATACCTAAGCCTGAGCACAAGTTATAAATTTGATTTTCTTTTGAACAGTAAGAAAGCACTTATAGCTCATTGGTAAAGCCTTGCACTGCTGTGACATAGCCCCTGTGTTCAAATCCCCTCAGCCACATATTATTTTTATTAATTTTTCTTTTAAACTTTTAAAAGCTCAAATGTTTGCACGTGCACTGCATGTAAAATGAAAATTCACAATAAAAACAAACATGTGGAAAATTCTATTTATACAGCCTAGGACACGTGGCCCTAATTCAAGCCCCATCCCCTCCAAGATGACCAGTGAGATCGTGATTTGGGCCGGCACCATCGGTCCAAACCATACCAAATGCTCCCAAACTTTAACCCTAGCACCCCTTGGCCTACCCCACTACCCCTATGTTGTTTGATTTCTCTACATTTATCCAGAGAATGATAAATCCCCTCTTCAATCCATTTTTAATGCACATTTTAATTATATTCTTCATTACTCTAAACCCTAATTTTCCCTATAAATACCAGAATCTATTTCACCCCTCCTCATTCAGAATTTCGTCACAAAAACTCTCAAAAATTTTCAAGTCCTAATTTGTGCAAGTGGAGTTAGCAAAAGGCGAAGTTCCGACGAAGTTTCGAGGAGATTCCGACGACGAAACGACGCCCCGACGGTTCAATAGCTTCCTCTCTCTCTTCTCCTGTTCTATAGCTAGTAAGTCCCCTCTCCCCCTCTCTTTTCTATTCTAAAACTTTCATTCATCAAAACTCGTCGGAAGCGGAGTTAATCCGACTTCCGATTCGTTTTTCCTTAAAAATTCCATTTTTTTCTTAAATAACAAATACCATATTCTCTCATAAGGTTTAACAAACATATTTAAATACATTTGAACAAGTTTCATCTCAAAAAATCTTTTATGCAATTTTTATAGCATTTATACGGTAAAATACTATATACTTTACATTTCAACATAATTACTTGTATTACCTTTAGAAAACTCACGAGGTAAGGACCTACCTCATCACAACACACATATTGGACGTAGCATGATTTACTTTTGAACAATATTTGTGGGAATATTACGAGTTACAATAAATACCCTAAATTTACAAAACCGTTTTCTTTAAAAAAAGTGTTAATCAATTCCTTGTAAATACACCTCTACAACCCATTTTGGGGAACCCCGATCGGGATGGTGCGGGTTATCGCACGTCCTCGGGCCTAGTAGAGCGAGATGCAGATCTCCGAAATGTGCATTCGATCTCGATGGAATTTTTAATGCTATTTTTAAGAAAATGAGATTTCTACAGAATAATAAAATTTATTTTTATTAAATATATAAATATATATATATGAGTATTATCAAAAGATCTATTTTAAATATATTATAAAATATTCTATGTTTTCTAAATCAAAGGAATGACTATTATATGAAACTACCATCCAAATTCAATATAAATTTCTGTATTTCAGTAAAATACCATATACAATGAAAACTAGGTTCTACTCACTAGAAATTTCACTTTTATAAAACATACATCTATGAAAACCCTAAAGACAATAATTAAATACCTGAGGTGTATATTGAAAATATATCAAACTATTTTTACATAAAACGCTCTCAAGTTATATTAATTTACAATAAGGACCCTAGTAAACATAGGTTTAAGCTAGACCAATTCTCTTGAGCCTCGGAGAGCCAGAGAATGTGGGTGCTTGCCTATCTAAGGTAGACAATCTAACAACGGTGTTATCAACACGGTAATTATCTTGGAAAAAGACACAAATCTATCCGTCCATATGCAGCAGTTACCGATAATATTAAAACTAATTCAGGACTGCAATTTCTTTTCAAAACTTCTGACTCAGAATGAGTCTCAATCTAATCAATCTGACTTGAATATGATTCAAGTATAAACTACAATTCAACATGAATCCGTCTATTCAATCTATATCAATCTATATTGACCAAACCGAACCATGGATATACTCCGTTTAAATGACTGTCCATTTATATCCATTCCGTTTACTAATATCATGGTTTCGGCAAGTCGTCTATCTGTTATACAAACAATACAATCAATACAAAAGACATTACGGGGTTTTAAAGGGGTAGACTGGTACGGAACATGTTAAAGGTGGCACGAGGTGGTCACTAAAGACGTAATTACATCCATGCCGTTGTTCCGTGGTATTTTCAACGGAGCCTTGTACTACAGGTTACCAAAGTCCACGGTGTAAGTTGGACTGCTCTCGTATACACTGGCATATTCTGTACCAAGCTACAAACAACTGCGTTAACATTATAATCAAATATTACCAGTTATACTCTCTTTCTGTCTATTCTATCTCTACTCATCCTTAGGACCTACCGAGCGATTGTTCGCTGACGACATTCCTATTTCTCTTCTTCTTTGGAATGTTGTCAGGAGGACCCGACTCTGAGGAGCTCGAGACCAACCAGAAGCACTTGGAGGAGACCCCTGGGCAGTACCCTGAAGACTCCGAGCTATAGTCACTTGTACATATTTTCATTTCAGTTCATACTATTGTTTAGGCATTTCATTCCAGACTTGTATTTATATTTCCAGTTGTACCTGTAAAAGAATGTTTAATAAATAAAGTTGTTGTTCATTTATATTCCTGCCTCTTGTGTACTTTAACTCTATATTGCTTAGATACGCTTAGCGTGTTTACTTCGGAGTGAATACGTAGCGGGCCTCGCCGCATCCCCTCCCCGTACACCGAGAAGCGGGGCGTGACAGTGGGAACTACACAATACACTATGGCAATCTCGGGTCTACAGACTAATCTGTATAAGTGTCACCGGAGAACTGCTATCTGATCATAGGTATGGTACCATTTAGGAGTTCTCGGTGAGTCCTGTTTGGTGTACCCATTCTCCAATGAGCACCTGTGCACAATCTTTGATGTCAAACACCAATGGTTGTGGGATCAACCATCGCCCCATACAGGGTCAAGAAACGTACATACTAACATACTCTGGAATATAGATGCCCTATCTCGATACTCTCTTGATTAGGAACTGTTAAAGGATGTGCTTGCAGACTACACAAGCCCCCACTAGTATGATCTGCATCATAGTCCTTGTAGTCAAGCCTACATCCTAAGGGTTTTATCAACATGTATCAAAAAGATAGTAACTAAAACAAGCGTACATATTAAGATAAAGGCAACCAGATAGAATACTATCATGTCGAGTAAGAAAGTCCTCTATATATATGTCTAAGCATCCACTATAATATACAATAATGGCATCTAGGGCATATATATTCCTAACAGTTTGCACACCAACTGTTTATCAAAATACCCAAGAGTTCAACTACTCCAGAGGAAGATGCTAGCCCAGTGTTCATAAGATCACCTGGTTTTTACGTGCGGAGAACTCATGAATGTCCGTGGAACAAGGGTTGGAGGAGATGTGTGTTGTCTCATTGCTTCAAAGTTGGGCATTTGGTTGTTCGGTTCTTCTATTGGGTCAAGCTCCGACACGGGTTTTGTCATAACACGGAGACTTATAATGCGTTGATTTATATCGTGGGTGAGGCGGGAGACCTTGATTTGTTGCGTTGTTTAGTGTTTGGAATATATTTGTATAGATTTTGGAGCTAATAGTGTTTGGAATGTGTTTGTATAAATTTTAAGAGAGTTTTTGTTTGTATGTAAGGAATGTGTTTGTATTAATTTTGGAGATAATTTGGTTTGGAATGTGTTTGTATAAATACTTGAGAGAGTGTGAAATAAATTATTTGATTTGTTGTAGATATCAGTTTGAAGTAACAATATCGAAAAACGCCCAACTCCTAAATCAATGGGAAAAAACATGTCAAAATATCTATTTGAAATAACATAAAAAAGTATCTAAATTTGAAAGCAAAAGAAGAGATTGATCATTACCTTATCGCCGGCGTAATGGATCTTGACGGTTTCCTCATCGGCTCTAATAGTGGGATCTTGATCAAAATGCAGTGCTTGATGTAAGGCCACTAATCGCCATAGACATCAAGCACCACATCACCATTGTCGGAGCTCAAGGGTTCGTCGACTCTAATAGTAGATTTTTTCTCCTGCACGTCCTTTTCATCTGATTGTCGTCGCCACCACATATGTGGACCTCAGTGTCGTGACCATCAATTCACACAAATCATGTTTCATATTCCAAACACTATCTAAAGTATATTGATACAAACACAATTTAAACATCATCATTCAAGTATTTATACAAACGCATTCCAAACACCATTCATTAACATAAATTTGTTACAACAAACACCATCATCATCATCATCATTCAAGTATTTATATAAACACATTACAAGCCTCATTCATTAATATAATTTTATTACAACAAAAACTATTCAGCTTTTGCTTTCTAAAGATTCAACCAAGCTTGAATCTTTGATTCTTCTTTCTGATACCTGCGAAGTTTTCATATATTACTGATATCAAACTCCAAATTGCATTACAAAAAAAGAATTCTAAGTTTACAAAAAAACACAGCTCATGCAACTTTTAGTCCTCTCATCTTCCCACAAAGAAGAAAAGCCTCTACTGATCTCCTCAAAATGTCTCAAACTCTTCGTTACCTCCTCTTCTATTAAGGTCCATTTTGTATCAAAGTGGCAATATTTGAGCTCATAAATGTTGAAGCAATAGTTCAAAGACATAAGCAAAGGATCTGACTTATTATCAGCAGTGGGGGTTTCCGGAGAACATGACGTTGAAGGTGATGAGATTGGGAGTCGAGATGGAGAAGGAGAGGAAGAGGTTGAGGACGGAACGGGAGGCGGAGATACATAATTTAAGTTGATCAATTTCGAGATGAAGGAGGAGAGGAGGAGGCTGACACCTCGCTTCTGTTTTAATTTTAAAGGGGAAGGACAATTTGGATATAAAAAGAAGAAAAAATTATTAAAAAATGCAAATCTAACGGCAGCGGGGTCGGATTTAACGGATGTAAACGTTAGGGGGCTTCTGTGATGGGTTTTTTCTTTATGATGGCATTGTGAATATATGTTAAAATTCAGGATGGTTTTGGCGAAATTTCCCTATTTTTATTGTTTTGATGTGCCAAGTGGATGGAAAAGTCGAACCGTAAAAATTGTTAAGGGTATCTTTCTGCCATTGAACCATGTTAACAAAAAGGGTTTAGTTGGTTTAATCCTAGCCTTTGCTTTCTTCGAGTCAGATGTTTAGATTTAATTGCATTAAGCTCCTTTAATAAAAAATTTTTGATGCAAACCATTCATGAAAGTACTTATAATTTTTTTTGGGATTTTTTCTCTTGATTTGACTAGCTAGCATACATATAATTACAAAATTTATAGGGTCTGTCTTTTAATAATAGCTACCAAACATAGTTAGAGATCCACAAAACATATGGTTCAAGTAATAGGTATATTAAACAGCCTCCTTCTAAACAAACGGACTATTGCCACAAACAATTCCACAAACATGTAGAGTCCAGTTAAGTTGGTCTAATTGAATTTTATCAGCAAGTCCAGGCACCTCACTAGCAGTAGGTTATTGGACAGGGAAAAATAGGGCCGCGGATGTTCACAGATCCAGAAGGTGGGTTTTGCCATAAGTTACACCAAGGACCCACCTTCCCTTGTTTTAAGACTTTGTTTACAGCTAGTGGACTGTGGCATTAAGCTCTATTGGATATGAGAGAGCGTGTAGATGGTACAATTATTAGGTTTTGAATCGCTTATCCCATTCTCCATTCTATCCATTGATAAACCCATTAATTTGTCTATGTTAAATAACATAGAGAAAGTGTGGCTAAATGGGTTTAAAACGCTTAAAGTTTGCTTCTCTGGGCACATAAATACTTAATGTTTATTTTTTTATTTATAAATACCTAAAGTTTTTAGGCCTTGACAGTCAGCACTTGCTACTTGACGTTAACTTAAGGGTTAGCATATTCTTTCGGCTTATTTTATAGAAACCCTTTCGAAATTTGGGGTAATATCTAGAAACCCCCCTGTAGTCCTACCGTTAGTCGAAACCCCCTAAAATTGACAATCGTTATCCCATTGCCCCCTGCCGTTAAATTTCACATGAAATGACTGAATACTCTTCTTCTCTTTCTCAAATAACAATAAATCTCGCTTATAATAATTTCATTCTCCTATCTCTTCTCTGCCTTCACTTCCACAACCCCGACATGTGCTCCTACTTAGCGCCGCCGCCGCCGTCGATCACATGCTCCTCCTCCACTCCAGCCCCACCGCCTTCTTTGTCCACAAATATACTCCTCCTTAGACACATATCTGTCTCCTTTCCCAACCTTCCCCCATCTCTCTTCTCATCACCCCCAAAAAAAATCCTTCACAAATCCCTCCAAATTTTCCCCAAATCTTTCTTAGATCGTAGGGTTTCGAGCTCGAATCCCATCGAATTCCCCCCAAATCTGAACCTATAATGGGCGAATCATGCCGAATCCTGTAGCAAATCCGCAATCGAGACAAGGATGAGCAGGCCGCACGCAACAGCCAGCAATCGCCGATCAGGCCGTTCGGAGACCGAGGAGAAGGCCGAGGAAGAACCTTTGCGGGGCCAATCGCGACGAATCGAGTGAGGACGAGAGTTGAGGCAGCGAAAGCGAGGCTGAATTCGGAACCAAAAGGTGAAGTTGTGATCGAGGAGGAAGCGGGAGGTGAAGATGGTGAATGATAGCGGAGGCTCGAACAAGAAGGAAGAAGAAAGGACCAATAGCCTTTTTTCTGATACGATATAAAGTTTCATCCTTTGTTGCCCATTTTAGTGATTTTAGTTAATAATATGATCGTGGGAGTACTTTTATTTGGTGATAATTTGGATAGTGTTCTTGGCACAACCATCTTCTTGCCTCAAATTAATCTTAACACAGCTCACCACCATCCCAATATACCCCAAACAATAGCCACATATCAGGTGTTCAACGTAATTCCCAAGCAAATTCATCCCCATTCATCAATTCAACTACATGCCCACAACCTATTCGAGAATTGTCGATCATTTTCAATAACCATAGGAATAAAAGTTCTCACCCAAATCAGCCACAACAAGGAAAGGATAGAGATGAGTATTGGGTCCGGGAGATGACTAATGTGGTCGATGTCAGGGCACCATTGCTGCTACTGCATAGTGTACTGTTGGATAAATGTTTCTATGTTGTGAAAGCAATTAAGTTTTTTTACATAAATATATGTTGATGAATGGTAGTGCTTAGAAGGTATTTGTGTAAATGTCTGAATGGTGGGTGTTTGGAATATCTTTGCTCAATTAACCAAACGATGGTGTTCGGATGGTGTTTGTGTAAATACCCGAATGATCGTATTTGAAATATCTTTGTATAACTGTATGAATATATGTGCTTGTACGATGTTTGTACAAATGTCAAAATGATCGTGTATTGAATATTTGTCCAATTTCTTGAATGGCGGTGTTTTGAAGGTGTTTGCGTAAATGCACAATTAATCGTGTATGCATACTGTAGAATGCTTTTCGTTACCCTATTGAGATAGGAATATGCGTGCTTGTCAGGCGTATACAGATTTCCCATGATTATGGTAAGTTAGGGTTTATTAATTGTGGGGATTCGAATCTCCGGTGGCCGCGGACTAAGCTGCCGTTAATTACCACCCGCCTTTGGAATAAGAGAACCTCCGATTAACGGGTAAAACTGGTCATGTGAACTAAATATGCAATGTGTGTGTGTGTGTTTTGAAGGTGCTATGGATGTATAGGGGGCCTTGCAGAGTTTACGGGGGTCCCGCTACCCGGACAAAAGGCTGGGAGTCAAAGGAGCTAGCAGCCCCCTTGCGGGGTGCGGGGCAGTGCCCCCATTAGAATTTTTTTCTAAAAGGGAAGCGTTTTTAGTGTGAAACGTGCGGGAAAAAAGGGATGAAGACCGTCTTAAGGACGCGTGAAATGGCGCATGGCCGCCAGCGGGTCGCGCGCCCGGCATGTGGGCATGGGGCGCCAGCGGGTCACTCGCCTGGCACGCGGTCGCTGGGCGCCAGCAGATAAAAGAGGCTTAGCCCCTAAACTGGGAGTTGAACTCCCGAGCGACTTTGGAGTTAAACTCCTAAAAAAGGATTTTTATTTGGAGTTAAACTCCTGAAAGATCGGGATTTGGGCTTAAACTCCTTTGAGGGTTTGGATCTGAGAGTTGAGCTTCTCAAGAATTGATTTGGAGTTAAACTCCTAAAAGATTTAGATCTTGGATGGTGAAAAGATATCCCTTTTCTTCCTCTTCAAATCTTAGACTTCCCTAAAATGGGTTCTTTTAAGATAGGTTCCTTCTTCCTCCTCTCTTTTTGTCGGATCTTGGGGAAAAGGGACGGTGAGATTTTAAATCTCCTTTTTAGAGATTTGATAGAAAATTTGAACTCCCCTTCAAGATTTTTATGGTGAAAAACTATTTCTTTTTGGGAAAAAAAGAGTTAAACCCTTGATTTAATTCAAAAAGAAGAAGAAGGTTTAAAAGTTTGAGGAAGGAGAAGGAGGCACGAAATCCTAATATTTTTAGGGGAATCAATTATGTTTCATATCGTCATAATATTGTCTTATATAAATTTACAAATTTACACATAGCCCCTTTGGACTTTACAAAATGTCATTTTGGTCATCTCATGCCTCATGTGCTTATTCCTTTTTACACATGGGCCATGAGCTTTAAAAAATTTAGGTTTTTGTCTTTTTATTTCACATCTTGCATATTTATTTAAATATTACATTTATTTGTTGTATTTTCTTAGCATGGGGCCGGTCTGGACTTGGGCCCACTTGCTTGGACTTGTGTTCGGACGTGGCCCCGGCTTGTGTTCGATAGTAGGGCTCGTTTGTTTTGGGTTGAGCCTACTTGTTCGCAGTTTGATTTTGACTTTAACTTTTAGTCAATAGGGTGTAAATTTTAATCCCAACAAAGTGCCCCCATCAATGAATGCTCACTATGTGTATGGGTCGTGTGCATGAAATTGATGGATCTTCTTTCGCGTGGGGGTTGACTTGATTTGGTTCCTGCTTTTAGGAGGCTAGCATTGCCCTTTTTACGATATGGACGGTCGATATTTGACGTATCTCCGAGACGGAGTGTCGCTGGTTGACGTGTCCCCGAGACGGAGTGTCGCTGGTTGACGTGTCCCCGAGACGGAGTGTCGCTGGTTGACGTGTCCCCATGACGGAGTGTCGCTGGTTGACGTGTCCTCATGACGGAGTGTATTTTTGACGTATCTCCAAGACAGAGTGTCCTTCCGGGAGCATAATTCCGGGGGTCGGAGTATAATTCCGAGGGTGTGGAGAATAATTCTGAGGGTCGGAGCATAATTCCGACATGGAAGGCAAATACTCCGAGGCGAAGCATGATTCCGACACGGGGCATATTCTGAGACGAAATATGATTCCGACGCAGAGCTTGATTCCAAGGCGAAGTATAATTCTGACTGGGAAAGTAGATACTCCAAGGCGAGACATGATTCCGACATGGGGTACATATTCTGAGACGAAGTATGGTTCTGATGCAGAGGTAAACATTCTGAACGAAGTATACTTTCGATGCAGAGATTTATTCCGTGGCGAAGCATGATTCCGACACGGAAGCAGATATTCCGAGACGAAACATGATTTCGACATGGGGTATATTTTAAGACGAAGCATAATTACGATGCAGAGCTTGATTCCAAGATGAAGCATAATTCCGACACAGGGATATATTCTGAGACGAAGCATAATTTCATCGCAGGGTTCTGGGGAGAAGCATAATTTTGACACGGGGTAGATATATCCTGAGACGAAGCATAATTTCGATGCAGGATTCCGGGACAAAATATAATTCCGACACGGGGCAGATATATCCTGAGACGAAGCATAATTTCGACGCAGGGCTCCGAGATGAAGCACAATTCCTACACGGGGCATATATATCCTGAGACGAAGCATAATTTCGACACAAGTCTCCAGGGCGAAGAATAATTCCGACACGGGGCAGATATATCCTGAGACGAAGCATAATTTTGACGCAGGGCTCCGGGACGAAG
Source organism: Agapanthus africanus (assembly GCA_030015575.1). Classification (NCBI taxonomy): domain Eukaryota; kingdom Viridiplantae; phylum Streptophyta; class Magnoliopsida; order Asparagales; family Amaryllidaceae; genus Agapanthus; species Agapanthus africanus. The sequence continues at coordinate 642,854,847 of CM057340.1, forward strand.
CATAATTTCGACACGGGGTAGATATATCCTGAGACGAAGTATAATTTCAGAGCAGGGGTAGACATTCTGAACGAAGCATTAGTTCGATGCAGAGGTTGTTGGTTAACTTGATTCCGAGACGGAGCTTGATTCCGATGGGGAGGTCGTTGGTTGACTTGTTGATTTGATTTGATTTGGTAGTTTCTTATGCGTCCAGTGGGGCTTTTGAGACCGGGACTTGGAATTTGTGTTTTTGTTTGACATCAGCATCGCTACACTGGAATATGGTATTAAGAGCGAATCATCATTTTCCATGAGAGGATTTGGGGATTTTGGTTTTGGTTTAGCATCAGTTTAGCATCAGCATCGCTACACTAGAATATGGTACCAGGAGCGAATCATCATTTGCCGTGGAGAACTTGGGATTTGGGTTTTTGTTTGACATCAACATCACTACACTGGAATATGGTATCAGGAGCGAATCATCATTTTCCATGAGTGGATTTAGGGATTTTGGTTTTAGTTCAGCATCAGCATTGCTACATTGGAATATAGTACCAGGAGCGAATCATCATTTTCTATGGAGAACTTAGGATTTGGGTTTTTGTTTGGCATCAGCATTGTTACACTAGAATATGGTACCATAAGCGAATCATTATTTACCGTGGAGAACTTAGGATTTGGGTTGGCATCAGCATCGCTACATTGGAATATGGTAGCAAGAGCGAATCATCATTTTCCTTTGCCCATTGGACAACGATGGCTTAAAAGAGATGTTTAGGCCCCTGTCACCTAAGACTTTTCAATTTTATGAGCCTAAGGATCTCATAAAAGCATTTTTTTCCTACGAGTCGAAAGGATCTTGTAGGTTATTTTCTCCTTAGGAGTCGTGAGGACACCCAAGTGTGTTTTTCCCTTGTAGCTCGTAACGATCCTGCGAAGGTGTTTTCTTACGAGTCGAGAGGATCTCGAAAGCTTTTTTCTCCTCATGTATCGTGAGGACATATGAGTGAGTCTTTCCAAATGGAGTATAATTCCAAGGGCGGAGACCGGGCGCGGGGCTGGTGATTGCGGTGGGGCATAGGTGTGATTTGGTTTGTTTTCACTTGTAGATTGTATGCAGTGGTCAGTTTGGGGACCGGCCGTACGGCCGTTGCGGTGGAATTTGGTTAGGATGGGGATCATTTGTGCCCGTGAATTGTATACGGTGGTCGGTTTGGGGACCGGCTGTAAGGCTGGAAGAATTTGGGAAATTTGGATCTTGGTTTTTTGGCTGGCATCTGCATCGCTACACCGGGATGGGGCCAGGAGCGACTCATCATTCGCCGTTAGGACATTTAGGGATTTGAAATTTTGTTGGCGTCTGTATCGCTAACACAGAAGTATGGTTTCAGGAGCGACCCATCATTCGCCTTTGGAAGGGTTTGACATATTTATTTATATACACATTTTTTTACCACGACTGCTCCATCTTTTCAAATTTTCTTATCGCGAAAGTCGCGATTACCCTATCATTTCACCTATTTATTCGCGGTTGCCCCATCATTTCGGTTTTATTTTTATTTTTTTACTCGCTGATTTTTATTGCGAGTTGCCCCATCATTTCGGCTTTATTTTCATTCATTCATTTATTTATTTACACAATTGTTTTTTTACACTCCTAGTTTAACGACTTAGAGATCGATTGTTCCCAGTTTAATGACGTAGAGGTCAATTGTTTCCAGTTTAACGACGTAGAGGTCATTTGTGTTTGCTTATCCGAGCTTCTCACACTTTGATCTTGGTGGAGCTGAGCTGATGACCGTAACTTTGTAGCTTGCCGGTACATCTGAGGACGGTAAGGTTTTCCCAAACTTGTATTGGTTCTCCACCCAATTTTTGAAAACATAGCAGTTTTTTATAGTATGACTCACTATCTTATGATATGGGCAGTATATAAGATTGTCGGTCATGTTCATTTTATGTGGTCCTTTTGGAATAGGCAGTTGCAGACCATTGTTCAAGGTCTCCCTGAATATTTTGCGGACTTCAGCTCTCCTAAAGGATTAGACTTTCTTCCTGCTTTCCATTAGAGTCAGTGCATTTCCCAATGCTGGTCCTCGAGGCCGATCGGTCTTTGGTTCGCCTGCTGTCCGCTTACCCCGTTCAGTATAGTATCGGAATGACTGGAGGCTGATCGTGGCCGTTTTTCGCAAAGGTGTTCCGCTCTTGGGCGGGAGAAAGTATGGGTTGGCTATTTCAGGATATCAATTCCTGGTTCATGAACCAAATTTTGATCTTATTGTAATTGCAATTGGGTGACTTGGGTCGTGAGATCTGTCACGACATTTGCTAGCTCGTCGACTTTGGAACGGACCTTGGCCAACTTCTCGTCTCTGTCCTGAAGATGCCTTTGAAGCCATTAGAATAATGCTTGTTTTATAGTTCCGGGTATGATAACCGGGTCATCCTTACTGCCTGAGCTCGATTCTGCAGGAACCATGGGCTCTTTTGGCTTAATGGCCTGAGCGGGCTCTTCATCATCTAGACCGAGCTAGTATTGGGTAGCAACAACCATGTCATTGTCATGGGTATTAGGCGTATGAGGACTTGTTCTTCTGGGATCCACCATGTATATCGTATGGGTTATATACCTGTCTACTGCTTCTTCATTGGTAATGTTGCTCGTTGGGCTTTTGGTTTGTTGCCTTGGTCTGCTCTTTTCAGAGAAGGGCAGACGACTGAGAGCAGCAGGTCCCCGAAGGGCTTCAGTCTCTATTAGTATAAAATTGGCGGTCGCGGCTTGATTTTTTGTTAACACACTTTTAGACAGTTCTATCTCTCCCGTCTTATATTGTTTTTCGACCCAATCTTTAAAAACAAAGCACTCCTCAATGGCATGACCTATCACTTTGTGATAGGGCAATATTTGGGGTTGTCGGCCATATTCGCTTCTTGCAGTCTTTTTGATTCTGGTAATTGTAGACCGTTTCTTAGGGCGTCCTTGAATATCCTGTGGACTTTGTCCTTTCTGAAGGAATAGGCCTTATCCAGCTTCTCTTTCAGGGGCGATTCTCCTCCCCCTTCCAACACTGGCTTTCGAGATTGGTTAACATTGGGCCCGCTTGTCTCTCGCCTATTTCGGTCAGCTGAAGTGTTAAAAGATTCAGTATCGTCGGAATTTCTGCCTTTGCGATTATCGTCCTTTCGGTTCCTTCAGAATCTATTGTTAATTTGGGGGTCCGAGGTGGACTCTTGCTTTGAGCGTTCCAATATTTGGATCTTCTTGGTCAGCTCTTGGAATGTTTTGAGACCCGCGGTGCATAGAAACAGGCCTTCTAATTATTGAGATTCCCGATGAGGAGGCTGACAAATTGGTCATGCTCTATCAGCACTTTGCATTTGACGGTGAGGTTGCGCCATTGGGTTATAAAATCCGCGATGTTTTCATTGTTCTTTGGCTTGGTCCTTACGGGGTTGGTAATAGTGATCTTATCGCCGACACTCATGAACCTTTACCGAAACAGAGATTCCATTTAAACGAAAGTAGTAACAGAGCCATCCGGTATGCTCGCGTATCAGTCGAAAGCGATATCGGTTAAGCTATTAACGAACCAGCGGAGGACAAGCGCATCATTGCCCCTAGTATTCCCGCATGAGTCTTTAAAGTGGGCGATGTGCCGATTCACATTTCCTGTCCCATCGAATCTTCTGAATTTGGGGATAACATAGCCACTAGAAAACTGTACCAGATTATACCGAGCAGGATATGGTCTCCCACTACTGTTGACATCTTTTTTCTCTTCGCCTTCGGTTACTAATATTTTGACTTTGTAGGTGAGTCCATGATCTGATCTTGCGCTGTCGGGCGGCTGTCATCGGTAGTCAAGACATTTCTTGAGGCAGAATGTGGCCAACTTTCATGCGGCTCGCCCACCTTTGGATTTGAGGGAATAGGCATCGGCTGCTTCGGGACACTATTTTCCGGTTCATGAGAAGAGCCCTGCGCTTGATTGGGCGGCTGAAAGGCAACTTTGGCCGTGAGCTGTAAAACGATATTTGTCAAGTCGTCAATTTTTGAGTAGAGCTTGATCATCTCCTTGTCTTTTTCTGAGCTGCTTCTGGAGCTCTTGGAGAAGTTGCTGCTCTACGGTCTTAGAAAGGAAGAGTGGCACCTCTTCGCTTTCTGAGTCCGATTCGTCATGAACCGAGAGATCTCTTTGCTTATCGGCCTCACTGGAAGGGTTTTCATTATTTTCTAGAGGAGGTTGGCCTTGGGAAGTTGCAGTCACATTCAAATCAGATTGGGCTTGAGATGTGGTGCCCCGTCCGTGCTCTTGCAGTGCGTGCTGGCCATATAGACAGTGTGGATCACATATCCAGCCATCTTTTTATCTTTGGCGGCTGATTTCTCGGAGGTCGTGGCCCTTCCTTTTCAGGAAAGGACATGCGACTGAACACAGTCGGCCTGGATGGGTCCTTGGGTGGTGATGACACTTCTTTTCTGGATTTGCCTCGCTGCTTTTGCGCTGCACGAAGTGCTCGGTAGACTTCTGAAGAGAGGGTGCCATGCCTTTTATGCTGGAGCGTGGACACATCTCTTCGTAGAAAATTTTGAATTGCGGACTTCTTAATCTTGACATACATCGCATTCTTCTGGACCTGCTTTAAGGGTTCGAAAGAATTGCGGGTTTTCATAGCTGACACGACTGTGGTCGAGGAGCAGTCCGGGCTTTGGAACTTCATAAAATTTAATTTGGCTGGAGCCTTAGCTCTTTTGTTGGCTCTATATCTGAGCCGTTTCTGCCTCAGCTTCTCTGTTTTGAGATCCTGGCAGGCTTCTACTCTTCAGGAAGCCACCGTGGGTCGGCTAGTAAAGAGCCTTGAAAAGACATCTGCTTGCGCACTCGCCGAAGGCATCGCCTGAGCTTGCCCGCGACATTTGGCGACTTTTTTCTTTCCGACGGCTTTTCCCCCAGCTGGGGCCAAGGAAAGTCGTTCGAACGTCGACTTGTATTTGGGTTGGGGCGCCCTCGAGACCATCGCATTTGGTCTCCTGACTTTTAAGGCCGGTATGTCTGTTACCGGAGCTTGAGGAGACGGGATGGCGTTAGCTGGCATGAACAGAATAGAGCCAAATGATTGTAGCAACTCCTCCGATTGTCACCCGAGACTGGCCGGGAGGACCTTCCTGGCGTCCATCTTCATCGTGTAGGAGATGAGAGTTGTGTTGAGAGCTAAGCTTGTCCTTAGAGACATTTTTGTTGCGTCCGAAGATTTCAATTGAAAACTGTTAACCCGCACAAAGAAGTATGATGTCAGTACAGGCAATCGATTTATATGTTGATTGAGTTCGCATGAATGTTTAATCTGAAATATGAGAGGAGTGAAAAGGTCCCACCAGACGTGCCAGAATCTGTAGAGTGATTTTTGTCACCCTATTGAGATAGGAATACGTGCGCTTGTCAGGCGTATACAGATTCCCCCTATCTAGGGTAGGCTTAGATTTATTGATTCTAGAGATCCAAATCTCCGGCAGCCGCGGACTAAGCTGCCGTTAATTACCCTTCGTCTTTGGAGCAAGAGAACTTCTGATTGACGGGTAAAACTGGTCATATGAACTCAATGTGCAGTGTGTTGTGTTTTGAAGGTATTTTGGACGTATCGGGGACCTTGTAGAGTTTACGGGGGTCCCGCTATCCGGATAGCGGGCTGAAGGTCAAGGGGGCTAGCAGCCTCCTTACGAGGTGCGGAACAGCGCCCCGATAGAATTTTTCCAACAGGGAAGTGTTTCAAGCGTGAACCGTGTGGGAAAAACAGGGTTGAGGAGGGTCCTAAGAATGTGTGATACGGCGTGTGGGCACTGGGTGCCAGCTGGTCGGGCGCCCGGGGCATGGGCATCGACGCCGCGCCAGCTAGTCGTGCGCCCGGCGCGTGGGCGCTGGGCACCAGCGGGTCACGTGCCTGGCACTCAGCCGCTGGGCGGCAGCAAAAAAAGAGGCTTAGCCTCTGGAATGGAAGTTGAACTCCCGAAAGACTTCGGAGTTAAACACCTAGAAAAAGAAGGATTTTTATTTAGAGTTAAACTCCTAAAAGATCAGGATTTGGGGTTAAACTCTTTTGAGGGTTTGGATTTGGGAGTTGAGCTCCTCAAAGATTGATTTGGAGTTAAACTCCCAAAAGATTTAGATCTTGGATGGTGTAAAGAAATCTCTTTTCTTCATCTTCAAGCCTTAAACTTCTCTAAAATGGGTTCTTTTGAGATGGGTTCTTTCTTCCTCCTCTCTTTTTTTCGGATCTTGGGGAAAAGGGACGGTGAGATTTTAAATCTCCCTTTTAGAGATTTGATGGGAGATTTGAACTCCCCTTCAACGGTTTTATAGTGAAAAACTATTTTTTTGTGGAAAAAGAAGAGGTAAACTCTTGATTTAATTCAAAAAAGAGAAGAAGGTTTAAAATCTTGAGGAAGGAGAAGGGGGCACAGAACCTTAATATTTTTTAGGGGAATCAATTATGTTTCATTTCATTATAATGTTGCCTTATATAGGCTTACAAATTTACACATAGCCCCTTTGAGCTTTACAAAATGACATGTTGCCCTTCCCATGCCTCATGTGCTTATTTCTTTTTGCACATGAGCCATGGGCTTTACAAAAAATTGGGGTTTTCCCCTTTTATTTCACATCTTGCACATTTATTTGTTGTACTTTCTTGACATGTGGTCGATCTGGGCTTGGGCCCACTTGGTTGGACTTGTGTTCGGGCATGGGCTCGGTTTGTGTTCGACAGTAGGATCCGTTTGCTTTGGTTTGAGTCTACTTGTTCGCGGTTTGATTTTGACTTTAACTTTTGGTCAATGGGATGCAAATTTTAACCCCCAACACACACGATATTAGTATTTCATTGGAATAAGGTTTTTGCGTAAATATCAATGTAAAAAAAATTAGTTGTGAACAACATCAGTTTTACATTAAATAGGATGTTTGTGCAATTGCCTGAATGAAAACAACAAACAACGAACATAAAACCTGCTTTTGGTCAATACTTAATCGCTAATATTGAAATTTGACACACGACGTAAAAGATGGAATTGAACATGTAAGTATAATTTAACATGTACAAACACAAGATTTAGATTTTCTTCATCCAACAGTTTGAATTGAAGCTTAACCAAATTCGAACAAAACAGAAAAATACATTGAAGCTTAACATACATCTCTTAAATACAACAATTTTCATTCAACCACATATCCAAATCAACCGTATCATCTGAAATTGTTTTTGCAATCTCGCACATCCTTCGGCCTACAATCAGAGCTCCGGTGGAAGTACAAGAAGAAAGCAAACCAACGAGGTGGTAGGCTTACTATTTACTATTGCACTCTCATTCATGAATTCTTCACAAAATAGAATGCCACCGCTATACTCCTCCCACCAACAAAGTCATACTGGTTCGATATTTTGTCGAACAGCTAGTAAGCACCTGAGAGCGTGTAAAAATTGCAAGGGTTTCTTTATTAAATCCTTCACTCTCTTCTCTTTCAAGTACGCTATTTTATATATTCTAACCCCAACATGTGTTCTTGTAACTTCAATCAAAGCAACACCATACACTTTAATTTCGTGAAGCTTTTCTACCTCACCTCATCACCTAAAAGTACAACACCTTCTAACATATAAACACCATAAGCTTTCTCAAGCCATTTAAAACTTGCTCTGATTCTAGTGCATCTTGCTCCAAACTGGGAGTAACTAGAACATGCCCTACATCTTGAATAGTTCCTTGCAAATTTGAGCTGTCAACTTCAGATTGCTGCATAATTTGTTGGGCATTTGATCGAACATGTCGTGGGCAAGTTAGGGATTCAATTTTTTGAAGGTAAAATCTTTTGAACATTACTTCGATCATCTAACGAGCAGCTACACATTGAAGCTCGACTTGGATTTGTTAACGAGGAATTGGATGAGGAACTGTTCCTAGAAACCAATCTTACTTGGACATTTACTCCAATAGCTGATGAGCAACCGTTCATGAATGCAAGACTTCGATCTTGAAGTGAGGGATTGGGTGAGAGATTCTTTGACCAAAAAGTAGGAGTGGCCATAGACTTTGTCGTAAGTAACGAACTACACACTTTAGCTTCTTGTGATGAGATTAGTCCTTGAGTTGTAGAGCTAGGAGGTACAGCAGTTGTGGGTACCAATAGATTTGCAGGTGGCACTTCGGTGATGATCTGTTGTTGTTGAACTGGCTGGGCATTGCATAGAGCAGATTATAGACACAATGGTGTGTTTATATTTGGGGCCAAATCACTTTGAGCATTTTCTCGAATAGTTGACGAACAAGTCTCAGTTAAGGAGATGGGGATGCGGCGGTGAGAGGAAAGGCGGAAGAGGGAGAGCAAGGAGGTGGCGATGGTTGAAGAAAAGGGAGTGAGGAGATCGCAGTTGCTGCTGCTGATGCATGGCCATGGGAGATGAGAAGGGTAAAATGGGGATTTAAAAAACATTAATTGGTCACGTGAGCTTACATGGCCACTTAAAAATGGGATTTATCTGTGGAGGGGGTGCTGGATAACGATTACTAAATTTAAGGGGGTTTTGTCTAACGGCAGAACTACATGGAGGTTTTTGGGTATTACCCCAAATTACGAGGAGGTTTCTGTTAAATAAGCCTATTCTTTTTTTACCTATTCTTTTTTTATTCCTATGTGTGAATAATATGCCTCTTTATCATCTCTTTTGCCCCTGACAACTTAGACAAAAGAAAATGAATAAAAAGGCTTTCTTCTTCGAGCCTTAGCCTCTTTCGTCACTTCTTTTTCTCAAATTCTTCAAGCCCTAACCTCTTTTCTTTACTCATGGCTTCATCAAAAACTTCATCATCAAATTCTTCCAAAGGTTTCCTTTTACAAAAGTTTTAGGATTGCGTTCAATTTCTAGGGTTGAGGTGAGAGTAAATTGAAAATTGGTAGAAAAAATTAATGGAGAGATCGATGAACTCACCTCCACGATGATTGCGCTTAATTTTATTGCGATAATCTCACTTAATTTCTAAGGTTAGGATTAAGGGAAAATGACAGATGGGGAAAGATCGAAGCAGAAAGAATGGTGAAAGAAGAGGGAGAAATTATTTTTTGTTTTAACCCTAGTCAATAAAACCAATAGAGTAGCAAGGATAATGGTAAAACGGTCATTTTCCAAAGGCAAGTGCCACAGCAAAAGTTAGATATTTTGTGCCCAATGGGTAATTATGTGTCAAGGTAACCAAACATTCGATTTTCTTTTTTAGTCATTTACCATTAGAAACATAATATAATGATTGTGTGAGCAGACAAAATGATTAGATACCAACAAACACAGCTGCTACATGAAGACATTATCACACATGACATGCTATATATATATATATATATATATATATATATATATATATATATATATCCCGTGATACATAGAATCTTTCTCGGATCACTTTATGTATTCTTGTCACGGGTTTTGATTGCAAGGTTCACATTCCCTTCTAGCTTAACGATAGTTTAATCCTAGCATGCATAGAAGCACCTTTACAAAAAGTTTAATGTCTGTTTCAAAAGCTAAGTTATATATCCATGTGGGCACAATGTGGGCACAAGTGAAGAGAAATTTTGAATTTCGTTACTTTTTACCATCACTACCGATTTGCTTGTTTTTTTGTATATGCATACCAAATTGTTTTGAATCTTATCATCACTCAACTGATTTATTAATTTATAACATATTTTTAAGTCTGTGAACAATCTAACTATTTTCTTCTTGGTCATATCGAGACGGACTCTGATTAAAAACAGTGTGTGTTGATAAACATGTGATGAGTGACGAATGATTCATACGAGTAAGATGTTATATATATATCCAGTTAGCCCATTTTTCATGCAAAATTACACTACTACAATTTAGGATGAAGAAATGTTATAAAAGAAACAACAGGCCTGAAGAGAAGAAAATTTTTCGAAATCTGAAAAGAAACCCTTAAAAACCAGACACTATTCCTAGCGATTCTATTGAAGACTTTATTGCGGATGAGACAAGGATTATGATGAGAATCCAAAACCGCTAATATCTTATGTTTGATGTGTGACTAAGTTGTTGAAAACAAACCTAAACTGGTGCATCCATGTATTTTAGGGTCGAGATTTGAACCGGTACCCTCTGATCCCTAGTGAAAGATACGTCCAAAGATGCTTGACTTCTTTTATGGCCTGTTTGGTTGCAGGATTATTGAATTTGGATTCCAAAATAGTACGGTTGAAATTTCTGGATTTGGTCGGTTTTGGATTCCTAGCATTGGATTTGTAAATCCTTGTAATCTTTTGTTTGGTTGGTGAAAAAATGTGGGATTTGGATTTGAGAATTTAGAGAGAGATAGAGAGAGAGAGAGAATTATTAAATAAATAAAGTACATGGGTCTCATCTAAAAGTAGAATGAATAGTGTTAAATCCTTGAAACTTTTTAGGATTCAAGAATCCTTGTTTTGTGGTGGGTCCTCATAAAAAACAAAGGAATTCTATAAATCCAAATTCATCAACCAAAAACAAAATTATGGAATTCCAGAATTCCACGATCCAAAATCCAAATCCAAATCCATAATCCTGCAACCCAACGGGCACTTGACAAATATAACCTGCTTTGGACTTGAAATTTATTATCTAAAATTGTCTCATATTAATAATTAAATAATCATTGTTAAGTGAGCAGTTACCCAAAAAGGAAAAAGAAAGGTTTGGATTTTTTTTCTAGATGTTTAAAAAATGTCTAACTTTTTAGACATTAATAATTGGAAGATTCTTGTATTTGTACCATTGAGTTTTCTTATAAAAAATATTTTCTAAGATTAATCTCTATTCCAAAATTGGAAAACCATTTTTGATTATTCCATATCAGAGGAAAGGTGAACCTTATTCAAAATTTATTACTTCGTTTCCTAATTTTCTCCTAAATTTCTTTCTCCGGTTTTTAAATAATATTCTCAATTTTCAGTTTAACCCAACCTACTAATTTATTAACTTATATAATTGATTTAGTATACTATGGCTAAATTAATTTAAGAAATCTTTAGGTGTGTTGCATATTTACAAAAGTTTATTTTTTTCCCCAAAGGGTTTATCTACAGAGGACCCACATATATTATAGCAGCAAACAAGAAATCTTTCGGTGAAAGTGTCTCCTTTCTCTCGCAATTGAAGGGGAAAAGGTAAAGTATTTTCTTTTTGAAATCGAGAAAGCTAAAGTACATAACCACGGAATGGGCCCTATTCATGCTTCTCTATGTAACAAATGTCCTTTCTTGTGTATGAAAATGTTGTTTTCTAGTGCCTATAAACATCAACAATCTTTGAACCTTTTTCATACCGCGCACTGCTTGTCTTGATGAAGCATATTATAGATAGGGATGTAAACATATCCGGATAATCCGACTCTGATCCGTTTTCGAATCTGACAACTTGCAGGTATGGAAACTAAAAATCCATATTCTAAAGGATTTTGTTATCATCCGGGTTCGAATCCGGATCCGATTTGATCCTTGAATACAATTAAATTTCCTATCCGAATTCGGATATGGATATCTGAACTAATGATACCCATTATCCAACTACTAATTATTATTAATTATAGCTAGACTTATGGATGGTGTGTGGATTTGATGTTACAAGTAAAAGAAAACCCTAATTGAAACTATTGACACGGGTGCGCTTGCCATGCCTGTTTAAGTCTATAAAAAAATTGGTTAACATATTTAAATATTTTATTATTTGTAGTTATGAATCATACTTTTTTATATTTATTCGAATAGTGTCCGAATCCGATTTTAGCGGATATGGTTTTTATAATATCCGATCCGTATCCGTTTTCAATTTGTAGCAGATATGGATAGTAAATTACTGTTACCGATAACTATCAGTATCCGGAATAACATCTGCAGATAGGTGCCGGATACGGATATGGTAATGTCTATATCCGATCCGTATCGTATCCGTTTACACCCCTAATTTGAAGGCATGCGCCCACAAAAAATGATGTGAGATATTTTTTGCACCTGTATTAGATGGTTGCAAATTAATTAACGGTTTATCCAGAATAAAACATTTCACATAATAAGATCATTGATCATAAAAAAAAGAAGTGAAAAGTTGAATCGTAGGCTCGACAGAAACTCTCTCATATGCCGTTAGATCTCCATGTTTTCATATCATGAAAGGATAATTTTGTCCTGAATATCCTTCGCCCCTGAAAATTATTCTTCATATTGAACATATACACAGAGCCATTAACACCTACCGTACCAATCTACCCCTTAAACCCCGCGATATCTTGTTTGTATTGTATCTTGTAAAATTGTATTGATTGTAAGATTGATTAACTGACTGACCGAAACCATGATATCAGGAAACGGCTAAAACCGTAGAGTCATGTAAATGGAATACTGGGAAACATGTAAAAGGAATATATCCATGGTTCGGTTCAGTCAAGTTATATAAAATGTTAACTGGATTCTGGGATTCATGTATTCATCTTGAGTTGGAATATTAAAGAATATAGATTGACTTGAATCATATTCAAGTTAGAGATAGTCAGACTCTAACCCGAGTCAGACTAAAAGAAAAATAATTTGAAGTTCAATAATTGTTATGGGCCTTATTGTAATTTATAAAACTTGAGGGGGTTTTATGTAAAAAGTACTATTGTATATTTTTCAAAATACACCTCAAGTATTTATTATTCGTCTTTATAGTTATAACGAGTGTGAATTTTTATTTGTGTTATTCTATCCTAATAAAAGTATTAATTGATTTATTTGAAATTCAAGGTATTTTAATGTAACTTTTAATCTTGTAATTTTAGAAAAAGATGGAAACTTGTTATTATAATAAAATAGGTGTTTAAATGATAATTAAATATATATTAATACAAGAATAATTTTAAATAATATTTTATTTTCTCAAAATCTCATTTTTTCTTAAATGCCGTATTTTAAACCTTTCGAGACCGAATGCTCCTTGCGGAGGTCTGAATCTCGCACTACTAGCCCGCGGGTGCACGATGAACCGTACTATCCCTAACGGGTTTCCCAAAAGAGGATTGTAGTGGCGCTTTGCAAAGATTTAATAAATACTATTCATTTAGAAAAACGGTTTTATAAATATAAGGTATTTATTTGTAAAGAATGTAATTTCCGTATTTTAGTTTCTAGGGTTTCCTAAACCAACTAGCCTATTTCTAAGGTCTAAACGACAAGTCATTAGAAGCCTCAAATCGCCTCTTCACCGCCAATTGCGGCCAGGTAAGTGCCAGGTAAGTGGGAAGGAACCACAGTAGTGGGCCTAATTAAAAACCACTAGCCTAGACACACTTGTCTAGACACCACAAAGTTAGGTTTAGATAAACGATCGATGTCCATGACATATCGTACTTTCATTTTAAAAGATTTTGTTTAGAATTGTGTACAATTTAAAGCTTTTAGAAAAGGTTTATAAAGAATATGGTATTTTAGCGAAAAGTCTTGTATTTTCGTATTCTAAATTTTGGGAATATCAATTAAGGTTATATTTGTATGTGTGTAGAGGTAGGTCATTACCTCGTGACTTATTTTAAGGTTTAGTGAAGTTTAGAGGTTAAATATGATAAATGAAACATAAGGGTATTTAAGTGTAAGAATACGGTATTTGAAAATATTATCATTTCATGTGTGAAAACTCATTCAAATTGATTTTTACAAGTTTATTTATCAAGATGAACATATTTAGGAATGAGGGAATTGATTAAACGAAGAAAAATAAACTTCATGGTATTTTTATGAAAAGAATATGGTTTTACAAGAAAGCTATCATTTTATATGAGAAACTTTATTTAAATTGGTTTCTATATGATTAATAGTCATCATGGATATGTTTAGATATTAGGGATTAGGTGACAAGTGAAATTTTGTAGAAAAATCGAATCGAAAATCGGTTTGTTCCGATTTCCGTCGGGTTTCGTAATTCCGTATTTTAAGAAATAGAAAGAGAGAAGAAAGGGACTAATGGGTTTCAAACTCTTCTAAAGAGTAAAGAGGAACTAGGGAGAAGGCCGAAGTGTGGTTTCGTCGCCGGTTGCTTCAAAGAACGTCTCCGAAATCTTTCAGCGTTTCGCCGTGAACTCAGTTTCAAAGCACACTTTCTTGTGGAAATTTCAAGAGAGTAATTCTATGGTTTTGGAATGAGAAGGTAGCGGGTAGGGGTCTATTTATAGGGTAGCTAGGGTAGGGTAAGTGAAGGGTTTTTATTAGAAATGTAAAAATGTATAAAATCATTAAAAGTTGGAGTAAATAGGGTATATGAAATGTTTTAATTAAAAATTGGAGTAAATAGGGTATATGAAAGGTTTTAATGTAAAAATGTATAAAATCATTAAAAGTTGGAGTAAATAGGGTATATGAAAGGTTTTAATTAAAAATTGGAGTAAATAGGGTATATGAAAGGTTTTAATGTAAAAATGTATAAAATCATTAAAAATTGGAGTAAATAGGGCATATGAAAGGTTTTAATGTAAAAATGTATTAAAAATCATTAAAATGGAGTAAATGGGGATTTCAATGGTCTCTGAAACCGATCTAGGAATTTGAAGTGTACAAGGGGGTTTAGAAGATGAAGAGACACAACATTGAAAAAAAAATTTAAAACAAAAATAAATATTAAAAATAATGTGGGGCATGGGATTTGAACTTTGGTGGCTTGGTTCAGCAATGAAAGGTATTACCAATGAGGTACAAGCTCTTTCTTGTAATTAAATTGCTAATCAATTACTTAAGTCTTGTGCTCAGGCAATAAATACCCCTTTGTGGATTTTTGAAAAAAATATTTGAAAAATTTTGTATAGGAAAAAGTATATAAGAAAATTAGGCTTGTTACACTTCTTTTCTGGATTTACCCCGCTACTTTTGTGCTGCACGAAGTGCTCGATAGACTTCTGAAGAGAGGGTGTCATACTTTTTATGCTGGAGCGTGGACACATCTCTTCGTAGAACATTTTGAATTGCGGCCTTCTTAATCTTGGCAGACATCGCATTCTTCTGGACCTGCTTTAAGGGTTCGAAAGAACTGTGGGTTTTCATGGCTGACACGATTATGGTCGCGGAGCAGTCCGGGCTTTGGAACTTCATAAAATTTAATTTGGCCGGAGCCTTGGCTCTTTTGTTGGCTCTATATCCCAGCCGTTTCTGCCTCAGCTTCTCTGTTTTGAGATCCTGGCAGGCCTCTACTCTTTAGGAAGCAGCCGTGGGTCGAATGGTAAAGAGCTTTGAAAAGACATCTGCTTGAGCACTCGCCGAAGGCATCGCCTGAGCTTGCCCGCGACATTTGGCGACTTGAGCTTGCCCGCGACATTTGGCGACTTCTTTCTTTCCGACGGCTTTTCCCCCAGCTGGGGCTAAGGAAAGTCGTTTGAACGTCGACTTGTGTTTGGGTTGGGGCACTCTCGAGACCATCGCATTTGGTCTCCTGACTTTCAAAGCCGGTCTGTCTGTTACCGGAGCTTGAGGAGCCGGGATGGCGTTAGCTGGCATGAATAGAATATAGCCAAATGATAGTAGCAACTACTCCCATTGTCACCCGAGACTGGCCGGGAGGACCTTCCTGGCGTCCATCTTCATCGTGTAAGAGATGAGAGTTGTGTTGGGAGCTAAGCTTGTCCTTAGAGACATTTTTGTTGCGTCCGAAGATTTCAATTGAAAACTGTTAACCCGCACAAAGAAGTATGATGTCAGTACAGGCAATCGATGTATATGTTGATTAAGTTCTCAAGAATGTTTAACCCGAAATATGGGAGGAGAGAAAAGGTCCCACTAGACATGCCAGAATCTGTAGAGTGATTTTCGTCACCCTATTGAGATAGGAATACGTGTGGTTGTCAGACGTATACAGATTCCCCCTATCTAGGGCAGGCTTAGATTTATTGATTGTAGAGATCCAAATCTCCGGCAGCCGCGGACTAAGCTGCCGTTAATTACCCTTTGTCTTTGGAGCGAGAGAACCTCCGATTGACGGGTAAAACTGGTCATGTGAACTCAATGTGCAGTGTGTGTTGTGTTTTGAAGGTATTTTGGACGTATCGGGGACCTCGTAGAGTTTACGGGGGCCCCCCTATCCGGATAGTGGGCTGAGAGTCAAGGGGGCTAGCAGCCTCCTTGCGAGGTGCGGAACAGCGTCCCGATATAATTTTTTTCCAACAGGGAAGTGTTTCGAGCGTGAACCGTGTGGGAAAAAGAGGGTTGAGGAGGGTCCTAAGGACGTATGATACAACGTGTGGGCAGTGGGTGCCAGCGGCTCGGGCGCCCGGGACGTGGGCACCGACGCTGCGCCAGCTGGTTGTGCGCCCGGGGCGTGGGCGCTGGGCACCAGCGGGTCACTTGCCCGGCACTCGGCCGCTGGGCGCCTGCAAAAAAAGAAGCTTAGCCTCTGGAATGGGAGTTGAACTCCCGAAAGACTTCGGAGTTAAACACCTAGAAAAAGAAGGATTTTTATTTAAAGTTAAACTCCTAAAAGATCAGGATTTGGGGTTAAACTCTTTTAAGGGTTTGGATCTGGGAGTTAAGCTCCTCAAGGATTGATTTGGAGTTAAACTCCCAAAAGATTTAGATCTTGGATGGTGTAAAGAAATCTCTTTTCTTCCTCTTCAAGCCTTAAACTTCCCTAAAATGGGTTCTTTTGAGATGAGTTCTTTCTTTCTCCACTTTTTTTTCGGATCTTCGGGAAAAGGGACGATGAGATTTTAAATCTCCCTTTTAGAGATTTGATGGGAGATTTGAACTCCCCTTTAAGGGTTTTATAGTGAAAAACTATTTCTTTGTGGAAAAAGAAGAGGTAAACTCTTAATTTAATTCAAAAAAGAGAAGAAGGTTTAAAACCATGAGGAAGAAGAAGGGGGCACAAAACCTTAATATTTTTTAGGGGAATCAATTATGTTTCATTTCATCATAATGTTGCCTTATATAGGCTTACAAATTTACACATAACCTACTTGAGCTTTACAAAATGGCATGTTGCCCATCCCATACCTCATGTGCTTATTTCTTTTTGCACATGAGCCATGGGCTTTACAAAAAATTGGGGTTTTCCTCTTTTATTTCACATCTTGCACATTTATTTGTTATACTTTCTTGACATGTGGTCGGTCTGGGCTTGGGCCCACCTGCTTGGACTTGTGTTCGGGCGTGGGCTCGGTTTGTGTTCAACAGTAGGATCCGTTTGCTTTGGTTTGAGCCTACTTGTTCGCGGTTTGATTTTGACTTTAGCTTTTGGTTAATGGGATGCAAATTTTAACCCCCAACACACACGACATTAGTATTTCATTGGAATAAAGTTTTTGCGTAAATGTCAATGTAAAAAAAATTAGTTGTGAACAACATCAGTTTTACATTAAATAGGATGTTTGTGTAATTGCCTGAATGGAAACAACAAACAACGAACATAAAACCTACTTTTGGCCAATGCTTAATCGCTAGTACTGAAATTTGACACACGAGGTAAAAAATGGAATTGAACATGTAAGTATAATTTAACATGCACAAACACAAAATATAGATTTTCTTCATCCAACAGTTTGAAGTGAAGCTTAACCAAATTCGAACAAAACAGAAAAATACATTGAAGCTTAACATACATCTCTTAAATACAACAATTTGCATTCAACCACATATCCAAATCAATCATAACATCTAAAATTGTTTTTGCAATCTCGCACATCCTTCGGCCTACAATCAGAGCTCCGGTGGAAGTACAAGAAGAAAGCAAACCCACGAGGTGGTAGGCTTACTGTTTACTATTGCACTCTCATTCATGAATTCTTCACAAAATAGAATGCCACCGCTATACTCCTCCCACCAACAAAGTCATACTGTTTCGATATTTTGTCGAACAACTAGTAAGCACCTAAAAGCGTGTAAAAATTGCAAGGGTTTCTTTATTAAATCCTTCACTCTCTTCTCTTTCAAATACGCTATTTTATGTATTCTAACCCCAACGTGTGTTCTTGTAACTTCAATCAAAGCAACACCATACACTTTAATTTCCTGAAGTTTTTCTACCTCACCTCATCACCTAGAAGTACAACACCTTCTAACATATAAACACCATAACCTTTCTCAAGCCATTTAAAACTTGCTCTGATTCTAGTGCATCTTGCTCCAAACTGGGAGTAACTAGAACATGCCCTACATCTTGAATAGTTCCTTGCAAATTTGAGCTGTCAACTTCAGATTGCTGCATAATTTGTTGGGCATTTGATCGAACATGTCGTGGGCAAGTTAGGGATTCAATTTTTTGAAGGTAAAATCTTTTGAACATTACTTTGATCATCTAACGAGCAGCTACACATTGAAGCTCGTCTTGGATTTGTTAACGAGGAATTGGATGAGGAATTGTTCCTAGAAACCAATCTTGCTTGGAATTACTCCAATAGCTGATGAGCAACCGTTCATGAATGCAAGACTTCGATCTTGAAGTGAGGGATTATAATCTCTCCATTGTGACAAATCCATAATCCTGCAACCGAGAGGGCCCTTATAATCTCTCCATTGTGACAAATATAACCTGCTTTGGACTTGAAATTTATTATCTAAAATTGTCTCATATTAATAATTAAATAATCATTGTTAAGTGAGCAGTTACCCAAAAAGGAAAAAGAAAGGTTTGGATTTTTTTTCTAGATGTTTAAAAAATGTCTAACTTTTTAGACATTAATAATTGGAAGATTCTTGTATTTGTACCATTGAGTTTTCTTATAAAAAATATTTTCTAAGATTAATCTCTATTCCAAAATTGGAAAACCATTTTTGATTATTCCATATCAGAGGAAAGGTGAACCTTATTCAAAATTTATTACTTCGTTTCCTAATTTTCTCCTAAATTTCTTTCTCCGGTTTTTAAATAATATTCTCAATTTTCAGTTTAACCCAACCTACTAATTTATTAACTTATATAATTGATTTAGTATACTATGGCTAAATTAATTTAAGAAATCTTTAGGTGTGTTGCATATTTACAAAAGTTTGTTTTTTTCCCCAAAGGGTTTATCTACAGAGGACCCACATATATTATAGCAGCAAACAAGAAATCTTTCGGTGAAAGTGTCTCCTTTCTCCCGCAATTGAAGGGGAAAAGGTAAAGTATTTTCTTTTTGAAATCGGTAAAGCTAAAGTACATAACCACGGAATGAGCTATTCATGCTTCTCTATGTAACAAATGTCCTTTCTTGTGTATGAAAATGTCGTTTTCTAGTGCCTATAAACATCAACAATCTTTGAACCTTTTTCATACCGGGCACTGCTTGTCTTGATCAGCATATTATAGACAGGGATGTAAACATATCCGGATAATCCGATTCTGATCCGTTTTCGAATCTGACAACTTGCAGGTATGGATACTAAAAATCCATATTCTAAAGGATTTTGTTATCATCCGGGTTCGAATCCGATTTGATCCTTGGATACAATTAAATTTCCTATCCGAATTCGGATATGGATATCTGAATTAATGATACCCATTATCCAACCACTAATTATTATTAATTATAGCTAGACTTATGGATGGTGTGTGGATTTGATGTTACAAGTAAAAGAAAACCCTAATTGAAACTATTGACACGGGTGCGCTTGCCATGCGTGTTTAAGTCTATAAAAAAAAATTGGTTAACATATTTAAATATTTTATTATTTGTAGTTATGAATCATAGCTTTTTATATTTATTCGAATAGTGTCCGAATCTGATTTTAGAGGATATGGTTTTTATAATATCCGACCCGTATCCGTTTTCGATTTGTAGCAGACATGGATAGTAAATTACTGTTACCGATAACTATCAGTATCCGCATTCAAAATCTAATTGGCATTCTTACGACTTGCTAAAGTCCGAATGAACATCAAATGCCAAACAGTGAACCCAAGGCACTAAAATTTAGTTTTTTTTTAAAAAAACTTTTTTAAAAAGAAGATCACCAAAAACCTAAATATTTTCATATTCGAAATTACTTTTATTTGCGATACTGAATTCTTCCCAATTTACAATCAAACCTAACTAAAAGTATTGGTATGGCAACAGAAATATTAGAATGATATCTGGAAAATCCACAACTTCGATTCTTTGAATGCACATAGAAAAAATTAAAGATAATGCTATTTTTTTGGAATTGGCCTACTCTTATGAAAACCTTGAAGTATTTAATGTAGAGAAACAGAACTTAAGATTATCCAGGAGAAGAGATAAATCGATTAAGCCATGAAAATAGCAACATGCAAAAACATAAAAGAAGATAGGCAACAGCTATTTATTAAAGCGTAAATTGCAGAAAACACCCATAGCTTTTGTCTTAGGAGCAAGAAATACCTCGGCCTTTCTCTGAAACTTCCATTTTGACCCCTTAACATTAATTTATTTCCAAAATACTTTTCATTTAAATATTTAACTTTGAAAACATCTCTTTTTCCTGCTTTCTTATTTTATTTAAATATTTTAATTAAATATTAAATAAAAAGCATTTGGGAATAAATTAAAGTCGAAGGTACAAAGGTTTCAGAAAATTAGAGATATTAACTGCGATTGGCACAAAAAATACTAGGGATCAACTGCAATTTAGTCTTTATTAAAAAAATATGAAAGAACGATAGAAGAAAAGGAACCAGAAATCGCCCTCAAACTCTATAAATACTCGCTCCCTCTCTTCGCTTCATCTCACCAACAATCAATCTATTCTCACTTTGCTCCTCATCCTCTACAATTAATCCCAATCATGTCTCGCCCAGCAGCAACCATAGCGATCCTACTTGCAGTCGCGGCATTGCTAGCTGCAGCGCCCTACACAGAGAGCGCAGTCTCATGCTCGGACGTGTACAACACTCTGTTCCCATGCCTGGGCTACTTCCAGGGCAGCGGCAACACCGTGCCCTCCGCCTGCTGCAGCGGCATCAAAAGCGTGATGTCGAAGGCGCATACCACACCAGACCGACGGGCCACGTGCACGTGCCTCAAGACCGCTGCGGCCGGAGTTTCAGGGGCTAACGTTGCACGAGCCGGTGCTCTTCCAGACAAATGTGGAGTTACTATGCCTTACAAGATTAGCCCCACCACTGATTGCTCCAAGTATGTCTCATTTGGTTTGTGATGATTTTCTTTATTATTTAATTTATATATCAAAAAACAGGGTGGGGTCCACCGCGGCCTAATAGCTACGGCAGCATGATCCAGCTGTGGCAGCCTGCGGCCGTCTAACTTAACCGAGGACCCCATCCATCTTCTTGTTTTACCCTTATCTGGGTTGTGGGATAGTCCGGTGGCTGCGGGTGCCCGCAGCTCTTTTTTTTTTCCGGCACTGACATATAAGTCCTAACATATGCATACAACACGCACAACACACCCATGCGCACATCACATACAACACATACATGCACCCACCAAGGGACCCATGAAGCAGCATGAAAGTATTAATTTATGGCCACATTTCTTTCTCGGGTTTATGAGGTTTAAACCCCGCACTCTCCCCTAAAAGAGAAAGTGCCCATATCAACCGAGCGCTATAGTTCATTGGTGACCGGAGCCCTATTAAACTCTTGATTTATTATACAGATCCTTCTTTCATTATAATCATTAGGTTTGTATTCTATTAGCGCAACTCCAACATGCTTTACTACACTAACCATATTTGTAATTTGTTTTGGTCACGCAGGGTGAATTGATGCATGGGATGAAACAGAGATGCAAACTTTGAGATTAATTTGGGGATATACAAATGAAGTTTGGGTACATGTGGCGTTAATGGTGTTTAATTAGTTAATTTTCGGAGATTATATGCTTTGTTTCTCTTTAATTATTACCTGATTTGGTTCCAAGAGAAGTTAGTGTCAGTATGTCGACTGTGTCATGTGAGTCTAGTCATTGTACGTACACTAATTATGAAGTTATTTGGTTGCCATTTATGAGGGATTTTGGTGTTTGGGAATAAAGTTGATGGTTCTCTAGATAATTATATATAAGTTTATGAGCAACTATAAACTATGTGCTATCTAATTATTTTTCGACCGGAAACGAAGTCAAAAATGCCTTGCTCTTCTTTAGAAGTAAATTCTATCCAAACCAATACATTTATTAAGAAAAATAGAAGAAAAAAAGCTCCAAATCCCAACCTCATTCCATCATTCCTCAAACATCCTTTTCATTTGCCGAATTGAACTCTGTGTCCACGATCGGGCATTCTTTCCCTTTGCCGGATCGGACTCCACGTCCAACAATTGGGCATTCTTCTATTCGTCAGATCGGACTCCACAGCCTTTCTGTTCGTTGGATCGGACCCCACGTCCACAATCGCATCCTGAGTCGTGTAGATCGGGCATCCTACCTTTTTGCAAAATCGAACTCTGCATCCTGGATTGAACATCCATCCCCTTCGTCATATTAGACTTCACACCTTTGATTGGGCATTCTTTCCCTTCTTCGGATTGAACTCTGCATTCTCTATTAAACATCTATTCTTTTCGTCGAGTCGGACATCCCTCCTAGCCGGATCGGACTCCGCATCTTCGATCGGGCGTCCTTCTTCTTCACATCCTCCATCGAATATCCTTCCTCTTTGTGGAATCGGACTTTGGGTCCTTCATGAGGCATCCATCCTTATTCATGCGTCTGATCCAACCCCCACAACATCACACATGTTCCTAAATAGCGGAATCCACTCTACACCTCCAAATCTTTTTCTGTATCGTCGAATACGACATCCCCACCGCCGAATCCGACACCATACCATGAACGCTTTCCTCAATCGCCGAATCCAGCATCTTCATTGCTGGATCCGAGTACATCTTCGTAAACTCTTCCTAATCGTCAGATCCATGACCTTTCTTAGTGACCACCTCCATGACCGGATCCACAATCTCCCTTATAAATCCACGGCTCCTGATCAGATTTAACTCTTCGCTCCTCCGTACTCTCCAACAAATCTTTCAAAATCCAAACAAAATGAAAGAAAAAGGAAAAATTGATCCTAAAGGCCAGGCTTTCTCCCTTCCCAAATGAGAGACAGCGAGAGCAAGTGAGAAGCCCGGGATGGAGGAGAGAGAGCCTCATCCTCCACCCTAAACGGAAGGCGATGATGGTAAGCTCTTACAACTGTGGCGCCTACAAACCCTCACAAGTTAATCATTATATGAATTGAAGTTAATTCCTCAAGGAAAACTGTAGGGATGAAAAACTAGGGTCCCATCAAATGCTTCATTATTTGATAAATCACTGCAATCTTACCAAATTATTATAAGAGAATAACGAGGAAAGAGGCTATGGTAGGGAATTTCCCTTTATAGCGTCGAAAAAATAAGTCCCTATCATGTTTTTCGACGATCGGAATCCATCATCTTCACCGTTATCATTTAAGATGTGGGTACACCAAATTTCATGTGATTCTACAACTTTTTCACCGTTGATTTAGCAATGTAAAAAGTTCTATTGTCGGTAAACCATTAATTTTTAACCCACTAATTCAACGGTGAAAAAGTTGTAGAATCACATGAAATTTGGCATACCCGTATCTTAGATGATAAAGATGAACATGATGGGTTCCGATCGTCGGAAAACACGACGGAGGGCGTATTTTTGCGACGCCATAGGAGGAAATTCCCTCCTATGGCATCTTTTCTCCATTATTCTCTTATGATAAAGATGAAAAAGCTAAATCTTCATATATATATATATATATATATATATATATATATATGGATGATTGAGTTAAATGATTAAATCTTTATATATTTTGTCTTATAGATGATTGATTTTTTTATCCATTCTTCTTTATCTTAATCTATCTTTACTAAATCTGGGCACAAGCTGAATTTATGGATTTTAGCAGGAAAATTATCCTCAGCCTCCCGGAATATAAGCTAATGTGTATTTTGCCCTTCCAACTTAGAATACTTGAAAATCCCTGAAATTTTTAGTCCACCCCCTCGATTTTATGTAAATTTACATTTGGCCCCTATATTTAAAAAAAAAATCGTTCACCCTCACGCATGTGCGTGGGGCACCTTGCTTGCTTGTTAATTAAGGAATCACAGTAAAATTTACTTAGACGCAGATGACCTATCCCAGATTCTACAGGAGTGGAATAAATGAGCCGTATCGGGGATATTCCCCGGGGCCCCTTTGTAAGTCCACAGTAGCGCCCTGGCCGTCTAACAGACGCCAAATGCGGAACAAAAACTTTTAACGAAACTGGCGCTATCGTGTACTGTAACCCGGATCTGCCATTAAAGCTAAACTAACAAACTACAAAGGGATAGAAACGTTATATCGATGCCCTGTCTCAAAACTCCCACGACTAGGGACACTTTAAGAATGTGCTTACAGACCCCAGCTCCCACGTATATGATCGCCATCATACTGCTGGCTGTCAAGCAGAATCCTATGGGCTCTATCAATCATGCAATAGCGAACTAAAGCATATATGCGATGATAAAGACAAACCAGATAGCATACTATCATCTTGAGCAAGACTGTCATATCGGTATAGGCCCTACCTCAATCATTGCAAACACTATGCCTTGGTGTTGGCCAGGTATGACAGAACGACTGGTTTTTGGCGAAAAACTTTTAACGTAATGAACTTGATCTCGTTGAAAGAAACTGATAGCTTTTTATAAAAATATAGTGACGAAAAACGTTTTGCTAAAGAGGTCACTCCCTGTGAAGGGATCTCGGCTCTTTCCTCGTGGAATGAGGTGCAGGATATTCCAACTGAATACCGCGATGCAAAGCAATTTGTAATCGACTATATTAAAGTTACTACCCTGACGTAAACTTCTGCTCAAAGGGTCACTCCTGGTGAAGGGATCTCGGCCCTTGCCTCGTCGAATGAGGTGCGGGATATTCTGACTGAATATCACTATGCAAAACAAAAGGAAACATCTTTGTAATAACACCTTTTAAAAATTTGTTCCAACAACATCAAATATATGTTTGTTTTATCCTTGCATTGATAAGAATCAATGCAGTCCCATCAATCAATCACACCAGAAAAGAACGAAAATATAATGTGCGTATATGCCATCCGCATTCGCCACTGGGTCCCGTCATCACCCGTTAGGTTACTTAACTAACGACAGAGCGGGGGTTGGACTAGCGCGGGTGTAAAACATATACAACATCTAATAGTATATATACCAATATACAATAATCGCTCCAGGCGTGATAATATGCAACATTACAGAAAAGTAATAAGCATCACAGAACAATACAGATAATCTGGGATCCCCGAGTTTTACAGAGCCGCTGCTGAAACCCGACGTTCCCCTGATCGTATGGATAGCCTGTGCAATGAAACCTAGACCCCTACGGGTGCGGCAAGTTACCCGCCAAAACCTGAAGCGAGGTAGTCCCCCATAGCATAGTGAATGGAATACCCGGCACTTCACGGAATCCGGTAAATTGAGCACCCCTCCTTGGTTCAACCTGTACCCCTTACGAGTGCGGCGAATAGTCTGCCAATTCTAGAGTGAGATCCCTTTGCCTCTCAAAGCCATGAGATACGGACCCGTTGCCTTCCAGAACCCGGCTATCCGTGCACTCCTTCGCGGGATAAACCTACTACAGAAATGAAAAATATGTACAACGGGTACATCGACCTCGACCCGGTCGTGCCCCAAAAGAATATTATACAACAGGCAGTGACGGCAGTCCACATGTTGGACGCTCGCCCCGCAATATCAAATGTACAAATAAATCCAAACTGCACTATCATTGCACTTTGCTATCCACCACGATATATCCGCAACAATACAGCACAACACAGAACATTAACGCGAATGTCACGTTCGCAAACCCGTCTAAAAGAACTATAGCAATCAGACGCGGTTTACCGATCAAATGACATTCCCGGTCGGAGATATAATGTAAATACTGCATACTAACATGTTTAAAATTTCGATCGACTAAATATTCCGAAGTGGGTCCCACGTACATCTGCTGTACAGTAACAAAATCTGGACCCAAAATTTATATACCAAAAAGCCACAATTTCCAAATAAAGCCTACTGGGAAAAATTGATTCACTGTTCCCTCTAAACCGTCGCGCTTCCGCGGTCAAATCTAAGGTTTGACCGCGGAACCGCCGCGCTTTTGAGGGATCACGTGACCAATTTTTTCCTGTATTCTTAGAAAACCCTGAACAATATTCTGTGATATGTAAAATTATTTTTAGGCCTTCTGAAATATCGACAGAAACTCAGTGTGCATGAAAATTGTAGTTTTGCGAAATCCGTTCGATCGATATTTTAAACGTGTTAGCACAAGTTAGTATAGCTTAATGGTGAGGCTCTGATACCACTGTAAGTCCACGGTAGCGCCCCGGCTGTCTAACAGACGCCAAATGCGGAACAAAAACTTTTAACGAAACTGGCGCTATCGTGTACTGTAACCCGGATCTGCCATTAAAGCTAAACTAACAAACTACAAAGGGGTAGAAACGTTATACCGAATGATCCGAGTCCTTCGGTCTTTAACCATCATCCCACGCTTTGTTGCGGCTGCTCCGATCTCCTGAATCTCCAATCTTGTCGTCTAGGTGGCACCACGTTGACGGATCTTTAAACGGGCTCCCGCCTCTGAACCGAGGCAACTCGATCGTCAAGTTTGCTAAAAGAGACGACCAAGATGAAGTAGAGAATGAGTAGAACACTTTGTCTCGTTACGTCCAAGGCTATGGACGAACGGTTAATGAAGTTGCCTTTTGGATTGATATGAAATGAGAAATGAAGTATATCAATTTCCATGAACCAAAATCCTTAATCTTTTCACAAAACCACCATTATCTCCTCTCAAGGAGGTGGCCGGCCATATAAAGAGGAGGGGGTGAGTGTAGGAGCAAGGGGGAGGTGACCACAAGAACAAAGCTTATCATGACACCAAGTATGAACACAATTAAAGCAAGTGATGAATCATCAAGCTTAGTCACCAAAACATTAATGGAACAATTAATGCAACCATGAATCACTAATCCTAGTCATCATCTAGAAACTTCTAGATGCACAACTCACCTCATGACTCACCCTCTAGAAGAAAAGATAAATCCGTATTTAACCGACTGTTAAATACGGCTGATAGAAAACTGGAAACTGGCAACTTCCAAAAGTGATCCTGAAACGAATTTCAGGATAACCCCGTATCAGTATAAACATACCCGCATTTGTATTACGACCGAATACAAATGCATCTGAGACAAAGATATTATATCTACATAGTATAATACCGGGTTCCGGCTTAAACCAAAGCCTACCAGTATTATCTGCCCGAAAAACGACACGTGCGAAAACGCACGTGCTTTTTCCGAACCTTGCCATATCACCATACGGCCTCTACAACGTTTCGTCCGAACTTGGGAAAGTGTCTGTGGGGGACTCTAATGACTCATCAACACACTGGCACTGGGTATAACCCTTAGCACGTCAGAGGTACAAGCTGCACGTAACGTTTTGCCTATGTATTGATTGGAAGGGAAGCTGACGAGCGAACTCATCTATAAACCCTACTGAGCCTGACAGTGACAATGTATATACAGTCCGGTCCATTCGTCTAAAGAGTATCGCATATCGAGTCTAGGGGGGTGGATAAAGTCAGACCCCTAATAACGCGATAAATCGTGTCGGCATAAAGCCCATCACCACCTGAGAAACCACTGATTCAAATCAGTAATTCTTCTCTACCTCGGCCGAGGATTCCTAGTAATGTCCACCCGTGCACTGCGCGACATCAACCCCCAATACCGGGAGAAAGGAATCCCCGACGATCCGCTCACTTGCCTCCAATATGGTCGGGACTGTACCCAAAAAAGACCTGTTTGCACGGCTCCTTTAAGCCGTGGTAGGGTAGAAATCAAAGCACAGTGGGAACTCACACGAGACAAATGACGACCTCAGGTCGATGAACTAACCTGTACACATATCACCAGGGAATTGCTATCTGACGATATGTATAATACCAACTGGCAGATTCCCGGCGAGTCCTGTCCGGTGTACTCATAACTCAATGAGCACCTGTATACATCTTAGGTGAACCAACTAACACCAATGGCTTGTGAGACCGGCCATCGCCCCTCATCGGGGTCTCGACTGTACACACTAGTCTACTCTGGAGTATCGATGCCCTGTCTCAAAACTCCCACGACTAGGGACACTTTAAGGATGTGCTTACGGACCCCAGCTCCCACGTATATGATCGCCATCATACTGCTGGCTATCAAGCAGAATCCTATGGGCTCTATCAATCATGCAATAGCGAACTAAAGCATGTATGCGATGATAAACACAAACCAGATAGCATACTATCATCTTGAGCAAGACTGTGATATCGGTATAGGTCCTACTTCAATCATTGCAATCACGTACCTGCGATCTAATAATTGACTTTGAGGGCACTATCTCCAACACCCTTCTCGGGGGGCATCCCCGTCCTTTCGGGAGACCCCCCTGAATGACATTCCACCTTCAACTAGGAGACTACCAGCTCGTCTCTGAACTTCCTCAGTCTCTTCACTCGTTTCCGAGCCTTCTCTCGAGCCGAGCTTCCTCGGCCTCCCGCTCGTCTCTGAGATCCAAGCATGCCGAGCTTCCTCGATCTCCTGCTCGTCTCCGAGCTCCAAGCATGCCGAGCTTCCTCGGTCTTCCCCGACCAACCGAGGTTGCAGAGCTCTAGCGCCTCTGCAACGGCTCCGCGTATCTCTCCAAAGCGGGATAACCGCCGTCCCGCGTCCCATGCTGGCGTGTTACCCATTAATGAGTGTATCTCGTCATTAGTGACGGGATCCCGTCATTCACGCACGCGTAACGTCAGGGGCGTAACCGAAGGCGAAGATCTCGTGCCTGCTCGCTCCATGCAACCACTATAAAACCCCTCTCTCAGACAACTCAGGTAAGGCAACTTGAACCCAATAAGCCGCTACTATGCTCAAATTCCTCGGCTAACTTGATCGTCGGAAGGTCCTACGGTGGTCACCCACCCCGGGACTTCTTTGCAAGTAGCTCGGCTTCTACCTCAAACTCAACCCATTGAGATCCACACACTCAAGGAGGCAACCTCCGAATCCAATCTCAACCGTCCAGCAACGCTCGCGACAGATCGACGGAGGACACTATTTGAAGGAGATCAAGGTCTCTATCAGTTGGCACCGTCTGTGGGAACGAAAGACTTATCTTGTTCCACCAACTAAAGTTGATCCTCCGCCCTCGATCCAAATAGTGAGTGATGACCACAACGATCCAAATACGAGCCGCCACAACGGAGGCGGAAACGGCTCGCCTCCTCCTCCTAATACCATCGGCGCCTTATTCGCTCGGATAGACAGGCTCACATCGCTGGTGGATTCCCTCGTTTGTGTCTAAGCAGCGGGCCACACCCACCAGGCCGTAGTTCCCCCTCCCCGAGATAATGACGTCTGTCGAAGGACGGACGGGTAAGCTCAGGCCCTCGATCTATCTCATTCTCGTCACAGCGCCACTGAGCACCGGCGAGCCGACTCCGACCACCTTAACCCATATGCGGCGATTGATTCCATGACCCGTTAGGCGTCGGACAGCTCCACGCCACGGTCCCAAGGAAGACTGGGCCGTCGTTCCAATGCCCACCGTGCGTTCTCGCCCCCGAGGAGGTATCGGTCAGCTCGCCTGCTTCTAGGCATGACCGACACCTTCCCTCCCGCTGGGGTCACGCGAACGAAGAATGCCAGGGACACTCGAGAAGGTCCTTACCCGAGGATTTGCGAAATCTGATAGAGCGAAATCAAAGCCGCACACTGGCGCAGATCCGGAGCGGGGACAATCACCACTCCGACTGTGCGGAATCCTCGAGCTACCACCACCGACTCAAGGCCCTCGAGAAGAAAATCGAGGGTATACACCGGGACGGCCAAGCATCCAACGAAGGGGCCCGATACTCCACCGATTCGCTGACGAAACCCTTTACAGAAGAACTGCTAGTCAAGCAAGTCTCGTCCAGGAACAAACCGCCCAAGGTGGCTCTCTTCGACGGGAAATCCGACCCGAAGGACCATCTAGACGTCTTTACGGTGGGCATAAGCTTCCAGAATAACTCCGACGTGACCCAATGCCGAGCTTTCCTGCCTCCCTCATCCGGGCTGGCCGGGACTGGTTCCGAGGACTAACACCATGCTCTATCTCGACCTTCGGTAAGCTGGCCACCCAATTCCTCAGCCACTTCATCGGGAATCGACGACAAAAGAGAACAGTCGACTACATGTTCACCATAAAGAGCGGGGACAAGGAATCCTTTAAGGGATACGTCACTCGTTTCTACAACGCTCTCTTCGAGGTCCCCGAGCACCGGGATGAAACTGTCATCACCGCACTAAGGTCGGGTCTTAGGCACAAAGAGTGGCTCTACTCTTTTGCATTAGCCCAACCTAAGATCATGGCCAAGGTACAAGCTTAGACCGAGCGGGAGATCCAACTCGAGTCGGAGGTGAACGCCAACCTGCCCTGGGGCGACCCAGCCGACCAGAAGAAGAAGGGCAGAGAAGAGAAGAAGAGGGTCGACCGGCCAAAACCCTACTCCATGAAGTTTCATGAGTACACCCTTCTTAACATCTCCCAGACTGAGCTGTTGGAGGAAGTGAAAGCGACAGATTCTTCAAGCTCCCGCTAGACACCCAAAGAGCGGCTAAGCATATCCGGAGACCGTACTGCGCCTTCCATAGGTCACAGGGTCACCCGACCGAAAACTGCAAACAACTCCATGACTACATCGAGGAGTTGATATGCTCTGGCCACCTGGCGAAGTACCTGCGGGACAAGCGGCAGGCAGACCGGGAGCAAGAGAACCAGCCCACTCCCGGGGAGTTAATGATTGGTCAAATCATGCTCGTCACTTCGGAATCTGCTCGTGCAGCCGGTGAAAACCAACAACCCCTACCAGTCGAGGGTACAAGAGATCCACCGCAAAAGAAGTGCAAGACGACCGAGCCCATCATCTTCACCGATGAAGACCTCCACGGTATATCTTTGCCTCACAACGACCCTCTCGTTATAATAGCTCGGGTCCACCGTTACGAGGTACAGAGGATATTGGTCAATTCCAGGAGCTCGGCAGACATTCTCTTCTACAACTGTTTCAAGCGTATGGGGCTGGGACCGTCCGACCTACGACCCACCTCCCATGTCCTCTCGGGGTTCACAAACCACTTCATCCCGGCCGAGGGAGTGGTCACCCTCCTCCTTAACATGGGAGAAGCGGGCCATACGAGGACCGTACCTGTGGAATTCATCGTTGCTAGAATCCCCTCATCCTTCTGGGGTGCCCGATATTAAACACCCTCCGGGCTCAAATCTCGACCTACCACCTTGCGATCAAGTTTCCATTAGACCAAGAGGGAATACGTCGGGCCTACGAGAACCAGCAGATTGCTAGGGTTTGTCTCACCTCCGTGTCATCCACCAGAGAGACAAGCAACGATTTTGAAGATGCGTGTGATTTCCAGGGGTCTCTGGACACGCGCGACGACCAAAGGGAAGTCCGAGGATCCCCGGTAGAAGCACTGACGAAAGTCCTCTTCGTTGAAGGGGTCGACGACCAAACCGTCTAGATCGGCTCCCTCTTAACCGGGAACCACCGCCAGGACCTGATACGGTTCCTCTGAGACAACTCAGACGTGTTCGCTTGGACCCATAAGCTCGGGGTCGATCCGAAAGCAAAGCCCGTCCGGCAAAAGAAGAGAATCTCTCCGCCGGCAAAGTAAAGGGCGATTGAGAACGAAGTGGATCAATTACTCGCCGCCAACTTTATCAGAAACCTGGACTATTCAGAGGGGCCGGCGAACGTGTTCATGATCAAAAAGGAGAACGGAAAATGGCGCATGTGCGTCGACTTCACAGATCTGAGCAAGGCTTTCCCCAAAGACAACTATTCCCTCCCTCGGATAGACCAGTTAGTGGACAGCTTAGCCGGCCATGAATTACTTTGCTTCATGGATGCGTTTTCTGGTTACAATCAGATCCGGATGAACCCGGCAGATGAAGAACTTACCGCATTCACCATGGCTCGAGGGGGGTATACTGCTACAAAGTGATGCCCTTCCGTCTTAAGAATGCTGGGGTTACATATCAACGCCTCGTCAACAGACTATTAAAGCCGCAGATCGGGAGAAACATGGAAGTTTATGTTGATGATATGCTAGTGAAATCCGTTTCTTCGGCGGGGCGCACCAAAGACCTCGGCGAGACATTCGACGTCCTGTGCAAATATAAAATGAAACTCAATCCAGCTAAGTGCGCGTTCGGAGTCACCAGTGAAAAATTCCTCGGGTTCATGGTAACCCACCGAGGAATCAAAGCAAACCCGAAAAAGATCAACGCCATCCTCAACATGGCATCTCCCAAGAGTAATGTGAAGATCATGCGCCTCACCGGGAGGGTCGTTGCCCTGAGTCACTTTATGTCCAGGTCCGGGAAAAAATACTTACCATTCTTCAAAGCCCTAAGGAAGATTCCTAGGTTCGAATGGTCCGAGGAATGCCAGAACGCCTTCGAGAAGCTCAAGGAACACCTAGCGACTCCTCTGCTACTCACTCGACCAGTCGAAGGCGACGAGCTATTGTTATACCTCACGGTCTCTGATCAAGTTGCAGGCTCGGTGCTCGTCAGGGAAGTTGATGATGTGCAGAAGCCGGTTTACTATGTGAGCCATGTCTTCAAGGATGCAGAGACAAGATACCCCGCCATGGAGAAGATAGTTCCGGCACTTGTCATCACTTCCAGGAAACTCCGACATTACTTCCAAGCACACACAATCCTCGTCCTCACCGAGCGACCTTTAGGGTCTATCCTCACCTCCCCCGAGTCATTGGGTCGTCTGGAAAAACGGAGGTGGGAATTGTCCCAATTCGATATTAGGTACCACCCCCGACAAGCCATCAAAGCGCAGGTCTTAGCCGATTTCGTTGTGGAGTGCACCATTCCCATTAAAGGCGGAATGACAAAACAGAGCCCCGGACCATGTCCGTCGGTCGAAGAGGTATCCGACCCCATCCCGGACTGGGTGCTATACGTGGACGGATCCTCCACCGAGGAAGGGAACGGGGCTGGCTTGATCATCCGTGGCCCAAATGAAGCAGAGTTGGAATACTCCTTAAAGCTCGGGTTCAGAGCATCAAACAATGCCGCGGAATACGAAACCTTATTAGCAGGACTGCGAATCGCATCCGAGGTGGAGGCTGAAGACCATCAGAGTCTACAGCGACTCCGCACTAGTCGTCGGCCAGGTAACCGGGCGCTTTGAAGCTTGGGAACCGCTCATGATAAAGTACCGACCACGGGACCAACTTCAAAAATGACAGTCAGAGTTTTTCAGCGAGTACCACATATTGATGAAGTTTTCCGCGGTTGCCCATCCTCAATGCAACGGGAAGGCAGAGGTTGTGAACTGGGGCGTCATCTACGGTCTCTAATCACGTCTAGAAGGAAGACAGGGCGGAGGGGTCAAGGAACTACCTCAGGTCCTGTGGGCACTGCGAACGTCAAGAAAAATACCCACGGGAGAAACCCCCTTCAGCCTCTGCTACGGCACCGAGGCCATGGTCCCCGTAGAGATCGGATTACCTAGCTACAGAGTTGAACACTTCGATGATGAAGCTAACACCTCGGCGCTCCAGACCAACTTGGATATCCTACTAGAGAAAGGGGACCGAGCACAAATCAGAGCGGCCGTTTATCAATAATAAACCGCCCGCTACTACAATGCCCGAGTCAAGCATCGCGCCTTCAAGGCAAGAGATCTAGTCCTATGAAGGAACGGGTTTGTAGACCAGACAAGGCTGCACAAATTATCTCCAAAATGGGACAGCCCATTCCTCATAGACGAAACGTTGTCCGGTGGAGCATATCGCTTGCAAGACGCCAGGGGATGAAAGTTTCTTCGGCCTTCCAACGCCGAGAAACTCAAATCGTATAAATGAATGTATTTTCTCCTTTTTGAAGCGATATAGTTTTTATTAAGTCTCCCAAGTTATAAGTGGCTTCTTCCACAAATTTTGTTTTCTTTCTCAGTTCCGTGACCCCTAAGCTCGTCTTGAAAAAGCACGTAAACAATGCAAAAAGGGACAGAAGAAAACAAAATGTCTCAATAAGAAAAACTTTTATTCATCAAAGAGGTGTTATAGGCTCCTCGGCCTTACAAAAAAATATATACATTTCAACAAGGGGGCCGGGGATTAAGAAAGTATTGTTGATCGTACTCCGAGAAAATCTCCGCCAGCCGAGCCCTAGCTTCCTCGACTGCTATGGGAGCGCCATCCGCTGGACCAAAATCAGCGACCAGCCTCTTCTGGAAACACTCCAAAAGAAGGTCCACCAATCGGTCCCACCTGCTCTTCGAGATCAGACCGAGGTGGTAGAGTGAGTGCAAATTTTTGATCGCCTCGTCTCTCGGCTGCAGAGACAGGGTATTGTGCAGCCCTAGGGACATCCTCCAGATCACGTAAATGAGCAATTGGAGGAGTGGAGATCGCCGGGGAAGAAGGCGTCCAAATTGCCCCTCCACGCGGTCTATCACCGCCTCATATGTCTGCGCGGAGCGGTCGAGGTTGTAAAGATACATGTTGTCATGAGAAATGATCTCCTTGATGAGCACACACGGACGCCCGGCCATTTTCAGAAACACAAGGCCAGAGAGAAACCAGCATGCATGTGCTATTTATAGCCTCAACTAAAATCTCCAAAGGCCGTAATTTACGCTCACAGCGGCGCGAATCGCGGGATATTTTCAATTTCCCGATACAGAACAGACACGTGGCGACCATTCCGGTCTTCACGAGCTCCCGAGCGGTCAACGGAAGGTTGAACGACGCAAATCTTCAGAATATCGAGCCTTTCCGATATAATTCCGCCACGTGTCATCCACGACGGTCACTCTTCCTGATTTTATGGGTCAGGGAAGATCGAACAACTCCCCCATGAAGGCACGAGGGAGTCTTTAAAGCCCTCCTCACGGGGCCACCGAGCAGCTTCCCTTCCTGGTCTATCCCTAGCGGGTAGATTCCTGCCCATCTATGCTAAGGATCTAAAGCCCTCCTCACATGGCCACCGAGCAGCTTCCCTGCCCGATCCATCCCTAGCGGGTAGATTCTTGTCCATCTATGCTTAGGATCTAAAGTCCTCCTCACGAGACCACCCAGCAGCTTTCCTGCCCGGTCCATCCTTAGCGGGTAGATTCTTGCCCATTTACGCTAAGGATCTAAAGCCCTCCTCATAAGGTCTATCCCTAACGGGTAGCTTCCTACCCATCCACGCTAAGGATCAAAGCCCACCTCATGAGGCCATCGAGCAGCTTCCCTGTTCGGTCCATCCCTAACGAGCCGCTTCCTACCCATCTACGCTAAGGATCGAAGCTCTCCTAAAGAGGCCACCGTGCAGATTCCTCCTCGGCTAGTCTCCGAGGGGTAGGTTCCTACCCTACAAAGGTACGAGTCTAGGAACTACCTCAGGGGGGAATCAGTCAACGCTGACCTATTCTACGTTTTTCAACTCATGCTAAGAGACGTGGTTGTCGAACCGACTTTGAGGAATGGACTGATACCGACCTTCCTACACTTGGATATCTTTCGGTTGGTCGTAAATGAACAATCGTGACCTCGACTTTAGGGAGCGGGAGGGCACCGACCTTCCTACACTTGGAAATTAATTGACTTACACTCGACGCGCGATCGTCATCTAAAAAGCCGGGCATTGACCTACGGCCTACCGCTCGAGTCGAGTGTAAAAAGACTGACGAACTGAAGTACTTACGCAGAAAGCACACAGTCATGCAGAGGAAAATAAGCTCAGCTTTATTTATATTTCAGAAGTTTTTACAAGGTATTCTGGGCCCCTCAGCCTTACAAAACGCCCGGAGGCTTACAAAACTAACAAAAAAAGAGAGAGGAAAAGGCAGGAAAGCTCAGGCCGTAGGCCCGGGGAGGATCTCGCCCTGCTTGACGCCAACATCGGGAACCAAAACGATGACCTCTAGGTCGGCGCTTCCATCGGCAGCCTCACCCCCGGCGGCATCCCCGGCAGCTTCCACCTGCGATGCATCCTCGGAGAGAGGGTACTAGACCCGGATCTCGCTGTCGGCGAACCCCGGCATCAATGCCTGGACGACGTCGATAGCCTGGTACCATGCAATGGTCGAGGCGTCGGTGAGGTCGGCGTAGAACTGGTCAGACACCTTGTACCTCTCCACGGACTTCGAAGCTCGGAGATCGGCAATCTTCACTGCATTGAGCGCCGCCTGGGTGTCCCTCCTGCTGGCATCCCTCGACTTCTTCATCGCGGCATAGAGCTTGTTGGCTTCCTCCAACTTAGCCTGGATGGCCTTGTTGGATTCACTCAGAAGTCAGTGAGACTCCTTACACTTGGAGTTCGTCAACTTCTCAGCGGTCACCCGGGTTTCGAGGACGGTTATCCTCTCCTTCGCCTACTGCAGCTCCAGGCGCAGATTCTCCTCCTGCGAGAACAATTCGCCCGCCTTCCTCATAGTCGGGGCAATCTACTCGGATTCCATATTAACGATGAGGGCGCAGTGTTGGAGGACCTGAGAAAAGCAGCAAAAGGAATTAGAAACATCCAAACTGTGCTTAAGAGGATTCTTAAAGGGAAACGGATACCGACCTGAACTGCCTCCTGAGCGATGGCGGCCACCTGAGCCTTCAGAGTTCCCCGGGGAATCTTGCCCCCAGCTGCTTGCTCCATGTCGAAGAGCAAGCTGTCGACGACTGAGAGCCCCGAGGGTACCTCGAAGCAGAAGTCCCCGTCCCCATCCTGCATTGGGATCCCGGTAGAAGGAGTCGCCCTAGAAACCGTCCTTTTGTGCCTCTTCAGGGAGCATCGGTAGGCTCGGCCTCCTCCTCCCTCACCCGGAGCACCGGATCCCGTGCGTGCTTCTGCTCCCCCACGGCGCTCTTCGGGGACTCGGAGTGACGCAGCTGAAGGGTTGCTTAGCAGGGCAGGCCTCGGGACTAAGCTCGGACCCAGTCGGGACGAGCTTCCGCCCCCAGTCTTCTTTTGGGCCTTCGCGGCCAAGGCAACTAAGAACTTGGATCGGTCCATTTGCTCTGCAAAAGGGAGAGGGGAATACACAAAGAGAGTTAGTGACGTTGAAAAGGGCAAAGAAAATTCATCAAAGTCTAAATAGATCTTCTACGGCGGCTCTAACTTACCCAGAAAGCACGCAGGGCTGAGCCCAGCCCAGCTCAGGGCCTGCTCAGAAAGCACGATGTCGGCCCGCTAGATCGGCTCCCATAAGGACACCACCCTTGCCTCAGGTGAGGATGACTGTTTCGCTCTCGGGCAGTCGGCCATGTGCCACTGTGTAGACACGGGCCAATCCTCGCCCTCGGGCGGCCCAACGAAAATGAACTTCTCCTTCCATTCATGGATGGAAGAGGGTACGGCTACCACACCCGACCTGGCCACCCTGCCCCTACGTTTTTTGAAGGAAAAGTACACCTAGCTCGGCTCATCCTTGCTGGTGCTAGGGTGATTTTTGTAACAGAGGAAGGAAACGAGAAGGGTCAAACCGAAGGGGATATTTTCAAGTTTCAACCGGACCAGATACCCGAGGAGGATTCTCCATGAGTTTAGCGCTAGCTGGCCCGGGGCAAGATGGAAGCAGCGAAACACCCCACATATCTTGGTTGAGAAGGGTGTTAGTGTATATGCCCTAGAGCCCATTACTGTATCATACTAGTATGTATATTACTTGATGGAAGCTTGGGATATTCACAGTTGTATAGACAATCTTGCTCGAAATGGTAGTATGCTACTTGGTTTGTCTCTGCTTTAATGTGTACATGTGTTTCTTTTAGTCTATCACCTATACGCATTAGTGGAGCCCTTAGGATCTTTGCTTGATTACCAGCGTTGTGATGGTAGTCACACTCATGGGGGCTGGGTAATCTACAAGCACATCTTTATATATACGTCCCTGGTCGTGGGATTATCGAGACGGGGCATCGATACTCCGGAGTAGACTAGCGTATGCGCTTCTCATCCCAGCAGGGGAGGCGGTATGTCCCACAGCCGTCAGTACGTCGTACTTGAGATAGTATGCAGGTGCTCGTTAGGTTACGAGTACACTGGACAGGACTCGTCGGGAACTGTTGGTTGGTACTATACCTATCGTCAGTTGTCAGTTCCCAGGTGACATGAGTACAGCTTAGTCCGCTGACTTGACACTGTCACTTCGCCTCGAGTGTGTTCCCACTGTACTTTGATTACTACCCTACCACGGCTCAAAGGAGTCGTGCAAACAGGTAGTAGTTGGGTGCAGTCCCGAAGCACTTGGAGGCAGTGACGGTTAGATAGGATTCGTCTCTCCCGGTATTGGGAGTTGATATCACGCTGTATCTAGAAGATCCATTACACATTGTCGTCCCTAGCCAGGGCAAGCGAGATATACTGGTAGGTTTCCAGTGTTATCTCAGGGTATTCTGGGCTACACTCCGACACGACTTGTACCGCTATTAGGGGACTGACGTTTACCACCGCCTAGGCCTGCCATGCGATATTATCAGACGAACAAACCGGACTGTACGAAGATTGTCACATACAGGCTCGGTAGGAGTTCGGATAGGTTCGCCTCATCAGTCTTCTTATCGGTATCTACCTGGGGGCCGTTACGTACAGCTAGTGCCGCTTGCGATCTGTGGTTAAACCCACTGCCAGCGTAATGTCGAGTCTTTAGAGTCCCACACAGA
This sequence comes from Agapanthus africanus, assembly GCA_030015575.1. Classification (NCBI taxonomy): domain Eukaryota; kingdom Viridiplantae; phylum Streptophyta; class Magnoliopsida; order Asparagales; family Amaryllidaceae; genus Agapanthus; species Agapanthus africanus. The sequence continues at coordinate 642,893,591 of CM057340.1, forward strand.
GGGTTATTCTCCTTTGGGCAAAACAGAGTAGAGGTCGCATGGTTTTGCGACAGGGTTCGTTCACATCCGCGCACTTGTGCACGTTTGGTGTCTGGACAGTCATTACTAGCGGGCTCTGGTTTGGGCCAGATCCTAATATATGTTTTGGGGTTGGTTTTATCTCATTGCATTCGTGTTCCTCGGAACACGAATGCGGGTGTGTATGCACAATTGTTTGAGGCGGGGGAAGAGGATTTTTATTAGGGTTTTGGAACGGGTGTGTATGCACAGTTGACAGTTATCTTTTTCCAAACCCTAATGAATATGTGAAATATCAATTGATAATATTAATTAAATGAAATTGAGTTATGGTTAGGATTGTTGACTTGTTGACCAAGGTTGACTTGTTGACCAAGGTTGAAACATTGACCATCATTTCACTCCAAAGATGCTCTTTGATCTTTGCAAAAACATTTAATGTGAAATGATAATGGTCTTATCAAACCAACCATCACCTTTTTCATTTTGATTAATATTATTAATTAGATTAATTCACATATATTGGTTATGGTTGTAAAACTATTATCATTCTCTCTCATCCTTTCTTCTTCCTCTTCCTCTAGTTTAAGGAAAATCATTCTCATGAGTTGAGAACCATTTTCTTGGGATAAAAAACCCAAAGCCACTCTCTCCTCATCCTAAGGTAGAAGGTCTAGCAAGCCGGACACTTTAGTTTCCTCAAGTTCGAGGAAGGAGCTCAAGGTAGAGACCCTCAGGTGGATCCATCTTCGACAAAAGAAGGCGACGAGGAGATAACCATCCGACCACCACAAGGAGTCTAAGAGAAGGAGTTCAAGTTGAGGTATAACCCCTAACCGAGTAGGTAAAGCTCTAGTTAGTTGCTAGTGTGTAGTTTAGCAAAGATCCGTATTTTATAGTCCATATTACCATGACCCGAAAAATCGTTTTTCACCGTTTCCGCAAGCCCGAAAGAACCGGGAGAGGTAACGTAGACTTACAGTGGTATCAGAGCCTAGCTAAACACACCCTATCATATTAGCAAAGTATCTAGAATTTCGATCGGACAAAAAAACCGCAAAACACCCCGAAAAATTCAAGTTTCTGCTGATTTTTATTTCTGCTCAAAAAATAATAAATCATGTACTAAAAATCGGCTCAGGCTTTTTAAAGAACAGGCAAGAAAAACGATCCAGTGAGTCGACCAACTCACCGCGGATCCGCGGCAAGAGCTTGCTCCTGCCGCGGATCGTTTCTCCTACAGTGTTCTTATATTGGTGTTTTGGGATTTTTAGGATGGTTTGTTCCTGCCCAGAATTTCCAGAGAATAAATTTGTTTTTCGGTGGTTACAAATCCGTATTTTGATCGATTTTCTGTAGACTTTGGCTAATGGGTTGTATCTGTAATGTTATATATGTATTGAACGTCTGCTAATCGCTATACGTCGATTAGTAGGGGTTATACATATCTGTGATCTGTAAAGTTAATGGTATGTGTATATGAATTCGTTGGATTGTCGCGGATGAATAGCCGGGAGTTGTGAGATGAGAGTTTTTTCTTTATCTTTCAATTCATGTAATATGTAAATTTGATGTAATATTATTTGTATGGCCGCACATCCGGGATGAGGTTGTAGCCGCCATTGTATAATTTCTTTTTACTGTTTTTTGCTCCTAAGATAGACCCAAGGTGGGATGCACAAACTACCGGGTATCTCGAAGTGCCGAGTGGCCTACTCACGTCGTTGAGGGAGGTTGCTTCGCTTCGGGTACTTGGCGGGTAGTTTGCCGCACCCGTAGGGGTCTAGGGTGGGGTTTTGGCTATTCATCGCGACCGTGCAATCCGCTTTTCGTTACAGGCTCGAACGGAATGCGGATTCCTAGTATATCCAATATATTCATCTGTGATCTGGAATGGCTATCATTGCATCTGACGAATGTGTATATATCTATATATAATATCTATTTAGGCGTTGCTTATGTTTTGCATCCGCGCTAGTCCAGCCCCCGCTCTGTCGTTAGTTAAGTAACCTAACGGGTGATGACGGGACCCCGTGGCGAATGCGGATGGCATAAGCGTACGTCATATTTTCGTTGTTTTCTGCAATGGTAGGATTAAATGATGGGACGCATTAAAACTAATGCAAAAAAATAAACCAAGTAAAAGTCGTTGGAACACTTTCAAAACCACTCGGTTCTTTTCAAAAACCAACTTTTAAATGCGGAGCTTGAACCACATCTTTTAAAAGCTATCTCGGTCCATCGATTATATCAAGTTCACTACGTTCACGGTTTCGCTAAAACCATTCGTAGCCCTCCATCATTTCAGTTAAATATTCAGTAGTATTCAAGCTATGTATTTTGACCTCACGCCAAGGTATAGTGATTGGTAGCTGCCGGATATTTATCTGTTGCATAGATAGAATGCGTTGGTTTGAGACAATCGTACTGCCATTTTGGCCTACGTCAAGGGTAAGTACGGGTGGGTTCAAATTAACCTGGATAATGATGTGTAGAACTTGACATATGACTTATGACATTTTGACCTCACGCCAAGGTCATAAGAGCATGGGGCAAAAATCCACATCGGGGGTTTCAAAAGAAACTGAAACTTACTAGCGCTGCATACCATTTGTGTTGGGGTAAAAATTTACACCCCCGTTGACCGAGTCAAAGTCAAGGTCAACCCCAAACCAGGTGGGCCCAAGCCCAGGTCAAGCGGGCCCATGCCCAACTCGAGCCCGCGGCCAGCCTCCTCCATGCTAAAATATAGATCATGTAATAAATAATTTTTATGTAATTTTTTATACATGAATGTATGCAAAATGGGCATAAAGACAAATTTTTGTAAGCCCATGGCTTATGTGCAAAAATGAAATGGCACATGAGCCATGGGATAGGCAAAAATGCCATTTTTGTAAAGACCAAGGGGCTATATGTAAATATGTAAACCTATAAAAGGCAACATGATGATGAATAAAGTAATACTTTTCATTCTCTCCACAAAAATTTTAGATCTGAGATCTTTTGTGCCTCCTGCTCCTTCTCCAAGGTTCTAAACCTTCTCATTTCTTTTGAATTAAATCAAGAGTTTTACTCTTTCTTTTCAAAAACTAAGAAGTTTTCCACCACAAAACCCACAAAGGGGAACTTGGATCTACTATTAGATCTCAGAAAGGAGAGATTTTTAGATCTCACATCTCTTGATCATCAAGATCCAGCCAACAGAGGAGGAAGAGGAAGAATCCCTTTCATCAACCAAAACATTTTAGGAGTTTAACTCCATATATTTACATAGATATATATATATATATATAATAAATATTTCCTTTCTAAAGTATAGCTTCTGGTTCTGGGACTAAAAGTCCCTTTGTCTCGCCAGCGCCCAGCGCTCGAGCGCAAAGCGCCCACGTGCCGATACGTGGCGCGCTTGCGCTCGAGCGCAAAGCGCCCACGTGCCGACACGTGGCGCGCTCAGGTGCACTGCGCTCAAGCGCAAAACGCCCACGTGCCGACACGTGGCACGCTTGTGCCTGAGCGCACAGCACCTAAGCGCACAGCGCTCAAGGCGCTGGCCCCACGCATCCTTTGGATGCCTTTTCCCCCTCTTTCTTTTATATATATATATATATATATATATATATACATATATACATATATATATATATATACACACACACACACATATGTATACATATTTACACACACACATACTCCGCGACGCTGTCCCTGTTAGAAAAAATTTCTAAACGGGACGCTGCCCCGCACCCTGCAAGGGGGCTGCTAGCCCCCTTGACCCCTAGCCCGCTATCCGGATAGCGGGACCCCCGTAAAAACTCTGCGTGGCTCCCGATATATCCAAACCCCCCTTCAAAACACAACACACGTACACTGCACATTGAGTTCGCATGACCATTTTAACCCGTTAATCGGAGGTTCCCTCGCCCCAAAGGCGAGGGGTAATTAACGGCAGCTTAGTCCGCGGCTGCCGGAGATTTGGATCCCCACAATCAATAAACCCCGGCCTACCCTAGGCAGGGGGAATCTGTAGTATACGCCTGACAAGCGCGCGCGTATTCCCATTTCAATGGGGTGACGAAAAACACCCTACAATTTGGAGTGTGATGATTCTGGTAGGATTCCTTCAGTTTTGTCACGCGATGATATTTGGATCCCGATCCTACTGTGAGTATATGCTACTACTCGGGAAATTTCTCACTTAACGATCAATGCTATAAACCTAGTAGGTGTCTAGAAAGGTGTTAGCGGGGCTACGCTTCCAGGGAAAAGAGGTTATTTAATTAAGGAACTTCGTGAAAGCGTTGGAAAACCTCCCTCGAAGTACCAACACTGGCCTGGCTGAACGGTTAAGCAAGTATTGTACGGTGAGATTGATCCCGACTAATTCTTCCTTTATGGTTTGAGGAGAGATTCGAGAGACAGTGGGAGCCATCCTGTTTAGACAAACTAAAAACCACTCTAAACTTACAAGAGCATCATGTTAAAGTGTTTCTTCTTTCTCTCCTAATTGCAGCGACCAATCGACATGACCGGACTTAAGTTATTACTAGATAAAAACATACTGACAGGGCCAAACTACAAAGATTGGCTCAGGAATGTCAAAATGGCAATCACTTACGACAAGTTAGGGTATCTCCTTACCACCAAAGCTCCCCCCTGTCCCAGGTCCCACCTCCAGCGTCGCGGATGTAGAAATCCGTAAGACATGGGAGATCGACTGCGCGAAGGCCAAGTGCCCCGTGCTTGCCTCTATGGACAATGAATATCAGAGGATGCACGAGAATATGGAACTAGAATCTATATTTCTTCATACAAAAGAACTGTATGGAGAACAATCCCGTATCGCCAGATACGAAGTCTCGAAAAAGTTGTTTTCGGGGAGATTGGCCGTCGGATCATCGGTAGCGGAACACGTGCTTAAGATGATTGGCTTCATTGAAGAGCTCGCGGACCTTGGGACCACGTTAGAGAACGAGCTCTATACGAACTTGATTCTCCAGTCCCTTCCTTCCACTTACGCCCAGTTTATCCTAAACTTCAACATGCAAGGAAAGGAGGTTGAACTTTCCGAACTTCTGAACATGTTGAGGAGTGCTGAGGGAACCCTACAAAAAGGTAGGGAAACATCCACTTTGTTTGTAGGAGGATCTTCCTCTTCTAAGTCCAAGGCGAAAGCCAAGGGAAAGAAGAAGAAAGCCCCCGCCAAACCAAGGGGCGGTGTTAGTAAAGTGGATACGAAGGGAAAGGCAAAAGCAACAAAGGTAGCGGGAAAGCTTGTGGGAAAAGAAGAATGCTTTTACTGTCATAAGAGTGGACACTGGAAAAAGGATTGCAGGGCTTGGAAGGCCAGAAACCAGGATCTGAAGCAAGTTGCGGCTTCAGCTTCAGGTGTGTATGTTATTGAAAACTGTCTTTCAATAAACTCTACTTCCTGGGTATTGGATACCGGATCAGGATCCCATATCTGTAATTCTTTGCAGGCACTGAGAAGGCGTAGAGTTTTGAAGGCAGATGATATGACCCTCAGAGTTGCAAACGGAGCTGGCATGGATGCTGAGTCCGTGGGGGACTATCACCTGGGAATGTCAGATGGACATGTTTTGATTTTGCGTGATTGTTATTTTATACCCAATGCAACCTGTAATATCATATCTGTATCTTTATTATCTAAAGAAGGTTATGAATTTGCATTTGTAAGTAATGTTGTGAACATTCACCTTAATCAAGTTTTGATTGGGTCGGGTACATTAAACAATGGTATATACGTATTAGATCAACCACAGATTTTCAATGTCCAGAATACACACAAAAGAAAGTCTCCAGAAATCAATCATGCTTTCTTATGGCATTGTAGACTGGGTCACATCAATGAAAGAAGGTTGACGAAGTTACGTACAGAAGGATATTTGGATCCGTTCGAATATCATTCATATGCAACTTTTCAATCCTGTCTCAAAGGAAAGATGACAAAGACTCCGTTCACTGGACACGGAGTAAGAGCAAGCGAGCCCTTGGGGCTCGTACACAGTGATGTGTGCGGTCCAATGTCTACACATGCGCGAAGCGGTTATTCTTACTTCATTACTTTTACGGATGATTTTTCAAGGTTCGGACATGTCTTCTTAATGAAGCATAAATCTGAAGCCTTTGAAAGGTTCCAAGAATACAAGAATAAAGTAGAGAAACAAACAGGAAAAAGTATCAAGACATTAAGATCTGATCAAGGTGGTGAATACTTAAGTGCCGAATTCCTGGATTACTTAAAAGAGAATGGAATTCTCTCTCAGCTTACTTCTCCATACACTCCGCAACATAACGGTGTATCGGAGAGACGGAACCGAACCCTATTGGATATGGTACGTTCCATGATGAGTAACGCTGAGTTGCCGCGATCATTCTGGGGATATGCGCTAGAATCAGCTGCATACCTTTTGAACCGAGTTCCGACTAAGACTGTGCCTACCACACCATATGAGATATGGAGTGGGAAGAAACCCTATTTTCAATATCTGAAGATCTGGGGATGTCCAGATTTTGTCAAAAAGCAACATGCGGACAAACTCGAGGCACGCTCAGTACTGTGCAAGTTTGTGGGATACCCAAAGAACTCCAGGGGGTATCTTTTCTATTACGCAGAGGAACAAAAGGTCTTTGTTTCTCGTAATGCCCACTTTCTAGAACACCAGTTCATAGAAAAGGAAATTAGTGGGAGCGCAATAGAACTGGAAGAAATTCCAGAACCACAGACTATTACTGAAAGCTTAGTAGAACCAGAAGATTCGAAAGAACAGGACATTCCTGCGCCGCTCCGCAGGAGTAGTAGGCAGTCTCATCCGCCCGAGAGATACTACGGTTTTATCATAGACGGGGATAGAGAGGATTGCATCATTGGTAATGATGATGAGCCGACTAGCTTTCAGCAGGCCATTCAGAGCGTTGACTCGGTAAAATGGCTGGATGCAATGCGGACCGAAATGGAGTCCATGTACACCAATAAAGTATGGACTTTGGACGTTGCTCCAGATGGGATAAAACCCGTAGGATGCAAGTGGATCTTCAAAAGGAAGATTGGTGTAGATGGACAGGTCGAGACCTATAAGGCTAGACTTGTTGCAAAGGGTTTTCGTCAAAAACCTGGTTTGGACTATGACGAAACCTTTTCTCCAGTGGATATGCTGAAATCCATTCGGATCCTTCTTGCCATTGCTGCCTTCCACGATTATGAAATCTGGCAGATGGACGTAAAGACCGCTTTTCTAAATGAAAATTTAGAGGAGTGTGTCTATATGGACCAGCCAGAGGGTTTCATTCAGAGTGGGAGCAGCGGAAAGGTGTGCAAGATGCTTAAGTCCATTTATGGACTAAAGCAGGCATCGCGGAGTTGGAACATCTGTTTTGATGAGACGGTCAAAGAATTTGGCTTTATCAAAAATCCAGATGAACCATGCATCTATAGTAGATTTGTAGCACGAACTGTCGTATTCCTCCTTTTATACGTGGATGACATTATCATGATAGGAAATGACATTCATATGCTACAATCTGTCAAAGGATTCTTGTCACACAGGTTCTCCATGAAAGACCTGGGTGATGCCTCTTACATTCTGGGGATCCGGATCCATCGTGATAGATCCAAGAGGATATTAGGACTTTCGCAGTCTAGGTACATCGACACCATACTGAAAAGATTTAGTATGGAAGATTCTAAGCGCGGTAATCTACCGGCTTGTCACGGGATCACCCTCTCCAAAGAGATATCTCCCAAGACTGATTTGGAAAGGGATCGCATGTCTGTTATACCCCACGTTTCTGCGGTAGGCTCTATAATGTATGCGATGTTGTGTACCAGACCAGATGTAGCTTATGCACTGAGTGTGGTAAGCCGGTATCAGTCAAACCCTGGGGAGAAGCACTGGATAGCGGTAAAGAACGTTCTCAAGTACCTGAGAAGGACTAAGGAGATGTTCTTGGTGTATGGCGGAAAAGACCTCCAGATCGAGGCCTTTGCTGACTCAAGCTTCCAGAGTGACAAGGATGATTCCAAGTCCGTGTCGGGTTTTGTCTTTACCCTCAATGGAGGGGCGGTGTGTTGGAAGAGTTCCAAAAAGGAAACCGTTGCTGACTCGACAATGGAAGCGGAATATATCTCTGCATCTGATGCCGCAAAAGAAGCCGTCTGGATGAGGAAGTTCTTGAAAGAACTTCAGGTGGTTCCGTCCATTGTTGATCCAATACCTCTGTATTGCGACAACAACGGGGCTATAGCTTTAGCGAAAGAACCCAGGTCCCATCAGAAATCCAGACACATCTTGAGGCGGTATCACCTGATCAGGGAGATCGTGGATCGCCAAGAGATCGAGGTTCGGAGGGTTGCTTTAGAAGATAACACTGTAGATCCACTCATGAAGGCCTTACCCCAGACTCAGTTCGAGCGGCTGATCGAGATGATGGGTCTTCGATACGTCAGTACATGGCCTTAGTGCAAGTGGGAGATTGTTAGTGTATATGCCCTAGAGGCCATTACTGTATCATACTAGTATGTATATTACTTGATGGAAGCTTGGGATATTCACAGTTGTATAGACAATCTTTCTCGAAATGGTAGTATGCTACTTGGTTTGTCTCTGCTTTAATGTGTACATGTGTTTCTTTTAGTATATCACCTATACGCATTAGTGGAGCCCTTAGGATCTTTGCTTGATTACCAGCGTTGTGATGGCAGTCACACTCGTGGGGGCTGGGTAATCTACAAGCACATCCTTATATATACGTCCCTGGTCGTGGGATTATCGAGACGGGGCATCGATACTCCGGAGTAGACTAGCGTATGCGCTTCTCATCCCAGCAGGGAAGACGGTCTGTCCCACAGCCGTCAGTACGTCGTACTTGAGATAGTATGCGGGTGCTCGTTAGGTTACGAGTACACTGGACAGGACTCGTCGGGAACTGTTGGTTGGTACTATACCTATCGTCAGTTGTCAGTTCCCAGGTGACATGAGTACAGCTTAGTCCGCTGACTTGACACTGTCACTTCGCCTCGAGTGTGTTCCCACTGTACTTTGATTACTACCCTACCACGGCTCAAAAGAGTCGTGCAAACAGGTAGTAGTTGGGTGCAGTCCCGAAGCACTTGGAGGCAGTGATGGTTAGATAGGATTCGTCTCTCCCGGTATTGGGAGTTGATATCGCGTTGTGTCTAGGAGAGCCATTACACATTGTCGTCCCTGGCCAGGGCAAGCGAGATATACTGGTAGGTTTCCAGTATTATCTCAGGGTATTCTGGGCTACACTCCGACACGACTTGTACCGCTATTAGGGGACTGACGTTTACCACCCCCTAGGCCCGCCATGCGATATTATCAGACGAACAGACCGGACTGTACGGGGATTGTCACATACAGGCTCAGTAGAAGTTCGGATGGGTTCTCCTCATCAGTCTTCTTATCGGCATCTACCTGGGGGCCGTTACGTACAGCTAGTGCCGCTTGCGGTCTGTGGTTAAACCCACTGCCAGCGTAGTGTCGAGTCTTTAGAGTCCCACACAGAGGGTTATTCGCCTTTGGGCAAAACAGAGTAGAGGTTGCCTGATTTTGCGACAGGGTTCGTTCACATCCGTGCACTTATACACGTTTGGTGTCCGGACAGTCATTACTAGCGGGCTCTGGTTTCGGCCAGATTCTAGTATATGTTTTGGGGTTAGTTTTATCTCATTTCATTCGTGTTCCTCGGAACACGAATGCGGGTGTGTATGCACAGTTGTTTGAGGCGGAGGAAGATGATTTTCATTAGGGTTTTGGAACGGGTGTGTATACACAGTTGACAGTTGTCTTTTTCCAAACCCTAATGAATATGTGAAATATCAATTGATAATATTAATTAAATGAAATTGAGTTATGGTTAGGGTTGTTGACTTGTTGACCAAGGTTGAAATATTGACCATCATCATTTCACTCCAAAGATGCTCTTTGATCTTTGCAAAAACATTTAATGTGAAATGATAATGGTCTTATCAAATCAACCATCACCTTTTTCATTTTGATTAATATTATTAATTAGATTAATTCACATATATTGGTTATGGTTGTAAAACTATTATCATTTTCTCATATTCATTCTCTCTCATCCTTTCTTCTTCCTCTTCCTCTAGTTCAAGGAAAATCATTCTCATGAGTTGAGAACCATTTTCTTGAGATAAAAAACCCAAAGCCACTCTCTACTCATCCTAAGGTAGAAGGTCTAGCAAGCCGGACACTTTAGTTTCCTCAAGTTCGAGGAAAGAGCTCAAGGTAGAGACCCTCAGGTGGATCCATCTTCGGCAAAAGAAGGCGACGAGGAGAGAACCATCCGACCACCACAAGGAGTCCAAGAGAAGGAGTTCAAGTTGAGGTATAACCCCTAACCGAGTAGGTAAAGCTCTAGTTAGTTGCTACTGTGTAGTTTAGCAAAGATCCGTATTTTATAATCCATGTTACCATGACCCGAAAAATCGTTTTTCACCGTTTCCGCAAGCCCGAAAGAACCGGGAGAGGTAACGTGGACTTACAAAGGGTAGACGCATTCCGGCCCGGAATGCTTCCAAATACAGGGCAATCTCCTTGCTCTGCACCCGGTCAGCCCGCTCACCCTCTCTAGCTAAGCGAAATGAATAGTTGGAGGGGATATGGAATCGAGCCCAAATCTCGGTAAGATCGTCCACATTCCTCAAAATAGAGAGCGCATCGCGGGCGTTCCCGATGTGCGTCTTAGACGCCCTTGTCACCGCCCGAGCCCTGGCTCTAGAGGTGAGCCCGACACAGACGACGCGGCAGAAGATGAACCTTCTTGGTTATCTGAAGCCGAAGAGAAGGAAGACCCTCTGGACTCCGCACCAACAACTGGAACCTTATCGCCCGACTCTATCCTAACTATCTCTACAGACTTCTCAGATGAAGACATCTAACCTAACTCAAAGGAAGGGGCTGGCCGAGGAAAAAAGCACGGATGATCCGATCTAAAAGGAAGGAGCGCCGGGCAATCTCTGACAATGAGGGTGAATTATGATGGAAGTGTCGGCCCTAAGGGGTCCCCTCCTATTTATACACTCCACAGAAAGCATCTAACGGCCCAGATCAATTCCCGCCAAAACGAAACGTCGCGCCTGCCAGCCGTCAAAACTCCACGTGGCGATCGGCCATTGGGGATGCCCCTTCGTCTGTAGGTGACAGCGACATCCTGTCGCGTCCACCAACCCATGTCGGACACGTGGCGTGCAGTTCAACAGACGAACGAGCGAAACGGCACACCCTCTCTAAAGCGTGATCATTTCATTGATCTGCTGACGCCGTCATGGATACGCACGAAGATTCAGGCGAACGACGAGGCGACACGTGGGCCCAAGGATCGAAACGACGTAACCACCAAACGCCATGTCGTTCCTGGACGATCCGCATTATGGTTTCTTGGCACCAAATTGAGCAGAAGAAAGACCGAGCAGACCACTCTCGACCTGACCCTTGGATAGGTCGGACCGAGAGTGGGGGCTAATGATGATACTCATAAGTGGTGTCTCCTTATATTACGACACGTGGTAGATGACGTATCCTGGATTCCACGGGGTGGAATAAATGAGCCGCATCAGGGACATTCCCCAAGCCCCTTCTCGGAGGACGTCCTCGACCTTTCGGGAGACCCCCCCGAAAGACATTCCACCTTCATCTAGGAGACTACCGACAGCTCATCTTCGAGCTTCCTAAGTCTCCTCACTTGTCTCCGAGCCTTCTTTCGTGCCGAGCTTCCTCGGCCTTCCGCTCATCTCCGAGCTCCAAACATGCCGAGTTTCTTCGGCCTCCCCCGACCAACCGAGGTTGCAGGGCCCTAGCGCCTCTGCAACGACTCTGCGTATCTCACCAAAACGGGATAACCGCCACCCCATGTCCCGCGTTCCACGCTGGCGTGTCCCCCTATTAATGAGTGTATCCCGTCATTAATGCAGAGATCCCATTGTTCCCGCCAAAAATTTCTGCGCAAAGGAGTCCAAGGTATCAAATGACAGCGATACGCTTAAAGAAATGCAAACCAGTATCTTCCGGCCTATATTTTGATAAACTCCCGAAGGAGAAACAGATAAATTCTGATGGAATTGAAAGCGGCTCGAAAAACCCTTCGATTTAATATATTATGGGCCTCATAATTCATCCGGGATCAAAAGTTATGAGGCATCACGTGTCCACACGTGATGGACCTTTAAGAACCCGCCGGAGGAGTTAAAAGATATAATAAAAACTCAGAAAAGACCCCAATGGGGCACCACGTGCTCACACGTGACCATGGGTCACGTGCAGACACGTGATGGGCTTTTAAAGCCTCTAAAATAATGAATAGAATTTAATTCTAAAAGTCAGAAAATACCTCAACGAGGTATCACGTGCTTACACGTGACCAATGGTCACGTGTTGACACGTGATGGTTAAAACAACAACATAAACAAGCGGCTGTTAAAGGAACCAATTTGGGGGTCACGTGCTCACACGTGACCAAGGGTCACGTGCTCACACGTGACTGGTTTTAAAAGCCTTATAATTTAATAGAATTAAATTCTAAAAGTTTCTGAATCTTTCCAAATGGAAAACGGTCATGGGGAACCGTTGGATTAAAAATCCAAGGGTGATTAAAAATCACCAATTTATAGAAAAATCTTGGACTTGGAAAGATTTCCCCCCTAAATCTGACCGAGATAACAAATGGATATCTTTGGATTTAAAATCCAATGGTGAATAAAATTCACTTAATAATCTAAAGACCCAGATTAATGATGAATGCAAATCAAATCTCTCAACATACAAATCAAATCTCTTAATGAGAGATTTATTAAACAAATTGATTCTCTTCCTTCTCCTATAAATAGGAGCCAAGAGAAGAGAAGGAGGATCTACCTTGGGGAGAGAAGAAACAGAGAGAGGAGAATTTAATTCTCTGCAAAAGAAAAACCCTAGGTGAGAAAAGGGAAAAGATTAACTTCAAAAAGAGAATTTAATTCTCAAAATTCAAGAGTTTAACTCTTATAAAAAAAAAAGAAGAACTTAGTTCTTCTTCTGGTTGAAGATCTGTATAGAGCACATCTCCCCATAGGATGAGAATTTAATTCTCATCGGGTTGAGATCCTGCCATGCAGATCCTAAACTTAGAAGGGGAATTGAGTTTTGAGAGTTCAATTCTCCTAAAACAAAACTAGGGTTTAACCCTAATCAAGAATTTAATTCTTTTACATATCTGGGAATTTAATTCCTTTGAAAAGAAATCAGGGTTTTATCCTAAATAAGAATTTAATTCTTTCACGATAGGAATTTAATTCCTCCAAAATCATAATTAGGGTTTAACCCTACAAAGAATTCAATTTTTAAAAGATCTCTGTTCATGAAAAGAACTAGGGTCACGTGCCCCCACGTGACCCTTGAAAAGATCCTCTGCAAAGAACTTTGAAGCATCACCCCACGTGCTCCCACGTGACTCCCAGAACGCAGAAAGAAAAAGCAAAGGGAATGAAAGCTTTGGGCGCTCTCATGTGTTATCACGTGACCCCTCAGCAAATGCTTTAACAATTGGCGCACAGATCCCCATCACGTGCCAACACGTGATGCTCTAAAATAAAAATGAAAGTGTTTAACACTTAATGGCAAAACAAAAGAAAAGAAGCTTTGGGCGCTCTCACGTGTCCCCACGTGACCCCTCAGCAAGTGCTGTAATATTCGATGCATAAACCCCCATCACGTGCCAACACGTGATGCTCTAAAATAAAGATGAAAAGTGTTTAACACTTATTCGCAGATTTGAGGATAAAACAAAGGAGATCTGGCTCCACATTTAGGGCGCCCTCACGTGTCCCCACGTGACCCCTAACGAATCCCTTTAATATCGAATGGATGGATGCCTATCACGTGCCCACACGTGATGGCCAGGAAATTAAAAGTGTTAAACACTGATCTGCAGAATAAAATAAGGGAAATCAGGGCGCTCTCACGTGTCCGCACGTGACCCCTCCCTCCTTAGTGTTTAACACTAATTGGAAGACTCTATTTGCAGTGTTTAACACTGATTTTCTTAGTGTTTAACACTAATTTGGAAAACTCTATTGGCAGTGTTTAACACTGATTTGCTTAGTGTTTAACACTAATTTGAAAACTCTGTTCCCAGTGTTTAACACTGATTATCTTTAGTGTTTAACACTAACTTGTTAATCTTATTCCCAGTGTTCAACACTGTTGACCTTTAGTGTTTAACACTAGCTTTAGCCCAATTGGCTAAGTTTCTAGAGGCAAAGCCTCTCCTTCAATGGACCAGCAGAGAGCCAATATTTCAAACACAATTGGACTTAGCCCAAATTGGCCATAAGTCCTCAAATCATCTTGAACTGAGCACATCTGCTCTTTCAACCAACTCATTGGTTCGAGGGTACATCTCTGAACTCCTCTGACATTTGTCGTTGTAATCCTTCAACGTCGTCAGAGAGGTGACGGGTCCCGACAACCACACAACAATACGGACCGTGGGGTCCTTAAACTCATGGACTTATGCGCCCTTAAACTCATGGACCGTGGGGTCCTTAAACTCATGGACTTATGCGTCCTTAAACTTATGGACTGTGGGGTCCTTAAACTCATGGACTTATGCGTCCTTAAACCCATATTCGTCCCCAAACGAGAACATGGACCACCATGTCCCTAAACTGGAGGTGGACCACCATGTCCCTAAACTGGCAATGGACCACCACGTCCCTAAACTGGAACATGGACCACCATGTCCCTAAACTGGAGGTGGACCACCATGTCCCTAAACTGGCAATGGACCACCATGTCCCTAAACTGGAACAATAGAGCCCCAAATGCTCTTTTGTCGGATCTAAACGATCCTGTTTAAGTTGATCTTAGCCTCAAATATGGCTAACGTATCCTTAAACCTTCAAACAGACTTTAGTCCCAAATTGGACTCTAGATCCCCCAATCAACTTTGGCTCAAGGGTACATCTCTGAACTCCTCTGACATTTGTCGTTGTAATCCTTCAACGTTGTCAGAGAGGTGATAGGTCCCGACGGCCATACATTTAATGGACCACTATGTCCCTAAACTGGAACAATAGAGCCCAAATGCTCTTTTGTCGGATCTAAACGAACCCGTTAAGTTGATCTTAGTCTCAAATTAGACTAATGTATCCTTAACAAACGTTTGAGTTGATCTTAGCCTCAAATATGGCTAACGTATCCTCAAACCAAACCCCAAACCCAAATCTAAGATAATACGGATTTGGACTAGTCCACGCCCTACGGGCGACAACATAACTCAGTCTCCGTAAACAATCCACGGGCAACAAAATAAAAAACAAACACACACGACACGAAGTGACCATCTGGAGAAGGAGAAAGTTGTTACCGCGATGCGGTAGCGTAATTAACTGCAGGGGCTTGCGCCTGCAGGGAAGAGCGTCCCCACAATCAAAAACCCCTCAAACGAGGGGGAATCTGACGAAGTCTGCTACATCGGCCGCATCCGTTTAAACCTTCGATACATGGTGCCATAAATCAACTTGGCATCTTCGGAGAGGTGGACGGATAACACCAATTAGCATCTGCCCCGAATTTCAGTGCCAAGACACCGCAGTCTTGCGCGCCGCCATTCGGAGGGGAACAGATTCTGGCACGCCCGGTGGGACCTTTTCCTCTTTCCACTCCACACCTCGTGTGTCGTGACTCGCGAACCAATCGCGGTTCGCTAATGGTTGCCCTTGGGTTTCAAGATACTAAGAATTGGCGTCTCGCTTATTGCAGAAAGCAAAGGATCGATGGCTTCTACTTCCGTGAAACTCTCCAACTGCTCAGACTGCAATTGCAACCAACGCTCTGTCTCGCCAGGAGGTATAGCCTACGGACCCCAAGCTGCTTCGCTATTCACAATGCCCGTGGAACAGGTCACTCGCGCAACCACGGGATTGTTCTTTGGGACCATGCTCCCGCCGACAAACTTCACCGCTCCAGGGCTGACAACGGAAGCTCTCAAGAAGTCGGTCTTTGATCGTCTTACCCCTGCCGCGGCTCCTCTCAACGAGTCGCCCAACGTCAACGCCTCGGTCTTCTCTAGATTGGGCCAGAAATCCTGTGAACCCATCATGGGGCCTACAATCTCAGAGAAGGCTGCTTCTAAGAAAGTGGCCGCTCCTGCCCCCGAAATCGTCAAGGCGGCTTCTCTGGCCAAAAGGTCGATCTTTACAAGATTGACGGCTTCAGCTCCCGCTCCTGCTGCCCAAAGGACATCGGTCTTTGACAGGCTAATACCAACAGCGACCCCCCACCTAGACAGGGGGCAAGACGAAACCATTCTTACCGCTGACCCTACGCCGCCCGCTCGACACGCTCGACGTCGTCATTGGCGCCGAGTAAGGAAGGCTGGGGGCAACTCCCCCTCCGGGTTGACTCCATCAGCTCCGGTGGCAGAAGTTAATGCTGCTGTTCCAACTGGGAACAGCTTCGAAATGCTAAATAAGGTGCGAAGGAATTCTCCTACTGCAGTGCTGAAGAGGTCTCCTCCCCCATTAAAAAAAAGGTTGTGGAAATAAAACCAGAGCAGCCCCGATCTCCTCAACGGCGGTCTTCCAAAATCTATAAGGTTTAGCGGCAGGCCCGAGACTCGATCATCGATCCAAACTTCTCCCGCCAGCACAAGAAGCTGAAAATCCAACCGGAAGCTGGTCACCAGGCTAAACCCCAAAAGGCTGTTAATCAACTGGCTCATAAAAGGAGGAGGCCAGAGAAGATCCCCCAGCCTGCAACGACAGCAAATAGCACTAAGCCCAGACGCCCTAAGTCTGGGGGCATGATGGTCCACACCGTATACATGGCGTCAGGAAAAGAAGACAGTCACGCGTCCACGGGTCATAGACCGCTTACACGGTCGGTGACCAAAGCCCAGGAGCAACAGCAAAAGCTCCAAGAAATGATGAATGCTATGGCTGCACTTACCGGGCCAAAAGAAAACCCAGAAACGCCCTCAGACGCACGCCAGGAGGAAGAAACCGACGATGAATTCCTTCGCCGGATACTGGAGAAAAAGGACAAAGAGGCTGCTGAACAAGCGGCCAACATACAACGTATGGGCCTTCTCTTCCAAGATATGATAGGAATGATGATCCAGAAGGACTTACTCGCCGAGGATCCCCCAATCGTTCTTGAAGACGACCGAGGAGAAACGTCAAATCCACCACCAGCACTCTCAACGGCCAAGGAGGAGGCAATCTCTAAGGCTGACTTGGTTGACTACATAGCCCAGCAAATCCGGGTTCATCACGCGACTGAGGCAGCTGGTCAAGTCGTGAAAACGGGGCGGCCGTATCCAAGCTGGTACGACCAAATCAAATACCCGCCAGGCTATACGATACCAAAATTCCACGTGTACAAGGGGACCGGCAACCCCCATCTGTTAGTTATATGTATGCCCTAGAGGCCATTACTATACATAGGATGTATATTGTAGTGGATGCTGGGACATATATAGGGAGGACTTTCTTGCTCGACATGATAGTATGCTATCTGGTTGATCTTTACCTTAACGTATACACTGATTGTCTCTCTATTACATGTTGGTAAAGCCCTTAGGATGTGTACTTAACTACCTGGACTATGATGCGGATCATACTAGTGGGGACATGGTAGTCCATAAGTACATCCTTCAAAGTCCCTAGTCGTAGGTGTATCGAGACGGGGCATCGATATACCAGAGTAGACTAGCGTATACCTTCTCGACCCATACAGATGGGCGATGGATGATCCCATATCCATTGGTGTTTGACATCAGAGATGATATACGGGTGCTCAGTAGAGACTGGGTACACTGGACGGACTCGCCGAGAACTCCCAGATGGTATTATACCTCACGTCAGATGGCAGTTCTCAGGTGACACTGGTACAGAGTAGTCTGTTGACCCGAGATCGTCATAGAGTCTTGTGTGGTTCCCACTGTGCTTTGATTTCCATCTTACCACGTCCAAGAGGGCGTGCAAAACGGTGGTTTTTGGGTACAGTCCCGAGTCACATGGAGGCAATGAGCGATAGGAGGGGATTCGTCTCTCCCGATATAGGGAGTTGATGTTGCGCTGTGTTCGATTGGCTATAACAGGAAATCCCTGGCCATGGTTGCTGAGATTTACTGGTAAGTGTTACCAGTAGTTTCTCGAATTGTTATAGACCTCATATCGACACGACTTATCGAGCTATTGGGGTCTGACGTTTACCACCCCTAGGCGAGATATGCGACATATCAGACGATCAGACCGGACTGTACGGTAGTGTTACTGGTTGGATTCACTGGAGTGTGAGCGGGCTTGCTCGTCGATCTTCTGATCGCTCAATACCTGGGTGGCCGTTACGTTTAGCAGACCGCTTGCGGCTTGCGGGTGTTTGATATGATCATCATCTGCTGCCGGCGTATTGACGAGTCTTTAGAGTCCTACACAGAGGTTTCCTGGCTCAAGCGAAACGAAATAGGAGCGCATATGAGATATGTGCGGGACTGAGAATAATGCGTATATGTGATACCGTATTCTATTCTCGCAATGAATGTATCGAATGGTTGTATGCGATATAACCTAGTTATCGAATCAAGTATTGATTCGATAAGCCGATACATAGGATACTAGTCGGTTATATGCGATATGACCGGATCGTTAAATCAAGTGTTGATTTAATGATTTAATGCATAATTATATATTTGATATATTAGTTTGCATCAACTAGTATCGGTTTACTTAAGATGGATATTCTCACTCGGGAGTGCACATTGTATATGTGATATACTTTTTGTGCACTTGATTGTATCATGTTTGATGATACATGTTATGCTAGGGTTTTTGTGTAAAGATTAAACCATGTTTATTTAAATGGTTAGGGTTTTGTTTTTCATATCTATTTATTCATTTATTTATTTATTTATTTTCTTTTTGGAAAAAGAAATGAGAAGAATGGTGGCTTTCTTTGTTTGTAGTTGAAGATTCATGAAGCTTTGACTTTGTCCACCATTCTTATCTCATGCTTAACCTAACCATTTGATTTAACCCTAGTTTAATCTCTACACTTGACCATGGTTTAGATTATGATAAGTTTTGATTTTTCTTTTCATTTTTAATAACTTATCATAACAATATTCTTCTTCTTCTTCCTTTCTTCACTTGAAGAAAGCAAGCTCCATCAATGGTGATTGATGGAAATGAGTGAGAAATCCAAATCTAAAGTCTACCCACTTCCTATTTCTTTATCCTCTACCTCTTGCCAAGTAGTAGAGTGTGTTTTCTTCACTAGTTTCTTGACTTTGTGAAGTCGGAGCTTGATTTAGCGATGCCTCGACGTAGATCATCTTCGGCATGGACATCGATGACCTAGCCCGTCCATTCTCCGATGAAGCCGACGCTAGAGCCCGGGATCCGTCTTGGACAGCGAGGAGACTTCATTGCGGAGCCGTGGAGGTGGAGCACCGGATCTACAAAGGTTGTATATCCGTATTCTCATAGTTAAGTGTTAACTAGTTAGCTTTTTCGCCTAGTTTTCTAGCAAACGATCCGTAGTCGGGTCTCTCGGCACCTAGAATTTTTGAAAATGGCATGTTCGATGCCTTGTGAGACCTCACTAGAGTGCTTAGGAACCCTACAGTGGTATCAGAGCCTTAGGCGAAGTCTAGACGGAGTTTGAAGTCCGAACGACCCGAAAACCCAAACCCTAATTTGCTCTCTGGACGATTTTGAAAAACTGGGATTTTTCCAGATTAAAAATATTCAGAAAACTCAGTAAAATAATCTAAGAATTACTGTTTAAATTCGAGGGCTTGATTCATTAAAGGGGGCGCGGATCCGCGGCCTTACAGTAGGCTCAGGCGGCGGATCCGCGGCCCTTTTGTTGTTTTGTGCATTCAATTCTGCACAGTAATTCTTATATATTATTTCTGGTGTTTCTGGGAATTTTTAATATTTATTCAAGAGTTGAATTTTCCGGAGTTGTTTTAGGGGTTCGATGTTTCGATCGGGGTATCAAATTTCGTCTTTGTGTATTTCCGGATAATTTTTAGAATATGTTAAAAAGTTCGACCGGATATAAATACCCAATTTTTCCCCTGCCGGGAAATTTCCAAGTGTTGGATTTTTCCGTAGTTTAACGACGTTCTAAGTAGTGCAAGTAATGCGATGGACCCTCTAGAAGACAACAAACCTTAACTCGATTATGTGACCGTCTTGAACTGCCCTTTGAACCTTCGCGTTTGGGGCAGTACGGCGTGCCACATGTGAGGCGTTGGCTTGACCCTTCTACGGCTGGACCGTTGGTACTGAGGCACGAACGGAATGTTGTTAGACTTATTTCATGTGTTGAGCTGTATCGGGAAAACTTGGGTGTTAGATTGTTCGATCGAAAAGTTTAACATTTTCTGTTTATCTGGAATGGGATACAATAATTGGAATTCACAAAAGTTATGAGATAACTGAATGAATGTTATAAACATAGCACTTTAGTCTCACTTGATCGGTTGCCACGGAATTTTGATGTGATCAAAAGTCCGTTGCAATCACGTAGCGTACGCGGATACTCGCCGGGTAAACTTAATAGACAGCCTCACTCCATAGCCCCGACCAAGTGACTGTAGGAGAACCCCGTCGCCGAAAGCATCCGTTTGGGTGCTCGCGGCAGCGGTGTTCCGCCTTGGTGCACTTCGTCGACGGTATCGGGGGTGCGGCCGTCTGCTAAAGTTTGCGACGAGCATTCTATCAGGATATCGGGAATCTTGTTGAATTGCCCGACTTGATATTGAAAAGAGTTTTCGATTTTGAGACTAAAATGCGGGGTTTATAATTGTTAGGCATGCGATGTCTAAGTAATTCATTTGGTCAGGCATGCGATGTCTGAGGTGGTTGCGGATTCCAACTGTTGTAGTTTTACACTTTTTTTTCTGTGACCTAAGTGTAATATGTGATATCGCCGGTTTCGTTGCTATATGTCAACGACAATTGGGATGCGCATGTTTACTTACGTTGATGACATGTGATGTTATGTGTTGCTGGATATGTTATATTGGATCGTCGTGTTTGAATAGCCGGGGGTTTTTATGTGAGATGAGTGTTTTTCATTTTCATTCATGTAAAAACTTGTATGTAATATTCTTTTATTGGGACGCTTCCAGGTTGCAGAAGTTGTCACCGTTTGTATATTATTTACTTTTCTGCACTAGGATAGACCCAAGGAGGAGGGCACAAGTAACCGGGTTCTGGAGTCCAGTGGGAGACCAACTCGAGGAGTCGAGACCGGGTCTCCTAACTCTAGAATTGGTAGGGTTGCTTGCCGCTCTCGTAGGGGTCTAGGGGTGTGGGTTTGGCTATTCATCGCGACCATGGAATCCGTGTTTTATACTGGCTCGTATTGAAAACACGGACGTCCTAGTATATCCAATGTTTCATATGATTATTCTGCTGCGATATTTGTGATGTGATCATGTGATGTTCTTTGATAGATACTGTATATAGTATATATGATATATTATATAGACGTTACTTATGTTTTACACCCGCGCTAGCCCTGCCCCGCTCTGCCGTTAGTTACCTAACCTAACGGTGCACGAGGGGACATCGAGGCGAATGCGGATGGCATAAGTGTACGTCGTATTTATCTGTGATGTTTAGGTACATTAAATGATGGGACTTCATTAATGTGATTAATGAAATAAAAGAAACCTAAGATGTTGTAGAATCGAATTTCAAAATAAAACAGGTAGCTACAGTTCTTGCTTTGCACAGCGGTATATATGATATATCCTGCACCTTATTCGATGAGGAAAGGACCGAGATCACTTCACCGGGAGTGACTCCTTTAGCAATAACTGGCAGATGCTACACACTCGGTTTGTCTTTTGATTGCTTCTATAGTTTCTGCTTTGCACAGTGATATATATGATATATCCCGCACCTCATTCGACGAGGAAAGGACCGACGATCCCTTCACCGGGAGTGACTCCTTTAGCAAAACTAGAAAAGCCTCAAAAGCACTCCATTTTAAAATCATTTGATTCTACAACGATATCAAGTTCATTACGCAATAGGCTTTCTTAAAAGCCTGACGTAGCCCTCCGTCATTTCAGATAAATGCTGTTTAGTATTCGTGCTGCGTTTGTTGGCCTCCGTCAAGGCGCAGTGTGCGGTAGCTAACCAGTATTTATCTGCTTATGCATATGATGCAGATTGAGTTAGGGTAGTCGTGCGGCCTTGTTGACCTCCGTCAAGGGTCGTGCGGGTGGGTTTAATTCGATCAAGAAATGACGGGTTGGACTTGACTAGTAGCCTATGGTTTGTTGACCTCCGTCAAGGTCATAGGGTGCTAGGGGCAAAATATTATCGGGAATTTCAAGTGTTGAAATTTGCAATGAGATTGCATACCTTCTAGGAGATAGTTGGATCCCGATACCCGCTGCAGAGTAAGAGTTACTCCTGGGAAAGTTTTATACATTACAATTAGCCGATCAAGTAGGTGTCTAGAAAGGTGTCAACGGGGTTACGCCTCTGGGAAAACGAGGTTTACATTAATTAGGTTCGTGCGAAAGCACGGGGGACCTCCCTCAAAGTACCGACACTGGCCTGGCTGAAAGATTGGTGAACTTGTAGTGTATAATTAATCCCGGCTAGTCTTTCCTTTTAGGGTTTGAAGGAAGATTTGATAAAAAGCAGTGGGAGCCATCCTGATTAGATAAAATAATAACCAATCTATTCTTGCAAGAGCGCACGCTGAGTGTTTTCTTCTCTCTCTCTCCAGGTAGCGACCATATCACGCCTTAATCAAGATAATAATACGGAATATTGACCGAACCCGCTTGTTATACTGAGCTGGGGAACGTTGGTCCCGCTCCAACTTATAATTGTTATAAGACAGAGCAGGATATTGGGGATTACCAGAATTCCCGTGCCGCCCAAACGAAGAGAGTGCATGCTGATGCATCATCTTCGGGTGTGTTCGTTACAAAGAACTGTTTCTCAGTATCCTCCGCATCCTGGGTATATGATACCGGATCAGGATCCCAGATATGTAATCTGTTACATAGGGCTACAATAGGGTAGAAAAACTGAGAACGGGTGGTAAGTTTCATGAGACAAAAAATGGGGCAAGTGTTGCAGCCAAGTCTGTTGGTCACTGTCACCCTGTATTACAATACATTGATTCTGAACGAATGTTATTAGATACCGAAACTGATATACAAAATCATATCACTCTCTTTATTAGTAAAGAAAGTATATAATTTTGTATTGATGGATAATGTTTTGAACATTTCCTATATCAAAAGTTGATCGGTTCAGGCACGTTATCTAAAAGCATTGATGTTCTAAATCAAACTACAGTTCTTAGTATATGGATCACACACAAGAGGAAGAGTTCAGAAATGAACGAATCCTTCTTGAGGTATTGTAGACTAGGTCAGATCAATGCGACCCGACTGGCTAGAGTTACATAAAGATGCATATTTAAATTAGTTTGAACTTACATCTTGTGAAACTCGCCAGTCATGTCACAAAGATAAAATGACACTAGCTCTGTTTACTGGAAACAGAGAAAGAGTTAATGAACTCTTGGGACTGACACATGATGATGTATGTATGGTCTCCTGTCTACACATGCCAGGACTGGTTCTTTATACTTCATTATATTCTCTGATGATCTTTCGAGATTCAGACCTATGTTCCTGTTGAAACACATGTCCGAACCTTTTGAGATATTCACAGAATATAAGCGAGAAGTAGAGAACCAGAATACAGGTATAAGTATTATGTCCTATGATGAGATCAAGGAGGAGAATACTTGAGCACGGAAATTCCTGAACTATTCTAAAAGAGAATGAGATTCTCTCTCAGAATTACTCCTCCGTATACACCATAGCACGATGGTATATCGGGGCGGAGCAGATACACCCTATTTGATATGGTGTGCTCTATGATGAGTACTACTGAGTTACCTTTTTCCTTAAGGGGGTTATGCACTTGAGAAGTTACATACCTATTGAATAGGGTTCCAATCAAATCAGTTGCCTACCACTTCATATGTGATATGGAATGGGAAGAGCCCATGTCTTAAGTTAGTTAAGATTTGGGGTTGTCCGGCCTATGTCTAAAAACAAAATCTGGACAAGCTCGAAGCAAAGTCTATTATGTAGAACTGGAAAGGTTCCAGCTATACAAAATACAGCTGATGATTTGATAGAACCAAAGGATTCAGTAGATACCAACGAACCTCAGCCTCTCCGCCGATCTAGTAGGGTTCCTCACCCACCTGAGAGATACTTCGGTTGCTCTATGACAGTGGGAGCGAGGATTGCGTCATGAGATGATGACCCAACTAGTTTCGAGCTGGCCATCAGGAGTGTGACTCTGTAAGAATGGCTGGATGTTTATCGATCTGAGATGGAATCCTTATACACCAACAAAGTATGGACTTTGGTTGCTTTATCTGAAGGGTTAAATCCCCATCAGGAGCAAGCATATCTTGAGAAGATTACTTGGTGTACATCGAAAAGTTGAGACTTTCAAAGCTAGACTTGTTAAAGTTTGCATCATTGACTAGGTGTGGATAATGATGAAACCTTTTCAAGCAGCTATGCTTAAGTCCATCCAGATCCTACTTGTCACGGCTACATACCATAACTACGATATCTGGTGGTTGGGTGTCATGACTGCTTTTCTAAATGATGTTTTAGAAGAGTGCGTCTATAAGTACACAGCCAGAGGGCTTCGTAGACAGTGGGAGCAGCGGAAACGTGTGCAAGATGCTTTATAGGATAAAGCAGGCATCGCGGAGTTGGAACATCTGTTTTGATGGATTAGTCAAAGAGTTTGACATCATCAAAATGGTAGATGAACCTTCTATAAACAAAAAGGTAGTAGGGAGTATGGTGACGATCCTCGTAGAGTACGTGGATGACATACTCTTGATAAGAAAGGAGTTTCTTATGCTACGCTCGATCGATCTCCGTTTATCACAAAGATTCTCCGTGTAGGATCAGAATGATACCTCCTAAATCCTAAGTTTTGGATCTATGAGATAGATTTAATTGGATGTTAGGATTCTCACTAGTTGTAGTGAGATAGTATCAATTGATCCTGGGGAGAATCACTGGAAGTGTTCCAGGGTGATAAAGACGACTGAATGTCAGTCGCAGGCATTGTCTTTACCCTCAGTAAAGGGACGGTATGTTGGAAGAGTTCCAAGCTAGATACCGTGGCATACTAGACGATAAAGGCAGGATACATCGCTACTAAAGATGCTACCAAAGAGGCTGTTTGGGTGTATATTGGTTCATGAGATGAACTATGTTCCTCCCATTGTATGACAATGGAGTTGTGGCTTATGCCAAGGAACGCAGGTCCCATCAGTGATCCAGACATATTCTAAGGCAGTATCACCTGATCATGGAGATAGTTGATCTCCAGGGTGATCGAGATTTGGAGAGTAGACTCAGAGGACAACACAGCGGATCCACTCACAAAGGCCTGTTCCCAGAGAGAGACTTTTATGGGATGGTTGAGTATGAGATACTACAACCACTGCTACAGATGGCCCTAGTGCAAGTGGGAGATTGTTAGTTATATGTATGCCCTAGAGGCCTTACTATACATAGGATGTATATTGTAGTGGATGCTAGGACATATATAGGGAGGACTTTCTTGCTCGACATGATAGTATGCTATCTGGTTGATCTTTACCTTAACGTATACACTGATTGTCTCTCTATTACATGTTGGTAAAGCCCTTAGGATGTGTACTTAACTACCTGGACTATGATGTGGATCATACTAGTGGGGACATGGTAGTCCATAAGTACATCCTTCAAAGTCCCTAGTCGTAGGTGTATCGAGACGGGGCATCGATATACCAGAGTAGACTAGCGTATACCTTCTCGACCCATACAGATGGGCGATGGATGATCCCATATCCATTGGTGTTTGACATCAGAGATGATATACGGGTGCTCAGTAGAGACTGGGTACACTGGACGGACTCGCCGAGAACTCCCAGATGGTATTATACCTCACGTCAGATGGCAGTTCTCAGGTGACACTGGTACAGAGTAGTCTGTTGACCCGAGATCGTCATAGAGTCTTGTGTGGTTCCCACTGTGCTTTGATTTCCATCTTACCACGTCCAAGAGGGCGTGCAAAACGGTGGTTTTTGGGTACAGTCCCGAGTCACATGGAGGCAATGAGCGATAGGAGGGGATTCGTCTCTCCCGGTATAGGGAGTTGATGTTGCGCTGTGTTCGATTGGCTATAACAGGAAATCCCTGGCCAGGGTTGCTGAGATTTACTGGTAAGTGTTACCAGTAGTTTCTCGAATTGTTATAGACCTCATATCGACACGACTTATCGAGCTATTGGGGTCTGACGTTTACCACCCCTAGGCGAGATATGCGACATATCAGACGATCAGACCGGACTGTACGGTAGTGTTACTGGTTGGATTCACTGGAGTGTGAGCGGGCTTGCTCGTCGATCTTCTGATCACTCAATACCCGGGTGGCCGTTACGTTTTGCAGACCGCTTGCGGCTTGCGGGTGTTTGATATGATCATCATCTGCTGCCGGCGTATTGACGAGTCTTTAGAGTCCTACACAGAGGTTTCCTGGCTCAAGCGAAACGAAATAGGAGCGCATATGAGATATGTGCGGGACCGAGAATAATGCGTGTATGTGATACCGTATTCTATTCTCGCGATGAATGTATCGAATGGTTGTATGTGATATAACCTAGTTATCGAATCAAGTATTGATTCGATAAGCCGATACATAGGATACTAGTCGGTTATATGCGATATGACCGGATCGTTAAATCAAGTGTTGATTTAATGATTTAATGCATAATTATATATTTGATATATTAGTTTGCATCAACTAGTATCGGTTTACTTAAGATGGATATTCTCACTCGGGAGTGCACATTGTATATGTGATATATTTTTTGTGCACTTGATTGTATCATGTTTGATGATACATGTTATGCTAGGGTTTTTGTGTAAAGATTAAACCATGGTTATTTAAATGGTTAGGGTTTTGTTTTTCATATCTATTTATTCATTTATTTATTTATTTTCTTTTTGGAAAAAGAAATGAGAAGAATGGTGGCTTTCTTTGTTTGTAGTTGAAGATTCATGAAGCTTTGACTTTGTCCACCATTCTTATCTCATGCTTAACCTAACCATTTGATTTAACCCTAGTTTAATCTCTACACTTGACCATGGTTTAGATTATGATAAGTTTTGATTTTTCTTTTCATTTTTAATAACTTATCATAACAATATTCTTCTTCTTCTTCCTTTCTTCACTTGAAGAAAGCAAGCTCCATCAATGGTGATTGATGGAAATGAGTGAGAAATCCAAATCTAAAGTCTACCCACTTCCTATTTCTTCATCCTCTACCTCTTGCCAAGTAGTAGAGTGTGTTTTCTTCACTAGTTTCTTGACTTTGTGAAGTCGGAGCTTGATTTAGCGATGCCTCAACGTAGATCATCTTCGGCATGGACATCGATGACCTAGCCCGTCCATTCTCCGATGAAGCCGACGCTAGAGCCCGGGATCCGTCTTGGACAGCGAGGAGACTTCATTGCGGAGCCGTGGAGGTGGAGCACC
Organism: Agapanthus africanus; assembly: GCA_030015575.1. Classification (NCBI taxonomy): domain Eukaryota; kingdom Viridiplantae; phylum Streptophyta; class Magnoliopsida; order Asparagales; family Amaryllidaceae; genus Agapanthus; species Agapanthus africanus. Next base: position 642,921,263 of record CM057340.1, read on the forward strand.
GGATCTACAAAGGTTGTATATCCGTATTCTCATAGTTAAGTGTTAACTAGTTAGCTTTTTCGCCTAGTTTTCTAGCAAACGATCCGTAGTCGGGTCTCTCGGCACCTAGAATTTTTGAAAATGGCATGTTCGATGCCTTGTGAGACCTCACTAGAGTGCCTAGGAACCCTACACCATCAACATGTCGCCCAGTTCCGGGCCCTCTGCGGTAACACCGACGGTGATGATAAACTGTTGCTCCGCCAGTTCGTGGGCAGCTTATCAGAAACTGCGTTCGAATGGTATTCGGAACTCCCGAACGATTCTATCAAAACGTTCGCTGAAATGGAGTTGTTATTCACTCAGCGATTCGCAAGTACCAGCGAACGCACTCCAATAACTGCGCTGATTAACGCCAGGGTAAAACCAGGCGAAACCTGGGTCCAGTATGCTATACGCTGGCGGAATTTGTGGTCGAGATGGGAACAACGCATTGAGGAAGCACCCGCAGTGGGCATGTTCGTGGGAACCCTAGACCCCCACGCAACTATCTCCCAGTTTATGATGTTCTTTAAGCCAACCACATTCCAGGCTTTAATCGACAAGTTGGCTCAGATGGACCAGATGGGTCATAGACCACCTCCCCCGAAGTCGGAACCTCGGAATGACAAGGGTAAAGGAAGGGCAACCTTTGTTGCGAATGCCCAACAGCAACCTAACGCCCCGAAACCGGCAGATCAACTGGAGGAAAGACGCCGGTATTATAATGAGAAGATGAAGCGTCCCTACTCGTTCCCACGAGACAAGACGAAACGGTTATTCGAGCTGGCAATACGCAACAGACTTATAAGCCTACCAAATCCAAGGCGACCGCCGCAACCCACCGAGGTGAATAACCCTAACTATTGCCCTTACCATCAAACGGTAAGCCATCCGATTGAAGATTGCTTCGTCTTCAAAGGATGGATTGAAGATCAATACCTCCAGGGAAAGTTTGTATTGTCCGAAAAGTGGAAGGTGAACCCACCACAACCGCATACTCCTAAGAAAGCAGATACACCGGGGGCAACCTGCTCCTTTATTGAAGAAGCTCCATGGGAGGTCGTGCTATCAACTAAAACCAAAAGAATGCTGAGAGACCTTCATGCGTACCCTGCGATCGAATGGAAGGACCCTCTTGAACCTCAAATTATTGAAGGGATGCTAAGGCGCCACCCAACTACAAAGACTCGCGATAAGGGCCCAAATACTCACGCCCAATCGTCAAAATCTTCGAAGAAAAAGAAGAAGAAATCCAAGAAGTCCGTGAAGCTTGGAAACGAGCACACGAACTTGCAGAAGCAAATCGACGCACTGGAAGAGTACAATCAAAAGGCGCGAACTCCTGTCACACTGCAAGAGTTCCTTAACCACATCTTTCAAGAGGAAGGTGATGGAGAGAGCTCGTCGGATGAATCCGAAGGATATGTGGCGAGTTGTAACGTAATCTCCCACTCGTTTACCGATGATGAGAAAACTCCTGGCACTAAGAAGCTGGAGGCAGAGCCTGTACCAGAGCGTACATGGCCAACAGACGAAATGATCGACGCTTTTCTAGACGAGATTCGTCTAAAAAGTAAAGCGGATCAGGAGCGTGAGATAGCAGCGTCAGAAGGAACCAAATGCAGGCGACTGAATGGAAGAGTTGAACTACCTCTGCCAGAGCGAAAGGCATCCGAAGTAGACAAGAAGATATTCAAGACGAGAAAAAGGTTTGCCAAAGCCATGTCAATGGGGATGAAGCTACCGCCCTCGGAAGGAAACACACACGATGGGGTGGAGAGGCACCCTGATTATTGCGCATATCACCGGAAAATATCACACCCCACAGAGGAGTGCGACGCCTTTAAGATATGGTGGCAAGGATATGTTGCTCGTCGGCAACATGTTAAGCGCATGAAACGCAAGAGCCGTCGGGAGCGAAGAAGTACTATCGATGGGCACGACAGAACTACTGGCAACTGTTGTATGGCTCACGCCGGGGGGTCACAAGTTCTCACCTTTGGGAGCGACTCTGATGAAGAAATGGCTCTGGGCCCTCTCTTCAAAGAATCCGTTTTAGGGAAAGAGGAGAAATCGGAGATCTGCGAGAACATTTAGCTGCGCAATCGCACACTCCCAGAAAAGAATCTCGGGCCCGTAAGTAGAAAGGATAAGGGAAAGGAAAAGGTCACTGAAGATATCACTTTAGATGATCAAGTCATGAGAGAGCTGGCTGCCAAAGACCCTCCTAGGAAGGATAAGGTGGACTATAACATCCTCGCGCACCTAAGGAAGCTACCTTCTCAGCTTAGCATTCTCGATGCCCTCTTATTATCAAAAGAAGCACGAGACTCACTAATTAAGGCGTTACAAGAACCTGAGCAATTCCAAGCCTTCCTCGCCACTGAAAAGATGAAGGATGAACTGGAGGAAGTGCATACGGCCGACATCACTTTCGGTGATGAAGACCTCCTTCTCGGGACGTGCGACCACAACCGTCCCCTATATGTCTCCGGATACTGCCATGATATCAAGATAGGCAAGATCCTGGTGGATAATGGATCCTCCGTCAATCTCCTTAATGTTCGGGTGTTGAAGGAAATCTGCATGAGTGTGCAACACCTCACTCGTGACAAAATTACTATCTCCGGTTTCGATTCACAATCGTCACGGACTCTCGGATCTGTGATACTAACATTACGCTTTGGACTTCTTGTCACAGACATCAAATTCCATGTCATTGACGCCAAGACCTGCTATAACGCCCTGCTCGGTCGTCCTTGGTTACACGAATACAACATCATCCCTTCTACGCAACATCAGTGTATGAAGTACTTTAAGGATGGTTTCGAGTACACCGTAACAGGTGAGTTAAACCCATTTTCCGTGAACGAAGTCCGCAAATACGAAGATGCGAAGTACTTTTTGCCAGATTTCGAGGATACAGAAAGGTGTCGCAATCCGGAGAACAAAGCCGCCGCCGCCATCCCTGTTTTCGGGAGCGATACCGAAGAAGAGGAAGAGATAGTTTATGCAGGGCCATCTCAACGCAACAACCTGGGGACGCCCACCCCCATGTTAGTCTTCGGAAGTGATTCAGAAGATGAAGTTAATGCTGTGTTCTCCAATCGGCTGTCAATACAAGCACCCCCTGGCGATGACCATAGTTTGCAAATCACCATGGTACCGCGAGAACACTACAAGGATCTCGACACGCTTCAGGCTAATAATGTGCAGGACCTGCAAATATTTTACGTCCCTCCCAGGCAAAGGGGTGAGAAGGTGATCCTATTCTACCGATCCTCAGAGTCGAAAATAGAGAAAGAGATCTGGCATGGCGCGGATGCTACACTTGACAGGATCCAATCCATCCGTCTGCCCAGATACTATACAAATGGATTAAAGAAGCTATTGAAGCGCCAAGGAGTACCCTTAAAACAGACTGTTCGGCAGGCTCGGTTCTACAACAGGATTTGGGATGTCCCCGGGACTCAACGCAAATTGCCCAACGGGAAAATGGAAACACTCGGGCTTGGATACGCAAGAGCCGGAAAACGGGAACGGGCTCACAGCAGCTACGCTATATATACCTTTGATGAAGAGGAGGACGCCCTGTCAGGAGATGCCAACCCCCCATCAAAACTAGACCCCGCGATTAAAGCGCCGAGTCCGTCGTTTGAAGAACGAATGGGCAAGCCTATCAGGAAAGTGGGTCAGAAAGCTCGGGAAGACCACAACCGCGAAATGGCCATCTACGAGAAGGCCAGGACGCAATGTCTATTTCAACATGCTGCAAAAGACAAAGACGCTTATCCTCGTCAATCCGTTGTACTAAAGGCCCGACGCAGAGACGAAAATAAATCAAGAAGCGGAAAGAGGAGCCGACAACAACGACGCAGGATTAGAGGGTTACGTGGTCGGGTGTTGCACGGCTCGGATTTGTCCCTCATGAAGAAGATGAGTCGAGCGTACTCCTTCCCCCGAGACAAGACGGAGAAGTTACTCAAGCTCGTTATAAAATATCAAATGATCGCGCTTCCAGAGTCTAGACATCCTGAGCAAGCTAACAAGGCTTCTCATCTGAGCTATTGCTCTTATCACCGAGCCATAGGACATCCTACCGAAGACTGCTTCACCTTCAAGAACTGGATCGAGGACCAGTACCAACAGGGCAGATTCGCTTTATCCGACGGCTGGAAGGTAACACCGCCACAAAAGCATGAGCCCAAGGCCGCAAGAGCAGAACCGGGTCCACCTAAGTCCGGGGAGCGGGTTCGCACCTGTTATACGATTACGATATTAGGAGAAGAGCCCGAGAACGTAGATGACCTTGCCCGGTGCTTTGAGAACAGCGATGATGAGGTGATCTCAAAATTTCCGCCCGCTCCGAAAGAAATGGAAGATGGTATACATACTACTGCAGATAACCTCAAGAAGATTGAGTTGGAATCGGCAGACGACCCGCGACCGACATTTGTCAGCGAGCTGTTATCCGAAGAAAGGGTGGCTGCGTTAAAGAACGTGCTTCTACGGCATAAAGACTGCTTCGCGTGGAACTACTCCGAGATGCCAGGATTAGATCCGGAGATTGCTGTGCATAAATTAGCAATATCCCCAGATATCAAGCCAGTCAAGCAGGCGCCAAGGAGGATGCGACTCGAGCTTGAAATGAGCATCAACGCCGAAGTCAAGAAGTTGATCGATTCCGGATTTATCCAAGAAGTCCAATATCCCGACTGGATCGCCAATATCGTCCCGGTAATGAAGAAGAATGGGACGGTACGCATATGCGTGGATTTCAGGGATCTCAATAAAGCCTGTCCCAAGGATGATTTCCCAGTACCAGTAACCGAGCTAATGATAGATAACACGTCCACTCACGAGGTTTTCTCCTTTATGAATGGTTCGTCAGGATACAATCAGATAAAGATGCATCCCGAAGACCAGAAGCACACCGCTTTCCGCACCCCTTTGGGTATATTCTGCTACAGGGTTATGCCCTTTGGTCTAAAGAACGCTGGCGCTACCTATCAAAGGGCCATGACAAAGATCTTTGATGACCTCATACACGACGTCGTCGAGTGCTATATCGACGACCTCGTAGTAAAGAGCATGTCATATGAAGATCATTTAAAGCATCTGGAGACTGTATTTCGACGCCTTCGGCAATATAATTTGAAAATGAATCCCCTCAAATGCGCGTTTGGAGTCTCCTCGGGCAAATTCCTGGGATTCATCGTTCGACACCGAGGTATTGAAATAGATCCGTCAAAGATTAAAGCGATCATGGAAATGCCTCCGCCAAGAACCCTCAAGCAGTTGCGGTCTCTCCAAGGGAAGCTCGCATACATCCGGCGGTTTATCGCTAATCTTTCGGGCAAATGCCGTCCTTACAGCCACCTGATGAAAAAGGGAACTCCATTCGCTTGGGATCACAAATGTCAAGGTGCACTAGACGAGATCAAGCAGTACCTGCAGAACCCTCCGGTGTTGGCCGCGCCGGTCAAGGGAAAACCCCTCATTCTTTATACGACCGCCCTCGAAGGTTCCTTGGGCGCATTATGGGCACAAGAGAACGATCAGGGGAAAGAGAGAGCACTCTACTACTTAAGTCGAGTTCTACTGGGGGCAGAAAGCAACTACTCTCCCATTGAAAAACATTGCTTGGCGTTAATCTTCGCGATAACAAAGCTCAGGCACTATGCGTTGGCGCATGAAGTCCGTCTCATTTCAAAAGTGGATCCCCTTAAATACTTGATGTCGAAAGCCATATTGACGGGACGACTCGCTAAGTGGGCCCTGCTCTTGATGGAGTTCTCGATAACGTATCAACTTCTCAAGGCAGTGAAAGGCCAGGCCATTGCCGACTTCCTCGCTGAGCACCTGATACCGGCCGATTCTCCTCTGAACTGTGATCTGCCGGACGAGCATGCATTTGATGCGATTAGCGGCGGAAGCACCCGATGGGAACTCTATTTCGATGGAGCGTCCTCCGTAAAGAAACAGAAACAAGGTATCCCAATGATCAAATCGGGGATAGGCCTCGTCTTTACAACTCCACAAGGAGGGATAATGCGCTTCGCCTTCTCTTTAACAGAGCCGAGGACAAACAATGAAGCTGAATACGAAGCTATGATAGCAGGCCTCGAAATCGCCATCGACATGGGAATTGAAGACCTCCTTATATACGGGGATTCTCAGCTGGTCGTTAGTCAAATAAATGGTGACTACCAAACGTGCAAGCCGGAGTTGGTGAAGTACGGCGAAAAGGTGCAACAACTGTTGACCCAAATTCCCTCCTATATTTTGGAGAACATACCGCGCGCGGAAAACAGCAAAGCAGACGCGTTGGCCAAACTTGCTAAAGAACTGGCTGATGAGAACCTCGATGACGTCAGAATTGTGGTACAAAGCCGTCGAGTGCTCGCCCCGGCAGAAATATCTCCGGAATCATGCGAAGAAAAGGGAGCGACTGAGCAGACGACCCTACAAATAAAAGACCATGAGAAGGCCGAAGACTGGAGGGAAGTCTTCATAGACTACTTTAAGTCCCACCGAATGCCCAAAGAAGCGTCCTCAAGACATCAGCTCATGAAACGAGCTCTATCTTTCGCTTTCGTCAACGATATTCTATACAAGAGATCGTTTGATTCTCTATGGCTGAGATGCTTAGGACCTGACGAAGCAGAAAGAATCATTCAGGAAGTTCACGACGGACTTTGCGGTTCTCACCAAGCGGGCCCAAAGATGAAGTTAAAAATTAAACGGATGGGTTACTACTGGCCCACGATGATCCAGGACTGCCTCGAGTATGCGAAGCAATGCCACTCGTGCCAGATTCATGGGGACTTTATCCACCAACATCCGAATCCACTACATCCAACGGTGGCTAGTTGGCCATTCGAAATGTGGGGGACTGACATAGTCGGCCCCATTGAGCCAGCATCATCCCGGGGACACCGTTTTATCCTGGCGACAACTGATTACTTCTCCAAATGGGCAGAAGCAGTACCACTGAGGGAAGTGAAGACGGAGAATATCCTCCATTTCTTCAAGATGCACGTCGTCTATCGGTTTGGAACCCCACGGCGGATTATCTCCGATAATGGGCCAGCCTACAGAAGCCATAAGATTAGCCGCTTCGCACAGCAGCACAATATAGACTGGAGATATTCTTCGGTTTATAATCCACGAGCTAACGGTCTGGCCGAGACCTTCAATAAGACCTTGACGAAGATCATAAAAAAGACCGTTTCCAGGAATAAGAGAGACTGGCACGAAAGGCTGCAAGAAGCCCTTTGGGCTTATCGAACTACATTCAAGACGGCCACGAACACAACGCCGTACGCGTTGGTATTTGGGACGGAAGCAGTGCTCCCCCTCGAGATAGAGTTACCCTCTCTACGAGTAGCAGTCCACCACGAGCTGACGAACGAAGAAAATGCTCACCTTTGGCTTGAGGAGCTTGATGCCCTCGACGAAACCCGGCTCATAGCGCAACAACATCTAGAGGCCTACAAAGCAAAGATGACGCGCTCGTACGAAAGATTGACCAGGACGAGGACATTCCGCCAAGGCGAACTCGTACTAGTGGTCAAAAGACCTATGATCCCCAATCGTGCCAAGCGAGGAAAATTTGAGCCAAACTATGAAGGCCCGTACATCATAGACAAGGTCTACCAGGGTGGAGCCTACCTACTCATGGACATGCACGGTGAAAGGCCTTTCAGGCCAATAAACGGCCGTTTCTTAAAGAAATACTACGCTTAATAAGCCACAGCCTGGGTCAATGATAGATGACGACGACTATGTCCGCTCACTATCTTCCTAGGCTCAGACTTTACAAGCAGCAGCCGGCCTTCCCATAGCGACGGACCGAAACGTCCTTAAACTAACGATGGACCGAAACGTCCTTAAACTAACGACAGACCGAAACGTCCTTATACTATCGCCGGACCGAAACGTCCTTAAACTAACGATGGACCGAAACGTCCTTAAACTAACGACGGACCGAAACGTCCTTAAACTAACGACGGACCGAAATGTCCTTCAACTAACGACGGACCGAAACGTCCCTAAAACTACTACCGCAGCATCTTTAGGCTGACGAGATAAAAAAAAAAGAAAGAGAAAAAAAAATATATGAAAAAGAATTAAAAAAAACGGTATGTCCATAAGCAAAATGGGCACGGATGAAAACCCGAAAGGGCTCCGTGAGTAAAAACAGCAGGGCTGCCGGCAAGTGTTCGTGAAAACCCGAAAGGGCGCGACCTTGTAAAAAAAAAGTGAAAAAGAATTAAAAAAAAACGGTATGTCCATAAGCAGAATGAGCACGGATGAAAACCCGAAAGGGCTCCGTGAGTAAAAACAGCAGGACTACCGGCGAGTGTTTGTGAAAACCTGAAAGGGCGCAACCTCGTTAAAAGACACTTGTAGGGTCCTCTCGACCTTGTAAGGAGAAACCACCGGCGTGAGATCCTTACGACTCGCAAAGGAGCAACACACTTAGGGATCCTTACGATTTCTAAGGAGAAAATACACTTACGAGATCCTCATGACTCGTAAGGAGAATTCTCTTATGGGACCCTCACGGCTCATGAGGTTTGAAAGTCTTAAGTTACAGAAACCTAAACCTGTTCTTAAGCAAATCCTCCACAACCTTCGATATTGCCCTACAAGAGGCTCAATACTGACCCTTGTATACAATCCACGGGCGCGAAAAAAATATTTCCCCAGCAAAGTCCCACCCGTGACTAGGGATATGCCCATATGGTGAACAACCCTTATAATTCCTCTCGACTTATAAGGAGAAAATTCTCTTATAGGATCCATACGACTTATGAGAGAAAACACACTTAGGAGTCCTCACGACCCCTAAGGAGAAAATACACCTACGAGATCCTCTCGATCCGTGGGAAGAAAAGTCTTTATGAGACCCTCATGGCTCAATAAGTTGAAAAGTCTTAGGTGGCAGATCCTAACCCTGTCTCCTAAGCCATCACCGCCCTACAAAGAGGTCAAGATGGACCATCTATGAGCCAGACTCGTCAAAGCTACATGCCACTAAAACGGAAAAGCTACTCATGAACATATAAACTACTTCACGCCAGAGTAAGATATGAAGAGATACAGGGGTGCGGCTCATGAAATTAAGGGTTTGGAACTATATCTCTTAAGAGTCGAGATCTGAGTCAATGATAAATGACGACGCTTGTGTCCGCTCGTTATCTTCTCAGATCAAGATTCTGAAAGTAATATACCAACCCTAAATTGGTCATATGCTATGCATAACTCTGCACTACTTCACCCACGTACATACTTACGTGGGCTAAGTAGTGGGGGGCATTTGTTCCCGCCAAAAATTTCTGTGCAAAGGAGTCCAAGGTATCAAATGACAGCGATACGCTTAAAGAAATGCAAACCAGTATCTTCCGGCCTATATTTTGATAAACTCCCGAAGGAGAAACAGATAAATTCTGATGGTATCGAAAGCGGCTCGAAAAACCCTTCGATTTGATATATTATGGGCCTCATAATTCATCCAGGATCAAAAGTTATGAGGCATCATGTGTCCACACGTGATGGACCTTTAAGAACCCGCCGGAGGAGTTAAAAGATATATAAAAACTCAGAAAAGACCCCAATGGGGCATCACGTGCTCACACGTGACCATGGGTCACGTGCAGACACGTGATGGGCTTTTAAAGCCTCTAAAATAATGAATAGAATTTAATTCTAAAAGTCAGAAAATACCTCAACGAGGTATCACGTGCTTACACGTGACCAATGGTCACGTGTTGACACGTGATGGTTAAAACAACAACATAAACAAGCGGCTGTTAAAGGAACCAATTTGGGGGTCACGTGCTCACATGTGACCAAGGGTCACGTGCTCACACGTGACTGGTTTTAAAAGCCTTATAATTTAATAGAATTAAATTCTAAAAGTTTCTGAATCTTTCCAAATGGAAAACGGTCATGGGGAACCGTTGGATTAAAAATCCAAGGGTGATTAAAAATCACCAATTTATAGAAAAATCTTGGACTTGGAAAGATTTCCCCCCTAAATCTGACCGAGATAACAAATGGATATCTTTGGATTTAAAATCCAATGGTGAATAAAATTCACTTAATAATCTAAAGACCCAGATTAATGATGAATGCAAATCAAATCTCTCAACATACAAATCAAATCTCTTAATGAGAGATTTGTTAAACAAATTGATTCTCTTCCTCCTCCTATAAATAGGAGCCAAGAGAAGAGAAGGAGGATCTACCTTGGGGAGAGAAGAAACAGAGAGAGGAGAATTTAATTCTCTGCAAAAGAAAAACCCTAGGTGAGAAAAGGGAAAAGATTAACTTCAAAAAGAGAATTTAATTCTCAAAATTCAAGAGTTTAACTCTTATAAAAAAAAAGAAGAACTTAGTTCTTCTTCTGGTTGAAGATCTGTACAGAGCACATCTCCCCATAGGATGAGAATTTAATTCTCATCGGGTTGAGATCCTGCCATGCAGATCCTAAACTTAGAAGGGGAATTGAGTTTTGAGAGTTCAATTCTCCTAAAACAAAACTAGGGTTTAACCCTAATCAAGAATTTAATTCTTTTACATATCTGGGAATTTAATTCCTTTGAAAAGAAATCAGGGTTTTATCCTAAATAAGAATTTAATTCTTTCACGATAGGAATTTAATTCCTCCAAAATCATAATTAGGGTTTAACCCTATAAAGAATTCAATTCTTAAAAGATCTCTGTTCATGAAAAGAACTAGGGTCACGTGCTCCCACGTGACCCTTGAAAAGATCCCCTGCAAAGAACTTTGAAGCATCACCCCATGTGCTCCCACGTGACTCCCAGAACGCAGAAAGAAAAAGCAAAGGGAATGAAAGCTTTGGGCGCTCTCATGTGTTATCACGTGACCCCTCAGCAAATGCTTTAACAATTGGCGCACAGATCCCCATCACGTGCCAACACGTGATGCTCTAAAATAAAAATGAAAGTGTTTAACACTTAATGGCAAAACAAAAGAAAAGAAGCTTTGGGCGCTCTCACGTGTCCCCACGTGACCCCTCAGCAAGTGCTGTAATATTCGATGCATAAACCCCCATCACGTGCCAATACGTGATGTTCTAAAATAAAGATGAAAAGTGTTTAACACTTATTCACAGATTTGAGGATAAAACAAAGGAGATCTGGCTCCACATTTAGGGCGCCCTCACGTGTCCCCACGTGACCCCTAACGAATCCCTTTAATATCGAATGGATGGATGCCTATCACGTGCCCACACGTGATGGCCAGGAAATTAAAAGTGTTAAACACTGATCTGCAGAATAAAATAAGGGAAATCAGGACGCTCTCACGTGTCCGCACGTGACCCCTCCCTCCTTAGTGTTTAAAACTAATTGGAAGACTCTATTTGCAGTGTTTAACACTGATTTTCTTAGTGTTTAACACTAATTTGGAAAACTCTATTGGCAGTGTTTAACACTGATTTGCTTAGTGTTTAACACTAATTTGAAAACTCTGTTCCCAGTGTTTAACACTGATTATCTTTAGTGTTTAACACTAACTTGTTAATCTTATTCCCAGTGTTCAACACTGTTGACCTTTAGTGTTTAACACTAGCTTTAGCCCAATTGGCTAAGTTTCTAGAGGCAAAGCCTCTCCTTCAATGGACCAGCAGAGAGCCAATATTTCAAACACAATTGGACTTAGCCCAAATTGGCCATAAGTCCTCAAATCATCTTGAACTGAGCACATCTGCTCTTTCAACCAACTCATTGGTTCGAGGGTACATCTCTGAACTCCTCTGACATTTGTCGTTGTAATCCTTCAACGTCGTCAGAGAGGTGACGGGTCCCGACAACCACACAACAATATGGACCGTGGGGTCCTTAAACTCATGGACTTATGCGCCCTTAAACTCATGGACTGTGGGGTCCTTAAACTCATGGACTTATGCGTCCTTAAACTCATGGACTTATGCGTCCTTAAACCCATATTCGTTCCCAAACGGGAACATGGACCACCATGGACCACCATGTCCCTAAACTGGAGGTGGACCACCATGTCCCTAAACTGGCAATGGACCACCACGTCCCTAAACTGGAACATGGATCACATGTCCCTAAACTGGAGGTGGACCACCATGTCCCTAAACTGGCAATGGACCACCATGTCCCTAAACTGGAACAATAGAGCCCCAAATGCTCTTTTGTCGGATCTAAACGATCCTGTTTAAGTTGATCTTAGCCTCAAATATGGCTAACGTATCCTTAAACCTTCAAACAGACTTTAGTCCCAAATTGGACTCTAGATCCCCCAATCAACTTTGGCTCAAGGGTACATCTCTGAACTCCTCTGACATTTGTCGTTGTAATCCTTCAACGTTGTCAGAGAGGTGATGGGTCCCGACGGCCATACATTTAATGGACCACTATGTCCCTAAACTGGAACAATAGAGCCCAAATGCTCTTTTGTCGGATCTAAACGATCCCGTTAAGTTGATCTTAGTCTCAAATTAGACTAATGTATCCTTAACAAACGTTTGAGTTGATGTTAGCCTCAAATATGGCTAACGTATCCTCAAACCAAACCCCAAACCCAAATCTAACATAATACGGATTTGGACTAGTCCACGCCCTACGGGCGACAACATAACTCAGTCTCCGTAAACAATCCACGGGCAACAAAACAAAAAACAAACACACACGACACGAAGTGACCATCTGGAGAAGGAGAAAGTTGTTACCGCGATGCGGTAGCGTAATTAACTGCAGGGGCTTGCGCCTGCAGGGAAGAGCATCCCCACAATCAAAAACCCCTCAAACGAGGGGGAATCTGACGAAGTCTGCTACATCGGCCGCATCCGTTTAAACCTTCGATACATGGTGCCATAAATCAACTTGGCATCTTCGGAGAGGTGGACGGATAGCACCAATTAGTATCTGCCCCGAATTTCAGTGCCAAGACACCGCAGTCTTGCGCGCCGCCATTCGGAGGGGAACAGATTCCAAGAGGCTTGAGCCGCCATTCGAAGAGGAGAGCCCCGACGGGTCAGTAGCTCGTATATCACCGTGTCACATTGAGCGTCGGTGAGAAGGGGATCCGCCAGCCGCGCAGCGAAGCGAGGAATTATCTCCTCAAGGGGCACCTCCCATGATTGCCGACGAGCATGGGGACGATTGCAAGCCATGGCGATTGATCGGGTTCTCAAAGATGACCACCTTAAGATATGAATGGGTTTCTCTGTGAAGAAAAGAAGTAAGGCATAGGGTTCAGGTTATAAAGGGGAGCATTTAATGCTATGCACAAAAAATGTTGTGCATGGTGAGACTATTCTCAATACCCGAAAAGAAGGGGAGAGCGTTGGAAATGAAATCCAACGACGCATTGGAATTAGGTTAGGGAAATGAAACGTCCCCATCAAGCAGATCCCTGCATACGCAACACGTGAGCACTAGCCTTTGATGGAAAATGAGGCGGCACTGCACAGACACAACAGAGAACTAAGCTCTGAGAACGAGAATCAAATTCTTAAAAGAAAGGTTTGAAAGGAAGGACATGAAAAAGTGAAAGTGCTTCTAAAAGGACATTTCGTCTACCCTACTCCCCCAAAGCAGGTCCAGCGGTCACAAAAGTGACAGCGTTGCACTCACGTGCGGACACGTGAGAACAACGCTGTGGGGGAATTTGTTTCCTGATTTAAAATCAGGAAAGCTTACGGAGAAGGCTTCAGAAAAGGGTCACGTGCTTACACGTGACCAGCAGTCACGTGTGGGCACGTGACACCCAAAAGTACCGGCAAAGCAAGTTCAGTTTCCCAACTACATCAAAGAGAGGGGCTTCAGTAAGGGTCACGTGCTCCCACGTGACCTGGGTCACGTGTCGGCACGTGACATTTAAAAGCAGCAGCAAAGACCCAACGCTTCCTGATCAAATCAAGGAAAAAGCTTCAGAAGAGGTCACGTGCTCCCACGTGACCAGGGTCACGTGTTGGCACATGACGATCAAAACATCAGAATTGTTCTCCAATTAAATCAAGAAAAAGAGTTCAGATAAGGGTCACGTGCTCGCATGTGACCAGGGGTCACGTGGTGGCACGTGACGGTTAAGCAGCAACCAGAAGACAGAGCGCAAAAAGAAAGAAGAAGGCTCATTCCAAAGGGGGTCACGTGCCCACACGTGACCATGGGTCACGTGGTGACACGTGACCGGCTTTCAAAGCCCATTTCGTTGACAGAATTAAATTCTGAAAGAGATTCGAATCTTTCCAAAGGAAAGCGATTATCTGGAACCAATCGAATTAAAGATTTAAAGATGATTGAATATCATTTATCTATGGGAAAATCTCGGGTTTGGAAAGATTTCCCCTTTAAATCTAACCGAAATAACAAAGGGGAATCCCGGGACTTAAAATCCAATGGTGAATAAAATTCACCTAATAATCCAAAGGTCCAAAACGAATAACGGATGCAAATCAAATCTCTCATGAAGATTCGTCAAAAACTAATTGACTCGGCTGCTTCTCCTATAAATAGGAGCCAAGAGACACAAAAAAGATATATAGACGCAGAGGGAAGAAAGGGAGAGAGAGCCTGGATACTTCGAGGAACTTGGATCTTCTGCAAAAGAAAACCCTAGGTAAGAAAGGGAAGGCTCCTTGAAGGAAAAGAGAATTTAATTCTCAACAGAGTTTAACTCTGATATATAAAACAGAAGAACATATTTCTTCTCTCTTTGATAGAGAATCTGCAAAGTGCACATCTCCCCTTGAGGTTGAGAATTTAATTCTCAATGGGTCGAGATCCTGCCATGCAGATCCAAAACATAGAGAAGGAATTGAAGCACGAGAATTTAATTCTCACAGAACTATAGGAATTTAATTCCTTTGAAATAAAACCAGGGCTTGACCCTGTGTTATGGGAATTTAATTCCTTCAGAACAAAAAGAAACAGGGTTTAACCCTAATTAAGAACCTAGTTCTGTTGAAACAGCGGGGATTTAATTCCCTTGATCATAATTTAACAAGAGAGTGGGAATTTAATTCCTTAAAAGCTTTTATTAGGGTTTAACCCTATTTGGTTCTTCACATGAATGAGGAATTTAATTCCTGCAGAAAATTCAGAGTCCAACTCTATTCAGAATATAAACCTTTAAGAGAAAGTAGGAATTTAATTCCTCTGAAATTACTGTCAGGGTTTAACCCTACGAGGAATTTAATTCCTGGAAAAGATTAACAGATCCTCTAAACAATATACATAGAGGCAGGGTCACGTGTCACCACGTGACCCCCCCAGGAGATCTACAGAAAACCCCTTTGAGGCAGCACCCCACGTGACCCACGTGACCCTTGACAGAAGCTTTAATACACAGGCATTTGAATGCCCATCACGTGATGGCACGTGATGCTCTGAAAGACGCGATAATCTCAGCAGAATAAATGAAGGGAGGGCGCTCTCACGTGCTGCCACGTGACCCCTCTTGCCTTAGTGTTTAACACTAAATTGAAACTCTCGAACCCAGTGTTAAAACACTGTTGGGCCTTAGTGTTCAACACTAATCAAAAAGCTTTATTTGCAGTGTTCAACACTGATCTGTTTTAGTGTTTAACACTAATTTGAAAAGCCTTGTTGCTGGTGTTTAACACCGATTATCTTTTAGTGTTAAACACTAACTTGTCAACCTCATTCCCAGTGTTCAACACTGATTGTTCTGTAGTGTTTAACACTAGGCTTTGGCCCAATTGGCTAAATGGATGGAGGCAAAGCCTCTCCTGATTGGACTTAGCCCAAGATGGCCATAAGTCCTCAATTTGTGATTAACTGGGCCAATGGGCTCATAACATAATTAATCGGTCTTGATCCCAAATTGGGTCAAAGACTATTTAAGCCATTCCGGTTCTAGGGTACATCTCTTCACTCCTTTGATACTTGGCATTGTAATCCCTCAATGTCTTTAAAGAGGTGACGGGTCCCGACGACCACACATTGATATGGACCGCGGGGTCCTTAAACCCGTGTTTAATGCAAAATTCCTGGTCACGTGGAACGCGGATAATGTCACTCTTTGACCCCGTGGAAAACGTCCAGAGCGGATCCTGGTCCTCGCAGAGCACGGCAGTGAACCCGTGTGAAGCATCCAGAGCGGAGCCTGGTCCTCGCAGAGCACGGCAATGAACCCGTGTGAAGCATCCAGAGCACATACCGGACTGTGGGGTCCTTAAACCCATGGACTACGACGTCCTTAACCTTGACCGAGATGTCTTAAAACTAACAATGGACTGTGGGGTCCTTAAACCCATGGACTACGACGTCCTTAACCTTGACCGAGATGTCTTAAAACTAACAATGGACCGCAACGTCCTTAAACTACCCATGGACCGCAATGTCCTTAAACTAGAACAATAGAGCCCCGTATGCTCTTTGGTCGGATCTAAACGGTCCCGTTTAAGTTGATCTTAGCCTCAAAGATGGCTAACGTATCCTTAAACCTTCGAACAGACTGGACTATGAATCCCCCCAATTAACTCTGGCTCGAGGGTACATCTCTGAACTCCTCTGACATCCGTCGTTGTAATCCTTCAACGTCGTCAGAGAGGTGATGGGTCCCGACGGCCATACATACGATGGACCACTATGTCCCTAAACTGGAACAATAGAGCCCAAACGCTCCTTTGTCGGATCTAAACGATCCCGTTAAGTTGATCTTAGTCTCAAAGTTAGACTAACGTATCCTTAACAAACGTTTGAGTTGATCTTAGCCTCAAGTATGGCTGACGTATCCTCGAACCAAACCCCCAAACCCAAATCTAAGATAATACGGATTTGGACTAGTCCACGCCCTACGGGCGACGACATAACTCAGTCTCCGTAAACAATCCACGGGCAACACAATACAACACAAACACCCACGACACGAAGTGACCATCTGGAGAAGGAGAAAGTTGTTACCGCAACGCGGTAGCGTAATTAACTGCAGGGGCTTGCGCCTGCAGGGAAGAACGTCCCCACAATCAAAAACCCCTCAAACGAGGGGGAATCTGACGAAGTCTGCTATATCGGACGCATCCGTCTAAACCTTCGATACATGGTGCCCTAAATCAACTTGGCATCTTCGAAGAGGTGGACGGATAGCACCAATTAGCATCTGCTCCGAATCTCAGGCAAGGCATTCCATGTCTCGGCAGCCATTCGGAGGGGAACACCCATCATTCACGCACGCTTAACGTCAGGGGCGTAACCGAAGGCGAAGATCCCGCGCCTGCCCACTCTATGCGACCACTATAAAACCCCTCTCTTAGACGACTCAGGTAAGACAATTTGAACCCAATAAGCCGCTATTCTGCTCAAATTTCTCGGCTAACTTGATCGTCGGAAGTTCCTATGGTGGTCACCCACCCCAGGACTTCTTTGCAGGTAGCTCGGTTTCCATCTCAAACTCAACCCATTGAGATCCACACACTCAAGGAGGCAACCTCCGAATCCAATCTCAACTGTCCAGCAACGCTCACGACAGATCGGTGGAGGACAGCATCTGAAGGAGATCAAGGCCTCCATCAAGTGCTTATCTTAACATGATTAATGTTTTGTATGTATATCAAACTTATAAAATCCATACCGAAGAAGGATATTGTAACCATCATATAAAAGAGATGTTAATAAAATTAATAATCATTGCTTGCTCAAATTAACATTCCGAGCATCAAATTTCTTCTTCATAATTTTTTTCTTCATATTTATAATTTTAATTTTGTTAATTATAAATCAATTATAATATGTTCCGGGGTAAGAACTTGCGTGATGCATGGGAAACGAGAAATAATCTAATACTAGAATTTTAATAAAATATGTGCGATCAATGTATGTGAAAAGATAACATAATTGAATTATTGAGAGTGCAAGACGACGACGTGGACAGCTATTAGAAATTTACCCCCGCGGACGATTTGTTTCAAAATGGATAAGTTAGTTGAATTACGGCTACACTCGGGGCGTAGTCTCGTTTTAAAATTATTGCAAGTGCACGGTTCGTTGAAGTGAGTTGGCAGGTATGGGTCGATCCCACAAGAAGTACGTTTTTTCGAGTACAAGTTATTAAGGCATATTAAGGAAATGTTTTGGCGGAATGTTGTATGTTGATTACGAAAATACAAAATGCGAAATGGCCTAGGACCCGGTAAGGTCGGATGAATCACGGCAATGCCCGCGATTCTCTCTCTCTCTCGATCACACGAAATCTTTCTCACATTGCAATTCAAATATCGAAGCATGGCATGTCGATACATATCAGGACGGATTTCACTGCATATGGCATAAACATACAGGATATTGCAATATGAGATGAGAATTGATGACTCGGTGTCAAACTTGTTCAATATGACAAAGCAAGTATAGAGGATATGTTTAGTGGAGGCAAAGCCACCCTATGTTGAGCTACATTCCCTATCAAGCATGTTGTCAAACACCTTGCAAATTTAACCCTAAATCTTAAGATCAATCTTAGCATCGTTATGTAGGTGTTTAGCAAGCATAAGGCATATACTAGAGGGGGTTAAACCATCCACTGAAAACCACATGTCTTATCAAGCATTTTAACAAACACTTTGCAATATTAACATTGAGTTTCATTACAAGCAGATAAAATGATCAAGAGTGATGGAAGAAGGCTGTGCCACTCAACATCCAACCTCCCCCTCACCTAGGTAAAAGAGAACCACTCACTTGTATTCAAAAAATAAAGAGAAAATTGCATGGTATTTAAGTGCAAGAAAACAAAGAACTAGAATTAATAACTTCTTCAACAAATCCCATTGGCAGACAAGAAATCATCATCACCAGACAAGAAGTCGGCCAACGGTTTGACATGATTGGTTGTAATACCATCGCTGGGGCGGCCAACTAACCGCCCGGGGCGGTCAAATAGAGGAATTGGGTTATGATTCTTTTTCTTCTGTCTTGTGTTGTCCTTGTGATCATTGTTTCATGGTTCTTTCTTCAAAATCTTTCAATTGCAGGCAGGGCATTTTTTTTTGTGAAGTGAATCGTGTTTGACAAATCCGACATTCTGCGATTTTCGTCATTTCCAACCCTAAAACCTGTACAACACAACTCACGGCGCTTATTTGTTCAAAATGTTAGATAGTTGGGGAAATATAAGATACAAATAACCATGTCGAAACAAAAGCTTTAGTAATTAAAGCAAGCACAAATTTATTTTTTGAATTTTCCCTTAAAAAGGACGGGGGATTCTAGTTTAATAGTATATCTTAATTGAATTTCTGTCAAAGCAAAAACTTAATGTTAAATAAGAGGTTGTTAGAAAATTATGTAAGAAAAAGAGCATACACTGTTAAAAGAAATTATAAATCAATTTGATTTTTGAAATTTTTTCTTTTAATTTGTATATAAAAATCTCTTGTACAAACTTTTATTGATTTGGAATGCATGAGACTGGTATTTCTGGTGTCTTGCTCTTTTGATCCAACAAAAGAAAAAACTACACTGTGAAAGCTTGTCTCAAGAATTTACACGGCAAAATATAAATTGAAACAGATGATCAAACAATAAACATTTTTTGACATATTGTGGAGGAGAAGAAATTAATAAAATATAAAAAATAAAGGAGGGAATGATGAAAGTCACAATCAATGAATAATTTTATGAAACTTCTATAATATATAAAGAGTAAACTCCTTCAACTTAGTTTCAAGTGAAAAACATCATCAATAATGCATGTTATGAATTTCTTTGCATTCATCCCACATCATTCAATCTAATTCAGGAGCATTGATTAAAATATCATCAGTGGCAGGAGAGAAATAATCAATGAAATACCAATAGATAGAACAAGAGAAGAAAAAATTGAGAACTATAACTACAAGAATATATAGCCTTGGACGACGATAATTTCAGTCGACCAAATATCATGACAAAACTCCTTAACTTGATATCAAAATACGAATATCATCTCACATTAATTCAAGAAGTAAATATGAGTAAATAGAATTGAACAGGAAATACAAATAGTTGGTTCACGAACATGCTATGACTAAATATAAATTCAAAAGTTACACACTTAAGGCGGGTATCTTGTTGTGCAAAACTAGGCGCATCATCCGGTTGCCAAGGCGTATTTGTGAATTGAACGTGACTAACATCTATGGTATCAAGTAGCGCCTGTAGTGAAAAGAACAAAATACGATTTCAGTAAAGCTAATATAATTATATATATGAAAACACACCTATAAGTTTTTGCCAAGTGTGATGAAGTTTTTTTGAACTTACCGGATCTATCTGACCGCTCGACAGCGATTACAATTTCAACATTTTGATCATTGGACAAGCGACCATATGGTTCATCAACGGGAGCCGAGGATGATGGACATGGAGCTATAGGATTGGATGTGGACGTACGTATGGGCCAAGGATCCCAAGATGATGGCGGCAATGGGCTATATACACCTATTTCAATCGGGTGTTAAGTCGAAGATCTCGACTGGGTCATTTGAGAGCCGGGATGCGTCGGGGCCCTTGTCGGATGCGACGACTCCACTTGACCGTGGCATGCATCTCCTATCGATGGAGGTGGGTACATAGTTGGTCCCGCTATGTCATGTCATGGTTATCAGACTTATTCATCTGGCTCACTCCACAAAACACATATCCTCTAGTGTCCGGTCTTTACTTGTCCATGATTCCATCTGCGACCCGGTCTTCCAGGCTTAGTGGACATCCTCTATCCTCCTCCATCTCCGCAATAATACGGTCCCTTTCTTCTGCCATGTTGGTCTGTTTGAAAATTAAAATATGTCGACTTAATAACAAGTAAATAATGGATTTCTAATTTAACTTATAATCACTAAAATGAGTATTGAATTCTTACATATGCAAGTAGATGATGATCGTCTGGAGCACAATCATCCCTCACATAATTGGATTTGTACATTTCGATTCTACACATACAACGTCCATCATTTTCTCTTGCTGCGCAAAACATTTACAAGAATATGGTTAAATAAGAAGAAAGCGTAAAATTTGAATTTAACCAACTTCTGCTATCGAAACTTGCATATTCTACTTGATGCTGACTGATATTCTTGCTCCCACCTCTGTAACAATCTATCATATTTGCGAGATTTTTTGACGCTTGCGTGCTCTTCTTCTATTGTTATCGGTAATTTTTAAATTTAAATATAATAAATAAATAATGAAAGAAAGATTGTTTGTTAGTGACATACCTAAAATTCATCGGTATTAAAGTAGACATACAGTGCCGTCCAGTAGTCCTCACTATTAGACGCTTCATGCAATTTAGCCATTGCCTCCTCGACCGACGTGCAATCCTTTAACCACTTTTTACAATAGTTTTTATGATCTTTCCAGGATCTGTTCAATTTTTTTAATAAAGCAGCATCTACTTGATCAACCGTGGGTTTCCCAGGAAAGTCACCATACTAGTGGAACTCTCAGTGATCCTTCATAAAAAAAATTGTAAGAAAGTTACAAAAAGTTAAAACACAGCTGTTAACATGAAATAGAAATAACTACGAAATAAAACAAATAAATCCTTACGTGTATATTAGTTAAAGCAAGGTCTTAATAGTATCTCGTGATCTCAGATTTCCATTTTGGGCAAATCCACCGGCCTTGATCATTTTTAACCAAATGCGGCATGCGTGTTTGATTATTGGTCATGGAAGATATGAATGTCTTTAAGGTACCTGCATTTTTCCAAACGATATCATTGTTCGGATATAGGTAAGCATCCAATTTTCATCACCTTCCCTACGATCCCATGTTGTTTGAGCCTTCACCGTTCCCTTCCGCCTCGAAGTAGAAGTTCGTGCGGCACCCCCAGTATCCTGTAAATCCTCCTGATTATCCTGTGGCTCAGGATGCTCTACAGGGATTCTGGCTCCTAGAACAAGTGAGTAATCGAGCATCCTCCGATGAACCTGAAAATAAGATCACGATTCGAGATTTCAATTGTATGTTAACATGATAAATAATGAATGAATATTTAATTGTATTTAAGCTTTACCATGACTAGAACGTGAAGGGTCATCACGACTAGGTAGTGGAGGAAGACCACTGCTGCTGCTCGCACCCTGAGACCCACCTGTAAAAAACTCAGGGGGCAGTTGTTTATAACGTTTATTCGTAATAATTAACATGAAACTAACTTTTGATTTTAGCTTACCTGTCTTTTCTAGGATCAGTGACATCGCTTCTCCCACAATAAGACATATCCGAGTTTTTATCACAATAGATTATTCAATTTCGTAACAAACACAATAGCCAATTAACATAAAATTTGCATAGCGGGATGTAAATTTAACTCAACAATTGCATAACAAGATGTAAAATTTAAGTTTTCAATTGCATAACGGAATGTAAATTTAACATAACAAACATAACAGAACACTTTAACATAACAATTACAAGAATGATAATAATACAAAGATGATCTACAAAATTTTAAAAGATGTCATCAAGAATCTCTAGTTCTATGTCTGTCGATATGCTAATGTTCTCGATGTCAAAAGGTAAGGCAGTTGCTTCTGTCACATGCGTTGTTGGACAACTAATCTCCTAAGTGTCATCATCAGGATCTCCCATGTTATAAAGATCTCTTGGATTCATCATAATACCAACATGCTACTGAGGATTCCTAGGGTGAGATGTAGAAGCATTGGCGGCCTTGGTTAGCTAAGATATAAGGCCATTCACCGAATTTAAGTTTTAATTTATTAAGCAGAAGTAGGCCATTCTCATGTTTATAACCCGATGGACTTTTGACATCGTACCACTTGCATTTGAACATGATGAAAGACGCCGCTCAATAAAATACCCTTACTATTCTTTGCAACATGCCATAATAGTCGACTCCTCCCTCAGCTGTCACACAAACGCCGCAGTTTTGAAACCTTTTGCTCTTACATCACTTCTCAGTTTGGAATTTAAACCCATTAACATAATCAGTGAGGACCTCGACTTGAGTATCTGGTCCATGCGCTAATGCTTTTATCTCCTGTGTTAGTAATTCTGTGTCGATGTTTTCTTGAACCTAATAATAATCACGAATGCGTATCAATTAAGAATGAATGTAGATCAGATTCCTGAATTTTAGTTATTGCGTTTAAAAATCTTAACCATTCCGGGAAGTGTTTAACCCCTTGACTATCGACATTTTTCTGTTGGCAATTTCGCTTGGTAGACGGTTACATGTATTGAATTCTCTATAACATACAAATCGATATGAACATTAATATGGATTACAAGAATACATATTTTAGAAATTTATTCAAATAAATAATTCAATATACATACTTCATAAAATTTTCTAACTCTGGATAGTTGTTTAAAATGTAACGTTGAATAATAGCAAGATCATCGCACCCAAGATAAGACGACTTCTTAGCATGAAGTGTCTTTCCATGAGACCGGATGACAGATATTACTGGTCTATCGTTGACTATGTTCTCGTTACATCTCGACTTGTTGAATACGGTCTCAACATTCTTAAGATACATGGAACATAATATCATACATTTCTCGGCAAGAAATCATTTAGCAATTGACCCTTTGACCCTTCGGGCCGACTCCTATTACGGATATATCGTTTCAATGTTAACATGTACCTGATAGTTTCAATATTAGCATAAATACTAAAATCTATAAACATGCTAGGACTATTATTAGATTATGTTTACCTTTCGAATGAGTACATCCACCAATAGTTCATGGGACCACCTATGCGTGCCTCTCTAGCAAGATGAACCATGAGATGCAACATAACGGTGAATATCGTTGGCGGAAACATCTCCATTCTATAAAGGATTTGAGGTGTCTTCTCGAGAATGGTAAAGTCATTCGCCGTATATTCCTTTGAGCACAAATCTCTGAAGCAATGGCACAGGTCAGTCACAACTGATACAACAACATTATTTGGTAACGCTTTAATGGCAACAGGAAACAACCGTTGTATTATAATGTAGCATTCGTGACTCTTGAGATCGCCAAGGATTTTCTTATCCAAGTTGACCATTCTACTAATGTTCGAAGAATAAGCATCTGGCACACGTACTTCCTTCGGTACCTTGAGAAAAGAAAGCTTCTCACTAGCAGTCATAGTGTAACTCGCTGGAGGATTCTTTCATTTACCATTCGCTAATTGGACCGGATGTAATTCTGGATGCAACTTTTGTTCCTTCAACCACAGCCGTATCGCAAGTGTACCCCTTTTCTTTAATTTGTATCTAATAAGGTGCTAAGGAGTTCACACACGTTGTATAAAGTCCAAGTTATGAACAGTCTTCGATCGCGCTTAGGCCAATATGACAA
This sequence comes from Agapanthus africanus, assembly GCA_030015575.1. NCBI lineage: Eukaryota > Viridiplantae > Streptophyta > Magnoliopsida > Asparagales > Amaryllidaceae > Agapanthus > Agapanthus africanus. The sequence continues at coordinate 642,945,608 of CM057340.1, forward strand.
TCGTTAAAAATAGAATTCTTATTCCACTTGCTATCCTTTGGAATATTACGCCTATGCTTCTTTCCTAAAACAGGGATAGGTTGTACGTCTTGATACGCCTTCTATCCGTTTGGCTCAGGAGGTGGAGGCGATCCTCTTTACCATTAAAGTGTCTCTTATTGTTTCGATATAAATAGCCAGCGTCTAGCCAACGACGGTGTCTCGAGTAGCATTTAATCATATTGTTTCCACACTTCTCCATATGAGTGTCATCTTCGCGGTAAGGACAAACTTCATCAACTTTTGTACTCCTCTCGGACAACATGGCATATGCTGGAAAATCATTGATGGTCCAAAGCAACACGACCCTTAACTTGAACATTTGCTTATTATGGATATCATAAATTTCGATGCCATCAGACCACAACTATTTCAATTCCTCGACCAACGGCCTCAAGTACACATCCATTTCATTTTCGGAAGAGGTATCTCCAGGGGTCAACAAAGACATCTGCGTATAAGATTTTTTCATACTCATCCACGGCAGAAGATTATACACGACGAGAGTAACTGGCTAGAGACTATGAGATTTACCATGATTGATCGGCTCCATGCCATCAGCCGACAGTCCAAATCTCACATTACGGGCATACGAAGCAAATTCCGGGTAAAGAGTGTCAAATCGTCGCCACTCCTCACCATCTGCGAGGCCCCTTATCTTTCCATCTTTGTTGCGACCATCATTGTGCCATGTCATGAACTTAGAAGTATATGATGACAAGAATAATCTTCTAAGCCTTTCCTTGATAGAGAAAAACCGCAAAACCTTCGACATCACATATTTAGGTCCCTTGGAAGTAGATGCCTTGTCACTCGTTCTCTCTTTAGGTACGACCCATCTCGATTCACCACAAATTTTACAGTCGTCTAAGTCCTTGTCCTTGCTATTCATGTATAGCATCCAATCGTTCGAACATGCGTCGATTTTTTATAAGTGAAACCCACATCTGTAACCATCTTCATCTCTTCAAAATTCACCGGAAGATCGGAATTCGGATAAGCTTTCTTCATTAACTGAAGAGTTTTATCGAATGACTTGTTAGTACACAGGTTTTTGCATTTAATATGGAACATGCAAACCGTTTAATCCAACTTCGACATGGTCGCAACGTCATAAAGGGGTTTGTTCACATCCTCCATTTACTTGAAAAACTTTGCTGATTGCGCATCTAGGCCAACTCTGTCATCGATCGAAGCTATATCAGGCTCATGCACGATGGCATGCAACTCATCAATCAGGACATTCAAACCCGTCCTGGGAACTCTTTTAATAAGAAGACCACCACGCCTCCTCTTGGACTGTGGCAATTACGGCACTCTAGAATTCCTTTCCTCTCCATAATGGAATCAGACTTTATAACCTTAAGACATACCGTTAACTTCTAAGTGCTCATGTACCGGCTCTCGTTTCCATATTGCACCATTTTGGCATTTCTTAAAAAGGCAATGCATATTGTCACGGCCTATTCTTTTTGAAAACTCCATAAACTCCTTAATATATTTTTTGTATTCTGGCAAAAACTTGTTCGTATATATCCAAGACCTATCCATTATACTCGAATATGGAAAACCTACCAATAATGATTAGTTATCACTCAGATAATTAACTATATTGAATTATTTATATTTAAACTTTCGTCTCCAACAATATCACAATATTTACAATAATACAACAGATATCGAGGGGTAATGGTTGTCGAGGGTAAAGCTTCCATCCCATTACGCATACAACCATACACTTATGCTTTCATTCGTTTCGAGAAAATTTCGGCAGCACCTCACCACTGTTCCTCGAGTACACTGCAATAGAAGGAATGAACATCTCAATGCCATCAACGTTGAAATGACCGTCACTTCTATATTTGTATACAGAGAACCAACGAAGAGGTACGGCTGAAATAAATCTTGAAACAAATGAAATTACAAGTGCAGGGGGTATATACGTCATACATTCTTAATTTGCCCATACTGGACAAATCTATCGGTTTTAGTGCGACCAATATTCTCGTCATATAAACTACAACAATGTTGACAACGACGAATGAGTGACGCTCGATTGTTGCCAATCTCGCGTAGTTTTATATCACGAAGAAAACCGTACGCATATATCTGATAGACGGGGTCTAAGGCGTGTTATTTTTAAATGTGAGATTCTCTACGAAAACATAGAAATTTCCCGTTATCATCGAGCATCACACATTTGTGTTTGGTTTGGTTTTAGGGTTATTAATGTTTCACCTTGAACGAGGTTTCTAGTAATGATTTTTAAGCTTTTAATTTAGAGGGTTAACGATTAATTGGGATTTGAAGGTTTATTATTGTTTAATTTTAAGAATAATAACTAACAATACATGAATAGCAATTTTACCAAATACAAAGGGCAAAGCAGTGTAACCTCGACTCCCGGTCTAAAGTGAAACGGAATTAATGCAAAGTAGCCTTAGTTCCCGGTCTAAAGATACCAACAAAAAGAAACTCTAATGAGAACAAGACATGCAGCCATTTTTAATTTCCAAGTCCAAATATTGAAATAAAATTATTGTCCAATCTGAAACAACAAATGGTTGCTTTCCTTTTAGTTTGTTTTGAAAGGAAGCTAGCAATCTGTTTGGGGGTATAAGTCATTGTCCAATTTGAACTATTTAACAAGTATGATGTTTTTATTTTAGGGTTTTCTTCTATGTCCAATTTGAACACTTAAATTTATGGTATCTCTGAAGATGAAATTCAATTTTTTTGTATTTCTATTATATTTGCCTATCTAAATCAGTAATTAATTCGAAAAATAACATCTTGAAATAGAAATCAATTTAAAAAACTCACATTTTTTGGGGGAGGGGGGGTCGGCAAAACTGGCCGGGGAGGTTGGAGTGGGAGGCGGAGGCGCAGTAGGCAGAAAGGGCGGAGGTGGCTCAGTAGGTGGCGACGAACACGATCGGAGGATCACCACGCCTCTTCCTAGACCACGATCGGAGAGGTCAAGAGGGGGCCGGTTCAGTGGGCGAAGGTGGCGGCGGAGGAGGTGGCGCAGGATGGCGAAGCATGCGCAGAAGGCGCCGGAGGCGACCAAGACAAGGAGGCGCCGAAGGCGGCGGCAACCAAGACGATGAGGCGGCGGCGAGCAAGACGAGGAGGCGCCGGAGGACGGCGAAGGCGTAGGGCGAATCCGGAGGCGGAGGGTGCGCAGGCGGCGGCGAACAAGACAAGGAGGCGCGGGAGGCGGCGGCGACCGAGACAAGGAGGCGGCGACGACCGAGACGAGGAGGCGGCGACGAGCGTGGAAGCGGTGGCGACCAGATCTACGGGTTTTCTTTGTGGGCGGGTTGGGGGGTGGGGGAGGCGGCCACGAGAGGATTGGGGTTTTTTATTTTTATTTTGGGGCGAGCAGCTTGATATTGTGGGGTATTTTATGTGGGAGTTGAGTGTTTTTTTCCCTATAAAGTATTGATAGAAAATCCTTGGGAACGTGCTCGGCTGATAATATCAGTAGACCAAGTCCTCTCCTCCAGTCAATCATCAGTTGGCCCATTAAGTGGATTTTGTTCGAACATAATTTTCAGTTGCACAAGTGATGATTTTCTTGTGGTGTATATATGAAAGGAAAAGAATAGAGCCCATAAATCTAGAAAATTATGAAAAACATCTTTAATTAAGAAGTAACTATGTTGTTCGTAAAGAAGCTAAAATACTTTGAGATTAGTTCACCGAGTAATAAACTCACAGGATGGTGTGCACTTGTGAGTGAGCATTAAGAATATCTTTAAAATTTATAAAATAGAAGATTTTTGTCCATAGCAATATTAACTACAAAAGCAACGTATATTAATGCACTTTGTATAACATGTTATTGACACGTCTAACAGTTAACAAATATTGCTGCTAGACTCACTTTGATTAATCATGTGCTTATCTCATTGCCTCTGTACATTATTGCTGCTTGTACCCTGGATCGAGCTTGTATTCTGCAAAAGATAAATTCTCTCCTTGCTAAATTTATTTTGGAGGGATTGTTCTCATGATAGTCATCGCCATTGGGTTTCCTGGGGTAACATTTTTAAGCATATTGATGAGGGAGGGCTTGGTGTTAGAAGTTTAGCTGAAATCTCCCTTTGCTTTTTTTATTTAAAAAGGGCTTGGAAGTTTGAAAGTGATGTATATGTGTGGATCAAGTTTCTGAAGGACAAATATACAAAGAACTACCCTTTGCCGACTGTTCCTTATTTCTCTTCTCCATCTTGGAGGAAGATTTTCTTTTTGCTCCCTAGCTATTATTAAAAACAATTCCACAATGGAAGATTGGATATGGTGATATTGATTTTTGAAATTCCAAATGGCATGATGATTGCATTTAGAGGAATTTGCTTCAGGTCCTATTAGCCCATTTTTTGTCAAAGATTTGTTTGGTCAGGATGGTTGGAATCTTTCTTTTCTTCAGCAAAGTCTTCCAGGTTACCTTGTGGAAGAGATTATAACAAGGAATTAGCAATTAGTGACATTCCTGATTGTCAAATATGGAAGCTTACTTGGCAGGTTACCTAGAAAATGCTTATGCTGTGTTAATAACAAGCAACAGGATTTGGTTCATCTTTTCCTGCAAAGTGACTGAGCAACTGAAATATAGGGGAAGGTCAATTATATCAATTAATGGCCTCAGTCAGGTTTCATGGGATAGTATTGTTGATTGCTTAGAATTTTGGTACAATAGCTCTATTCTTCCCAGTTTGACAAAGTGGATTCCTCATTTTGTTTTCTGGGATATTTGAAAAGTCAGATATGAATCAAAGTTTCAAGAAAAAAACCATATCAGCTAATGTAATCCGGCGTAGAGCGATAGATAATATAAGAAGTGTCATGTGTGTCTCACATTCATCCCTGTTGATTTCCCTATTTGATCCGGTTTTATCACGAAGCAGATTTGAAGTTACCTTCAGGACATGCGTCTTGTATAGATGTCTGTACAAACGTATGCCTTGCTCTGTCAATTTTGGAGTTTCGCTACATACCCTACTGACGTCTGCCACTTTGTAGCGGACGTTTGTAGCTCTGGACAGAGAATTGGAGTTTCGGGATATGCTTGGACAGACGTCTGCCCATAGAGACAGACGTCTGCCGCCAGGCCGAATGCGCAATTTCTTTAGTTAGAAAATTAGATTTTTGGGATTATCTTTTGTATCCTATTTATATGATAGGTTATAGCAACCCTATATCTGATGCAATTATTAGATTTGAGAGAATCTATTGTATTGTGAGAGTTCTAGGGTTCTTGAGAGTGATTTGTATTCTCCATCGATTTGTACTCTCCGAATTTGATAATTAATAAAGCTTCGCCTATTTGTTTTGTGGTTGGTATTCATATTTCTATCTTTTGGTTTGATACTTTTCTCTATATCAATTGTTTTGTGTTTTGTGATTACCTTATCGCAACAAACAGATATCAGAGCTTTTGTTGTGTTGTAGGATTTTTGGTTGAACTATTTGGTCTTTGATTTTGCGATCTAGGTCAACGGTGGGTAACGACAACTACGAACTCTTCCCCACTTTCTTAGATAGTGATTTTGAAGTTTAGAGTTCGTTAATACTCGAGGTATTTAGATCTCACATTATGTCTCCGACAATCATGAAGTTCGATGAGAATATGAAATTCTGTTTGTGGCAAGTCCATATGATTGCCGTTTTGACTCAAAACAATTTGAAAAGGCGATTGATTGAAAGGATAAAAAACCTTTCACTATAATGGAGGAAGCCAGGAAGGAGATGGATGAGAAGACCTTCACTGCTATCTACTTGTGTCTGACTAACGAAGTACTACAAGAAGTTTTGGTGGAGAAGACGAAGACCGATTTGTGGAATAAGTTGGAGGAGTTATATTTGAGAAAATCTCTTACGAATCGACTCCTATTGAAGTAGCGTCTCTACACACATCGTATGTCAGGAAACTCTCGAATAAAATCTCACATTGGTAAGTTTAATTCAATCATTACAGATCTGGGTAAGATTGATATTAAAATTGGTGATAAAAATCAGGCTCTCCTCTTGCTGTGTTCGTTACCACCCTCATTTAAGCACTTCTGTGACACCATGGTTTATGAACGAGATATGATCTCAATCAAGGATATTAAGGAGAATTTGATGAACAAAGAGAAGATCGACAAGGAGTTGACTTCTACCGAAACGGACGGTTCATCGTCTGGCTTATTTCTTAGAGGGCGTACGAAGAAGAGAGATCCGGAAGCACTGGTAACACCCCAGCACTGGTATACTACATTTTATTTGAGGTATTTCAAATTTTGCGACAGATTTCTTTATTATTATTGGTTTTGGGTGCAGATAGTGCATTTAGTAACTGTGGTTAGTATTCGACCCGACCCGCATGTTTAAAACCCATCATGGTTCAAGATTACGTCATATATTTGCTAGTACAGAGAATGCATGCACATCTAGATTCTATACACATACATGATATATTTTGTATCCGCATATCTTTTAAATAATACAAATAATAATCAAATAATATATTTTGATATCTAGTATGGCATGTTATCGTTCCCTATATTATGTGGTTGCATCCATATATCATATTCATGTCCAAATTATTAAAACCGACTCGTTTGGATCGCCACGTATATTTACAAAGATCCGTACTTGGTGGTATGCATTTTTATTGACTGAAGATCGCATTATGGTTTTAACTTTTACGTATATTCTCCATATTTAAAAACTTGATTTTTAGAAAAAATCCGGGTAATTTTCGGAATAATTTGAAATCAGCTATTTAAACTCAAAAAATATATATATTATAATATTTCCTAAACTAACATTAAATAATATATATACATACATATATAATTAATTAATATATAACTAAATATAATCTCACTCTCTCCCCTCTTTCTCTCTCTTTCTTTCTGTTTCCCTCTCTCTCTCTCTTTATCTTTAATATATATATATATATATATATATATATATATATATATATATATATATATATATATAACTAAACCTAATAATTCTAATAATTCTTAGTACTTCTCTGTTCTCACTCTCTATTATATTTATATATATATATATATATATATATATATATATATATATATATAACACCATCTTCTTCCTTCTCTGCTCTTCTCCTGATCAACTTTCATCCCTCATGGCCACGACGACCTCGCCGCAGACGACTTCGCCTCGTCGCCGTTGTCTCGTCGCCACCATCCCCTCTGTCCATCTCCGGAACTCCAGAACCCCAGCAAACCCCCAACAACAATTTCTTCTTCTTCTTCTTCTCTTTCTTGATTTTTCCGGCCGTCTCGCCGGAGTTGCGTGCGTCGCCGATGATCCGGACGACCCAGTCATCATCGCCGTCTAGCCCAGTCACCACGTTACGTCACTGATGTCATGTCCTTCTTTTCAAAATACATAATCACGGCACGTGACAGAGCCAACCATGCTACCTATGACGAGAAAAGATCCTTCCATAGTCACATTACGACTGTCAATCAGATATCAAAACCAGTAAACCACTAAATCTATCTATCACATATCCAATAGCCACAAGAACAATAACTGGAAAAGATAGCGGAAGCAATAAAAATCAAAGAAATAACTAACCCGTATAAGAGCTATATCAATGAGGTGGTCCTCACCGATCGTCGATCCTGTCGAATACTCACATGCTATGTCAAGTATCTGGGCCATGAAAAACCCAGACGTCAGTGCGGCATAATATCAAAATAACAGTAATGACCAGGATATGATGATATGATTAAACATGAGTGTAAATAAATAACACAGGTGTAAAACAGTGAGATATAGGTATGTGATGTGTATTATAAAGTCTGTGCCTCTAGGTTATCTATTCTAGAAGTTTTTGAAATCAATTTAATGGAATCGTCGATATAACTCAATAGTATTTCATGCATGCCCGGGACCACGGTCAAGACTCTCAAGCTGAATCCGAGACGTGCCGCTAAGCAGTAAACAGGTAACATGTACAGACGAATGATATCAGCAACATTATTTCGGGGCTAGCCGAACCCGTAAAGACTGATCAGTATAAGAATCGAACTGTTGAATTACAAGTCAGGTTTCATTATTGATTTCCCCTTACCCCCAAGGTTATGTGTTCAAGTCAGGTATTGATGATGTAAGTCTAATGCCAACACAGGATTAAGCATGTACAGATTTTGTCTATGCAGACAACAAGTCACGTCCGTCAGGACAACAATCAGGATTATTGGTATTAGTAATAAAATCCAAGTAACAAGTCTAGTAGTGAGTCGAGAATATGTCATGTAATATATATTAACCCAAAATAGATACCAATGTAAAACTGTAATCAATATCGAAACACGACTAATGCCAGGATGCATATGTATCTATCTGTAATAACCTTGTATACGTCAATGACTACGTATGATGCAACTAGATAACACGTTGTACTAATATAATAGTATAATGATATCAAGATATTCCGTCATGCAACTAGATATGCTATTGTCAGTACGGATACGAACGGATATCGTAAAACTGTAAATCTATAATATTTGCTGCATAATAAAATACATGCACTATTCTTATTCATATAGATATTGATATAATAACATTAATAGGGATAATATATTCAATCCGATTAATAACTATAAAAGTGGTATTGATTAACCATGCACAAGAAAGTTCCGTTCAGAAATTCAGTGTCACCCTGATTTGTTAAATAGCTTAAAATTAACAAACATTCTTCAAAAGAGATGTGTCATATACCAAAACAAATATAATTCAATAAGGTTTTCATTTCTATAAGTTAAAGTATCCTAGGTTGTTCCTACAAAAAGTTATGAATGTTCGAAATTGAAAGTTTGCTGCTGGAATTTTCCTGGACAGCAATTCAGAGATACTTTCATTTACAATTTATGTTATGTAAACAATTTATTTTACAAGTAAATATTTCACAAGGTTATAGCATTCTGAGTGAATTTCGTAACGAACTAAAGAACGTATTATAATGAGTTTTCTATGATTTATAATGAATTTTATAAGGTAAGGTGTACTGTAAATTTCAGATTTGTCGTATCTGCTTTACGACGACGTTTCATGTGTAAACTATAATATTTTCAAACTATATTTTGTATAATATTATAAAATGAAGATTATAAACTAAGTAATGATACTAATAAGAAATATTACGACGATATATATATTATAGATATAAGTATTGCATGTCGCAAGTTGTAAACTTTTATACATTGTATATTATAAAAATGATTAACGTTAAATAACTACGGTGTATAAATTATATAGATATAACTGTATAATGATGATGATAATAATAATAGTACGACAACATATAAGTAAATTATATAAAGTATAACATGTAGCAAGTTGTAAACTTGCCTCGAAACAAACGCGATGAACGGAAGCAATATGACGCTATACAAATCAACACCAAGTTTTGATGGCTCGGTTAAGCTTCTAAGATGCAGCTGGAGTTACGTCAGCAAGAATGGGTGTGGGCTTGAAGAACGAACAAGGAGAATATATAAATTGATGAGAGAGAGATATATTATGTGGGGAGAGAGATGTTTTGTGTTTAATATAAATATATATAGTATAGTTTAAATTAGATTATAAATATATATTAGTTTTAACGTATATAGATAATATCAAACTAGAACCAATCTCCATCCAAATCTCATCAAAAATATATTTTGGAAAATAATTCACATATATAAACTTCTCAACCATAATACAAGAATATATTTTAAATAACTCATACCCCTTATTTAAGATTTAAAAGGATTCTAAAAATATATCTAAATTTAGTAAATATTTTGTAACACCCGAGCCCAATGCTACTATTTTCAGTTACTGTTTGAGCATAATGTGGTACTCATTTCATTTAACTTGCTTGTTTGTTGCTTACTGTAAAATTTACCCGGCAAAGTTATTTCTACATATAACAAATTTTGGCATCTAAAATAAAATTGAAAATATTCATCTTGGCCTACTTGACACCCCTAGCCTCGTGGTAGCGTCCGTGCATTGTGTTCTCGTCCCGTTCAGTGAAACGGGCGAGTTTGGACTGCTACGCGCGCGTACATGTGTCCGTTTTGGGGGTATGCTTTTTAATCATAAAACACTTAATTTTAAAATTTGGATCCCGCTTAAAATCCTATTATTTCAATTTCAAATTTTTGGACTCGACCCGGGCGCGATTTGGAAATGTTTTATTTGGCGCCAAAATCCCAAATTTTAATATTATTAAAACCATCGCATATATTTTTCTAACTAACCTGATATCTTACTGTTCATTACCTATCTTTTAAATTTTTAAATTAACCTATATATATATCCTACTGTTCCTTAAAATATTTTGAATCTTTAATTAATATTTATCCCTAACTAACGATTCCTCTTTAGCCAATCGCGTTCCTTTTAATTCCGTGGGCCCCCACCTGCAGCTCTCTCTTTCTCTCTCTTGTTTTCACTTCTCTCTCTCTATCTCTCCACTTTCTCTCTCTCCCTCTTCTCTCCCTCTCGCTCTCTCTCTCTCCACTTTCTCTCTCTCTCTCTCTCACATATATTCTCTCGCACTTCTCTTTATCATTCTTTCTCTTCTTGCTTCATGTCTCGTTTCTCATTTTTTTAACTGTTCTTTTGTTGCCGGAATTCCGTCGTGCCGGTGACGCTTCTCGACGTTCCAGCGAGATATCCCGACCCGTGTGGTTCCTTTGTTCGTCGTTTGGGTTCATTCCGTGAACCGTGCGCCCGCCGCGAGTTTTCCCCGCCGACGGTTAACGTTCCGTTTTCCCAATTCGCGACCCATCGAGGCAAGTTAATCTTGCTACATACTATATAATTCATTTTATACCTATTTAAATAAATACCATACCTTTAGTTTAAATCTAGTGCCCCATGTTTAATTTTATAACGTTTCGATGTTCCGTTTGCATCCGTTTATATCATATTAAATTTAGATCATGAAAACTTATCTTGTGACATACTAGATTACATTATACTGCATCCATATCAATTAAAATATATATCGTCGTAATATTTCTTATTATTATCTTTAATTAGTTTATAATCTACATTTTATGATATTATATATTTAAAATATTATAGTTTACACATGAAACGTCGTTGAAAACGCGGATACGACAAATCTGAAATTTACTGTACACCTTACCGTATAAAATTCATTATAAATCATAGAAAAATCATTAGTATACGTTCTTTAGTTTGTTAGGAATCTAACTCAGAATACTATAACTTTATGAAATATTTACTTGCCAAATAAATTGTTTAAATAACGTAAAATGCAAATGAAAATGTCTCCAAACTGCTGTCCAGGGAAATTCCAGCAGCAAACTTTCAATTTTGAATGTTCATAACTTTTTGTAGGGACAATCTGAGATGCTTATACTTATAAAACTGAAAACCTTATTGAATTATCTTTGTTTTGGTATAATACATGTCCCTTTTGGAGAACGTTTGTTATTTTTAAACTATTTTACAAATTAGGGTGACACTGAATTTCTGAACGGAACTTTTTTGTGCATGGTTAATCAATACCACTTTTATAGTTATTAATCGCTTTGAATATGCTATCCATATTAATATTATTATATCAATATTTATATCACATATTGCTTAGTTGTACATCCCACATTACCATTTTATAGTTTTATAACTTTTCGGATACCTGTTTGCATCCATCGCATTTAAGATACATTTCATTGCATCCATAGATCACATTACTACATAATAATGTGATATTAACCCTCCATGGTTAATAAATTGCATCCTAATTAATATTGGAACTATAAATGTAACCCTAATCGATAACTGTGCATCCATATCCTTGAAATTATATCTATTTGCATATCATATTACATGTTCCAGTTTATTGTTCTGATAGTACTCATGCTTGTTTATTTATACACATGCTTATGTTAGTTTGATTATGAGCACCCACATGACATCTTGTGCTTCCTGACATGACCTGTTACACTTCTTACTTGACATGACATGGTACCGTACACTCTTGACATGACATGACACCTTTATACATTACCTGGCTGGACCTGATGTACCATGGCTTTACCTGTTACCTGATCTTGTGTCTAATACCAACAAACATAACATGTATTCCTCATGGACCGTTCCTGTTGTCTATCCAGACAAACCTAATTTTATCTGATCCTGTGTTGGCATTAGTTCTTGACTACTGAATACCTGACTTGACATACATAACTTGGGGGTATGGGGAAATCAAAGGTGAAACCTGACTTGTAACTCAACAGTTCGATACTTGTTATGATCAGTCTTACGGGCTAGGCCAGCCCAGAGTGATGATGCTGACATCACTCGCCCATCCTGCTACCTGTTACTGCCTAGCGGCACGTCTCGGATTCAGCCCCGAGGGTCTTGACCGTGGTCCCGGGCATGCACGGGATACTATTGAGTTATATCGATGATTCATCAATTGATTTCAAAGACTTTAGAATAGAAAACCTGATAGAACAGTTTAGTTTACCCACTGCACGCTACCCTGTATTGGTATGATTCATATTATTGTTATTCTTGCTGTATTCATGTTTATATTACATTGCCTGCTACACTGTTCATATTATATTACTTGATGACATGACGCGCTGACGTCTGGGTTTTGCATGGCCCAGATTCCGTACCGTTGTTGCAGTCCGAGCAGGAGTACTTCAGCCAGCAGGCTGAGCTGTGAGTTCAGTAGTAGTTAGTTTTATTTCCTGCATTTATTTCCTGATGTGAGCCCGCATTATGGGACACACTTTTCAGTTATTTGTATTGGATCATTTGCTTCCGCATTTATTTATTATTGACTCCTGTTATTCTGGATTATGGACATGTTTTAGATAGTTTTATCTTGTTCTTGATATCTCTACAGCCGTAATGTGACTGTGGATGGATACTTCCTACCCACAGGTAGCATGGTTGGCTATGTCACGTGCCCAATCTAGCGTACTCTGGGAAGCGGGGCGTGACATGGTTCTTTTGGTATCAGAGACATAGGATAGTCGGGTTGATTCTTTTGTAATTGGGTATTGTACCCAATACACGAATTAGAATACCCGTGTTTTGGAAACATGTCCTGCCACCTTGACCATTTTACCATTCTTGAATCACATTCTTCCTGGTTATATCTTTTACGATGTGCAAACTTCCTTTGCATATCGATTCGAAAACCTGATTCCTTGTTATCTCTAGGACTTAGGTGACTTGGATGGAGTTATCTAATTGTGGCTATGATACCGTGGCATAGTTACAATGCGGTACTCTATTTAAGTATCTTGGAGTTCTAGCCTTGATCTATATTCAAAATCTATCATCATGCTAATGTTGGGTATTTTGAGTTCAGGATTATGGCCGGTAAGAAATTGAAGACATACCAGAGGCGTGTGGACGAAGCCGCCATGCTTGGAGTGATAAGAGGAATGCTGGAGAATCAAAGAAACAGACCGAGCTGATCCAGCAGCAAGCGGACTCGTTTCGGGAAGGTTTGCAGATCGTTCAGCAGTCTGTGAACAATGTTGGAGCTAGACCAGTTGACCGAGTAGGGACCGTAACAGATTTCAGGCGGTTGGGTCCGTCTACATTTACTGGTTTAAAGGAGCCGTTGCCAGTGGAGCAGTGGCTAGTTGACACAGAGAACTTGCTTTTTGCGGCACAGATTCCAGATGACAAAAAAGTTGTTGTGGTACGTATTCAGCTAGTGGACTACGCCCGAGAATGGTGGCTTGTTGAGGAGACCCGCTTACCCAAGCCGATCAAGTGGGCGGATTTTTCTAAGAGTTTCCTGGAGAAGTTCTTCCCGCGGACTGCACGGGAGGAAATAGAAGAGAAGTTCATCGGACTAAAGCAGAAGGGAGCACCCGTAGATGTGCATGTAGCAGAATGGACGAGACTCAGTAGTTTCGCTGGACCTTTAGTTGCCAACGATGCAGACAGGGCACGGAGGTTCATGCGCAGACTGGACGTGGACATCCAGAGGCAGATTGTCTCCCTGGGTTTGACCACTTTCTCACAAATACTTGCAGCAGCCAAGAGCAGCAGAGTTTATCTGGGATGAAAGGGAGTTTGCAGCAGACAGCAGTTGCGTTAAGGAAGCAGTTCGGTCGGGCCGGTCGAGTTTAGGGCTAGGCCGACAAACAATATTCTTGCATCAATCGAAGTGATGAAAGTAAAGAGCCGGCTATTGTTCGTGATTCTATGGACGTGTTTGAAGATATATCGGGTTTACCGCCGAGGAGAGACGTGGAGTTCGCAATTGATCTTATTCCTGGTGCAGTGCCAGTATCTAAAGCGTATTATCCAATGGCGCCAGTAGAATTGGAAGAAGTAAAGAAACAGGTTACTGAATTGCTTGAAAAGGGTTGGATTCGAAGCAGTAACTCACCTTGGGGAGTTCCAGTTCTTCTAGTAAAGAAGAAGGATGGCACAAGAAGGATGTGCATCGACTATCGAAAATTAAACCGGGTGGCTATCAAGAACAAGTACCCGATCCCTCGCATTGGAAAACTTTTCGAGCAGCTTAGTGGCGTGAGGGTATTCTCGAAGCTGGATTTATGATCCGGATATCATCAGGTCCGAGTGAAAACAGAAGATATTTGCAAGACGGCGTTCCGAACTCGGTATGGATATTACGAGTACTTAGTGATGCCCTTCGGAGTAACGAATGGCCGGCAGTATTCATGGACTTGATGAACCGAATCTTTTCACCGTTCTTGGATCAGTTCATTGTGGTATCATTGACGATATTCTGGTTTACTCGAAGAGTTTTGAAGAGCATGCCGAGCATTTGAAGATCGCACTGCAGACGTTGAGACGGGAGAAATTATATGCGAAGATGAGTAAGTGCGAGTTTTGGCTGGAGGAAGTAAGGTTTTTGGAACATGTTGTGTCTGGCGATGGCATTGCCGTCGATCCAGAAAAGATTGCAGCAGTTCGAGATTGGCCTATTCCAAAGAATGTTGCTGAGATAAGAAGTTTCCTTGGATTAGCCGGATACTACAGGAGATTTATGGAGAACTTTGCTCGTCTGGCAGAGCCGTTGACCAAGCTTACGCGCAAGGAGGTACCTTTTGTATAGGCGGATAAGTGTGCGTTAGCTTTCGAGACGTTGAAGCAGAAGTTGATAACCGCCCCTATTCTGACCGTGCCAGACAATTCCAGAGGATTGGTGATTAACAGCGATGCATCTGGGAAAGGATTGGGATGTGTTTTGATGCAGCATGGGAAGGTTGTAGCATACGCATCGAGACAGTTGAAGACCCATGAGAAGAATTATCCAACTCATGACTTGGAGCTTGCGGTTGTGATTTTCGCTTTGAAGATTTGGAGACACTACCTTTTGGGCGAAAGAGTCAAAGTTTTTACAGATCATAAGAGCTTGAAGTATGTGTTCACACAGAAGGAGCTTAACATGAGGCAGCGTAGATAGTTGGAGCTGATGGCTGACTACGATCTTGATCTTAAGTACCATCCGGGGAAGGTTAATGTTGTGCTGGATGCACTTAGTCGGTTACCAGTAATTCAGGTGTTAACTACGCAGAAAGAGATCGTCGCATATTTTTGAAGATTTGACTTGGAGGTTGTGCTACCGCATTCTACGGGACAGTTGTTGCAGCTGCAAGTACATTCGTCTTTGATCGAGAATATTAAAGCAGCTCAATTGCAGGATCCTAGACAGCAAAAGTTTCGAGAGAAGGTTGAAGCCGGGCTACGAACAGATTTATTGATCCACGAAGATGGTTCGTTGAGGTATGGTAGCCGTTTGTGTGTGCCAAAGGGTGATGTTCGTGAAGAGCTTATGAAGGAGGCACACAGTTCAGCTTATTCTGTACATCCAGGAGGCACAAAGATGTACCGAGATATTCGACAGCATTTCTAGTGGGGGGGCATGAAGTGGGAGATTGCTCGCTTTGTGGCAAAGTGCTTGGTGTGTCAGTAAGTTAAGGCTGAACATCAAAGAGTTGCTGGTATATTGCAACCACTTCCGATTCCTCAGTGGAAGTGGGAACATATAACCATGGATTTCGTGATGGCTTTTGTAAGTCGATGTACAACACCCCACGACTTGCGGGGAGGCGGAAATATGAAAAACGATCTTGTTCTTTGCTTAAATATCGACTAACCGCATGAATCGAAGCTAAACGATAACTAACATCAAACATAGAAGTTCTAAACTACTATGTAAAGGGATTATACCTAAAGAACCGTGTCCTTCGTCTTTACGAACTCCACCTCCTCCTCGGCCTTCTCCAAGTAGTAGACGATCCACCACGAGAGATTAACTCCAAGCTTTGCCTCTAAACTTGAGGCAACTAGGTATCTTTAAGTGCTAATCAAAGTACCTAGATGAAATAGAGTATGGTTATAGATTAAGTAGTCTAACTAATCCTTGTACTCAACACATGAGAGGGGAGGATTAGGGTTTGAAGAGAGAGAGCTTGAGGGGAGAGAAGATGAACATAAAAAATGAGAAGAGAAAATGAGTTATCATAATATATATCAAGCATTTTATTTTATCAAGAAAAGAAAAGAAAATGATTTACAACCATACTTGATAAATATCTTGTGGTGATTCATCTCCATGAGTCATTAAGCAATTATGAAGCATTAATGACATGGATGAATCATCCATATGACTCACTAATCTTATTCAATGTATATGTCACCTAAACCTCCTTAGTCACCATCTTTTAGAAGCTTCTCGCGCAATTACGAGAACGCCCCTCCTATCCGTGAAAACACGGAAAAACTTTAGACTGTATAAATCCAATAACCGGATACTAGTAACTGGCTTAAACCAAAGCCGACTAGTAAAAACTGTCCGAAAGTCGTACGTGCGTAAACACACGTATGCGTCCGAACCCTTATCGTAAAACCATACGACCTCTATATCGTTTCGCCTGGAGTAGGGAAACTCTCTGCGTGGGACTCTAGAGACTCGACTACTACGCTGGCAGTGGGTTTAACCATAGACCGCAAGCGGCACTAGCTGTACGTAACGATCCCTAGGTAGATGTCGAAAAGAAGGCCGATGAGGAAACCCATCCGAACTCCTACTGAGTCTGATGTGACAATCTCCGTACAGTCCGGTCCGTTCATCTAAGACTATCGCATATCGGGCCTAGGGGGCGGCAAGCGTCAGTCCCCTAATAGCGGTATAAGTCGTGTCGGAGCGAAGCCCATTACACCCTGAGAAACTACTGGAACCTACCAGCAAATCTCGCTTGCCCTGGCCAGGGACTTTGCGTAATGGCTCTCTGACACAGCGCGATATCAATCCCCAATACCGGGAGAGACGAATCCTGTCTAACCGCCACTGCCTCCAAGTGCTCGGGACTGCACCCAACTGCTACCTGTTTGCACGACTCCTTTGAGCCGTGGTAGGGTAGCAATCTAAGAACAGTGGGACACACTCGAGGCGAAGCAGCAGTGTCAAGTCTGCGGACTATGCTGTACTCATGTCACCTGGGAACTGTTCACTGATGACTGAAATAAAACCATCCAACAGTTCCCTGTGAGTCCTGTCCGGTGTACCCGTAACCCAACGAGCACCTGTATACTATCTCTAGTACGACGTACTGACGGCTGTGGGACAGAACATCTCCGCAACTGGGATGAGAAGCGTACACACTAGTCTACTCTGGAGTATCGATGCCCTGTCTCGATAATCCAATGACTAGGGACCTGAATAAGGATGTGCTTGTAGACTACCCAGCCCCCACTAGTGTGACTGCCATCACAACGCTGGTATCAAGCAAGATCCTAAGAGCTCTATCAATACGTATACTCACATATTAAGATAGAAAAACCAAGTAGCATACTACCATGTTTAGCAAGACTGTTATATACATGTGAATATCCCAAGCTTCCATTAAGTAATATACAAACTAGTATGATACATTAATGGCCCCTAGGGCATATACACTAACAATCTCCCACTTGCACTAGGGCCATGTACTGGCATATCGAAGACCGATGATCTCGAGTAGCCTCTCGAACTGAATCTGAGGTAGGGCCTTTGTGAATGGATCAGCAATGTTATCTTCAGAAGCAACTCTCCGAACCTCGATCTCCCGACGATCAATGATCTCCCTGATCAGGTGATACCGCCTCAAGATGTGTCTGGACTTCTGATGGGACCTTGGTTCCTTCGCTAAAGCTATAGCTCCGTTGTTGTCGCAATACAGAGGTATTGGATCAACAATGGTAGGAACCACCTGAAGTTCTGTTAGGAACTTCTTCATCCAGACTGCTTCTTTTGCGGCATCGCAAGCAGCTATATACTCCGCTTCCATCATCGAGTCAGCAACGGTGTCCTGCTTGGAGCTCTTCCAGCACACCGCCCCTCCATTGAGGGTAAAGACATAACCCGACATGGACTTGGAATCGTCCTTATCACTCTGGCAGCCGGAATCAGCAAAGGCCTCCAACCTGAGGTCTTTTCCGCCGTAAACCAAGAACATCTCCTTAGTCGTTCTCAGGTACTTGAGAATGTTCTTTACTGCTATCCAGTGCTTCTCCCCTGGGTCTGACTGATACCGGCTTACCACACTCAGTGCGTAAGCTACATCTGGTCTGGTGCACAACATCGCATACATTATAGAGCCTACCGCAGAAGCGTAGGGTATAATAGACATGCGTTCCCTTTCCAAATCAGTCTTGGGAGACATCTCTTTGGAGAGGGTGGTTCCGTGACAAGCCGGTAGATTACCGCGCTTAGAATCTTCCATACTGAATCTTTTCAGTACAGTGTCGATATACCTGGACCGCGAAAGTCCCAATATCCTCTTGGATCTATCACGATAGATCCGGATCCCCAGAATGTAAGAGGCATCACCCAGGTCTTTCATGGAGAACCTGTGTGACAAGAATCCTTTGACAGATGTAGCATAGGAATGTCATTTCCTATCAATAGAATGGCATCCACGTACAAGACGAGGAATACGACACTTCTGGCTACAACTTTACTATATATGCACGGTTCATCTGGATTTTTGATAAAGTCATATTCTTTGACTGTCTCATCAAAACAGATGTTCCAACTCCGCGATGCCTGCTTTAGTCCATAAATGGACTTAAGCAGCTTGCATACTTTCTCGCTGCTCCCACTCTGCTTGAAACCCTCTGGCTGATCCATATAGACGCACTCTTCTAAATTTCCATTCAAAAAAGCCGTCTTTACGTCCATCTGCCAGATTTCATAATCATGGAAGGCAGCAATAGCAAGAAGGACCCGAATGGATTTGAGCATAGCCACTGGAGAAAAAGTTTCGTCATAGTCCAAACCAGGTCTTTGACGAAAACCCTTTGCAACAAGTCTAGCCTTATAGGTTTCCACCTATCCATCTACACCAATCTTTTTCTTGAAGATCCATTTGCATCCTATGGGTTTTACCCCATCTGGAGCAAAGTCCAAAGTCCATACTTTGTTAGTGTACATGGACTCCATTTCGGTCCGCATTGCATCTAGCCATCGTACCGAGTCGCCGCTTTGGATGGCCTGCTGGAAGTCAGTAGGTTCATCATCATCTATGATGCAATCCTCTCTATCCCCATCTATGAGAAAACCGTAGTATCTCTCAGGCGGATGAGACGGCCTACTACTCCTGCGGAGAGGTGCGGGAATGTCCTGTTCCTCTTGAACTACTGGTTCTACCAAACTTTCAGTAGCAGTTTGTGGTTCTGGAATTTCTTCCAGTTCTATTTCGCTCCCACTTATTTCCTTTTCTAAAAACTGATGTTCCAGAAAATGGGCATTACGAGAAACAAAAACCTTTTGTTCCTCTGCGTAATAGAAATAATATCCCTTGGAGTTCTTTGGATATCCCACAAACTTACATTTTACTGATCGTGCCTCGAGTTTGTCCACATGCTGCTTTTTAACAAAAGCTGGACATCCCCGAATCTTCATATGCTGAAGATGGGGTTTCTTTCCAGTCCACATCTGATATGGAGTGGTAGGCACAGTCTTGGTAGGAGCCCTGTTCAGAAGATATGCTGCTGATTCTAGCGCATAACTCCAAAAAGATCGCGGTAACTCAGCATTACTCATCATGGATCGTACCATATCCAATAGGGTTCAATTCCGTCTCTCTGATACACCGTTGTGCTGTGGAGTGTATGGAGGAGTAAGCTGAGAGAGAATTCCTTTCTCTTTTAGGTAACCTAGGAACTCGGCACTCAAGTATTCACCACCTCGATCAGATCTAAGTGTCTTGATACTTTTGCCGGTTTGGTTTTCTACTTCATTCTTATACTCTTGGAATTTCTCAAAAGCCTCGGATTTATGTTTCATCAGATAAATGAATCCGTATCTTAAGTAATCATCCGTGAAAGTAATGAAATAGGAAAAACCACCTCTTGCATGCGTAGACATTGAACCACATACATCACAATGTATGAGTCCTAAGAGCTCGCTCGCTCTTACTCCTTGTCCAGTAAATGGAGTCTTTGTCATCTTTCCTTTGAGACAAGATTGACAGGTGTCATAAGTTTGATATTCGAACGAGTCCAAATATCCTTCTCTATGCAACTTAGTCAACCTTCTCTCATTGATATGACCCAGTCTATAATACCATAAGAAAGCTTTATTTAAATCTGGAGACTTTCTTTTAAGTGTGTTCTGGACATTGAAAATTTGGAGTTGGTTTAAAACATATATACCGTTATTTAGTGTACCGGACCCAATCAAACCATGATTAAGGTGGATGTTAACAACATCTCTTACAAATGTGAAATCATAACCTTTATTGGATAACAAGGAAACTGATATGATATTACACGTTAAGCTTGGTACAAAAAAACAGTTATGTAAAACCAAAATGTATCCACTTGTCAATCCTAGGTGATAATCCCGGACGGACGCAGCTCCCACGCTAGCTCCGTTAGCAACCTTTAGGGTCATATCACTTTCCTTCAGCACTCTACGGTTTCTCAGTGCCTGCAATGAATTGGAAATATGAGATCCTGATCCGGTATCCAATACCCAGGAAGTAGAGTTGATCGACAGACAATTCTCAATTACAAACACACCTGAAGTCGAAGCCACAGCTTGCTTCGGTTCCTGGTTCTTGGCGTTCCACGCCTTACAATCCTTCTTCCAGTGCCCTTTCCTGTGACAATGGAAGCACTCATCCTGACCAACTACCGGTACCGCAAACTTTTTCTTTCCCTTCCCTCCCACCTTACTTATACCTCCTCTAGGTCTGGGGGCGGCCTTCTTCTTCCTTCCTTTGGCCCTAGCATTGGACCCGGAAGAAGATGCACCGCCAACAAACATAGCGGGTGTTTCCTTTGCCTTCTGCAAAGTGCCCTCTGCACTCCTTAACATGTTCAGGAGTTCCGGAAGTTCAACTTCTTTTCTTTGAATGTTGAAGTTCAGGATAAACTGGGCGTAGGTGGAAGGAAAGGACTGGAGAATAAGGTCTGTATAGAGCTCATTATCCAAAGTCGTCCCAAGGTCTGCGAGCTCTTCTATATAGCCGATCATCTTTAGGACATGTTCTCCTACCGATGACCCGACAGCCAACCTCGCTCGAAACAAGTTCTTAGAGGTCTCGTATCTTGCTATACGAGATTGCTCTCCATAAAGTTCCTTTGTATGGAGAAATATGGCATCTAGTTTCATATCCTCGTGCCTCCTCTGATGTTCATTGTTCATCGAGGCAAGCACGATGCACTTGGCTTTCGCGCAATCGAAATCCCAGGTTTTGCGGATTTCCTTATCCGCATTACTGGATTTGGGACCAGGGACATCAGGTGCCGTAGCGGTGAGGACGTACCCTAATTTGTCATAGGTCAAAGCCATTTTGATATTCCGCAGCCAATCTTTATAGTTTGGCCCTGTCAGTATATTTTTCTCTAAAAGTAACTTAAGTCCAGTCATTTTCAAGGTCGCTGCAATTAGGAGAGAGAGAAGAAAACTCTTTAGCATGATGCTCTTGCAAGTTTAGAGTGGTTTTTAGTTTATCTAAACTGGATGGCTCCCACTGTTTCTCGAATCCTTCCTCAAACCATAAAAGAAGAATTAGCCAGGACTATTCTCACCGTACAATACTTGCTTAACCGTTCAGCCAGGCTAGTGTCGATACTTCGAGGGAGGTTTTCCAACGCTTTCGCGAAGTTCCTTAATTAAATAACCTCTTTTCTCTGGGGGCGTAACCCCGCTGACACCTTTCTTGACACCTACTTGGTTTATAGCATTGATCGTTAAGTGACGAATATCCTGATAAGTAGCATATACTCACAGTAGGATCGGAATCCAAATATCATCGTATGATAATGTTGAAGGAATGCTACCAACATTCATCAAACTCCAAATGGTATGCATCACTTTGCAAATTTCAGTTTCTTTAGAAATTCCCGATATAAGTTTTTGCCCCATGCTCTTATAACCTTGGCTTTGGTCAAAATGTCATAAGTCACATGTCAAGTTCTACCCGTCATTATCTTGTCAATTTGAACCCATCCGTATATACCCCTGACTTTGGTCAAATGATAATACGACTATCCCAAACTAACTCATCTATCTTATGCAACAAATGAAAACCCAGCAGCTACCAAACACTATGCCTTGACTTTGGCCAAAATGCATAGCTTGAATACTACTGAATACCCAAATGAAATGACGGAGGGCTACGAATGGTTTTGACAAAACCGTGAACGTAGTGAACTTAATATAACCGAAGGAACCTGATAGCTTTTAAAAGGAGTGGTTAAAGCTCCGCATTTAAAAATATCTGTTTTTAAAATTAACCGAGTGGTTTCTTTTAAATTGTTCCAACGATTAACTTTTAGTTTATTTTCTTTGCATTATAAATAATGCGTCCCATCATTAACCTATCATTACAGAAAACAATGAAAATACAAAGTCCTCTTATGCCATCTGTATTCGCCACGGGGTCCCGTCATCACCCGTTAGGTTACTTAACTAACAACAGAGCGGGGGCTGGGCTAGCGCGGGTGTAAAACATAAGTGACGTCTAAATAGCTATCATATATAGATATTGTACATTCGTCAGACGCAATAATAGGCATTCCAGATCACAGATGAACTTTATTAGATTTGCAAGTAATCCGTGTTTGTTTTGAGCCTGCAACAAAAGACGGATTACACAGTTGTGATGAATAGCCATTACCCCACCCAAGACCCCAACGGGTACGGCAAACTACCCGCCCGGCAGTTTGTGCACCCCACCTTGGGTCTGTCCTAGGAGCAAAAACAGTAAAATGAAATAATAAAATGGTGGCTACAACCGCAACCCGGATGTGCCCCGCAAAATAATATTACAACAAATTACATTTATATCAAATGAATTAAATAATAACCCATCACATAACCCCGGCTATACATCACAACAGTCCAACACAGTTTATATCCACAAACAGTAAAATGCATTACAGAAATGTGCAACCCCCTGCCAACCGACATACTAGCAGTTAGGGGAGATTTACGAACACATTATACAAACACAGATATAATCCAACAAGCAAATACCGTATAATTTCGATCGATTAAACACGTTTAATTTTGCTCCAATACTTCTCTGTGAATCTAAAACCTGAGCAAAAATTAAAAAATTCCAGAAAATACCAAATATCACAGAGAACCAGCACAGGAAAATTGGGCTTGTGAATCGGCAACTCGGCGGCGGAATCGCGGCGGATCGGGGGGATTCGCCGCGGTTCCGCGGCGGTTTAGTCGATTCGCGAGCCCAGTTTTCTTGGGTGTTCTAATACTATCATTTTGGGCTTTCTTAACCTGCCTGAAAAATTTTTGGACTTCATTTAAAAATCGACAGAAACCATGATATCGGGGTTTTCCGGTTTTGGTTTTTTTCGTTCGAAATTCATACAATTTTGCAAGTGAGTTATTTATTGTTTAGCGAGGCTCTGATACCACTGTAAGTCGATGTACAACACCCCACGACTTGCGGGGAGGCGGAAATATGAAAAACGATCTTGTTCTTTGCTTAAACATCGACTAACCGCATGAATCGAAGCTAAACGATAACTAACATCAAACATAGAAGTTCTAAACTACTATGTAAAGGGATTATACCTAAAGAACCGTGTCCTTCGTCTTTACGAACTCCACCTCCTCCTCGGCCTTCTCCAAGTAGTAGACGATCCACCACGAGAGCTTAACTCCAAGCTTTGCCTCTAAACTTGAGGCAACTAGGTATCTTTAAGTGCTAATCAAAATACCTAGATGAAATAGAGTATGGTTATGGATTAAGTAGTCTAACTAATCCTTGTACTCAACACATGAGAGGGGAGGATTAGGGTTTGAAGAGAGAGAGCTTGAGGAGAGAGAAGATGAACATAAAAAATGAGAAGAGAAAATGAGTTATCATAATATATATCAAGCATTTTATTTTATCAAGAAAAGAAAAGAAAATGATTTACAACCATGCTTGATAAATATCTTGTGGTGATTCATCTCCATGAGTCATTAAGCAATAATGAAGCATTAATGACATGGATGAATCATCCATATGACTCACTAATCTCATTCAATGTATATGTCACCTAAACCTCCTTAGTCACCATCTTCTAGAAGCTTCTCGCGCAATTACGAGAACGCCCCTCCTATCCGTGAAAACACGGAAAAACTTTAGACTGTATAAATCCAATAACCGGATATTAGTAACTGGCTTAAACCAAAGCCGACTAGTAAAAACTGTTCGAAAGTCGTACGTGCGTAAACACACGTATGCGTCCGAACCCTTGTCGTAAAACCATACGACCTCTATATCGTTTCGCCTGGAGTAGGGAAACTCTCTGCGTGGGACTCTAGAGACTCGACTATACGCTGACAGTGGGTTTAACCACAGACCGCAAGCGGCACTAGCTGTACATAACGGTCCCCAGGTAGATGTCGAAAAGAAGGCCGATGAGGAAACCCATCCGAACTCTTACTGAGTCTGATGTGACAATCTCCATACAGTCCGGTCCGTTCGTCTAAGACTATCGCATATCGGGCCTAGGGGGCGGCAAGCGTCAGTCCCCTAATAGCGGTATAAGTCGTGTTGGAGCGAAGCTCATTACACCCTGAGAAACTACTGGAACTTACCAGCAAATCTCGCTTGCCCTGGCCAGGGACTTTGCGTAATGGCTCTCTGACACAGCGCGATATCAACCCCCAATACCGGGAGAGACGAATCCTGTCTAACCGTCACTGCCTCCAAGTGCTCGAGACTGCACCCAACTGCTACCTGTTTGCACGACTCCTTTGAGCCGTGGTAGGGTAGCAATCTAAGAACAGTGGGACACACTCGAGGCGAAGCAGCAGTGTCAAGTCTGCGGACTATGCTGTACTCATGTCACCTGGGAACTGTTCACTGATGACTGGTATAAAACCATCCAACAGTTCCCTGTGAGTCCTGTCCGGTGTACCCGTAACCCAACGAGCACCTGCATACTATCTCTAGTACGACGTACTGACGGCTGTGGGACAGACTATCTCCCTAACTGGGATGAGAAGCGTACACACTAGTCTACTCCGGAGTATCGATGCCCTGTCTTGATAATCCAACGACTAGGGACCTGAATAAGGATGTGCTTGTAGACTACCCAGCCCCCACTAGTGTGACTGCCATCATCACAACGCTGGTATCAAGCAAGATCCTAAGAGCTCTATCAATACGTATACTCACATATTAAGATAGAAAAACCAAGTAGCATACTACCATGTTTAGCAAGACTGTTATATACATGTGAATATCCCAAGCTTCCATTAAGTAATATACAAACTAGTATTATACATTAATGGCCCCTAGGGCATATACACTAACAGCTTTACCGCGGAGTCCAAAAGGCAACAATGCAGTATGGGTAATTGTTGACCGATTGACCAAGGTAGCTCACTTTATTCCTTTTCGGGTTGGTCAATCAACAGAGACTTTGGCAGAGCGGTTCATGCAGGAGATTGTAAGATTGCATGGAGTACCGGTGAGCATCGTGTCCGATCGGGACACTCGGTTCTTATCACACTTCTGGAGGAGTTTACAGGAAAGTTTGGGGACTCGATTGAAGTTTAGCACAGCTTATCATCCTCAAACTGATGGTCAGTCGGAGAGAACGATCTAAACTCTTGAGGATATGTTGAGAGCATGCATGTTGGACTTCAAGGGGTCTTGGGAGGATCATCTACTTTTGGTGGAGTTGTCTTACAACAACAGTTTTCAGGCAACTATTCAGATGGCTCCATTTGAAGCTTTATATGGTCGTAATTGCCGTTCACCTGTTTGTTGGGACGATGTCGGTGAACGAAGATTATTGGGACCAGATTTGGTTGTGCAGACAGTTGAGAAGGTTAACCCTATCAGAAATCATATGAAGGCAGCACAGGACCGACAGAAGAGTTGGGCAGATACGTCAAGAAGACCTCTAAAGTTCACCGTGGGTGATTTGGTATTCTTGAAGATATCACCGACTAGAAGGGTGATTCGTTTTGGAAGTCGAGGAAAGCTTAGTCCTCGATTCGTTGGACCCTTGAGATCATGGAGCGTGTTGGTGAGGTAGCGTATCGTTTGGCGTTACCGCAGTCCTTGGCAAATGTGCACGATGTGTTTCACGTATCTCAACTCCGTAAGTATGTTCGAGATGAAACACACGTTTTGGATCATTCGGAGCTAACAGTACGAGAAGACTTGACTTTTGAGGAGCGACCGATTG
Source organism: Agapanthus africanus (assembly GCA_030015575.1). Lineage (NCBI taxonomy): Eukaryota > Viridiplantae > Streptophyta > Magnoliopsida > Asparagales > Amaryllidaceae > Agapanthus > Agapanthus africanus. The sequence goes on from CM057340.1 coordinate 642,972,365, forward strand.
AAATCGTGGATCGAAAGGAAAAGGTTCTTAAGAACAAGGTTATCCCCTTTGTGCTTGTTTCTTGGGGTAATCGCTCGCATGGAGAGTCCACTTGGGAACAACAAGATGAAATCCGACAGAAGTTTTCTCACCTTTTCTTGTAGTTATCTATCTTTGTATTTTTGGAATTTCGAGGACGAAATTCTTTTTGTAGTTGGGTATAATGTAACACCCGAGCCCAATACTACTATTTTCAGTTACTGTTTGAGCATAATGTGGTACTCATTTTATTTAACTTGCTTGTTTGTTGCTTACTGTAAAATTTACTCGGCAAAGTCATTTCTACATATAACAAATTTTGGCATCTAAAATAAAATTGAAAATATTCATCTTGGCCTACTTGACACCCCTAGCCTCGTGGTAGCGTCCGTGCATTGTGTTCTCGTCCCGTTCAGTGAAACGGGCGAGTTTGGACGGCTACGCGCGCGTACATGTGTCCGTTTTGGGGGTATACTTTTTAATCATAAAACACTTAATTTTAAAATTTGGATCCCGCTTAAAATCCTATTATTTCAATTTCAAATTTTTGGACTCGACCCGGGCGCGATTTGGAAATGTTTTATTTGGTGCCAAAATCCCAAATTTTAATATTATTAAAACCATCGCATATATTTTTCTAACTAACCTGATATCTTACTGTTCATTACCTATCTTTTAAATCTTTAAATTAACCTATATATATATATATATATATATATATATATATATATATATATATATATATATATCCTACTGTTCCTTAAAATGTTTTGAATCTTTAATTAATATTTATCCCTAACTAACGATTCCCCTTTAGCCAATCGCGTTCCTTTTAATTCCGTGGGCCCCCACCTGCAGCTCTCTCTCTCTCTCTCTCTCTTGCTTTCACTTCTCTCTCTATCTCTCCACTTTCTCTCTCTCCCTCTTCTCTCCCTCTCTCTCTCTCTCTCTCTCCACTTTTTCTCTCTCTCTCTCATATATTCTCTCGTACTTCTCTTTATCATTCTTTCTCTTCTTACTTCATGTCTCGTTTCTCATTTTTTTAACTGTTCTTTTGTTGCCGGAATTCCATCGTGCCGGTGATACTTCTCGACGTTCCAGCGAGGTACCCCGACCCGTGTGGTTCCTTTGTTCGTCGTTTGGGTTCATTCCGTGAACCGTGCGTCCGTCGCGAGTTTTCCCCGCCGCCGGTTAACGTTCCGTTTTCCCGATTCGCGACCCATCGAGGCAAGTTAATCTTGCTACATGCTATATAATTCATTTTATACCTATTTAAATAAATACCATACGTATAGTTTAAATCTAGTGCCCCATGTTTAATTTTATAACGTTTCGATGTTCCGTTTGCATCCGTTTATATCATATTAAATCTAGATCATGAAAACTTATCTTGTGACATACTAGATTACATTAAACTGCATCCATATCAATTAAAATATATATCATCGTAATATTTATTATTATTATCTTTAATTAGTTTATAATCTGCATTTTATGATATTATATATTTAAAATATTATAGTTTACACATGAAATGTCGTTGAAAAAGCGGATACGACAAATCTGAAATTTACTGTACACCTTACCGTATAAAATTCATTATAAATCATAGAAAAATCATTAGTATACGTTCTTTAGTTCGTTATGAAGCTAACTTAGAATACTATAACTCTATGAAATATTTATTTACAAAATAAATTGTTTAAATAATGTAAAATGCAAATGAAAATGTCTACAAACTGCTGTCCAGGGAAATTCCAGCAGCAAACTTTCAATTTCGAATGTTCATAACTTTTTGTAGGGACAACCTGAGATGCTTATACTTATAAAACTGAAAACCTTATTGAATTATCTTTGTTTTGGTATAAGACAAGTCCCTTTTGGAGAACATTTGTTATTTTTAAGCTATTTTACAAATTAGGGTGACGCTGAATTTCTGAACGGAACATTTTTGTGCATGGTTAATCAATACCACTTTTATAGTTATTAATCGCTTTGAATATGCTATCCATATTAATATTATTATATCAATATTTATATCACATATTGCTTAGTTGTACATCCCACATTACCATTTTATAGTTTTATAACTTTTCGGATACCCGTTTGCATCCATCGCATTTAAGATACATATAATTGCATCCATAGATCACATTACTACATAATAATGTGATATTAACACTCCATGGTTAATAAATTGCATCCTAATTAATATTGGAACTATAAATGTAATCCTAATCGATAACTGTGCATCCATATCCTTAAAATTATATCTATTTGCATATCATATTACATGTTCTAGTTTATTGTTTTGATAGTACTCATGCTTGTTTATTTATACACATGCTTATGTTAGTTTGATTATGAGTACCCACATGACATCTTGTGCTTCCTGACATGACCTGTTACACTTCCTACTTGACATGACATGGTACCGTACACTCTTGACATGACATGACACCTTTATACATTACCTGGCTGGACCTGATGTACCATGGCTTTACCTGTTACCTGATCTTATGTTTAATGTCAACAAACATAACATGTAGTCCTCATGGACCGTTCCTGTTGTTTATCTAGACAAACCTAATTTTACCTGATCCTGTATTGGCATTAGTTCTTGACTACTGAATACCTGACTTGACATACATAACTTGGGGGTATGGGAAAATCAAAGGTGAAACCTGACTTGTAACTCAACAGTTCGATACCTGTTCTGATCAGTCTTACGGGCCAGCCCAGCCCCGGAGTGATGATGCTGATATCACTCGCCCATCCTGCTACCTGTTACTGCCTAGCGGCACGTCTCGGATTCAGCCCCGAGGGTCTTGACCGTGGTCCCGGGCATGCACGGGATACTATTGAGTTACATCGATAATTCATCAATTGATTTCAAAGACTTTAGAATAGAAAACCTGATAGAACAGTTTAGTTTACCCACTGCACGCTACCCTGTACTGGTATGATTCATATTATTGTTATTCTTGCTGTATTCATGTTTATATTACATTGCCTGCTACACTGTTCATATTATATTACTTGATGACATGACGCGCTGACGTCTGAGTTTTGCATGGCCCAGATTCCGTACCGCTGTTGCAGTCCGAGCAGGAGTACTTCAGCCAGCAGGCTGAGCTGTGAGTTCAGTAGTAGTTAGTTTTATTTCCTGCATTTATTTCCTGATGTGAGCTCGCATTATGGGACACACTTTTCAGTTATTTGTATTGGATCATTTGCTTCCGCATTTATTTATTATTGACTCCTGTTATTCTGGATTATGGACATGTTTTAGATAGTTTTATCTTGTTCTTGATATCTCTACAGCCGTAATGTGACTGTGGATGGATACCTCCTACCCACAGGTAGCATGGTTGGCTATGTCACGTGCCTAATCTAGCGTACTCTGGGAAGCGGGGCGTGACATATTTGATATTAGATATCTTAAAATTTAAACGTAAAAGATAAAAGCAAAATAAGATATGGGATGACTACCATATGATGACAGTTAACAAAATATAATTTATTCTTAACTTGAGGCTATTAAAAGATATATGATGATCTAAATATATGATATATAAATATCTGAAAATATAATGTAGGTATTATACTCGATTCACATAGATACACTTTACTGGTAAATCTCAGATACAATCTTGCACCATATTAGGTTCTAAACTTACGGGCCGGGTCGGATAACGACTACTACTATTCGAATCATTCGCGGCCTAATAGATAGAATAGAAGAAATATAAAGCAAGTGTTAAAATACCAATTAATATCGTATAACCGTACTAGGGTGTTACATTATGCCTAAGTCTAAAAGAATTTCGTCCTCGAAATTTTCGGAACAAGAAAAGACAAGAAAACACGGATCGAAGAAAAGAGGTGTGGAAAATCCTGTCGAATCTCTTCTTCACGTTCCTAAGTAGATTCTTCGTGCGAACGATTCCTCCATGAAACAAATACTGGAGGGATCACCCTATTCTTGAGAACCTTCTCTCGTCGATCCACAATCGTCATCGGTTGCTCTTTATAAGTTAAATCTTCCCTTACTGGCAATTCCGAGTGATATAAGACGTGCGTCTCATCTCTAACATACTTGCAGAGTTGAGATACATGAAACACGTCATGAACACCCTCCAAGGATGGTTGTAAAGCCAAGCGATAAGCTACCTCTCCAATATGCTCGATAATACTGAAAGGCCCCACGAATTGAGGACTAAGATTGCCTCGACTGCCAAATTGGATCACTCCTCTGGTCGGTGATATCTTCAAGAGTACAAGATCACTAACTGCGAATTCCAGAGGTCTTCGTCCTGTATCGGCCTAAATTTTCTGTCAATCTTGTGCCGCCTTCATATGATTTTAGATTACGTTAACTTTCTCCACCATTTGCACAATAAGATCCGGTCGCAATAATCTTCTTTCTCCAATATCGTCCCAACAGACAGGCAAGCGACACTTACAACTTTATAATGCTTCGAATGGAGCCATCTGTATAGTCGCCTGAAAACTATTATTGTAAGAAAACTCCACCAAGTGCAAATGATCCTCCCAGGAACCCTTGAAGTCTAACGCGCATGCTCTCAACATATTTTCAAGAGTTTGTATCATTCTTTCAGACTAGCCATCTGTCTGAGGATGATAGGCTGTGCTAAATTTCAAGCGAGTTCCCAAACTTCCTTATAGACTTCTCCAAAAGTGTGATAGAAATCGAGTATCCCGATCCGAAACGATGCTCATGGGTACTCCATGCAATCTCACAATCTCCTGCATGTACCGCTCTGCCAAAGCTTCCATCGACTGACCAACTCGAAACGGTATAAAATGAGCTGCCTTGATCAATCGATCAACAATCATCCAAACTGCATTATTGCCCTTTGGACTTCGTGGTAAAGCTGTTATGAAATCCATGGTTATATGTTCCCACTTCTATTGAAGAATCGGAAGTGGTTGCAACAAATCAGCTACCCTTTGATGTTCAACCTTGACTTGCTGACACACCAAGCACTTCGATACGTAGCGAGCAATCTCCATTTTCATGCCTTCCCACCAGAAATGTTGTCGCAGACTCTGTACATCTTTGTGCCTCCTGGGTGTACTGAATATGCGGAACTATGAGTCTCCTTCATGACTTCTTCTCGAACATCTCCTTTGGACATACATAAATGACCACCATCTTGTAATGAACCATCTTCATGAATTAACAAGTCCGTTCAAAGTCCCGCTTCTACTTGTTCTCGAAACTTCTGCAATCTTGGATCGTGCAATCTCGCTGCTTTAATGTTATCGATCAAGGATGACTGTACTTGCAATTGCATCAACTGTCCCGAAGAATTCGGTAGTACAACCTCCAATTCGAATCTATGAAAATCATCTATAATCTCCTTTTATGCAGTCAACATCCGTATCGCTGGTAACCGACTTAGCGCATCCGGCACTACATTAACTTTCTCCAGATGGTATTTTAGATCAAGATCATAATCAGCCATCGGCTCTAACCATCTACGTTGCTTCATGTTGAGCTCTTTCTACGTGAACACATATTTTAGGTTTTTGTGATCGGTAAATACTTCTAGCCTTTCGCCCAATATGTAGTGTCTCCAAATCTTCAGAGCAAAAATCACTGCTGCTAACTCCAGATCATGAGTTGGGTAGTTCTTCTCATGTGTCTTCAATTTTCTCGACGCATAAGCTATGACCTTCGCTGCATTAGAACACATCTCAAGCCTTTCCCAGATGTGTCGCTGTGAATAACTAACCCTCTGGAACCATCTGCCATTGTCAGAATAGGAGCGGTGGTTAATCTTTGCTTCAACGCTTCAAAAGTTGACGCACATTTCTCATTCCACACGAATGGTACCTTCTTCCGTGTTATCTTGGTCAATGGTTCTGCTATTCAAGCGAAGTTCTCCATGAACCTTCTATAATATCCGGCAAGCCCAAGAAAACTTCTGATCTCCGTTACGTTATTTGGAATCGGCCAATCATGAACCGCTGCAATCTTTTCAGGGTCAACGGCAATTCCATCTCCGGATACGACATGACCTAGGAACTTCACTTTTTTGAGCCAAAACTCGCACTTGCTCATCTTAGCATATAACCTTTCTTATCTCAACGTTTGCAGTGCGATCCTCAAGTATTCTGCATGCTCTTCTTTGCTCCTCGAATAGACCAGAATGTCATCAATAAACACCACTACTAACTGGTTCAGATACGGTGAAAAGATTCGGTTCATCAAGTCCATAAATATTGCGGGTGCATTCATAACTCCAAATGGCATCACTAAATACTCGTAATGCCCATATCGAGTTCGGAACGCTGTCTTGCAAATGTCTTCTTCTATCACCCGAACTTGATGATACCCTGATCGTAAATCCAACTCGAGACTACTCTCGCGCTACTGAGTTGATCGAATAATTCGCCTACGCGAGAGATTGGGTACTTGTTCTTAATATTCATCCGATTTAACTCTCGATAGTCGTTGCACATCCTCTACGTGCCATCTTTCTTTTTGATTAGAAGAACGGGAGCTTCCCACGGTGAACCATTGCTGTGAATCCAGCCCATCTTTAGTAATTCGGAAATTTATCTCTTTACCTCTTCCAGTTCCACCGGTGCCATCGGATAATAAGCCTTCAAAATTGGTGCTGCTACAGGAATAAAAGAAACTAGATTTTAAGCCTTAAGGACTTCGCGCTCACTAGGAGAGGTTAACTGTGTTTAGAACACCGCTTAACGGTACATCATTTACGGGGTGTCTAGGAAAGTGTTAATGGCGAAACCGCCAAAAGAGAAAGGGTTATTTAATTAGGACCTTCGCGAAAACGTCGGAAAACCTCCCCTTATCTCTGCACTTACCTGGCCTCGTGATCAGTATATCTTGAGCCCATTTCTCGACACAGTTTTACCTCAACAATCAAATTCTTGAGAAGGTCTAGTTGACCTAGGTGAACCCTAGACCGATTAGGTGTGTGGTATTTTTGTGTCGTGATTATTTTTGTCCAGATTCTTTTTGTGTGTATATTTCATTCTTTTGTTAATAACTAACTAAAAAACTATAAAAAAAACACATTCTTTTTTTCCTCTCTTCTTCTTCTCTTCATATCATGCGTACCCCACCTCGTAAAACTCTTGCCGAACTTTGGTACTCACAACCAGACATTACTTCTTACGGTTCTTGCTTTGGTCGAATTTCGAACGACCCCTCCATGCCCAAAATTTCTTTGAAAGATCGAATAGATGCGTCTAGGACGAACAACTGGACTCCGCAATCCATTTTGTATCAACCGTTTCAATCTTCACCACCTTCTCACGTTGATACCACTTTTTCGAGTCCTGTTGTAACTCCAAGACCTATGTCTCTTGCTGAACATATTGAACAATCCCGTAACCGATCTTTCACTCCTTTCACCACCGTGAATTCTTTGGATCAACAATTCCATTCACCTTCTTATCCGTATGTTGATCCTACCCCTGTCCAACCATTCAATTCCTACAAGTCCTACCCGACTTTTGCACCTTCCCTAGACATTGCTTCTGAACAGCCTTTTGGGAGTTTCCAGTATCCAAACAACTTTGAATGTTTTACTGAAACCCCTTCACAACCTATGTCTAGTCTAGAACAGTCGTTGGAAGACTTTAGGGTAGCGTCGTACCAACAGATGATGGATTTGAATGCGTCCATGGCTGTCCTCATACAACCTATTGACCCGGTAGCTAGTTTCTAACTAGCTCCAAATTTTCAAATGTATAAAGAGGCGGTAGGACAGGCTGAGAATTTGAGTGGAGAGAGTGAGCTGTACACCCTTCCAAATCAAACCTACCCATTGCAAATTGAATCCCACAACTCCTGTTTTGAAAGTCTATCGAGTGTCCCACATGATTTATCAATTGAAGATAGAATGATGAATGAGTTGTGCGACTTTGTAGTTTTGATTTACCAGATTGTGAACGGTCCATATCAAGTGAAACTACACCAAATCCTTTTGACCTCTACACCTCAACTCTAGAACCTGAATTGATTAATATCCATGCTTTTGATGAAGTGTCTAATAATATTGATTTTCACTTGATTGAGGATATCGACGCTGGGGATATTTCGGATGATGAACCCGCAGTTTTGGATGAGTTTTTCTCTCTAATTCATCATCCCAAGTCTTTAACTGTTTTTCCCTAACTTCATACGCGTCTTGATTTTGATGACATTTGCATGGATAAGCTGAATTTTGAGGAGAATTTTGAGGATATTTTTTAGGATGAACCAATTTTGCTTGATGAGTCGGAATTTCTAATTCATCCTATCCCTGTCATTGATTGTATACACCCTCCTGAACCTTTACCTGATACCCCTCCTCAATCACTTCCCTCCATCCTTTTCATCGTTCCAACCTTGCAAGAAACCGTATCACTTTCATTTCTTATGTCTGGTTTACCAAGTTCGGTGTACCCATGTTTTCTCACGAATCTTGAGGGATTTGACCCCATCTCTCGACGGGTTAATAGATTAGCACAATCGCTTTTTACACATCGGTCGTTACAAATTGTGCTAATTTATTCACTCCATTTCACCCTCAAGTTCGTACTCCATTTCTTTTTCCCTTCCGCCATTCTTCTTCTCATATACCGGGACCATATACCACTTCTATCCCCATACAGTCTCGAGTATTCTCCATTTCTTACCTCTCCGTATTCTTTCACCAACCGGCACACTATCGCGATAGAATTTTTGAATGGTTGGTGCTCACTTTTGGCCTGTGTAAGGCCTTGTTTAGCTTAATACTGTTCTCTTTCCCCCCTAATCCCGAACTTCAATGCTTAAACAGTGGAAACACTGTTTCACTTAAGTTTGGGGGGAACCTTTTTGTGTATATATTTTTGTTTTGCCTTTTGTTTTGTATATAATTTGTTTTTAGGGAGCGCCGGCAATTTTGACCCTCTTGGTGTAGCCTGACAGTGAGGGCACTGTCAAGTTTAAGTTTGGGGGTGTGCTCGGTAAGCTTTCTACCTTCGCATTCATTTGTATATTCTGCATTTGCATTCTTATTAAAAACCCACAAAAATATAAAATTTTCCAAAAAATATAAAATCTTTGTCGTCAAATTAGCTAATAGGGTAACTTAGATTTCTATTCCGAAAGCTTAGTTGATACGTTAGAAATAACTAAATTCTAGGCTTAGGAATTGAAAACCCTAAAAATAACCCTCATTCTATTTAAACTTGGCAATTATATGTCCTTATAGTTTTTTTGAGAAATAGGTAATCTTGAGTTCAGTTCTTTAGTTAAGTCAAGATGAAGGGGAAGTATTGAACCTTTACTGAAGGATAAGTCTGAAAAATAGTTTCCATTCTTGAATTCAAACTTAGAATGTATATACCCTACAAACTGCACTTACACGTATCTTGAAACTTGGGATAGTAGAGGATACCTAGAAATACTCTTGCCTGAAAACCTAGTATGAAAGAAAAAACGGTATTTAAAGCTAAATACCAAAAGAGCATCAGTGAAAAATATATCCGGTCTTGAAAAAGAAAAAAGAAAAAGAAAAAATAAATAAGGTCAAGACCTGGAAACTGCTATTTACGTTTTAAGCTCACACATTCAGTAATCGGCTGTTAGTGCCTCAAGAAGCATTAATAGTCGCATGAAAGGTATGTAAGAAAATCCGTTCATCATTAATGAAAAGAAGTAGTATTAGGTATTAGGGTAAGGGTACTATAGCTTGAATTGAATTTTTGAGTGTAGGGGTGAAAATTTACATACACATAGGGGTATACGATCGATATTTGGAGGAAAAATAGAGATGAAGAATAAGACTTATGTTTTCCGTAAAGTTGATAAAAATCCCTAATTTGATACCACACTTTTAGAAGGAAAACTCAGGAGATACCAATATCTTTCTAAACTTTTTTGGAACGTATAGGATCTAAGGTTAAATAGATAGGAGGCGTAATACATAAGGGTTGGATATTTCTAACATAGGATGATAGAATTTCTAACTTAGATACTAAACTGTAGGAGTAGAATCGACGTTAACTTATGAAACTAACTTGACGAGATTTTGTGGGTGGTATCCGCTGAAAACTCTCAGGAGACAACACTCCTCCTACTAGGGACACCTAAATATTTAACGGCTTGTTGCACGCGCTCAGTGCAATCGCGTTCCCTGCGAAAATGAGGCTAGGATTTTGTTTTGCTCGGGACGAGCAAAAGATAAGTTTGGGGGTATTTGTTCATACCAGAATATTGCATTTTAATATCGCTCATTCATTATCTATTTTTTGTATATATCGGTACTATTAACCGGTGTTTGCTCAGTAATACAGATTACAGGTATCCATGACAAAACACTAGAAATACATCCAGAATTACGGATATATCATTTGTGAGCTGATATTGCAACCAGAACCGCGAACCGACCGATAATTCTTGGGTTTCTTTGTGCAACATGCTTGTGTACACACTTTTCTATCTAAATGGACCAACACAATACAAGTTGTATACAAGTGTGCACTAAGACCTAGGGGGCAGCCATGGCATGATGGCTCATGGCAAGTGGGCATGGCAAGTGGGGTGCATTTATGGTGCATTTATTGCATAAAGTGTGATGTGATTCATAACAACCATGTTTCCCTCCAAGCCCTGAGTGCATCCAGAGTTTTTACTGACCAAGCAAACAACACCAGTAGACTTCTGGGAACAACACAAGACCACATACAAAGTACGAGACCATGTGCTCGGATTTGACCCGAGCACATTGCCTTCCCATCCGAGCTCGCCTGCCCTATCTCCCCCAATGGGTCCCATCTTTCTACTGGCCCCCATTGTTGCCACCTCATCATGTTTTTATTGTTTGTTTATTTAGTCTTTGAGCCTATATATAGCAGGCAGTGGGCAAGGGTTCAAGGGTCTCACTTTGCCTTGTTTTATTCTTTACAAGTTTTCATTTTCGTTTCTCTTTTGTTCTTTTGTACATAGCATAACTTCCCCTTGAGTTCTTTGCCTTCTCTTGAGCTTGCAACCTCTTCATTAAGCTTACAAGTTTAAGTTTTGGTAATTGATCTCAAGAGTTGTATCTTCTTTTGGAATTAATAAATTTCTCTTCTTTGCCTTCATTTCACATGAGTTCTTTACCCTTCTCTTGATCTGCAACCTCTTGATTGAGCTTGCAACTTTAAGAGTTGGTTATTGATCCCATGGCTTGTGTTTTGATCTTTGGTTCTTAGTATTTTCTTTCTTGCACTTTTCTTTCTCGCTCTTTTACATGCATGCAATTTATTATCTTGCTTTACTTACTCGCTCATTTTCATTCCTTGCAATTTCTTACCATGTCAATTACTTTCTTGTAATGCTTTTCGTTTCTTTGTTTATCTTCTCTTTTGTTCTCTCTTTTTGGTTTGTTTTATGAATGGTTGTTAATATGGTGTTGTTAGGAATAAATACGATATTGTAAGTTAAGCTTCCGTTTCTTATTTTCTTTTCCCGTATTTTCCATTGAACTCCGTCCAAACGTTACACAAGCACTCCGTTAGGCACCCTACCCTACCAAGATAACGGTGATTCCTAACCGCGACCGGTTTACGTTCTGTTTGGCCGGAGGCGAAAGCAAGAGACAAGAACGGACGGACAAGGGTCAATAAGTCGGATTCCACGAATACCGTGCTTAAGTACCCTAGTCCACGTTGTTGCCGATTGCTCTAGCTTCAATCGTTAAGTTCGGCTCAAAGGTTTTAGTGCGGATTCCTTAGCTTACACTTTTGTATCTTTTCCTAACAACTTTATACTTGCATATATGACATAAGTTAGATAAAGAACAATTCCGCCTCGCGCATTAACTCGTAACGACAAGAACGTAAAACACTCCGTCTCTCTGTGGATCGACCCGTGCTCAACCGGCTAGCTGCAAAGAGACACCGTCTTGATTGCTGTTAAGCTTAATTCTTTCAATCAGGTGATCCGGCAAACTACTCTCGATCTGACCCGTCGGCTGGTCGGGACGAGAGTGGGGGGCTAATGATGATGCTCTATATCGGTGATCTCCCAGATCAGGACACGTGGCAGATGACGTGTCCCAATGCTCACAAGAAAGGACCCACTGTGGCCGACCAGACCACTCCTGTGCCCGTCCTACTAGCAAACGCTGTCTCACCTCCGAGCCCCCAGCGCAATTGGCTTCCTCAGCCTCACAGCTTGTCTCCGAGCTATCACAGGCCCGAGCCCCCTCGGCCCTCTCAGCTCTCCTCCGGGCTCGAGCAGAACCAAGATACCTCGGCTCTCCCGCTCCTCCGCGAGCTCTCCCGCCGAGGTCATCTTCCTCGGTCTCATTGACCGACCAACAGCACCGCTCGCAGGCGTAACCGCCATCCCGTAAATCTCGCCATGCGTGAGATCTCCGCCGGCCACATCCCACGTTCCACGCCACCACGATCCCCCATTAACGAGCCTGTCTCGCTATTAATGGGAGGTCCCGCTCATCACGCGGGTGAGACATCGGGAGCATAACGACCGACATGATTCTCGCGCCTGCATCGCCTGCTAGCACCGCTATTTAAACCTCTTTTTCAGACGGTCCAGATAAGCTATTTTTACTCCACTAAGCTGTTACTCTGCTCGGATCTCTAGTCTAACTTGACCGTCGGAGGGTCCTCGGTGGTACAACCACCCCGGGACTTCCTTGCAGGTAGCTCGGCAACCATAACCTCAAACCCATTGAGATCCACACGCTTCAGGCGCGACAGCCTCCAGATCCAATCTCAGCCATCCATAGCCGCCATCAGCAGATCAACGGAAGGTAACATCTAAAAGAGATTCACGCCTCCATCAGAAACAGAAGAAGAAAAGAGAGAGAGAGGGAGCTATCTCGGGCTTTAAAACTGAGAGAGTCTGCATGCGTTGGTCGATCTAACGCATGGAGAACTACTCTACATGCGTTGGTCTTCCAAATGAATTAGGAGCCGTACATTTTATTTTTCACACTTTTATAATTTTTCGATTATTTCCGCCATTTCATTCAAAAAAAGATATCATTTACGATGAAAATTCAAATTTTATTTACTAAAAAAAAAAAAAAATACAAGTTCCTACAAACTCAGGCAACCGCAAAGGTCCCTAAAAAACTCCTGCAGACTCGCTACGACACATCTAAAGAATCTAAAGTCTAATGATGATGACAACGCTTCTGTAGTTCCTCGAAGCACTTCAAGTTAGGATTTTCAGCTCCATTAAGCAACATACTCGCAGAAAACTTGTTGGACAGGCCACACGTCTCAAGCCGAGTCTCGCATAATTCTGAGAGCATAGTCGGACTCCTTGTTGCTATCCAAGTAGCATAATCGGCCTCCCGTTGATCCTTGCAAGGACTATAAAGTTGAGCGAAATCTTGATTTTTAGTTGCCCTTTCCAATGCTACCAAGGCGTCTTGAAGGCGGCGAGTATTCTTACGCCTATTTTATTATATTTAAAAGACAGAGTTCAACGGATACAAGCGGTTAAACAATTAGAAAACAACTAACTAAATGATAATAAAAGTTCTTTATTGAAAGCTGGAGAAGCAATAAAACTGATACCGCTCGTCTATATCTCAGCGATCTCGTCGAAATAAGGAATGACCTACTCTGGAGTTGCGTTATCTTCTTTCTTTGAGCATGCATACTCAGGTCGTTAAGATGACATGATATAATCATATATAATTGGTGCAATAACAAGAAAGATGATTGTCACACCCCATCCCCAATACAGAGAGTATTGTCCGCTCTGGCCGAAGCCGTACGGTTTTGTCCTTCGGGACGAACCGGACCCGACCAGGGGCCACTTCCTAGGAGGTCACCCATCCCAAAACTTCCCTGGCTCGAGCAGGCTTAACCATGGAGTTCTTAAGCTCTTGTAGTGCCGGTTCATTTAAAAGACGCCTCTGTATTGAAGAGTGGTATCATTCCATTTATAGTACAGATATGCCCTCTTCGGAAGAATCCCCATTGTTCTACAGTGGATCCCACAGACTCAAGAGGTGGCCCCCACGGATTCAAGAGGTGCCTCCCGCCCACTTAACATGATACTTGGCGTGGCACTTTATTCTGTGAGCAAGAACCGGGTCCCGACATTCTCCCCACCTTTGAACAATGGTTCGTCCTCGAACCACAAATCTACTATTGAGGGACCGGCTCTGATACCATTCTGTCACGCCCCACCCCCAATACAGAGAGTATTGTCCGATCTGGCCGAAGCCGCACGGTTTTGTCCTTCGGGGCGAACCGGAACCGACCAGGGGTCACTTCCCAGGAGGTCACCCATCCCAGAACTTCCCTGGCTCGAGTACGCTTAACTACGGAGTTCTCAAGCTCCTGTAGTGCCGGTTCACTTAAAAGACGCCTCTGTATTGAAGGGTGGTATCATTCCATTTATAGTACAAATCTGCCCTCTTTCGGAATGTATTCCGAAGAGTCCCCATTGTTTTACAGTGGGTCCCATGAACTCAAGAGGTGGCCCCTATGGATTCAAGAGATGGACCCCGCCCACTTAACACGACACTTGGCGTAGCACTTTGTTCCGTGTGGCATTTTGTTCCGTGAGCAAGAACCGGGTCCCGACAATGATTTAGAAATCATAAAGCAATAACAATGCGTAGGATAACATGAATAGATAAGCAGTATAACATGTGAACCATGGCAGTAATCAAGGGTGATATGTATGTTACTAAACCTATCAGTCTCTATATCAATTGAAATCGATCAGTGGAAAAGAGTTCTCATATTTAACAAGGGTCTCATGCATGCCCGAGATAACGGTCCGCTATTGCCCGGGACTTAACCCTGCAGCCATGCCGCTAAGCACATGACCCTAATATATATATATATATATATATATATATATAAGGTCGAATGATCATCCTCTAAACGATGAAAACCTTGCTAAATACAGGTCAATTTCACCCTCGATTTCCCCAGATTAAAGTATATGTTCGTGTATCAGGTTGGTTGTGTACAAGTACGTATCACTTCCTTTATTCAATCACACTTTCGCGCATATCAGTTTTGCTTTCAATCACTTGTACGCTAACGTACTTGCCACAATCCAATCAATACACTTCTCACTCAACAATTCAATACAGTCACTAGGGTTTCAATGTAAATAGGTACTAAACATGTTTGTAAAGTGATTATAAGGCATGATAGAAATGCATTAAATAAACTTCAAATAATAAGGGATAGACATTATCATTCAGTTTGTGAAATTCATTAAAAATCATACGTTCAGAATCAGGTAGCACAATATAAAAGACATAAAAGGTAGACTCGTTTATCTAAATAGAAAAATTGGTTTCATCTCAATCGGTAATATGGTTAGGGACATATGCCCATTTTAAAACAGATGCGCACTGCTGGAATTCTAGTTTCAGAACCGAAAGTCCAACTTCAAATGCATTTTACTGTGGGTTCTATTCAGAATCCAGGGTTTCCATGGTTCAATAAATTCTATATTTTAAAGTTGAATTTCTAACGCAACCGATGGAATATTAATAGCAGGTATGTACAGGGAGTTATGATCATTTAAAGGTCGATATGTATATGTATCACAGCAAAAAACAGCAAGACATGTTAACAGTATAAAATATATTAAAAAAATATCTAAAAATAAAGGAATTGAGTGAAACCCATGCTATATGAAAGAAAATTCAATTATCTATGCATCGATATAAGTCTCCGTACATTAACATGTTTATACATGGATATATAGAGGTTTAAAAACATGTATTAATAGAGAATACTGCTCTGGATTGCAATCCAGAGCCGTTCTTCTCCCTAGTTTGCGGTATTGTAACCGTCTCAAATCCAAGCGAAACCAGCCGGCCATTGAAGAAGAAGAAAGAAAGAAAGTTGTAATAAATAAGTTTTGTATGCAAATAAGTGTAAAAATATAATACGGGTAAAAAGCCAAATTATGTAAAACTCCTTGCTTATGTGCAAAAGGAAATGAGGACATGGGCATGGGAGAAATAAAAAGTAATTATGTAAATCCCAAAGGTTAAGTTGCAAAATGTAATGGGTATTTAAATCCAACCATATGATAAAATATTAAGTTTTCTTATTCCCACAAAATACGAGGGTTTATGTCTCCATTTTCTCTCTCTCTCTCACTTCTTCTTCTTTTCCAAATAAATTAAGAGGCAAACCTCTCTTTTTCTTAAAGTAAATTACAAAAACCCATAGATCCGTTAAAAGGGAGTCGCTTTCTTCATCAAATCCCTTAAATGAAAGCTTTTGGGCCTCCTTCTTCATCTTCTTCCTCAAATCCAAAAAAAAAAAAAGAATAAAAAAGAACCCATATCTCAAAATATCACTACTTCAAAATCCAAAGTATAAAAGAGGGAAAAGGAGCCCCTTTTCTCTCTCCCAATATCCCAATCTCAACTCCTCAAGAATCAAGAGAGTATTTTAACAAAAATAGAGAGAAGGTTGAGGGCGACCTTACCAAAAGGAAAGTCTTTGGGCTTCTCCTTTGGGGAAACTCTCAGAGGTATGGATTTCGATCCGTGCTCCCCTCTTTGAAAGCAAATTTCCATTTGTGCTTCATCCATACTCGAGAAAACAAAGATTTTGGTTTATTTTTCTTCCAATAAATAATAAAATGATGAAATCTTGCGTTATGTCGTCGAATTTTCGTCGGAATCTGTTATGCCACGCTTCCAAAATACGGAATATGATTGGTGAGTAGGCCAGCCATGCTCCTACGGTCAAGAAATAATCCCGCCATAGTTATACTTCGGCTTCTAGTGTTATATGGTAAGTAGTAATCACGACACAGATAAAGAGAAATACAGTCACTATTTATTATATTTAACGAAAAGAAAATCATTAGATACAAGTCTGTAACAATAAAAGAAACAACTAACCAATGATAACAATTGTTCTTTTATTGAGAGCAAGGATAAAGGATAAGCTGATGTCGCTGGTCTGGATCTCTGTGATCTTCTCATAATAGGACAGGTCCACTTCTTCCTCTGAGCATGCATACTCAGGTCATCAGGGCAACACATTATAGTATAATATAATATGTACATTAATAATAAGCATGAAATAACATTCATAGATGTGTTGCAAGAACAATAAACATGAACTAGAAGCTATAAAGCAATAACATGGAAATGTGGAATAACATGAACAAGTAAGCATTATAACATGTGCATTAGGACAGTGGTCAAGGGTTATATGCAAGTCACTAAATCTATCGTTAGTTCGAGCGTGAGCGTCAACCACCACAGAAGTATTCCCAACCCAAAGATATGCCCCAGGGGCAAGAAAACACGAGCCCAATCAAGAGTCGGTAATATAATGTACCGTTTCAGCCCAGTATCACAACAACACAAATTCCGTTTTAGCCCGATATCACATCAACACATATTCATGGAATATATCGTTCCAGCTCGGTATCACATCAACGCATATTCACGGAATATACCGTTCCAGATCGGTATCACATCAACACAAATTCACGGAATATACCGTTCCAGCTTGGTACACATCAACACATATACTGTTTCAACCCGGTATCACAGCACCATATATTCACGAAATGTACAGTTTCAGCCCGGTATTACAACACCGCATATTCATGAAATATACCGTTAATGGGACTCCTGAGATTCCGTTGATCAAACTTATACTCAAACCACCCCAACACCTCACGTTTACATTGAGGTCCGACCACAAATCTAAAAATAATAGTCACGCTATAACAAGTCTACGTGAGAATTGGAGACGGGATCTCCATCAAGCATGTCTCGACCGGTATCTTAGACAAGTGGACAGTTTTCAATATCTTATCTATGACACTAATATAAGTGCTTCCATACTCATCCCATACCAGTTATGATTACACTTATATAAGTTCCATAGATTTCGACAATGCAATAACTAATTGGATGTCACTTCAATCACACTTTCACGTTTATCAGTATCGTTTCACTCATTTATACACTGACGTACTTGCCACAATCTAATCACTGACACTTTTCATTCGACAATGCAATACAGTCACTAGAGTATCAGTGTAAATGGTCACTAATCAATGAGTATAAAGCAATCACACGACATGGTAGGAATGCATTAAATGAAGTTCAACTAAATAAGGACAGTCGGTATCATTCAGTTTGCAAAATTCATTAAAAATCATACGTGTAGAATCAGGTAAAAAGATATAAAATTCATAAAAATTATACTCATTAATCTAAAAAATAAAATTGGTTTCAACTAAATCAAGATACTGGTGAGGGAGATATGATCATTTTAAAACAGGTGTTCACTGCTGGAATTTCAATTTCAGAACTGAAAGTCCAACTTTGAACACATTTTGCCATTAGTTACGTACAGAATTAGGTGTCGCCACAGTTCAATAAAATCTATGTTTATCAGTTAAGTTTTCAACGCAATAGACAGATCAGTATTAGTCATCGTATACAGAGAGTTATGCTCTGTTTAAAATCATTATGTATATACTGTCACTACAGAAAACAGCTAGACATGTCGACAACTAAAAATACTTTTAAAATATCAAACAGTACTTGAATTAAATGAAATCGACACCATCAATTAGATAACTCGATTATTTACACAATGGTGTGGATCCCCGCATATTATCATATGTGTACAGGGATATATATAGGTGTTTCAAATCAGACATCGAAATAAAATACTGCTCTGGACTGCAGTCCAGAGCCGTATTTCTATCCAATTTTTATTGTCGCAACATGTTAATATTCAGTAGCCATTTGCAAAAGATTAAGGTTTATTTAGTTGAATTCATACGGCCCCTTCAAAGTTTCGTTTTGAGTTATATTCAATTTAGTATGAATTTTGCAATACGATGCATACGGTAAATTCCAGATTTTACATTGTCAAATGGGAGCGTCATTTCATGGTACGAACATCAATATTTTTAACTCAGATTCCTACATGATATTCATTATCAATAAAGGAATTTATTGATCACAAATTATGGCATTTTAAAATAGGTTTTGTTTACGACAATCGGGTCTAACTGGAATATATATATATATATATATATATATATATATATATATATATATATATATATATATAATCACAATTAACATTTATAAAGCAAATTAATATAACTATACATATAGCATGATTAAATAAGTAAGAGAGTTCACTTGCCTTAGTCGCTGATATAGAAGTGACACGACGTAAAGACTATTCTCCTCAACACACGAGACGACGTCTACGTGACGCAGAGCGAATGGGGCTCGAACATGATACGGCTGAGACAGACGTGCTCTGGTGTTGCAACGGCTATTGCTTTAACGATGGAGATGGACACAGAGATAGTGGAAACGTCTTGGACAGCGACGACGGTGACCGGAACAGCAGCGATTGCGACGGATACATGTGTTCGATGAAATGACCGGGCTTGGCGTGAAGCAGGGGCTAACTTGTGAAGGTTAGGTTGTGGCGGTGTGGCTTGGCTGCGGCGATGAAAGTAGGAGGCCGTCGGCGTTGAGTGCGGAGAGGGAGCCGACCCCTAGGGGAGCCGGATCCCTCCAATGGAGGGGAGTCGACCCCCTCCCTAAGGGAGAGAGCCGACCACGGCTCCCCTCCCAAAGGAGGAGCCACCCTGGATGCCCCCGAGGTATCCGAACCCGGGTTTCCCCTTCTCGGGGCATCCGGACCAGGGTTTCCCCTCCCTTGGGGCATCAGGACCTTTATCCTTAATTAAAAAAATAATAAATATAAATAAACAAAAAATGAAACGAACAAACATGCATCCTTTCTTTCCAAGTACACACACATTTTACATTGAGTTTGCATGATCGCAAGACCCGTTAATCGGGGGCTCTCTTGCCTTAAAGTGAAGGGTAATTAACGACAGTTTTGTCCACAACTGCCGGAGATTAGAATCTCTGCAATCAATAAACTTCCGTCTACCCTACGCGGAGGGAATCTGTACAATGCCTGACATGCGAGCGCATCCATCCCAATGGGTGACGAAAATCACACTACACTGTTATCGTATATCAATTGTTTCATGTATCACGATAAAGTCTTACAAGTATATAACCGTTTTAAAACTTAAACAAACACGAGGAATGGGATTGTTTGAATCATAGACATGTCATGTGCTTTGGAAGTCCCCACAATTGCCGTGGTTCCAGGTTGTCACGGAATGCTGACCTACAAGTTATATCGTGTTGTGGTTCTGCGCTGTAAACGGAATTCTAACTCTCATTCATATGCTGCTGTTCCGAGCATGAACGGAATACTTTTCAAATTACTAAGCACATCTCTTACTTGCGATCTTCAAGGCAAACAGAGATATAAAGTATTAAATGACGTATCACTTGAAAATTGCATGCTACACTTACCTGTTAATTCATTGTTTTATTTCATGATGTCAGTATAATATTTTGCTTATATATTTGTTCTCATCTTTGGAAGACTCATATGAACCTAGCTCGCTGACGAATATTTCTATTGTTTGAAATGTCTGTCTGGTTTGGATTCAGTCAATAACGAGGCACAACATAGAGAGATGAAGGTAAGGAGAAGGATCTTTCCTATTTCCAATCCCTTTACGACCTCTAGATGTATTTCCTCTTATTTACTGTTATTGAGTAATGTATTTGAATTCATGCCTCTTTTGAAGGCTTCCTTTTTGTTCCGAGCCTCCTTTTAAGTTGTTGGAATATTTGTTGAATAAATGTTGTTGGATTGAAAATGATGTAGTCTTTCTTTTCATACACTATTGCAATGTGAGACGCTCAGCGTATTTATATCGAGGAGATGTGCTTCTCGGTATAAATATGTTGCGGGCCTCATCACGACTTCACTCGTCCTTTGGAAGTAGGATGTGACATTCTCAACTTTCTACCATTCAACATTTCTCAATTTGAAATCACATCAAAATTTTCCTTCGCTTTGTGAGAGACTTCTGCATTAGTAAATGAGTTTTTCTCCGAATTTTGTGGATTTTTCTTGCATACATTGGACACTTGCCCATGTTTAGCGATTACAATATTTAAATTCCTTTTCAAATATAATCTTTGGAGAAAACTTGGTGGAATGGAAAATATCAATCCATACTGGAATAAGATGCTTGTCCATATATTTACGACAAAGCTTTATTATTTCTTTAGTTCTTTAGATTCCAAAATCCAAGATAAACATTTTGATAAAGTTATTGCTCACTAAATATGCTTACCTCTCCTAATTACAAAGGTAAATTTTCTTTGTCGATCTATTTTATTCATATATTTTGACATATTCATATTAGTTGATTTTTCATATATGATATGCTTATTCTTAGTGAAAGATTATCTATGGAGTGATTTATTATTTCATAAACATGAATAAAGTTTGTAATCACCACTATAATTTGATTGTTTAGTAGTTAAATATTTTTATACTTCATAACCATTTTTTTAAAAATGATTTTGTATTGCATCTTCAACCGCAACTAGGGGTGTAAACGAGCCGAACTCGAGCCAGCCAAGCTCGGCTAGAGTTCGGCTCGTGGTTCTTTTTGTCGACCTAAGTCCGGCTCGTTTAGTTAATCGAGCTAGAGATGCTCGGCTCAAGTCCGGCTCGATTAAACATACCCAGCTCGTGTTCGGTTCATTTGTGGCCCATTAACTAAACGAGCCGAGTTCACGAGCCGAGCTCAACTGAGCTCGTTTAGAGCTCGTTTGTGAGCTCGGCTCGTTTTCAGCTCATTTACTCATATTAATAGCATCTTCCAAGAAAAACACATAATTAACAATAATGCTTAAACTCAGGGTTTTGAGATATGGAAAAATTAAAAAACATTAACATCTAGGGCATTGAATGGGTCTAAGTGCTGGGTTTTATATTTATCTCAGTACACTTTATATACTGTCATTTAATTGAATTAAGTGTTCCGAGAGTTATATAGAATCTGCTATATATTACATATTACTGTTTTTTTTCAAACTGTGTAACCCAGCCGAATCCGAGTCAATACCGAACGAGCCTGGCTGAGCTCGAGTCCGGCTCGTTTAATAAACGAGCCAGGCTTTCTGGCTCATGTCCGAATCGTTAATAAATGAACCGAATTTGAACGAGCTGATACCGAGCCGAACCTTAATCGAACCCGAGCTGGCTCGTTCAATTACCACCCCTAACCGCAACATCAGGCCTCATCCGTCGCCTTCCGCTCATTGTCAGTTGTCATCCAATGGCCGTCCTCCTCTTTCACCGGCGGACACCTTTTATTTCAAGTCCCTCTGTAATCAGGGACGGAGCCATAATTTTAAGTTTAGTGGGAGGAACCAAATCCAAAGTACATGCCTATGAAATTATACATAATACTAAACCATATACTTAAAAAGTGCTTTTACTCTCAATTTATAACCATTGTTGTATTAAAATAACTGTAACATCAAATTTTAGTAAAATTAAAATGTCTTTAATTACAAGGAATGTTGTTATAAATCAATTGGGCATATGATCTAGCTTTCAACCTTAGCAGAGATTTATAGACCAAAAAAATGTTTGTGTGAAGAATAAGTGATAAAGAAATAACAATCCCAAATACATATGAAAAGAGTATTGATAAAAAAATAAAGTATCGAATCATAAATATATGAAACAATTGTGCTTTGAATATATGGTAACTGAAATTCTCTTTCAGTATATGTGTATTTATAATTTGTAAAAAACAATAGAAGCTGACAGTCTTACCAGTTAATTAGTTTTGATTGGTGTTTGTTGTAGATCATAACAAGATATAGAATAGTTATTAATATTTAGCAAATATATCCAAATATAAACAATAGGAGGTATAATTTAAGGAAAAGACCGTTCAGTTATGGAATACGCAAATATTTTAGGAGCTGGTATTATTGTTTTTAATAAGGACGCATAATTTTTAGGAAATATTGTTAGTAGACGTAGAAGTTCAAGGGGCACAAATTTTCTTAGGAAATACTGTTAGCGGACGCAGAAATTCAAGGGGGCGACCGACCCTGTACGGCCCTCCGCCTTCGTCCTTGTCTATAATCACAACTGCCATTTTCGGTGGTTGTTAAGAATATATATTACTAGGAATGATCGAAATGCATCAATCAGGTTAATGCAACATTCACTCTCGAATCATATGCCTGGGATCACATTATCATAAATGTGTGGATTACCGGTAATCTTCCATTCCGTATACCAAGTACTCTCGAAGCCTAAAAGAACACCCCGAATTCCATAAACCCTAACTTTGAACGCTAGCTACAACTCTCAAAAGAGAAAATAAACTGTCAAAGTTGCCAAAGCTGCAAACGTGGAAATGAAAATACCAATTCATTGCAAACTTTTTGTTTGGAATTAAAACACCAAAATCAGTGATGTGTGCTCACGACAATTCCCGAAAATCATTAATTCACGTTCCTTACAAGGCATCTATGGCTTCTGGAATTAGAAAATTAAAATTGTGCCTTGAAACTGTCATTTCATTGTTAGTTTGTGTAGGATTGAGTAAGTTTTTACCTCCTTAAAATTTTCTTTTCATTAATCGCTTTAAAATGAAGTAGGATTTGAATTTAGAGACATGGGAGAAGCTCAAGAAACTCTCATCTCACTAAAATTGACAAATAAAAAAAAAATTTGGATGAGCTTCCTCTGGATGCTAGGATCAGGCCTGAGATGGGGAGGTCGTGGGTTGTGATATAAAGGATAGTAATCCTATAACCATTATTCAATAAATAAATTAACCCTCTAAATTCTTGTGTCTTTAGAAATTAGGATATTCCAGTTTGAAAAAGTTCGAAATTTAAATTGCCAAAATACTTTTAATTGCCAAAATGCTAATGTCAGTTATCAAAAGGTTACAAAAAAACCATGAATTGATAAACCCATCTTTTTTCATTTTGTGAACAGTATCTTGTTTTTCCAATTCACAATACTCAGTCCCTCAAAGAAATAGAGGACTAGAGATTAATACACTTTAAATGGGCATGTTAGGGAACTATAGATGACAAGTTGGAAATTAATTAATAAACTTTTTAAATTTCTTTGGAGGAAATTACTTTCCTATTTTCCTCCACCTCATCTTTTTTTCATTTCACTTTTTCTCCTAAAGTCAAGCAAGCCAAGGAATGTTATAAAAAGCTGTAGGTCATCAATATATTTTATTTTTACTATTCATTTCTTTTTCATATTTTTCTACTGTCTATCATTTCAACAGAACAATTCAAACTTATTTTTTATGCCATATTAACACCGAATCTGTCTTTTTTTCAAAAAAACCTTTTGCAATAGCTTTCTTTCTTTCCCTTGTCATTTTCCTTGCACTTTTTTAACTTTTTTTTTATTTTCTTTCCTTTTTTTTAAACTGTTGCCAATTGGAAACCAGCCTTGAACAAATGTTCATATCAAAAACAAACGATGTACATTTTTACTACAAGAGCAAGGATGGTTCCAGAAATGCAGACATTCAAAGTCAAATATGAACGCAGTCCACGTGACTCGTGGGTCCCACAAGCCCAATAATTTCATCTCGAAGATGAATGAGGTGGTTGAGCCATGCATTCTCGGAGCATAGCCTCACGTGACCCGGCATGGACAGTGCTGTGCTTTGGGTTTACGTGTGCCCCGA
Organism: Agapanthus africanus; assembly: GCA_030015575.1. Lineage (NCBI taxonomy): Eukaryota > Viridiplantae > Streptophyta > Magnoliopsida > Asparagales > Amaryllidaceae > Agapanthus > Agapanthus africanus. The sequence continues at coordinate 642,996,999 of CM057340.1, forward strand.
TGCATTGAATGTGTGATGCGGCTCGATGCGTAGATGCCAAAACTCAAATTAAATTCCAGAACGGGATGGATATTTATGTCCACATCTTCTCCTTTCATGATACATGCACATTAATAAGTACGTAAGTGGTAGCAAATTATAGTTTTTTTAACTTTTAGGAATAAAACGAAGAGCTCAAGAGCCGTAGCGTATCATTGAAGAAATTTTAACGAAACAAACAGAGAGACAAATAGAGCACAGAAATGCAAGAAAATAAAGTCACAGGGACACCGATCCCAAATAAGACAAAACATAGTTGGGGGACAAACCCCAAATCAAAATGATAAGTCTAACATCTGTCCAAACCGACAAAGCCAAGACAAGTATCCACCAGAAGCTGAGGCAGTTGCTAGGGACAAGGCCCAGTCCAGCAGTGGTGTCTAAGTATCCGGACGCTGTATCTGTCAACCATCCAGCTGCTCTCGTATAGTGAGCGGTGTGTGGCGCCCTCATGCCATGTCTCCATCCTGTACGTCTTTCCCTCCCGTGGTCAACCTAGCTCTCTTGCAGCTTCTGTCCACCGCAATCTCTGCCCATAATGATATGAGAATATCAATGCTATATATCATGCTGTCAATCAATTTCAATTTTGTATTGAAATTCCTATTATTACTGTCACGCCCCACTTCCCCGTGTACGGTAAGGAGACGTGATTAGGCCCGCGACGTATTTACTCCAAGTGATTTTCGTCCCATTAGCTTGTGCAACGTCTCTTAAAAAATCAATTGCCAAGTTGCTCGTGAAGTAAACACGCTAAGCGTAAATAAGCAATATAATAAATGTACACAAGAAAGACATGAGATGTAAATGAATAACAACTTTTTATTAATTAAATATTCTTTACAATACAACTGGAATGTAAATACAATACTGGAAAGCGATGCCTAAATAATGGCATGAACTGAAAGTAAAAGTATATACAAGTGAATTAAAGCTCGGGGTCCTCGATGAACTGCTCCAAGTCTTCTGAGCTGGGTTCAATCTCCAGAGAGTCGGGTCCTCCTGACAACATTCTAAAGAAAGAATAGAAAGGAAATGTCGTCAGTGAACAATCGTACGGTAAGTCCCAAAGAGAGAGAGAAAAGAATAGACAGAGAATAGAACAGGTGAAGTATACAAGATTATGTTGGTTATACTAACGTAATTGTTTGTACCTTGGTACAGAAGATATTAGTGTTTACAAGAGAAGTCCAACTATCCCGTGGACTAAAATAACCCGTAGTACAAGGCTCCGTTAAAACCCTACAGAACAATGGCAATAGATGTTTAGTTACGTCTTTTAATGACCATATCGTGCTACTTTTAATACATTCCGTACCAGTCTACCCCTTTAACCCCGTAATGTATATTGTGTTGTTTTTAGCTGAAAAACTTGTCGAAACCATGATATCAATTGTTCATATAAACGAATAAGGATGTAAATGGATAGTCATGTAATCAAGTCAATGTATATCATGGTTCGGTCAGTTCAAGTCATGTTGATATTGTATAGTATTCTGGTATTCGTGTTTCAATTTCCAGTATATAAGGATTCATGTTGAATTAGAGATAGATTTGAATTGTTTTCAAGTATGGATTGTTTTCAGATTTGACTGAGACTCAGATTGAGTCAGACACTCTAAACAGAATTTGATTCCTAAATTAGTTTTGGAGTTATCGATAACTGCTGCACATGAACGGCTGAATTTGTGATTTTTTCCAAGTCAATTACCATTGATAACACCGTTTTAGTTTTCTACCTTAAATAGCCAAGCACCCACTTTCTCCAGTTCCCTAAGAATCAAGAGAATTGGTCCCGTTTAAACCTATATTTACTAGGATCCTTATTGTAAATTAATAAACTTGAGGGGGTTTATGAAAAATAGTTTTGATAAACTTTCAAAATAAACATCAAGCATTTATTTATTGTATTTAGGGTTTTCATGGATGTAATTTTTTTAAAAATGAGGTATTCTAGTGAATAAATACCTAGCTTTAATAGTATACGGTATTTTAGTGCAAATTGACTTTTATGGATTGTTAATGGTGTTTTCATGAAATTTGGGATTCTTGTGTTTAGAAAATATGGAATTTATTATAAATATAAAATAGATGTTTTGATAATACACACACACACACACTTATTAAAAATATAATTTATTTATTAAATAGAAAATCACGTTTTTCTTAAAGGTTGTATTAAAAATTCCATCGAGATCGTATGCTCCGTGAGAAGCTCTGCATCACGCTCTGCTAGTTCCAAGGATGTGCGATAACCCGCACCATCCAAATCGGGTTCCCCAAAAATGGGTTGTAGAGACGTAATCGTAAGGAATTTGAATGAAACAATTTAAAGAATACGGTTTTTAATAGGTTGGGATATTTTAATGTAAAATTGTATTAACCACAGAAATATGGTTTTCAAGTAATCGTGCTATGTCATGATGTGTGTTGTGAGAGATAGGTCATTATCTCGTGAGGTTTTTTTAAAGGTAACAAGAGCAATTATGATAAAAAAAAAATGTCGTAGGTAAATTTTGTGGTATTTAATTGTAAAAGTGTAATACAAGTGTTAGTTATGTATATGCCCTAGAGGCCATTGTTGTACATATGATGTATATTATAATGGATACTTGGATATATATAGAGAGAACTTTCTTGCTCGTCATGATAGTATGCTATTTGGTTTCACTTTATGTTAACATGTTGACTTGTATTTGTATACTGTCTTACTCTCACATGTTGATAAAACCCTTAGAATCTGTACTCGACTACTGGGACTATGATGAGATCATACTAGTGGGGCCACGGTAGTCGATGAGTACATCCTATAACTGTTCCTAGTCGAGAGTGTGTCGAGACAGGGCATCAATACACCAGAGTAGACTAGCGTATACGCATCTTGACCCATATGATGGGCGATGGATGATCCCATATCCATCGGTGTTTGACATCAAGGATGGTGTACGGGTGCTCAGTGGAGACTGGGTACACTGGACGGACTCGCCGAGAACTCCCAGATGGTGATATACCACACGTCCGATGGCAGTTCTCCGATGACACTGGTACAGGGTAGTCTGTAGACCCGAGATCGTCATAGAGTCTTGTGTGATTCCCACTGTGCTTTGATTTCCACCTTACCACGTCCAAGAGGGCATGCAAAACGGTGGTTTTTGGGTGTAGTCCCGAATCACATGGAGGCAATGAGCGATAGGAGGGTATTCGTCTCTCCCGGTATAGGGAGTTGATGTTGTGCTGTGTTCGATTGGCTATAACTGGAAGTCCCTGGCCAGGGCTGATATAGAGATTTACTGGTAAGTGTTACCAGTAGTTTCTCGACCTGTTATGAGCCTCATATCGACACGACTTATTGGTTATTGGGGTCTGACGTATACCACCCCTAGACTTGATATGCGACATATCAGACGAAGAGACCGGACCGTATGGGAGTGTTACTGATTGGATTCACAAAAGAATGTACAGGCTAGCTTGTTGATCTTCTGATCGCTCAATACCTGGGTGGCTGTTACGTTTAGCTGACCGCTTGCAGCTTGTGGGTGTTTGATATGATCATCACATGCTACCGGCGTATTGACGATTCTTTAGAGTCCTACACAGAGGTTTCTTGACTCAGGCAAAACGGAGTAGGGGCACATATGTGATATGTGCACAACCGAGGATATGCGATATGAGATACCGTATTATATTCTCGCGATATTTAGATATGAGCCGGGTCATCGGATCAAGTGTTGATTCGATGAATCGGTACATGATATATTAGTCGGTTATATTGGATATAGCCGGATTGTCGGATCAAGTGTTGATTCGATGATTTAATGTATAATAATATATATGATATATTGTATTACATTATCTAATATTGGCTCGCTTTATTATTGCATTTTCTCACCGGATAATACATTGATATATATGCGATATATATTAATTGTATTATTTTCTTTTGTTACAAATATATAATATATATGTGATATATATTATAGTAACATGATATGATTAATAATGAAACATGTTTAGTGGAGATTAAACAAGGTTAGGCTTTGATTTGGGTTAGTTCTTTCTTACACCTTCTAGAAGCTTTTTCTTTTGTCATGAAAAAGATATTTGGCCGAGTAGGCTGTGCAGGAGGTCCATGTGGAGGTGGAGCTGGGAAAACAAGATGAGGTGCAGGCACCTGAATAGCTGGCCGCTGCGGATAGTTGATGTGTGTTGGAACTGGGTTGTGTTTATGAGGACATATTTCAATACCATGAGTGGATGCGCCACAAACTAAGCACAGGCTTTTTGCGCGCCTGCAGTCCTTTAACAGATGTCCATCTCTCTTGCAGTAGTAGCAAAAGTCTGAATTTGGTCGGTTAAATGTTACTTCTGGTGTCCTGGGTGCAAAAGTTTGTATAGGAGGATCTCCTCTTGCCATCTGGGTGGCAGGGCGCTTCACACCGGCAGATTGATGTCTGCCCTTCTTCTTCACTACTGCCTCATATTTTCACGCAGCCTTCAAAACCAAATCATGGGTTAGGAAATCCCCTGTATCTAATGCAGCTTGGATCTCCGGGTCCAACCTTTGCTGAAATCGTCTAGCCCTGATCTCAGCAGTCGCTATGAGATGGGCCGCAAACTTGCTCAACATGGTGAATTCAGCATCATACTCATTCATAGATTTGCTCCACATAGAGCCTTATTGCAAGTGGATGAATTGCTACTCCATATCAAAGCGGGCAGTCTCGGAAAAATATTTCGCGTCGAACATCTCGCGAAAAATCCTCCATTCGATCGGTTGGGGAAGACGGCTTTCTTCCGCCTTCCACCATACCCTGACATTGTCAGTTATTTGCGGCTTTCCAAGGCTTCTACAAGCTACTCAAGAATTATGACTCATTCTCTTTTTCTTTAGTTCATAAATTTAAATCATTATCTTCTCATTTTTTCTTCTTATGTAATTCTCATACATCTATGTCCTTTAAATCATCAACCCCCCCCCCCCACACACACACACAAATCAAATCATTGAATCAACATTTGATTCAATAATCTCGTTATATCATATATAATCTGGCTGATATCAAATATCGCTGGATTAGAATACGATATCATATACTCGTATTCAATCAAGCTCCCGCACATATCTCCATATGTGCCCTACTTCGTTTCGCATGAGCTAGAAAACCTCTATATGGGACTCTAAAAACTCGTCAATACGCCAGCAGTAGGTAATGATCATATCAGATACCCACAAGCTATTAGCGGTACTAGATGGATGTAACGACTACACAGGTATTGAACGAATAGAAGATCAAAAAGAAAACTTGCCCAAACTTCCGTAAATCCTATAAGCCTACACAGGTATTGAACGAATAGAAGATCAAAAAGAAAACTTGCCCAAACTTCCGTAAATCCTATAAGCAACACTTACCATACAGTCCGGTCTCTTCGTCTGATATGTCGCATATCGAGTCTGGGGGGTGGAATCGTCAGACCCCATTAACTTGATAAGTCATGTTGATGTGTGGCCTATAACCTTTTGAGAAACTACTAATAACACTTACCGGTAAATCTCATCAGCCCTGAGCAAGGACTTGCTTTTATAGTCAATCGAGCATAGCGCAACATCAACTTCCAATACTGAGAGAGACGAAACCCCTCCTATCGCTCACTATCTCCATGTAACTCAGGACTGTACCCAAAATCCACCTGTTTGCACGACTCCTTTGAGCCGTGGTAAGGAGGAAATCAAAGCACAGTGGGAATCACACAAGACACTATGACGATTTCGGGTCTACAGGCTAATCTGTATAAGTGTCACCAGAGAACTTCTATCTGACGATAAGTATGGTACTATTTAGGAGTTCTTGATGAGTCATGTTCGGTGTACCCATTCTCTAATGAGCACATGCGTACAATCTTTGATGTCAAACACCAATGGTTATAGGATCAACCATCGCCCCATACAGGGTCAAGAAACGTACACACTAGTCTATTCTGAAATATCAATGCCATGTCTCGATACTCTCTCGACTAGGAACTGTTAAAGAATGTGCTTGCGGACTACACAAGCCCAACTAATATGATCTGCATCATGGTCGTGGTCGTCAAGCCTACATCCTAAGGGCTTTATGAACATGTATCCAAGACACAGTAAACTAAAACAAGTGTACATGTTAAGATAAAGAGAAACCAGATAGCATACTATCATGTCGAGCAAGAAAGTCCTCTATATATATGTCCAAGCATCCTCTATAATATATAATAATGGCCTATAGGGTATACATATTCCTAACATTAGCGATATATGATAACGAGTAAAACATATACACATGAAAGATAAAGACAATCCAGATAGTATACTATCATCTTGAGGAAAATTGTTCTCTGTATACGTTTTCTTTGAATTCAGTAATTGCATTCCTGCAATTACGATAATTGGCTTGAGGGCACCTACATCCAATAATTGCTTCAATAGGAGTCGATTCGTGAGAAACTTACTTAAATATAACTCCTTTAATTTCTGCCATAAATTAACCGTCGTCTTTTCTATCAAAAGTTCTTGCAAAACTTCGTTCGTCAGATATTACTGGATAACCGTGAGTGTCTTTTCATCCAACTCCTCCTAAGCTTCCTCCGTCATAGTGGAAGGCTTTGCATCCTTTCTGAGAATTGTATTTTTCAAATTATTTTGAGTCAACATGGCAATCATACGGACTTACCATAAACTGAAACTCATATTTCCATCAAACTTCTCAATATCGAACTTTATGATTGTCGAAGACATGATACGAGATCAAACTAAAACACGATTATTTCACTCAAGATGTTTCCAAACTCTAAAACTTCAAAATCACAATTTAAAAAGATGGAGGAGAGTACACAAGCGTCGTTACCCACCGTTAACCTAGATCACAATATTGAATACCTAACGGTTCAACCAAAAGATCCCCAAACAATACAGTGTGGATCTGATACCAGTTTGTCAGCTCTGATACCAGTTTCTTATGGCAAGACGATCATGAAGAAATGCAAACGATAGAGAAGAAAATATAAAACAAATCACGGGTAAATTGGAAATAAAAGTACCAACCAAAAAGCGAAGACGAAGCTTTTATTAATCACCAAATAGGAGGAGTACAAACGATTGACGAATTACACAAATCTTTCAAAACCCTATCTCTCAAAAAAATTACAAAAGAGTTCTCTCAAAATATCACAAAAGCTATCTCAAAAACTATCAATCTCTACGGTTACAAAATACTACAATATATATAATATACTAGAGATAGATCAAAATAACTAATTTCCCTAATAGCCAAGTATTCGGCCTACGATGACGACAAACATCTGATGAAGTAAGTGCAGACGTCTGCCTAAGAGTCTTCAAAATAACAGAGCGTTTCCAGACGTCTGAAGAAGGATCTTCAGACGTCTGGTCTTGAGATCTCCAAAAGAACAGAGCGCTCGCAGTCGTTTGATGTATTCGAGTCAGACGTCTGCCTAAATTATGCGAACATACAGAGCGTTGACAGACGTCGGAAACTATAGCTCCAGACATTTGTCCCCCTTCTTACAGATAAACTTGAATCTTCACCAACTCTATGATATTGCCGAATCAAACAGGGAAAGCAATTAGCAATTGGAATGTGAGGCATACACAACACTGATGATCAAGAACTAAACAATTTTGACAAAACAAAAGGTAACGATTTATATATGATCGAAAAGCTCATTTAGATTTTGGTTCCTCTTTTACATTTTGGACAAGAACAACAATATGCAACACCATATTAGTTATTGAATTAATTAAGCATGCATGATCCATGAATGAGCTTTATATAAGAATATTTATTAGTTAAAGAAATTGACTTTAAGCTATAAATGCAAATTATCTACATATATAAATTATATTTTTCTCAGGGAAAAATTACCTACACATTTTATTTCCCTTAAAATGAAATCATATTTTATGGTGAATTTGGCAAGTAAATAATTACCATCGTGCCGAAAAGAGAATTCGGTGTTCGATTGAACTGTGACAAAGCTTTTCAACCGTTACAATTTCTTTATAATTTTGTATACGAGATGAAAAAGGTCTTGGCCATGCATCTCCTCCCTGTAGTTAAATATCAATGCCAATCAATTTTTCTAATTGCATATGTTTTTTTAATTTCATATCTTGAACTTATAAGAGCTTAATCATTAATCTGTATTTTAATAAATTATTTATATTTATAATTAGAATAACTAAGGAAAAAGGACATAGGAAGGAATTTCCTCCAAATACGTTGTAAAATTACACCCCCCCACCATTTTTTCCGACGATTGGCATCCATCATTTTTATCTTTATCATATAAAATATGAATACACAAAATTTCACACGATTCTACCATGTTTTCACCGTTGATTTAGCAATGTAAAAAGTTATATTGTCGGTAAACCGTTAATTTTGCACTCACTAAATCAACGGTGAAAAGATGATAGAATCACATGAAATTTGGTGTATCCACATATTTGATAATAAAAATAAAGTTGATGGGGGCCGATCGTCAGAGAAAATGGTGGATAGTGTATTTTTTCGACGCCAAAAGAGAGAATTCCCTTCTATAGCCTCTTTCCTAAGTTATTCTCATTTATAATTTATAGATTAATTAATCAAGGACTTTGGACATTTGCTAGACATTATTTTGCATGTTTTATATACATTGATATATATTATATTTTAGGCGAAATTTCAACTTGATAGCATGAACTTTAGCCACTTTTCATCAAAACCACCATAAACTTTTAAAATGAAGCAAACCTACCACAAGATTTTCTTTGTATCTGAAAACTCCATGACAGGGCTAGCATAATAAGTTTAAAAAAAACATAAAATAACTGCATATATTAGTTTAAATAAACTAAACTTTCATTTTAAGAAATTACTATATATCTTACACCACCAAATTCCATCAGTTCATTTTGTTTTTGTGAATATAAAAATTATTTTCTTTTACTTTTAGACCCCTTGATTTTTGTTGATAGTGAATGTTCCTTTTATAAATTGGTTTATTAAATTGGTATATGTTGGTTATTTGCCCTCGGGAAGTTTTCTGATACAAGGAAAATTTGTGATACTAAGTGGCTAAAGTTTATGGTATCAAGTTGATATTTACCCTATATTTTATGATTTGAATGCATATTGTATGATATAATAATTAAGGAGTGATAATAAAGTTGTAGAGATTGCTTAGATGTTGATGTCTAGATATTTGTAGAAAGACAGGAGAGTGGCCGACGATGTTTGAAATTTACAATAGGTTGGTAACGTGGATAGCTTCACACGGGGAACATACCGAAACAATTTTATAGTTTTTTCAATTTCTTAAAAAAAAAGGCTAGAAGTTGAGGATCTGAACTACACAGTAGAAATTAACATTAATTAATAGTAAAGAAAAGATATAGGTGAGGCACGCAAGAAGAGGAGGAGAATTATTTGCAACACCAGAATACTAACTGATATTGAAGAGGGTAATACAGAAATATAAAGCACAACACCACTGCATGTCGATGGGTGCATGATGACAACAAGTACACAACCAAAAACACAAAATAATTAACAACCAAAAAGAGAGGACCAAACTCAGCAAATCCTCCCCTTTATTCTTGACCCATACAGTAACTTATGAAAGAGTAATCCCTTGCAAAGTCCTCACTTCACCCTGCAGGATTAGAGATAAACAAAAACACAAAAATTAGTCACCTTTAATAAAATTTGCTTTTAAATAGTTTTAGCTACACATTATTCTATATCATCCTCAAGTTTGGGCAAAAAAAAACTACCGTACGAAAAAACTATCATGACTGACAGCTAGGGTTTAACATTGTTAATTAATCTTTTTTTTATTTTATGAAATGGCTATTTTGTCCATGCAATTAACAGAAGTAAATTAAAAGGGCCTAGAGGACACTCCCTACAGAATAGCATATGTTTTTATTGAACCCTGCACCTTGTTTTGCGTTTAATTAAAAGTCCAATAAAAACATGCAACGCATGCACGGGAACAGAATATATATATATATATATATATATAGAGAGAGAGAGAGAGAGAGAGAGTAAGTAGGGTTTGAGAGGAGGAGGAGGAGGGGGTGGTGTGTTAATTAATTAAACCTAGAGCAGTCGGTGGAGGGGCTGATGGCATAGGGGACGCTGACGCCGCACTTCCCAGGGACACCGGAGACGATGCTGTACTGGACGCCAGCGATCGTCCCGGCGAATTTTTTGAGGCATGTGCATGCCATCTGGCGGTCGGGGGTGGTGGCAGCCTGGCTGTTTAGTTTCCTCACCCCGGCGCAGCACGCGGCCGAGGGCGTCGGCCCGGCCTTGCCCTGGATGTAGCCGATGCACTGCGTCAGGTCCGCCGCCACCGTGTTGCAAGTCACCGCGCTCTCCACGCGGGGCGTCGCCACCGCAAGGAACGCCACGACGACGACGAGGAGAGCGCAAACGAGAGCAGAAGAGCGAGCCATTTTGATATTGCGATATGAGCGATCGAATGGATGCAATGCAAGTGAAGATGGGATGTGCTTTAGATCGCTGGAGGTGCAGGGGTTTATATAATTAATCAAGGGGGTCGAAGGGAATGGGCAGTTGGGGGTTGGGCAGAATTTAGTGTCATGGGGGGCGGTAAATGGCAATAAAGGATGCAGCTGTAGGTGTGGTGAATGTGCAATTAATGATTGGGGTGGTGCATTTGTTGCCTACATGTGTGGTGCCTGCCCACCCCATCCCATCTCATCCCGTCCCGTGATTCAGAATTTCTTTTAGATCTATGGCTTCATGCACCGACATTTGTTTTCACAATTAATGCTTTTCAATGCCCTTGGAATACGGTGGCAGTGATCAAGGTTTGTTTTTATCTGGGAAGGCTTTTTTTTTTTCTACCGACATGAGATATGTACGAAGAGAGGATCCTGAATGATTAGAATGGTTTACCATTTTCGTAATGAACTTATTTTTAATTTACGCAGGTCCCCGTCTGAGATATTTTTCTTATTCCATCTTAATCTGACTATTTATATCCGATCCTTTTTAATCACTTAAGTTACCCCTTCAGCCTCTTAAATTTAAGATTTTCCGTCTTTCCAAAACTCCATTGTTACCCTTATTGCCTCCCCGACGTTTTTAAAGAGTTTCAACTCAAGAATTCACTGCACCTCTCTAATCTTTCTGCTCTCTCATCACCTTCTCTCCTCTTCCTCAAATCTATAGTGGATATCATCATTTAGGACTCGAATCTTCAACAACTCATAGCATAAGCTCCTTTTCTGAAACAATATAGCCAGACCTAGGATCACTTAGACCACGATAGAAAAGGCGGCCGAAAAGCTTCTCGCAGACATTTAATGGCCGGCGACAGACACGCCGTGCAAGAGTAGCGCCACAAAAATATGAATTTGGTTGTTTCTAGGCATAAGGAGAGATGCTTGAAGAGGAATCCTTGACGAATTCGTAAAAAACAACAGAACTTCTCAAACCCTAGATTTCAGTTTAGGTCATGTTTGGATTAGGTTTAAAGTCGATAGGAATGACTTTAGGATTAAAATGTTTTGAAATGCATGTGCATTCCAAAATTAAAATTCCAATGTATTATAACAACATAATGCATATTTTGATGGTTGGGATAAGAATAGCATTAAAGCTAGAGAGAGAACGAAAAAAGAGATTGACGTGACATTTTGAGAGAGAGAGAGAGAGAGAGAGAGAGAGTTTTGGATTAAAAAAACTGGATCTTTGCCAATTTTCAGAATCAATGGATGAGGGATATTTTTGGGTCATTTTACATTAGAATATTCATAAAAAATTTATCCAAACAACAAGTTTTTTTGGATTGGTCCCATTCAATTGGGAAAAAAAAAGAATCTTAGTCTTTTTTAGACTTTGGCTATCCAAACATGGCAATAAGAAGGAAAACTCAATTTGAAATTCTAAAACCCTATTAGGGGACGAAATGTGTTAGGGATGACTGATTTGGGTTTTAAATTAGCCCCCACCGAATTGTTCGTTACCTCCCTTTACAGAGCTAATTAATTGAATATTAAGGAAATATCTTAGATTAGGGGATATAAGGAAAATATCTCAGATAATTAGGGGAAGGGAGGGGAGGGGAGGGGCGCTTGAGGTAAAAAAAAAATTAAAAACCCATTTTTGATGCTTATGTTTATACAATTAATTTTAACCTTCGGGCTCTAAAACTTTGAAATTTGTTGTTTGGAAATCTTCTCTTGTAAATAAAAAAAACATTCAGATTTTTAAACAATTTAATTGTTTCAGAAGTGAAATATATAAATACAAAGATTTGAGGCGAAATATGGATATACCAAAGTTTTCGGGATAAGATATGGAATTACAAAGTTTTGTGGTGAAATATGAAAATGTCAGTCTTAGGGTTGAGCAGTTAAGAAGTAAACCTTAAAAAAGGACTCACCCACTGAAACGATGATGCATCCTAATTTCTTTTGATTATGTAGGAAACCGTAGGTATAACAAAGATTCGGACTACGACTGTGAACCTAGCCTAAGATTATATATATATATATATATATATATATATATAGAGAGAGAGAGAGAGAGAGAGAGAGAGTCTCATTTCTTATTTTGTGGTCCACTTTTCAAATATGCAATATGTTGTGTTTTTCATCGATCCGCATCCATCATCGTGATCTACACATGTTAGATAGATTATATATCAAATTTTAGGAGATTTAGACCACAAACGATGGAATTTTACGTAGATTATAACTTCATTGGAGATATTTGCAGCATAGCCGATAAGATTCCTTAATCGTAGTTCTGAATCTTTGTATCTTGTCAAATGTTGTGATGACGGAGGAGATGAATGCCTATCTCCAAGGCGTGCCAGCTATCAATAGAAGAGGAGGGGATAAAGATTACTTTCTTTTTCTAATATATAAAGATTGATCTAAAAACCATATAACAAGCCCATACATATAAACAAGCGATATAGCAAACAAATAAACGATCAGATTAACCCTAGCCAGACCCTAGACAAAATAGATCGAGTTCGGATCTCTCCAAACTCATATATATTCGCACCCCTTCTATGCATGGTTTAGGGCTCGATCGGATCCCTCATTGACACTTAATAGTTCATTGGATCGAATCAATCCCGCGTCCAACAAGTGGGAACCATCTCATAATTTCTATATATCAATGAGGAGTCTGAAAGATGGTGCCATTGTTGTCGTCCAAATCCTTCTTGTGATCCTTCAATAAGATTAAGTCTGAACAAGATAGACTTTATTAATAGGATATGGGGTGAATCGAATTAAACTTCAAGTTGTTAGGCAGTTTTCAGAGCAATTTCATCAAACAAATTAACAATGGACGACTGCTTACAAACTTGGTCTTTTATTTTTCGAAAAAAATAGTTTAATTTTGCTGCCCTATTGTAAATTAAACATACGTATCAAATAATTTCCAAACGATAAAAGTCAAATAAACTGTATAAATTCATTGACATTTAATTAGATATTTATAAATACACAAGAGATAATTTTGAAAATATTTTTCACCCTGAATCATTCATGTGAAATATTATGTAGAATTGCGTATTTTTGTGTGCGTGCATGTGTTTTTATTTATATCTGATCAAGGGCCTAATTCAAGGCCGAGCCCATTAACGTCTCTTAAATCGCAACAGGCATCACTAAGCAAGACTTCAAATCTGAAAGCTATCTTTGGCGAATCAACGATATAAGATGTTCAATCTTAGTTATTCCATAATTAATTTCTTGATTTTTGTTTTTCCATAACTTGGTTTTGGAGGGGGATCGTAGGATATTTTGATGAAAACTCCAAGTTATTTTATATATTTATTTCTCAGTTATTATTTTGTCTTTTTCCTTGTTTTTTTAAAAAATATTTGAGTATTAATATTTCTCATTTACTCTAATATTTTAGCCCATTTATTTGGCATTTTATTGGCCTATTTATTTTGCCAATTTAATTACATTAAACCATAATTGGTTGTGATATTTTCTCTACTTATTTATTCCTATTAATCGTATAATAATATTATGTTTAATAAACCTACTTATTAGATCCTAATTAACTGGGATTAAGAGAGAAGTTGGATTAAGAAAGAAGGCAATCTCATATTATTCTACTCCTATAAGGAGACAATCTTTATTCGTGTTGAAAGCTCTATAAAGCATTTTTTTTTTGCCTGTCCAATTCCAATTTCTCAAATTTTTATTGAACAACATAATTTTACTTCGTATCGTTAGGCATTTGAAGTGTCGATATCAAGATCAAACTCCTAACCGCCTTTACGCTTTTAGAACTCTGATAAGGAAGGTATTGTACCTCTGGAGAGTGACTTCTTGATGGACTGCACGAAAGGCAGCGTCATCATCCCTAAGGAAAGAGCTCATAAAGTCCCTTTACCCCTTAGGTCAGAATCTTTTTAACCTATTTTCTTATTTAACATTTTTTAGTTATTTGTAGAAAACAAAACTGAAAATACGTAAGAATAGCTTATGTATGATCTAAAAAGTTGGTTATAAAGTGCATGTCTGATCTCTGACCGTATATTATATACCAATATCAGTTAATTTCAGGGCAAAAAAACACTGATAATAATAGTAATAATGATAATAAATAATTAAATAAATAAATCTTGTAATGGTACATATAATAAGATTGGTTTCCCGCAAAGAAATGCAATCTTGCAAATTTTGTTGCAAAGTAAGTAATCTGAAAACACTTGGTTGTTGATTCATCTTGTTTTGCTGCAAAATTTTAAATCCAAAGCACTTATTGTTCTTGGTTGAACACGGAATCGACAAAAATACAAGATGTACTAATGTTGTGAATTCGCAAAAATTTTGAATAAAAGGACAATGTGGTCCCGGCTATTAATTATGCCATAATCATTTTTTCATAAACTTGCAGATGCATCTTAACTATCTGCAACACACTTAAAGCCTGCAAAATTTGTTGTATAAAGAAACTCCTTTTTGTCTTGTTAAATTGTTGCCAACTCAATAAGAAAAATTAATTTTTTTTGTTTTTGTTTTTGGCATTGAATTAATTAATTTGTTTTCAAAAAACAATACCGCATGTAGCTCGATTTCCAAACAGCCAGTTAACCTAATATAATGTACATAGCACGAGAAACTAACGCCGAGCAGTTAATATTGGGGTCAATGTGATTTATAGTTCGAACACCACAGAGATCAGGTATCTTGGCGGCAAGAGTATAGTTGAAGCCTTCAATTTTGGCAGCTGCAGATTTGAGGCAGTTGCAAGACTTCCGATAGCGGCATGGTACTGTCTAATATCACTACAGCACTCAGCCGGCATGCATTGATCTAATGCTGCGAGCGTAATTGATGCAATTAGCTATGTACAAGGAGACTCGATCACAAGTGATCCGACTCTTTCCGTATCCAAAGGGTGCAACAATTAATTATAATCAAAGCCAACACAATGGGAGCAAAGAGTGAAGGAAAGCTGAGAGAGCAGTGTTGAAGAGATTGGTCGGAGGAGAAGGGCTTATATAGTTGTGCGATCATTTCAAGTGTAGAGTTGCATGCTCTAGGATGTCGACGTCTATCCACTATTACGAATAGGGGTTGTCCATGCACTGACCCTACGGTCATCACCGTAGAGGCAAAAAATCCATCCATAGGTCATAAGGCCATAGGGGTAAGTTTCCGCTCCTACGGTTGAAAATTTGTCCTCACGGACATAACCGTCAGGGCAACTATCCCTACGGTTTCCATCATGTGGATAGTTATATTTTTAATTTTATGAAAAAAAATACTAAATTTTTGTTCCTACGGTCGAAACCGTAAGGAAAAATTAAAATAATCCGTAGAGCCAGACTTTGATTTTAATATAAAAAATTTAAATTGTAATTTATGTCCCTACAGTGATAACCGTATGGGCATAAATTTGGCCCTATGGATTACACCGTAGGACAAGACTTTCATTTTAATAAAAAAAATTAATTTTTTTTTTGTAATTTATGCCCGTAGAGACATACATTTGGACCTACGGATTACACCGTAGAGACAAAATATCAGTTTTTCGGATATTTTGCCCTACGATTGCAACCTCAGGAGCAAAGTTTCATATATTTTTTTAAAAAATGCTTTTCTCGTTTCCCCCGCTGTACACAATAATATATATATCACACGGTATATCATATAACCAAATACATAAATATTTATAAACAACATTCTACGCATAATATATAACGAAATAAACAAAAATAATACGAAATCAATCTAAAGTCATGATCATAAATATCATATAAAACAACCGATATCCAAAATATACAATATGTATCAAATAAAGTACATATATCCTTCAGAAAACCAAAAAATATAAATAAATCTATTTTAGTTCCATTCAGGTGCTCCACCTCCAATTATCTGAAAAATCTGGCGCATCTGCTCCTTATTGCAGTTCTGTACCGACAAAATCTCGAGTAATGAAGGAGTGGTCTATACAGGAGTAGAAGTGGGCTGTGGAGCCAGAAGAGTGGCATGCACAGAAGAAGTTGGATGAGTGGCCTACGGAGCTGAATCCGTAGGAGTGGCCTACGGAGCTGAATCCGTAGGAGTGGCCTACGAAGCCGAAATAGTGGCTTGCGGAACCGCAGCCGAAGGAGAGACGTGTGGAGCCGCAGTCAAATAAGTGGCATGTCGAATCTGTAAAGTTTTTAAGTTTGTGTAATAAACGAGTAAGGAAAAGTGTATTAGATTTAGTCTATATGTATAGTTGTGAAATTCTAAGTATAGAAATTAAGTCTTGCGAATTGAAATGGTGTGTTATTGATTTATACACTCGTTGCTCAGGTTTGTTTTTGTGCTTGTTGTTGTTGTTGTTGCTGCTGCTGTGTGTGTGTGTGTTTGTCTATATGTGTATGTCTCTGTATGTATGCACGCGCGCGCTTGTATGTGTATGTGTATGTATGTGTGTGTAACATACGTACCATTATCTCCTGTAACATATCAAATTCGGAGTTCAGCACGTCGAACCGCTGCTCCAGACGTTGCTCGCGGGAGTAAGAGAAGTAACCGCTAAAGAGGAGGAGATAGGAGGAGGACAACTTCAGATGGGCCATGCTGGGACCAAGTCCCCGACCACTCCTTCAACCACCGCGGTGCCTTCCATGTACGGCGTCTAAGACAGAGATCAGCACAGCTGGATCGGTCTCTGGGGTGAAATCAATCCCTGATGACTCCGTCTGCTGCACCGCCCGCTCCTACACTATATAAAGCATTGAAACGTAAATAAACCATTTAAATTTAAACTATTCAGAACAAAATTTCATTGGAATTAGAACTAATATTAACACTTATGCAATACTTCTGGGTAGCAGTGTCAGGATATCGAAACTCGTTCGTAGCCGGATCTGTCGATATGGCATGGACGATAGATAATCCTTCAACATGCTCGGTGTACCACCCTGAACCAGAGTTTGAGCTCTGCAATTCACCAAAAATTTACATATATAATATCAAAACTTTTCAAATTGCATTATATCAAAATAAATATATTGTAATTTACCACTACCTTCATGGCATGAGTAATGTTCCTCGAGCTACCCGTGTAGGTAGGTTGACCCCTTTTCGCGGACATTCGATTCTTCTTATTTTGAGCGGCATGTTTTTCCACAACACAATCAGATTTAGTTTTCTAATTAAGCAACAAAAAAATGAATTATATGCTAAGCATTGGATTACATTTAAATTACAAACATACTTGCGTTCAGACGCAAAAAACTGGCATAAGAGAAGCCACGTATCTACATCGACCTTGCTAAAGGCCGAAAACTGCGGGAGAGCCGCTTTCTCTGCCTCAGGGGTCGTCCACCATAGCTCATAGCAATCATTCTTCAGATTATTCCTATGATACTGGAAGTTAGTTTGCATGTTGGTCATGAGGCATCGGTAAAGAGCGTGAAGATCGAGCGCTCTATCAGGGTGACGGGATCCGGTACGAGCTGAAAGTCGTAATCCGACTGCAAATACAAGAAATTAATGTCTTTAAATTATACGTGCCAAATGATAGTAAATTTATTTGATAAATCAAATTAAAATATATAATAATATCTGTGCCTGCACCCAAAACAGGGCAAAAGAGCGGGTGTGTTGCTCGCCCCAGTCAATGTGAAGATGATACTTCTTTTGGATGCGGCTCTCATCCCCCTATATATCGGCCGAACATCTCAGCATTTTTGCTAGTGTAGCGATGATCGGAGATAAAGAAGAGGGGGAATGGTCTCTGCCCCTTAGCGGTATTGGGCCTCAGCTTGTGGGACTGATTGGGCCCCCGAGTCCCCATTTCGGGCCGTGACTGTCTTGCATCTAAAAAATATATAGATATATAAGCAATATCAAGACAAAACAATATTTAGAATGCAAGAATTAATGAAAAGTGAAGTGCAATATATACCTCTGGCGACATCACCACGAGCATGAGCCCGGGCAGCACAAGCGGGATGATAGTTCCTCTGGTGAGAACAACCAGTGATCCGGACGTGGATGCATCCCCTCCAACTAGATATTAAACAATGACGATATAAGTAACTTTTGAATAAAATAATATATAATCAATTTAACATATCAAAAATAATACTAACCTGCAGATCGTACGGAGGGTATGGAACGTGCGAGAGCGGTCTCTGTCCCGGATGAATATAAGTATATATCTATAATAAGTAACTTCGAAATGAATATGCGTGTATATATATAATATAGCATTCAAAATGAATATGCGTGCAATATAGAATATATAGACGTACTTGCTGCAGGTGTCGGAGCGTCCTATGCCCCGGATATGAAGGCACCATCCACAACTAAAGAGTAAAAAATGATTATATAAGTAACTTAAAAATGAATATGTGTATGTATCTATGATATAACATTCAAAATGAATTAATATGTGTGCAATATACCTGGATATGTGGCAAAGTCCACACAGAATGACTCGATTGGGGAGGGTACAGACGGTGTGGCTGAATCCATACGTAACATACGTAATGAGGGATCTAGAGGGGGTACGGACGGGGGTGCAAGAGCACCCTTCTACTATAGGATCTGCACCCTATGCGGATCCCTGGGTAGCAGAATCCTTCTGCTAGTGCCCCTACCTCTGTCGATGCCCCCACCGGTGCCTTTGGTGCCCCTGACATCGCCATCACCCATAAAGTACAATCATTATATATGCATGCAATATAAGTATAGATCGTAGAAAATGTAAAGTCATAATATAACATTAATGATGACTTTTTTCATTTCGTAGACGTATTAGACACCTTAAGAATATCTACTTGGATCTCATCACCAATATCATTCCTAACCCACATAACTTTACGCTTAGCCGAAGAAAACCCGTTTACGGAGACAAACGATCGGAGCACTCTAAGACTTCTCTCTTCTTCCTCCTCATCGCTATCGTCCATTCGATCATCGAATTATGGGACATCATAAACATCCCTGGGTTTCCATCGGTATACGACACTCCATCCCGGATTCTTCAAGCACTCTGAGTAGTATACTTGAAATGCTTGTTGCGGAAAGATAAATGGATCGTCCTAACAGCAAAATCGACGCGTGTTTATACTGATCAATACATATTCATCTTTCCAAGTCCCGAAATTGTCTCTCTACCTATTCGTATCGGTTCATGTATCATACCAAATACACTGAAATATATAAAACGGTTCTGATCGTCTGGGATATTGGATACCAAGTATGCAATCTAAGTACCCATGATAAATCAAACCATTCAATCCTACGGTCGTAATCCCACTATTCTTGGTGATTCAAGAATTTTCTATATCCTTAACTTCAAATTCGTATCCAAGGACACTAAATTCTTTATAATATGTAATCTCCATGTTAGGAAACTGATCTAGACATCTTGAGTCTCTCTCTCTAATGATACAAATATATTCATATATAGTTCTTATTGCTTTCGCAGGATCGCAAGTATACATATATAAAGAGCAATTAATGTAAAACAGACGTACTCTTTAACTTTATTCAGACATCCGCTATTGAGAAGGATAAATTGATGTATCTTGTTGATAAACATGGGTTCTACTCTCTTATAATCATCTTTACCATACGGTCTATTCTGAATTCTCCAAGGCCTGTTAAACCCCGTCTCAATATCTTCGTTCAGAAAGCGGGAACAAATTGTGGTCATTTCATCTAGGGGATAACCTTGCATAATATAACCCTATGGTCAATTTCTATTACGTATATAATTTTTTAGAGTGTAGAGGTATCTAAAGAAACATATGTTAAATAAAGAAATACAAGCATATAAGATAGCAAAAATTTTACAAAATGTGTGAACTGAAAAATTGAAGGTGCCTTTCGATGGGATACATCCATCGATATTATACCGGTCCGGCAAACTTAGCTTCGGTTGCAAGATGAACCGTCAGGTGTTATGATATCGAAGAACGACGACGGAAAAATCTGCTCAAGCTTGCACGGTATCAAAAGAATCATATTTTCTAGCTTCTCTAGCGCGTCAACCTCGATATTTTTAGTGCATAATTCCATAAAGAAGCAGCAAAGATTATTGATTACTAGACCAACCGATTCATGAAGGGAAGTCCTGAGAGCTAATGGGAGAATGTGCTCCATAATAACATGGTGCCCATGAATTTTCAGCCCATCGATTTTGTCTTTCAAAATCTTTATTTTCTTACTAAATGATCTTAAGAAACCTGTGGGAACTCTCAAATCGTGCAACACCTGCAGGAATCTTTTCTTCTCCGGTTGTGAAATATGATACGTGGTATTGGGAAGTAGAAACTTGCTTGGTATACCCGCTATCGGTTTACAATGCAAATCACTTTTAATTTCCCAGTCTTGAAGATCCATGCGAGCACAGAGGTTGTCTTTCAATTTTCCATCCTTACAAAGAAGTAAGTTAAGTTCGTGCTCGGATACTCCCTTCTCATTATGCATAATGTCCAGACAATGACATACTAAATTTGTTGATTAGTACGGTAGATCATAGAAAATGCTTAACTTGTTCCAGCCGGGTGGAGTATCATGTCTTGCCGGATCTACCCCGAAGGTCACGTTCTTGTAACAATCCCATTAAGCAATCACGTCCTTTCCGAATAATGGGGCTGGGAACCCAAGAAACTCCTGATGACCATCAAAATGATCAATGTCAAATCTGTAGGGATGGTCTAGTGGCAGGAAACGCCGATGAACGCAATAACAAGGTTTTTTGCTAAAATTCAACCGTCTCGATATTGTATTTTAGTGGCAATAAGGGCATGTTTTGTAACCATGTATGGACCAACCTGACAGCATTCCATATGCAGCAAAGTCATTAATTGTCCACATTAAAGCTGCATGTATCGTGAAGGTTGTATTTTTATTTGCATCGTAAGTCTTCATACCATCAATGAATAAGGATTTTAGCCAATCGATCAGAGGTCGGAGGTAGACGTCGATATTATTTCCCGGTGATTTCAGTCCGTCAATAAGAAGAGGTATCATAAAGTAGGACGGATCCATAGCCAACCACGGCGAAAGATTATAAACCATTATTACAACGGGCCATATGCTGTGGTCTTCACCCATATAGTTGAATGGACAGAAGCTATCACTAGCCATTCTGAGCCTGACATTGCGAGGATCTTTAATGAATGTTGTGTGCCTTCTATCGAAATCCTTATATGCCGGCGAATCTTTTGGATGATTCATTCTTCCGTCTTCGCTTGGAGCAGTACGGTAATGCCAAATCATTGCCTCCGCTGTCTTCTAACACCTAAATAGCCTCTACAAGCTCTGTGTTATGGAAAAGTATCGTGCTATCTTAATAGGTATATCTGACTTCTTATCATATACTTTCGGTTTATACCTATCCTCTCTGCAGGTTGGACTCTCTTTCAAATTTGAGTTCTCTTTTCGGTACAGTACGGAATCTTTGGGACATACATAAATCTTCTCATAGTTCAGACCCAAATCAGACATCATCTTATGGGCTTCATATTAGCCCTCAGGCATGTTATTTCCCAAAGGTATAGAATCTTTCAGGAACTTAAGAAGTATCATGAATGACTTGTTGCTCCATCTATTTAGGCATTTAATCTGGAAAAGTTGAACAAACCATGATAGTGTGGAATACTTTACATTCTCATAAATTGGTCTCCGTCATCATTCATGTACTTCTCATATTGTCACGCCCCGCTTCCCAATAGACGAAAACGGTAATGTGGCAAGCCCGCAACGTATTTACTATAAAACAAATACGTTAAGCGTAATTAAGCAATATAACAATGAACAAGAATGACAAGAGTAATAAAATGAAACAGCAACTTTATTTACATTCAACTTTACATAAAACTGTCTAAAATTAAAAGATAAAATACTAAAAGCAAATGCCTAAATAATGGCATACTGAAGTAAGTGCAGAAAAAACTAGTAGTCAGGCTGAGCTGCAAACTGGTCAAGTCCTCCTGGCTCGGCT
Source organism: Agapanthus africanus (assembly GCA_030015575.1). Taxonomy (NCBI): domain Eukaryota; kingdom Viridiplantae; phylum Streptophyta; class Magnoliopsida; order Asparagales; family Amaryllidaceae; genus Agapanthus; species Agapanthus africanus. The sequence continues at coordinate 643,019,549 of CM057340.1, forward strand.
CTACGTCTTCAGAGTCCAGTCCTCCTGACGAACATTCCTAGAAAGAAAATAGAGAGGAATGTCATCAGCGAACTAGCGCTCGGTAAATACCAAAAGAAGTAAGAGAAAATGATTGAATGGTATATGACGTGAATAGAAACCAAGTAAAAGTAAACAGATTGGGTTGTATTTGAGAGTATCTAAATATGTTCACTTACAGGTATAAGATAGTTATTCTAACGTGTTTGTTTGTAGTTTGATAAAGAAAGTATTCATATATACGAGAGAAGTCTATCTTACCCTGTGGACTATGATAACATGTAGTATAAGACCCATCATAACCCATGGGACAACGGCATTTGAATTCATGTAGTTGTCTTTTAAAGTGACTTCGCGTGTCACGATATACATTCCGTACCAATCTACCGCTTTATCCCCACATATTGTATTATATAGATTAAGATTACAGGTTTTGGCCGAATCCATGGATATAAAAAATGTACAGGTTCATGTTCAAGATGTAAGTATATGCTCAGTTATTCATGTCAAATTCATGTCAAGTTATAACCATGGTTCGGTTAAGTCAAGTCAAGTATACAAATTTGAGTTTGATGTTTGAATTTGAGTATTCAGGTTCATGATCAAGTATTCAAGTTCGTGTTTGATTTTGGATTCTGGTTTGAGTTTGGACTCATATTGAGTCAGAAACTTGTGAACTGATTTAACTCTTGAATATCTTAGGTTCGGGAGTAATCGCCAACTGCTGCACATGGACGGCAGGTTTATGTCTTTTTCCAAAACAATTGCCATTGATAACACCGTTAAGTTGTCTAACCTGAATAGGCAAGCACTCATTTTCTCCGACTCCCTGGAGCTCAAGAGAAATGATACCGCTTAAACCTATATTAATTCTATGGTCCTTAAAATATCGTTTGCATATCTCAAGGGGGTTTTATGAAAAATAATTTAATATAGTTTAAAATTAAACCTCGAGGATAATTTATAATATTTAGGGTTTTCATGTATATGTATTTTAATTTTAATAATATTTTAGTGATGAAACTTAGCCTTTTTAAAATTTTGTGGTATTTTATTGAAAACTGGCCCTTTTGGTAAGTTGATAGTATTTTATAAAAAAAATTAATTTTTACAAAATATATTTTTTTATAGTTTGTTTTTATTGAAAATATGGATTATAGACTTATATAATTTTTCCAAAATTTAGTTTTGTTTAGAAAAGTCATATTTCTTAAAAACCGTATTTTTTATTTTCTTTCGAGACCGAATACTCTGTGAGAAGTTATGTGTCTCGCTCTACTATCCCAAGGATGTGCGATAATCTACACCATCCATTAGCGGGTCCCCTAACGATGGTTGTAGAGGCGTATTTACCAAGAATTACAAAATACCGATTAAAAGAAATCCGTTTTGAAAAGATATGGTATTTTAATGAAAATCCCATTCTTTAAATTAGTCATATATCTAGAATGTCGGGCTATGAAAGCATAGTGTGCGTGTGGGGTAGGTTGTTACCCCGTAAAGTTTTCCTAAAGGTATTTTTTTAACAATTATCGAAAATGGGGTGATACTAAAGTTCATGGTATTTTAATGAAAGTTCGTTTTATGATAGTTTCACATGGAAGTTTTGGTTAAACTCAAGATAAAAGATTGTAATCAAAGTTACAAGTAGGGTGGTAAAGTTAGTTTGACCTATGTATTAAGGAAAAAGGAGTTCCAAGTTTAAAAATAATGTATCGGAGGTAACTCCATTATACCGATATATTTTTAGGAGATGATTTGAAATGAAAAGAAGAAGAGATGAGAGGGACTTACGGCTTTATAACTTCGAGAAGGGAGTAAGGAAAAAGGATAGGGCTCCGTGGTATCGCAAAAGCTCCGGAAACGACTTCGACGTTCGATGGAAGGAGCTTGGTTGCTAACTCCACTTGACTCCACTTGCACTTAGGAACTTTTGGGATAAATTTGCTTGAAATTTTCAGAATAGAGGGGAGCTAGGGCATGGGGTGGTATTTATAGTGAAGAATTAGGATTTGAGAATTAAAATTTTGGATTAAAATGCATTAAAATGGTGTTAAATGGTGAATTAAAGAGTCTCTGTTTGATTGCAGGAAAATCAAACAGTGCAGAGAAGTTAAGGGGAGTTGAAGGGACAAGTGTGCAAAGTACGGGAGGATTTGGCTTCATCATGACCGTTGGCACCGGCTATTTGATGAGTTTGGGCGGTCGGATTTGGTTGGGTTGTCTCGAGATTCGTACGTATCAAGTTGGGTGTATACACCATATTACGCATGTTTGATTTTTCTGAAACTTTTCGTTTCTCCATGAATTGCACGTGCAACTCTTGGGCTTTCGAAAAATTAAAAAGAAAAATCTAAAAAAAATAATTGGGTCTGATGGGAATCGAACACACAGGCTATGTCACAGCAGTGTAGAGGTTTTACCAGTAAGCTACAAGTTGTTTCTTGATTTTATTTAACAAAAATAACTTTTAACTCTTACACAAGCTGAAATACCCTTTTTTGTACAATAACAAGAAATTTCTGTACAGGAATTTCAGAATCGTTATATTCTACCATCCTTATAAAAATTTCGTCCTCGAAATTTACATAAAGGACTAATCTTCGAATAGCTAAGGGTATCGTGCACGCATGTCATCTTCTCGCTCCTATGTCGATTCACCTAGCGAGTCCTTTCTCCACATCACTCGGACCAAGTTTACTTTCTTGTTCCGTAATGTTTTCACTTTTCGGTCCAGAATCTTAACTGGTTGTTCCTCGCAGGTTAAGTCGGGTTGTACCGTTAGCTCTGAGTGATCAAGTATGTGGCTGGGGTCGCTCATATATCGTCGTAGCTGGGATATATGAAACACGTTGTGCACTCCTTCCAATGAGGGTGGTAGTGCTAAACGGTATGCCACTTGTCCAACTCGTTCCAGTATGTCGAATGGTCCTATGTAGCTTGGACTTAATTTACCCCTCTTGCCAAAACGGATCACTCCTCTGTTTGGAGAGATCTTCAGGAATACATGGTCTTCAAGGTGGAACTTCAGATGTCAACGCTTTGCATCTACCCAATACTTATGTCGGTCTTGGGCTATTCGCATCTTTTCCCTAATCATGCGAACTACGTCCACAGTTGCCACGATCATCTCTAGTCTAAGGAGTTCACGATTTCCAACATCATCCCAACTCAACGGGAAATGACATTTCCGTCCGTAGAGTGTTGCGGATGGTGCCATCCCAATACTTGCTTGATAGCTGTTGTTCTATGAAAACTCCATAAGGTGTAGTTGATCTTCCCACGTGTAGGGTTGCTAGGCACGCGCACAAGGGTCTACGAGGCATCAACCATGCCCGATTAAAAATTTAGCCGCGCCGAACAACCCGAATACGGATCTTTAGACTAGAGATTAGGAGAAAACTATCATGTTAACAACTTTAACACTAAGTGAGAGGGATTACAACCTTTGTAGATCCGGTCCTTCACTTCATATGCTCCGTGTTGTGGTCCCTTCGCTGCGATCATCGGGTTCCGGACTCTCGAGAGGTTCCACGAAGAGAAAGATGCAACCTTTGCTTCCGATCTTCGATACTAAGATGATCTACCTTGAAGTTCCGTTAACACAAGCTAACACTCATGAAATGATGTGAACACCCTCATCTAAATGGCAAGGGAAGATGAGGATGATGAAGTAGGATTTTTGCTCTCTTTATTTATCTTTTTCTCATATTTATTCATCACCTTTGAAAAATCTAGAAAGCTTTTTCATCAAGAGAATGAAGGAAGAAGATGAACAATAATAGAATTCTTTTATGATGAATAATGCAAAAGAGATAATGATGAATTATGCAACCATGGTTGACTTAACCATTGTAGAGAATTGACCAAGGGTTAGGGTTTGGGTTGAGTTAAGAATGAGTCATAACAAAATATCTTTCACAAAACAAAACTAAACCTTCTAGAATCATCTAGAAAGCATTAACCCAAATCAAACCCTAATCTTGTTTAATCTCTACTAAACATGTTGCATTATTTATCATATCATGTTACAATATTATATATCATATATAATATTTATTGTAACCAAATAAAATAATACAATTAACATATATCGCATATATATCAATGTATTATCCGAGTGAGAAAAAGAATCTTTTAGTGAGCTAATATTAGTTAATGTCATTTAATATATCATATATATTATTATACATTAAATTATCGAATCAACACTTGATCCGACAATCCGGCTATATCGCATATAACCGACTAATATTTATCCGTACCCATTCATCGAATCAACACTTGATCCGATGACCCGGCTGATATCAAATATCGCGAGAATATAATACGGTATCACATATCGCATTATCCTCGGTCCCGCACATATCACATATGTGCTCCTACTCCGTTTTGCCTGAGCCAAGAAACCTCTGTGTAGGACTCTAAAGAATCGTCAATACGCCGGCAGTAGGTGATGATCATATCAAACACCCACAAGCTGCAAGCGGTCAGCTAAACGTAACAGCTACCCAGGTATTGAGCACTCAGAAGATCAACAAGTAAGCCTGTACATTCTCCTGTGAATCTAAACAGTAACACTCCCATACAGTCCGGTCTCGTCGTCTGATATGTTGCATATCTCGCGCAGGGGTGGTAAACGTCAGACCCCAGTAGCTCGATAAGTCGTGTCGATATGAGGTCTATAACAGTTCGAGAAACTACTGATAACACTTACCAGTAAATCTCAGCAACCCTGGTCAGGGATTTCCGGTTATAGCCAATCGAACACAGCACAACATCAACTCCCTATACCGGGAGAGACGAATCCCCTCCTATCGCTCATTGCCTCCATGTGATTCGGGACTGTACCCAAAAGCCACCTTTTTGCACGCCCTCTTGGACGTGGTATGATGGAAATCAAAGCACAGTGGGAATCACACAAGACTCTATGACGATCTCGGGTCAACAGACTACTCTGTACCAGTGTCACCGGAGAACTGCCATCTGACGTATGGTATAATACCATCTGGGAGTTCTCGGCGAGTCCGTCCAGTGTACCCAGTCTCCACTGAGCACCCGTACACCATCCTTGATGTCAAACACCGATGGATATGGGATCATCCATCGCCCATCATATAGGTCAAGATGCGTATACGCTAGTCTACACTGGTGTATCGATGCACTGTCTCGATACACCCTCGACTAGGAACAGTTATAGGATGTACTCGTCGACTACCGTGGCCCCACTAGTATGATCTCATCATAGTCCCAGTAGTCGAGTACTTATCCTAAGGGCTTTATCAACATGTAATATAGAGACAATCAGAGTACATGTTAAGATAAAGTACAACCAGATAGCATACTATCATGTCGAGCAAGAAAGTCCTCCCTATATATGTCCTAGCATCCACTATAATATACATCGTATGTACAGTAATGGCCTCTAGGGCATACATATAACTAACACCACGAACCTCCAAAGTCTAACATACAGGCTCTCAGCATGTCTTCTAATATTTGAATTGTTCGCTCGGACTGTCCGTCCATTTGTGGATGATGCGCCGTGCTAAAATTTAAACTCGTTCCCATGCTCTTGCAGACTGCCAAAATTGTGATCAGAATCTTGTATCATGATCGGAGATGATGCAAACAGGTACTCCATGTAATCTAACAATCTCCTGCATGAGTTTATGGGTATCAAGTATGGTACATCTTGAAGGTATCAAATCTTACTTTAGATTTATATTCACCTTCATGTACTTCCTTGCTAACGTCTCGGTTGACTGGCCAACTCGAAATGGAATAAAATGAGCCGACTTGGCGAGTCGATCCACAATAACCCAAATTGTATCGTTACCCTTCGTGCTGCGAGGGAGAGCAATCACAAAATCCATGGTAATGTGCTGCCATTTCTATTCTGGGATTGGTAACGGCTGAAGTAGACCAGCAGTTCTGTGATGTTCAGCCTACATTTGTTGACATACTAGACACTTTGCTACACTCCTTGCTACTTCTCGCTTCATTCAATACTACCAGTAATGTTTCCTTAGATCCTTGTACATCTTTATACCACCGGGGTGTACCGAATACGGAGAGCTGTGAGCTTCTTTCATCAATTCTTCTCGAACGGGTCCGACTAGTACACATAGATGGCTTACATATCGCAAGGATCCATCTTCGTGGATGATGAAGTCAGTTCGTAGTCCACTTTCTACTTGTTCTCGGATCTTTTGTAGCTTGGCATCATTTGCTTAAGTTGCCATGATCTGATTGATAATAGTGGACTGGGACTTGTAAGTTCATCAAAGATGAAGTGTTACCTGGCATAACTACTTCAATCTCCAATCCATACAGTTCTTGTTGTAGTCTCCACCGAGCGGTGAGGTTCATTGCTAATGGCTGGTGACTAAAGGCATCGGGAACTACGATCATCTTTCCAGGATAATACTGTAGGTTGATGTCAAAGTCCGCCATGAGTTCTAGTCATCTTCTCTGCCGCATGTTGAGTTCCTTCTGAGTAAATACATATTTAAGACTTTTATGGTCAGTGTATATATCTATTCGTTCTCCCAAAAGATAGTGGCGCCAAATCTTGAGTGCGAAGATGACGGCTGCCAATTCTAGATCATGTGATGGATAATTGCGTTTATGTACCTTTAACTGTTTTGATGAAAAATCCATAACTTTTCTATGCTAGTGTAGAACACATCCTAATCTTTTACCGGACGCATCACAATGCACAACAAATCCGCCAAATTGATCCGGTATTACAAGGATGGGTGCATTGGTTAAGCTCGACTTGAGTTCTACAAAAGCCTTTTCACATGCTTCTGACAACACGAATGCTTCGTCTTTACGTGTGAACTTGGTCAAGTGTGCCGCGATCTTTGAGAATCCTTCTATAAAGCATCGGTAATATCCTGCTAAGCCCGAGAAACTTCTTATATCTTTCACCGTCTTTGGTATCGGCCACTCACTGACAGCTGACACCTTAACTGGATCTACTGAGATTTCTTCGCCTGAAACGATATGTCCGAGAAATCCGACTTGATCTAGCCAAAACTCACTCTTGCTGTACTTGGCGTAGAGCTGATATTGTCGTAATGTCTTCAGGACAATCCATAAGTGCTCGGCGTGTTCTTTCCGATTCTTTGAATACACCAGAATGTCGTCAATGAAGATAACAACGAACCTGTCTAAGTACTCTCGGAAAACTTTGTTCATCAAGTTCATAAAGATGGCAGGTGCATTGGTCACTCCAAATGGCATTACGAGATATTCATAATGACCATAATGAGTCCTAAACACCGTCTTCGAAATGTTAGACTCTTTGACCTTCACCTGATGGTAACCCGAACGAAGATCTAGCTTTGAAAAAACACAAGATCCACTTAACTGATCGAAAAAGTCATCGATGCACGATAGTGGATACTTTTTCTTAACTGTCATTTTGTTCAGATCTCGATAATTTACACACATCCGGTAGGAACCTTTCTTCTTCTTCACTAGTAACACTGGAGATCCCCAACTTGAAGTACTGGGACGGATCCAACCTTTCTTCAGAAATTCGTCCAGCTGGATATGGATCTCCTTCAATCCTTTCGGACTTGATCAGTATGGAGCTTTGATTATAGGTTATGCACCAGGTTGTAAATCTATACTAAACTCAAGAGCTCGATCGGGAGGCAAACCTGATATGTCTTCAAGGAACACATCCTTGAACTCTCGAACTACTTCAGGCTTTTCTTCTTCCGCAGGTAGAGAGAACACTTCTGCATTCTTCGTTTTAACATGATAGCTTCCTGGCTCCAAGGTTCTATCTCTACTTTTGAAATAGAAGACTGGATGATCAGGTATCTCAAATACTACCCTCCTTTGACTGCAGTCAATAGTAGCATAGAATACTCCCAGCCAATCCATTCCCAACACAACATCGAAATTTGGTATGTCCAGTATTTTGAAATTTGCATAGAATTCTCGACCGCAAACTACAACTGGGCACTGATCATACCCCAAAGTTGCCTTCAAGACTCCATTCCCGGAACTGACATTCCAGCTTGAAATGAGTGGCTTCACAGGAATCGCGTACGTTCTCACGAATCGTTGTGACATGAAGCAGTGTGAAGCTCTGGTGTCGAAAAGTGCGAGTGCAGGAAGGGTGGCTACTAGATAGTACCTAAGTTGTGTAAGATCATGTTTAGATATAGGAAAAGTATAATGATGCACAAGAATTGAAAGGTTGAAAGGATAGGGGAATTTTCCGGTGATAACTTGTCATGTGGCTTCGGCCTCCTCGACCGTCATTGTAAAAGCATGTCGTCTTGGTACATTATTTCTTGCCGGAGGCACATTCCTTTGCCCTTGAGGCACGTTTCTCTGTGCCTGATGGAATTGACGATGAGGCTGTGCAGGTGGTCCACATGGAGCTGGTGCAGGAAGAACTAGGCGAGGTGCGGGAGCCTGAATGGCTGGCATCTGTGGAGCTGTTATTGCGGGTCTGGGTGCTGGTGCTGTGTTAATACGATATGGGTATGATCCTATCGCATGAGTAGATGCACCATAAATCAAACACAGGTCATTTTCACGCCTACAGTCCTTCACCAAGTGTCCAGTTCTCTTGCAGTAGAATCAGAAATCTGGACTCGACCGGTTAAACGATCTTCCTGGCCTCTTGGGTGTAAAAGTCGGTCTAGAAGAGGCTCCTCCTGTTATCTGTATAGCAGGGCATTTGATTTCGGCTGTTTGGGGCTTACCCTTCTTCTTGACAACATCTTTATAATGACGTGCTGCCTTCAGGGCGAGTTCATGAGTTGGATAGTCGCCTGTGGCTAAAGCCGCCTAAATCTCCGGGTTTAAACCCTATTGGAATCTTCTAGTCCGAATCTCATCGGTCAGGATCAAATGTGTCGCAAACCTGATAAGATGTTGATGTCAGGATAATGATTTGTTTTACGGAACAGAATTTGATATGAATTCTTTACATGCTAAGCATGATGAATTCGGTATCATATTCATCCACTAATTTTACCCATATGGAACCTTGTTGCAGGTGGATGAACTGTTGCTCCATCTCAAATCGAGCAGTCTCAGGGAAAAACTTCGCATCGAATAGATCGCGAAACGTTTTCCACTCTGTTGGTTGTGTGAGACGGCTTTTCTCGGGTTTCCACCAGACTCTTATATTGTTGGTGAGCTGGAGCTTGGCCACACGAACCCAAGCTATGTCTTGTACCTGTGCTGCGGTAAGGTCGTCCTCTATACTCTGGGCCCATTCTTCAGCCTCAAGAGGACTTTCTTTTCCTGAAAATTTCCTTGGATGCAATGCATGAAATTGCTTTACTCCACGTGCTTCGGCTTCCGGGCGGTTCATGAGAATAGCAGTTTGTTGCTGCTGGCCCTCCAGAAAACTTTTGATGGCTTCTAGAAGCACCGTCTGTTCGTTGATTAGAGCATCAACGGCAGGGGGAGGTGGTAAAGTAGCTGGTGGTGTGTTGCCATTGAAATTGGTACTGGTGTTGTTGGGAGAATCCATCATCTTGATAGAAAAGAAAAGGTTAAGATGGATTCAAGAAATTTGAAATGCAAGGAATGTATAGTTGCTGATTCTTATAATTCTTGTGATATATTGCTTAAGACTTTATGCGAAACTGACCTGCATGGACCACCAACAAAACCTGTCACGCCCCGCTTCCCAATAAACGGAAATGGTGAAGTGGCAAGACCGCAACGTCTTTACTATGAAACAAATACGTTAAGCGTAATTAAGCAATATAATAATGAATAAGAATGACAAGAGTAATAAAATGAAACAGCAACTTTATTTATATTCAACTTTACATATAACTGTCTCTAATTAAAAGATACAATAATAAAAACAAATGCCTAAACAATGGTGTAGGGTGTTTTTCGTCACCCCAGTGAGATGGGAATACGCGCGCGCTTGTCAGGCGTACTACAGATTCCCCCGGCCTAGGATAGGCCGGGGTTTAATGATTGTGGGGATCCGAATCTCCGGCAGCCGCGGACTAAGCTGCCGTTAATTACCCATCGCCTTTGGGGCGAGGGAACCTCCGATTAACGGGTTAAACTGGTCATGCGAACTCAATGTGCAGTATACGTGTGTTCAGTTCTGAAAGGGGGGTTTGGATATATCGGGAGCCACGCAGAGTTTTTACGGGGGTCCCGGTACCCGGATAGCGGGCTGGGGGTCAAGGGGGCTAGCAGCCCCCTTGCGGGGTGCGGGGCAACGCCCCGTTAGAAATTTTTTTCTAACAGGGACAGTGTCGTGGAGTACGTGTATGTATAAATTTGTATACATATGTATATGTGTATATATGTACACAAAAGAGGGGGAAAAGACATCCAAGGGATGCACAGGTGCGCAAGCGCGCGCGCCACGTGTCGGCACGCGGGCGACTTGCGCACTTGCGCAGTTGCGCAAGCGCGCGCGCCACGTGTCGGCACGCGGGCGACTTGCGCACAAGCGCAGTTGCGCAAGCGCGCGCGCCACGTGTCGGAACGCGGGCGACTTGCGCACTTGCGCAGTTGCGCAAGCGCGCGCGCCACGTGTCGGCACGCGGGCGACTTGCGCACTTGCGCAGTTGCGCAAGCGCGCGCGCCACGTGTCGGCACGCGGGCGACTTGCGCACACAACAGGCTTTTAGCCTAAAAAAAGATTTCTCTGAAGAGAAATCAAAGAGGAGTTAGACTCCTGAGTGTTTTTTTTTTTTGTTGGGTTAATGGAAGGGTTCTTCTTCTTCCTCCTGTTGCTTGCTGGATCTTGAAGATCAAGAGATGTAAAATCTCAAAATCTCTCCTTTTTAAGATCTGATGGCAGATCCAAGTTCCCCTTTGTGGGTTTTGTGGTGGAAAACTATTTAGTTTTGAAAAAGGAAGAGTAAAACTCTTGATTTAATTCAAGAGAAAGAAGAAGGTTTTGGAACCTTGAAGAAGGAAGAAAGAGCTCAGCTCTAATTTTTGTGGAGAGAATAAAAGGTATATTTTTATTCATCATCATTTTGCTTTTTATAGGCTTACATATTTGCATATAGCCCCTTGGGCTTTACAAAATGGCATTTTGCCTATTCCATGGCTCATGTGCCATTACATTTTTGCACATAAGCCATGGGCTTACAAAATATTGGCTTTATGTCCATTTTACATACATTCATGTATAAAAAATTACATAAAAATTATTTATTACATGATTTTTTTTGTTGGCATGGCGGAAGGCCAGACGCTTCGTGTTCGGGCTCGACCTGGGCATTGGCCCACTTGCTTGGGCTTGGGCCCACCTGGCTTGGGGTTGACCTTGACTTTGACTCGGTCAACAGGGGTGTAAATTTTTACCCCAACAAAGTGCCCCCCATCAATAAATGCACACCGCACATTTGAGTTGTGTGCATGAAATTGATGGATCTTGAAGCTGAACTTCGAGGTGGAACATCATTCCAGAGGCGAAGCATCATCCCGGGGTGCATGATTCCTGAGAATCGGAGCCTCATTTCGATGAGCGGAGCATGATTTCAGGCTTCGGAGCATCATTCCGAAAGGCAGAGCATAATTCCAGAGACCGGAGCATCTTTCCGAAGAGCGGAGCATAATTCCAGAGATCGGAGCATCGTTCCGATGGGCGGAGCATTATTCCAGGGTTCGGAGCGTCGTTCCGAAGAGCGGAGCATAATTCCAGGATTCGGAGCATGATTCCAGAGTTCGGAGCATCTTTCCGAAGAGCGGAGCATCGTTCCAGAGATATCGGAGCATCATTCCGAAGAGCGGAGCATAATTCCAGGATCGGAGCATCATTCCGAAGGGCGGAGCATGATTCCAGGGATCGGAGCATGATTCCAGAGTTCGGAGCATCTTTCCGAAGAGCGGAGCATAGTTCCAGAGATATCGGAGCATCATTCCGAAGAGCGGAGCATAATTCCAGGATCGGAGCATCTTTCCGAAGGGCGGAGCATGATTCCAAGGATCGGAGCATCATTCCGATGAGCGGAGCATGATTCCAAGGATCGGAGCGTCGTTCCGAAGAGCGGAGCATAGTTCCAGAGATATCGGAGCATGATTCCAGAGTTCGGAGCATCTTTCCGAAGAGCGGAGCATAGTTCCAGAGATATCGGAGCATCGTTCCGATGGGCGGAGCATAATTCCAGAGATATCGGAGCATAATTCCGAAGAGCGGCAGACATTTTGACCGAAGCATAATTTCGATGCAGAGGTTGATTCCCAGGCGAAGCGTAATTTCGATAAGGAAGGCAGATATTCCGAGGCGAAGCATTGATTTCGACACGGGATACATTCTGAGACGGAGCATGATTCCGGCGCAGAGCTTGTTGGCTGACTTGATTTCGAGAGGAAATATAATTTCGACAGGGAAGGCAGGTACACCGAGGCGAAGCATCATTTCGACACGGGGTGCATTCTGAGACGAAGCATAATTCCGACGCAGAGCTTGCTGGTTGACTTGATTCCGAGGTGGAGCATAATTCCGACGAGGAGGTCGTTGGTTGATTCCGAGCCGAAGCATAATTCCGACAGGGAAGGCAGGTACACCGAGGCGAAGCATCATTTCGACACGGGGTGCATTCTGAGACGAAGCATGATTCCGACGCAGAGCTTGTTGGTTGATTTGATTCCAAGGCGGAGCATAATTCCGGCAGGAAGAGTAGATATCCCGAGGCGAAGCATGATTTCGACACGGGGTAAATTCTGGGACGGAGCATGATTCCGCCGTAGAGGTTGTTGGTTTGATTTGATTTGGGTTGACATCAGCATCGCTACACTGGAATATGATACCAGGAGCGAATCATCATTTGTCATGAGAGGGTTTTGGGATTTTGGTTTTTGTTTGGCATCTGCATTGCTGCACTGGAATAATGCCAGGAGCAACTCATCATTTGCCCCGAGAGGATTTTGGAGAAATTAGGATTGTTTTACGCCCATGGATTGTATACGGTTTTGCAGGATGTATGATCCAGACCGTAGGGCCGGAAAAATTTTGGGACATTGTTGGCGTCTGCATCGCTACACTAGAATATGGTACCAGGAGCGACTCATCATTCGCCACTTGGGGTGAGATTTGGAATTTGGTTGGCGTCTGCATCGCTATACTGGAATATGGTACCAGGAGCGACTCATCATTCGCCGTTGGGGATTGGGGAGCGATGGCTTAGGAGACAGGTTTGGATCCCTATCACCTAAGACTTTTCAATTTTATGGGCCGTGAGGGTCCCATAAAAGCATTTTCTCCCTACGAATCGTAAGGATCCCGCAGGTGTATTTTCTCCTTAAGAGTCGTGAGGACTCCTAAGTGTGTTTTTCCTTGGTGAGTCGTAAGGATCTCACGAAGGTTTGTTCTCCTCATGCATCGTGAGGACACATGAGTGGGTCTTTCCAATGAAGCATAATTCCAAAGGCGGAGACCAGCCGCGTAACTGGTGGTTGCGGTGGGGCATGGGTATGCTGAGAATTATTTGAGCCCGTGGATTGTATACGGTAGTCAATTTGGGGACTGGCCGTAGGGCTGAAAGAATTTTGGGAAATTGGATTTTTGTTTGGCGTCTGCATTGCTGCACTGGAATAATGCCAGGAGCAACTCATCATCCGCCCTTGTTTTTTTTTTTGTTGTTGTTTTTTTTTTACCGCGATTGCTCTATCATTTCAGCTTTTCTTATCGCGAAGGTCGCGATCGCCCTATCATTTCGGCTATTTATTCGCGGTTGCCCCATCATTTCGGCTTTATTTTCATTTTCATTTTTACTCGCTGATTTTTATTGCGAGTTGCCCCATCATTTCGGCTTTTCTTTATTTTTCTTTTATTTACACATTTTTTTTTATTTACATTTTTTTTTTTTACATTCCCAGTTTAACGACTTAGAGGTCGATTATTCCCAGTTTAATGACGTGGTGGTCGATTATTCCCAGTTTAATGACGTGGTGGTCGATTGTTCTCAGAGAAAGGCAGATGTCTGAGAGAATCGGTTTCACGAAGAACTTCGGTCTCCGTTTGTATGAAATTGGCGGTCGCACCTTGACTGTTTACTAACACGCCTTTGGACAGTTCTATCTCTCCTGCCTTGTATTGCTTTTCGACCCAATCTTTGAAGACGAAGCAGTCTTCAATGGCGTGACCTATCACTCTGTGATAGGGGCAGTATTTAGGGTCGTCGGTCCTATTCGCTTCCTGCGGTCTTTTTGACTCTGGCAGTTGTAGACCGTTCTTCAGGGCATCTTTGAATATTTTACGGATTTTGTCCCTTCTGAAGGAATAGACCTTATCCAGCTTCTCTTTCAGTGGAGATTCTCCTCCCTCTCCGAACATTGGCTTCCGAGGCTGGTTGGCGCTAGGCCCGCTCATCCCTTGCTTATTTCGGTTAGCCGAAGCATTGAAAGATTCAGAATCGTCGGGATCTCCGCCTTTGCGATTTTCTTCCTTTCGGTTTCTCCAGGACCTATTGTTATTTTGGGAATCCGAGGAGGACTCCTGCTTTGAGCGCTCCAGCATTTGAACTTTTCTGGTCAGTTCTTGGAATGTTTTGAGACCCGCGGTGCATAGAAACGGGGCCATCCAATTGTTGAGATTTCCGACAAGGAGACTGACAGATTGGTCCTGCTCTATCGGTGGTTCGCATTTGACGGAGAGATTGCGCCATCGGGTTATAAAATCCGTGCTGCTTTCATTGTTCTTGGGCTTGGTCCTTACGAGCTCGGCAATGGTGATCTTATCGCTGACGCTCATGAACCTTTGTCGAAACAAAGATTCCATTTGGATGAAAGTAGTAACGGAGCCATCCGGTATGCTCGCGTACCAGTCGAAAGCAACATCGGTCAAGCTATTAACGAACTGGCGGAGGAGAAGCGCATCGTTGCCCCCAGTATTCCCGCATGAGGCTTTGAAGTGGGCGATGTGCTGATTCGCATTTCCCGTCCCATCGAATCTCCCGAATTTGGGGATGACATAGCCGCCAGGAAATTCTACCAGATCATACTGAGCAGGATATGGTCTCCCACTACTGCTAACATCTTTTTGCGCTTCGGCTTCGGCCACCAATGTTTTGACTTTGCTGGCAACCAAATCCATGATTTGATCTTGAGTTAGCGGGCTACTGTCATCGGTACCCAAGACATTTGCTGAGATAGGACGCGACTGATCTTCATGCGGTCCGCCCACTTTTGGATTTGAGGGAACGGGCGTCGGCTGTCTCGGGACACCGTTTCCCGGTTCATGAGCTGAACCCTGTGCTTGATTGGGCGGCTGAGAGGCAAGTTGGGCCGTAAGCCGTAAGACGACATTTGTCAAGTCGTCGATCTTTGAGTAGAGCTTGGCCATCTCCTTATCTTTGCTTCTAAGCTGTTTTCGGAGCTCTTGGAGAAGTTGCTGCTCTGCGGTCTTAGGACGGAAAGTTGGCTCATCTTCGCTTTCTGAGCCTGACTCCTCATGAATTGAGGGCTCTCTCTGCCTATCAGCCTCATCGAGAGGGTTTTCATCATCCAGCGGAGGCGGCTGTTCTTGGGAAGTGGCAACCATATTCAAGCCAGATTGGATTTGAGATGTGGTGGCCCCGTCCTTGCTCTTGCTGCGCGTGCCCACCACGTAGACAGTGTGGATAACACATTCAGCCATCCCCTCATCTTTGGCGGGGTAACCCTGTTCTTCGAACCTCATGAGGTTTAGCCTGGCAGTAGCCCTAGCCCTTTTGTTGGCTCTATATCTGAGCCTTTTCTCCCTCAGCTTCTCGATTTTGGAGGCTTGGCGGGCATCCGCTACCCGGGAAGCCATTGTGAGTTGATCAGAGGGGAGCTTAGAGAAGACACCCGATCGAGCAGTGGTTAGGGGCACCGTTGTAGCTTTGTTGGTGTTGATGGCCTTGCCCCCAGCTGGGGCCAAGGAAATTCGTTCAGACACCGACTTGCGTTTGGGTTGGGGCGCCCTTGAGATCACCACATTTGGTCTCCTGCCTTTCGAGACCGGTTTGTCTGCCACCGGGGCTTGAGGAGCTGGGATGGCGCCAACTGGCATGAACATGATAGAGCCGAATGGTAGCAGCGGCTCCTCCCATTGTCGCGCAAGACTGGCCGGGAGGACCGTCCTGGAGTCTATCTTCATCGTGTAAGAGACGGGAGCCGTGCTGAGAGATGAGTTCATCACTGGAGACATTGTTGAAAGGTGACTGCTTGAAGACCTGCATGAAAGAGCATTATTTTAGTATAAATACAGATATGTACATTGATTGAGTTCGCATGAACGCTTAACCCGAAATATGGGAGGAGAGATTGGTCCCACCGGGCGTGCCAGAATCTGTAGGGTGTTTTTCGTCACCCCAGTGAGATGGGAATACGCGCGCGCTTGTCAGGCGTACTACAGATTCCCCCGGCCTAGGGTAGGCCGGGGTTTAATGATTGTGGGGATCCGAATCTCCGGCAGCCGCGGACTAAGCTGCCGTTAATTACCCATCGCCTTTGGGGCGAGGGAACCTCCGATTAACGGGTTAAACTGGTCATGCGAACTCAATGTGCAGTATACGTGTGTTCAGTTCTGAAAGGGGGGTTTGGATATATCGGGAGCCACGCAGAGTTTTTACGGGGGTCCCGGTACCCGGATAGCGGGCTGGGGGTCAAGGGGGCTAGCAGCCCCCTTGCGGGGTGCGGGGCAGCGCCCTGTTAGAAATTTTTTTCTAACAGGGACAGTGTCGTGGAGTACGTGTATGTATAAATTTGTATACATATGTATATGTGTATATATGTACACAAAAGAGGGGGAAAAGACATCCAAGGGATGCACAGGTGCGCAAGCGCGCGCGCCACGTGTCGGCACGCGGGCGACTTGCGCACTTGCGCAGTTGCGCAAGCGCGCGCGCCACGTGTCGGCACGCGGGCGACTTGCGCACTTGAGCAGTTGCGCAAGCGCGCGCGCCACGTGTCGGCACGCGGGCGACTTGCGCACTTGCGCAGTTGCGCAAGCGCGCGCGCCACGTGTCGGAACGCGGGCGACTTGCGCACTTGCGCAGTTGCGCAAGCGCGCGCGCCACGTGTCGGCACGCGGGCGACTTGCGCACACAACAGGCTTTTAGCCTAAAAAAAGATTTCTCTGAAGAGAAATCAAAGAGGAGTTAGACTCCTGAGTGTTGTTTTTTTTTTTGTTGGGTTAATGGAAGGGTTCTTCTTCTTCCTCCTGTTGCTTGCTGGATCTTGAAGATCAAGAGATGTAAAATCTCAAAATCTCTCCTTTTTAAGATCTGATGGCAGATCCAAGTTCCCCTTTGTGGGTTTTGTGGTGGAAAACTATTTAGTTTTGAAAAAGAAAGAGTAAAACTCTTGATTTAATTCAAGAGAAAGAAGAAGGTTTTGGAACCTTGAAGAAGGAAGAAAGAGCTCAGCTCTAATTTTTGTGGAGAGAATAAAAGGTATATTTTTATTCATCATCATTTTGCCTTTTATAGGCTTACATATTTGCATATAGCCCCTTGGGCTTTACAAAATGGCATTTTGCCTATTCCATGGCTCATGTGCCATTACATTTTTGCACATAAGCCATGGGCTTACAAAATATTGGCTTTATGCCCATTTTACATACATTCATGTATAAAAAATTACATAAAAATTATTTATTACATGATTTTTTTTGTTGGCATGGCGGAAGGCCAGACGCTTCGTGTTCGGGCTCGACCTGGGCATTGGCCCACTTGCTTGGGCTTGGGCCCACCTGGCTTGGGGTTGACCTTGACTTTGACTCGGTCAACAGGGGTGTAAATTTTTACCCCAACAAATGGCATACTGAAGTAAGTGCAGAAAAAACTAGTAGCCAGGCTGAGCTGCAAACTGGTCCAAGTCCTCCTGGTTCGGCTCTACGTCTTTAGAGTCCGGTCCTCCTGGCGAACATTCCAAGAAAAAAAATAGGGAGGAATGTCGTCAACGAACTAGCACTCGATAAGTCCCAAAAGAAATAAGAGAAAATGACTGAATGGTATATGAGGTGAATAGAAACCAAGTAAAAGTAAACAGATTGGGTTGTATTTGAGAGTATCTAAACATGTTCACTTACAGGTATAAAATAGCTATTCTAATGTATTTGTTTGTAGTTTGATAAAGAAACTATTCATGTATACGAGAGGAATCCATCTTATCCCATGGACTATGGTAACATGTAGTACAAGGCCCCGTTATAACCCACAGGACAACGACACATGAATTCATGTAGGTATCTTTTAAAGTGACCTCTCGTGCCATGTTATACGTTCTGTAGCAATATACCCCTTTATCCCCACGTATTGTATTATATAGATTAAGATTACAGGTCTTGTCTGAATCCATGGATATAAAAAAATGTATAGGTTCATGTTCAAGATGTAAGCACGTGTTCAGTTATTCATGTCAAGTTATAACCATGGTTCGGTCAAGTCGAGTCAAGTATTCAAGTTTGAGTTTGATATTTGAATTTGAATATTCAGATTCATGATCAAGTATTCAAGTTCGTGTTTGATTTTGGATTCTGGTTTGAGTTTGGACTCATATTGAGTCAGAAACTTGTGAACGGATTTAACTCTTGAATTTCTTAGGTTCGGGAGTAATCGGCAACTGCTACGCATGGACGGCAGGATTTGTATATTTTTCTAAGACAATTGCCATTGATAACTCCGTTAAGTTGTCTAACCTGAATAGGCAAGCACTCACTTTCTCCGGCTCCCTGGGGCTCAAGAGAAATGATACCACCTAAGCCTATATTAATTCTATAGTTCTTAAAGTATTGTTTGCATATCTCGAGGGGGTTTTATGAAAAATACATTAATATAGTTTAAAATTAAACCTCGAGGATGATTTATAATATTTAGAGTTTTCATGGATATGTATTTTAATTTTAGTGGTATTTTAGTGATGAAACTTAGCCTTTTTAAAAGTTTGTGGTATTTTATTGAAAACTGGCCCTTTTGGAAACTTGATGGTATTTTATTAAAAAAATTAATCTTTAAAAAAAATATTTTTATAGTTTATTTTTATTGAAAATACAGATTATAGACTTATATAATTTTTCCAAAATTTACTTTTGTTTAGAAAAATCGTATTTCTTAAAAACCATATTTTTTATTTTCTTTCAAGACCGAATATTCCATAAGAAGTTTTGCGCCTCGCCCTACTATCCCAAAGATGTGCGATAATCCACACCTTCCATTAGCGGGTCCCCTACAAGGGTTGTAGAGGTGTATTTGCCAAAGATTACAAAATACCGATTAAAAAAACCCGTTTTGAAAAATTGTGGTATTTTAATGAAAATCTTATTCTTTAAACTAGTCATATATCTAGAATGTCGTGCTATGAAACCATAGTGTGCATGTGGGATAGGTTGTTATCCCGTAAAGTTTTCCTAAAGGTATTGTTTTAACAATTATCGAAAAGAGAGTGCTACTAAAGTTCATGATATTTTAATGAAAGTTCATTTTATGATAGTTTCACATGGAAGTTTTGGTTAAACTCAAGTTGAAAGATTGTAATTAAAGTTATAAGTAGGGTGGTAAAGTTATGTCACGCCCAGCTTCCCAGTGTACGGGTAAAGAGACGCGACGAGGCCCGCTACGTATTTACTCAGAAGTAAACACGCTAAGCATAACTAAGCAATATAAAGTAAATATACACAAGAAGACATGAAATGTAAATGAACAGCAACTTTTATTTATTAAACATTTCTTTACAATACAACTGAAAATTGAATACAATGATGAAAGTGCTCCCCTCCGAAGGACGGCGCACAGGACCGCGATGTCCTGACGCTGAGATTCGGGGCAGATGCTATTTGGTTTTATCCGTCCACCTCTCCGAAGATACCAAGTTGATTTATGGCACCGTGTATCGGAGGTTTAGACGGATGTGGCCGATGTAGCAGACTTCGTCAGATTCCCCCTCGCTTGAGGGGTTTTTGATTGTGGGGACGCTCTTCCCTGCAGGCGCAAGCCCCTGCAGTTAATTACGTTACCGCATCGCGGTAACAACTTTCTCCTTCTTCAGAATTTCACTTCGTGTCGTGTATGTTTGTTTTGTTTATGGTTGCCCGTGGATTGTATACGGAGACTGAGTAATGCCGTCGCCCGTAGGACGTGGATTAGTCCAAATCCGTATTTACTTAGATTTGGGTTTGGTGTTTTAGTTTAAGGATGCATTAGTCGCGTTGCGGCTAAGATCAACTTAAACGTTCGTTAAGGATACGATAGTCCTGTTTAAGACTAAGATCAACTTAACGTGATAATCCATTTAATATCTTGCCATCGGGACTCGTCACCTCTCTAACGTCGTTGAAAGATTACAACGGCAGATGTCAGAGGAGTTCAGAGATGTACCCTCGAGCCAGAGTTGGTTTGGAGTTTTATAGTCCATTTGAATGTTTAAGGATACGTTAGCCGTGTTTGGGGGCTAAGATCAACTTAAACGGGATCGTTTAGATCCGGCAAAAGAGCATTTGGAGGCTCTATTGCTCCAGTTTAAGGACGTGGTGGTCCAAATTCCAGTTTAAGGACGTGGTGGTCCATTATTAGTTTAAGGACTTTTCGGTCCATCGCCAGTTTAAGGACGTAGTGGTCCATATTCCAGTTTAGGGACGTGGTGGTCTGTGTTCCAGTTTAGGGACGTGGTGGTCCGACATTAGTTTAAGGACGTTTCGGTCCAACATTAGTTTAAGGACGTTTCGGTCCACGAGTTTAAGGACCCCGCAGTCCGTATTCATGTGCAGTTGTTGGGACCCGTCGCCTCTCTGACATCGTTGAAGGATTACAACGAAAGGTGTCGGAGGAGCTCGGAGATGTACCCTCGAACCGGATATAAATTGATTTAAGGGAGCAATATCGCTCAGTCAATTTAATTTGAGGACTTACGGCCATGATTGGGCTAAGTCCAAAGTATTCAACGCCTTTTATTTGTTTTTGGTCTGTTAGACATGTGTTAAGGCTTGGCCCATTTTTAAATAATGCATTGCATTATTTTCTTTTTTTTTGTTTGGGCTCTGCCCATAAAATATGCAGAGCATCAATTTATTTTGGACTCTGCAAGGCATCTGCATAGCATTTTTATTATTTTGTTTGGGCTTTGCCCATTTATAAATGATGGAGAGCATCAATTTAATTAGGCCTGTTTGGTCTTTTAATTGGGCCTGGCCCTTCAGGAAAAGAAATGCATTGCATTTGTCAGGCGCTTTGCGCCAATCACTGAGCGCAAGCGCTTGTGGTGAGGACACGTGTCATGCTCTGGTGAGCGCAAGCGCAACGGCGCAGTGCGCTGCGCTAGTGCGCTGCGTTGTTGCGCTGCTGACACGTGGCGCGCTCTGGTGAGTTGCGCCAATTCCAGAGAGCAAAGCTCTATTTCAAGAGCGCGTAGCGCAAGTTGTTCTGTAGCTGACACGTGGCGCTCTCTCAAGAGCGCAACAGCGCAGTTTGGAAGTGCAAAGCACTAAGAATCTTTTAGATTCAAGAACAGAAGTGCAGAGCACTATTTGATTTCTTGATCTAATTTAGATCAAAGAAAAATAAGTTTTTCTTTTTGTTTCAAGAACCAGAGGTTCATAAAAGTGCAAAGCACCGCTTATTATGTGAAGAACATTGATCTGGTTTTTAGATCAATGATTTATTAAAAAAGATTTCTTCTCTCTCGTGAAGGTTTTTACCTTTTTCTTTTAATTTTTCTCAGAGTTCTCTCTCTGTTTGAAGCTCTTGACTTTTTTCAAAAAAATGTTGATGCCTTTGAATTGAGGTCTGGGGTCTCTTTTATAGTGCACATAACTTAGTTAATTTTGTTGAAGAGATCTTTCTCTGAGTGATTTGGGGAATTTTCCCCACCGTTGGATCTTTGATCCAAGGGCTTCTGTTTTACAGAAGAAAATCTTCTTGTTTTAACAAGAACAGAAAGATTTCTTTAAAATCTTAATTCTGTTTGGCGTAAATGCCCCAGCGCGTGACACGTGGCGCGCAGCGCAACTGCGCTAGCGCATCTGCGCCGACACGTGTCGCACAGCGCAAAGCGCAGCGCAACTGCGCTAGCGCATCTGCGCTGAAACGTGTCGCGCAGCGCAGTGCCTGCGCAACTGCGCTAGCGCATCTGCACTGACACGTGTCGCGCAGCGCAGTGCCTGCGCAACTGAAGCGTTGCTTCCTTTAATTTTGCTTAAAATAGAGCTTTGCTCTGATTGGGCGCGCCTTCTTGGGCGCTGCGCTGACGTATCAGCGCCTGACATGTGGCGCGTTGCGCCCGAGATTTGAAGCGTTGCTTCAAAATTTTGAATTTTGAATTTCAACAGAGCTTTGCTCTGATTGGGCGAAACAAATGCCCCCCCACCGTTGCGCTCACGTGGCACACTCGTGAGTGCAGCGGTGGAAAACTCCTGATCGTTGGATCAAGGGGTGAGCTGAAGGGGCGCAAGCGCTTATAAATAGGACCCTTGGTCTTTAGTAAATGTTTTAGCATTTTCAAGAATCTTGATTTTCAGAGCCTTGCTCTTGCTTTTGAGAACTTTAGAGCCCTGCTCTCGTTTCTTTTCAAGAACTTCAGAGTTCAGATTTTAGATCATCTCAGGTAAAATTTAACTTAACTTAAATTAAATTAAATTAACGTTAATCAACAGAGCCTTGCTCTTATAGATCTTTGATCTAAAGAAAACTCGTTTGGGGTTTCACCAACAGAGCCTTGCTCTCAAGAGTTCATAGATCTACAGAGATCTTGTTTCATGGATTTTAACCCATGAACAAAGCTCTGCTCTTGGATCAAATGTATATCTTTTTGATCTGAAAATGAAGAACTCCTAAGAGTTTTCATGGATCTTTGAGATCCCAAAATTTTTAATCTTTAGGAGTTTAAAGAAAAAAATTCTTTTAATAGATTTTCTCATCATTATCACAGAGCTAGGCTCTTTTAAGGAATTTTATTCCCCTGATACCAGAGTTTGACAAGTGTCACTCTGTGACAGAGCTTTGCTCTGAAAGAGGAGATTTTCTCCTTGTCTCTAGGGATTTCCCATCAATGAGGATATTCTTTTGGGGATCTTTTCATTAATTGACAGTCTCATCCAATGGTGGGGCCGTCTTATTAAATGATGTACTGTCGTCCAGATTTCGTGGGCCCCCTCTTTGGTCCCCCTATCCACTGCATTGCGGTATGGTATAAAAATTTTAAAATGTTGAGCGTTGGAATTATAATACTGACGACTAATTTTTGTCTCTTTGCAGGAAACATGTCTGCCAATTTGTCTTTTCCGTTTGTTTGCTCGGAGGGAGGGTCTCCCCAGGCACCGGTGGACCGTGTGGTGTTCACTCTCATCAAGGATCATGACCCCGAGCACAAGAATCTTCACTTGTGGGGTAGGTGGTACAATGAGATCATCCAGGGTCGCCGAAGTTTCGGTTTCGCCACGCCGTCTGAGCCAACATCTTCACTCCCCTACGCAGATGAACCCCCGGTGAAGTATGCCGTGGAGGTCAAAAATTGGAATTCGGATGAACTCCTCCAGCCTGCGATTGGTGCTATCCCCGTGCAGCCGCCGCCAGCAATAGATATTTTAGGGAGGAGAATTTGTCAGGGTGAAGCACGCCCTTGGGGACAGGCTTATAACATTGGATTGATCCCATGACCGCCTGCCGGATATTTGCAATGGGCCCGGCACATCCTATCAGCGAAGAGGACTCATCTGATGAGGATTGGCTTGTACTCGGCCATTTACGTCTCGCTCTTTGAGTATCCTTCTCCTCCAACGTGGTGGGTTAAGGCTTTTATCGAGCAATGGAATATCCCTACCCACACCTTCCTGATGACGGACCGGGAAGTCTCTATCTCCTTGGAGGAGTTTGCTGAAATCTCGGGTCTGCCGATGAGGGGAGAGCCTTACGAGGAGCTGCTTCCTCCCGATGAGTACGTTTTTGCCACCAAGCCGCTGGTGTTTGACCTAACGCCGGAGAATGCTATTCAGCACCAGTACCCGGGCTTGGTTAAGGTACTGGAGATCTATGAAGGACTCTATCTGGAATCGGGCATCCGGGGTGTCAGTTTCATAGATTTTATTGCCCGCTTCATTCGACCGGAGTTCTTATCGGAGCGGAGCGAGAAGTTCGCCCAGCTCGACGACCCTTTTGGATTCGGTTTGGATCACCGACCCACATCGGAGGATGACCACAAAGACTTTTACCTCCCTGGTGCTGTCGTCGTCTCTTTTTCAGAAATCGCTGTCCCCGACATGGATGAAAAGACCTTCTTTGTAGGGTTCTTGGGCTTGTGGTTGTGCAGTTTTGCTCTTCCTATGCATCCACGCTATATGCGGCCGACTGTTTTCTACCCAGGGCATCGGATGGTGGCTGGTTTGCAGTTGTCAGTAGGAATCGCCGGGCTGGCTTATCTTTATAATGGACTTAGCGTAGCGGCGGACGCTAGTGAGCCTGGGGTGCAACCCGCCAACTTCCCGATGCACTACTTTACTTCTTGGATGGAAATGCACGTGCACGGGGTGTTTGGCGCCCATAGGATTCCTCCCTTTTTTGAGAAATGCAGGCTCCCAAGGGTCATACGGTTGGTCGGGGCTTCGATCGTAGTTGCACCTCCGCGGGAGGTTAGGGGGCTGCTCCTTCGACCACACCTGGTCGGGGCGAAGGTTTCCTTCTTGGATAAGGTCATAACAATAGGCTCAGAGACCACCAAGTCGGTAGTGTCGCTACGCGATGATTTTAAAGACGGGGCTTCCATACTGAAGTCTCGGGAAATCCTCCATCTCTACTCCATTCGGCCGGGCTACCTGGTGTTCAGGCAGAATGAGACAGCACTCTTCATGAGGTATAACCCTCACCAGTTTGTTCAGCAATCGAGCTACAACCAAGGGATCCCGATGAAAGCCTTCTTGGAAAAGCCCGTGGTTTGCCGAGAGGGGATAAAGAATGCAATGCACCACTTTATGCGGCTTAACACGGGTTCTTATTTCTTCATCAGCGAGCCGAGCTGCATCCCCAAAGTCCTCAACGCGTACGTGGCTTGGTATGCGCATGCTATGGGTCCAGTTATCCAAATGGAAAAACGCATGCTGGTTGACCGCAAGGGTGCGCCTCCCGGCGGCGATCGCAAGGCTCCCTTGAAGCCGAGGATCCCGGTTATTTCTCCATTGAAAGGTGCTGGAGTCGGACCTCCGCGCGTGTTGAGCCCTCCGTGCGGATTGCTGCTTCGCGAT
This sequence comes from Agapanthus africanus, assembly GCA_030015575.1. Taxonomy (NCBI): domain Eukaryota; kingdom Viridiplantae; phylum Streptophyta; class Magnoliopsida; order Asparagales; family Amaryllidaceae; genus Agapanthus; species Agapanthus africanus. The sequence continues at coordinate 643,044,726 of CM057340.1, forward strand.
ATTGCGGATGCGCCACCAGCCTCCCGTGCTCCAGTGGAGGCGGTAAATGTGGTATCGCCAGAGTCTGGCGCAGGCGAGGATATCGGGACCCGCCGCCCCAAGGCGTCCGCCAAGCGTAAATCAGTCCCGGGTGCATCCAGAGCTGGCGGGCAAAAGAAGAAGAAGTTGCTCCTTTCCCTTGACGCGATTCTTGGCTTAGAGCCTAAGGCCCCTCTTACCGAAGGAATAAGTGAATATGGCAGCAATAAGGGCTTCGCGGTAGACCCCGCAGACACCGACCTGGCGGCCGCTATTGCGGCTTCTGAGCGATCAGCGAGGCTTGAAGCGTGGTTGAGTAAACTCGCTGAGTCAGGTAATTATTAGCTGCTCTCCTCATCATTTCATCGCATTTTTCATCATTATTCTTGACTAATACTTTTCCCCATTTTCAACAGGTGTCTCTACCGAAGAAGCTATTGCTGCCTCTTTGAAAACCTTCCAAAAGGAGGAGGAGAAACGCGCTTTAGCGAGCGCCGGTATGTCCCACCCCCCCTTTTTTTTAAAACAAATTTCGTCATTCTTTTCGATGATCAACCTGACTTTCTTTCCTTGTTTCTTTCTAGGGGTTATACCAGTCGACGAAGAGATCCTTCCGGAACTCGTCACTGGAGTTCCGGTCTCGTTGGGGCTGCTGCAAGAGCCTCGACTTGACAAGTCGACGAGGGATGCCTTGAAGAGCTTGGAGGCATCCCTGTATACAGACGAGGACGCCTCAATGAGAGAGGCTCTGGTGAGGTCCGTCTCAACGGCCCAGGAGGAGAAAAAGCGGCTGAGGCGCGAGGCGAAGGCGCGCCGGACTGCTTTGGCTATGGGAGCAGGCCCAAGCATCGTCCCTCGGGCAGATACTCCTTCCGAAGAGGCCCCTGTCGCCCTATCCACTGCTCGCAGACAAGTGGCGCGCGCCGTTCGAAGCGCAAATGATAAGTCCACTTCATGTAACATTTCTTTCAGAATTTTTATTGTGAGAGTTATAATGCCGATGGTTCTTATATATATTATTTTGCAGGGCCAAGTCCGACCGAGGGTGAGGCGGAGACCGTTGAACTCCGGGGAACAGAGGAGGCGGTGCCTGCCGAACCCGAGCCGATAGTGGGCAACATCGTTGAGACCTTGGAGCCTGATGCGGAGGTTGAGGGGCCTATAGCCGAGAATGTCATTGATGCCCAGCCTGAAGTGGCGGCAAATGAAATGATCATTATAACTGAGCCCAGGGTGGTGACGGACGAGGCACTTGAGGCTGGCGACCTCGTGGTGACGGTGGACGAGACGACCGTGACTACTGAACCTGAGGGAGTAATGGGTGAGGTGGCCATGATTCCCGAGGATGAGCCAACCGCTCCTTCTATGGAGTCTGGCAATGCTCCAGTCATAGTCCTCCCTGTCTATGGTCCTCCGCCGTCTCCTGGTCTCGCGAGCACGACAACGGTTCCCATTGAGTCGGGTGATGAGGCCACGGGCGGTGGCCTCATGTCAACAGAGGAAAGAATCGCCTCCATTTCAGCTGGCAGCTCATCAGGTAAATCCGAAGTTGCTATCTTCTTTATCTTACCATCCTTTCTGACAAGTTCACATTTGTTCGTAACACAGGTGCAACCAGTGCTGATTCCCCGTTGCTCACGGGAACGCCCTCGACTACTGCTTTAACGGTGGTCACCTCTCATCCTTCTCTCATACCGTCAAAGATGTTGGAAGGTATGGGTGCGCAACTTATTAATCTCACTTTTCAGACATATAATTTGTGTACTAAAGTCATATTGTTGTGTCTTTTCAGGAGTGCTCTTTGATCATGTATATCAGATGTTGCTCCCACACTTCTCCTTCCCATCTGAACTCGCTTCTTCCTCTGGTGGCGTTGGTGAGTATGATTTCCATTGACATCTTTCTTTCCCTTTTTTTTTATTGATGGAATTACCTCTAACCCCTTTTTCTCATCTCAACTGCAGTGTTACAGATTGAAGGAGGGGATAAAAGATCAGCTGCGCCACCGGCCCTTCCGACTTTGCCACCTGTCTCAACTGGTACAGCGACCATCACATTGATAACTTCCCTCTCTTTATTTTCTGTACTGTTATCTGATCGCATCCTGTTTCTTTTCAGCTGTCGTTCCGGCCTCGGCGCCCTTCGAGCCTCGTATTACAATGCCGGCGGGTCCTTATCTGAGAAGTCCGTCTTCAAAAGGCACCGCGAATAATCTGCGCTTGTTGAGTGACTACGTCGAGGAACTCGACGTTGAAACTCCTACATCTGCCGCAGACTTCACTACGGTGGTTAACCCGATGCTGGCAATACTCGTGAACTTTCATGATGAGGGCATCATCGCATCTTGGGTTAACCATTGCAGGGAGATCGAGGCCCGCCTGTATCAGTTGGAATCGCTGCGTCCCACTCCCGAGACCTTGGCTGCCAGCAATCAAAGAACAGCATGGATTGAGCAGAGTGCTTCTTACTTCCACCACCTCGAACAAGAAGTCATTTCAAGGCGTAAGGAGCGCGGTGAGACTTCAAGCAAGTCTGCCCAACTGCACGCTCGGGTGGAGGCCAATGCCGCACGGCTGAAGGTTGTCTTTGAGGGCCTTCTGCAATGTCTCTCCGAAGGGTTATCATTGAGGCAACAACTTGACATTGTCGAGCGAGATGCACCCAACCAGGAAGCAGCCCAAAAGGCGGCGGAGGAGCAACTTTCATCCTTTTTACAGCAGCGGACCCAGGTGGAAGCGGAGGTGGCCGCGGCAGCCGCTCAGGAAGATGCGCTGAAGGAAGTGCGAGAGCAACTTGTGGATTTACTAAAGACACTTCCTCCTCAGTAGCTATCCTTCTTTGTATCGTTTGTGCTTGTAGATAAAAGAATGTGTATATATATTATTTTTTATTCTTTAACACAATGTATTCTGTACCCAATCAAGTTTATGAATAAAAGATACACATTTTCTGTAATGTCTTGTGTCATTTCTCCGCCTTTTCTTTCTTTTATTATCAGCACGCCACCTTAGTAAACATGATCAACAGATAATAGAGCACGCATCTTGACTTTCTTAAGAAATAGTGATGGCTTAGGCCGCAGGTTCAGATTTGCCGTCTAAGACTTTTCAACTCTATGAGCCGTGAGGGTCTCATAGAGACTTTTCTCCCTACGGATCGAGAGGATCTCGTAGGTGGGTTTTTCTCCTTAGGAATCGTGAGGATTCCTAAGTGTGTTTTTCTATTATAAGTCATAAGGATCCTATAAGAGAATTTTTCCCTCTTACGAGTCGAGAGGGCTCATAAGCGGTTGTTTCCCTCCTTGTCGAGATTTAACTTTGGAGAGTGAGACCCGTGAATAGTATGCAAGAGACCTTTTCGGATCGACTTGCAGAGTCTCATTGTTCAGGAAGCAAGTTTTTTAGTCCCTGTTGCCTAAAGCTTTATCTCACGAGTCGAGCCGCCTCAACAATTTCTTCACAAGTCGAGACGAATCGATCGTTTCTCGCAAGAACATCTTAACGTCGCATTTAACCTCTGCTCTTTACGACAGAAGACCGTTAAGGTCGGTGGTACTTAGGGTTTTGGCCATCGTACCGTCGCATAAGCTGATATAGTCCTCGATAGGAAATCGTGCTGTTCGAGTAGCCCTGCGACTGCCATGTCTCTGATCCCTTCGGGGGCTGGACAAGACGTCTTCAAGCAATCTTCCTAGGCAGTTTGACCGTCGGAAGAACAAGCATTAGGAATTTGCCATGCCGCTTTTTACTTGAGGTTAGGCTCATTTTTGGCGAGCCCCGATGAGTCATAACCACTCCGCGCTGGTGTGGGATGATCTCCGATAGTCTTTCAGGTTTTATGTGAGTTGCCGTCAAGATCCTGAAGCTAGGAATTTGGCCTTCACTTCGTTTTGCTGGCATCGCGTCTGCTGTATCGAGACGAATGTCGCGGTTGTTTTTAGTTTGCTGATGAACCGTCAAGGTTTGGAACTAGGGATTTTTCCATGGCTCCGTTTGTTTGATTGTCGCGTCCGAATCCTGCTGGGGGAAGAACGCTGGGGTGACAACTCGTCTGCTGTATCGAAACGAACGTCGAGGTGGAGCTGGAATTTCGCCGTGGCTCCATTTGTTTGATTGTCGCATCCGAATCCCACTGGAGGAAGAACTCTAGGGTGACAACTCGTCTGCTGTATCGAAACGAACGTCGGGGTGGAGCTGAGATTTTGCCGTGGCTCCATTTGTTTGATGATGTTGCGCCTGCTGTGTCGAGACGAACGTCGAGGTGGTGACCATTCCACACTGGTGTAGGATGATCTCCAGTTGTCTTTCTGACTTTATATAGGTTGCCATCAAGACCTTGAAGCTAGGAATTTAGCCTTTGCTTCGTTTGCTTTGTCATGTTCGAAACTTGTTGGAGGAAGAACGTTATTGTTGACATCGCGTCTACTGTATCGAGACGAATGTCACGGTTGTCTCTAGGTTGTTGTTGAACCGTCGAGATTTGGCTTCGCTTTTTGGCAGAGCCTGTCGGGAAGGTATGGTTCCCTCTTTGTTTGTGCCCCTGAATTGTATATAGGGATTGCTGTGCTATCATCTGTAGGGCATGAATTTCGTTACATATATTTTTTTTATTTTAGTTCTTTCCGCGATGCTCTATCATTTCAGCTTTTATATCGTGAAAGTCGCGATTGCCCAATCATTTCGGTTATTTTTTGCGGTGTCCAATCATTTCGGCTGTTTACTTTATTTTTACTCGCTGCTTTTTATTGCGAGTTGCCCAATCATTTCGGCTATTTATTTTATTTTTACTCGCTGCTTTTTATTGCGAGTTGCCCAATCATTTCGGCTATTTATTTTATTTTTACTCGCTGCTTTTTATTGCAAGTTGCCCTTATCATTTCGGCTATTTCGTATGCATGTGCGGCCTACTGGCTTTCCGCCGTAAACCTGAAATTAGACACCGATTTCGGCATCAGCACCGCTACAACTGGGATATTGCCAGGAGCGAATCATCATCTGCTTTTGTCGATGTTAAACAAAGGTGGCTTAGCGACCAGGTTAGTGTCCTGTCGTCTAAGGCTTTTAACTTCATGAGCCGTAAGGGTCTCACAAAGGTATTTCTCCCTACAAGTCGTGAGGATCTTGTAGGTGTATTTTCTCCTTAGGAATCGTGAGGATTCCTAAGTGTATGTACCTCTGTAAGTCGTAAGGATCCTACAAGAGGGTTTTCTCCTTGTAAGTCGAGAGGACTTATAAGGGTTGTTCATCATGCGAACATATCTCCAGTCTCGGATGAGACTTGATTAGGGAAATGTTTATTCGCGTCCGTGGATTGTATACAAGGGCCAGTATTGGACCACTTGTAGGGCAATATTAGAAGTTGTGGGGATTGCTTAAGCACAGGTTGAGGTCTTTGTAACTTAAGACTATCAAATCCTATGAGCCGTGAGGGTCCCATAAGAGAGTTCTCCTCACGAGTCGTGAGGATCTCGCGGGTGTATTTTCTTCCTAGGAATCGTGAGGATCCCTAAGTGTGTTGCTCCCTTGTGAGTCGTAAGGATCTCACGCGGGTTGTTTCTCCTTACAAGGTCGAGAGGACCCTATAAGTGTCTTTTAACGAGGTTGCGCCCTTTCGGGTTTTCATGAACACTCGCCGGCAGTCCTGCTGTTTTTACTCACGGAGCCCTTTCGGGTTTTCATCCGTGCCCATTTTGCTTATGGACATACCTTTTTTTTATTCTTTTTATTTTCTTCTCTTTTTTTTTACGAGGCCGCGCCCTTTCGGGTTTTCACGAACACTCGCCGGCAGCCCTGCTGTTTTTACTCACGGAGCCCTTTCGGGTTTTCATCCGTGCCCTTTTTTGCTTATGGACATACCGTTTTTTTTTCTTCTTATTTTTATATATATTTTTTTTGTTTTTTTATTTCATCAGCCTAGAAGATGCTGCGGTAGTAGTTTAAAGACGTTTCGGTCCTTTGCAAGTTTTAGGACATTGCGGTCCATCATTGCCGTATTTGAGCCGAAGCTCTAGTTTGCTGACTTTTTAGACTATGGGGCTTTCTCCATGACTGACCATGTTGCCCCCGGTGTATCCAACTTTCTCAGAGCATGCGGTTGTGGCGGGTTCACCTTCCAATTTTCGAACAACGCGAACTTACCTTGTTGGTATTGGTCTTCAACCCAGTTCTTAAAGACGTAGCAATACTCGATCAGATGACCTACTGTTTGATGGTAAGGGCAATAATTAGGATTATTAACTGTAGGGTTCCTAGGCACGCTAATGAGGTCTCACAAGGCATCAACCATGCCAATTTCAAAATTTACGGTGCCGAGAAACCCTAAACTAGATCGTTAACTAGAATTTTAGGCGACAAAAAGCAACTAGTTAACAAATTAACTACAAGAACGGAAATACAACCTTTGTAGATCCGGTCCTCCACCTCCATAGCTCCGCAATGAAGTCTCCTCGCTGTACAAATGGAATCCCGGGCTCTAGCGTCGGCTTCATCGGAGAAATGGGCGGGCAAGGTCGTCGGCTTCGTGCCGAAGATGATCTACGTCGAGGCATCACAAGATCAAGCTCCCACTTGACCAAGTCATGAAACTTGTGAAGAAAACACACTCTACTACTTGGCAAGAGGTAGAGGATGAATAAATAGGAAGTAGGTTCACTTTAGAATTGGATTTCTCACTCTTTTTTCACAAGTTGCCATTGATGGAGGCAAGCTTGCTTCAATGTTGAAGATGAAGAAGAAGGAGAAAGAATATCATAAGTATTATTGAAAAAGGATAAAAATATGAATACTTATCATATCCTAAACCTAGTTGAGTGTAGAGAATAGACCATGGTTTGTTTAAATGGTTAGGGTTAAGCATGAAGACAAAATGGTTAGAAAGTCAAACCTTCATGAAGATTCAACTACAAACAAAGAAAGCCACCATTTTCTCTTTATTCTTTCCAAAATAAATAAATAAATAAATAAGAAAGAAAGAAAAGCAAAACCCTGATCATTAACTTAACCATGGTTTAATCTTTACACTTAACCAAGTTAACATGTATCATCAAACATGATACTATCAAGTGCACAAAAGTATATCACATATACAACTTGTGCAAAGCAAGCGAGAAAATCCATTTTAAGTGAACCTATATTAGTTAATGTAAAGTGATATATCAAATATATAATTATACATTAAATCATTAAATCAACACTTGATTTAACGACCCGGTCATATCGCATATAACCGACTAATATCAATAGTAACAACTTATCGAATCAACACTTGATCCGATAGCCCGGCTATAACGCATATAACCGATCAATGTTACAAATCGCGAGAATCGAATACAGTATCACATACTGGTATTATTCTCGGTCCCGCACATATCTCATATGCGCTCCTATTTCGTTTCGCTTGAGCCAGGAAACCTCTGTGTAGGACTCTAAAGACTCGTCAATACGCCGGTAGCAGATGATGATCATATCAAGCACCCACAAGCCGCAAGCGGTCTGCTAAACGTAACGGCCACCCGGGTATTGAGCGATCAGAAGATCGACGAGCAAGCCCGCTCACACTCCAGTGAATCCAACTAGTAACACTTACCGTACAGTCCGGTCTGATCGTCTGATATGTCGCATATCTAGCCTAGGGGTGGTAAACGTCAGACCCCAATAGCTCGATAAGTCGTGTCGATATGAGGTCTATAACAATTCGAGAAACTACTGGCAACACTTACCAGTAAATCTCAGCAACCCTGGCCAGGGATTTCCTGTTATAGCCAATCGAACACAGCGCAACATCAACTCCCTATACCGGGAGAGACGAATCCCCTCCTATCGCTCATTGCCTCCATGTGACTCGGGACTGTACCCAAAAACCACCATTTTGCACGCCCTCATGGACGTGGTAAGGTGGAAATCAAAGCACAGTGGGAACCACACAAGACTCTATGACGATCTCGGGTCAACAGACTACTCTGTACCAGTGTCACCTGAGAACTGCCATCTGACGTAAGGTATAATACCATCTGGGAGTTCTCGGCGAGTCCGTCCAGTGTACCCAGTCTCTACTGAGCACCCGTATATCTCCTCTGATGTCAAACACCAATGGATATGGGATCATCCATCGCCCATCTGTATGGGTCGAGAAGGTATACGCTAGTCTACTCTGGTATATCGATGCCCCATCTCGATACACCCACGACTAGAGACCTTGAAGGATGTACTTATGGACTACCATGTCCCCACTAGTATGATCCACATCATAGTCTAGGTAGTCAAGTACACATCCTAAGGGCTTTACCAACATGTAACAGAGAGACAATCAGTATACACGTTAAGGTAAAGAGTAACCAGATAGCATACTATCATGTCGAGCAAGAAAGTCCTCTCTATATATGTCCAAGCATCCACTACAATATACATCCAATGTATAGTAATGGCCTCTAGGGCATACATATAACTAACAATCTTCCACTTGCACTAGGGCCATCTGATAGCAGTGGTTGTAGTATCTCATACTCAACCATCCTATAAAAGTCTCTCTCTGGGAATAGGCTTTCGTGAGTGGATCCGCCGTGTCGTCCTCTGAGTCTACTCTCCTAACCTCGATCCCTTAGAGATCAACCATCTCCATGATCAGGTGATACTGCCTTAGAATATGTCTGGATCACTGATGGGACCTGCGTTCCTTGGCATAAGCCACAACTCCATTGTCTCACAATGGCAGGAATGTAGTTCATCTCATGAACTAATATACACCCAAACAGCCTCTTTGGTAGCATCTTAAGTAGCGATGTATCCTGCCTTTATCGTCTAGTATGTCACGGTATCTAGCTTGGAACTCTTCCAACACACCGTCCCTTTACTGAGGGTAAAGACAATGCCTGTGACTGACATTCAGTCATCTTTATCACCCTGGAACCTTTCCAGTGATTTTCCCCAGGATCAACTGATACCATCTCACTACAACTAGTGAGAATCCTAACAACCAATTAAATCTATCTTATAGATCCAAAACTCAGGATTTATGAGGTATCATTTTGATCCTACACGGAGAATCATTGTGATAAACGGAGATTGATCGAGCGTAGCATAGGAAACTCTTTCCCTATCAAGAGTATGTCATCCACGTACTCTACGAGGATCACCACCATACTCCCTACTACCTTTTTGTATATACAAGGTTCATCTACCATTTTGATGATGTCAAACTCTTTGACTACTTCATCAAAACAGATGTTCCAACTCCGCGATGCCTGCTTTATCCTATAAAGCATCTTGCACACGTTTCCGCTGCTCCCACTGTCTACGAGACCCTCTGGCTGTGTACTTATAGACGCACTCTTCTAAAACATCATTTAGAAAAGCAGTCATGACACCCAACCGCCAGATATCATAGTCATGGTATGTAGCCGTGGCAAGTAGTATCTGGATGGACTTAAGCATAGGTACTGGAAAAGGTTTCATCATTATCCACGCCTGGTCGATGACGAAAACCTTTAACAAGTCTAGCTTTGAAAGTCTCAACTTTTCCATTTACACCAAGTAATCTTCTCAAGATATACTTGCTCCTGATGGGGATTTAACCCTTCAGATATAGCAACCAAAGTCCATACTTTGTTGGTGTACATGGATTCCATCTCAGATCACTAAGCATCCAGCCATTCTTACAGAGTCTTACTTCTGATGGCCAGCTCGAAACTAGTTGGGTCATCATCTCATGATGTAATTCTCGCTCCCACTATTATAGAGAAACCGAAGTAACTCTCAGGTGGGTGAGGAACCCTACTAGATCGGCGGAGAGGCTGAGGTTCGTTGGAAACTATTGAATCCTTTGGTCCTGTCAAATCATCAGCTGCAGTTTGTATAGCTGGAACATTTCCAGTTCTACATAACAGTATTTGCCTCGAGCTTGTCCGGATTATGCTTTTAGACATAGCCCGGACAACCCCAAATCTTAACCAACTTAAGATATGGGCTCTTCCCTTTCCATATCACATATGAAGCGGTAGGCAGCTGATTTGATTGGAACCTTATTCAATAGATATGCAACTTCTCAAGTGCATAACTCCCAAAAGGAAATAGATAACTCAGTAATACTCATCATAGAGCACACCATATCATATAGGGTATGATTGCTCCGCCCCGATATACCATCGTGCTATGGTGTATTCGGAGGAGTAATGCCGAGAGAGAATCTCATTCTCCTTTAGAATAGTCCAGGAATTCCGTGCTCAAGTATTCTCTTCCTTGATCTCATCATAGGACATAATACTTATACCCGTATTTTGGTTCTCTACTTCTAACTTATATTCTGTGAATATCTCAAAAGGTTCGGACTTGTGTTCCAACAGGAACATATGTCTGAATCTTGAGAGATTATCAGAGAATATAATGAAGTATAAAGAACCAGTCTTGGTATGTGTAGACAGGGGACCTTACATACATCAACATGTATCAATCCCAAGAGTTCACTAACTCTTTCTCTGTTTCCAATAAACAGAGCTATGGTCATCTTATCTTTATGACATGACTGGCGAGTTTCACAAGATGTAAATTCAAACTGCTTTAAATATGCATCTAAATGTAACTTCAGCTAGTCGGGTCGCATTGATATGACCTAGTCTATAATACCTCAAGAAGGATCCGTTCATTTCTGAACTCTTCCTCTTGTGTATGTTCCGTATACTAAGAACTGTAGTTTGATTTAGAACGTCAATGCTTTTAGATAACGTGCATAAACCGATCAATTTTTGATACAGGAAATGTTCAAAATATTATCCATTAATACAAAATTTTATCATTTCTTTACTTCTAAAGAGACTGATATGATTTTGTATATCAGGTTCGATATCTAATAGCATTTGTTCAGAATCAATGTATTGGTAATACAGGGTGACAGTGACCAACAGACTTGGCTGCAACACTTGCCCCGTTTTCTGCCTCATGAAACTTATCACCCGTTCTCAGTTCTCTACCTATCTGTAGCCCTATATAACAGATTACATATCTGGGATCCTGATCTGGTATCACATACCCAGGACGTAGAGGATACAGAGAAACAGTTCTTTGTAATGAACACACCCGAAGATGATGCATCAGCATGCACTCTCTTCGTTTGGGCGGCACGGGAATTCTGGTAATCCCCAATTTCCTGCTCTGTCTTATAACAATTATAAGTTGGAGCGGGACCAACGTTCCCCAGCTCAGTATAACAAGTGGGTTCGGTCAATATTCCGTATTATTATCTTGATTAAGGCGTGATATGGTCGCTACCTGGAGAGAGAGAGAAGAAAACACTATGCGTGTGCTCTTGCAAGAATAGATTGGTTATTATTTTATCTAATCAGGATGGCTCCCACTGCTTTTATCAAATCTTCCTTCAAACCCTAAAAGGAAAAACTAGCCGGGATTAATTACACACTACAAGTTCGCCAATCTTTCAGCCAGGCCAGTGTCGGTACTTTGAGGGAGGTCCCCCGTGTTTTCGCACGAACCTAATTAATGTAAACCTCGTTTTCCCAGAGGCGTAACCTCGTTGACACCTTTCTAGACACCTACTTGATCGGCTAATTGTAATGTATAAAACTCTCCCAGGAGTAACTCTTACTCGCAGCGGGTATCGGGATCCAACTATCTCATAGAAGGTATGCAATCTCATTGCAAATTTCAACACTTGAAATTCCCGATAATTTTGCCCCTAGCGTGCTATGACCTTGACGCATGCCAAACAACCCATAGTCCGCTAGTCAAGTTCAACCCGTACATTTCTTGATTGAATTAAACCCACCCGCAATACCCTTGACGCATGCCAAACAACGCCGTACGAATACCCTAATCCAATCGCATCGTATGCTAGCAGATAAGCACTAGTTAGCTACCGTACACTACGCCTTGACGCATGCCAAACAACTGCAGCACGAATACTAACTAGTACTTATCTGAAATGACGGAGGGCTACGACAGGTTTTTCTGAAAACCTATTACGTAATGAACTTGATATCGTTGTAGAATCAAATGATTTTAAAATGGAGTGTTTTTGAGGCTTTTCTAGTTTTGCTAAAGGGGTCACTCCCGGTGAAGGGATCGTCGGCCCTTTCCTCGTCGAATGAGGTGCGGGATATATCATATATATCACTGTGCAAAGCAAAACTCTTAAAAGCAATCAAAAGACAAACCGAGGATTGTAGCATCTGCCAGTTATTGCTAAAGGAGTCAATTCCGGTGAAGGGATCTCGGTCCTTTCCTCATCGAATAAGGTGTAGGATATATCACATATACCGCTGTGCAAAGCAAGAACTGTAGCTACCTGTTTTATTTTGAAATTCGATTCTACAACATCTTAGGTTTCTTTTATTTCATTAATCTCATTAATGAAGTCCCATCATTTAAATTACCTAAACATCACAGATAAATACGATGTACACTTATGCCATCCGCATTCGTCTCGATGTCCCCTCGTGCACCGTTAGGTTAGGTGACTAACGGCAGAGCAGGGCAGGGCTAGCGCGAGTGTAAAACATAAGTAACGTCTATATAATATATCATATATACTATATACTGTATCTATCACAGAACATCACATGATCACATCACAGATATCGCAGCAGAAGAATCATATGAAATATTGGATATACTAGGACGTCCATGTTTTCAATACGAGCCAGTATAAAACACGGATTCCACGGTCGTGATGAATAGCCAAACCCACACCCCTAGACCCCTACGAGAGCGGCAAGCAACCCTACCAATTCTGGAGTTAGGAGACCCGGACTCGACTCCTCGAGTTGGTCTCCCACTGGACTCCAGAACCCGGTTACTTGTGCCCTCCTCCTTGGGTCTATCCTAGTGCGGTAAAGTAAATAATATACAAACGGTGACATCTTCCGCAACCTGGAAGTGCCTCAATAAAAGAATATTACATACAAGTTTTTACATGAATGAAAATGAAAAACACTCATCTCACATAAAAAAAACCCCGGCTATTCATACACGACGATCCAATATAACATATCCAGCAACACATAACATCACATGTCATCAACGTAAGTAAATATGCGCATCCCAATTGTCGTTGACATATAGCAACGAAACCGGCGATATCACATATTACACTTACGGTCACAGAAAAGAAAGTGCAAAACTACAACAGTTGGAATCCGCAACCACCTCAGACATCGCATGCCTGACCAAATGAATTCTTTAGACATCGCATGCCTAACAATTATAAACCCCGCATTTTAGTCTCAAAATCGAAAACTCTTTTCATTATCAAGTCGGGCAATTCAACAAGATTCCCGACATTTTGATCGAATGCTCGTCGCAAGCTTTAGTAGGCGGCCGCACCCCCGACGCCGTCGACGAAGTGCACCAAGGCGGAACACCGCTACCGCGAGCACCCAAACGGATGCTTTCGGCGACGGGGTTCTCCTACAGTCACTTGGTCAGGGCTATGAGGTGAGGCTGTCTATAAAGTTTACCCGGTGAGTATCCGCGTACGCTACGCGATTGCGACGGACTTTTGATCACATCAAAATTCCGTAGCAACCGATCAAGTGAGACTAAAGTGTTATGTTTATAACATTCATTCAGTTATCTCATAACCTTTTGTGAATTCCAATTATTGTATCACATTCCGGATAAATAGAAAACGCTAAACTTTTCGATCGAACAATCGAACACCCAAGTTTTCCCGAAACAGATCAACACATGAAATAAGTTTAAAAACATTCACTTCGTGCCTCAGTACCAACGGTCCAGCCGTAGAAGGGTCAAGCCAACGCCTCACATGTGGCACGCCATACTGCCCCAAACCCGAAGGTTCAAAAGGGCAGTTCAAGACGGTCACATAATCGAGTTAAGGTTTGTTGTCTTCTAGAGGGACCATCGCGTTACTTGTACTACTCAGAACGTCCTTAAACCACAGAAAAATCCAACACTAGGAAATTTTCCGGCAGGGGAAAAGGTGGGTATTTATATCCGGTCGAACTTTTTAACATATTCCAAAATTTCCGGAAAGCCACATAGACAAAACTTGATAATCCAATCGAATCCACGAATTCCCCAATACAACCCTGAAATTTCAACTCTTGAATAAATATTAAAAATTCCCAGGAAAACAAGCACTGAAAAGTAGGAGTTACTGTGCAAAATTCAATGCATGAAGAGACTAAATGAGCACGGAACCGCCGCAATAGGCGGCTAATGCCACGGTTCCGCCGCGCTTTAGATAGATCATTAGGTAATTTTTGCACCGTAATTCTTAGAATTTCCTGTTGATTTTTTTAAGAATTTTTAATTTGGAAAAAACCGCTTTTTCAGAAAAAGTCCAGAGAGGATTAAAAGTTAGGGTTTCGGGGTTCGATCGGGTTTCTAACATCGTCTACGCATCACCTAAGGCTCTAGCTAGGCTCTGATACCACTGTAGGTCAGGCAGCCACCCCATCCAATAGGGTCGCCGTGGCACCAACGGGTCCCTCAGCCGCTACTTTTTACGCATGCCCCCTCGCGAGGACTACAACCCACCGGAACACCTTCCGGTCTCGGGACACCCTGGGGGTAAGAGCCTATGCTTCGCCACACTGTCACACAGTGAGAACCCCCCATAGGTCGACATCCAATGCCTAGTAGCTCTGATACCACTGTAGGGTTCCTAGGCATGCTAATGAGGTCTCACAAGGCATCAACCATGCCAATTTCAAAATTTACGGTGCCGAGAAACCCTAGACTAGATCGTTAACTAGAATTTTAGGCGACAAAAAGCAACTAGTTAACAAATTAACTACAAGAACGGAAATACAACCTTTGTAGATCCGGTCCTCCACCTCCATAACTCCGCAATGAAGTCTCCTCGTTGTCCAAATGGAATCCCGGGCTCTAGCGTCGGCTTCATCGGAGAAATGGACTGGCAAGGTCGTCGGCTTCGTGCCGAAGATGATCTACGTCGAGGCATCACAAGATCAAGCTCCCACTTGACCAAGTCATGAAACTTGTGAAGAAAACACACTCTACTACTTGGCAAGAGGTAGATGATGAATAAATAGGAAGTGGGTTCACTTTAGAATTGGATTCCTCACTCTTTTTCACAAGTTGCCATTGATGGAGGCAAGCTTGCTTCAATGTTGAAGATGAAGAAGAAGGAGAAAGAATATCATAAGTATTATTGAAAAAGGATAAAAATATGAATACTTATCATATCCTAAACCTAGTTGAGTGTAGAGAATAGACCATGGTTTGTTTAAATGGTTAGGGTTAAGCATGAAGATAAAATGGTTAGAAAGTCAAACCTTCATGAAGATTCAACTACAAACAAAGAAAGCCACCATTTTCTCTTTATTCTTTCCAAAATAAATAAATAAATAAATAAGAAAGAAAAGCAAAACCCTGATCATTAACTTAACCATGGTTTAATCTTTACACTTAACCAAGTTAACATGTATCATCAAACATGATACAATCAAGTGCACAAAAGTATATCACATATACAACTTGTGCAAAGCAAGCGAGAAAATCCATTTTAAGTGAACCTATATTAGTTAATGTAAAGTGATATATCAAATATATAATTATACATTAAATCATTAAATCAACACTTGATTTAACGACCCGGTCATATCGCATATAACCGACTAATATCAATAGTAACAACTTATCGAATCAACACTTGATCCGAAAACCCGGCTATAACGCATATAACCGATCAATGTTACAAATCGCGAGAATCGAATACAGTATCACATACTGGTATTATTCTCGGTCCCGTACATATCTCATATGCGCTCCTATTTCGTTTCGCTTGAGCCAGGAAACCTCTGTGTAGGACTCTAAAGACTCGTCAATACGCCGGTAGCAGATGATGATCATATCAAGCACCCACAAGCCGCAAGCGGTCTGCTAAACGTAACGGCCACCCGGGTATTGAGTGATCAGAAGATCGACGAGCAAGCCCGCTCACACTCCAGTGAATCCAACTAGTAACACTTACCGTACAGTCCGGTCTGATCGTCTGATATGTCGCATATCTCGCCTAGGGGTGGTAAACGTCAGACCCCAATAGCTCGATAAGTCGTGTCGATATGAGGTCTATAACAATTCGAGAAACTACTGGCAACACTTACCAGTAAATCTCAGCAACCCTGGCCAGGGATTTCCTGTTATAGCTAATCGAACACAGCGCAACATCAACTCCCTATACCGGGAGAGACGAATCCCCTCCTATCGCTCATTGACTCCATGTGACTCGGGACTGTACCCAAAAACCACCGTTTTGCACGCCCTCTTGGACGTGGTAAGGTGGAAATCAAAGCACAGTGGGAACCACACAAGACTTTATGACGATCTTGGGTCAACAGACTACTCTGTACCAGTGTCACCTGAGAACTGCCATCTGACGTAAGGTATAATACCATCTGGGAGTTCTCGGCGAGTCCGTCCAGTGTACCCAGTCTCTACTGAGCACCCGTATATCTCCTCTGATATCAAACACCAATGGATATGGGATCATCCATCGCCTATCTGTATGGGTCGAGAAGGTATACGCTAGTCTACTCTGGTATATCGATGCCTCATCTCGATACACCCACGACTAGAGACCTTGAAGGATGTACTTATGGACTACCATGTTCCCACTAGTATGATCCGCATCATAATCCAGGTAGTCAAGTACACATCCTAAGGGCTTTACCAACATGTAACAGAGAGACAATCAGTATACACGTTAAGGTAAAGAGTAACCAGATAGCATACTATCATGTCGAGCAAGAAAGTCCTCTCTATATATGTCCAAGCATCCACTACAATATACATCCAATGTATAGTAATGGCCTCTAGGGCATACATATAACTAACATTAACATCGCCTGGCCGCAACGGACGTTTTGGACTCGGCAGATTGATGAGTCTGTCGCACACTGCCAGCTCGAACAGTCCCCTTGTTTTATCTTGCGGAAACGAGTAAGGACGTTTCAACTTTTCCTGGAGGGGTTGCCGCTTGTTGCTTTGGCGAGCAACCGGTCTAGAGTCACTTAATTGTTGTTAAGCGCTGGCGACGAAGGCCGTTTTTCCTTTTCCTCTATCCTTTTTGTTCGCTCCGTTGTTTGCGAGGCCGGGATTTTTTTCGAGTAGCGTGCGATTGCATGGCTGAACGTTCTCGCAGCTCCTTAATTCCTTCATTTTTGAAATAGATTCCCTGAGGGAAGGGTTGGGGGTAGCTTCTTCGTCGGAGTCGCTTCCAAAGGTGATAATTTGCGATCCCTTGAAGTCGGCTATATGACAGTCGGCGGCGGTTCTTTTGCGCCCATATATCGCATTTTTCCGATGTCCACAAGCTTCACACTTTGTCCTGTCGAAGTGTTGATTTTGAGCGACATACCCTTGCCATCAACAGTTGAAGGATTCACAGTCTTCGGTAGGATGTATGATCTTCTGATGATATAAACAGAAGTTAGGGTGCATCTCTACCTCAGCGAGAGTATTTTCTTCAGGGGGTGGTAGCTTCATTCCTACTGATAGAGCTTTGGCGAACCTTTTTCTCGTTTTGAAGTTGTTTTTATCTGCATTGGCTAGCTTTTGACTTGACAGAAATGCCTTGGATCTTTCCAGTATGGCCATCTTACGCTCTTGGTTGGCTTTTGCTTTCAGACAAATTTCATTTAGGAAGACATCGATCAACTCGTCTGATGGCTGTAGAATTTCCGGTTCAGGGTTCGCCATTGGTTTCTCGGCGCAAGAAGCCTCTTCATCATCTGCCAGTGAGTGAGAAATCACATGACAAATCGCTACGTAGTCTTCGGATTCATCTGATGAGTTTTCTCCATCGTTTTCATCCTTGACTAAAGAACAAGCTGCCCCCGGCGTGTCCGTCTTCTTTGGAGAGTGCGGCTGTGGTGGATTTACCTTCCAGTTTTCCGACAGCGCGAACTTGCCTTGTAGGTACTGATCCTCGATCCATCCCTTAAAGACGAAACAATTCTCAATCGGGTGACTTACCATTTGGTGGTAAGGGCAATAATTGGGATTATTAAGATCGCCTGGCTGCGACAGACGCTTTGGACTCGGCAGATTGATGAGTCTGTTGCGCACTGCCAGTTCGAACAGTCTTCTCGTTTTATTCTGAGGAAACGAGTAAGGACGTCCTAGCTTCTCTTCGAGGGATGGGCATGGACGCACGTTGTTTTGGCGAACGACCGGCTTTGAGTTGCTCAACTGTTGTTAAGCATTGGCGACGACGATCGCTTTCCCTTTTCCTTTCTCATTTCGGGAATCTGGTTTTGGAGGAGAGGGTTTATGGCACATTTGATCCATCTGGGCTAATTTGTCAATCAAGGCCTGGAAGGTGGTCGGCCTGAAGAACATCATAAATTGCGAGATGGTCGCCTGCGGATCGAGAGTGCCCACAAACATGCCTACCGCAGGTGCCTCTTCTATGCGTTGTTCGCATCTCGACCATAGATTTCGCCATCGTGTTGTGTATTGGACCCACGTTTCGCCTGGCCTTATTCTGGCATTTATTAGTGCTGTTATCGGGGTGCGTTCACTAGCACTCGCGAATCTTTGTGTAAACAGTAGCTCCATCTCCGCAAATGTTTTGAAAAGTCGTTAGGTAGCTCCGAATACCATTCAAAGGCTGTTTCTGCTAAGCTGCCGGCGAATTGACGTAACAACAGTTTGTCATCGCCTCCAGTGTTGCCGCATAAGGCCCTGAATTGAGCGACATGTTGATGCGGATTCCCTGTCCCTTTATATACGTGGAACTTAGGGATTGTATATCCCGGCGGGTAACTGATTTGGTCATACCAGCCCGGATAGGGTCGTCCAGTTCTAACAGTTTGCCCAGCCGCTTCACTCGCCTGATGAGCTCGTATTTGCTGAGCTATATAGTCATCAAGCGCGGCCTTAGAAATGGTTTCTTCCTTGGCTGCTGAAAGAGCCGGAGGAGGATTAGGTGTCTCCCCTCTGTCGTCTCCAACAATGATAGGAGGGTCTTCAGCTGGAGGGTCCGGCTGTAACATCATCCCTACCATATCTTGGAAGAGGAGCGCCATCTGTTTTATGTTAGCTGCTTGCTCTTCGGCTTCTTTGTCCTTCTTTTCGAGGACTCTGCGTAGATAGTCAGCGTCAGTTTCTTGTTCATGGCGCTGCTCTGATGATACTTCCGAACTTTCTTTCGGTTCGGTAAGTGCAGCCATCACAGTCATCATTTCCTGAAGCTTCTGTTGCTGCTCCTGGGCTTTTGTCATGGATCGGGTAAGCGGTCGGTGACCAGTCAAAGCACGGCTTTCCTCCTTTCCGGAAGCCATATAAACTGTATGCACTACCATGCCCCCAGACTTGGGGCGTTTGTGTCCAGCGCTTTCACGGTGTGCCTTGTTCACAGGGGCTTTTTGCGGCCTCCTTCTCTTTTGAGTGATTGGCGTTGAGGGTGTCGCTGCAGTAGACACTCGAGTAGCCGTTGCTTCTTCTGGTCTGACAGAGTAATCTTTCTTTTGCCGAACCTCCATCCTTTTCTGTCGGTGGAGATAGTTTTCATCAATCACCGACTCCTGGACCTGTCGCCAGACCTTGTAAATTTTAGAAGATAGCCGTTGAGGGGGCTGTCCTAGCTTCTTCTCTGGAGTATTTTCTACAGGCGAAGGAGTTCGCTTCAACACCGCGGTAGGAGAATTTCTGCGCACCGAGTTCAGCAACTCAAAGCTGTTCCCGGATGGAACAGCAGTATCGATCCCCACCGTTAAAGTTGGAGGAGTAAATCCAGAGGGGGAGTTGCCCACAGCCTTCCTCACTCGGCGCCAGTAGCGACGTCGAGCATGTCGTGCTGATGGAGTTGTTTCAGCTATAGGGGTGACCTCCTCATGCTCCCTGTGTTGGTCAGAATCTGCTGGTACCAGCCTTTTAAAGACCGACGTACGTTGAACGGGGACGGCCAACCTGTCAAAAGCAGACTTCCAAGCAGGGGGAGCAACCTTGGTGATCTCTCTTGAAACTAGGGTAGGGATAGCTATCCGCTTCGGGATAACATCTTCTGGTATTGTAGGCTTCTTCACGGGCCCATTGGAGTTTCGACCCAGTCTATTGAAAACCGAGGCACTGGATTTGGGTGACCCGTTGAGAAGGACCGCAGTGGTGGTAAGTCGATCGAAGATCGACTTCTTTAGGGCTTCTTGCAGCGTCATTAGGGCATTGAAACTCATTGATGGGGGCATGGTCCCAAAAAATAGTCCAGTGGTGGCTTGAGTCACTTGCTCCATTGGCATTTTGAAAAGGGAGGCCGCTTGGGGCCTATAAGTCACTCCTCCAGCAATGACGGAGCGAGAGTTGCAGCTGCAGGCGGTGCAGTTCGAAGCCATCGATCTTCTGTTTTCTGCACGGAGCAAGACACCAAATCTTAGTACCTTGAATCCACAGGCAACCACACCAAACCGCGATTCGTTCGCGAACACGACACACAAAGTGTGGAGTGGAAAGAGGAAAAGGTCCCACCGAGCGTGCCATAATCTGTTCCCCTCTGAAGGACGGCGCACAGGACCGCGATGTCCTGACGCTGAGATTCGGGGCAGATGCTATTTGGTTTTATCCGTCCACCTCTCCGAAGATACCAAGTTGATTTATGGCACCGTGTATCGGAGGTTTAGACGGATGCGGCCGATGTAGCAGACTTCATCAGATTCCCCCTCGCTTGAGGGGTTTTTGATTGTGGGGACGCTCTTCCCTGCAGGCGCAAGCCCCTGCAGTTAATTACGCTACCGCATCGCGGTAACAACTTTCTCCTTCTCCAGAATTTCACTTCGTGTCGTATGTGTTTGTTTTGTTTGTGGTTGCCCGTGGATTGTATACGGAGACTGAGTAATGCCGTCGCCCGTAGGACGTGGATTAGTCCAAATTCGTATTTACTTAGATTTGGGTTTGGTGTTTTTAGTTTAAGGATGCATTAGTCGCGTTGCGGCTAAGATCAACTTAAACGTTCGTTAAGGATACGATAGTCCTGTTTAAGACTAAGATCAACTTAACGTGATAATCCATTTAATATCTGGCCATCGGGACTCGTCACCTCTCTAACGTCGTTGAAGGATTACAACGGCAGATGTCAGAGGAGTTCAGAGATGTACCCTCGAGCCAGAGTTGGTTTGGAGTTTTATAGTCCATTTGAATGTTTAAGGATACGTTAGCCGTGTTTGGGGGCTAAGATCAACTTAAACGGGATAGTTTAGATCCGGCAAAAGAGCATTTGGAGGCTCTATTGCTCCAGTTTAGGGATGTAGTGGTCCAAATTCCAGTTTAGGGACGTGGTGGTCCATTATTAGTTTAAGGACTTTTCGGTCCATCGCCAGTTTAAGGACGTAGTGGTCCATATTCCGGTTTAGGGACGTGGTGGTGTGTGTTCCAGTTTAGGGACGTAGTGGTCCGTGTTCCAGTTTAGGGACGTAGTGGTCCGACATTAGTTTAAGGACGTTTCGGTCCAATATTAGTTTAAGGACGTTTCGGTCCAACATTAGTTTAAGGACATTCCGGTCCACGAGTTTAAGGACCCCGCAGTCCGTATTCATGTGTGATTGTTGGGACCCGTCGCCTCTCTGACGTCGTTGAAGGATTACAACGAGAGGTGTCGGAGGAGCTCGGAGATGTACCCTCGAACCGGATATAAATTGATTTAAGGGAGCAATATCGCTCAGTCAATTTAATTTGAGGACTTACGGCCATGATTGGGCTAAGTCCAAAGTATTCAACGCCTTTTATTTGTTTTTGGTCTGTTAGACCTGTGTTAAGGCTTGGCCCATTTTTAAATAATGCATTGCATTATTTTCTTTTTTTTTTTGTTTGGGCTCTGCCCATAAAAGATGCAGAGCATCAATTTATTTTGGACTCTGCAAGGCATCTGCATAGCATTTTTATTATTTTGTTTGGGCTTTGCCCATTTATAAATGATGGAGAGCATCAATTTAATTAGGCCTGTTTGGTCTTTTAATTGGGCCTGACCCTTCAGGAAAAGAAATGCATTGCATTTGTCAGTCGCTTTGCGCCAATCACTGAGCGCAAGCGCTTATGGTGAGGACACGTGTCATGCTCTGGTGAGCGCAAGCGCAACGGCGCAGTGCGCTGCGCTGTTGCGCTGCTGACACGTGGCGCTCTCTGGTGAGTTATGCCAATTCCAGAGAGCAAAGCTCTATTTCAAGAGCGCGTAGCGCAAGTTGTTCTGTAGCTGACACGTGGCGCTCTCTCAAGAGCGCAACGGCGCAGTTTGGAAGTGCAAAACACTAAGAATCTTTTAGATTCAAGAACAGAAAAGTAGAGCACTATTTGATTTCTTGATCTAATTTAGATCAAAGAAAAATAAGTTTTTCTTTTTGTTTCAAGAACCAGAGGTTCATAAAAGTGCAAAGCACCGCTTATTATGTGAAGAACATTGATCTGGTTTTTAGATCAATGATTATTAAAAAAGATTTCTTCTCTCTCGTGAAGGTTTTTACCTTTTTCTTTTAAATTTTCTCAGAGTTCTCTCTCTGTTTGAAGCTCTTGACTTTTTTCAAAAAAATGTTGATGCCTTTGAATTGAGGTCTGGGGTCTCTTTTATAGTGCCCATAAATTAGTTAATTTTGTTGAAGAGATCTTTCTCTGAGTGATTTGGGGAATTTTCCCCACCGTTGGATCTTTGATCCAAGGGCTTCTGTTTTACAGAAGAAAATCTTCTTGTTTTAACAAGAACAGAAATATTTCTTTAAAATCTTAATTCTGTTTGGCGCAAATGCCCCAGCGTGTGCACATGTCGCGCAGCGCAACTACGCTAGCGCATCTGCGCTGACACGTGTCGCGCAGCGCAGCGCAACTGCGCCAGCACATCTGTGCTGACACATGTCGCGCAGCGCAAAACTTAGCGCAACTGCGCTAGCGCATCTGCGCTGACACGTGTCGCGCAACGCAATGCCTGCGCAACTGAAGTGTTGCTTCCTTTAATTTTGCTTAAAGTAGAGCTTTGCTCTGATTGGGCGCGCCTTCTTGGGCGCTGCGCTGACGTATCAGCGCCTGACATGTGGCGCGTTGCGCCCGAGATTTGAAGCGTTGCTTCAAAATTTTGAATTTTGAATTTCAACAGAGCTTTGCTCTGATTGGGCGAAACAGAAAGTAATACCTAAACAATGGAATGAACTGAAAGATAAGTAAGTACAAGTAAAGCCTAAAGATCGTGCTGCTCAGTGGTCTGCTCTAAGTGCTCCTGACTGGTCTCGAACTCCTCAGGGTCGGGTCCTCCTGACAACATTCCAAAGAAAGAAGAGAAATAAGAATGTCGTCAGCGACCAATCGCTCGGCAAGTCCCAAAGAAAAGTAGGAATAGAATAGACAGATGAATAGACAGATATGAAAATATAACTGGTGTATTGTGAGTTGTTATGTTAATGCAGTTGATTGTAGCTTGGTACAGATATGCCAGTGTATACGAGAGGAGTCCAACTTACACCATGGACTATGGTAACCCGTAGTACAAGGCTCCGTTGATAAAACCACGGAACAACGGCAATGGATGTATAGTTACGTCTTTTAATGACCATCTCGTGCCACTTTTAACGCATTCTGTGCCAGTCTACCCCTTTAAAACCCCGTGGTGTATTTTGTATTGATTTGTATTATTTTGTTTAATAGATGTACAACTTTCCGAAACCATGATATCATGTAAACGGAATGGATATAAATGGATAGTCATGTAATCAGAATATATCCATGGTTCGGTTTAGTCGAGTCATGTTGATATAAATTGAATTCTGGTATAAATGGATTCATATTGAAATGGAGTTATACTTGAATCATATTCAAGGATAGATTGGTTTCATATTAGATTGAGACTCAGACTGAGTCAGACCTTTTAGACAGAGTTGAAGTCCTGAATTAGTTTTGATGTTATCGGTAACTGCTGCACATGAACGTAAGAATTTGTGTCTTTTTCCAAGTTAATTACCGTATTGATAACACCGTTTTTAGGCTGTCTACCTTAGATAGGCAAGCACCCATATTCTCCTGCTTCCTGAGGCTTAAGAGAACTGGTCCTGCTTTAACCTATGTTTACTAGGGTCCTTATTGTAAATTAATATAACTTGAAGGGGTTTTATACAAAATAGTTTTGATATATTTTAACAATAAATCTCAAGTATTTATTTATCATTTTTAGGGTTTTCATAGTTGTAATTTTTATAAAGTGAAATATTCTAGTGGATATAAACCTAAGTTTGAATAGTATATGGTATTATAGTGTAATATTGGAATTGTATTGATTTGTATTGGTATTTTCATGAAATTTGCAATTCCTTTGATTTAGAAAACATGGAATTTATATATTGTATATTTAAAGTAGATATTTTGATTATATATATATTTATTTATTTATTTATAAAAATAAAACTTATTTATTAAATAGAAATCACATTTTTCTTAAAAATTGCATTAAAAATTCCATCGAGATCGGATGCTCCGTGAGGAGGTCTGCATCTCGCTCTACTAGGCCCGAGGATGTGTAATAACCCGCACCATCCCAATCGGGGTTCCTCAAAATGGGTTGTAGAGGCGCATTTGCAAGGAATTAAATAATACACTTTTAAAGAAAACGGTTTTTGAATGTTTATCCCACAAACTAATGTTCCAAAAACCATCGTGCTATGTCAAGAATGAGTGTTGTGATGATGTAGATCATTACCTCGTGAGTTTTCTAAAGGCAATATGAGCAAAATGAATAAGCAATATCGTATGTAAATATGATGGTATTTTACCGTAAAACTGAAATAGAAGTTGCAATACATATTATTTTGAGATGAAACTTGTTCTAATGTGTTTGTTTATGATTGCTAAACAATATACAAAAAGATTGTAAATTTTTTATTAAGATAAATGGTGTTTTTAGTTAAATTAGAAACGAAAGTCGGATTAATTCTGTTTCCGACTAGTTTTGAAAATGGAATTCATTTTAATAGAAGGAGAAGGGGGAAAGTGGGACTTACAGATTAGAAAGAAAGATGAGAGGTAGAAGAAGCTTATAGAATTATCGGGGAGTCGTTTCGACGCCGGATTTGTCCCGTAACGTCGCCGGAACTTTGCCTTGAGCTAACTCCACTTGTACAACTTCTTAGACTTAGGAATTTTAGAGAGTTTTGGCAATGAAATTCTGAATGAGGGGGGCTATGGTGTAGAGTTATATTTATATGACAAATTAGGGTTTAGGGTATTGAAGAATGAATTAAAAATTTGGATTAATGCCTCATTTTATTTCTTTGGAAATGTGCATGGAAATCAAACAATCTAAGGTTAGTAGGGGGAGTCCAAGGGGTGTTAGGATAAAAAAAAATTGGGCATTACCTACGGAGAAAACCGGCGGCGCCGTCCCTGGGGTGATCTTCGCCGGTCCAAATCCGAGGGTTGGTGTCTGGATACTTACCACGTGTTTGTATCGTTTCAACTAGCCTAATGCACATATTTGATTTCATTGTGACTTTTCATTTTACGTGTTTTGTACGTGTAAACTTTTGAGCTTCTAAAAATTTAAAAAAATCAATAAAAATAATATGTGACTGGAGGGATTTGAACACAAGGGCTACATTACAGCAGTGCAGGGCTTTACCAATGAGCTATAAGGTGTTTCTTACTGTTCAAAAGCAAATTAAATTTGTAATTTGTGCTCAGGCTTAAGTGCTCCTTTCTGTATTTTTGAAAAAAAATTCTGTACAGAAAGTTTAGGGTTGTTACAAGTTAGTTTGACTTATGTATTAAGAAAAAGGGAGTTCCAAGTTTTAAAAAAATGTATCGGAGGTAACTCCACTTTACCGATATATTTTTAGGAGATGATTTGAAATGAAAAGAAAAAAGATGAGAGGGTCTTACGGCTTTATAACTTCGAGAAGGGAGTAAGGAAGGGAGGGGGCTCCGTGGCGTCGCGGAAGCTCCGGAAACGGCTTCGATCTTCGATAGAAGGAGTTTGGTTACTAACTCCACTTGACTCCACTTGCACTTAGAAACTTTTGGGATAATTTTGCTAGGAATTTTCAGAATAGAGGGTAGGTAGGGCATGGTGTGGTATTTATAATGAATATTTAGGGTTTGGATATTAAAATTTTGGATTAAAATGCATTAAAATGGTGTTAAATGGTGAACTGAAGAGTCTCTTTTTGATTGCAGGAAAATCAAACAGTGCAGGAGAGTTAAGGGTAGTCGAAGGGATAAGTGTGCAAAGCACGGGGGGATTTGGCTTCATCATAACCGTCGGCGCCGGCCATTTGATGAGTTTGGACGGTCGGATTTGGTTGGGTTGTCTCGAGATTCATGCCACGTGTCAAATTGGGTGTGTACACCACATTGCGCCTGTTTGATTTTTCTAAAACTTTTCGTTTCTCCGTGAATTACACGTGCAACTCTTGGGCTTCAGAAAAATTAAAAAGAAAAATCTGAAAAAAATAATTGGGTCTGATGGGAATTGAACACACATGCTATTTCACAGCAATATAGAGACTTTACCAGTGAGCTACAAATTATTTCTTACTTTTATTTAACAAAAATAACTTTTAGCTCTTACACAAGCTGAAATACCCTTTTTTGTACAATAACAAGAAATTTATGTACAGGAATTTCAGAGTCATTACATATACTTATCTGCATGTTGTCCCCAACCAAAAGGAATGTCTTCTTTGATAGGATTATTATCACCGAGAGCAGCGTTTACCATATCCTCCATTTTGTCTCCTAAAAAGAAGTTGTATTCTTCTTCTTCTTCCACCGTATTACCGTCTTCTTCTTCTACTTCCTCCGCATTACCGGCTTCTTCTTCTTCTTCCCCGTGATATAACCAAGTTGTATAAAATCTGGTAAAATCATGCTTAACAATATGAAGCTCTACGATTTCTGTTTTCTGCCAGAACTTATTCCTACACCTGTCACACGGACAAAGGATCTTCCCCAACATGACCTTATTATGTTCGCGTGCAAATTCGATAAAGACAGCAACTCCATCGACAAACTTAGGGTTCATTCATTGTTGTCAATCCGCGTACACGTCTAGTCCTTAACTCTGATGTACTCATGGGCCATGTTAGACTGTATGACATATAAATTGTAAGTTTCACAAATTGAAGAAAATTGTGAAGTTATGGAAGTTAGTTTTTTATGGTGACTTGAGAAATCAAAGAACGAGATAGTTATTAATAAAGAAGAGAACGGGAAGGGCAAGTTTGTGGTTGATTTCAATTTATGATTTCGCTTAGGTGTAGGGTTGTTTTTGTGTATGTGCTTTGTGTATGTGTATGTTGTGTATGTGTGTTGTATAGGTATGTTTCGGCTGTCAGGGGTAATGCTTCTTGTTTCCCCCAATCAGAGCAAAGCTCTGTTTGAATTTCAAAAATTCAAAAAATTGAAGCAACGTTTCAAATCCCTTGCGCTGCGCGCAACGCGCCACGTGTCAAAAGCTAATACGTCAGCGCCGCGCCCAAGGCAGCGCGCCCAATCAGAGTAAGGCTCTATTTAAAAACAAAATTAAAAGAAGCAACGCTTCAGATGCGCTGCGCTCTGCGATGCGCGACACGTGTCAGCACAGTTGCGCTGCGCTCTGCGCTGCACGACACGTGTCAGCACAGTTACGCTGCGATGTGCGCTGCGTGACACGTGTCAAGCGCTGGTGCGTTTGCGCCAAACAGAATTAAAATTCCAGTAAGATCTTTCTGTTCTTATTAAAACAAGAAAATTGTCTTCTGTAAAACAGAAGCCATTGGATCAAAGATCCAACGGTGGGGAAAATTCCCTAAATCACTCAGAGAATGATCTTTTTAACAAATTTAACAAATTAATGGGCACTATATAAAGGCCCCTAGACCCCAACTCCACAACACAACACAAAAACAGAGAGAGAACTCTAAAGAACTCTGAAAAGAACTCAAAAGGAGAAAAATGTAAAACCTTTATAGAAAGAAGAATTTCTTCTGAAAAAATCATTGATCTAAGAACAAGATCAAGGATCTTCAATAAAAAAATAAATAATAATAACAAAGGCATTGCCTTTTGATGAACCACTGGTTCTGGAATTTTAAAAGATTCTTTTCTTGAATCCAAAATTGGATCAAGATATTAAAACAGTGCCTTGCACTTGTAAATCTGCACTGTTGCGCTCCTGGGTTGGCGCAAGCCACCAGAGAGCGCCACGTGTCAGCACCAGAATAACTTGCACTATGCGCTTTTAAAAAATAGAACATTGCCCTCTGAATTGGCGCAACTCACCATAGCGCGCCACGTGTCAGCAGCGCAACAGCACAGTGCACTGCGCTTGCGCTCACCAGAGCGTGACACGTGTCACCTCCACATGCGCTTGCGCTCATTAATTGGCGCAAAGCGCCTGAGAGGCCACATGGCCACTGTCAGTTTGATTAATGCACTGCATTATTTACAGAAGGGCCAAGCCCAATTAAAAAAGGCCTAACAGGCCTAATAAAATGCAATGCATTATTTTAAAAAAGGCAGAGCCCAAACAAAAACAGATACTGTGCATCATTTAAAAGGGACATAGCCCAAATCAAAAAGGCCTAGCAGGCCAAAAGAAAATGCAGTGTATTATTAAACAGGGGCAAAGCCCTAGCACAGGCCTAATAGGCCAAAGATAAAAACGTTGAATATTCTTAAATGGACTTAGCCCAATCATGGCCGTAAGTCCTCAAATTAAATTAACTGAGCAAGACTGCTCTCTTAAATCAACTTACATCCAGTTCAAGGGTACATCTCCGAACTCCTCTGACACCTATCGTTGTAATCCTTCAACGACGTCAGAGAGGTGACGGGTCCCGACAACCACACATCTATATGGACTGTGGGGTCCTGAAACCCATGGACTTATGCGTCCTTAAACTAATGGACTTATGCGTCCTTAAACACACCCATACGGACTGTGGGGTCCTTAAACCCATGGACTTATTCGTCCTTAAACTCATGGACTAATGCGTCCTTAAACACATCTATATGGACTATGGGGTCCCTAAACCCGTGGACTAATGCGTCCTTAAACTAACATCCGTCCCTAAAACGGGAACGATGGACCCCCACGTCCCTAAACTGGAACATGGACCACCATGTCCCTAAACTGGCAATGGACCGCAATGTCCCTAAACTATCTATGGACCACTACGTCCCTAAACTAGAACAATAGAGCCCCCCAAACACTCTTTTGCCGGATCTAAACGATCCCGTTTAGGTTGATCTTAGCCTCAAATCTGGCTAACGTATCCTTAAACATTCAAACAGACTTTAGTCCCAAATTGGACTATAAGACCCCCAATTAACTTTGGTTCAAGGGTACATCTCCGAACTCCTCTGACACCTGTCGTTGTAATCCTTTAACGTCGTCAGAGAGGTGACGGGTCCCGACGGCCATATATTAAATGGACCCCTACGTCCTTAAACTGGAACAATAGAGCCCCCTAAATACTCTTTTCGTTAAGTTGATCTTAGTCTCAAATCAGACTAACGTATCCTTAACGAACGTTTAAGTTGATCTTAGCCTCAATATGGCTAACGTATCCTTAAACTAAAACCCCAAACCCAAATCTAACTAAATACGGATTTGGACTAATCCACGTCCTACGGGCGACGACATAAATTAGTCTCTGTATACAATCCATGGGCAACCATAAACAAAACAAACACACACGACACGAAGTGAAATTCTGGATAAGGAGAAAGCTGTTACCGCGACGCGGTAGCGTAATTAACTGCAGGGGCTTGCGCCTGCAGGGAAGAGCGTCCCCACAATTAAAAACCCCTCAAACATGGGTGGGACCTTGTTAGGGAAATGTTTATTCGCGCCCGTGGATTGTATACAAGGGTCAGTATTGAGCCGCTTGTAGGGCAGTATCGGAGGTTGTGGGGCTGCTTAAGAACAGGTTCAGATCTCTGTAGCTTAAGACTTTTGAATCTTATGAGCCGTAAGGGTCCCATAAGAGGGTTCTCCTTACGAGTCGTGAGGATCTCGCAAGTGTAGTTTCTCCCTAGGGGTCGTGGGGATCCCTAAGTGTGTTGCTTCCTTGTGAGTCCTAAGGATCTCACGCAGGTGGTTTCTCCTTACAAAGTCGAGAGGACCTTGAAAGTGTCTTTTAACGAGATTGTGCCCTTTCGGGTTTTCACAAAACTCACCGGTAGCCCTGCTGTTTTTACTCACGGAACCCTTTCGGGTTTTCATCCGTGCCCATTTTGCTTATGGACATACCGTTTTCTTTTTTCTTCTTTTTTTTACTAACGAGGTTGCGCCCTTTCGGGTTTTCACAAAACTTGCCGGTAGCCCTGCTGTTTTTACTCACGGAGCCCTTTCAGGTTTTCATCAGTGCCCATTTTGCTTACGGACATACCGTTTTCTTTTTTTTTCTTTTTTTTATTCTTTTTTTTGTATCATCTTTGGGATGTTGCAATCCACCGTAGTTTATCGGCATCTCGGTCAACGGCTAGTTTTAGGACATAGTGGTCCGTTGTTAGTTTAAGGACGTTTCGGTCCACTGTTAGTTTAAGGACGTTTCGGTCCGTCGTTAGTTTAAGGACGTTTTGGTCCGCTGTTAGTTTAAGAACGTTTCGGTCCGCTGTTAGTTTAAGGACGTTTCGGTCCGTAGTAAAGGAAGCTGGTTACTACTTACAGAGTTTAGGCTTAGGAAGATAGCGAGCGGACATAGTCGTCGTCATCTATCATTGACCTAGGCCGTGACTCGTCAGGCGTAGTATTTCTTCAGGAAGCGACCATTTATTAGCCTGAAGGGCCTTTCGCCATGCATGTCCATGAGTAGATAGGCTCCACCCTGGTAGACCTTGTCTATGATATACGGGCCTTCATAGTTTGGCTCGAATTTTCCCCGCTTAGCGCGATTAGGGATTATAGGTCTTTTAACCACTAGCACGAGTTCGTCTTGGCAGAATGTTCTCGGCCTAGTCAATCTTTCGTATGAGCGCGTCATCTTTGCTTTATAAGCTTCCATATTTTGCTGCGCTATAAGCCGGGTTTCATCAAGGGCGTCAAACTCCCCAAGCCGAAAATGAGCATTCTCTTCGTCCGTTAGCTCGTAATGAACTGCTACTCGTAGAGAGGGTAACTCTATCTCGAGGGGGAGTACTGCCTCTGTACCGAATACTAATGCGTACGGCGTTGTGCTCGTGGCTGTTTTAAACGTCGTTCGGTATGCCCAGAGAGCTTCGTGCAGTCTCTCGTGCCAGTCCTTTTTATTTCGAGACACCGTCTTCTTTACAATCTTCGTCAATGTCTTTTTAAAAGCCTCAGCTAGACCGTTAGCTCGAGGATTATAGACTGAGGAGTATCTCCAGTCTATGTTATGATGTTGTGCGAAGCGGCTGATCTTGTAGCTTCTGTAGGCTGGTCCGTTATCGGAGATAATCCGTCGCGGAGTGCCAAACCGATAGATGACGTGTGTCTTGAAAAAATGGAGGATATTCTCCGTCTTCACTTCTCTCGGCGGTACTGCTTCTGCCCATTTGGATAAGTAATCAGTTGTCGCCAAAATGAACCGATGTCCTCTGGACATTGCTGGTTCGATGGGGCCGATTATGTCAGTCCCCCACATTTCGAACGGCCAGCTAGCCACTGTCGGATGTAGCGGATTCGAATGCTGATGGATGAAGTCCCCGTGAATCTGGCACGAGTGGCACTGCTTCGTGTATTCGAGGCAGTCTTGGATCATCGTGGGCCAATAATAACCCATCCGTTTGATCTTCAGCTTCATCTTCAACCCGGCTTGGTGAGAACCACGGAGTCCGTCCTGAGTTTCTTGGACGACTCTTTTTGCCTCTTCATGTCCCAGGCATCTTAACCATAAAGAATCAAATGACCTCTTGTACAGAGTATCATTGACGAAGGCGAAAGATAGGGCTCGCTTCATGAGCTGATGTTTTGAGGACGCATCTTCAGGCGTTCGATGGGATTTGAAGTAGTCTATAAAGACTTCTCTCCAATCCTCAACCTTTTCTTGGTCTTTTATTTGTAGAGCCGTTGGCTTGGTCATTCCCTTTTCTTCGGACGTCTCTGGAAATATTTCTGCCGGTGCGAGGACTCGACGGCTTTGAACAACGATCCTCACGTCATCGAGGTTCTCATCGGCTAATTCTTTAGCAAGCTTGGCTAATACATCCGCTTTGCTATTTTCCACACGTGGTATGCTTTCTAAGGTGTAGAAAGGAATTTGAGTCAGCAGCCGCTGTACTTTCTCGCCGTACTTCACCAGTTCTGGTTTGCACGTTTGATAGTCGCTGTTTACTTGACTGACGACCAGCTGAGAGTCTCCGTATATGAGAAGGTTTTCAATTCCCATGTCAATAGCGATCTCGAGACCTACTATCAAAGCTTCATACTCGGCTTCATTGTTTGTCCTCGGCTCTGTTAAAGAGAAAGCGAAGCGTATTATCCCCCTTGTGGAGTTACGAAGATGAGGCCTACCCCTGATTTGATTATAGGGGTGCTTTGCTTGCGCTTCTTCATGGAAGATGCTCCATCAAAATAAAGTTCCCATCATGTATCACTCCCGTTAATCGTGTCGAACGCATGCTCGTCTGGCAGTTCACAATTCAGAGGAGAATCAGCAGGTATCGGATGCTCAGCGAGGAAGTCGGCGATGGCCTGTCCCTTCACTGCCTTAAGAGGCTGATACGTTATTGAGAATTCCATCAAGAGCAAGGCCCACTTAGCGAGTCGCCCCGTCAATATGGCCTTTGACATCAAATACTTGAGGGGATCCACCTTCGATATGAGACGGACTTCATGCGCCAATGCATAGTGCCTGAGCTTCGTTATTGCGAAGATCAGTGCCAGGCAGTGCTTTTCGATGGGAGAATAATTGTTTTCTGCCCCCAGTAGAACTCGACTCAAATAGTAGAGGGCTCTCTCCTTCCCTTGGTCGTTTTCTTGTGCCCATAGCTCACCTAAAAAACCTTCAAGGGCGGTTGTATACAGAATGAGAGGCTTTCCCTTGACCGGAGCAGCCAACACTGGCGGGTTCTGCAGATACTGCTTGATTTCGTCCAGTGCGCCTTGGCATTTGCGGTCCCAGACGAAAGGGGTTCCCTTCTCCATCAGGTGGTTGTAAGGACGGCACTTACCTGAGAGATTGGCTATAAATCGTCGGATATACGTGAGCTTCCCTTGGAGAGATCGCAACTGCTTGAGAGTCCTTGGCGGGGGCATCTCCATGATCGCCTTAATCTTCGATAGATCTATCTCGATGCCTCGGTGTCGGACGATGAACCCCAGGAATTTTCCCGAGGAGACTCCGAACGCGCATTTAAGAGGGTTCATCTTCAAGTTGTATTTACGAAGGCGTTGAAATACGATCCTCAGATGCTCTAAATGTTCCTCATATGATTTGCTTTTCACTACGAGGTCGTCGATATGCATTCGACGATTTCGTGTATGAGGTCATCGAAGTTCTTCGTCATGGCCCTCTGATAGGTGGCATCGGCGTTCTTTAGACCGAAGGGCATCACCTTGTAGCAGAATATACCCAAAGAGGTCCGGAAAGCGGTATGCTTCTGGTCTTCAGGATGCATCTTTATCTGATTATATCCTGATGAGCCGTCCATGAAGGAGAAAATCTCGTGAGTGGACGTATTATCTATTATTAGCTCGGTGACCGGTACTGGGAAGTCGTCTTTCGGGCAGGCTTTATTGAGATCCCGAAAGTCCACACATATGCGCACTGTCCCATTTTTCTTCATCACCGGGACGATGTTGGCAATCCAATCTGGATATTGAACCTCTTGGATGAAACCGGAGTCAATTAGCTTCTTGACTTCAGCGTTGATGCTCATCTCAAGCTCGAGCCGCATTCTTCTCAGCGCTTGTTTGATTGGTTTGACGTCCGGGGATATGGCCAGTTTGTGAACCGCAATCTCTGGATCTAGTCCTGGCATCTCGGAATAATTCCATGCGAAGCAATCTTTATGCTGCATAAGCACTTCTTTTAGAGTATCCACCCTTTCTTCAGACAGCAATTCGTTGACGAACATCGGCCGCGGGTCACTTGCCGTCCCCAAATCAATTTTCTTGAGATCATCTGCAGTGGTATGTATTCCATCTTCCAGCTCTTTTGGTGACGGTGGAAACTCTGAGATCACCTCGTCATCGTTGTTTTCGAAGCACCAGGGAAGGTCATCCATATCCTCGGGCTCTTCTTCTGACAGTGTTATCATGTGACAGGTACGGGCTCGCTTCCAAGACCGATGTGGATCTGGTTCTACCCTTATGGATTTAGGTTCATGCATCTGTGGCGGGGTTACCTTCCAGCTGTTGGATAAAGCGAACCCGCATTGCTGATATTGATCTTCGACCCAGTTCTTGAAATTGAAGCAATCTTCGAGAGGATGTCCTATTGCTCGATGATAAGAGCAATAGTCTGGGTAAGAGACCTCGTTGGCTTGCTCGGGTTGTTTAGACTCCGGAAGTGTAATCATTTGATATCTTATGGCGAGATCAAGTATCTTCCGTGTTTTGCTCTGAGGAAAAGAGCATGCTCGACTCATCTTCTTCATAAGGGATGAATCCGGATCGCTCGATTCCCGATCGCGTGGCTTCTTGGTTTCGCTTTATCGCTGTCGAACGCCTTTCCCGTTCTTTGGTTTGTTTCTGCCTCTGCGTCGGGCCTGTTGTATGACGGGCTGGCGACGAAGGGCGTCGTCACTTTCTGCAGCCTGTTGAAGAAGGCGCTGCGTCCTGGCTTTCTCGTAGACGGCCATTTCGCCATTATGGTCATCTCGAACCTTTTGACTCGCTTCCCTTATAAGCTTGTCCATTTGTTCTTCGAACGACGGACTGGGCATTTTCACGTCGGGGGATCTTTTTGGTTCAGGGTTAGCATCTTCCCAAAAAACATCTCCCTCTTCATCAAAGTCATGTATGACGTAGCAGTCACGGAGTAACTCCCGTTTCTTGGATTGAACATACCCAAGCCCGGTCGTTTCCATTTTCCCGTTGGGCAATTTCCGCTAAGTTCCAGGGACGTTCCAGATCCTGTTATAGAACCGTGCTTGTCGAGTAGTTTGTTTAAGGGGTACACCTTGGCGTCTCAAGAGTTTCCTTAGTCTGTCTGTGTAATATCTGGGCAAACGGATGGGCTGGAGCCTGTCGAGTGTGGAATCCGCGCCGTGCCAGATTTCTTTCTCCACTTTAGTTTCCCCGGATCGGTAGAATAGGATCACCTTTTCACCTTCTCGCCTGAGAGGGACATAGAACGTCTGCAGCTCTTCCACACTGTAGGTATCAAGCGCGTCTAGTTCTTTATGATGTTTGAGAGAAACCATGACAACTTGCAAACTTTGCTCTTCGTCGGCGAAGGTTTGTATTGAAGGCCGAGCGGAGAATACGGCGTGGACCTCATCTTCCGAGTCACTGCCGAAAATAAGCATAGGAGCGGACGGTCCCGGCTTGTTATACTGGGGTGGCCCTGAATAAACTATCTCTTCCTCTTCCTCGGTATCACTCCCGATGGGATGGTGGTGATAGTTTTGTTCTCCGGTTTATGATATCTCTCTGTGTCTTCAAAGTCTGGCAAGAAGTATTTTGCATCCTCGTACTTTCGGACTTCATTTACGGAGAATGGGTTCAGCTCTCCTGTTACGGTATACTCGAGACCATCCTTGACATACACTGATGTTGTGTCGAAGGGATGATGTTGTACTCGTGTAACCAGGGCCGACCGAGCAAAGCGTTATAGCAGGTCTTGGCGTCAATGATGTGAAATTTAATATCCGTGCCAAGAAGCCCAAAGCACAGCGTCAGTATCACAGACCCGAGAGTCCGTGATGACTGGGAGTCAAAACCAGAGATGGTGATTTTATCACGAGCGGGGTGTTGAACACTCATGCAGATTTCCTTCAACACTCGCACGTTGAGGAGGTTGACGGATGACCCATTATCGACCAGGATTTTACCTATCTTGATGTCATGACAGTACCCGGAAACATATAGGGGACGGTTGTGCTCGCATATCCCAAGGAGGAGATCTTCATCCCCGAAAGTAATATCGGCTGTGTGTACTTCTTCCAGCTCGTCCTTCATCTTTTCTTCGGCGAGCAAAGCTTGGAATTGCTCTGGCTCTTATAGCGCCTTGATCAATGACTCCCTTGCTTCTTTTGATAGTAAAAAAGTGTCGAGAATGCTGAGCTGCGAGGGTAACTTTCTCAAGTGTGCCAGGACGTTGTAGTCCACCTTACTTTTCTTTGGTGGGTCCTTGGCGGTCAGCTCTCTCATGACTTGGTCGTTTAAGGCGATATCTTCAAAGACATTTTCTTTTCCTTTATCTTTTCTATTTATGGATCCGAGGTTCTTTTTTTGAAGTGTACGATTGCGGAGCTGGATATTTTCGCAAGCCTTCGGTTCTTCCTCTTTTCCCAAAGTGGACTCTTTAAAGAGAGGGCCAAGAGCTATTTCCTCGTCAGAGTCGCTCCCGAATATGAGAACTTGTGATCCCTCAGCGTTGACCATGCGACAGTTGCCGGTAGTTCTTTTATGCTCCTCGGTTGTATTTCTTTGCTCCCGGCAATTTTTGTGTTTCATCCGCTTGAAATGCTGCCGGTGAGCAACATATCCCTGCCACCATCTTGTAAAAGCGTTGCACAGTTCGGTGGGGTGCGAAATCTTTTGATGATATAGACGGTAGCTAGGATGTGTTTCTGCTTCACCAGGGACGTTTCCTTCGGAGGATGGCAGCTTCATCCCCATTGATATGGCTTTAGTAAACCTTTTCTTCGTCTTGGACTTGTTTTTATTTGCGACGGATGTCTCTTGATTCGGCGGAAGTGTCTCAACTCTTTCGTCCAGTCGCCGGCGTTTGGCTTTTTCAAATATAGCCATCTCACGCTTCCGATCAGCTTTACTTTTCAGGAGAGCTTCGTTTAGGAATGCGTCGATCATTTCGTCTAATGGCCCTGGAAGTTCCAGTTCAGGCCCTGCCCTAGTTTCTCTGTGTGAAGAGCTTCTTCATCGTTCATCGATGAGTGAGAGATCACATGGCAACTTGCTACGTAATCCTCAGATTCGTCCGACGATTCTTCTCCATCACCTCCATCTTCAAGGCCGTGGGCGAGAAACTCTTGGAGCGTGATTGGAGTCCGCGCCTTCTGGTTATACTCTTCCAGCGCATCGATCTGTTTCTGCAGGTCTGTGCGCTTGTCACCAGGCTTCACGGGCTTTTTGGATTTCTTCTTCTTTTTCGAAGATTTCGACGGCTGGGTGTGCGAGCTTTGGCTATCATCACTGATCTTTGGAGTTGGGCGCGGCTTTAGCATCCCTTCTACAATCTGGGGTTCCAGTGGATTCTTCCACCTGATCGCCGGACATGTCTGGAGATCATTCAACATCCTTTTGGTTTTGGCCGAAAGAGCCACCTCCCATGGAGCCTCTTCAACAAAAGAGCACATTGCCCCCGGTGTGTCCGTTTTCTTAGGAGTGTGCGGTTGTGGTGGGTTTACTTTCCACTTCCCAGATAGCGCAAACTTGCCTTGTAGGTACTGATCTTCGATCCATCCCTTAAAGACGAAGCAATCTTCGATCGGATGGCTTACCGTTTGGTGGTAAGGGCAATAATTGGGATTATTCACTTCACCGGGTTGCGATGGTCGCCTTGGATTCGGCAAATTGATAAGCCTGTTGCGCATTGCCAGTTCGAACAGCCTTTTCGTTTTATCCCACGAGAATGAGTAAGGACGCTTCATTTTCTCATTATAATAGTGCCGTCTCTTTTCCAATTGATCCGTTAGTCTTAGAGCACTGGGCTGCTGTTGGGTGTTCGCAACGAAGGTTGCCTTCCCTTTACCCTTTTCGTTCCGCGGTTCCGACTTCGGGGGAGATGGTATATGACCCATCTGGGCCAGCTTATCGATTAGAGCCTGGAATATGGTCGGTTTGAAGAATATCATGAACTGTGAAATAGTTGCATGAGGGTCTAGGGTGCCGACGAACATGCCCACTGCTGGTGCTTCTTCGATGCGCTGTTCGCACTTCGACCATAGGTTCCGCCATCGGATTGCGTACTGAACCCACGTCTCGCCCGGCTTCACCCTGGCATTGATCAACGCCGTTATTGGGGTGCGCTCACTAGCACTTGCGAATCGCTGGGTGAACAACAACTCCATTTCCGCGAAAGTTTTGACGGAGTCGTTTAGAAGTTCGGAGTACCACTTAAATGCCGTCTCCGATAAGTTGCCGACGAATTGGCGGAGCAAGAGCTTATCATCGCCACCAGTATTGTCACAGAAGGCCCTGAACTGAGCAACATGTTGATGGGGATTGCCCGTCCCCTTGTATACATGGAATTTCGGGATCGTGTAGCCTGGCGGGTATTTTATCTGATCATACCAGCCTGGATACGGTCGCCCGGTTCTAATAATCTGCCCAGCCGCTTCATTTGCCTGGTGAACTCTTATCTGCTGAGCGATATAGTCATCCACGGTGGACTTGGAAATTGTTTCCTCCTTAGCTGCTGAAAGAGCCGGCAGACGGTTTGATGTTTCTCCTCTATCATCTTCGATTATTATTGGAGGATCTTCGGCTGGGGGATCCGGCTGGATCATCATGCCCACCATATCTTGGAATAGAAGGGTCATTTGCTTTATATTGGCCGCTTACTCCGCTGCCTCTTTGTCCTTCTTTTCAAGCATTCTCCGAAGGAACTCGGCATCAGTTTCCTGCTCGTGGCGTTGTTCTGAGGATGCTTCTGGGCTTGCTTTCGATCCTGTGAGCGCAGCCATAGCAGTCATCATCTCCTGAAGCTTCTGCTGCTGCTCTTGGGCTCTTGTCACGGATCGCGTAAGCGGTCGATGACCTGTGGAGATACGGCTATCCTCTTTTCCGGATGCCATATAGACGGTATGCACCACCATGCCCCCAGACTTAGGGCGTTTTGGCTGAGTGCCTTTGACATTTGTCGCGGGCATGGGGATTTTCTCTACCCTTCTCCTCTTATGGGTGGTCGAAGTTGAGAGGGCCGTTGCAGTGAGCACCCAGGTAGCCGTCGTATTTTGTGGGTTAGCAGGACGGTTTTCTTCCTGTCGGACCTTCAGCTTCTTCTGCTGGCGGGAGAAATTTGGATCAATCACTGAGTCTTGGACTTGACGCCAGACCTTGTAAATTTTAGAGGATAGCCGTTGAGGGGGCTGTTCCAGCTTTACTTCTGTGACAGTCTCCACTGGCGGCGGAGACCTTTTCAGCACGGCGGTAGGAGAATTCCTGTGCACCTTATTCAGCAATTCAAAACTGTTCCCGGTTGGAACAGCAGCATTAATTTCCACCGTTGGAGTTGGTGGAGTTAGCCCAGAAGGGGAGTTGCCCCCAGCCTTCCTTACTCGGCGCCAGTGGCGACGTCGAGCATGTCGAGCCGTTGGTGTTGATTCGGTAATGGCTTTGTCTTGCCCCCCGTTCAGGTGAGGGGTTGTTGCTGGCGTCAGCCTCTTGAAGACTGACATTTTTTGAGTAGCGGTATCCAATCTGTCAAAGACAGACCTTCGAACAGGAATGGGAGCCGGAATAGTCAGTCTTGTAAAGACCGACTCTTTGGCAAGAGAAGCCGCATTGACGACTTCAGGAGCAGGGATGGCTATCTTTTTTGGGATGGCCACTTCAGGTGTCATGGGCTTCTTGGCAGGCCCATCGGAGCTCAAGCTCAGTCTAGCGAAGACCGAGGAGTTGGAGCTAGATGACCCGTTGAGAGGGGCCGTGGTAGTAGCAAGCCGATCGAAGACCGACTTCTTGGGAGCTTCTGGTGCTGGCATAGGAGAGCTGAAGCTCGTTGGCGGGAGCATGGTCCCGAAAAACAATCCTGTGGTGGCTTAGGTGACCTGTTCCACCGGCATCGTGAACAGGGAAGCCGCCTGGGGCCCGTAAGCTATGCTCCCAGTTGAGGCAGAACGTGGGTTGCAGTTGCATGTGGAACACTTCGAGCAGGTGAATGCCATTAATCTTTGCTTTCTGCACCAAGCAAAACGCCAAATCTTAGTATCTCGAAACCCAAGGGCAACCATTAGCAAACTGCGATTCGTTGGCGAACACGATACACGAAGTGTGGAGTGGAAAGAGGAAAATGTCTCACCGGGCGTGCCAGAATCTGTTCCCCTCCGAAGGACGCGGCGAAGACGCGATGGACGTCTTACCTGAAATTCGAGGCAGATGCTAATTAGTGCTATCCGTCCACCTCTCCGAAGATGCCAAGTTGATTTATGGCACCATGTATCGAAGGTTTAAACGGATGCGGCCGATGTAGCAGACTTCGTCAGATTCCCCCTCGTTTGAGGGGTTTTTGATTGTGGGGACGCTCTTCCCTGCAGGCACAAGCCCCTACAGTTAATTACGCTACCGCATCGCGGTAACAACTTTCTCCTTCTCCAGATGGTCACTTCGTGTCGTGGGTGTTTGTTTTGTGTTTGGTTGCCCGTGGATTGTATACGGAGACTAAGTTGTGTTGTCGCCCATAAGGCGTGGACTAATCCAAATCCGTATCTTTCTTAGATTTGGATTTGGAGGGTTTGGGTTTAAGGATACGTTAGTCTTATTTGAGACTAAGATCGACTTAAACATTCGTTAAGGATACGTTAGTCTTACTTTAGACTAAGATCAACTTAACGGGATCGTTTAGATCCAACAAAAGAGAAATTTGGGCTCTATTGTTTAGTTTAGTGACATTGCGGTCGATAATTAGTTTAAAGACATTACGGTCCATTGGTAGTTTAAGGACATCTCGGTCCAATGTTAGTTTTAAGACATCACGGTCGAGATTAAGAACATCATAGTCCGTGGGTTTAAGGACTCCACAGTCCAATATTAGTTTAAAGACATTACGGTCGAGGTTAAGGACATCATAGTCCGTGAGTTTAAGGACCTCACAGTCCAATGTTAGTTTAAAGACATCACGGTCGAGGTTAAGGACATCATAGTCCGTGGATTTAAGGACTCCACAGTCCGATATTAGTTTTAAGACATCACGGTCAAGGTTAAGGACATCATAGTCCATGGATTTAAGGACTCCACGGTCCGAAATTAGTTTTAAGACATCACGGTCAAGGTTAAGGACATCATAGTCCATGAGTTTAAGGACCCCACAGTCCGTAGTAATGTGTGGTTGTCGGGACCCGTCACCTCTCTAACGACGTTGAAGGATTACAACGACAGATATCAGAGGAGTAAAGAGATGTACCTTCGAACCTGGTGTAAATTGATTGGAAGAGCAGATGGGCTCAGTTCAATTTAAGTTGAGGACTTATGGCCAGAATTGGGCTAAGTCCAGTTAAAAATGTTTAGCATTTTATTTTTGTTCTGCCTGTTAGGCCTTTATTTGGGCTCTGCCCTTTTAATAATGCTAAGCATTGGGCTCTGACATTTTTTTGTCTTATATTGAATGCATGGCATTCATCAGAAGAAAGTATGTTCTGACAGCGCGCCACGTGGTGCACCAGGCGCTTTGCGTCAGTCAAAGAGCGCATTGCGCTTCTGTCGAGTAGCGCACACAAAGAAGACACGTGTCGCGCTTAGCGCTAAGCGCTAGTTTGTTAGCGCATTGCGCTTTTAATTCATGAGCGCGCTGCGCTAGTTTGTGGGTGCACCAGTGAGTGACACGTGGCACGCTTGGCGCTGAGCGCCGACCCAAGAGTGCGGTGCGCTGTTTTCAGGAGCGCAAAGCGCAGATCGTGTCTATGGTTGACACGTCGCGTGTTTTGGCGCTGAGCGCCGGTACAAGGAGCGCAAGGGCGCAGCTCATGAGTGCAAGGCACTGTCTAATAGCGCAAAGCGCATTTTGATCAATTTTAAGATCAAAGAACAAATTTATGTTCTTCTTAAAGGAGGCCTTGCCTCAAAATCCACGATCAAAAGTTCTTGTTTGTAAAAGGGCTCTGCCTTTATAGATCAAAGATCTGTGAATGAAGTAAAAATACTTCTTTTATTATTTTATGATTAGATCTTTTGATCCTTTCCTTTTTATTAAAGTCCTTGGTCTTTTTTCAGATCTATGATCTTTTTAGAAGATGGTTCTTCTTTTTACGAGATGGTTTCATCTCTGTTATTCAAGAACATAGTTCTTTACCTTTTAGATGAAGAAAAATCTTCTTTTTTCTAAGAGCTTGCTCTTCTTTTGCAGAGGTTTTTTTTTTCTCTTTCTGTCTTCTCTATTTCTCCCCTTTTGACTTGAAGTCTAGGGTCCTTTATATAGGGCCAAACGATTTGTTAAATCAGTTTTATGAGATCTTCCTCTGATTGATTTAGGAATATTTCCCACCGTTGGATCTTTGATCCTAAGGCTTCTGTTTTACAGAAGATAATCTTCTTGTTTTAATAAGATTGAAAAATCTTTCCATAACAG
Source organism: Agapanthus africanus (assembly GCA_030015575.1). NCBI lineage: Eukaryota > Viridiplantae > Streptophyta > Magnoliopsida > Asparagales > Amaryllidaceae > Agapanthus > Agapanthus africanus. The sequence continues at coordinate 643,087,057 of CM057340.1, forward strand.
AATTTTAGTTCTGATTAATTAATAATTTATTATTAGTAGATCTTTTGATCTGACGGTGGGGAATTTTTAATTCCAACGCTGCCGCACTCTGGGCTAGCGCACCTACGTTCGACATGTGGCGCGCAGCGCAACTGTGCTAGCGCACCCATATTTGACACGTGGCACGCAGCGCAGAGCGCAGCGCAACTGTGCTAGCGCGCCCGTGTTTGACACGTGGCACGCAGCGCGGAGCGCAGCGCAACTGCACTAGCACACCTGTGTTTGACACGTGGCGCACAGCGCAGAGCGCTGGATCTGAAGCGTTGCTTCAACTTAAATTTTGAATTTTAAAGCAGAGCTTTGCTCTGATTGGGGGTGCGCTGCCTGGGGCGCAGGGCGCTTGGTGCTAGCGCGTCTGCGCTTGACACGTGGTACACAGCGCACGGGATCTAAAGCGTTGCTTCGATTTTTGAATTCAAAACAGAGCTTTGCTTTGATTGGGGGAAACAGGTCAGTAAAGGGAAACCCTAATTCCCTCCAAGAATCCTAATCCACATTCATCGCTATTTCTCTAGTATTAAATAATTAAAAGATAAAAAGAATTATTTTTAAAACTCCATCTATTAACTACTAAATCCTATAAGCCTTTCTCTTATAAACTTTTCAAACCTTCCTACTATAAAACAATAAAAATCCCTCATTTATTCTATTAACTCGTCTAAAACAAGAAAAGCAGTTCATCGTTTTCCTGTGGACGACCCATACTCACTAGCGGCTAGCTATTGCAACACCGTTATTGATTGCGGTATTTAGAACACATAGACACACTTTTTCGAACCAATCAAGATCACTAAATTAGGAAATGGTTATGCTTGTTCCTTATTGCATGCTATAGAAAAACTACTAAAGAAGTATAACTATTTTGATGCCAAGCCTATATCTACTCCTTTTGATCCTTATATTCATTTAGTCATGATGGACAACCTGTAATCCAAAATAAATATGCTCGATTGATAGGATCTTTAAAGTATATTTCTACTCGCACTAGATCTGATACATCATATGCTGTTGAGAGATTAAGTAGATTCACTAGTAACCCTAGTGAAGAATATTGGAAAGCTTTGGAACAATTGTTCAAGTACTTAAAGGGTATTATGGATTATTATTTAGCATACTAAAATTTCCCAAACCAAATTGAAGGGTATAGTGATTCAAATTGGGTCACAGATACTTTAGATGTTAAGTTTACCACTGGATTTATTTTTGTACTTGGTGGTGGAACGATTAACTGCGGTTCTTGTAAGGAAACAATAATTGCTCGTAACACCATGGATGCTGAAATGACAGCATTAGATACAACGTGTATCGAGGCAGATTGGTTAAGGAGTTTGATAATGGAAATTCCTTTTATTCCTAAACCAATCACAGCTATGACAATACATTGTGACAATAAATACTTACTTGACTTATTGAAACGAGAAAATTGTATTAGGAAGATGAATAACTTCCTACAACTAAGATATGAGACAAGAAAGAATTTAAAGAAAATTTTTATTGTGTTCATATGTATGTGTCTACACATCTAATTTTGGCAGACAATCTAACTAAAGGTCTACAAAAATCTAAGATCTAAAGTATCGAGGGGAATGGGGCTTAGGCCCATAATATAATCACCAATAGTGGATAACCAACCTTATATATGTTTTGTAATGGAAAGAACGAGGCTATTTGAAAGTGTATGCTAGCACCATGGTAGGGTTTAAACGAGCATCACACATGCAATTTTAAAATTTTCTAGGTGCTAATCAACACTAAATAAGGATCAAACTAGATTATTAGGGTTTTAAACATGATATCACTAACTTTAAGCTAAGAGAAAGATGGCTACAATCTTTGTAGACTGTGTCCTTCTCTTCTAAAGCTTCGGGTTGTAGTCCACGCGACTCCACTAATCTCCATTTGAAGATTGAACGAACTTGCTTCGATGACTTTCGTGCCGAAGATGATCCACCCGAAGTCCGCTAATCCAAGCTACCTCTTCACTAAACTCTTTAGTGAAGTAAACACACTACACCAAAGCGCTAATCTGTGTAGGATGGTGAAGCAGGGGTGCTATTTGCTCACTAGGGTTCTCACAAGCTCAAGGTTTCACAACTCATATGAGGGATTGAGCTTGGAGATGAAGGTGAAGAAGACGGAGAGAGCTAGAGAGCAACTCATCACATGAGCTCTCATCAAGAAAATGGCTAAATGTGGAATCAAGTCTAGAATGGCTCATCTATTGACCTTACTTATTCAAGCATGGAATTCTTTGCAATAATAAATTGCAACCATGCTTGAATAGTGAGTCAAGACTAATAAACAAAAGATAAAAGCCATGCTATGCTCATCCCTCCAAAGTCTCCCCATTTATCATCTCTTTTTCTATTTTCTAAAAATAGAAAATCCATGCCATGCTTCATAATATATATATATATATATATATATATATATATATAAGCATATAATTAGTGAGCAATAATATTAGTCAATATATAATTATATCAAATATAAATATATATCATATTATTAAATCAACACTTGATTTAATAATCCGGTTATATCATATATAACCGACTAATATCATTTATCTATATATCACATTATTAAATCAACACTTGATTCAATAATCCGGTTATATCACATATAACCTAACTGATAACAAATAGCCCCCAGATTACAATACGGTATCTCATACTCGTATTTAATCAGGCCCCCGCACATATCAACATATGTGCCCTACTTCATTTCGCTTAAACCAGGAAACTTTTATGTGGGACTCTAAAAACTCGTCAATACGCCAGCAGTAGGTGATGATCACATTAGTCACCCACAAGCCATCAGCGGTACTAGCTGGACGTAACGGCTACTTAAGTATTGAGCGAATAGAAGATCAACAAGCAAGCTTGTCCAAACTCCTATGGAGCCTATAGGTAACACTTGCCGTACAGTCCGGTCTCTTCGCCTGATATGTCGCATATCGAGTCTGGGGGTGGAATCGTCAGACCCCAATAACTTGATAAGTCATGTCGATGTAAGGCCTATAACGGTATGAGAAACTACTGATAACACTTACCAGTAAATCTCATATACAGCCCTGGCTAGGGACTTCCTGTTATAGCCAATCGGGCACAGCGCAATATCAACTCCATATACCGAGAGAGACGAAACCCCTCCTATCGCTCATTGTCTCCATGTGACTCGGGACTGTACCCAAAATCCACCTGTTTGCACAACTCCTTCGAGCCGTGGTAGGGAGAAAATCAAAGCACAGTATGAACCACACAAGACTCTATGACGATCTCGGGTCTACAGACTAACCTGTACCAGTGTCACCAGAGACTGCTATCTGACGATAGGTATAGTACCATCTAGGAGTTCTCGGCGAGTCATGTTCAGTATACCCATTCTCTAATGAGCACATGTGTACAATCTTTTATGTCAAATACCAATAGATATGGGATCAACCATTGCCTCATACAGGGTCAAGAAACGTACTCACTAGTCTACTCTGGAATATCAATGCCATGTCTCGATATTCACTCGACTAGGAATAATTGAAGGATGTGCTTATGGACTACCCACGTTCCAGTAGTATGATCCGCATCATAGTCCTGGTAGTCAAGCCAACATCCTAAGGGCTTTATCAACATGTATATGAGAGACGGTATAATAATACCAGTGAACATATTAAGATAAAGGCAACCAAATAGCATACTATCATGTCGAGTAAGAAAGTCCTCCATATATATGTTCAAGCATCCACTATATCATACAATAATGGCCTCTAGGGCATACATATCACTAACACTATTGACATGAACTTGGGAGCAAGTTACTTAAGGAGCTCCAGTCCCATTCCTATGATGTTGTGCTTCAGTTGTTAATTAAGGATAAGTTACTGAATCTTAATGGTGCCAAATGCATATTATTTGCGAGGTACTCTAACAACAAGTATCCTCTGAAGACATTACCTAAGTGAGACTGCCATGAGGCCGTGGTTATGGGTGATTGGGCTGCAACTCTATAACTCTCACGAAAATTAAGGTACCGCGCATGGCCTTGAATACGCAATCCGTTTTGATTGTCCTAAAACCTGTCTCGTATTGTATGTGTTCATAATAAACGATCGATAAATAAGATGTAGTTTTGTAAGGTCGTTATGACTACTATATTCTTGCGGTCGGGAGTTATTAGACAAGATATAGGCTTAAGTCGATATGACACCTATATTGATATACAATATAAACCGATGGTCAGATTCTTTATTTACTTAATTTTTTTTTATTATTGTTATATTGTGTTTTATATCAGTTAAAGTTTGAATTTTTGTAGGGGGATTGCTGGAAGTTGAGTGGAAAGACTCAAACTTTACAAAGTAACTTTAGTCCCACATCGAGAAAACTAAAGGTTTTTGATGTGCTTAAATAAGATACCTCCACATGGGTTATTGGTAACATTTGCATTGGGTTTTTGTTAAAACACACACGCGTGCATGCCCAGCTTGAGCCTCCCGTGGGCGTGCCTCCTGCAGACATGATTGTTGGTCCGGTCTGGGCTCCGAGGCCCTACACTGTTTTTATCTTTTTGCATATTTAATTTTTTGTTTTAACTGAAATGAATTCAAACGAATGGGTGTAACTGTTGGAACAGTTGCTATAACCATTCCCGTTTTTTTGGAGCAGTTACAATAACCGTTCCCGGTTTTTTGCAGCAGTTGTGTTCCTTGGAGACATTGATTCGGGTCTTATAAATAGCCCGAATCACTTCTCCTTTGTAAATCCCTAGTTCCACGTATATATTTTTCCGTATTTTTCCAGAATTTTCCTATTAATTTTTTTATATTTTATTTATTTTATATTTTTTTCCTAACCTAACCCGACCCCAACCCGACTCCCCTACACTTCTTCTTCTCCTTCTCCTTTTCTTTTCCCGCATTTTCCCCGTCTCCTCCTTCCTCACACCCGCACCCGCGAGACACATGCCCACCTCCGTGATGACTTCGTCCACTCGCCAACGATCTCCCCGAGATCCCCTCCCTTAAATCCTCACTTGCTCCCCTTATCGCTCGCGCCGACGCCTCCGCGAGACCCGACCCAACCTTGCGATTCCCTCTCCTTCACACTCAATAACTCTCTTCCTCTCCCTAACTTTCCCCTACTTCTCTCACCGCAAATCCTCACTGGCATCTCGTTCATCACCGACGAGCCTCTCATCAGCGCCACCAACTTCTCTTCACTTCCACCGCCACACCACCTCAGCTGCTCCCCCACTCCTCCAAAACCAACCACCGCCTCCGCCGCCATCGTTCATTGCCACCCTCCTCGTATCACCTCTGCAACATCGCCACCTCTTTGCAACCGAGCAACACCCTTCTTCTCACTGCCAACTTCTCCATCGTCTGCACCCATCACCCAAGCCAAGATCCCCAACCTCGACCCGAGCAGCATCTTCACCATCGCCTCGTCCAACCGCTGACCAAACTCTAGCTAAGCCCAACTCCAACAACCACTGTCTTCATCGCCTTCATCGCACTCCTCCAAAGCCACCAGCCGCCCAGCCACCAACACCCACTGCACCCAAGCCGACTCGTCGCTGCCCTGTGCCCACTCCTAAAACTACCGTGCTCAAGTCGAACCCGCCTCCGCACCGCCACTGTGCCACGGCTGCACCACCGCGTGCCCTGAAGTGTCCCGCTATATACCCACTCCCCGTGCTACACATGTCATGCCACGCCGTACTAGTCCCCGTGCCATGCCGTACCAGTCATCGTGCCACACCGTACCCTGATCCAGTGCACGCACCATGCCCACTCCTGCACCAGCATCGCGTCCAGTACCGTGTCGCGCTGTGCCACTCTCGCGCTACGCACCGTGTCCAGCATCACATCATCTCGTGTGTTGAGACGAAGTCCGCAAGTAGCGTCGCTTGTATATCAGCGACCGAAGGCAAGTGAAAACCCGATCACTTGCTTTACATGCTATCACTGCATTAAAATGGATCGATAGGTTTTAAATCGTAATAATATTATTGTATATATCTGTATCGTTATAATCGCCGCGTTGTGAACCTATAACCCATCGATAATGCCTACAGTGGATGGAATGTGAACATGGAATGACTATTGTTTAATTGATTAGATTAATCGGACTCCTCGTTTAACACCCGCACACTAGTTAAGTGCTCGACACAAAATCCTAGAGCACAACATATCTTAATATGGCAGAACTGTAAGTCCGCGGCGGCGCCCCGGCCGTCGATCCGACGCCGGAAACGCGGAAACAAAAAACTTTGCAAACTAGTAAACCGGCAGCACCGCGCACTTTTATCCTGGATCGGGCCATTAACCTAGCTACTAGCAAACAAAAGGATGGGTGAAGAGATATACCAAGCGATCCGTGTCCTTCGGTCTTCGTCTCCACTCCAATCTCCCGCGGATACTTCGTCCGTCACGTCCTCGTCGGAAAGGGCACCACGTAGCCGAATACTTTTACGGGCTCCCACCTCTGGACCGAGGCAACTCGGACGCGAAGTTGGCTAGCCGACACGTCCAAGAAGTGCTGTAGACTAGTGTAGAAAACTTTGTCTCTTGTGGTTATAGAAGTTGCCATGATGGAGATGAGAGAAAAATGGTTTGGAGGAAAATGGTGCTCACAATTTTTAGCAAGGAAATGAGATGAAGAAAATGCCACACACTCAAAAATGAAACTCTCTCATTCTTCCTCCTTGTGTGGCCGGCCACTCCTCTAAAGAAATGGTGGAGAGAATCAAATTGAAACATGAAGGGAGGTGATGGTAGGAAAAGTAGAGGGTGACCACAACCAAAAAAGGCAATGATAACATAATCAAATCAACCTCAAATCCTTTCTCATCTCAAAAAAGCAAGAAATGATGATGATAAGAATGGTATCAAAAGATGCTTTCATAATCTCCCATTTCACAAATAAACCCTCCACAAAATGTTATTTGCACACTTGCAAATAACCCCCTCCATCGGAAAGTCCGGCCGGGAAGGAACAAAGAAAAACTGGCCGGAACGGAATGCAAACTGGCAACTTCAGAAAACTGATCCCGTAATAAATTACAGGAAAACTCCACGACTGCAAATACATGCCCACATTTGTATTCGCACTGAACACAAATGTAAAGAGACAAAATCTACACTATCTAATACTAGGATCCGGCTTAAGCCAAAGCCGGCTAGTAAAAACCGTCCGATCACGATCCGTGCAATACCGCACGTATCTGATCGAACCCTGCCATATCTCCATACGGCCTCTACAGCGTTTCGCCCGAAACTTGAGTAACTGTGTGTGGTGAACTCTAAAGACTCGTCAATACTATGGCTGTGGATTTAACAACTAGCACGTCAGAGGTATTAGCCATATATGACGGGCCACCAGTTATTGACCAAAAGGGACGTCGATGAGCGCACTCATCCTGACACCCTACTGAGCCTGTCAGTGACAATATCCGTACAGTCCGGTCCGTTCGTCTATGAGCATCGCATGGCGGGCCTAGGGGGTTGGTAAAAGTCAGACCCCCAAAAGCGGTACAAGTCGTGTCGGAGTGTAGCCCAGAACACCCTGAGATACTACTGGAATACCTACCAGCAAATCTCCTGCCTTGGCCAAGGACTTTTCATGTACTGGCTCTCTTAGACACAGCGCGACCTCACCCCCAATACCGGGAGAGACGAACCACTGCAGATACGCTCACTGCCTCCATGTGGCTCGGGACTGTACCCAACTAAAACCTGTTTGCACGTCTCCTTTGAGCGTGGTAGGGTAGTAATCAAAGCACAGTGGGAACTCACACGAGACAAATGACGATCTCAGGTCGATGAACTAACCTGTACACATATCACCAGGGAACTGCTATCTGACGTTAGGTATAATACCAACTAGCAAGTTCCCGGCGAGTCCTGTCCGGTGTACTCATAACCCAATGAGCACCTGTATACATCTTAGGTGAACCAACTGACACCAATGGCTTGTGAGACCAGCCACCGCCCCTCGTCGGGGTCTCGACTGTATACACTAGTCTACTCTGGAGAATCGATGCCCTGTCTTGAAACTCCCACGACTAGGGACCTTTTAAGGATTTGCTTATAGACTCTAGCTCCCACGTATATGATCGCCCTCATACTGCTGGTAGTCAAGCAAGAATCCTAGGGGCTCTATCAACGTGTAATAGCGACTCGTAAGGTCACCTAAAGCAGTACACGATGATAAAGATAAACCAGATAGCATACTATCATCTCGAGTAAGACTGTCCTACCGGGACAGGTCCTCCCTCAATCATTGCAATCACGTGCCTGTGATCCAATAATTGACTCTGAGGGCACTATCTCCAACAAGAACTTGTGATAGTTAGATCACTTTACTGTTTACGAATATCGTACATCGTGTTTATAATCATGTAAAGTTGACCCCTAAAGGCGACACTAAATCTGGAATGCACCGCACATGTCACGTCGAAATATATATATATATATATAATTAAATACAGATTGGAATGTAATGTTCTATGGCTCATATCGAAACCGACTCGATAAGATAGAACCCTCTATAGTTTACCCTTCAATGCTGATAGACCACTGTAACGAGAATTGATTGGGAATGCGGCTCTGGACTGTAGTCCGGGGCAGCATTCTTCGAAGATACCTGAATTTAAGCGCCTACAAATCCCTACATAAAACTGAAAATGTGCGGAGTCCTATATATTCGCGTAGATAATTTGGTTATCTAACTCATGGATCTAGTCTCGTTTAGTTTCACAGTCGTTTGATATTTTATTTGTATTTTAGAATGTCGACGTGTTCTGCAGTTTCTGCAGTGACATTTCTTTCACCTTCACACTAAACAAGACATATCTTCTAGTATAGAAAGGATATTATTAATTAATTTAATGCGTTGGAAACTTAACAGATAGCACTAGGTTTTATTCAACTGAGGCAACACCTGAATCTAAACACAATCCCTAGTAAACCGTGCACGAAATTGGACTTCCAGTTCTGAAACTGGAATTCCAGCAATTGATCGCTAATTTAAAATGATGATAAGTTCCCAACCTGAATTCCTATTGACTTGAAACTAATTTTACCGCTTAGATAATCAAGTACACTTCATACGCCTTTTGTATTGTTTTGACGATTCTATACGTGTGATTTAAGATGAATTTTCCGAGTCATGCGGCGTTGGCTGTCATAATTTAATAAACATCTGTTTAGTGCATTTCTACCTATTCTTGTGGTTGCTTTATACCTTATGCATAGTGATCGTTTATATTGGGACCTAGCGACTGTTTTGCATTGTCGATATATAATTGTTAATGATTGGGTTGTGGCAAGTACGATAGTGAGCCAGTGATTGAAAGTGATATTGATAAGTGGAAGTGTGATTGAAAGTGAAAGTGATACGTATTTGTTCATAACCTATCAAATACCTGAACACATAATATAACCTGGGGAATGGGGGAATCAAGGTGGAATTGAACTCGTATTTAGCGAGATACAGTGGCTTAGAGGATGATCATTCGATATTAGTGATACACACACACATACATATACATCAGGTCGTGGGCCTAGCGGCACGGCTGCAGGGTTATGTTCCGGGCAACCGTGGATCGTAGTCTCGGACATGCACGGGGCCCTTGTTAAACACGGGTATCTTTTTCACCAATTGATTTCATTGACTTAGTGACTGATAAGTAGTGACATACGCATTGCCTGATTTACTGACATGGTACATATATCACGCTGTGTATATTCAAATGATATTCATTATTCTCATGTTTCTGTATTCTGTCGCATCTTTCATGTTTAATAATATTGTACACACATCATATATTTATTGCTATATGTGTCGTCTTGACGACCTGAGTGTGCATGCTCAGAGAACGAAGTGGACCCAGTCAAGGAGCAGGACCTGCCATTCGAGATAGTGAAGGTCTAGACCGCAACATCAGCGCTGCTCTTTTGCTATAAGCACATTGTATTTCGCTGGTTAGTTATTTCCTTATGCAAAATAAATATATCCCGAACTCTTTTATTGTAATATAATAAAGTTGTGAACTGTGATTTCCTTTACTCTAGTACTGTTTACTGACTACCATATAATGCTAGAAGCCAAAATGTGACTACGGCGGGATTATTCCCTGTCTGTAAGAGCATGGCCGGCCTAGTCACCCCTCGCATTCCGTATTTTGGGAAGCGGGGCGTGACATCCTTCAACACAATTTTCTTTACAGATTTCTCTCTCTTCTTCTGTTGATTTTTCGTTCTGAGTTTCAATGTGAGACAAGACAGATACATACTATCTTGCGACTTGTGCGAGTCCGGGATACCGGAAAGGCCGAGGGAACGTCGTACCTTGCAAACAACGCCGCTGAAAACCTGCATAAGAGGGAGGCAATTACGTTCTTACGGCAGTGTACTCAAGTGCGTGCTTCATTCCCATTCAGGCTTGTCCAATTTTATTACCAGTTTTTGTTTAATCATTTAAATCAAAATTTTAATTATTTTAGTGCATAATTTCTAACACCAAAGAGTTACATCCTTAATCCTTGCATTGCGGCGGCATAGCGTCAGGTCTCTCAGAGAGATGCTGTAGAGGCGTTCGAGCGTCAGACACAGCTACAACTTCCAGGGATAGTCGTCGCCGGACCTGCAACCGCCTGAGAAGTTCAGCCCGTTGCACTTGAGGACACAACGAAAACCGACTGGACACAATCGCTAGCCTCTCTGCCGTGTTCGATCTCGCTATAGACATGGCCCAAACACTAACTGCAATACGGTAAGTCTACGTACCGAAAACGTATACATGAAAAGCATTTTCTAATTAATATAACTCAAGTTACATATTCATTTCAATTTTTTTCCCTGCGAATTAAAGGGTTCTGTATAGAAGATATTATGAAGAAGAGTTAAAGAATAAGGTGGATCTTGTTCTCTACTTCACAAGTTTTTTTTCCCCTTCCACCATCATATGTAGAGCCTATTTTGTTAGAGAATAATGGAGGAAAGAGACCATAGGAGGGAATTTTCTCCTATGACGTCGAAAAATACAATCTCTACCGTTTTTTCCGACAATTGGTACCCATAATCATCATTGTTATCATCTAGACGTACATACCCCGAATTTCATATGATTCCGCCACTTTTTCACCGTTGAATTACCAATGTAAAAAGTTCTATTGTCGGTAAACCATTAATTTTGCATCAACTAAATCAACGGTGAAAAAATGGTATAATCACATGAAATTTGGTGTATCCACATCTTAGATGATAAAGATGGAAGTGATATATGCCGATCGTCGAAAAAAAAATCACGTAGCATATATTTTTCCGACGCCATAGGAGAAAATTCCCTCCTATGACACTTTTCCTCCATTAACCTTATTTTGTTAAGTCACATTGTTGGGGTGGCTAGTGTTATAAGAGTCATATGATCAATAAATATCAGTTACCTAACAATTGACTAGCTTTCACATTTACTTTCCTTTTCCTCTTTTAATTTCCTTTTTTACAAATGATTTTGTAAAATGTGCTGACATAACTTACGAATTTGAAGAGTTGATAGGGCCTTAGAATTATGGTCAGAATTTATGGCATAAGCTAAAGGCACACTTATTCACAATTTAATGAAGCTAAGGGATAAATAAATCATCTATTTACCAAAAAAATTTAAGAAAGCTATTGCATTGCTAATCACTAGTGTGAATCAACAATAACAACCATCTCAGCCTTAAAAAGTAAGGCCCTCTTTGGGAAGGTAGGGGGTTAAATTTAGATAACCGGAGTTTCATAAATTTATGTGAACTTAAATTTAAAATCCTAAATACATCTTGTTTGGTTTTTATTTTAAAGTTTAGAAAACTACAGTCATCTAAACTCAAAAGTTAATTAGATGATGCTAATTAAACATCAACCCAATCAAGATTTTCTGAACTCCAAAATACGAGGAGAAACACTTATTTCAGAGTTTAGATGACCACAAAATTAAATTTCGGAGTTTATATAACTCCAAAGCCAAGCGTCCATCAAAATTAAAATTTTAAGTGGTCGACATATGACCTTACAAACTAGAGCATGCATTATTTCTTCCACAACTTCAAATGTACTTCAGTTATATACAGAAAGAGGGCCTAAAAATAGCCTTTTTACTCATCCAACGTCGTTTTTTTATATTTGAAGGTCGAGGGGTTGGCAGGACTTGAGAATCTTGATAAACAGGTTACAGATTCAAACATATAAAATGTATGAAGGTAACAAGCATATACAAAACCATGAATCATATACAAATCTAGGCTAAGATCAAAAGTCAAAAGTAATCATAAAGAATACAGATCGAGGCCTTGTTTGGGAATGGAGTTGATTTTTGATAACCAGAGTTTCATTAGATATTTATCTAAACTCAACTCAAAAATCTTGATGCTGTCGTGTTTGATATGGATTTTAGAGATTAAAAAACTCTGGTTATCTAAACTCCAAAGTTGAGATAACCTGTGTGAGCTTGGTAGCCGTGCCCAACCTTAAGGTTACGCGTTACGATACAATAGGGGAGGTGCTAGAGTAGTTGTATGTGCCCTGCACATTTGACACAATTCTTGTAATATCTGTTGGATATTAATATGATTTTATAGTTGCACTAATAATAATTGGTTAACAGGATCATATGCATTTGTAATTGTTATAATATCCCTATAAATTTTATTGCTAGATCATGCACTGTGATGTGTCACTTGCATGGAGACATGATCTAATCTAGTGATTTTTTCAATGAGTATTTGGCCTATAACAAGTATGTGATAGCTAGATTTATAATACGTTTCATGCATGACACCGACATGTTAGATATGACGATCTCTCCCAGTCTCCAAGAATGTGGATTCTTCATGTGTGTGTCATGAGCATGTATTGTGATACATGTAGTACATGACCACGTTTGAATTCTCTAAGATATGTCACATATGAGATAAATAATTTAAATAGTTACATAATCCCTTTCACTTGATGACATTGTTGTTTTCGATATGTCGTTTAAGTAAACTTTAATATGATGTACTTCTTGTCGTTTGATATGAATAACAAATCTAAAATATTGGGCTACTTAAACATATTTTAGGAGGAAAATGGATGTCTAGATAGAATCCGGCATTCTCATGTTGATGAGAATACGTTTACAGTTCATTCTCGTGAAGGTGTAAAAATTCTGTCGATAGGTGTTTTGAAATGTTTTTCAAAATTATATTATTAATATTAATATTTATTTTCGAAATGAATTTGTGTTAACAGGAAATGAAACTTTAGGCTTGAGCAATTAGATGAATGTATTTTGCTCATTTAATGGCTTAACGATAAGTAACTTGATATCGGAAAGGATTGCATGTAAGTTGATATTTATTGTTATCTCACATTATGATATAACTTTTATGAACAGTTGACAAGATAGGCATTTGACTGTTAAATTAAAATTATTAATTAATTAATTATGAATTAATTTGGTCGATAGTTGGATCTTAATGTAAGACCCAATTAGCCCCGCTTATAAGCCTTTCCCTTGGAGATTTGTACACAACTATAAGAAGAAGAATATTAATAATATAATTGTTATATTATTAATATGTGGATTTTTAGTCCCACGTCGGATATTAAGACTTGACATATCGTACAATAACCCTATATAAAAGGGGCAATGGTTTGCCATGAGAAAAAGATTTTGAATTATGAATATTTTGTTTTAAAACTATTTGAATGCCTATCAATTCATTGGGGGTGTCTCTTCCACAGAGGTTGATGGACTTCAGTTAGAGGCTTTTGCATTTGTGGAGACCATCAAAAGATATTTTATTGATATGATTAGATCCTTCATCGATGAGATCGAGATGAAGCAAAGACACGCATATAATTTAAATAAAAATTTAATTTTTAGGAAATTGATGTATATATTTCCGTCATGCATACGTTTCCTTCAGAAGGTGGGCCCAATCGCAAATGCGTGAGCCCTTACCCATATTTTCCCTTTTCTGTCTACCGAAGTTTATTAAACTATAGTACAATCAAAATTTTCTAAACTCCAAAGTTCCCAAGGAAGCCATCCATTTAGGAGTTTAGGTAACTTTAAAACAAACGACCAAAAAGTTAGGTTTGAAGATAACGCTTCACAAAGGGCCGTTTGTTTCATTGGAGTAATTTTTTAGGAGTTGTGTATTGCATAAAAGGTTGAAATTCCATTGTTTGTTTGGAAGGATTTACTTGCAGTTAAAATTAGGAGTTCTAATTTTTTGTGTTTGGTAGGACATTTTAAAACAATTAGGAGTTATAGGTGAAAATGGACGAAGATATGATAGTTAAGAGAGAAGAAGCATTAAAAAATGAGCAATACTTTTCCTACCCGCAATTTGTCTATCCAAAAGTTTATCCAAGAGACAAAATTGTAGGACCCACAACACCTAGATAATACTCTCAAACAAGTGGGCTCATGGTGTTTGTCTCTTTGGTAAACTTTTGGATAGACAAATTATGGAAGAAAAAGTATTTTTGTTAAAAAAATTTAAAAAGTATTTGATGTGACAAATTTCAATCCAACTCAACAGAAAAATCTCCGACTTCAAAAACTCGAATTAGTATATGCCAATGAGGAAATCAGGGCTTCGAAATCATGGACTTTGTTGACAAGGCAAACACAAAAGTTTGAACTTTGGGCTAAAATCAGAAACTCCTGATTTTGCAACTCCGGCCTACTCTTAGACCCGAACTAGAATTTGGATACCCATTGTTATCCACTTAGAAATAAACTCTAGTTTTACTAAGTCCATATCCAAGGTTTGGGCCTAAATTTTGAAAAATGTGAGATTTAGAATTTAGAAATAAAACCTATTCATAAATACAAACGATTTAAATCATCACAGGCGGCTTTGCACTCGAGAACGAGATAAGGAAAAAAATGGCGGCTGCTCTTATCACAGAGCCATCGCTGCTTCTCTCATTTGTTTCTTCATCTCAAATATCAAGCAGAAACAACCTCAAATTCCATCGATTTAATCGATCCTCTCTCTCAATTTCAAATCACTCATGGCCGCCTCCAATCTCTTCTTCGTGTTCCTGCCCTTGCTCTGCTGGAACCCTAGAGCCCCAACCCATCGACGACGAGACTCCTAACCCTAACCCTAGTCCTAGTGCTGTCGGTGGTAAAGAGGGAGGAAAGGAGAGGCGTAGGGCGGTGAGGATCGCCTGGGAGAAGCTGGTTCGATGGTCGAGGTCGTGGCGATCCAAGGCCAAGACCGACGCCCTAGAGCGCACCAAAAAGGCATGATCTTTTTTTCCCCACTTCCCTGAAACAATTATGTTTTGTGCAATTACATTCCTACAATTTGAACTTATTTAGTTTGTATATCGGCATGATTAAATTTCGGTAAAAAGTTCGATTTTGATCAAAATGCTGGACCTGCTGGAATTTTAATACCATTTTTTGGAATATAGCGAAATATTTCAACTTATATGTGGGTTAAATAGAAGCATGACTTTACAATAGCGAAAGATTTCAACTTAGATGTCGGTTAAGCAGAAGCATGATTATACAATGTTAACTTGGTTTATGCTGCATCTTCATGACCAGGTTTCAATGTTGGACAGTTTTGCAATGTTGAGGCAAAATTGTAGCTAAAGTATGAATCGAATCACAATGATGTGATCAGAAGAAATGATTGCAGTAATTAAAATTTCTGCAGAATGATTTGAAATTTTTGAACACGCGCGAGCGTGTGCACGCAATGAATAATGAGTGTTATTTGAATATATAAACTTATAGTTGCTTGCATAGAAGGCCGAATTATTAGAATGATACAATAATGAATAATGAGTGTTATTTGAGTATATAAACTTATAGTTGCTTGCATGGAAGGCAGAATTATTAGAATGTACCATGTACTTGCACATGTTTTATAAGAGACTAACTAATACTTTATACATTATAAGAAACTGCCACAAACAATTTTAAATAATGTGTTTAAGTATATAACCTTATAGTTGCTTGCTTGGAAGGTGGAATTATTAGAACGTACCATGAACTTACACATGTTTTATAAGAGACTAACTAATACTTTATACATTATAAGAAACTGCCCCAAATTATTTTAAGAAACAACCTTTAGATAGAAAAAATTGCATAAGATATGTTTAGGACATTACCCCCTTTCAGTTTTTTTTGTTAAACCTCCTTCCTTCATCTTCTTCCCTCCACCTTCATTTCTAGCCAGATCCATGTCTCCTTAGTTTCATCCCTTCCAATTTCATATCCACTGGCTAATTTACCAGCATAGGAGTTGAGCTTTATTTGAATCGTTGAAATCAATAGATCAAATATGGTTATATAGATGAACTAGACGTTCCAAACTCCGATTATAATTGAAATACCAAGCTACAACTTAAGAGGGGAGAAGGGGGTGAATAGGATTCAATTAACAATCTTTATAATATAAGAAAACAACACAATCATTTCAACAATAACAATATGTAAATATAAGGATGTTATGTGCCTCACATTCATCCCTATTGATTTCCCTACTTGATCCGGCGTTATCACGAAGTAGATTTGAAGTTACTTTTAGAACAGAAGTCCGTGCAGACGTCTGTCTCGCTCTGTCAATTCTGGGGTTTCGGTAAATACCCTACAGACGTCTGCCATTATGTAGCGGACGTTTGTAGTTCTGAACAGAGAAATGGAGTTTCGGGATATGCTCGGACAGACGTCTGCCCACAGGGGACCGATGTCAGTCGTCGGGCCGGATGCACAATTTTCTAAGTTAGGAAATTAGTTTTTTAGGAATATCTTTTGTATGCTATAAATAAGAAAGTTTGTAGCAACCCTAGATTGAAGCCTTTGAGATAGCAATTTGATTATTTTGGTGAGAACCCATTGTTATTTTGAGAGAGTTAGGGTTTTAAGAGGGATTTGTATTCTCCATCGATTTGTACTCCTCCGAATTTGATAATTAATAAAGTTCCGTCTTCGCCTATATGTTTTGTGGTTAGTATTCATATTTCTATTTTCTTGTAGTTTGATACTCTTCTTTATATTGATTGATTTGTGCTTTGTGATTGTCTTATTCTTAACAAATTGGTATTAGAGTTATTGTTACGTTGTGAGATTTTTGGTTGAACCATTAGGTTTTTGATTTTGCGATCTAGGTCAACGGTGGGTAACGACAACCATTTCCTCTTCCTAATTTTCTTAGATCGTGACTTTGAAATTTAGGGTTTGTTAGTATTTAAGGTATTTTGATGTCACATCATGTCTTCGACAATCATGAAGTTCGATGGGAATGAGTTTCTGGTTGTGGCAAGTCCGTATGGTTGTCGTTTTGACTCAAAACAATTTGAAGAAGTGATTCATAGGAAAGAGAAGAAGCCTTTCATTATGACGAAGGAAGCTGGGGAGGAGATGGATGAGAAGGCCCTCACTGCTGAACACTTGTGTCTGACTAACGAAGTACTACAAGATATTTTGGTAGAGAAGACGGTGGCCGATTTATGGAATAAGTTGGAGGAGTAATATTTAAGAAAATTTCTCACGAATCGACTCCTATTGAAGTAGCGTCTCTACACACTTCGTATGTTAGAAGGTTCTCCAATAAAATCTCACGTTGGTGAGTTTAATTCAATTATTACAGATCTGAGTAAGATTGATATTAAGATTGATGATGAAGATCATGATCTTCTCTTGTTGTGTTCGTTGCCATCCTCGTATAAGCACTTCCGTGACACCGTAGTTTATGGACGAGATACGACCTCAATCAAGATTGTCAAGGAGAATCTGATAAACAAAGTGAAGATATGCAAGGAGTTGACTTTCACTGAAGCGGATGGTTCATCGTATGGCTTATTTGATCAAGGGCGTGCAGAGAAGAGAGATCCAGAAGCAAATAGGAAGAAGTCGCGGTCAAAGTCCGAGGCTAAGAACATGACTTGCAATTATTGTAAGAATAAGAGGCACTTCAAGGTCGAATTGCTTTAAGTTGCAGAACAAGTAAAAACAGGAAGACAAATCAAAGGAGTTTTCGGCTGAAGCGAGTATAGCGGAAGGAGATCTTGCGGTCTTCGACAACACACAGCGATCCAAAGACGAGTGGATTATGAATTCGGGTTGTTCTTACCACATGTCTCCCAATAGGGATTTGTTTACCAAATATGAGTCCGTTGATGGAGTGATTTTGATGGGAAACAATAGCTTGTGCCGAGCTATTGGCAAAGGGACAATTTAAATCAAGATATTCGATGGTGTTGTGAGGACATTAGTGAAAGTCAGGCACGCTCATGACTTGATGAAGAACATCGTCTTTTTAGGTGCACTCGACGACAAGGGTTACAAATTTTCCGCTGAAGGTAGAGTTTTGAAGGTAACCAAAAGTGCTCTTGTTGTGATGAAGGGCTTGAAAAAAGGGTCCTTGTATTCATTGCAGGGTTCTACGGCTTCCGGATTGGCGGCGATTTTATCATCTAAATCTATAATGGATTCGGAAACTACCAGATTGTAGCACATGAGACTCGGGCATACGAGTAAGAGGATTGGCCGAGTTGTCGAAGCAGGGTCTAATTGGTGAGAAGAGTACGACGAAACTGAAGTTTTGTGAATATTGCGTCTTTGGAAAGCAAATGCGCGTTAGCTTTGGTTTGGCGGTGCACAACACGAAAGGTACTCTACATTATATCCATTCAGATCTTTGGGGACCCTCTCCGGTTGCTTCTAAAGGAAGCGGTGTCAAGTATCTGCTTATCTTCATTGATGATTTTTCGAGAAAGATTTGGGTCTACTTCTTGAAGCATAAAAGTGATGCTTTTACTATATTCAAGCAAGGGAAGACGTTGCTTAAGAAGCAGGTAGGGAAGCAGATAAAAAAGACTTAGGATGGAAAAGGGTTAGAGTTTTGCGGTGGATATTTTAACAATTTCTGCAAAAACGAAGGTATAGTTCGGCATCATACCGTTGTCCATACACTACAGCAGAATGGAGTTGCAGAGTGAATGAACCGGACTCTTTTGGAGAAAACGCGGTGCATGTTATCCAACACATGGCCCAGAAAGGAGTTTTGGGTAGAAGTGGTAAATACGGCGTGCTATATTATGAATCGGTCATCTCATACATCGCTAGGTTGTAAGACACCGGGGTAGGTATGGTCGGGAAAACACACCGATTATTCGACACTTAAGGTGTTTGTTTTCCCCGCTTATGCACATTATCATAAAGACAAGTTGGATCCTCGAGCAAAGAAATGCATATTTCTTGGTTATGCTACCGGTGTGAAGGGCTATAGATTGTGGTGTTTGGATCCAAAGTCGCCTAAATTTATGATTAGCCGAGATGCGACGTTTGATGAATCTGTTATGTTGAAACCGAACAACAAGGAATTTCCAGTTGAAGACGATTCCAATAAGGATGAGCAGAGAGTTGATATTGAGGTCGGTGATAGCTCGAGTTCGTAGATCTCTTCTTCACCATCGTCTGAAGAAGCTCAAGATGAGCAGTCCCATGATGATTATTTGCTCGCTCGTGATTGACAGAGAAGGGGTATTGGACCGCCACAGAGGTATGGCTACGATGACCTGGTGGCGTATGCGCTGTCTGTTGCAGAGAAAGTTGATAGTAGCGAGTCGATAAGCTATAAAGAAGCTATCTCATCCGATGAAGCTGCTCATTGGCTAGTTGCTATGAATGAAGAGATTGAGTCTCTTCATAAGAACCAAACTTGGAAGCTCATGAAGCCTGAAAGAGAAAAGAAGATTGTTGGCTGCAAGTGGGTTTTCAAGAAGAAAGAAAATGATCAAAGGGCGGTTGATACAAGGTACAAGGTGCGGTTGGTAGCTAAAGGCTACTCGCAGGTGCGGAGAGTTTACTTTAATGAGGTATTTTCTCCAGTTAAACACACATCTATACGTGTTTTATTCGGTTTGGTTGCTATGCACGATTTGGAGCTTGAGCAGCTCGATGTGAAGACCGCATTCTTATACGACGATTTGGTGGAGAAAATCTATATGCAATAGCCCGAAGGTTTTAAAGTTGAGGGAAAAGAAGACCATGTTTCTTTGCTAGAGAAGTCTCTACGGTTTTGAACGTGACCTAGATAGTGGTATAAGAAGTTCGACTCCTTCATAAAAGAAGTTGGGTTTACGAGAAGCATGTGCGACAGTTGTGTATATTCGAAGAAGCTCGCCGATGGTTCTTTCATATATTTGCTACTCTATGTTGATAATATGTTGATATCAGCAAGATATATGGCTGATATTCAGATTTTAAAGGAACAGTTGAAAGAAAAGTTTGAGACCAAGGATTTGGGAGTGGCCAAGAAAATACTTGGTATGGAGATCAGGCGAGATCGCAAAAGAGGAAAGCTATATTTGTCTCAACAACGATATGCTGAGAAAGTTTTGGAACGTTTTAGTATGGCAGATGCTAAATCTGTGAGTTCTCCGTTGGTAGCTCATTTTAAACTTTCAGCTCGTTCATCACCGCAGACAGAGGATGAGATTAGATATATGTCGAATGTTCCATATGCGAGTGCGGTGGGTAGTGTTATGTATGCCATGGTTTGTACATGACCCGACATTTCACACGCCGTTAGTGTTGTTAGTCGTTATATGGCATCTCCTGGCAAAAAGCATTGGCAGGCGTTGAAATGGATATTATGATACCTTCAAGATACGTCTGATGTGGAGTTGGTGTTTAGAAGGAACAACAAAAATTTAGTTGGATTCAGTGATTCCGATTATGCGGGTGATCTTGACACGTAGATCGATCATCGGTTATGTGTTCTCCTTGGGAGGATGTGCCATTAATTGGCATGCTTCTTTGCAGCCTACAGTAGCGCTGTCTACGACAAAGACGGAGTATATGGCCGTTGTTGGGGCCGTTAAGGAGGCAATCTGGTTGAAGAGATTATTTTCAGAACTTGGTATTCCAAAAGATACCATAATAGTCTACTGTAATAATCAAAACGTTATTCACTTGTCGAAAGATCAGATGCATCATGATAGGACGAAACATATTGACGTAAGGTATTGGTTTATACAAAAGATCGTTGAAAAAGAAAAGATTATTGTTGAGATGGTTGGTATAGCGGACAATCCGGCCGACATTTTGATGAAATCTCTTTCAGTTAAGTTTAAGCATTGCTTAAACTTAATTGGAGTCGTAGCACTCATTGAGCCTTTGAGAGGTTTTGTGGTGAAGGTGGAGCTATTATTATTTTGATGGAGGAGTTTGTGGAATGCGAGATAAGGTGGAGATTTGTTATGTGTGCCTCACATTCATCCGTATTGATTTCTCTATTTGATCCGGCGTTATTACGAAGCAGATTTGAAGTTACCTTTAGGACAGACGTCTGTCTCGCTCCATCAATTCTAGTGTTTCGGTAAATACCCTACAGACGTCTGCCACTTTGTAGCGGACGTCTGTAGTTCTCGACGTATAATTGGAGTTTCGGGATATGCTCGGACACACGTCTACCCATAGGGGACAGACGTCTGTCGTCGGGCTGGATGCACAATTTTCTAAGTTAGGAAATTAGTTTTTTGGGAATATTTTTTGTATGTTATAAATATGAAAGTTTGTAGCAACCCTAGATTGAAGCCTTTGAGATAGCAATTTGATTATTTTGGTAAGAACCCATTGTTATTTTGAGAGAGTTAGGGTTTTGAGAGGGATTTGTATTCTCCATCGATTTGTACTATTCCGAATTTGATAATTAATAAAGTTTTGCCTTCGTCTATTTGTTTTTTGGTTAGTATTCATATTTCTATCTTGCTTGTTGTTTGATACTCTTCTCTTTATCGATTGATTTGTGATTTGTGATTGCCTTATTCGCAACAAAAGATAAAGCCAGTTGCAAGCTTAGACACAAATAATTTGAAGTGGTTTATCTTCTCAAGCCTACACTCTTAAAGATTCCCAGCCCTTACGATTTTCGATACCTTTTCTATTATTCTCCTTTTACCTGGTAGAACTTTTAGTCTTTTTTCCAATGTTATGAGTACAATTTTGAGTTTCTTTCTATTAGATAAGAAACAAATTTGCTCAAGAATCTCATTCCATATAAGAACTAAGAGCTTTGGGACTTTAACATACTGGAGATGAAGTGTTAATGGAAGTTTGCATATAAGCTCTAAGAATTGCTTACGAAAATTCGAAAGTTCCAGTTATCGATCGATAAGTTTCAGAACTATATGCCATTGTTAAACTTGACAATTTAAGATTTTTTGTAAAAAGTTGGTTGAACAATGCACTCAAAATAGATTGAACTTAAGCTATCATAAAGCTTTGGGTTTAGCTAAGTTAATGGAAAAGGAATAGGACAATCAAACGACTATCTATGATCAACTCTTGCTAGGCCTACGAGCATGTAGACATCTTAAACGTGCAAAAAAAAAGACGTGAAACTTTTTTGCTGCTAACATCAGCAAGTACATAGGCCAGTTGGGTGGACGGTTTTAAAATTTTAGTGACAATTATCAAAAAACCAAAGGGTCAAGACTAATCAATCTAAAAATAATTATCTCCCTTATCTTATAATACTGATAAATGCTAAGCATATAGTATACATTATATAGTAAAGTGAAAGTTGTTTATATAACCTAAATAAACATATTATCGGTCACTTAGGCTAGGTTTGAATATATATAAGGTTTAAGTTAATATTGAAATAAAACTAAATATTAGAAACTTATAATAAATTGAAAATATAGTTTCATAGAATTGTAAGCAAACAAAAATATTGTGTTATTTAATTGTGTGTTTTGATCTGATCTACATATCCTAATTCCCTTACATAGACAAAATAAAATACAAAGAAAACAAATCCAAATTCCCAAACGGGAGTTTCACTTCAAGAGTTGATCTTGTGTAGCTTGTGAAGACTTGTATTAATTTGTGTGAGCCTCAAACTCTATATAAGAATTAAGCTTAGTGAAGTCCCACCTCCATCCTTCATTGCATTAGATCATTTCTCTCTTGCCGCCAACCTTTGTTAACTGTAAGGCTGAGCAATGGTTGGATGGGGCCAATTTTTTTTGCAAAAATTGACCACTAGATTTGTTTCGACCCTTAGAACTAACCGTCTGGTAGACCAATTTTTAGACTTGATTTGACATTCAACCGTGTTTGGGCCAATTTTCTATAAATGCTGAAAAAGATGGAGACTCGAGAATGGGGGGAGAAAATTCGAAATTAGGGTCTAGAAATTTAGGACTGATGGAGTGATGGTGATTAAGACTTTAGATTTGTCAATTTAGGCTAAAGTTGTGAAAGAAAAATAGGATAGAACTTGAAAGTCTAGGGTTAGTGTTGGGGAAGGTACCTGAAAGAGAGGTGTGACTCCTTGTAGGAGATGAGAAGGAGAGAAGATTAAGGTTCGAAGTGGGGACTTTAAAAGTATTTATAATTTTTCCTTTTGAAGGGTGATTGGTTTAAGTCAGGTCGTCTTTTTTAATTATCAAATATGTTACCGAACTAATGGACTGACATTTAGCGATTTCGGACACAGACCTAAACCATTTTCAAAACCTCCCACTAGCTGGATCGGTTTGCGTTCGGTTCATCAATTCAAGTTTTAGTTGATTAGTCATAGTTAAAACCTCCTTTTTCTATAATTCCGGGAAAGCTTAGTATAAGAACCAATTTGTTTGGCAATAATTAAAACATACTAAGGTGCGAACGGCAATATGAAGTTGAAAACTTACAAGATTGGCTCATTAAAACAAAGGTTTGAAATTTTAAAACTAAAATATAGTATTTCAAATAGTACATTTGGCACCACCTCATTATATCATTATGTAGCATCAGAAATGTAACATTTATTACTTACCAAGATCATGTGGAAAAATGAAAATCGAAAATTAGCTAATGTCTCATTGTACATGTCTTCTTCGAAGCGAAAGAATATAAGATTTCATTATCATTTTGAATTCTCACTTATGTAATCTTATTTTATGTAATTATAGTTAGCATGTGACGTTTATTGTTGTTGGGGAGAGAAAAATATAGAGAGGGAGCAAGGAATAATCATCTTTTCTACGCCTTCATAGAGTTGCCATGAAGTAAGGTTTAGAATCTCGGTATCAATAGCGGATGATCATTTTTAGGCTTAGGAGACCATATCAGATCTATCTGTCTCTTGGATCGGAATTTTAGGATTATTTATCATCTGTTTAAAGAAATTTTAAATATTAATACTATTCTGAAATAAATATGGAAATAATTATATATAAAATTTGTCTACTTTTTAACAATTATTGGTGTCTAGAATGACTTTAAATACATAATAAAAATAATTATAATTTATTGTGAAATTTTGAATTATTAAGGATGTCAAATAAACTAAATAACCTGACAATAAACTCATTAACCTATGAATAAGTTCACTTATCCATCAATAGACTCAATAATAGAACTTCACTAATCAATTGATAATCCGCTAGCAGTGTTTTATATCTTAATGTTAATCTTGATAACGATATCCGAACAATTATTTTTAGGATCAGGATTGGCGGTTTCTAACCGAGATCACCCGAATAGAAAATCATTGTTCGGAGAATGGTTTTATGTGATAACAAATGAAATATGGATATCAATACGTAGTTTGGCACAATTAATGATATTTTGTAGTAGTAACCTATTATTGAAAAGTCTTATGTAGTTTTTTTAAAAATGTATATAAATTCATATATGATATATTAGCCTTCATACCAGGGACTTAGTAAAACTAGATGTATATTAGACAAAAGCCAATGATGTATTAATCTGCATAAAAAATTAATTACCTGCTAGCCTAATAGCAACTTTTATTACATTATTTAAATATATCATAATTTATACAAGTAAAATGTAATTTCAATTTTGATGATTCCAGCTAAAGAACATCCATGCATCTATAGTTCCATAATATAAGACAAGTATTAACTTAGCAATTAGTTATTCTAAGTAATTTGAATGAAACAAGTTAAATGCGAAGTAATGGTCTGATATTGAATTCTTAAATAAAAAATTCACTGCATGATCTTGCATTAGAATATTAGATGAACATTAGCTGAAATGTCTTATACTCTTTTATATATATATATATAGAGAGAGAGAGAGGGAGAGAGAGAGCGAATAATGGAGAAAAGAGGCTATAGGAGGAAATTTCCTCCTATGGCGTGGAAAAAATACAACCTCCACCATTTTTTTCGACGATCGGCCCCCATCATCTTCATCGTTATCATCTAAGATGTGGGTACATCAAATTTCATGTAATTCTACAACTTTTTCACCGTTGATTTAGCATTGTAAAAAGTTCTATTGTCGGTAAACCGTTAATTTTGAACCCACTAAATCAACGGTGAAAAAGTTGTGGAATCACAAGAAATTTGGTGTACGCACATCTTAGATGATAACGATGATGATGATGGGTGCCGATCATCGGAAAAAATGGTGGAGGTTGTATTTTTTCTACACCATAGGAGGAAATCCCCTCCTATGGCTTCTTTCCTCCATTAATCTCATATATATATATATATATATATATATATATATATATGAGAATAATGGAGGAAATGTGTCATAGGAGGGGATTTCCTCTTATGGCGTCGAACAAATATACCCTCGATTTTTTGGTCGATCGACACCTATCATCATCATCTTTATCATGTAAGATGTGGATATACCAAATTTCATGTGATTTCATCACTTTTTCACATTGATTTAGTGGGAGCAAAATTAACGGTTTACCGAAAATAGAACTTTTTACATTGCTAATTCAACGGTGAAAAAGCGGTGGAATCACATGAAATTTGGGGTATTCACATCTTATATAATAAAGAAAGATGATGTGTGCCGATCGTCGAAAAAATCACGGAGGATATAGATTTTTGACACCACCTAACGAAAAAGCCTTATGTTCTGATTGCATTTGAAGGACAAACTTACGAGATCCTCTCGACTCGTAAGACCTCATAGGGCCTTTTTTTCATTATTCTCGCTCTCTCTCTCTCTCTCTCTCTATATATATATATATATATATAGAGAGAGAGAGAGGATAAGAGCTGAGTTGTTAAGAGCCCGTTCCATTTGTATTAAACGAAAAAATTGTATCAATTACAAAATATGTTACAACCTCAACTGTGACAACAGTAGCTAATATACAAGATAGAGAAGAGCCAGAGGAAGAGTTACAAAACAAGAATAGAAGAATGTTAGGGAAGATTTCAAATATGTTTACAAAAAGTCTGTTGGCCATATATCTTAGAGTCTTCTGCTACTTTTGAGATGCGCTTGACTTTGTTCTTTTGTATCTCTCGTGTATCGTGCTTCTTTTCTTCTTACGTAGCTGCACGTTATCAAGTTTTAGCAATCTTCTACTTGTAAAGAGGAGAAGAGAGAATAAGACCAAATAAACAATTAGAAGAAGAGGAAGATATATTGAGGCTGGTGTTTTTTGTTTTGGGGGGTGGGGGTGGGGGGTGGGGCCGCATTATCTGTTCGACCAAGAAAGCAGTTTTAGAATAGAAGGAGAAGTTTGGGAATAGGGTATAATAAGAACCTGTGTATAAGAAACAACCATGTATAGAAGAATTTTCCAACAGCCAAAGTAAAGAGAATGTGCAGTTTTAAGTTTGATTTCAGCTGTTTTTTAGTGCAGATCATTGTATAGTCATGAAATTTTGAAAAAAACTTTAGCATCCTGTTGAATGTGATTCTAACTTATGCTACATAACTAAATAACAAAGTATGTTTGTGTTAAGTATCCAGCTTGATTAGGTCCAGGGAGATAATAAACCTGACTATATAGAAATATGTCACAAGAACTATATATCCTTACAATAACTGTAGGGGTTAATTTCTTATAGAACAAAGCATACTTATATCTCTAAGTACTATATTTTTAGTTTAGTGTTGAGAAGAAACCTAGGGACTTATCAGATTGTTATCAAACTAGCTCATAGAAGTGTGCAATTTACTACTCAAGCTTTTTAGGAGGAAGTTTTTGGGTGATCCAATTCAAAATCATAAGAACCCCCCGAATACAGGCCCATCAAATTAGGAAGACCTAAAAAATAGGCATAAGATATCTTTTTTCATGGTAAAATATGTCACTTTAGTCAGAAACATCTTTGATATTCATCATTACCTGTTATGTTGCATTCTCATCTCATCATAAGTTAAAATTTCGAACACAGGTCTTTGCTAATTACCAACTAACAATTTCCTCAACTTTCAATTTTTCGTAAATTACCGTTATCCCCCAAAAGTGGATAACAAGCTAAATATTCATGTTTTAAGGTGATTTGTACACAAAATTATAATCTATAGCTTCTGGCTCTTATAAAATTGGTAAACAATTACTTTATTTTTTTTGTCGTAAATATGGACTAGGTTGTAGTTCTGGGTGGTGGATCCTTTGGCACAGCAATGGCAGCGCATATTGCAAATAAGAAAGCTGAAATGGAAGTCTCTATGCTTGTCAGGGATGTCAATGTTTGCCGTTCCATTAATGAGACTCATTTTAACTGGTATGACGTTCATTTGTTCTTTCTTCATTTCATTTCTGGATATATCATTCTAACCAGGGGCGGACCCACTTGAGGGCCAGAAGGGGAACGTGACCCCTCTCAAATTTCGGGAAAAACAAATTGAGTATTGTTGCAATTGAATGAGAGTATTTTTTGGATACATGGTATATATATTTACTTCTAAATAATTTATAAGAAGATATAGCTTGAGTGGTACTGCGTTCGATTACAAGATAGGAGTTTATGGGTTCAAATCCCACAATACCCATTATTAATTTTGATTTTACTTGGTAGGAGTCCAGAGACGGCGCGCTACATCGGACCCCGGGTGTAGTGACAAATAAGCAAGGGTCGTCGTCTACAGACGGCGTGCTACATCGGACCCCGGGTGTAGTGACAAATAAGCAAGGGTCGTCGTCCAGAGACGGCGCGCTACATCGGACCCCGGGTGTAGTGACAAATAAGCAAGGGTTTCATAGGATCCGTCTAGCTTCCTGAAACATAGGTTCCCTTACGGGTAGACTAATAGAATTAGTGGAGGTGATGATTAGAAGGAGAGTTGGTATTATGTGTTTGCAAGAAACTAAGTGGGTAGGTGAAAAGAGTAGAGTCATAGAGCCTTGGGGTTATAAGCTTTGGTATACGGGTAGAGATAAAAATCGTAATGGAGTAGACATAATCATAGATAGACGGTTGCTTGAGGATGTAGTTGAGATTAGGAGAAAATGTGATAGAATTTTACTGGTTAAGCTTATTCTAGGTGGAGAGATCCTTAATATTATTAGTGCTTATGCACCACAGATAGGTCTTGATGATACTAGTAAGCGTCTATTCTGGGAGGATTTAGACGAGGTGGTGCAAAGTATACCTAGTGGAGAGAAGTTATTTATTGGTGGTGATCTTAATGGACATGTAGGTACTAGTCGTAGTGGGTTTGATATTATCCATGGAGGTTTTGGTTTCGGACAAAGGAATGAAGTAGGTGACTCGATTCTAGATTTTGCTTTATCTTATGACTTGAACTTAGCAAATACCTGGTTTAGGAAAAGAGAGTCCCACCTTATCACTTTTAGGAGCGGATCAAGTGCTAGTCAAATAGACTTTTTTCTGACGAGAAGAATAGATAGAGGTTGTTGCATCGACTATAAGGTAGTGCCAGGTGAGAGTGTAACCACTCAACATAGACTTTTAGTTCTAGATTTTCGATTTAGAAGAGAACCTAGGAAGATTAGACGTAAGGTAGAGCCTAAAATTAAATGGTGGCGATTGAAAGAAGGTAACCAAAAGGCTTTTATAGATCGTGTAGTACAAGAAGCGGATTGGCAGTCGGAAGACGATCCAGACAAAACATGGAATAAAATGGCTAGTTGTATCAAGAAAGTAGCTAGAGATCTACTTGGTGAGTCGAGAGGTGATGCTCCACCATCTAAGGACATATCATGGTGGAATGAAGATGTAAAGGCTGCTATTAAAATTAAAAGGGATTCTTATAAAGATTTGAAGAAAAGTAGAGACGTGGAGAGATTTGAGAAGTACAAAATGGCTAAAAATGAAGTTAAGAAAGCTGTTCGGGAAGCTAAATCTAAGGTCTACAAGGAGGTGTACGAGAAATTAGACACTAAAGAGGTTGCAAATGATATATACCGGATTGCTCGAATGCGGAAAAGGAAGACTAGAGACTTATGTGCGGTCAAGTGTGTCAAAAATGAAAATCAGAAGGTTTTAGTTCGAGATGAGGATATCAAGGAAAGATGGAGAGATTATTTTGACAAATTGTTCAATGAGAGCTTTACTAAGAATTTGGATGGACTTGTCATTCAATCTCAAGATATAAATCGTGATTTCATGCGTAAAATAAGACTTCCTGAGGTTAAAGAAGCTTTGAACAGAATGGGTTTAAGAAAAGCGGTTGGTCCTGACGGGATTCCTATCGAGATTTGGAGATGCTTAGGAGAAATAGGCGTTAAATGGCTGACAGATCTGTTTAATAAGATTTGGCAGACAAAAAAGATGCCAAATGAATGGAGGAAAAGTATCCTTGTACCTATCTACAAGAATAAGGGTGACATTCAAAGTTGCTCAAACTACCGTGGAATAAAACTGATGTGTCACACCATGAAACTTTGGGAGAGAGTGATTGAACACAGATTAAGAAAGGATATTAAGATAACAGAGAACCAATTTGGGTTCATGCCTGGACGATCGACGACAGAGGTGATTCATTTGCTTCGTCAACTTGTCGAGCGTTTTCGAGAGAGGAGAAGAGATTTGCATATGATATTTATTGATTTAGAAAAAGCGTACGACAAGGTACCTAGAGAGGTATTATGGGGGACAATGATGAAGAAGGGGGTCCCCGTCAAGTATATTGACATAATCAAGGATATGTACGACGGAGTAGTGGCAAATGTCAGAACTTGCGGCGGCTTAACAAGTGATTTTCCGATTACTATTGGTTTACATCAAGGATCTGCATTAAGTCCATTCCTGTTTACCATCATGATGGATGAGCTTACTAGAACTATCCAAGATGAGGCCCCTTGGTGTATGCTATTCGCTGATGATATTGTTCTAGTAAATGAGACGAAAGCAGGGGTTAATGCCAAATTGGAATTATGGAGGCAAACATTGGAATCTCGGGGATTCAGATTGAGCAGGTCCAAGACAGCATATATGCACTGCAAATTTAGTAGCCAGAGAAGTCAAAACCATATTGGTATAACATTGGAAGGGCAAGAGATATCACCGAGCGACCAGTTTAGATATCTAGGTTCTATCATCCAAAGGAATGGGGAGATCGATAGTGATGTTAATTAAAGGATCCAAGCTGGTTGGTTGAAATGGAGGAGTGCAACAGGGATTTTGTGCGATCGTAACTTTCCGTTAAAATTGAAAGGGAAGTTTTATCGGAGCGCTATTCGGCCTGCCTTATTATATGGTACAGAATGCTGGGCTCCTAAGAAGCATCATACACAGAAGATGCACGTAGTGGAGATGCGCATGCTTCGTTGGATGTGCGGTAACACGAGAAAAGATAAGGTGCGAAATGAGGATATTCGTGCAAAAGTTGGTGTAGCACCCGTGGAGGAGAAGATGCGGGAAAACCGACTAAGATGGTTTGGTCATGTGCGACGCAGACCTATGGAAGCACCGGTTCGACGAATAGATACTCTCGATATGGGAAATGGTAAAAGGGCAAAAGGGAGACCGAAGAAAACATGGATGGAGGTGATACGAAACGATATGGTTGCCAAAGGACTCAATGAAAGTATATTGTTCGATAGAAGTGAGTGGAGACAGAGGATTCATGTGCGGGACCCGGCGTGATTCTCATGTTGGTTCAGGTAGCCTACCCCATATGCTTGGGATAAAAGGCTCAGTTGTTGTTGTTGTTTGTTGTTGGTGTTTTTTTTTTCAAAAAGAAAATTTAAGGTTTTGGGTTCAAATCCCACAATACTCATTATTAATTTTGATTTTATTTAGTGTTTTTTTTAACAACGAAAATTTAATCTCTCAGATTAAAGAGCTGTCCATGTTATGAAGGTTAGATATATAATATTGTAAAAATTATTATTCTCATATTAATTTAACATTGAATTAATTATCAAATTGTGATGGTGTAAATGTAGTATGCAATTGAGCATTTTTATAAAAAAATTGGCATTTCTCAACAAAATTTTATTATGGATGGTTGTCATGTGCCCCCTCTGACCAAAATTCCTCGGTCCGCCATTGATTCTACCTCATAAAATACTACCATAATTAATAGGAAATAGAGACGGCACCTGCAACCTTATTCTCTCTGTTCAGTTTTGTTGGCATCTTGAACTGTTTTCTTGAAAATTTGGTTAATAATGTTTACAACTCAGGTCATTGAGCTATTATTACCTTTTCACTCAGGCCATTAAGCGGTCATTACCAAACTTCGCTAAATTGGGAGGTGACTCAAGGTCCATGGTTAACCCGGTGGCTACCACCTTTTGGAAACACGCCATATTAATAATAGAATAGCGAGGTCAGGGTCATTGGAAGGGAAAAGGTCCCCTGATGTGTAAAGGGAAAAAATGAAGATAAGATAACAGTTAAAGGGAATAGCATAAATAATGGAACGAGGGAAAAAAATCTATGTAACTAGATGCCAAGTAAAATAGAGAACTGCTATTGATGGAATAATAAAGATCAAGAATAAAGGAACATGTAAAAAATGAAAATGTAACTAGATGCCAAGTAAAATAGAGAATTGCTATTGATGGAATAATAAAGATCAAGAATAAAGGAACACGTAAAAGATGAAAATTGAGGGATGATGTAGAAAAGTATATGAGAGTATGAGGAACTGGTAGGCAAAGGTAGAGCCCTCAAAAAGCGTTGTTCCTTTGCTGTTTATGCAGTGAGGAAAAGAACAGAGGACGATAGGGAAAATGGAAAAGGAAAGGTAGTGAGAACCTTCTTTTAGTCAATTAGTATCTGACGGTTGATGTTCAATACAGAAATCCGGAAGTTGAATATGCTGTATTACTGAGAATAGATATGTATTCTTATAAACAGTTTAATGGGTATAAAATTGGGTTAATCCTCATACTACCCGTATTAGACATTTACTGATTCTTCTGCTTACAACTTTACTTCTCACGAAATGCTGGAGCAACAGAACTACTAAATCTTGACAAAATAGATGCAAGCAATTCTAACAGGACTTCGGCTTTCATTTCATTGTGACTTTCTATCAAAAGCATTTTTGTTTGTTTCTTTCTGATCTAGCTCTGTCGACATCTATGTGTGGCGTATGCATGTCTGTCTCTTCTCTCTCCCTAGTCCACCCCTCTTCTGTGTGCGCGCGCGTGTGCGTGAATGCGTATGTGTGGGCTCATGCAATGCATGCACCTTCTTGTATGTATGTGTCTGTATGGGTGTGTTTTATGCATGTGTATGTGTGCGCATGAGCATGAAGCATCAATAGAAGTCAATTTAGGGAGTGAATCTCTGGGTTATCTAGTGTTTATGAAGTAAAATCCTAACCCCATCAGATTACTATGCTCTCATCACCAAATTTGCATTTCTTTAATTTATTGTGAAAATAGATGATGGAGTTGCTAATTTAGTAATTTTTATTCTATATGTTCACTGCAGCAATTACTTTCCTGAGCATATACTTCCAGAAAATATTATCGCAACAATGAATGCAAAGGATGCTTTAGTAGGAGCTGATTTTTGTTTACATGCTGTTCCTGTACAGGTAATCCTATACAATATGGCTAGTTTGCTACTGCCAAATGTATGCTTGAGTGATTTAGGAGAAAGTAGTTATATGGTTTTTACTTTCATAGTAAGATTTTTGTCCAAGCCATATGATATATAATATTTAAAAGAAATAATAGTAGGAAAAAGTCAGATGAGACGAGGAGGTGGTGGTAGATGTGATGAAGAGAAAATTGAATAAAGTAGTAGATGTGGGATTTAACTGTCTTTGATATCCTGTCCTCATCTCTGTATCATCTTTAAGTACGCTTCATTGAAAATATTTTAGATCTCTATGTAATCTGCAAGTACTCCTGGAAAATACTTTAGAGCCTTGTCTCCCTATTCCCTCTCACATGAGTATCTTGGGTTTCAAGAAAATGTTTAATCCTTTATATTTTTAGAATTCCTATATCGAAGTCTATCTAATCTTATAAATGAACATATAAACATCCAATTACCACCCAACTCCAAATACCCATTTCAAAATAAGGTGCATATCTAGGTATTATAAGTAGAGAAGGGACATTTGGAAAGGTAGATATGAAAATTATCTCAAAGACCCTTAACTTTGAGAAAGGAAAGCTATAAAGGTAGAATCCTCAATCTAATAATAAGTTTACTAATATCAGATGATTAAAGCTATTTTTACTCTTTTATCATTCCATTATCCACATGCATCTATACTTAAATTTTATCTATATGAGAGCGAGAACCTGCTAAATTTAACTCAACCGCGTTTTCAAGTAATTTCGAAAACTATGATGCATGGTGTTTCCCCCCCACTTTGAAACATGTCATAGGACTTCTCTTTGATCATTAAACAAGAGCTTAAGTGGATATTTTATACAAGGCATACTTATCAATGGAGAATGCTTCATTTCTATGGCTACAAATTTCAAGTATATATTTATCTGTGACAGGTGTTCCAAAAATTACAGTAATTAAGCCTGCTGCATTCCCTTTTGCATATCGACCCTTGCTATCATTACCAACTGGGCTTAGCTCGGTACCAATTTCCTCTCCAATGTGAGAGGTCATAAGTTCAGTCCCCAAAGGGGATTGTTTCAAAAAATAACCCTTACTATCATTTACATTAATATAACTACTGCTTGATGTACTATTGGCACCTCAAGGAAGCACCCTAATTTAATTTATTTAATGGCAGTTCAGTTCATCTTTTCTTGAAGGCATTTCGCAGCATGTTGACCCAAAATTACCATTCATTTCTCTAAGCAAAGGCTTGGAGTTAAATACCTTAAGAATGATGTCTCAAGTCATTCCACAAGCACTGAGAAATCCTCGGCAACCTGTTATTGTGCTATCTGGGCCTTCATTTGCTCTGGAGTTGATGAATAAACTGCCCACAGGTTCGTTTGAATCAAACGAACTTATAGTGACTGTAAAAGCTTATATTTTTTTATGTTTTTATACTCTAGATGATGGGCTATAAAGAATATGACTTGAACAAAACTTGTGGGCTGACAAGTTTAATTCCATTCACATTACTTTTGAATTTACTTTATTCTAGACACTAGCCAGACACAATTCTGCAACACCAACCAGCATAGGACTACAAGTCTTTTTCTTTCAACGACCTTTCTCACACATAATTTGGATCTCTGTAGCAATGGTGGTGGCATCGAAAGACAAAAAATTGGCAGCCACAGCCCAGCAATTACTAGCGTCCCCCCATTTGAGAATAAGCTCGTCAAGGTTCGATAAGATCCCCTCATCTCACTTTTCATGCATGTTTGTATCTGTCTGTGGTCTGAAAATGGCACCATCAAGTAGTATTGTGCTTCCCCCCCCCCCCCCCCCCCGCTACTTTTGTTCTATATAAATCCTTTCTCAACCTGTCATTGTTTTCGTGCTATATTTCTTGTCCAGGGCCATAAGGAAATAATTATTACCATGTATTCCAGTGTTCGTATTTCAAACTAGTGAGATTCCATGGATTCATATACCTTTCTCGTGTGGCATATATGGTAGTAACTCGTAGCTTATGGGAGCGGAGCATGATGGATGAAAGCGAATTTCATTAGAAGCGTATTTCATGTTCTTGAAATTCCTAGTCATGAGCATTGGAATATTCTATTACAATCTTACATTACCCTCTGGATTACCATGTATCGAGTAGGGCTTTGATATTAAAGAACCAGCTGTTTCGACCAAGAATGTTGCTTCCATAATGTTCCAACAGGGTCTAGTTCCATGGTGGATGTTAGCGCTTGTCCATCTTGAGACAGGGATGCTAAGTCTGCAACTTTGCGTATTTCTTCTCTAATGCTTAGTCTGTTAATCACCCTTCTGGAAACTTTATTTTCTGCTAGTCGGCATAACAAGAAAATATGCCTCTGTTTCCTTGTCCCTATCGCAAATACTACATCATCATATATTCGATCTTTAGTCAGAATGACAAAATCACATTGTTGACGAGTAGCCAAAGAAAGTAGTTCATTTTTCCTAATTATTTGGGTCCTCCGGATGATATTTCGTCCTCCAGTTATAGCTCTACAAAGTTAATGAGGATACCACCTTCAAATTCTGCAACCATGATGATTGCTATTTCTGCCCCTAAAGAAAAAAAATCTAAAAATAAATTATTATTATTATTATTATTGTTGTTGTTGTTGTTGTTGTTGTTGTTGTTGCCTAGTATCACAATAAGTTGGTCATGTTGTGTTCTCACTATCAACGATCATGCAACTAGAAAGCATGTGTGTTTCTTGCTTCCACTGTTGTGCCACCAAAGCATCGTCATCCGCTATGAAAATCCAAGTGTTTGGGTAACATGCACCTGAGTAAAACGTCTGAGCAACAAGGATCTTGCATAATCTCATTTCAAAATATTCTGTCCTTTTCTTTCTCATTCTCCTTTTGTTCTTTTCTCTTCGACCTACAGACTAATAATCTGATCATATCCAATACCTCTCAATCCTGACATATATTAGTTCATTGTATTAAGGTATTCCTATTTAACTGCACACACTTTTCAAAGATTCCTATATTCTATCAAGTTATTTCTATATATGATGTGCATGTGTATATAAATTTGTAAATGTAAATCAGAACTCTTTATTAGGCCATCCTACGGATATGATCCACACCATTCTTGTTGAAGATCTTACACTTGAGCTAACAAGTTTCAAAATCATTTGGTTGAAATAAATCAATATGTTGATTGGAAATATTTATCTATCTATACATTTTAATATTTTTTTACCAGAAGGATGTTTAATTTTATTAATCATTATATCATTAGTATATGTTAGATGCAAACATATTTGTTTGGTTATTTTTTAATTTCTGAGCTAATGCCTTGGGCAGATGCTGTTGAACTGTATAAAATTTTTAATATGTGCCTGTGATACTTCAGTGATGTTACAGGTGTAGAAATCGCTGGTGCACTAAAAAATGTGCTTGCTATAGCTGCTGGCATTGTGGAGGGTATGAATCTTGGAAATAATTGTATGGCAGCTCTTGTTGCACAAGGTTGTTCAGAAATAAGATGGTTGGCAACCAAGGTAATCTACTATCTTTAGTTTGTCGTTCATTAATGTGTCTTGCAGTTGCCAAGATGATAATTAACATTTTTTTCATCTTTTACCTGTCCCTATCCAGAGGGGGGAAATCACAGGAATATCTTAATAATGGTTATTAGACATTTCATGTCTCTACTAGATGTGTGTGTGTGTGTGTGTGTGTGTGTCATTTGTTTTATTTATTTGACTTTATAGGAAATGCCTTAGTTTCTTCTATCCAAACTATAAAAGATCGAATCACCAATGTGTGGTTCCACCCGCTTTTTGCTAATTGATTTCCATTCATCTACCATCCTTTCTACTTTTCCAGTTATCTGATTATTTTTAATTCTTTACATGAAGATGGGAGCAAAGCCAACAACGCTAACGGGTTTATCAGGATCTGGCGACATTATGCTTACATGTTTTGTGAATCTTTCACGAAATAGAACCGTAGGGCTTCGTCTTGGTTCAGGGGAGAGGCTTGAGGATATATTGAGCTCTATGAATCAGGTTCTTGGATATTCACTCTGTATGCTCTTCTGACCTTTCGACAGTTGATTCCCTTAATCACTTGCTAATTTATCTTGTAACTTAGGTCGCTGAAGGGGTTTCGACTGCAGGGGCTGTTATTGCGCTGGCTGAGAAATACAATGTAAAGATGCCAGTCTTAACGGCAGTTGCTCGGATTATTGATAATGAATTAACTCCTAAAAAAGCTGTTATGGAGTTGATGAGCCTTCCTCAGGTTTTTACCTTTTCATTTAATCTCCATATCGATTATATGGTTGTTTGTCTTTAGCACAAAATTCATCTTTCAAATAAGACATAATGGATTAGTACTCATCTAAATGAAATAGCATAGATTCTATTTAGTGATGCTAACATGAGTTTGCAAGTAGTAGTGCAAATTGATTACCCCCTCTCCCCTAATTATTTTGCATGATATGCACTCGACTTTCTTTTCTTTATACTTGATGAATGTAACAGTTGAACAGTGCCTATATTCAAATGTAACAAAAAGACCGGGATACTGATGACCTGGTTTGTAGTTGACAGATGGAAAATGATATCATCTATCAATTTCTCGAAAGCTTTTCTTTCTTTACTTCTTTGTTTTCATTTTTTGTAATTTTAAGGAGCTCGCCCCTTATTAAAGGGAAAGGATATGAATTATCCATCTTAATTTCCTGATTCCAGGTTTTGTTGGTCAATGAAATGTCGATTCCTGTATTGTGTAGGTTGAAGAAGTGTGAAAAGTGAAAATTTGACGGAGGTCCAATGAGCTTTTTGTTCGGTTCTTTATACGTTTTCCCACAAACAGGTAGAGGGAAAGCGTACTGCTTCGATTGAGAGTCCAAAAATGCGCTAATCCAAGAAGAGAGTATCATGTTACCATTAGCCAGTTAATTTCTTGCTTTGAGATCTTTCTCTTCCGTTTTGGTTTTCTTATTCTGGAAATTATTGAGAAACAGTGGAGATGATTTATATGTATGGAAAATCTGTTGTTGATTTATATAAGAACATAGATTTGTGAGATTGGTTGTGTAGCTAGCCAGCTGAAGCGGACGTATGCATATGAACTAAGATGTTTATATTGATCTCTTCAGTACGATATATCCGATTTTGCTGATCACACAAAAGCTAAATGAAGATTGTTGGTGAAGCAGATGCTTACCTGGTAGATACCTACTCTATTTCTTTTCGTTGTATTTTTCATTTTGCGACTCTTCTTATTTCCTTTTCTTCAATGAAAATGAAAAATCTTATTTGGATGGAGTTGCAAGGTCTTATCGGATTTATATACCTTGATATAAATAACTTTATGAGGTTAGTGGGCCTGCTGCCTGGCAATTTGGGGTATAGCAAACGGTACTCTGGTCCTGCTGACATATATATAAAATTCTTAGAAATCTTCCTAAAATATTTTACCGTTGTCCAGTATGTCAACATATACACACGTAGTAACGCTGATATTGTGACGTACATGCATGGGCAAAGCCGTATGATTCCCTCCACTTCAACTTTGAAATCTTCACGCCTCCTAACCGAAGAAGACCATCAAATTCTCAATTGCGTCGTGGCTCCATCTCTCTACCGACCCTCACCAACTTGATATACCCAATATGATGACTTCATCCTCCAAATGGGCCTCCAATTTGACCCATTCATTGCTAGCTCCCTCGTCAACCTCTACTTCGAATGCCATTCCCCTCTTGATGCCCACTACCTCTTTGCTCAATTGCCCCAAAGAGATGCTACTCTTTGGTACTCCATTGTTGGTGGCTACTTTCATTGCTGCCAACCCGACCGAGCTCTCCTTTCGCTGTGCCAAATGCAATTCTTGAACGTCAGACCCGACGTGCATACACTAACGGTTCTTCTGAAAGCCTGCAGCGATACCCTTTTGGGACTTGAGCATGGGAAACAGGCTCATGGATATATTGTTAGGAACCGGCCAGAGTTTGATCTGTTCTTGGCCACTGCTTTGATCAATATCTACTCGAAATGTGGAGATGTTGAGATCGGCTTCAACGTGTTTGATGAGTCGGTGGCTAAGAGTGTTTCGATGTGGAATGCGGTGATTGTGGGGTTTTACCGAAATGGAATGTGGGAGAAAAGCTTGGAGATCTTCGTCCGCATGATGCTTGAGGGGTTCTTAGTAGAGTCTTCGACTTTGTCGAGTGTTTTACTGTCTTGCTCTATTAGCGAAGCAGTAGACTTTGGTAAAGGAGTTCATTGTTGTGGTGTGAAAATGGGTTTTGAGTCGCATCCTTATCTGTATACTTCTTTAGTAGCAATGTACAGAAAGTTTGGATTGGTTGATTATGCTGAAATGCTCTTCTACGGTGTGCTTGATAAAAGAAGAATCGAGCTTTGGAATTCGATGGCCTCGGTTTATATTAACAATGGTCATCATGTAGATAAAGCTCAGGGTATTTTTTCTCAGATGAGATTGAGTGGTGTACTAACTGAGTCATTCACAGTATCCAGCATGCTTTCTGCTTGTCGCAGCACAGTTGATTTTATAAAATTTCGAAGGATCCATGGAGAACTGATAAAAAGACGCGAACTAGTTAATTTACCAGTTCAAAGTTCCTTGATTACAATGTACATGAAGAGTGGGAGCATAGCGTATGCTGTTGCGATTTTTACTTCAACTAAGAATAGGGACTTTGTTACTTGGGGTTCTATGATCGCTAGGTTCTGCCAAAACTAAAGTTTTGATGAATCTTTGGTTTTATTCAATCAATTGAGGGCTGAAGGGCTGTCACCCAATGCACCGATCATTGCAAGTGTTGCATCGGCATGCGCTGGCTTTAATTGCTTAGAAATTGGTTACCTGATTCATGGATATTCAATCAAAGTTGGAATAATCTCTGATCTGTTCGTTGCGAGTTCTATTATAGTCATGTACTCGAAACTAGGGTTACCGAAATTGGCAGGCAGCAACTTCTCTTCGTTGCCTTGTAAGAATCTTGTAGTATTGAATTCCATGATCTCAGGTTACGGCTGAAATGGCCTTCTTAATGAATCCATTGGTTCTTTCTCTGAAATATTCAAGCTTGGTCTCGTCCCCGACTCAATATCCATAACAAGTGTTCTTTCATCAGTTTCATCATTTGCAGCACTCTAGAAAGGGAAGATGGTTCATGGCTATCAAATAAGAAAAGGAATCATATCCGACATCCAAGTCGAAAATGCTCTTCTTGACATGTACATGAAGGGCAGATGCTTAAGCTACGCGCAATCTATCTTCGGAAGAATACAAAACCAGAAACGTTATTTCCTGGAACACGATGACTTTGGGTTACGGGTCCCATGGGCATTGCACAAAGGCAATCCAGTTGTTTGAAGAAATGGAGAGATCAGACAAATCAGCTGATGATGCCACATTTCTCTCTTTGCTGTCAGCATGCAGCCATTCAGGATTAATAGAACAAGGGCTCTAAATCTTCGAATTGATGAAAAGACACTATGTTAATATCATGCCGAAAATGGAGCATTATGCCAATGTGGTCGATTTGTATTCTCGTGCACGGCGGTTGAATGAAGCCTATTCTTTCATTCAAGCTATGCCTGCTGAGCCCGACGAGACCATTTGGCTCTGCTTGTTGAGTTCATGCAGAGCTTATCAGAATTTGAAACTTGGAGAGGTAGCAGCTGAGCCATTGATGAAGACGAAAAAGGGAAGAGAGAGCGGGGGACTGTTACACTCAAGTGTTGAAGTTTTATGGAGAGATGGGGATGCTGGAGAGGGCGGCAAGCGTTAGGATGGAGACGGGGAGGGTACTAGGGATGGCGAAGAATCCGGGGTGTAGTTGGATTGAGGGTAAGTATAGCGTTCAAGTGTTCTATTTGGGGGATTCGTGCTTGGACATTCATTTTGTGTTGAAGAGTCTTAAAAGGACCATGAAAGGAGTTGATCATGACTTCTTATGCTTGCTTTGCTAAATCATGGAGTGGTATTTAGACGAAAGACCAAAGAAGGCAGAATGAGTAATAAAGGTTGCGATCTTTCTTTTTATTACTGTAAAGTACTGAAGATTTCATTAATAACAATTATCCCAAATGTATAGGAGGTTGTCAAGCTTCCTCTTGGAGAAGTTTGGACAATTACAGAGAAAATTTTGATATAATTATTACTCTCAAAAGCAAAATTTATGGAGCTACTTAGGGATAAAATCCCATCCTCTGACGTCCCCAACAGGCTGCAACACAAATCTTAGCAAATCAGAAGTATAACTAAGGAGTGAACTCACTGTATCAAATATCGGCCGAGATATCGGTATCGGAAGGCCACTGTTTTGATACATCTCGTTTTCACATAATGTCGTTTTTGCACGATATCAATATTTTGAATATCGGCCGAGATATCTGTTTACCGGTATCGGCTGCATATTGAATCAAATATGTTCATTAACTTAAGTAATTTGGATATTGAATATTTTGTATAATGATCTTTCATCATTCAAACCCATCAACCCAATTAGCCCCTTTAACATGTCACACGCTCCTCTCTCATCTCTTCCTATTCTCTCGTCTCTCGACTCTCCCCCCAAAATCCCCAAAACCCTAATCGATAAAATCGATCTCAAACCCAAATCGATCTTAATCAAACATGATGGATGGATCCCTCTCTCTCGATCTCTAATCAAGCCTCTCCAACGAGTCTTCTCTTCTCGAATCCTCTTAGCACAAGATCCCTAATCGAGATTCGAGCATGATCTAATTTCTATTCTCTTTTCTCCCTTGAGCAGGAGCAGCAAGTGAGCAACAACACACCAACAAGAACAGCAGCAGCAGCACCTCCTCCAAACACCTCTTCTCCTTTTCTTTGGTATTTAATTCTTCATATATATCGTTTCTCAAGTTGCAAGTAAATAAATTAATAAGTTTAGAATCATATTATTTTAGTTATTTTGTTTTCTTATTTGAATATTTCTCCAGCATCATTTATTTCATTGTGCTTCTTTACATGTCACCACAGCTACAACATGTGTAGATTATAGATAATATTTAAAGATTTTATCAAAATTTTTATATTTATAGAATATATGCAAATAAGTTTGTATAACGTTGCAATTTGATATACCCAATATGATGTAAAATTTCCGATATAGACACCCGATACCAATACCCAGTGTTCTAAAAAACGGTCTAGGCGTCCGACTAGACGGCTGCCTAGGCGGAAGCGGTGCGAAATCGCTCCGCTTCAGCCCTAGACGGTTTAATTAAGCAGTTTAAGCGTTTAAGCTGCCCAGCTCGTTTAAGCGGATGTCTAGGCGGACCAAGCCCACTTAATAGAATAAAAATTAGTCTTTTTTGAAATATCATGGGTCGGATTTGTTCAATTTTCACCATACCTGACCCAAACTCATACTTAATGAAATAAAAGTTAGTCAATTTTATTCACTTTTTCCGAATGATTGAATTATCATGCTAAATTATCAATATATTTATATTTCTACCGCTGAAATTTCAATATATTGCTGAAATTTCAATATGTATATATATTAAATATAATTTTACCTAAAATTAAAAAAGCCGTCTAGACGGTACCCTTAGATGGCTAGGTGCTTGGCGGTACCCCAAACGCCCAGCTCCGCCTAAAGCTTTTTACAACCTTACTGAAATCCGGTATGCTCGATACCGATAATCGATATGAACATCCGATATGAACTCGTATCGCCGATATATCGTTCGCTATCCGCTATCCGATATGAAAACGTTAAGCCAAGACGACGATATTTAAAACCTTGAGTGAAGTAAATACTCTTTGCACCAAAAATCTAGTCAAGGGAATTCCATCACACTAAACGGTGGAGGTGCTGGAGAGTAAGTTCATTAAATACTATGAAGTTGTTGTATGGTTACAAGGTAAAACTACACGTATGAATTACAGCTATCATATACCCTAAAGATGTGGGATGCCACAACAAATCATCATCACACCGCACACACACATGTATATAGACTCACACACACATCATATATGTATATATGTATGGAAAGTTATAACCATATGCCTATATATCTTGTAGATTTTGATAGTTAGAACTAACCGATCACATATCGGATTCAATTCACATAACAATCTCAACACGACCCCTCAAACACGAGGGTCTCTGGAGACTAGTCATAGCTTGTCATGAAGGAACGAAAACGGCGACCACCAAGCGGCTTCGTCATAAAATCAAGCAATTTGATTCTGTAGTCGAAATGAAACACACATTGAGGCGTCCCTTGTAGGTTAGATCTCGCACAAAATTAAAGTCAACTTCGAAATGCTTAGTTCGGGTATGAAATATTGGATTGGCAGTTAATTACATTACACCCAAGTTATCACACCATAGAATAGGTGGTTTTTTCGAAGGAAATGGAATCAAGCCAAATGAGTTTAGCAAGAGCACAATGTTCTGACTCAGTGGAGGGGTGTGCAACAGTTCGGTGTTTTTGAGATGTCCAAGAAATTAGATTCGACCCCATATAGATAGCATATGCACTATAAGATTTTCTATCCTCCGGGCAACTGGTCCAATCGGCGTCTAAAACCGATGATGGAGGATGAGAGATAATAAGTCCATGATATATAATAGCTTAAGATATCGAAGAATGTATTTAACTACTTGTCAATGATCAACAATGTGTTGATTCATAAATTGCAAAAGCAAGATCGGGACGAGTCAACATGACATTTTCTAGAGTGCCAACAATATGACGAGAGAGAACAAGAGAATGAAATAAAGTGCCCCACCCTTAAGTTTTAACGAGCTTTGTGGAACTATAGAGAAGGGTTTGAACAGGTTTGGTACTATCCATAGCTGTCCGAAGATCAAAGATATGTTATATATTTTCTTTGCGAAAGAATTATTCCTTTGCGGGTGTGGAACAATTTCGAATCAGAGGAAAAAGTTTAGAGGACCA
The DNA here is from genome assembly GCA_030015575.1 of Agapanthus africanus. Classification (NCBI taxonomy): domain Eukaryota; kingdom Viridiplantae; phylum Streptophyta; class Magnoliopsida; order Asparagales; family Amaryllidaceae; genus Agapanthus; species Agapanthus africanus. The sequence continues at coordinate 643,130,803 of CM057340.1, forward strand.
AGGTTCTTAAGCGCAAACTAACGACCAAGGAACATAAGTAGATGATCGATTTCAGTGAGCAAGATATCATATACTATACCAGAGCATATTTAGTTACACATTTATTAAAGTATATAAATAAAGAAGCATAGGTCCTAGAGGGATGGAAGCCAAAAGAGATAATAGAGGTGCTTCACTTGTGAAACCATGCTTTAATCCATAGAGCGATTTATAACGCTTACAAACATAATTTGGATGAATCTTATCGGCGAAACCTGATGGTTTAGATATGTATACATTTTCATGAAGATCACCATGGAAAAAGACGTAATTAATATCAAGTGTACGAATATGACATCTTTTAGGGATAACAGTCGAAAGAATAACTTAGATGTTTATCATTGAACTAGACGTTTCAGTTTAGTAAATTCTCTCTTGTTGGTGAAAGCCTTTTGCAATAAGGCCTATCAATAGAAAAATCAGTCCTGTATTTAATCAAGATGAAAGACCCATTTGCATCCAAGAACATTCATAGAGGGAGTTTGAGGGATGAGCATTAAATTTCTGTTGCCATTACCGTTCACCAATTGGGGTCTTTATTAGCATATATGTGAAGCATGTAGCAACAATTTATTAGGTCAGTAAATCATGCGAAAGTGGATGATTAGAGGCAAGCAAAGCCTTGGAATGTTAGAGCCCTGCCAACTCTCTCGGTAGTTAATAGCCGGCTTAGAATGGAGAACCATATGTCATGTCGCAGAGTAGAAGACATTGCACTTGCATTGTTTGAAGCTAGAAGAATGGAAATATTCTCCATCATGCATGTTCACTGACATTGTTATCAACTAAAGGTACAACAAATATTCTCATGTTGGTCACTTGGTATATTGGTGGAGGGAGCACGTAATTGTGAATCAGATGGCCATGAGTTAAAATGAATGGTAAGTTGGTTTGAATAAATAGCGGTAGAGAAAGGTAATGGATCGTGAGAATTGAAAGTACCTGTGCCGATTGGGGAGGCGGGTTCTGGCACTGTAGATGTTTCATCGCCATTCCAAAGCATGAGGGGAGGACATGTATCCGTCTCTTCAATGAGGCCCATGAGGTCGAAGCTTCGCAGGACAACAATAAATTGTGTCTTCTTGAAAAAGTAATTGTTAGATGTAAATTTCGGTGAAATAAAATGATATGCTTTATCTAATTAGGAAGAGGTTGAATGGAGTAGAGTCAAGGGTGTTAGTGGAGGAGGATGTCTTAGCCATATGAAGAATTGATATCAGACTAGGATTGTGTCTGCTCTAATACCAAGCAATGGGAATTCTCTCACACTAAATGATCACTTCTATAAATGCGGGCAACAGTAACGAGTAATTGGTAGCAGTTCCAATCGTTACCAATTTCTTATAACGGTTGCCATGGTTTTGGTAGCAGTTTCAACCGCTACCAATTCCAATATATGGCAGTCGTGGCGGTTGCCGTGGCTTTGGTAACAGTTGCCATGGCTTTGGTAGCGGTTCCGTGGCGGTCGTCTTGCCTCCGTAGCCCTCGCCTCGCCTCTCGTGGCCGCCTCTTAGCCGTCTTCGCCGTCGCCGCTCTCGAGCTCAAACTCGCCGCCGCCGATTGAGCTCATCAAAGCTTGCCGCCGCCGCTCGAAGCTTGCTCTGCTCTATGATCGTCAAAAGGTAAGTACAAAACCGGTTTAATTTTAATTTTTTGGTTTGATTTGAAAAATTAGGATTTTGTTTGAGTTTGTTGCTGCGGTTGCGGTTGTTGTGTGAAGAATTAGGGTTCAGATAGGGGTTATGGGTTAGGGTTCAGATAGGGGTTATGGGTTAGGCTTAGGGGTTAGGGTTAGGGCTGATGGTTAGGGTTAAGGGTTAGGGTTAGGGTTCGGGTAATTTAGCGAATCTTTTTAGGTAGTTTAGTGAAAAGCAATAATAGTTAAGGGTATTTTAATGAAAAAGTAACAATAGTTAAGGGTATTTTAGTGTAAAAAGGTAAAATTGAGCAAATGGGGTTTTTAGTAAAATTTTTAATGATAGTTTAGTGAAAAACAACATTAGTTATAAGTATTTTAGTGAAACTTATAGTAATTTAGTTAATTTAAGAAGGTGAATTGTTTAGTTAAATTATTAGTGAAAAACAACAATAGTTAAGGGTATTTTAGTGTAATTTAGTAAAATTGAAGAAATAAATTGTTTAGGAAATTTTTTAAGGTGGTTTAGTCAAAAAATGGCAAAGGGAATTTAGTGTAATTAGTAAAATTGAGCAAATTTATAGTGTTTAGGAAAAATTTTAAGGTATTGTGTTCTGTATCCGAATGCATGCTGCCTAGCATACACATACAGCTAAACTAAATCGTCAATTGAAACTAAATTTAACAAATTCATCAACTGAATACTAACACTAAAACCATATATGCACCTAAACTAATTCGTTAATCGAAACTAAATTACGCGCCTTAGAACCCGTATACGTCTAACATACGTTTGTTTTTGTCGTGATATAGAACTACACGAAAGTTGTCAACATCGAATGGTATCATTTGGTACTAACAACCGTCGTGTAGTTTATATAACGAGAACATTTATCGTATGATAACCGATAGATTTATTCAGTGTGGACAAATTAGGAATGCATAAAGCAAACACGTCCATTCACTTGTATTTTTATTCATTTCGAGATATTTCGCTGGTATCTCTCCGTTGGTTCTCCGTGTATAAAAATAGATTAGATGTTCATTTCAATACTGTTTGATAGTATTGAAATGATCATCTTTTCTGTTACAGTATACTCGGAGAACAACGGTCTCAAAATGGATGAAAGTACAAGTGAATGAGTGTATGCTTTATATATTCTTAATGGAATAGAATTCTTACCCCCGACAGCCGTTACCCTCGACATAATATAAAGAACCATTAATATCATCATTTTTCTTGGAAGAAAAATCCAACTCCCGAGCTATGAGCATTTGCTCTCGGTCCCTGATTATCTTTATAGCCGTAGAGAATAGTCCCGGCTAATCTTCCTTCTAATCCTCGTTCTACAGTAAATTCTTTTCTTGCTCTTCATCCTCAGGATGGAAAAACGAAGGACAATTTGAACGCCCGTTATGATCTGACGGATTTGGATGCTTTGTCTATTAGAGAAGAATTACAATCTCATCCTGTGGCCGGTAAACCGGGTTATTACGAGATTCCATTGGCAATCTACAACCTGAGCAAAAGAGGAGAAGTGATGATTCTTGCGGGTATTGAAAGAATTGGAAGTCCTCGACGGTTTCTCAGCAAACATTGCCAAACAGATATAGATAGAAAACGAAAAAATTGCAGGACTTAAAAGCCACGATTACCGCATACTGATACAACATCTTCTTCCGTTATGCCTCAGAGCTTTTAAATAACAATTGTAATGTAGTTATCTATTACAATGTAGTTATCTATTGAATTTTTAGTTGTCTATTAAATTCTATTGAATTATCTAACAGTGTATTATTTGTTGGAGCGTCTACCCTTACTGGCGGGATGTCGTCTGGCGTCGGTTCTAGCAGCATGTCAGGAACATCAGGGACAGGTATAATCGTTATTGCTTAAAGATTTTAAATAACGATCGTAATTTAAAATTGTCAAATGCTATATATATACTCTGAATATTATAATATTGTATTTGTATATATATCTTTTTGCAGGCTCCAGCAGTGATAGTAAGAGGGGTCGTACTGGGCCCTCCTGCTCTGCCGATGGTGTTAGACCCTGAACGCTGATGTTCAATGCGAAAGGTGTGCCTGTTGGTCCTAACTCGACAAAGTGTGGGGATTATATGGGATTCGAGATCCATACATGTAGTCGACTAGTTGGTACCCACTCCATCTTAGGTGGGACCCATGCCAGATCGCTAATATTCGGCATTTTTTTGAGTTGGACACGGTATCACATCCTTTTAAATATTTAAATTTCAATCAGCCTTATATATATAATTTTGTAATTTTAGACCCGACGATCGGCGTTCCCGGCGAGGATGGCATGCATGTGTTGTTTGATGCATATCGCGCCCTTACCTGGGTCATAGACGAGAGTCAGAATATTAAGAGAAGACATCTTAATGAAGTAAAGAAGCATTACAATATCTGGGTCATGGTGACTTAGGAGGAGCGAGGGCCGATGATGGATATCACAGCGTTGGATGTCTCGAGACCCGATTGGCCTCAACTGATTGAGTGTTATTCTTGCACCAATGTTCATGTATAAATTTAATTTTTAAGATTATAACAATATAACATGAAATCATATTCAGAAATATAATATAATCTTTTTTATATTTGCAAAGCGGAGTCGGTTCGCAACACGCAGAACCGAAATAACGGTGTAAGATCACGCGCTGTCCCGATCCAAGAGAAACACATGCAGGCCAGCACATAGTTCCTCCTCGTGAGTACTTCGACGCTAAAAAATGTGTTTTCTTTGCTGTAAATTACTTATTAAAATAAATCCTAATTTTATCACAGAAACAGAAAAATCCCGTCAACTATACTCCTGCTAAGGGATGGGCCGCATAACATAAGGGCACTAGCCAGTACATGGTAAATTTCATATAATCAAGTCTATTATGTATTTTAAGTTAGCGCGCGCGCGCGCGCGCACACTCACACACTTTACAGAGCTAGTTCCAAGAGAGGATGACCCTCTTAGGACTTGCCCTCGACGATCCGATTACTGCCATTGCCTCTGTCCTCAATGAGCTATCCGGCGGGCATCACGGTGGTATGAGCGTGGGGTTGGTCCTGAGGCCCACTGACTCTTTGTCGGGCGTGAGGCTATCCACAAGTATGCCATGGCCCAGACGTGGACATATGCGACATTTGCGTTGGCAGAGGCGATTTGATTGCTTACGGAGCGGGTAGCACAACAGCAGGAGGTTCATCAGCAGACGCAACATGAGCTGCAGGCGCTTACGGAGCGGGTTGAGTAGCTGATGCAGTAGCACGAGGATTCCATGCGGCGGGTGTTATGGGACGAGATAGGCACCCTCTTCAGGTCACGGGACGACGATGGAGGTGGATTATCCCAACGACCTTTGATATAAATATTTATTTTGTTGATTTATTAATTATATTATTTGTACATATATCTTTTATAATAGCGTACGATTTATTGATTATATTATTTGTTGATTATTATAATTGCGTGCAATCAAATCATATTATTTGTCGATTATTATAATTGCGTGAGATTTGGTGATATTATTATTTTTTATTGCTGGTTGTAAATGAAAGCAGCGCGCAAGATTTCAGATTTAAAAAAATATATATGTACAAATTGGTAACAGTTCTAACCGTTATCGATATGTTTTTGGTAACGGTTAGAACCGTTACTATATAGGTTGATAACGGTTATACTAGATAACGATATCTGAAATATATCAGATATCTGCTACATTTGGTAACGACAACTTCTATGGTGACGGTTAGAACCGTTACCATAGATGCAGTAGATATCTGATATGTTTCAGATATCTGCTACATATTGATAACGACAACTTATATGGTAACGGTTCCAATCGTTACCAAATTAGGTTTATCATAATGGTTGTAACCGTTACCATACTTCGGGTGGGTGGGGGGAGGGGTTATTCGTAACGGTTGAAACCGTTACTAATATGGATTTGGGTAACGGTTCCAACCGTTAAGAAAGACCCACTCAGTAGTAGTGGTTGGATGGTAAGTTCATTATATATTCTAAAGTTATTATAGGATTACAATCAGTGTGTGTGTGTGTGTGTGAGAATCACAACTATCAACTATATAATTAGAATGTAGAAACAAGGAGATAATGTATTTTGGGCTTTCTTTTATAAAATTCTCTAATGGTGCACTTGGTTGGCGGTACTCTCGGTGGTAATCCTAAATTCACATGAAATATTACAAAGTGTGTTTTGATATTAAAAAAATATTTCCGGGAATATAAATTATCATAGTAATCTCATGCCCCCAAATCTTAGGAATCCTAATTTCATCCAGATTGGTGTCTATCTGAGATTACCTCCAAATATTCCCACCTGCCACAAGATATGGCACAACTGTCGACGTTTACCCATTGCAACCTAGCCGCCGATCCACTGCTTGCCTCCTATCCCCGCCCTCCTCCGTCGGACTCTCGTCGGCCTCTACCAGCCGATCTTCCACCAAGGGTTGACCGCCGGCCGGCCTCCCCACGAGCCGATTGTCTGCCACTGGCTAACTCACGACCACCCTCGTCGGCCGCTCGTCAACCGTCCGCCATCGGCCTCCCTCTCTGGCTGGTCACCGGTTAGCCGTTCCTCGTTGCGGGCCTCCACCCTTCGCCGCTGGATTTCGCCATACCCGGTTGCTCGTCGGCTGTCTGTCGTTGGCCTCCATCGGTCAGCTTCCTTCTCTGGCCGGTCGTCGGTCAACCGTCCTTCACCGCGGGCCTCCACCCTCCGCCACCCCCTTCACCGCTGGATACCGCTATCGCCGGCCGCTGCTTACCGCTATCGCCGGCCGCTGCTGCCATCATCGGCCATTGCAACTCTCCATTGTCTCCTTCCGTCACCGGCTGACGCCGCCGCACATACATATATTATCGAGCATCATTTTTGTATACCAAGCATGTTAATGCAAGATTCATTAGAATCAAATGCTTGGGAATCACATTCCCAAAAATATGGGGATTCATGGTAATCTTCAATTCCATATATCAAGTGTATCCTAATAGTTTTACTTTTTAGCAAAAACCAACCCTAAAGATTTCAAATCTCAAAAAACTATTTTGACTTACAGCACCACATCAGTATTAGCAGCATCATGGTGCCACCTTGCTGCCACGTTAGCACAACCAGTTAAGTTGCCATGTCATTAAAAATTGCAAAAGGTCTTAAAAATACCCTCTTCTTCATCATCCCTGTCCTAACCTTAACCCAACCACTATTGCTGCCGGCCCCGTTCTTTGCGGAAGTTGCGCCGACACCCTCCCCATTAGGATCATCATCATCTTCTTCTTGTAAGTGTATGGTGCTTCTTGCCGTGACTACTACGGTTTTGCGAAATCAAAAACTTTAAAAATCGTGAGCACTACACACTAAAACCCTAAAATACAAGCCCAAATACTAAACTAAACTACACTAACTAGAGTTTTAGCTACTAGGTTAATGTAACAACCTTTGTAGATGGTCTTTTGGGTCTTAAAAGGTTCACTCCTTAAGCCCCCAGGGTTGATGGAACGAGCTCTCGAAGTCGATCTCCCGCATCGAAGACAATCCACCCGAGAATTCCGGTTTAAGCGATAGCTTCTATGAAACAACTAAAAATTGAGTCTTGCTAGAACAAGATGCTTAGAGGGTGTAGTTTATAAACAAGATACTCTCTTTTCTTTTCTCAAAACTCAAGAAGAGAAGTGAGGAAGAAGATGAAGAAAGATGGCAACTAGAGAAAAAATATCTATAAAGATAAAAACTCTCTCATCCTCACCCTTATCTTTTTATGTACTTTATAAAATAAAGTAATCAAAAGCCCTTGAAGAGATGAGTGTAGAGAATGGCCACCTCACTAGGTACACATATACATACACTTATATATAAATATAAATGTATGTATATAAACTAGTATACCAAAACCCGTATTTATAATAAATACGTATACCATATTTCTACCAAAATAAGAATACCGTATTTATACCAAAAATACAAAATACGCGTATTCATATTTAGAAAGAAATACATGTATTTGTATCAAAGCACAAATACCTGTATTTATACAATACACGTATTCGTATAAATACAGTATTTGTGTTAAAATACAAATACCCAAAATAAAGCAATACAATATTAGTATCAAAACCGACTATCTTTCAAACCTGCTAGTACTACTAAACTGTCCGATTAAAGCACGTGTATAAATGCACGTGTTCAATCGAACACCCGAGCGTATCGAAATATGCAAACTATACCGTTTCGCCTGAATCGGGAAACCCTCTATGTGGAACTCTAAACACTCAACAATATGCTTACAATGGGTTTAACTACAAGCACGTCAGTGGCACTAGCTGTATGTAACGGCTACCCAGCTATCCGTCGAAAGAAAGATCAACAAGATAACTTGTCCGGAAACCCTATTGAGCCTATAGGTGACATTCTCCGTACAGTCCAGTCTGTTCGTCTAAGAGTATCGTATATCGGGACTAGGGGGATGGTAAACGTCAGACCCCTAATAGTGCGACAAGTTGTGTCGGTATGAAACCCAATATAACTTGATAAACTGCTGGTGTACCTACCAGTAAGTCTCACTTGCCCTGGTCAGGGACCTTTAGTATTGTCCAACCGTACACAACGCGATATCAACTCCCAATACCGAGAGAGACGAATCCCTTTTATCACCTACTACCTCCAAGTGGTTTAGGACTGCACCCAACTACTAGCTATTTACACGACTCTTTAAATTCGTGATAGGGTAGTAATCTAAGTACAGTGGGAACGAACTCGAGATGAATAGTGATGTCAAGTCAACGGACTAAGCAGTACTCATGTCACCAGAGAACTGCTATCCGACGATAGGTATAATAGCAACCAGCAGTTCCCAACAAGTCCGTCCAGTGTAACTCATAAGCTAATGAGCACCTGTATACTATCTTTGGTACCGTATACTAATGGCTGCGGGACAGGCCATCTCCTATGACGGGGATAAGAAACATATACACTAGTCTACTCTAAGTATCGATGCCTAGTCTTGATAATCCTACGACTAGGGACAAGTTTAAGAATGTGCTTATAGACTACCCAGCCCGCATTAGTGTGACTGCTATCACAACGCTGGTAGTCAAGCAAAAGATCTTACGGGCTATATCAACATGTATTAGCGATACGTTAAAAGAAACATATACACATGTTAAGATAGATACAAACCAGATAGTATACTATCATATTGAGCAAGACTGTTATATATCTGTATATATTTCAAGCTTCTAAAATGTAATATACAATCCTGTACTATACTATAATTGCTAAGGCCTCTAGGGCATATATCACTAACAATCTCCTACTTGCACTAAGGCCATGTATTGGCGTATCGCAGACCTATCATCTCGAATAGCCTCTCGAACTGCGTCTGAGGGATGACCTTTGTGAGTGGATCTGCAGTATTGTTCTCCGTGTCTACTCTTCGCACCTCAATCACCTGCCTGATTAGGTGATACCGCCTCAAGATTTGTTTGGATCTCTTATTGGACCGTGGTTCCTTCGCTAAAACTATAACCCGTTGTTGTCACAATACAAAGGTATTGGATCAACAATGGACGGAACCACCTGAAGTTCTGTAATGAACTTCCTCATCCATACTGCCTATTTGGCGACGTCACATGCAGCGATATACTTTACCTCCATTGTTCAGTCAGCAACGATGTCATGTTTGGAGCTTTTCCAATAGACCGTCCCTCCATTGAGGGTGCAGACATAACCCGACATGGATTTGGAGTCATCCTTGTCACCTGGAAGCTGGAGTCGGCAAAGGCATCGATCTAAAGATCTTTACTGCCGTATACCAAGAACATCTTCTTAGTCCTTCTCGGGTACTTGAGAATATTCTTTACTGCTATCCAATGGTTCTCTCCAGGGTTTGACTAATGCCTGCTTACCATGCTCAGTGCATAAGCAACATTTGGTCTGGTACACAATATTGCATACATTATAGATCCTATCGCCGAAGCGTAGGGTATAATATTCATGCGATTCCTTTCCAAATCAGTCTTGGGAGATATCTCTTTAGAGAGGGTGACCCGTGACAAGCGGGTAGATTACCGCTGTCATGCCCCGATTCCCAAAATACGGAAAACGGGGGATGACTAGGCCAGTCATGCTCCTACGGTCAAGGAATAATCCTGTCGTAGTCACACTTCGGTTTCTAACATTACATGGTAATCAGTAAACACAACACAAAAGTAAAGAAAATACATCACTAGTTATTACATCAACTTTCATTGTTCACAATTTACGACAAAACAAGGAAAAGAACTATTAACCAAGTGCGAATACAAGGTTTCTTTAGGGAAAGCAGTAAAGGTAATGGAGGTACTCTCGACTAAATCTCTGCAAGCTCAAAGGGTAAGTCTGACTCCTGTACTGGTTCTTCCTCAAGGTCTGAGCATGCATACTCAGGTCGTCAGAGCGACATAATAGCAATATTATAATAGTAACAAGAAACAAGAAAATAAGGGTAATAACAGTGGAGATAAAATGCAGGTAGTAAATATGTTACTAACTGATGCAGCGTATGATCTGTGTCCCTATCAGTCTCTAAGTCATCTTTGAAATCGAGTTGTGGAAAGGAGGATCATGTTTAATGAAGGTCTCGTACATACCCGAGACTACGGCCCGCTATCGCCCGGGACATAACCCTGTTAGCCGGACCGCTAGGCCCAACCTAATATATATAAGAGTCGCTGTTCGAATGATCATCCTCTAAATCACTGTCCTCGCTAAATACAATTCCCTTTCCACTTCGATTTCTCCCTTTTTACCCAGGTTTACACTATTTATGAGTATGGTCTAGTCGTGTACAAGTACGCACCAATAATACGGTTTTAGTCACTGTTCACTGTATTATTCACTGTCATGAATCACTCATTTTTCACTGGCGTACTTGACACTCCTAAACCGATACCATTCACGCACGACAATGTACTGTGCACTGAATAATAACGCGCACTATCACTAGAAGCATGGCAGTCGGGTAAAATATGTGCATTTATGCAGTCGAACAGATCATGTGTAATACGAGCTATCATGCATCTTATGAACTTATAAAAATTGCCATAAATCAGACATTCAAAATTCAGTAAAACGATACAAAAGTGGTAGCAAGTAAACTCAGTCGGCAGTTCAACAAAATTAATTTCAGGACAATCGGATTTCGGGTTTACAAGTTACATCCGTTTCATTTTAAGTGTTCGCTGCTAGAAATTCAGTTCCTGAACTGAATGTTCATTTCGCAACACAATTTTCACCCTGTTGGGATCAAAATTAGGTAATGATATAGTTGAAAAAAATTTAGGTTTATCAATTAGGTTTCCAACGCACCAGACGGATTTTCAATCGCACCTTTATGTCAGAAGTTATGTACTGTACAACAATGGGGTATAAGTTCTGTCCCTGTTTGAGACTGCTATACGTCCTGTTAATCTAAAATACAGTTTAAATGGTAAACGATAGTGGAAAGGGATGAGATTACTTTCATTAGTTAGCTAACTGTTTCATCTTCGCTATGGTATAGATTTCCGCAATATGACATTTCCATGTGCAGAGTGTAAGCATTACAAAATGAGAATCAACAGCCAGTGCTGCTCTGGACTGCAGTCCAGAGCCGCACTCCGAACCAGTTTCCGTCATCTTTTTAGCATAGGATCAGATTAACACTATTATGGGGTTCTAGGTCGTCGAGTCGGCTTCGATTTGAGCCCTCGAACGCAACATTCCAATTTATAATCAATTAACTGTGATCTTTACAAGTTTCAGACGCGGAAAATTTCAGTTTTAACGGGCTTAAATGGGAATGATCGATCACGTCAGTAACGACTGTATTTTTCAGCCAAATTATAACACGATGTTCATTACTATACGGGCCAACCTATGTGATTAGTTTTCGTCAATTTAACGGGGGTTTTCCCCTCGGGTTTGGCATCGAACACTTACATATTATTGATTCACACGAAAGTATTTACGGAATTCATTGGTATTAAGAATTATAATAGATAAACTTTAGCATGAAGCAAGTAGTACACTTGCCTGATGACGCGTTGACGACGCACGGCAGTGGTAACGGCATGAACGCGACCCGAACACGACACGGCAACGACTAGGCTCGAGCCTCAGCTGCGACTGCGTTGAGGAGATGTCGATGGTGGCGGGGTTGATTGCTGTGTGGTGGACGGAAGAGGAGGCGGAGGCGAGGTGAATGGCGGTGGCTGTGGTGGTCGCCGGTGAGGGTGCAGCGAGGGGGTCGAGGCTCGAAGCTTGGGTGTAGGGTGTAGTAAAGAGAGTGAAGTAGTGGAGGGGGCTCGGGGTAGTAGAAGGTGATGGTGATGATACTGAGGGATCGACGAGGTGGCCGGCGGCGAGAGGGGACGGCGACGAGGAGGCGGTGGTGGTGGCTAGCACGGAGTCGGGTGTGCAGGTAAGGTGGGGAACTCGGGGTTTTTCTGGTGAGGAAATAGGAGGGAGTTGTGGTGAGGTGGGCTCGGGGTTTTTCTGGAGAGGAAAGAGGCGATCACCGACGGTGAGAGGGGATGTAGTGGGGAAGCTCGGTGAAGAAGTTGTAGTGAGGTGATGGGTCTCGGTGTCGGTTGGAGTGGAGGAGATGGCTCGGCTTAGTGGGGGGAGAGGCATGGGAGAGGGGCGCACGTGCAAGATCATGGTCGCGGGCGCGTTGGGGAGCGGCGACGTGGGACGACGAGGCGCGGGGCGAACGGCGACGTGGGCACGTAGGAAAAGAAGCGGGAAAAGAAAATGGCGAGTGGGGAAGAGAGGGAGACGGGTCGAGTACGGGTACGGGTACGGGGCCTGGGGCCGGGTCGGGCATGGTGAGGGATTGGGCTGGGCCGGGAGTAAGGGGTTTATTTGTTTAGGAAAAAAATTAAATTTTGAGAATTAAAATAAACACAAGCATTCTAAATTCCTCCAAAAATAACGGGAAAAATAGAAAATATTCAGGGGACTTGGAAAATATGGAAAAAATTGTAGAAATTTTATTGACGGAACCGGGAATTTACAACCGCGCTTGGAATCTTCTATACCGAATCTCTTCAGTATGGTGTCAATGTACCTAAACTGTGAAAGTCCCAACATGCTCTTAGATCTATCACGATAGATCTTGATCCCCAGAATGTAGAAAGTATCACCCAGGTCTTTCATAGAGAACATCTGTGACAAGAAGCTTTTGACTGCGTGTAGCATAGGAATGTCATTTCCTATTAAGAGAATGTCATCCACATACAAGACGAGAAATACCATAGTTCTCCCTACAATCGTATTGTAAATGCATGGTTCATCTACATTTTTAATAAAATTAAATTCTTTGACCGTCTCATCAAAGCAGATGTTCCAACTCCGCGATGTCTATTTAATCCATAAATGAATTTAAGCAACTTGCACACTCTTCCGCTGCTCCCACTCTCTATGAACCCCTCTGGCTAATCCATATAAACACACTCTTCCAAATTTCCATTCAGAAAAGCGGTCTTTACGTCCTTTTGCCAAATTTCATAATCATGAAAGGCAGCAATGGTAAGTAGGATCCGAATAGATTTAAGCATGCCACTGGAGAAAAAGTTTCATCATAGTCCAACCCAGATATTTGATAAAAACCTTTTACTACAAGTCTAGCTTTATAGGTTTCAACCTGTCCATCTGCACCAATTTTCTTTTTGAAGATCCATTTACAGCCTACGGGTTTTACCCCTAGAGGTGCAACATCCAAAGTCCAAACTTTGTTGGTGTACATGGATTACATCTCGCATCGCATTACATGCGGCCACTTTACTGAGTCTCTGCTCGTAATGGCCTGTTGGAAACTAGTTGGCTCATCATCATCGATGATCCAATCCTCTCTATCCCCATCTACGAGAAAACCGTAGCATCTTTCGGGCGGATGAGACTGCCTATTAGATTTGCGGAGCGGTGTAGGGACGTCCGTTTATCTTGAAACTTCGGATTCCACCAAGCTTTCAGTAATAGATTGTGGTTCTGGAATTTCTTCCAGTTCTATTGCGTTCCTATTTATTTTTTTTTAAAGAAATTGAGTCTCCAGAAAGTGGGCATGCCGAGAAACAAAAACCTTTTGTCCCTCTGCGTAATAGAAAAGATACTCCCTGAAATTCCTTGGGTATCCCACAAACTTACACAATACTGATCGTGCCTCGAGCTTGTATGCATGCTACATTTTGACAATAACTGGACATCCCCATATCTTAAGATATTTAAGATAGGATTTCTTTCATGTGGAATGGTAGGCATTGACTTAGTTGGAATTTTGTTTAAAAGATATGCAGCAGATTCTAGTGCATAACCCAAGAAAGATCGCGGTAACTCGATATTACTCATCATGGAATACACCATATCTAGTAAGGTGTGGTTCCGCCTTTCCGATACACCATTGTGTTGAGGTGTGTATGTAGGAGTAAGTTGAGAGAGAATTTTATTCTCTTTTAAATATCTCAGGAACTCAGCAGTCAAGTATTCACCACCCCGATCAGATTGAAGCGTCTTGATATTTTTGCATGTTTGTTTTTCCAGTTCATTCTTGTACGACTGGAATTTCTCAAAGGCCTTGGATTTATATTTCATCAAGAATACATGTCCATATCTTGAGAAATCATCCGTAAAAGTAATGAAATAGGAATTACCACTTCTTGCATGTGTAGACATTAGATGACACACGTCGCTGTGTATGAGTCCCAAGAGCTCAGTAGCTCTTTCTCCGTGTCCAGTGAACGGAGTCTTTATCATCTTTTTTTTGATACATGATTGACAAATTGCATAAGACAGATATTCAAAAGGATCCAAATATCCCTCTTTATATAATTTTGTCAACTGTATTTCATTGATGTGACCTAGTCTACAATACCATAAGAAATCTTGATTTAATTCCGGAGTCGTTCTTTTGAGTGTGTTCTGAACATTGAAAACTTGATGTTGATTTAATATGTATATACTGTTGTCTAGTGTACCAGACCCAATCAAGTTATGATTAAGGTGAATGTTTACAATATTGCTTACAAATGTAAAATTATAACCTTCTTTAGATAGGAAAAATACAGAGACGATATTACATGTCAAACTTGGTACACAAAAATAGTTACGCAAAATCAAAATATTTCCACTTGTCAATCCTAGGTGATATTCCCCTACGGAAACAGTATCTGTTGGATATGTATGCCCTAAAGGCCATTATTGTATAATACTAGTTTGTATAATACATTTTGGAAGCTTGGGATATATATACGGGTTTACGACAGTCTTGTTCAATATAGTAGTATGCTACTTGGTTTGTTTCTATCTTAATATGTGTATATGTTTTTTTTAACATATCGCTAATACATATTAATGGAGCCCTTAGGATCTTTGCTTGACTACCGGCATTGTGATGGCGATCACACTAGTGGGGGAGTCTATAAGCACATCCTTATACAGGTCCCTAATCGTAGGATTATCGAGACAGGGCATCGATACTCTAGAGTAGACTGGTGCATACGCTTCTCGTCCCAACAGGGGAGATAGTCTGTCCCACAGCCATCAGTACGTCGTACTGGAGATAGTATGCAGGTGCTCGTTAGGTTACGAGTACACTGGATAGGACTCGTCGGGAACTGTTGGTTGGTATTATACCTATCGTCAGTTAACAGTTCCCAGGTGACATGAGTACAGCTTAGTCCGTTGACTTGACACTGTCACTTCGTCTCGAGTGTGTTCCCACTGTTCTTAGATTACTACCCTACCATGGCTCTATTGAGTCATGCAAACAGGTAGTAGTTGGGTGCAGTCCCGAAGCACTTGGAGGCAGTGACGGTCAGACAGGATTCGTCTCTCTCGGTATTGGGAGTTGATATCGCGCTGTGTCTAGGAGAGCCATTACACAAAGTCCCTGGCCAGGGCAAGCGAGATTTACTGGTAGTGTTTCCAGTAGTTTCTCAGGGTGTTCTGGGCTACACTCCAACACGACTTGTACCGCTATTAGGGGTCTGACGTTTACCGCCCCCTAGGCCCGACATGCGATACTCTTAGACAAACAGACCGGACTGTACGGAGATTGTCATATTCAGGCTCAGTAGGAGTTCAGATGGGTTCACCTTATCGGTCTTCTTATCGGCATCTACCTGGGGACCGTTACGTACAGCTAGTACCGCTTGCGGTCTGTAGTTAAACCCACTGCCAGCGTAATGTCGAGTCTTTAGAGTCCTACACAGAGGGTTGTTCACCTTTGGGCGAAACGAGTAGAGGTCGTATGGTTTTACGACGGGGTTCGTTCACATATGCGTACTTGTGCGTGTTTGGTGTTCAGACAGTTGATACTAGTGGGCTTTGGATTAAGCCGGATCCTAGTATTTGATTTTGGCTTGGTTCAGTCTCATTGCATTCGTGTTCTTCGGAACGCGGAAGGTATGTATATACAGTTGACAGAGACAAACGAAGGAGACATCTCATTAGGGTTTTTGACCATTGACATGATTAAGATCTTAATGAGATGAAGGTAATTGATTAATTGTTTTAATTAGTGATAATTGTGTTATAGTTATTTGGATTGACCATTTGACTTGTTGACTAAAGTGATTAAGATATTTTTTTAAGCAAAAGATTCTTTGCTTAGCATTAATGGTGACACGATAATGGTCAAATTAAATGAACCATCACAACTTTTTTGCTAATTAAAATTATTATTCTTTTATGCTAATATGAGAGCTATCTCTTCATTCTATCATATTCATTCTCTCTCCTTCATCCTTTCTCTCAAACCTTAACCTTTCATGTGTTGAGAACCAAGGGAAATTGAGATCAAACCATAAAATCACTCTCTACTCACTCTAGGGTTCTTAGTCTAGCAAGCAAAGCACTCTAGTTACTTCATGGTTTAGGTAGGAGCTCAAGGTAGAGGCCTTCGGGTGGATCTTCTTCGATATAGAGAAGTCAGTGAGGAGGAGCCATCTAGATCATTCTAAGGAGCTCACAATAAGGAGAAAAAGGAGTTCAAGTTTAAGGTATAACTTTCTATCATAGTAGATAGAACTCTATTTAGTGCTAACTAGGTTTATGGTAAAGATCCAGTTAAGATTTATTCTAGCGCCAAGTTCGTTATCGCTACGATATTTTTGTTCCGCTTTTGGCCACGGAAGTTGGTCGGGGCGCTAGTGTAACCCTTCAGTATCCACGCTCGCTCCGTTCGCAACCCTGAAGGTCATATCACCTCTCTTTAAAAATCTACGGCTTCTCAGTGCCTGCAACGAATTACAGATATGAGATTCTGAATCGGTATCCAATACTCAGAAAGTAGAGTTTATTGACAAACAGTTTTCAATCATAAAAACACATAAGCCGAAGTCACAACTTACTTCGAGTCCTGGTTCTTGGCTTTCTAAGCACTGCAGTCTTTCTTCCAATGACCTTTCTTATGATAATAGAAACATTCCTTTTTCTCTACTATTGGCCCCCCAACTTTTGCCTTATCCTTCCTTTGTATCTTAGCGACCATCTTCTTCTTCTCCTTGGCTTTTGCCTTAAATCTAGAGGAAGAAGGTTCTCCAATAAGCAGAGCGAGTGTCTCCCCGGTTTTCTTTAGGATGCCCTTTGCACTTCTCAACATGTTGACGAGCTCTGAAAGCGTAACTTACATCTCTTGAATATTGAAATTCAATATAAACTGGGTATAGGTAGAGGGGAGGAACTGTAGAATCAAGTCCGTGTATAACTCGTTTTCTAACGTGGTTCCAAGGTTCGCGAGCTCTTCAATGAAGCTGATCATCTTAAGGACGTGGTCCCCTACAGATGACCCGATAGCCAATCTCGCCTGAAATAGTTTCTTCGAGGTCTCGTATCTTACGATACGAGATTGCTCTCCATATAAATCCTTAGTACGGAGGAAGATAGAAACTAAGTCTATTTTCTCGTGCCATCTCTGGTGTTCATTATCCATAGAGGCCAGCACGAGACATTTGGCTTTTGCACTATCTATTTCCCATGTCTTACGGATTTCTTTATCCGCGACGGTGGAATCTGGACCTAAAACAGCGGGGACTTTAGTAGTAAGGAGGCAACCCAACTTATCATAAGTAATGGCCATCTGGACATTGCTTAGGCAATTTTTATAGTTTGGCCCCGTCAATATATTTTTATCTAATGGTAATTTAAGCCCGGTCGTCTTGGTCTCTGTAATTAGGAGAGAGAGAGAAGAAACACTCAGTATAGATACTCTTGCAAGTTTAGATTAGTTTTTAGTTTATCTAAACAGGATGACTCCCACTATTTTCTCGAATCCTCCTTCAAACCATAAAAGAAGAATTAGTCAGGATTAATCGCATCCTACAATTCTTGCTTTAACCTATTAGCCAGGCTAGTTTCGGTACTTCGAGAGAGGTTTTACAACGCTTTCGCGAAATTTCTTAATTAAATAACCTCTTTTTCTTAGAGCGTTGCTCCGCTAACACTGTTCTAGACATCTACCAGGTTTATATCATTGATTGTAAAGTGAAAAAGTCTCCCGAAGAGTAATAATCATTACTCACAGTGGGATCGGGATCCAACTATCATTGTGTGATAATTTTGAAGGAATTCTACCAAAATCATCACACTCCATATGGTATGCAAAACTAGCAAGTTTTCTTTTCCTTTGAAACTCCCGATATGGATTTTTGCCCCAGGCGCTTATGACCGTGACAAAAACTAAAATATCATAAGACGCAAGTCAAGTTCTATCCGTTATTGTCCAGACTAACCTAGACCCATTCATACAAACCTTTGACGAAGGCCAAAATAGCTGTACGCCTGTTCTAGATTAACGTATATATCTATACTACAGACAGATATCCAAATAGCCACCAATCATTGTATCTTGGCAAAATTTAAAATACATAGCTTGAATACTAGTGGATACCCATCTGAAATGACGGAGGGCTACGGCTGGTTTTGGTGAAAACCGTGAACGTAATGAGCTTGATATATAGTGGAAGGAACCTGATAGCTTTTAAAAGGAGTGGTTTAGGCTCCACATTTAAAAGTTGTTTTAAAAAAAATCGAGTGGTTTTTAAATTGTTCCAACGATTTAATCTTTTGGTTTATTATTTTTGCACTAATCAAAATTAATGCGGTCCCATCATTTAACCCTATCATTGCAGAAGAAACAAAAATAGAACGTACGCTTATGCCATCCGCATTCGCCACGGTGCCCCGGGTCTTCACCGTAAGGTTAGTTAACTTACGGCAGGGCGGGAACATGGCTAGCGTGGGTGCAAAACATAAGCACCGTTTATATATATATATATATATTCGTTTATATATATATATATATATATATATATATATATATATATATTCGTCTCACGCAATAATAGTCATCACAGATCACAGTTGAAGTAACACAGATGAAAATATTGGATATAATAGGATTTCCGTATTTTGTTTTAGCCTCTAACGAAAAACAGATTTCACGGTCGTGATGAATAGCCAAACCCTCACCCTAAATCCCTATGGGTGCGGCAAACTACCCACCAAATTCCCGAAATGAAGCAACCTCTCTCAATGAGATGAGTAGGCCACAAGGCACTTCAAAAACCCGGTAGTTTATGCACCCCATCTTGGGTCTATCCTAGGTGCATAAAAATTAAATGAATAATACAACGGTGGTTACAACCTCAACCCGGATGTGACCCGCAAAAGAATATTACATCACTTTATAAACACATGAATGAAAAAAAGAACACTCTTCTCACATCCCCTCGACTATTCAATCACGACGATCCAATATTTCATGTCCAAAAACCAACACAAATAAGATACTTGATATGTGCAAACCCTACTAATCGACGTATAGCAATTAGTCGACGTTTAAAAACACATATACAAACACAGCTAATAAACGATGCTAAAATCTTGACTTCGAAACATTCCGTGAAGCCTGAATACAAAGATAACACTATAGAAAATCTGGGCCAAAATTACATATCACAAAAATCCTAATTCCAAGTGACCAAACCACTGCACGAAACACGACCCCATTGGAAAAAGTACGGCCGCAGATTGCGGTCAAAAGCAATAAATTTGCGGCCAACTTATTTCTAAATGGGTCCGTGTTTCTACAGTGGTAAACTACTAGTATATAAATCTCTCTGCAATAGGCAAAATAATTTTCAGAGATAAAAAAAAATTCGACAGAAACTTGGAATTTGGTTTTTCGATACGGAACTATTTCGGTTTCGAGACTCTAAACTTTGTCTATTCCATTAGTTAAGTATTTGGGTAGGCTCTGATTCTAATGTAAGTGTATGGTGCTCTTTACCGTGACTACTACGGTTTTGCGGAATCAAAAACTTTAAAAGTCTTGAGCACTACACACTAAAACCCTAGAATACAAGCCCAAACACTAAACTAAACTACACCAACTAGAGTTTTAGCTACTAGGTTAGTGTAACAACCTTTGTAGACGGTCTTTCGAGTCTTTAAAGGTTCACTCCTTAAGCTCTTACGGTTGATAGAATGAGCTCTCGAAGTCGATCTCCCACGTCGAAGATGATCCACCCGAGGATGCTGGTTTAAATGATAGCTTCTACAAAGCAACTAAAAATCGAGTCTTGCTAGGACAAGATACTTAAAGGGTGTAGTTTATAAACAAGATGCTCTTTTTTACTCTCAAAACTTAAGAAGAGAAGTGAGGAAGAAGATGAAGAAAGATGGCAAATAGAGAAAAAATAACTATCAAGATAAAAACTCTCTCTCATCCATCTCTTCATATACTTTATAAAATAAAGTAATCAAAAGAGTGAGTAGGCTTGTGACTGAGTCACAAGCCCACACTCTTCATGTAAACCCTATAAGAGATGAGTGTAGAGAATGACCTCCTCACTAGGTACACATATACATACACTTATATATAAATATAAATGCATATATATAAACAAGTATACCAAAACCCGTATTTATAATAAATACGTATACCTTATTTCTACCAAAATACGAATACCGTATTTGTACCGAAAATACAAAATACGCGTATTAATATTTAGAAAGAAATACATGTATTTATATCAAAGCACAAATATCCGTATTTATACAAATATACGTATTCGTATAAATACCGTATTCGCGTTAAAATACAAATACCCAAAAGAGAGCAATATAATACTAGCATCAAAACCGGCTGTCTTTCAAACCTGATAGTATTACTAAACCGTCCAATTAAAGCACGTGTATAAATACACGTGTTCAATCGAATACCCGGGCATATCGAAATACGCAAACTACACCGTTTTACCTAAACCGGGTGTGTGGGACTCTAAAGACTCGACAATACGCTGACAGTGGGTTTAATCGCAAGCACATAAGTGGTACTAGTTGAACGTAACGACTATCCAGGTATCTGTCGAAAGGAAGATCGACAAGATAACTTGTCCGAAAACCCTACTGAGCCTATAGGTGACATTCTCCGTATAGTCCAGTCTGTTCGTCTAAGAGTATCGCATATCGGGCATAGGGGGATGGTAAACGTTAGACCCCTAATAGCGCGACAAGTCGTATCGGTATGGAACCTAATACAACCTGAGAAATTGCTAGTGTATCTACCGGTAAATCTCACTTTCCCTGATCAGAGACTTTTAGTATTAGCCAACCGTATACAACGCGATATCAACTCCCAATACCGGGAGAGACGAATTCCTTCTATCACCTACTGCCTCCAAGTGCTTCGGGACTGCACCCAACTACTACCTATTTGCACGACTTTTTAAAGCCGTGGTAGGGTAGTAATCTAAGTACAGTAGGAACACACTCGAGACGAATAGTGATGTCAAGTCATTGAACTGATCTGTACTCATGTTACCGGAGAACTGCTATCCGACGATAGGTATAATACCAATCAGCAGTTCCCATCGAGTCCGTCCAATGTAACTCATAACTTAATGAGCATCTGTATACTATCTTTGGTACCGTGCACCAATAGCTGCGGGACAGGCCATCTTCCATGACAGGGATAAGAAACATATACACTAGTCTATTCTGGACTATTGATACCCAGTCTCGATAATCTTACGACTAAGGACAAGTTTAAGGATGTGTTTATAGACTGCCTAGTCCCTACTAGTGTGACTTCTATCACAACGCTGGTAATCAAGCAAAAGATCTTACGGGCTTTATCAATAAGCATTAGCGATACGTTAAAAGAAACATATACACATGTTAAGATAGATACAAACCAGATAGCATACTATCATATTGAGTAAAACTGTTATATATCTGTATATATCCAAAGCTTCCAAAATGTAATATACAATCTTATACTATACAATAATGGCATCTAGGGCATATATCACTAACACTTCTTCCTCATTCTTTTTCCTGCACCAAACCCTAATTCTAATCCCAACCTCCTTTCCTATCTTTTCCCTTATCTCGGACCAAAACTCCACCGCTCCATCACCATCCTTGCCTCGCCCTCATCTTGCCTGCCCTCGTTGCTTCACTCTTCTTCAACATCATCATCCTAAACCTAACCCTAACCTTAGTCGAAGACACTATTTCGTTATTGGTGTCCGTGACCACTAGCCATCTAGTTAATAATTAATAATTGACCAAAATTGTTAATAAATTGATTAATATTAATTTAATTTAATTAATTATATTTAATAAAAGAATAAAATGATCTTTTGTATACATAACTAACACCGTTAAACATTGACGGTCGTTGATTGCTACTCATGATAGTTTTCTAGAGATTTGAATCTTTTGGATAGTTTCTTACCAAATGCTGAAACCTGAACAAGCTCTATAAAAATAAGCTTTAAAAATATAAAATTAAAATAGCACTGCTACAGAGTATGGATTTGGTCACAGTTTTAACCGTGACCACAAATCTTTTGGTCACTGTTAAAACCGTGACACAACCGTCGTCTAAAACTCCGTCACAAGAACTCCTGTCATGCCCTTAACCGTGACCATATGTTTTTTTAGTCACGGTTAAGACCGTGACCATATACATGGCGTTACCAAAAACGATTCAAACAACTAAATGAAATCTATGTGGGGTCCACATATATGGTCACGGTTATAACCGTGACCAAAAGGTTAAAGTGTAATGTAGGATATCTGCTGTAGCAGGTAACCATGACTATATAGTCCCTATGGTCACGGTTTAAACTGTGACTATAATGGGAAACCATAGTGAAGGTTACCTGCTACTAGCAGATAAACGTTACTATATCTTACGGTTAAAACCAAGACCAAATATATTATCGATTTTTTTTAAACTGAAATCTGCGCGCTCCACACGCGCTACTTTCAATTACAACCAGCGATAGATAATAATTATATGATCAAATCTCACGCAATTTTAACAATCAAGAAATAATATGATTAAAATCAAACGCAATTATAAACAAAATACATACACCAAATGGTATAATCAATAAACCAATAAAACAAATGTTTGTATAAAAAATTCAATAATGTATGGTCGTTGGGACGATCCAGCTCCATCGTCCCGTGACCTGAACATACTCCTAAACTTGTCTCGTATGGCCTGCCTGATGGCCTCCGCGTTCGACCGCCTCAGCTCCTTGATCTGCGCCTGAAGTGTATCCACCCGCACTTTCTGCTGCTCCACCCGATCTTGGAGCCAACGAATCTCCTTCTACGATGCAGCGGCCGCATCTGTCCGTGTCTGGGCCACAGCGTACTCGTGGACAGGCGGATGCCTGGCAAAGTGTCGGTGGGCCCCGGGACCAACCCCGAGCTCATAGCCACCGTGATGTCCGCCGGATATCGAATCCAGAATAGGGACAATTGCGGTAATCGAGTCGTCGGGGCCAAGTCCTAAAGTATCCGTCCTCTCCTGAAACTGGGTCTGTGAAGAAGATATATATATATATATATATATATATATATATATATATATATATATATAAATGTATTAACTTAAATACAATATCGACTTGATTATATGAAACTTACCATGTACTCGTCCGTGCCCCTGTGTAACGTGGACCATCTCCTGGCAGCAGTGTAGTTAGCGGGGTCTTTCTTTTTCTGCGATAAAATTAGGATTTATTTCAATAAGTAATTTGCGACAAACAAAACATATATTCTTAAACGTCGAAATACTCACGAGCTAGTGCTGAGCGCTAGCCTGCGACCGCTTCCCTTGGATCAGGATAGCGCGTTCTCTGACGCCGTTGTTTCGGTTCTCCTTGTTGCGAATCGACGCCGCCTTGCAAATATAAAGAAGATAATATTATATATCACAAAATATGATTTCATGTTGTATTATTATAATCTTAAAAATTAAATTTATACCTGAACATCATCGCGCTCATAATACGCGTCCAGCTGTGGCCAATCCTCTCTCGGGACATCCCGAAAAATGGCATCCATCATCGCCTCCCGCTCCTCCTCAGTAGCCGCGGCCCAGGGAATGTAATGGTATTTCCTTACTTCATATCGGTGTCTCCTCTTGATAGCCTGGCACTTGGATATAGCCCAGTCTATGGCCCAATGTGCAACGAACGGCGTCGGAACGCCATTCTCACCGATATCGCCGATAAATCTGTAATGTTCTTGGGTCTGAAATTATAAAATATATATATATATATATATATATATATATATATATATATATATATATAACGACGCTTAAATTTAAATGTATAAAAGGTTATGTGATACCGTGGTCGCTGCAAAAAACTGCCGAACATAGTCGGTCTGGCATGGGCTCACCTAATATGAAGTGGATACTTATAGTAGGTACGGATCTCCGATCCCATGTAATCCCCCCACTTGGTCGAGTACTCACCAACGGGCACACCTGACGCGGTCCACTCCAGCGTCCATGGAGCGGCGTCTGGGACTGGTTCGGAGGAGGAGGGCACAGTAGGACCCTTCATCCTAACACTGGTGGAGCCTGAAAAAAGATAGATATACGGACACAATATTATAATATTCAGAGTATGTATATAGAATTTAACAAATTTAAATTACAATCATTATTTAAAATATTTAAGTAATAATGATTATACCTGACGTCTCCGGCGTGGCGCTAGAACCGACGCCAGACCCCGTCCCGTCAGTACTATGTATGAATGCAAACAATAAACTATTAGATGATTCGATAGAATTATTTTAATAGAAAACTAAAATATTAATAGATAACTGTATACCACATTCTAGGATTCGATCTCTTGAGTATAGTTTTGTGCGCTCTGTTCATTAATTTACAGTTATATTAGTTAGATTATACTCTATTTCAAACAGTTTAAATGGATGAAATTAGAAAAACTTACTCTGCATATTTAGCAACACATTCGTTGTTTAGCAAGATGAACACATGTAAACTGCCAATGAGATCGTAAGACATGTTTTTTAGCCTTCCCGCTCTAATTAGACAGTCAGGAACACGCGGCGGTTTGTTCAGTTTTGTCCTAATATCATCGTTCAGGAAATGAGCACAGAAAGACGTCACTTCTTCCAAGAGATAACTGTCCACAATCGAACCTTCAGGATGATACTTGTTATGGATATAGCTTTTTAAACTTAATAGATATCTATTGAAAATAATAGATATTAATAATCCACAATAATGTTTTGCAATTTAAATGATTAATTATAAACATTTTCATACCTCTCGATGGGATACATCCAACGGTAATGCAACGGACCGCCAATTTTGACCTCGGTTGCCAAATGGACGGACAGGTGAATAATAATGTCGAAAAAGGAAGGTGGAAAGATAGTTTCGAGTTTGCAAAGGATCATAGGAATATCAATTTCGAGCCATGCTATCTCATTGACGTCCACGTTTTTGGAACACAGTTGTCAAAAATACGTGCAAAAGTCGTTAAGAACGAGACTAACTTCGGATTTTACCGATGCTCTCAGGCATAAAAGAAGAAGATGTTACATCAATACGTGGTAGTCATGGCTCTTAAGTCCTACGTGTTTTCCATTTTCTACTTGTAAATGTGTGGAAATATTTGATGAGAAACCATCAGGAACTTTCAATTCTTTTAACACTCACAGGAACCGCTGCTTCTCCTCTTCGCTCAGGTTGTAGATTGCTGGTGGGATCTCGTAATAACCTGGTTTATGAGCCACAGGCCCATAATGCAATTTTTCTTTAATAGACAAACCATCCAAATTTGTCAAATCACGGCGGGCGTTGAAATTGTCCTTCGTTTTTCCATCCTTATAAAGCAGAAAATTGATGACGTGTTCAGAGGCGCCCTTCTCGATATGCATAACATCTAAATTGTGGTGGAGCGGTAGATCGGACCAGTACGGAAGTTGAAATAAACCACTTAACTTCTTCCAACTAGTTGAGCATAGCACTGCATCTTTGTTTTGTTTCTTTCCGAATATGATATTCTGATAAACTCTCCATTGCTACAATATGTTGTTACCGGACAATAGTTTAGGAGGCCTACCGGTCTCTATCTTGCCGTTAAACAATTCTTTATTCTTTCTGAATCTGTGAGTTATAGGCAAGAAACGTTGGTGGCCCGTAAACGACTCTTTCCTGCTAAACTTCAAGTGTACGACGCTCGTATGAGTATGACAACTGAGGCAAGCAAGTTTACCTTGAGTTGTCCACCCTGATAGCATGTCATAGGCTGGAAAATTATTAATAGTCCACAACAAAACAGCCCGTATCTGAAAAAATTATTTACCGTTTGCGTTAGAGGTTCTCACGCCAGGTTCCCGCAACAACTTTAACTCATCGATCAAGGGTTGAAGGTACACGTCGATATTTTTCCCAGAAGACGAGGGACCGTCGATTAAAAGCGCCAACGTAAAATAAGACTATGTCATAACCTTCCATGGCGGCAGGTTGTATATACTTACCATAATAGGCTAAGTACTGTGAGTACGCCCGCCGTGAACCATCCCAAATGTACTGAAACCGTTGCTCGCAATTCCCAGCATCACGTTATGAGGGTCTGCGCCGAATGAAGGATGTTTTTCATCTAAAATTTTCCATGACATCGAATCTCTGGGATGACCCATTTTCCCCTCTTCACGAAGCGTTTTATGGTGCCACTGAATTTCGGACGCCATCTCCTCACATATAAATAACCGTTACAGTCTCGGTGTTAATGGAAAATGACGAAGAATTTTCATGGGCACATCACTCGATTGAGGGTCTTTCTTAGGCTTGAATTGGCCGGTTCCGCACACGGGGCAGTTTCTGAGTGTGGTGTGTTCATCCCGGAACAAAACACAATCATTCTTACATGCATGTATCTTATGATACTTCAGGCTGATATTTGTGATTATCTTTTGTGCCTCGTACTAGCTCGGTGGCACTTCATTTCCGTCGGAAAAAACTTTCTTCAGCACTTCTAGTAGATCGGTGAAAGACTGGTCACTCCATCTATTCTTGCACTTGATCTGGAAGAGACGTGTAAAAAAGAACAGTTTTGAGAACCCTTTACAATTTGGATATAGCGGGATCCTAGAGTCAGCCTTGTACTTCTCCAATAACGAGGGTCTAGTGTTTTCCGTATCATAAGGAAGTCCAGCTGCATTTATAAGCTCATCCATGTCATCGATCAACACGAATATAGCATCATCTTCTTCGACAGGTTCGTCTTCTTTAAATTGCCATCCCTCTTCCTCATCTTCTTCTACTATCCCTTACCACTCTGCGGATTCCGTTTCGATGAATTCGTTTTCCGTCTCTTGCACCCATGCCTCATCTCCCGTTACGACGACTTTTACTCTGTGAAGTTCCTACGTAGTGTAATCTCTAACGAAACTGTATCTCACGATGTGGAACTCAACTTCCGACTTCTTGAGCAATCGCTTATTCATACACTTAAACTAAGGACAATAGATTTCATGCTCTTTCGGTAACCCAAGACGTGCGTAGGCAAAATCGGTGAAAAATCTAACACCGTCAACGAAAAAGTGGTTGACTCTTAAGAGAGCATCGACGTACATCCAACTCTTGTCGTGGAGGTACGGAAATGCTATATTGGAACAGCCCGAACGAAACAAGGTTCCTATAGCAAGACGCATCGGATTAAGATTTTTTGAAAGATACGCGATAGATAGGATACTAAGAAGCGTTAGTACTGGGTTTAATTGATGACTTGGTTAATTTAAATTTCAATTGACGATTTAACTATAAAGATTATCAAAGACCGAGAGCAAATGCTCATAGGTATGGAGTTGGATTCTTCTTCCAAGAAAGATGATGATGATATAAATGTTCTATATTGGATGTCGAGGATAGCGGCTGTCGGGGGTGAGGCACATATCCCATTAAGAATGTATAAAGTATACACCCATTCACTTGTACTTTCATCCGTTTCGAGAAAATTTCGGCAGCACCTCCCCGCTGTTCTCCGAGTATAATGTAATAGAAAAGATGATCGTTTCAATACTGTCAAACAACATTGAAACAAATATCTAATCTATCGTTGTATACGGAGAACCGGCGGAAAGATACCGACAAAATATCTCGAATCGAATGAAAAACACAAGTGAATGCATGTGTTTGCTTTATACATTCCTAACTTGTCCACATGTGACAAATCTATTAGTTATCATACGATTGAATATTAATTCTCGTCATATAGATTACGCGATAGTTGTTAGAAACCAAACGATACCGTCCGATATTTAACAACTTTCGTGTAGTTTTATATCACGACGAATATCGCACGTATGTTAACCAATAGACAGAAACTAAGTCGCGTTTTGATTTTCGCATATGATTATCGATGAGAATATGAAAATTTCATATTATCATCGAGTTTCATACATTTAGTTTAAGATTTAATTTGGATTGGTTTTACGTTTACGTATCAATTTCAAGGTTTTGAAGTTTTGGGTTTAGGGTACAGTTTTTTAATGTTAAGGATTTTCTTAATTGAGTTTACGATTTTGGATTTAGGTTTGGGGTTAAGGTGTGTGTGGGTGTATGCGTGTGTGTGAGTGTGTGCACGCGTGCGCTCTTGTGTGTGCGCATGTTTGTGTGTATGCGCGCACACACACACGCACGCCCACACCCCTGGGCAATCAATTTCTTCCATTTTACTAAATTACACTAAAATATCCTTAACTATTCTTGGTTTTTCACTAAACTATCTTCAATTAACTAAATTACTAAGAATTTGACTAAAATACCCTTAACTATTGTTGTTTTTCACTAAACTACCTTAAAATTTTAACTAAACGATTTATCTTAGTAAATTAACTAAATTACTATAAATTTCACTAAAATACCCCTAACGTTTGTTGTTTTCACTGAACAATCATTAAATTTTTTAATAAAAAACCCCATCTGCTCAATGTTGCTTATTTACACTAAAATACGCTTAATTATTGTTGTTTTTCAACGGAAATACCTTTAATTGTTGTTGCTTTTCACTAAATTACCAACAAAAATTTGCTAAATTACCCTAACACTATCTCTAACCATAAACCATAAACTATTCTTAACCCTATCCCCTAACCCCAACCCTAACTTAATCCTTAACCTAAGCCAACCCAAACCCCAACTCTACCTGAACACCAACATCACCACCAACATCAACAACTACAACAACACCAACAATAACATCATCAACAATAACAACAACAACAGCGGCAGCAAATAAAAAACAAAATTGGGTATTCTGCAAAAATAAAAAATTAAACAAAAAAAAAATTTATCTCTTGATATCTACGATGATCTTCGACGATGACAGCGACGACCTAGGGCTTCGATCAGATTCGACGACGGCCTAGGGAAGAAATTAAAATTAAAATTAAACCCAAAAAAGTTTAAAATTATCCTAATCCTAATCAATTTTACTTATCTCTAGACGACGGCGGTGAGTTTCGACAGCGGCCTAGGTTCGACGACGGCGGTGACGAGCTTCGACGGCGAGCTCGATCGGGTCTGGGCCTTCGATGACGAGCTCGATCAGGGAGGCGAGGAATTCGAAGGGGACAGCCACGGCAGGCAGCTCCGGCGGCGGAAGAGGCAGCGGCGACGAGTTTTTGCGCTTGGTGAAAAATTTGGAGGGAGGGAGGGAGGGAGGGGGGGTGTGGGAAGGGGGGGGGGAATTGATTGAGGGAAAAATGGGATGAGATTTGGGGTTTTATCTTTAATACGTTGTTGGGCTCACCGATTTTTTTTATTAGTAGTGGTTAGAAACATGACCAAATCTTTTATAATCTGGTCACGGTTATAACCGTAACGAAATGACCATTACTACTGGGCACTCATGAATGGAAAACATGGAATTTATTTGTATATGCAGTAATCGTCTTTGAAACCAAAAGCTTGCAATTAATGTGGCATGTTCTAGTCTTAGAAATTGAATTAGTTTCAATCTAGTTACTCCACTTCATTTGAGTTAAATAGCAGAGATACATACTACATAAAATGAATAATTGCAAAAAGATGCAGGGTACGAAGAAGAAGCTCCACAAGGGATTTAATTAGATTCTTCATCTTCTGTGAATATATATATGTAGCAAAGTCCTATAATTAGACAAATTTTCTTTCTTGTTTTGACTACAGCTACCGCAGATATTCAGCATTTCATTAAATGAAAATTAAAAGAAAAACTAGGACAAAAATGAAGAAAAACAAAAATAGAAAGGAGAAAACAACCACCAAAAGCATGGGAACAAACCCTAAGGACTTGCCTCATAGCCCAAGCCCACTTGAATTGGACCCTTCATCGGTAATGTCCTTTAAATTAGTCCTCAAATTTCTCATTTCCATCGAAACAATTAAGTCATTTTCCAAAATTCATATTCCCTCCGTCCTTTTTCAGTTGTCATTTTAGAGAAATACACACCGATTAAGAAAAGTATTATTACTTTCTTAATATCAGCAATCAATCTACTGCCACATCAGCACTAAAAAATCATATCATTTCTGCCCTCAACTATTAAGGAAAGCATTATCATTTTTTAAAAAGGGACGGAGGAAGAATAAATTGCATGCCATAATATAACCGTTCACACAAAATCATGTAAAACTCGCTAGGCCCACGACACATGGGCCCACACATGCATCCATATAGACTTTTAATATAGCGGAACTCCATCCAAAAGACTCGAGCCTTATGGAGATTTATCCCAACTTATATTTTATATCCATATATGCATCCCACAATTTTCCCAATGTGGGACTATATTAACCATATTCTCAACACTCCTACTCGCGTGCAAACATGCACGTGCATCGGGGACTTCATGTGCGGGGACTCAAATCTCATATGTGCAACGTGGAAAAATAAACACCCGAGCTCTGATACTTTGTGAAATATCCCTTTCACTACACCAAAACTTTGAAATTATGATGAAGTTTGAGTGAATATATTTTATATTATGTTGAGAATGTGGTTATAATACAGTCGAAAATCAGGAAAATTGTGGGATGCATATAGATATAAAATATAAGTTGGGATAAACCTTCATAAGGTTTGAGTCTTTTAGATGGAATCCTACTATATTAAAAGTTCATATGCATCCTTGCGTAGGCCCATGTGTTGTGTGCCCAAACTGAGTTTTACATCTTGCAGATGAAGAAGTCAATGGCGGGAATTGAGGGATTCAAATAAGAGTTGTAGAATTTGGGGCGAAGCGATATGAATCAAGCTGGATTTGTGTTTGACCCGGCCCAATAACAACCCAGCCCAATTACATTCCAACGAACTGAAAGAAAGGCGGGCCCACAGATGCTGGAGTTAGTTAGAATCGTTTTAGGACTCGGCCAAATCGAGATCAGTTCTCTTTGTAAGGAGAAGGGACTCCTCAAACCCTAACTGCATCAATTAGAATTTCTCAGTTAATTCAAGTTCTCTTTATACAATTGTTTCGTTTTGTGTAAAGTGAGATCAAGTAATGGCTAAACCCAATCGCCACAAGGTCGCTGCCAATACCGCAGAGACATCATATTGGGAGCGATCCAGGTTTGATTCTCATCGGACACATATTTAAATGCAGATTTATTAAATTAAAAATACACATGCGCAAAAACCTAGGTTTCGGCCCGAAGGTTCTTCGAGCCGCGATGATATGT
Source organism: Agapanthus africanus (assembly GCA_030015575.1). Taxonomy (NCBI): domain Eukaryota; kingdom Viridiplantae; phylum Streptophyta; class Magnoliopsida; order Asparagales; family Amaryllidaceae; genus Agapanthus; species Agapanthus africanus. Next base: position 643,162,553 of record CM057340.1, read on the forward strand.
TAGAAAATAAAATATATTCTCTCGACTCCCATCATAATTTCGGAATTTTGGTGTAGTGGAAGGGATATTTCACAGGATTGCACACCCATGCCGTTTTGAAAACTATCAGGAAATGCGAGTGTTGCTATAGTGTAGTTGTAAAAAAAATTTTGCAGTTGAGAAAGAGGTCTGGAATACAATCCTGTCCGCTTGCATAGGGTCAAGTCCTTTTTTCCAAAAAGGAGAATAACATCAAAAAAAAAAAAAAAACATGCAGAGAACTTAACTTGTGTTAGACAGGATGTTCAGCTAATTAATTGAGTGATATAACTTCAGACTACATCTTTCATTGCTAATGCATGGCATGGAAAATGTTCCAAAAACTAGTGTAGATTCAAATAACAAGCTTAATCTCCAGTGAACCATTTAGATCTCTAGCAAATTAAAGCAAAAATTTGTCTACAAATGCATGTCATTATTATGTCTTTAATCATTATTCAGCCTCTTAGATGAATCAACCTACTGTCCTTGAAGGGCCTTCTTCTAGATTTCAAATACTAAACCTAATCTCTATCATCATTTTTGATACAAGAACTGCTAAATTTCCCCTAAAGCAAACTAGCCTTAAATGTTTCATTAGCAGGTTTAATTACTTGACACTGTCATCATCTGATTTCCATGAGCATAATATTCCAAGCGTACCATACACTGATAGTACACATTAATTCTTCAAGAAAACATAATGAAACACATAAATTAGATTGCAAGACTAGTTTGCAGGACTATATATATACAAAATTATACAACACATCATCAAAAGAAGCACTCTAGCAATGTGAGAAATAAATTAACTCGATTATTTCCATCCTAAGAAAAGTTGCCTTGAAGGGAGATCAAGGGAAACCTCTTCCTAAAACAATCGACATGATCACATCAGTGCAAGAATCCACAAATAGATATGCGAAGAAAAGAAGATTAAAAAAATCCAAATGGCATCAAAACTAATAAGCTTGGATTTTCTATAGCAAGAACCCACCGAGCTCAAATTAAACCGTACATATCATTAAACTCAAAGGATTGTTCTATAAAATCCCAGTTCAAATTCTCAGGAGAGGAGTGCAACCCCATAAATTCTGAAACCAAATTGTCTGTAGAACATCCTATCAATGTCCCAAGCTCTGGTAACTCAAAATTTTCCGATGAAGAGCATCCGGTGGTCGGAATATTATTAATATTGCCGACAGTTTCTTCATAACTTTCTTTATTTACTGAAGAAAAATCTATCATGCAATTAGTGTCTTCTTGAATGCAAGAAGACAAGACCTCGCTCATGCCTCTACAAGTGTGCTCTCCAAAGTATGTGATCAGAAACAAGGAAGGGTTTTCCTCGGAGCGTTGAACCTGTCTCATTGCAGGGCAATCTTGATCAAATTTGTGACTGCATCTAAAGTAGCTCCTACAAAATAATCAAAAAGAGATTTTGAGTAAGTTAATTTATCTTCGATATATGACAACAAAATATTTGGATTGATCAGGAAGTTAGTTATAATTAATATTAAATCTGTATATGTTTACCTTGGAAATTTAGCACTGTTTATTACTTTCTGTCCATATTTCCGCCATGAATGACCATCATCAAGTGTCTTTGATTTCGTCCTTGTCCATGAACACTGGTGGGATCTGAAAAAATTAACAAGATCATCCACAATCAGAAATCAATGAGGGAGGCATATTAATTATCCCTTTGCGCAATACCAAATTGTTGAAGCTTGATCGATGTTTTTCTATCATACATATTGAGTGGTATTTTTCGGGATGTGTTCATATTCTTAAATTATTTTGTTACCTCTTGGATTGATTAATAACGCAAAATGAAAACTTGATTTGCCAAAAAAGAAAAACAAGAAGGGAGTAAATCACACCTTCTTTTGTAACCTCTACTTTGAGCAGAATGGCCTCTCTTCTCAATTCCATCATCATTATAACTCTGTCTCTTCTCATCTAGCGCCATGATCGCTCTTGAGAATGAGCTCATAACCTCTTCAACGAGCTCCTTACACGTCGTTTTCTCCTTCAACAAAGTTCCGATTTGTCTGGTCAATTCGCGACCTTTGACGAGCTCTTCGACCACCGCCGTTCGATTAACGTTCATTGATTCGGTCAGTTTTCTTTCTGAATTTGGTGGTTTAGTTCAGTGGGGGAATATGGGATGAGCCAATTAACTGGGTTTATTATATATATATATATATATATATATATATATATATATGTGGATGGAAAGTGGGAACAGATGCGAACGTGCAGAAAAAGGGTAAGAATCACGCAACTTTGGAAAACGAGCCCAAAAATTGCGTACTGCAAACCTCCTGACGTCAGCCAATATCACGTAAGATCTCATGTCGCTGTCCTCGAAGCTTCCCATGTGACAAAACCAAGTTGTTACGGATCCTGATCTCTTTTTAATAAATGACGACCAGCTGTCAAAAATACCCGAACCCAATCACTCGATCCGAACCCGTTTATTTTTTAACAGGTTAATCCGATCCGACCCGTTTAGTAAACAGGTCGGATACGGGTTAGAACAACTGACCGCTTGATCCAGATGGACCCATTTGGTCCATATATATGAAATAGTTTTTATAAAATGTTGGCCAGCTTTGTACTATGGAGTTGAGTAAGCTAATTGTTATGGGCTTTCAACATGAAGAATCCCAACACATCAATTCATAACTTTTACTCTTTTAGTTTACAAACCCTAGTTTTAACTCTTTTTTTATAATGAATACATGATCAAAGGATCACAATATTTGAATTACATATTTAATTTCTAATTTTTTATATGAAATAGATGCAAAAATACTTTTCGACCACAATGTTAAAAGGATTTTTTAAGGACCGTAAAAAGACCATGGATTAATTCATGGGTGGGTATCTGCAATAGAAAAAAGAAAAAAAAAATCATCAGTGGATCGGTTCGGGTTGACCCAACCCGTTTAATAAATTGGTCATAACCGTCAGCCGGATCGACCCGTTTATTTTCGGGTCGGGTATGGGTCTATATTTGCTGATCCGTTTATTAAAAGGGTCGGGTCAAACAGAATCCGTATCATGACGGATCAATCTTGGCCCGACTCGTTTTCAACCCGACCCGACCCGACCCGACCCGTTTGACGGGGCCTATTTCAGGATATTTATCTAGAGGTTAAAGTTGGAAAACAAAGGGAGGGGCGGTAGTGCAGTCACATCGGGTCGGAGGATCGGTCCAAAAACCCAGGACATCAAAGATTCTAATCCTCTTCAAGCCTACGAGAGACCAAGTTTTTCATATAAACCGTCCATTTATTTTGTACGGTGATGATGCATGTGGTTTAATACTTATCAGTCAAACCATCAAGTTGCCATATGTGTTGATAAACATAACAATATATTCATTATATGGAAATGGAATTTATTAGATTATTATTACTAGAGATAATACTACTCCATATGAATAACGGATTATATTCTTATATTATTATGTGGGTATGTATTTAATTACCACTGGCAATGTGGCTTCCCAATGCAGTCTGCGCTGGATAAGCTCTACTCTAGTTAAGGGTCTGTTTAGTTGTTCGAGAGTACTGAAAATGATATTGAAGTAGCCTCCAAAACAATTGTCATGAAAGTAGTTATAAATCTTATATCTAATATTTGTTTATATGTTTTTGGATGAAGGAAGTGAAAAAATAAAATAATTACCTATATTTCTTTCATAATAAAAGCAAACAAAAAAGTATTTTTTTTAATAGTAATATAACATTATTTTGTGGAAGTAATATAGAGAATGATTAAATAATTAATACTTTTTCTTGTTCCTTATACTTCATGATTACTTCTCATACAAAATGAAGAGAAGAAAATCTTGAAAGTAACTATGTCACATATGATCTATTTCATCATCATGAAATAACTTCCAACCCCTACTTCCGTTAAAATAAACACATGAAGTACCTGAAGTAAACTTACTTCCGATACTTTCATGTTACTCCCGTACAAACAAAATGTGATCGATAAAGATAATTAGTGAGTGACACCTTAGATATCATATATTCAATATCGATCTTTACTCTTATAATTAGAAGTGATGTCATTAATCAATCAAATAAAATAGAAAAAATGACAAAATTTCAATAAATTGAGAAATAAAGATGTCCAGCTCATCCATCACAAAAGACAAAAATAAGAAAATATGTCCATCTCATCTATCACAAAAGACAAAAATAAGAAAATATGTCTTTCTCATCCATCACAAAAGACAAAAAATAAGATAATAAAAAGTCAACAACCCTCTCTCTTTTTGATATGCTTTACAAATTTATGGGTAAGCTTGTATATCTTTTTTATTTTGTATAACTCATAAATTTCTCAATCCTAATATTTCCACTAACGATATTCATTTAATTTAAATTTAAAAAAACTATAGATATATTTAGAAATTTTCATGTAATGTTCAAGATAAAAAAAATTTACACATGCCTCGTTATTATGCGGTTTAAAATGCACACGTGCATCGCACGTGCAAAATACTAATCCCTCCATTCCTTTTACTTGTTATTTTGGAGAGAAAAAGTGTACCATTTTACTTGACGTTTTTGGAATAACGAGCAAATCATTGATGATAAAGATATCAATAAATAATATAATACCAAAAACAGTCTAGAAAATTAATTGCTGATATTAAAAAAGTGTAAATCCCCGGTTCCCGTATATATTTTTCCAGATTTTTTTCCTTCCTATTTTTCCATTTTTTAAAATATTTTTATTATATTTTTAATAATTAATTCCTAACCTAAACTCTAAAACAAACCCTAATCAAACCCTTTACCTACCCTACCCGATCCGCTTCCCTCTTCTTCTTCCTCGTTCTTTCCCTTTTTCCCGCTTCTTTTCCCATCCAACCTTCCCCCTCTTCTTGCGCCCGCGACGACCGCGCCACCTCCACGAGAACTGCGTCCCATCGCCAACGAACTCCCCACGATCCCCTCCACCAAATCTCCTCCCTCCAACGGCTCCCCCTCTCTCGTTCTCGCCGCGAGACTCGCTCCCCCACATTCTCGCCTCACCCACGTCTCGACCGAGCCCCTTCCCTTTCTTTTCCATCTCGCTCCTTCTCCATCGTCATCATTCTCTTCGTCCCCTCCAAGCCTTCTCCTCCAAACACCCGCCAACTCCTCCATCGATGATGAGCCCCGATCTCCTTATCGTTGACCACCACCATGAACCCATCACCAGCCACACTTCTTTCTCCTCTTTCTTCACCTTCGACCGCCCCCAGCCATCGCCATTGCCTCACCTCCGTCGACCAACCACCGCAAGACCCAAACTACAGCACCACCCCTGCATACCAAACTCCATCGCACTCGAGCGCGACCACCTCGGCAATCACCTTTGCACTGCCGCAGTCACCTCCTCACTACCATCGCCTCGATGTTGACGTGATCCTTTAAACAACCAAGCTCCTTCCCCAACATCGAGCCCATACCCACTGCACCCAAGCCTAAGCCCACTACCATACTCATCGCCGGATCCACGACACCGCTGCACCTCACCACCATTGCCACAGTACCTGTGCCCACCTCTGCAGTGCCGAGCCTCTCCAAGTCCTCACCCGAACCCGTGCTAGTCGCACGTATATCGTGTTGTGTCGTCTCCGCGCCGTGGTTGTAGACGCTGTTGCCGTTGCTGTGATCGTGTCGCTGCTCTGTGCCATGCTGCTATGCCACCACCATTCGACATCGCTATCCCGACTACCGAGCCATCGCTAGGCAAGTGAAAACCCGATCACTTGCTTTACATGCCATTATTATTTTAAATGGATCGATATGTTTTATTCGTAATGATATTATTGCATATATATCTACATCGTCATAATATCCGCGTTGTGAACCTATAACCCATCGATAACACCTACAGTGGTCAGAACGTGAACAGGGAATAACTATTGTTTAATTGATTAGATTAAGCGGACCCCTCGTTTAATAACCGTACACTAGTTAAGTGCTCGACACAAATTCCTAGACCAAAACTTATCTTATTATGGCGAAACTTGCGATGGTTAGATTTCTTTACTGTTTACGAATAACGTGTTGAAATTTGGATGCAAAATAGCATGTTTATAATAATGAAAGTCGCCCCCTAAAGGCGACGCTAAATCTGAAATTTTACCGCGCATGTTATCTTATTAAAATCATTGTAAATTCAATAAAGTTTTGAATGTAATGTTCTATGGCTCATATCGAAACCGACTCAATAATATAAAACAATCCATATTTTATTTTCGATATCGATAGATTACTTTAACGAGAATTGGCTGGGAATGCGGCACTGGACTGCAGTCCGGGGCATCATTTCACGAGTATACCTGAATTTGAATACCTGCACATCCCTACTTAAAACTGAAAATTCATGGAGCCCTATATAGTCGACTAGATAATTTAGTTATCTAACACATGAATCCGGTACCGTGCAGTTTCACAGTCGTTTGATATCTAGTTTGTATTTTAGAATGTCGATGTGTTCTGCAGTTTCTGCAGTGAAATTTCTTACACCATCACATTAAACAGGACGTAACTTCTAGTACAAGAAGGCTATTGATAATCTGTTTGATGCGTTGGAAACCTAATAGACAGAACTAGATTTTATTCAACTGGGGAAACACCTGAATCTGAACACAATCCCTAGTAAACTGTGGGCGAAATTGGACTTTCAGTTTTGAAACTGGAATTCAAGTAATCTATCGCAAATTTAAAATGATGATAAGTCCCTAACCTGAGTTCCGTTTGATATGAAATTAATTTTATTTCTTGGATAATTAAGTGTACTTCGTATGCCTTTTATATTGTTTTGGTTTATTTTATACGTGTGTTTTATGGTAAATTGTGCAAGTTATATGTCGTTGCCTGTCATAATATAGTGAATGTCTGTTCAGTGCATTTTTGTCTACTTTTGTGCTTGCTTTATACCTGCTGTATAGTGATTATTTACATTGAGACCTAGCGACCGTTTTACGTTATCGATATATAAGTGTTAGTGATTGGGTTGTGGCAAATACGAAAGTGATATTGATAAGTGGAAACGTGATTGAAAGTGAAAGCGATATGTATTTGTTCACAACCTATCTAATACCTGAATTCATACTATAACCTGGGGAATGGGGAAATCAAGGTAGAATTGAACTCGTATTTAGCGAGGTACAGTGATTTAAAAGATGATCATTCACTATTAGTGATATATGTTGGCTATAGTGCCCTCAAGTCAATTATTAGATTGCAGACACGTGATTTCAATGATTGAGGGATGACCTATACCGGTAGAACAGTCTTACTCGAGATGATAGTGTGCTATCTGGTTTGTCTTTATCATCGTGTACATGCTTCAGGTGACATTACAGATCACTATTATATGTTGATAGAGCCCATAGGGGTCTTGCTTGACTACAAGCAGTATGATGGCGATCATATGAGTGAGAGTTGGGTGGTCTATATGTACATCATTAAAGTGTCTCTAGTCATGGGAGTTTCGAGACTGGGTATTGATACTCCAAGAGATGACTAGTGTAAAAGGATTGAGACCCCGACGAGGGGCGGTGGCTGGTCTCACAAGCCATTGGTGTTAGTTGGTTCACCTAAGATGTATACAGGTGCTCATTGGGTTATGAGTACACCAGACGGACTTGCCGGGAACATGCTAGTTGGTATTATACCTATTGTTAGATAGAAGTTCTCTGGTGACATGTGTACATGTTAGTTTATCGACCTGAGATCGTCATTTGCCTCGTATGAGTTCCCATTGTGCTTTGATTACTACCCTACCATGGCTCAAAGGAGTCGTGTAAACAAGTTTTAGTCGGGTACAGTACCGAGCCACATGGAGGCAGTGAGCAGATCGTCAGGGGATTAGTCTCTCCCGGTATTTGGGGTTGATGTCGCGGTGTGTATGGGTGGCCATCACCAGAAATTCTCGGCCAGGATAGACGAGAATTACCGATCTAGTATCGGAAGTTTCTCAGTTGGTGATAGATTTCATGCCGACACTAAATGTCAAGTTATTAGGGGTCTGACTTTATCCACCCCCTAGACTCGATATGCGATACTCATAGACGAACGGACCAGATTGTAAGGATATTGTCACTGTCAGGCTCAGTAGAATTTCAGGATGAGTTTGCTCGTCGACCTCCTTTTCGCTCAATACCTGGGTAGCCGTTACGTACAGCTAGTGCCACCGATGTGCTTGTGGTTAAACCCACTGTTAGAGTATTGACGAGTCTTTAGAGTCCCACACAGACGGTTTCTCTGATTATGGCGAAACGTTGTAGAGGCTGTATGGTTTTATGGCAGGGTTCAATCATATACGTGCACTTGTGCATGGATCATGATCGGACGGATAATACTAGTGGGTTTTGGTTTAAACTGGATCCTAGTATTATATTGTTGGATTATTTTCGTCTCGTTGTATTCGTATTCAGTCGGAATACGAATGCGGGTATGTATATACGGATGAGGGGTATTCTTGTAATTCGTTACAAGATTACTTTAGTTGACGCCATTTCTTTTTTCTTTATTAAACATTTAGTTTTAATGTTTGATAATGGTGAAAAGTGTGAGTGTAGGTTTTGGATTGTGAGTGTGAGTTTTGTCATGGATTCATTTATGATGCACATGTGCTATGCTTGATTGATTATTGGTTTGGTTGTGAGATATTTGTTGAGGCAAGGCAGATATTTTTTCGGTGAAGGTTTTTCTTTAGTTGCTATCACAAATACCTCACAACTCATCAAAAAGAAAAAGGCAGCAAACACTCATTTTCTACACAAGCCAAAACTTGAGCTCACACTTTTACCTATAGCTTCTTCTTCAACCTCCACCCATTTTCTCTTATGAGTTGAGAATTCTTGGGTGTTTTGAGACAAAGTATTTACACACAATCTCTACTTCATCTTGGGTATCTAGGCTAGCAAACTGGATGCTCGAGTTGCTTCGGTTTTGAGGCGGGAGCCCGTATTACTAATTCTCGACGTGGATCGTTTTCGACGAGGGAGACCGGAGATCGAACTTGATCGAGGCAGCCGCGAGGAGCTTGGGACAGAGGTTGAAAACCCAAGGACATGGATCGATCGGTATAACTTATCTAAACTCTTTTCATAGGACTAGTATAAGGTTAATGGTACGATCCGCTGATTAAGGTTCCGTTAGCCCCGATTTTTTAAAAGTTTTTGTTCCGCGTTTGGCCACGGATTGATGGCCGGGGTGCTGCCGTAACCCTATATGGTATCAGAGCCAACCCATTAACCACATACTAGTTGGTTTAGACGATATTAAAGTATCGAAACCGAAACAACTCCGAAACAATACCCGATATATTCTAGTTTCTGTCATTTTTTTCCGAGTCTTCAAAAAATATTTTAGCAACTGTAGAAGACTACTTAGATAACAACTAGAAAATACCCCAAATACGAACCCATTTGACCTGAAATGACCCGGCCACATCAGGCAAAATTCCGTGCCGGCCGGCCAGAGAAGGGAATTGGGGTTTGAAATTTTGGGTCTGGTCTGGTCTCTGGAATATTGGTTCAGTGGTATTTCTTGTTTAGCCCAGTTTGGATATAGTTTAATCTAGTTGTTTGGGGGCTATTCGGGGTTATTTCGAACTTGAATGTCATTAGAGCGGTACAACTTGTCTAATTGCTATAGTTCTTTTAGACAGGTTTGCGAGCGTGACATTCACGTTGATATTTTGTGTTGTGCTGTGTTTGTTATGGAATCGTCACGGTGGATAGCTTGGGTGCAATGATAGTACAGTTTAGTTTTATTTGTACATTTGATATCGCGGGGCGAGCGTCCGACATGTGGACGGCCGTCACTGCCTGTTTGTATATTATTTGTTTAGGGCACGACCGGATTGAGGTTGATGTCACCGTTGTACATATTTTTTTTTTGTACTAGGATTACCCCGCAATGGAGTGCACGGATAGCCGGGTTCTGGAAGGCAACGGGTCCGCATCTCATGGCATTGATGTCACGCCCCGCTTCCCAAAATACGGAATACGAGGGGTAGACAAGGCCAGCCATGCTCCTACGGTCAAGGAAAAGTCCTGCCGTAGTCACACTTCGGCTTCTAGCTTTTCATGGTAAACAGTAAATGATGCGCAGGTAATGGGAAAATGCAGTAACTGAAAGGAACAATGTAAAGGCTGACCTGAAGTGGAACAAATGAAAGTAACTCGGGAAGGCGAGTCAAGGAGTCTGTGAAGCACTGGTCCAGGCTAAATCGTCTTCTCACACTGAGCATGCATACTCAGGTCGTCAGAGCGACACAATAGCAATATAATGTATATAATCAAGTAACAGTTCTAACAGTGGTAATAGATGTGAATAACGGTAAAACAGCATGAATATGAATGAGCAGTAATCAATGCAGCGGAGCAGTAAAACAGTATAACGATATGTCATGTAAGGCAACACAGTATATAAAGAATGTAAATGACAGTAACCCTATCAGTCTCTAAGTCTCACTGCACAGGTCGATAAACCTATCGTCAGTCCAAGTGTGAGAGTCAACCACTCGCGAGTGTCCTCCACCCAAGGGTAGAACCCAAGGGCAAGGGACCACGGGCCCAACATGTAACGAGTGTATCACGGTGTATATATCACGTACCCTGTAAATCTCCATATAACTCCCTAAATATATAAGCCGGCATGGGACTCCCGAGATCCTGTTGAGCTCACACTTGAACTACCCCACACCCCGTGGTCTACATCAAACGCTAACCATCAACCTAAATACTAATCGATCCGTGACAAGTCTGCGCGAGAACTGGAGGCAGGACCTCCATCAAGCACGTCCCGACTAATACCTAAATAAATGGCAGTGTCGGATGCCTTATCTGTGACACCCGTGCAAGCGCTTCCATAAGTGTCCCATACCACTTATAGTCACACGTACACGCATCCCACAGGCGTCGACAATGCAATAGAAATATAGGGTCACTGATTGTGCACAAGTACGTATCACTTTTCACTTAATCACGAATGCACGAACACTAACGTACTTGCCACAATCATCACTAAGATCTAACACTGGGTAAATGCACGATGTCACTAGGTTATCACTACAATGATATGGATATGATGTGATGCGTGAACAAGTATATAAACATGATGAGGATGTTATGAAATAGCATTCTTTCACTTGCACGATTTATCATGAAACATATGTACATAATTTAGCGAAATGATAAACAGGTAGTAAATAATATGTTCAGTTAGCTATCCATCTAATTTGGTTTCGAGCCAATCGGGTTTCTGGATCATTAGTTATAACTGTTTCATTTTAAGCGCACGCGGCTGGAAATCCGGTTTCAGAATCAGGAATCCATTTCGCAACGCATTTTAACCCCAGTTGGGATCATAATTTAGCGACGCTACAGTTGAATGAATTATAGGGTTTTCAGTAAGGTTTTCAGCGCAACAAACGGATCTTCAATCGCGTCTGTACGTTAGGAGTTATAATCTGTTTAATATCAACATGCCAATTCTGATTCTGCTGGGACTGTTATGTGTCCCGATCTTCTAAATTACAGATTAAATAGTAAATGATAACGAAACAGGATGAAACTAATTGTGTTGTCTAGCTAACAGAGTTACCTACAATAAGAAGCGGAGTTCCGCAACCTAAGAGTTAAGTAAATCCTGTGGTACCCATTACGGAACAGCCACCAATAACTGGAGTCGCTCTGGACTGCAGTCCAGAGTCGCATTACGATCCAATTTTCATCATGGTTTAAGTATAGGAATGTCTGGAAACTAGTACAGGGTTAAAGTTTGTTGAGTCAGCTTCGATTTGAGCCCTCGAACGCACCATTCTAATATGTATATGATTTATGATGAATTTAACTATTTTCAGGTGCAACAGAATTTCAGTTTTACGATCAAACTTGGGGGTAGTTGTTTTAGTCGTTATCGATCACATCATCCAACAAGAATCACACACTATGTTCACAACCCTACGGGCCAACCTACACCATTTAGTTCCGTCAAATTTGATAATATTTTTCTATGGGAACAAGCATCGAACAGTTACGGCACATAATAGTTTTAAACTTGCAACTTTATAATTTATGCATTTAACAGTTATAACTTAAGTAAAATAGCATGTAAGCAAGTAAAAACTTGCCTGAAGGTGCCCCGGGATGTACGGTGGCTGTGACGTCACGAACGCGCGACACACGCGCGGCACGGCAACTTGATTTGGCTCGGACTCGTGTCTCGGCTTGAACTGGATGGCACGGGCTCGGTTGAGTTGGTTTTGCTAGGGGTTTGCGGGTGTTGTCGAGGCCGAGGATGAGGGATTTGCAGAGGGAGAAGGATTTGGAGAGAGAGAGAGGGTGAGAGAGAGAAAAAGTGCACACAGAGAGAGAGAGAGAGAGTTCAGTGAGAGTGAGAAAGGGAGAGAGGGGGGAAAATTGTGTATGCAGTGAGAGAGAGGAGAGGGAGAGTAGAGAGTGAGAGAGACAGAGAGATAGAGGGATGAGCAGAGAGAGAGAGAGCAGAACGAGAGAGAGTGCAAGAGAGAGAGAGAGAGAGAGAGTTACAGAGAGAGAGTGCTAGAGAGAGAGAGAGAAAGAGAGTTACAGAGAGAGAGAGAGAGAAAGAGAGTTACAGAGAGTGTGACGACGACGGCGTGACGATGATGATGATGGGTCGATGAGGAGATGGGTTGCGGTGGCGAGGGTGGTGGTTAGAGGGGACGACGTTGATGGTGGTGGGGTCGGGTATGGTGCTCGATTGAGGAGAAGGCGACGGTGGAAGTGTGCTGCTGGGGATTGGGTTCGATGGGGGTGCTCAAGGTAGGGAAAAGAGGTGATGGAGGTTGGAGCCCCGGCGAGAGAAGCGGTGAGGGATTTGGAGCGCGGAGGTAGGATATTGGGTGCAGGGGAGAACTGCTGGAAGTGAGGGGGAGAAGATGGGGAGACGAGGGGGAAGCGTCGTGATGAGTAACGCGCTCGAGTCGTGGGGATAACGACAGCGCGTGGGCGGAGGAGGCGGCGTGAGCGACGGCGAGGAGAACGGATCTCGCGCGCGATTGAAGGGGGTGACCGTTGGGAATTTAAAAGGAAGGAGATGTACAGGGATCGGGTCGGGTGTGCGCGAGTTGGGCTGAAGTCTTGGGCTGGGCTGAAGGGTTTTTGGAAAACAAATGGAAAAAGAGTGGGCTGAGTGAGGCGGGCTGAGTTAATAGGAATTTAATTGATGGAGTGGGCTGAGGAATAAGGGGCTGAGCTCGAGCCTAAATAAAACAGAGAAAAAGGAATTTAGTTGAGGGAAACAGCCGGGCCAAGGAAAGAAAATAAGGGGGAAAAGACGGGCCGGGGCTTCAATAATAATTGTAGAATTATGAGATTTGGGTTGAGAAGAAAAGAGAGGGGCCGGCTAAAGTTTTTTTCTTGTTTAGGAATTTATTAAGAATTTTGAATGGGCTGAAGGAAAATTAAGAAACAAAGAATTAAGGAAAAAGGAACGGGCCAGGTTGGAATTCATTACGGGGAAAAATAGGGACATTGGAATTGGGTTGCAGTAAAAGAAATACGCGGTTTAGAAAAATAAAATTATAAATATAAATGAATACAATTATAAATAAGAATACATAGAAATCTAAAGTAATAAAATACAGGTTTTGGTACAAAAAGGGGCTGGGTATTACATCATACCACCCTTACAAAAATTTCGTCATCGAAATTCAAAACTAAACGATAAGTTGTAAAATCAAAACGAAAGCTACCATATCATAACTAATTCATAATGGTTTACTTAAAACAGGTGGATGAAATTTGTGAAGATATATTTATATATATGCAGGAACATCACACAACAAAAGGATTTAAATAAGTATACGGTAGGAACAACTATGAGGATGAACTATAAATACACGAGAATATAGATAACAACAACGAACGGATATACGCAATGCATGTTCAATAAAGTCGAAACCCGAATGTATGCACATCTAAGTATATCAAAAATAGCAACCAGAGGTAATAAATATAAGTCTCAACCACTCATAATAGTAATCGTAAGCGCAAAACCAAAAAGTAGGGTAACGACAATAAGCAGTAAAAATTTATCGGTAGGTTAAAACAGTTTAGGGTAAGGTATCGAAAATAGGTTTAAAATAATTTAGGAAACTTGTATAGTGAAAATAGGGGACATGGAACAAAATATGCGCGGTATAAGGGTTGCGCTACTGAAAATGAGAATAATAATAATGTACTTAAAAATACATAAAACGGGGTAGTCACTAACACGTACTCTTTGATAGATTTAAAGTACTGAAAACTAAATTTTTTGAATAACAGTGTCCCTAAATATGATTAGGGTAAAAGGAAAACACCAATAGGTATAAGGCTAGTTAGAGTAATGATTATAAGGAAGTGTGGCTCAAACAGAAGGTTGGAGTATGGCGGCTTTAGGCTGAAGATCAAGAAGATTGGGATCGGGTCAGCACAGAAAGTAATGGTGAGCAACAAGGGGACTATAAGGAAAAGTATAGGGGAGACTAACGATCGGTAAATCCCATGAATCAAGAATTTGAAAAGCTAATGAACTCGATAATTCCTAAGGAAGGTCCTCTTCCCAGAAGGATCTCAAACAGGGTACAGACGAAGGATGAATGGTGGCTCATTCCAAGGATCAGGATGCGGTACTTTCTAATCGAAACGGGGTGAAAACTATACAATGAGTAGGGGTGGACAGTCAGGGAACTCAACAGAAGAATAAATAGATAAGGGCAGTGAACAAGTATTAAGCGAACCAATAATCAAAGGTTTACGAATACAGAAGATTTTATTTCATTCAAGGGAATTTGAAACAAGGCATTCTCAAAGACGGAAAGTGGCCCTAAACTATACCCACTTTATTTGGCCAGAAGACAACATCAAAAGAAGTTCTGTCAATCGCGGTTGTGGAGATTCAGCAGGTTGCGGTAGGCTCGCGCACTCAGGTAGGGGCGTCCACTTCCATAGCGTCTCGCAGGGACTGCCAAAGGGAGTTCTTCCACGGCAGGGTCTTGATTTTCTGGTCCTTCATCCTCGGATAAAGCTTCTTCATCGAGATCTGATTCCATGTGATTCTCTTCTCCTGGATTTTCTTCCACGTGATTTTCCTCAATTGGATTTTCTTCTATCGGTTCTTCCTCAGGGTCTTCCTCTATCGGGTCCTCTTCGGGGTCTCCTTCCTCTATAGGATTCACTTCAGGATCTCCTTCTTCTTCGTCAGAATCAACCATCATGTCGAACTCTAGGGCGGCTACTCCTTCGTCCTCCGAATCGTTGTTTCCGAAGTTGGCATGGGGACCGTTGATCTCGTCTTCAGGACTCATCAGTGTGTGATCTACAGAAACGCAAGATTGTGTATCCCCATCTAAATGCGGCGCTGCTCCAGGGTGGGCCATGGTCTGAAAGAAAGAGAGTCGTGATTAAACAATGGAATGAATAAGGAAAATGGCCAAGTGTACGAAGTATCAAAAGATATACAGTAGCAGGAATTGTAGAATCAAGAATAAAAGGTTATGATACTGAATAATATGAACAAGGGAAATGACAAGAGAAGGATACATATAATACGATTCAAATTTTATTGCATTCAACTAAAAGTTCAGCGGATACAAGGTTCAAATGGAAGGAAATGTTTATAAGAGTACGGCAACAAAATACTGAAATTGGAAAACATAAAATTCTTCTTTGACTGCCAGAACGCTGCATCATCGTTACGCGAGTTGAATCCTGCGTTAGATCCGCCTTATGGTCGAAGTTCAAACTACGCGATGATCCTCATTCGGCAGAAGTGGGGAGTGTGGACGAGTTTCTTCCTTGCAGTTCTTTCCTTTCTGGGCAGCCGTTGATGAGGTGTTTGTTGGAACCGCATATCAGACACTTCCCTTGAGCACGACGACAATCCCTCTGAAGGTGTCCTGGCCTCTTACAATATCCACAGCAAGGGTTCTTCTGATGCTTCTGTTGACGCTTCATCTTCTTCTCCCTTCCTCGTCCAATAGGAATCCCTTTATGAAAGGAGACTCCCGCTGGGGTCTGACTCACCTGTCTTCTCAGTCCTTCAGCTAATAAGTCGTTTGTTCGCTCCTGAGCTTCCTTTAAACCTTGCAGTACACTCAGAATCTCAACAGTCTGATTCTGGGGAGCGGATAAAGATGAAGAGTCGTTGGAAGACATGATCCTGAAACAACAATTTCGAGAATGATATGAGTCATACGCTAAATGAATCAAAATATGATATGGATGGAACAAGGATTCAAGAATATCAGAGATGATGAATATCATTACAAGTGAGAAATCAACTGTATCACTTTAAGTCACTTGAATAGAGTACGGTAGTGCAATTGCCACCACGTACCCTTGTCAAGTCACCCAAAACCCTAGTGAAAGGATAGCTGAACACACAATGTGAATATAGATCAAGAATGACAGTTTACAACCTAGACCGAAGGATGTCTTAAATTGCCAAACTGTACACGGAAAACTGCAATCCCAATCGATGCAAAACCTGGGCTCTGATACCAACTAAACCATGTCACGCCCCGCTTCCCAAAATACGGAATACGAGGGGTAGACAAGGCCAGCCATGCTCCTACGGTCAAGGAAAAGTCCTGCCGTAGTCACACTTCGGCTTCTAGCTTTTCATGGTAAACAGTAAATGATGCGCAGGTAATGGGAAAATGCAGTAACTGAAAGGAACAATGTAAAGGCTGACCTGAAGTGGAACAAATGAAAGTAACTCGGGAAGGCGAGTCAAGGAGTCTGTGAAGCACTGGTCCAGGCTAAATCGTCTTCTCACACTGAGCATGCATACTCAGGTCGTCAGAGCGACACAATAGCAATATAATGTATATAATCAAGTAACAGTTCTAACAGTGGTAATAGATGTGAATAACGGTAAAACAGCATGAATATGAATGAGCAGTAATCAATGCAGCGGAGCAGTAAAACAGTATAACGATATGTCATGTAAGGCAACACAGTATATAAAGAATGTAAATGACAGTAACCCTATCAGTCTCTAAGTCTCACTGCACAGGTCGATAAACCTATCGTCAGTCCAAGTGTGAGAGTCAACCACTCGCGAGTGTCCTCCACCCAAGGGTAGAACCCAAGGGCAAGGGACCACGGGCCCAACATGTAACGAGTGTATCACGGTGTATATATCACGTACCCTGTAAATCTCCATATAACTCCCTAAATATATAAGCCGGCATGGGACTCCCGAGATCCTGTTGAGCTCACACTTGAACTACCCCACACCCCGTGGTCTACATCAAACGCTAACCATCAACCTAAATACTAATCGATCCGTGACAAGTCTGCGCGAGAACTGGAGGCAGGACCTCCATCAAGCACGTCCCGACTAATACCTAAATAAATGGCAGTGTCGGATGCCTTATCTGTGACACCCGTGCAAGCGCTTCCATAAGTGTCCCATACCACTTATAGTCACACGTACACGCATCCCACAGGCGTCGACAATGCAATAGAAATATAGGGTCACTGATTGTGCACAAGTACGTATCACTTTTCACTTAATCACGAATGCACGAACACTAACGTACTTGCCACAATCATCACTAAGATCTAACACTGGGTAAATGCACGATGTCACTAGGTTATCACTACAATGATATGGATATGATGTGATGCGTGAACAAGTATATAAACATGATGAGGATGTTATGAAATAGCATTCTTTCACTTGCACGATTTATCATGAAACATATGTACATAATTTAGCGAAATGATAAACAGGTAGTAAATAATATGTTCAGTTAGCTATCCATCTAATTTGGTTTCGAGCCAATCGGGTTTCTGGATCATTAGTTATAACTGTTTCATTTTAAGCGCACGCGGCTGGAAATCCGGTTTCAGAATCAGGAATCCATTTCGCAACGCATTTTAACCCCAGTTGGGATCATAATTTAGCGATGCTACAGTTGAATGAATTCTAGGGTTTTCAGTAAGGTTTTCAGCGCAACAAACGGATCTTCAATCGCGTCTGTACGTTAGGAGTTATAATCTGTTTAATATCAACATGCCAATTCTGATTCTGCTGGGACTGTTATGTGTCCCGATCTTCTAAATTACAGATTAAATAGTAAATGATAACGAAACAGGATGAAACTAATTGTGTTGTCTATCTAACAGAGTTACCTACAATAAGCAGCGGAGTTCCGCAACCTAAGAGTTAAGTAAATCCTGTGGTACCCATTACGGAACAGCCACCAATAACTGGAGTCGCTCTGGACTGCAGTCCAGAGTCGCATTACGATCCAATTTTCATCATGGTTTAAGTATAGGAATGTCTGGAAACTAGTACAGGGTTAAAGTTTGTCGAGTCAGCTTCGATTTGAGCCCTCGAACGCACCATTCTAATATGTATATGATTTATGATGAATTTAACTATTTTCAGGTGCAACAGAATTTCAGTTTTACGATCAAACTTGGGGGTAGTTGTTTTAGTCGTTATCGATCACATCATCCAACAAGAATCACACACTATGTTCACAACCCTACGGGCCAACCTACACCATTTAGTTCCGTCAAATTTGATAATGTTTTTCTATGGGAACAAGCATCGAACAGTTACGGCACATAATAGTTTTAAACTTGCAACTTTATAATTTATGCATTTAACAGTTATAACTTAAGTAAAATAGCATGTAAGCAAGTAAAAACTTGCCTGAAGGTGCCCCGGGATGTACGGTGGCTGTGACGTCACGAACGCGCGACACACGCGCGGCACGGCAACTTGATTTGGCTCGGACTCGTGTCTCGGCTTGAACTGGATGGCACGGGCTCGGTTGAGTTGGTTTTGCTAGGGGTTTGCGGGTGTTGTCGAGGCCGAGGATGAGGGATTTGCAGAGGGAGAAGGATTTGGAGAGAGAGAGAGGGTGAGAGAGAGAAAAAGTGCACACACAGAGAGAGAGAGAGAGAGTTCAGTGAGAGTGAGAAAGGGAGAGAGGGGGGAAAATTGTGTATGCAGTGAGAGAGAGGAGAGGGAGAGTAGAGAGTGAGAGAGACAGAGAGATAGAGGGATGAGCAGAGAGAGAGAGAGCAGAACGAGAGAGAGTGCAAGAGAGAGAGAGAGAGAGAGAGAGTTACAGAGAGAGAGTGCTAGAGAGAGAGAGAGAAAGAGAGTTACAGAGAGAGAGAGAGAGAGAGAAAGAGAGTTACAGAGAGTGTGACGACGACGGCGTGACGATGATGATGATGGGTCGATGAGGAGATGGGTTGCGGTGGCGAGGGTGGTGGTTAGAGGGGACGACGTTGATGGTGGTGGGGTCGGGTATGGTGCTCGATTGAGGAGAAGGCGACGGTGGAAGTGTGCTGCTGGGGATTGGGTTCGATGGGGGTGCTCAAGGTAGGGAAAAGAGGTGATGGAGGTTGGAGCCCCGGCGAGAGAAGCGGTGAGGGATTTGGAGCGCGGAGGTAGGATATTGGGTGCAGGGGAGAACTGCTGGAAGGGAGGGGGAGAAGATGGGGAGACGAGGGGGAAGCGTCGTGATGAGTAACGCGCTCGAGTCGTGGGGATAACGGCAGCGCGTGGGCGGAGGAGGCGGCGTGAGCGACGGCGAGGAGAACGGATCTCGCGCGCGATTGAAGGGGGTGACCGTTGGGAATTTAAAAGGAAGGAGATGTACAGGGATCGGGTCGGGTGTGCGCGAGTTGGGCTGAAGTCTTGGGCTGGGCTGAAGGGTTTTTGGAAAATAAATGGAAAAAGAATGGGCTGAGTGAGGCGGGCTGAGTTAATAGGAATTTAATTGATGGAGTGGGCTGAGGAATAAGGGGCTGAGCTCGAGCCTAAATAAAACAGAGAAAAAGGAATTTAGTTGAGGGAAACAGCCGGGCCAAGGAAAGAAAATAAGGGGGAAAAGACGGGCCGGGGCTTCAATAATAATTGTAGAATTATGAGATTTGGGTTGAGAAGAAAAGAGAGGGGCCGGCTAAAGTTTTTTTCTTGTTTAGGAATTTATTAAGAATTTTGAATGGGCTGAAGGAAAATTAAGAAACAAAGAATTAAGGAAAAAGGAACGGGCCAGGTTGGAATTCATTACGGGGAAAAATAGGGACATTGGAATTGGGTTGCAGTAAAAGAAATACGCGGTTTAGAAAAATAAAATTATAAATATAAATGAATACAATTATAAATAAGAATACATAGAAATCTAAAGTAATAAAATACAGGTTTTGGTACAAAAAGGGGCTGGGTATTACAATTGAGAAGGAGGGGGCCTCACTCTAGAATTGGCAGGCTATTTGCCGCACTCGTAGGGGGTACAGATTGACTCAAGGAAGGGTGCTCAAGTTACCGGATTCCGTGAAGTGCCGGGTGGCCCATCCACTTTGATGAAGGGGCTGCCTCGCTTCTGGTTTTGTCGGGTAACTTGCCGCACTCGTAAGGGTCTAGGTTTCATTGCACAGGTTATCCACACGACTAGGGGAACGTCGGGTTTCACTTGCAGTTCAAAAGAAACCCGGGGCTCCCAGATTATATGTATTGTTCTGTGATGCTTATTTCTTATCTGTGATGTTGCATTTATCACGTCTGGAGCGATTATTATATATTGCTATATATATATACTAGTAGATGTTGTATATGTTTTACACCCGCGCTAGTCCAGACCCCGCTCTGTCGTTAGTTAAGTAACCTAACGGGTGATGACGGGGGCCAGTGGCGAATGCGGATGGCATATACGTACATCATATTTTCGTTCTTTTGTGGTATGATTAATTGATGGGACTGCATTGATTCAGATCAATGCAAAGAAAACAGACCTATTCGATGTTGTTAGAACAATTTTTAAAAAGCTGTTATTATAAGGACGTTTTCTTTTGTTTTGCACAGCGGTATTCGGTTATGAATATCCAGCATCTCATTCGACGAGGCAAGAGCCGAAATCCCCTCACCGGGAGTGACCTCTTGGGCAGAATTTTGCGTCAGGATAATAACTTCACTATAGTCGATTACTTTTTGCTTTGCATCGCGGTATTCAGTGGGAATACCCTGCGCCTCATTCGACGAAGAAAGAGCTGAGATCCCTTCACCGGGAGTGACCTCTTTAGCAAAGGTTTTCGCCACTATATATTTATAAAAAGCTATCTGGTTCCTTCAACGATATCAAGTTCATTACGTTAAAGGTTTTTCGCCAAAAACCATTCGTAGCCCTCCGTCATTTTAGATGGGTAGCACCTAGTATTCATGCTATGTTTGTTGGCTTTCGTCATGGCATAGTGTATGGTAGCTATTTTTTACTTTTCTGTTGCATAGATAGATGCGTTGGTTTGGGACAGTCGTACTACTATTTTGGCCTTCGTCAAGGGTATGTACGGGTGGGTTCAAATTAACCTGGACAATGACTGGTAGAACTTGACACGCGACTTATGATACGTTGGACTTCGTCAAGGTCATAAGAGCATGGGGTAAAAATCACATCGAGAGTTTCAAACATACATGAAACTTGCCAGGCAAGCGTATATCTTCTGGAGTATGATAGCTTGAGTGGATTCCATCAGATTATCATGCGATGATAGTTGGATCCCGATTCCCACTGATGAGTTGGTTTACTCCTCGGATGATTTTAGATGATCCCGACTAATTTTTCTTTCAGCTTTGGAGGAGAATTTGAGGAAATGGTGGGAGACAACCTGATTAGATAAAGTGATTGACCATTCTGATCTAGGTTAGAGTGCACGCTGAGTGTTTCTTTTCTCTCTCTTTGGCAGCGACCATGACCCGACCCTAGACTATAACTTAGTAACTAAGTTAACCGAATCTTCTTAAAACACATTGGCTTTTGGATTGTCAGAGTTGCATATTTTATTGCCACTCCTACTTTTACCCTTTGCATTTCTCTGGAACATTCCGTATCACTACGAAAATCCATATTTATTGGATATGACCATCGTATGGTTACATGCGAACTCGAAAAAACTTGTTTCAGATTCGAGAATGGTTTCCGGTTCTGGAGAAATTGAATAGAACTATTCTGTTGTCTTTTCCTTTTACCTTCTCTCAGGTTGTGAGGGTTCCTAGGATTAGGAGAGGGTACACCTATTGCGCTTATTGGATAGTCTTCTTCCAAACCATAGGCAGGTGCCGAAAGATAGGGAAGGAAGAAAACCAATTAGCCTAAGAGTGGTGTACAGAAGGTAATAAGTAAAGACAAATAAAGATATTAGAAAGAGGGCAAAGTAAATTGCGACTGTTATCATTCATGACGAAACTGCGTATGTCATCGCCACTCCTACTTCACCTTTGCATTTCTCCAGAATACCCCGTATCAGTATGAAGATCCACATTTATTGGATAATCCATCGTATAGTTATATACGAACTCAAAGGAACTTGTTCCAGTTCGAGGATGGATTCTGGTTTAGGAGAAATAGAATAAGGTTTATTCAGTTGTCTTTTATCTTTACCTTCTCTCAAGTTGTGAGTACTCATAGGATTAGGAGAGTACACCTATTACGCTTATTGGATAGTCTTCTTCCAAACCATAGGCTGGTGCCGAACGGTAGGGAAGGAAGAAAACCATTTAGCCTAAGGGTGGTGTACAGAAGGTAACGAGTAAAGACAAATAAAGGGATTTGGAGAGATGACAAAGAAATATACGGTCACAGTCATGAATCTGGATAATGGAAGAGGCATTACTAGGAATACCCGGCTACCCCTTCGAAACATTTTCATGTTTCAGTTTCACTATGCGTTGTTAATTGAAAACTGATTTCCCAATTAGATCCTTACTCCAGAGTATGTATTTACCAGGTTAGATTCTCACATTTGTATGGTTTTACAGATGATGAGTGGGAGTACGTTATTGGGAATTAGGTGATTATATTCTCATTATATCGGAATTCGTTATAATTGGTGATATTTAAGGAAATCCCATGGGGTTTTGCCTCACAGCAAATATTTGGTTTTGAATATCCGTTGTTATGCACCAATTTCAAACTGATATATCTATACGTTTATTTTATAAAGTGAGATATAACTTTTTAAAATTATGTCTATGACATTTACCTATATCAATTGATGATTGGGTAAAGAGCATTAAACAACGGTGTAATTCTTCTTAACCATAGTACAGTTTTCAACCTGCGACGCACAGGGTTTGAGTTATTCAACTCAGGGGACTTATACAAGGTATTGTATGTTGTCCAGTATCCATTAGGATAGAGGGATTGGTACTCGTACTATATTCTGTTTATTTGTGACTTCTCCAGTTTTAGACAAGTGTTTCGTAGAAATACAAGATCCAAGTTTTGAGAAGTTATAGGTACAAGAATAAAGTAGAGAACCATGCGTTGCAAGTATCAGGATTCTTCAAGGTAATCGAAGATGTAGATACTTGTGTTAGGTATTCAGTTGATAGTAATGGTTTTGAGAACTTACTTCTCTTTCACGTTATTCACATCTGGATGCACTCCTAAGTTGAGTAATGCTGATCGGCCTCCTTCTATTTACTTGACATGCATTGGAGACAGTTGCATGATTTGAATCTGGTTCTAATTAAATCTGTGCCTTTGTTTCTATATTGTATATAGAATGGTTCATATCTTAACGATGTTAAGGTATATGGAGTTGTTCGGCTTATACTTAAAACCAGACTCTGGATAACTTAAGGCACGTTTCTGTAATGGCAGTTTATGGGTTATCCCGGACTATGACTAGGGGTAACTTTCTACCATCTGGAAGATCAATAGTGATATTGTTGACTCGCCACAGTTTTAGTAAAATGGATTTTTTCAGAAAACAGTAGCGGTAGTATGGTAGAACTGGAAGTGATTCCAGAACCACAAACGATTACTGAAAATTTAATATAACCTAAAAATTCAATCGGGTTTGACATTCCATTAGCCACTCTGCAGATATGGTGGGTAACCTCAGGCGCCTGAGAGGTACTTCGGTATCCTCAAAGACGGTGACAGGGAGGTTCTTGTTTACCCAGACTTGCCATTACTGCTGTTCTAGACTATGAGACCCGGCAAGAGAATGAATATAACGTCGTTCTAAACTATTTTTAGAACTGCACGTTTATATGACTCTGCCAGAGGGTTGTTGTAGTCAGTGGGAGCAGCAGAAGTATAGTGGACAAGTAGCTTGCGTCTATTTATAGACTAAAGCAGATATAGCGGAGATAAGATCATCTATTTTTGATGTGACAGTCATAGGTTTTGACTTCATCAGAATAAGAGATGGATCTGTTAAGAAGGTAGTAGGGTATGATGTCCTGTTATTTGGATGACATGCACTTTGTAGGAAGTGAAATTCCTATACTACGATCGGTTATACTGTGGTTGTCATACAGTGGTTTCTCCACATAAGATTTGGATATTATATCAGGCATTCTGGTAGATTTATGCTTTTAGATCTAGATTTGGATAGTTTCCCAATCTGGGTACTTAGACAGTATTCTAAAGGTGGTTTAGAATAGACGACTCCTGTAATGGTGGTGTACCTGCAGGTGACGGAGTCACCCTCTCTAAAGGTGTCTTACAGACTAAAGGGGAGATGGATGTGCATGATTGGCATATCACTTGCTTAGACAATTGAGTCAATCATGAGATGTCAAGTACTACATCAGATGTTGTTTTTGCACTAACTGTAATAAGTTTATATTAATCCAATCCTGGAGAAACGTTCGAAAGTAGTTTGTGAACATAAGTAAATGTTCTAGGGATTTGGTAACGACAACCTCCTTCAGGAGACGGTTATCATTCCAGACTTCTAAGGTGATCTGGATGACAGAGTGGCTATCAGAGTTATAGTTTTCTCTCTTTTGAGAGGCATTTATTTGGACAGGTGGTCCAAGCGGATACTGAGGGAGGCATGACGCAGGATACTGATTAAATTCATTTGACGATACAGTCTAAGAAGTTTACTGGATTTAGAGTTCATTTGTGAACTGGGTCCCATCAGATATTCGGGAGATGGTTTTCTCCATGAACGTGAGATAAAGAGAGACATAGAAAGAAATATTAGAGCGGATCCACTTACTGAGGCTATTTCTCGAACGCAATAGTTTTACAAACGAGCTTTGTGAAACCGATTAGTAGAGAAGTTGGGTGTTCGGTATCACACGGGCTGTGAGTATGCGACACCGCAATAATTGGTCTTAAGTGCAAGTGGGATATTGTTGGCTATAGTGCCCTCAAGTCAATTATTGGATCGCAGGCACGTGATTGCAATGATTGAGGGAGAACCTGTACCGGTAGAACAGTCTTACTCAAGATGATAGTGTGCTATCTGGTTTGTCTTTATCATCGTGTACATACTTCAGATGACATTACAGATTACTATTACATGTTGATAGAGCCCATAGGATTCTTGCTTGACTACTAGCAGTATGATGGCGATCATATATGTGAGAGTTGGGTGGTCTATATGTTAGTGTATATGCCCTAGAGGCCATTACTGTATCATACTAGCTTGTATATTACTTAATGGAAGCTTGGGATATTCACAGTTGTATATACAATCTTGCTCGAAATGGTAGTATGCTACTTGGTTTGTCTCTGCTTTAATATGTGCATGTGTTTCTTTTAGCATATTGCTGGTATACATATTAGTAGAGCCCTTAGGATCTTTGCTTGATTACCAGCGTTGTGATGGCGCTCGCACTCGTGGGAGCTGGGTAATCTATAAGCACATCCTTATACAGGTCCCTGGTCGTTGGACTATCGAGACAGGGCATCGATACTCCGGAGTAGACTAGCGTATGCGCTTCTCATCCCAGTATGGGAGACGGTCTGTCCCACAGCCGTTAGTACGTCGTACTTGGGATAGTATGCGGGTGCTCGTTAGGTTACGAGTACACTGGACAGGACTCGTCGGGAACTGTTGGTTGGTAATATACCTATCGTCAGTTATCAGTTCCCAGGTGACATGAGTACAGCTTAGTCCGCTGACTTGACACTGTCACTTCGCCTCGAGTGTGTTCCCACTGCACTTTGATTACTACCCTACCACGGCTCAGAGGAGTCGTGCAAACAGGTAGTTTTTGGGTGCAGTCCCGAAGCACTTGGAGGCAGTGACGGTTAGACAGGATTCGTCTCTCCCGGTATTGGGGGTTGACATCGCGCTGTGTCCAGGAGAGCCATTACACGAGTAGTCCCTGGCCAGGGCAAGCGAGATATACTGGTAGGCTTCCAGTGTTATCTCAGGGTGTTCTGGGCTTCACTCCGACACGACTTGTACCGCTATTAGGGGACTGACGTTCACCGCCCCCCTAGGCCCGCCATGCGATGTATCAGACGAACAGACCGGACTGTACGGAGACTGTCACATACAGGCTCAGTAGGAGTGCAGATGGGGTTCACCTCGTCAGTCTTCTTATCGACATCTACCTGGGGACCGTTACGTACAGCTAGTGCCGCTTGCGGTCTGTGGTTAAACCCACTGCCAGCGTAGTGTCGAGTCTTTAGAGTCCCACACAGAGAGCTATTCGCCTTTAGGCAAAATGAGTAGAGGTCGCATGGTTTTGCGACAGGGTTCGTTCGCATCCGCGCACTTGTGCACGTTTGCTGTCCGGACAGTTTATACTAGCGGGCTTTGGTTTAAGCCGGATCCTAGTATATGATTTGAGATTGGTTTTTCTCATTGTGTTCGTGTTCCTCGGATCACGAATGCGGGTGCGTATGCACGGTTGCTTGAGATTGAGGGAGAGGACCTTGTTTAGGGTTAATGACTATTGTCATTTTATTAACCCTATTGTTTTTGTGTGTATTATTGTTAATTAATAATTAGCTTAATTATTGTGCATGGTTGTTGTTGTTGACACTTTGACTTTGTTGACTTGTTGACCAAGTTGACAATTTGACCATGATCATTTCATTTGGAAGATGCTCTTTGATTCTTGCAATTTGCATTAATAATGAAATGATAATGGTCACCTCTTGATTAAACCATGACAATTTTCTTGCTAATTAATTAATTAAAATAACTCACACATATTAGTGAGAAAGGCTCACTAATTTTCTCATTCTCTCATTTCTTTTCTCTCTCTTGCTCATCCTCTCCCTCAAGCTCTCTCCCTCTCATGTGTTGAGAAACAAAAAGCTTGAGAAAAACCCTCTCTTGATCTTCTCTACTCACTTCTAGGGTTCAAGTCTTAGCATTTCTTGCACTCTAGTTACTCCTAGCTTGGAGTTGAAGCTAAAGGTGGTGGCTTTCGGGTGGATCCTTCTTTGACGGGAGAAGACAAGCAAGGTGATCCTTTTCTACCATACCTAGGAGCAAGGAGAGAAGGACTAAAGACCAAAGGTATAACCTTTCTACAACTTTGTTAGTTGTTAGTTTACTTTAGCTAGTTTATGTTTAGCAAAGATCCACACAAGCATAGTCCATGTTGCCTAAGTCATTAAAAATCCGATTTTTATTATGTTTTCCGCCTCCCCGTAAGCACCGGGGTGGGCAACACGGACTTACAGTGGTATCAGAGCCTAACTAAACTCAAACTAGCTAAGTAGTTAAGTGTAACGAAGTTTCGAAACCGAAAAAACCCTAAAACCAAACTTTTTCAAAATCCAACTTTCTGTTAAATTTTTTCCTGGTTAAAATGAAAAACTGTATACTTGTAAAATTGTCTCAGGGTTTTGTGTGAAACACCACCAAATACGAACCAGAGAGGAGCCAAGAGGACCGCGGTTCCGCGGCATAAGGAAGCTCTTGCCGCGGAAGCGCGGCCGTCTTGTCAACCCTCTGTATCGTTTTTGCTGCAGTTTGTTTCTGAGTTGGTTTTAGGATTTTTAGGATATGTTATATGTGCCCAGATTTTCCAGAACTAAAATTTACTTTTGGGGGCCTATAAATCCGTATTTTTCGGAACTTCACTACACCTTAACTATATCGGTTATATCTGTGATGCTTGTATGTATTGAACGTCGGCTAATCGCTATAAGTCGATTAGTCGGGGTTATACATCTCTGTGATCTGTGATTGTTGGTTTGTGAATATGAATGGATTGGATTGTCGCGGGTGAATAGCCGGGTTGGATGTGAGATGAGCGTTATTTTCTTTCATTCATTTGTAACATGTAAATTGATGTAATAATATTCTTTGTATGGCCGCACAACCGGGTCGGGGTTGTAGCCGTCATTGTATAATTCTTTTTACTGTTTTTGCTCCTAGGATAGACCCATGGAGGGGGTGCACAAACTACCGGGTATCTCGAAGTGCCGAGTGGCCTACTCACGGTGGTGAGGGAGGTTGCTTCGCTTCGGGTGCTTGGCGGGTAGTTTGCCGCACCCGTAGGGGTCTTGGGTGGGGTATTGGCTATTCACCGCGACCGTGTAATCCGCTTTGCGTTGCAGGCTCGAACGCATTGCGGATTCCTAGTATATCCAATGTATTCATCTGTGATCTGTAATGTCTATCATTGCTATATATTTATATATAATAACTATTTAGGCGTTGCTTATGTTTTACAGCCGCGCTAGCCCAGCCCCCGCTCTGTCGTTAGTTAAGTAACCTAACGGGTGATGACGGGGCCCCGTGGCGAATGCGAATGGCATAAGCGTACGTCATATTTTGGTTGTTTTCTGCAATGGTAGGATTAAATGATGGGACGCATTAAAAGAACTAATGCAAGAAATAAACCAAGTAAAAGTCGATTGGAACACTTTGAAAACCACTCGGTTCTTTTCAAAACTAAAACTTTTAAACGCGGAGCTTGAACCACTCCTTTTAAAAGCTATCTCGTTCCATCGATTATATCAAGTTCACTACGTTCACGGTTTCGCCAAAACCATCCGTAGCCCTCCATCATTTCGGTTAAATATTCGGTAGTATTCAAGCTATGTATTTTGACCTCACGCCAAGGCATAGTGATTGGTAGCTGCCGGATATTTATCCGTTGCATAGATAGAATGCGTTGATTTGAGACAGTCGTACTGCCGTTTTGGCCTACGTCAAGGGTAGGTACGGGTGGGTTCAAATTAACCAGGATAATGATGGGAAGAACTTGACATGTGACTTATGACATTTTGACCTCACGCCAAGGTCATAAGAGCATGGGGCAAAAATCCACATCGGGAGTTTCATAAGTACTGAAACTTGCTAGCGTTGCATACCATTTGGAGTGTGATAATTCTGGTAGGATTCCTTCGGTTTTATCACGCGATGATATTTGGATCCCGATCCTACTGTGAGTATATGCTACTCCTCGGGAAAACTCTCACTTAACGATCAATGCTATAAACCTAGTAGGTGCCTAGAAAGGTGTTAGCGGGGCTACGCCCACAGGGAAAAGAGGTTACTTAATTAAGGAACTTCGCGAAAGCGTTGGAAAACCTCCCTCGAAGTACCGACACTGGCCTGGCTGAACGGTTAAGCAAGTATTGTACGGTGAGAATGATCCCGGCTAATCCTTTTCTTTATGGTTTGAGAAGGGATTCGAGAGACAGTGGGAGCCATCCAGTTTAGACAAACTAAAAACCACTCTAAACTTGCAAGAGCATCATGCTAAAGTGTTTCTTTTCTCTCTCCTAATTGCAGCGACCATTCAAGATGACCGGACTTAAGTTACTATTAGATAAAAACATATTGACAGGGCCAAACTACAAAGATTGGCTCAGGAATGTCAAGATGGCTATCACTTATGACAAGCTGGGGTATATACTTACCACCAAAGCTCCCCCCGTCCCAGGTCCCACCTCCAGCGTCGCGGATGTAGAAATCCGTAAGACATGGGAGATAGATTGCGCGAGGGCCAAATGCCTCGTATTAGCCTCGATGGACAATGACCATCAGAGGAGGCACGAGAATATGGACCTAGAGTCCATATTTCTCCATACAAAAGAACTGTATGGAGAGCAGTCTCGTATCGCAAGATACGAAGTGTCGAAGAAGCTCTTTTCGGCAAGGTTGGCCGTCGGATCATCGGTAGCGGACCACGTGCTTAAGATGATCGGCTACATAGAGGAGCTCGCGGACCTCGGGACCACGTTGGAGAATGAACTCTATACTGATCTGATTCTCCAGTCCCTTCCTTCCACTTACGCCCAGTTCATTCTTAACTTCAACATGCAAGGAAAGAAGGTTGAACTTGCCGAGCTTCTGAACATGTTGAGGACTGCTGAGGGCACCCTACAGAAGGGTAGGGAGACATCCACTTTGTTTGTAGGAGGATCTTCCTCTTCTAGGTCCAGGGCGAAAGCCAAGGGCAAGAAGAAGAAAACCCCCGCCAAACCAAGAGGCGGTGTCGGTAAAGTGGATACGAAGGGAAAGGGTAAAGCAACAAAGGTAGCGGGGAAGCTGGTGGGGAAGGAAGAATGCTTCTATTGTCACAAAAGTGGCCACTGGAAACAAGATTGCAAGGCTTGGAAAGCCAGAACACAGGATTTGAAGCGAGTTGCAGCTTCAGCTTCAGGTGTGTATGTTATTGAAAACTGTCTATCAATAAACTCTACATCCTGGGTATTGGATACCGGATCAGGATCTCATATCTGTAATTCTTTGCAGGCGTTGAGAAAGCGTAGAGTTTTGAAGGCAGGTGACATGACCCTCAGAGTTGCGAACGGTGCTAGCATGGATGCAGAGGCCGTGGGGGACTATCACCTGGGATTATCAGATGGACACTTTTTGGTTTTGCGTAGTTGTTATTATGTACCAAATGCAACCTGTAATATCATTTCTGTATCTTTATTATCTAAAGAAGGTTATGAATTTGCATTTGTAAGTAATGTAGTGAACATTCACCTTAATCAAGGGTTGATTGGGTCAGGTACATTGAACAACGGTATTTACGTTTTAAACCAACCACAGGTTTTCAATATCCAGAATACACATAAAAGAAAGTCTCCAGATATTAATCAGGCTTTCTTGTGGCATTGTAGACTAGGTCACATCAATGAGACACGGTTGACTAAGTTACATAAAGAAGGATACTTGGATCCGTTCGAGTATCAGTCTTATGCCACTTGTGAATCTTGTCTCATGGGAAAGATGACAAAGGCTCCGTTTTCTGGACACGGAGAAAGAGCGAGCGAGCTCTTGGGACTCGTACACAGCGACGTGTGCGGTCCAATGTCTACACATGCGCGAAGCGGTTTTTCTTACTTCATAACTTTTACGGATGATTTCTCAAGATTCGGACATGTCTTCTTAATAAAGCATAAATCCGAAGCTTTTGATAAGTTCCAGGAATATAAGAATGAAGTAGAAAAACAGACCGGCAAAAGTATCAAGATCCTAAGATCGGATCGAGGAGGAGAATACTTAAGTGCCGAATTCCTGAATTACTTAAAAGAGAATGGAATTCTCTCTCAGCTTACTCCTCCATACACCCCGCAACATAACGGTGTATCGGAGAGACGGAACCGAACCCTATTGGATATGGTACGGTCCATGATGAGTAATGCTGAGTTACCGCGATCTTTCTGGGGATATGCGCTAGAAACAGCTGCATATCTTTTGAACCGTGTTCCCACTAAGACTGTGCCTACCACACCATATGAGTTATGGAGTGGGAAGAAACCCTATCTTCAATACTTGAAGATTTGGGGATGTCCAGCTTATGTCAAAAAGCAGCATACGGACAAGCTCGAGGCACGCTCAGTACTGTGCAAGTTTGTGGGATACCCAAAGAACTCCAGGGGGTATCTTTTCTATTACGCAGAGGAACAAAAAGTCCTTGTTTCTCGCAATGCCCACTTTCTGGAACATCAGTTTTTAGAAAAAGAAACAAGTGGGAGCGCAATAGAACTGGAAGAAATTCCAGAACCACAAACTATTACTGAAAGTTTAGTGGAACCAGAAGGTTCAAAAGAACAGGACATTCCTACGCCGCTCCGCAGGAGTAGTAGGCAGTCTCATCCGCCCGAGAGATACTACGGTTTTCTCATTGACGGGGATAGAGAGGACTGCATCCTAGATTGTGATGAGCCTACTAGCTTCCAGCAAGCCATTCAGAGCGTCGACTCGGTAAAATGGCTGGATGCAATGCGGACCGAGATGGAGTCCATGTACACCAACAAAGTATGGACGTTGGACATTGCTCCAGACGGGGTAAAACCCGTAGGATGCAAGTGGATCTTCAAAAGGAAGATTGGTGTAGATGGACAGGTTGAGACCTATAAAGCTAGACTGGTAGCAAAGGGTTTTCGTCAGCGACCTGGTTTGGACTATGACGAAACCTTTTCTCCAGTAGCTATGCTGAAATCCATTCGGATCCTTCTTGCCATCGCTGCTTTCCACGATTATGAGATTTGGCAGATGGACGTAAAGACAGCTTTTCTAAATGGTCATTTAGAGGAGTGTGTCTATATGGACCAGCCAGAGGGTTTCATTCAGGGTGGGAGCAGCGGAAAGGTGTGCAAGTTGCTCAAGTCCATTTATGGACTCAAGCAGGCATCGCGGAGTTGGAACATCTGTTTTGATGAGACGGTCAAAGAATTTGGCTTTATCAAAAATCCAGATGAACCATGCATCTATTGTAGATTTGTAGCGAGAACTGTAGTATTCCTCGTGTTATACGTGGATGACATTCTCTTAATAGGAAATGACATTCCTATGCTACAATCTGTCAAGGGGTTCTTGTCACACAGGTTCTCCATGAAAGACCTGGGTGATGCCTCCTACATTCTGGGTATCCGGATCTACCGTGACAGATCCAAGAGGATATTAGGACTCTCGCAGTCCAGGTACATCGACACCATACTGAAGAGATTCAGTATGGAAGATTCCAAGCGCGGTAATCTACCGGCTTGTCACGGGATCACCCTCTCCAAAGAGATGTCTCCCAAGACTGATTTGGAGAGGGATCGCATGTCTATTATACCCTACGCTTCTGCGGTAGGCTCTATAATGTATGCGATGTTATGTACCAGACCAGATGTGGCTTATGCACTGGGTGTGGTAAGCAGGTATCAGTCAAACCCAGGGGAGAAACATTGGATAGCAGTAAAGAACATTCTCAAGTACCTGAGAAGGACTAAGGAGATGTTCTTGGTGTATGGCGGAAAAGACCTGCAGGTTGAGGCCTTTGCTGACTCCAGCTTCCAGAGTGACAAGGATGATTCCAAGTCCATGTCGGGTTTTGTCTTTACCCTCAATGGAGGGGCGGTATGTTGGAAGAGCTCCAAACAGGAAACCGTTGCTGACTCGACTATGGAAGCGGAATACATCGCTGCATCTGATGCCGCAAAAGAAGCTGTCTGGATGAGGAAGTTCTTGAAAGAACTTCAGGTGGTTCCGTCCATTGTTGACCCAATACCTCTGTATTGCGACAACAACGGGGCTATAGCTTTAGCGAAGGAACCCAGGTCCCATCAGAAATCCAGACACATCTTAAGGCGGTATCACCTGATCAGGGAGATCGTAGATCGCCAGGAGATCGAGGTCCGGAGAGTTGCATCAGAGGATAACACAGCAGATCCATTCACCAAGGCCTTGCCCCAGACTCAGTTCGAGCGGCTGATCGAGATGATAGGTCTTCGATACGCCAGTACATGGCCTTAGTGCAAGTGGGAGATTGTTAGTGTATATGCCCTAGAGGCCATTACTGTATCATACTAGCTTGTATATTACTTAATGGAAGCTTGGGATATTCACAGTTGTATATACAATCTTGCTCGAAATGGTAGTATGCTACTTGGTTTGTCTCTGCTTTAATATGTGCATGTGTTTCTTTTAGCATATTGCTGGTATACATATTAGTAGAGCCCTTAGGATCTTTGCTTGATTACCAGCGTTGTGATGGCGCTCGCACTCGTGGGAGCTGGGTAATCTATAAGCACATCCTTATACAGGTCCCTGGTCGTTGGACTATCGAGACAGGGCATCGATACTCCGGAGTAGACTAGCGTATGCGCTTCTCATCCCAGTGTGGGAGACGGTCTGTCCCACAGCCGTTAGTACGTCGTACTTGGGATAGTATGCGGGTGCTCGTTAGGTTACGAGTACACTGGACAGGACTCGTCGGGAACTGTTGGTTGGTAATATACCTATCGTCAGTTATCAGTTCCCAGGTGACATGAGTACAGCTTAGTCCGCTGACTTGACACTGTCACTTCGCCTCGAGTGTGTTCCCACTGCACTTTGATTACTACCCTACCACGGCTCAGAGGAGTCGTGCAAACAGGTAGTTTTTGGGTGCAGTCCCGAAGCACTTGGAGGCAGTGACGGTTAGACAGGATTCGTCTCTCCCGGTATTGGGGGTTGACATCGCGCTGTGTCCAGGAGAGCCATTACACGAGTAGTCCCTGGCCAGGGCAAGCGAGATATACTGGTAGGCTTCCAGTGTTATCTCAGGGTGTTCTGGGCTTCACTCCGACACGACTTGTACCGCTATTAGGGGACTGACGTTCACCGCCCCCCTAGGCCCGCCATGCGATGTATCAGACGAACAGACCGGACTGTACGGAGACTGTCACATACAGGCTCAGTAGGAGTGCAGATGGGGTTCACCTCGTCAGTCTTCTTATCGACATCTACCTGGGGACCGTTACGTACAGCTAGTGCCGCTTGCGGTCTGTGGTTAAACCCACTGCCAGCGTAGTGTCGAGTCTTTAGAGTCCCACACAGAGAGCTATTCGCCTTTAGGCAAAATGAGTAGAGGTCGCATGGTTTTGCGACAGGGTTCGTTCGCATCCGCGCACTTGTGCACGTTTGCTGTCCGGACAGTTTATACTAGCGGGCTTTGGTTTAAGCCGGATCCTAGTATATGATTTGAGATTGGTTTTTCTCATTGTGTTCGTGTTCCTCGGATCACGAATGCGGGTGCGTATGCACGGTTGCTTGAGATTGAGGGAGAGGACCTTGTTTAGGGTTAATGACTATTGTCATTTTATTAACCCTATTGTTTTTGTGTGTATTATTGTTAATTAATAATTAGCTTAATTATTGTGCATGGTTGTTGTTGTTGACACTTTGACTTTGTTGACTTGTTGACCAAGTTGACAATTTGACCATGATCATTTCATTTGGAAGATGCTCTTTGATTCTTGCAATTTGCATTAATAATGAAATGATAATGGTCACCTCTTGATTAAACCATGACAATTTTCTTGCTAATTAATTAATTAAAATAACTCACACATATTAGTGAGAAAGGCTCACTAATTTTCTCATTCTCTCATTTCTTTTCTCTCTCTTGCTCATCCTCTCCCTCAAGCTCTCTCCCTCTCATGTGTTGAGAAACAAAAAGCTTGAGAAAAACCCTCTCTTGATCTTCTCTACTCACTTCTAGGGTTCAAGTCTTAGCATTTCTTGCACTCTAGTTACTCCTAGCTTGGAGTTGAAGCTAAAGGTGGTGGCTTTCGGGTGGATCCTTCTTTGACGGGAGAAGACAAGCAAGGTGATCCTTTTCTACCATACCTATGAGCAAGGAGAGAAGGACTAAAGACCAAAGGTATAACCTTTCTACAACTTTGTTAGTTGTTAGTTTACTTTAGCTAGTTTATGTTTAGCAAAGATCCTCACAAGCATAGTCCATGTTGCCTAAGTCATTAAAAATCCGATTTTTATTATGTTTTCCGCCTCCCCGTAAGCACCGGGGTGGGCAACACGGACTTACACTATAAGCACATCCTTAAAGTGTCCCTAGTCGTGCGAGTTTCGAGACTGGGCATCGATACTCTAAGAGTTGACTAGTGTTTACGGATCGAGACCCGGACGAGGGGCGGTGGCCGGTCTCACAAGCCATTGGTGTTAGTTGGTTCACCTAAGATGTATACAGGTGCTCATTGGGTTATGAGTACACTGGACGGACTCACCGGGAACATGCTAGTTGATATTATACCTATTGTCAGATAGCAGTTCCCTGGTGACGTGTGTACATGTTAGTCTATCGACCTAAGATCGTCATTTGTCTCGTGTGAGTTCCCACTGTGCTTTGATTACTACCCTACCACGGCTCAAAGGAGTCGTGCAAACAGGTTTTAGTTGGGTACAATCCCGAGCTATATGGAGGCAGTGAGCAGATCGTCAGAGGATTCGTCTCTCCCGTATTAGGGGTTGATGTTGCGGTGTGCACGGGTGACCATCACCAGAAATCCCCGGCCGGGGTAGACTAGAATTACCGATCTAGGATCGGTAGTTTCTCAGTTGGTGATAGGTTTCATGCCGACACTAAATGT
Organism: Agapanthus africanus; assembly: GCA_030015575.1. NCBI lineage: Eukaryota > Viridiplantae > Streptophyta > Magnoliopsida > Asparagales > Amaryllidaceae > Agapanthus > Agapanthus africanus. The sequence goes on from CM057340.1 coordinate 643,198,703, forward strand.
CAAGTTATTAAGGGTCTGACTTTATCCACCCCTCTAGACTCGATATGCGATATTCATAGGCGAACGGACCGGACTGTACGGATATTATCACTGTCAGGTTCAGTAGGGTTTCAGGATGAATTTGTTCGTCGACCTCTCTTTCGCTCAATACCTGAGTAGCCGTTACGTACAGCTAGTGCCACTGACGTGCTTGTGGTTAAACCCACTGCCAGAGTATTGACGAGTCTTTAGAGTCCCACACAGAGAGTTTCCCTGATTCGGGCGAAACGTTGTAGAGGCTGTATAGTTTTATGGCAGGATTCGATCATATAAGTGCACTTGTGCACGAATCATGATCGGACGGATAATACTAGTGGGCTTTGGTTTAAGCTGGATCCTAGTATTATATTGCTGGATTATTTTCGTCTCGTTGTATTCGTATTCAGTCGGAATACGGATGCGGGTATGTATATACGGATGAGGGGTATTCTTGTAATTCGTTACAAGATTACTTTAGTTGACGCCATTTCTTTTTTCTTTATTAAACATTTAGTTTTAATGTTTGATAATGGTGAAAAGTGTGAGTGTAAGTTTTGGGTTGTGAGTGTGAGTTTTGTCATGGATTCATTTATGATGCACATGTGCCATGCTTGATTGATTATTGGTTTGGTTGTGAGATATTTGTTGAGGCAAGACAAATATTTTTTTGGTGAAGGTTTTTTTTTAGCTGCTATCATAAATACCTCACAACTCATCAAAAAGAAAGAGGCAACAAACACTCATTTTCTACACAAGCCAAAACTTGAGCTCACACTTTTACCTATGGCTTCTTCTTCAATCTCCACCCATTCCCTCTCATGAGTTGAGAATCCTTAGGTGTTTTGAGACAAAGTATTCACACACAATCTCTACTTCATCTTGGGTATCTAGGCTAGCAAACTGGATGCTCGAGTTGCTTCGGTTTTGAGGTGGGAGCCCGTATTACTAATCCTCGACGTAGATCGTCTTCGATGAGGGAGACCAGAGATTGAACTTGATCAAGGCAGCCGCGAGGAGGTTAGGACAGAGGTTGAAGACCGAAGGACACGGATCGATCGGTATAACCTCTCTAAACTCTTTTCATAGGACTAGTATAGGGTTAATGGTACGATCCGTCGATTAGGGTTCCGTTAGCGCCGGTTTTTAAAAAGTTTTTGTTCCGCGTTTGGCCACGGATTTATGCCTTTTATATTTTGCATATTCTTTCACCCTTAGAAATGGACTCACTACTACAAATAGGGGTTGCCCCTATGGATTTAACCGTAGGAGCAAACCGCTGTCCCTACGGATATAGCTGTAGGGACTTGAAAATACACCGTAGGTGCACACGCCGCAGGTGTAAGTCTTAGCCTTAAACATGCCCCTACGGTTAAATACTTGCCCCTACGGCTTAATGCATAGGTCCATATGGCCTTACGGACATATCCATAGGGATAAAAATGTTATTTAATTTATCGGTTTATAAAATAAAATAGTTGTCCCTACGGATAACTCCGTAGGGCCTACTTTCTGCTCCTACGGCTACATGCGTAGGTCCAGATCCGTAGGGACAAAATATCAGGTATCCTGATATTTTGTCTCTACGGATGCCTGTGTAGGGGCATGTTTATGCCCCTACGGTCCCCTCTTACTGAGATCATAGGGGCAAAATATCAGGTATCCTGATATTTTGCCCCTACGGATAAATGTGTTGGGGCAAAGTAGGACCCTACGTATTAATCCGTAGGTGCAACGTTTGGCCCTATGGATTAATCCGTAGGGACATATTATTAGTTTTTAAAAAAAAAAGGGCTGACCGTTTTTTCCTCGCCCCGTGCACAATAATATATACATCATATATAAAAGTAATCAACACGCAGAATATATACCGCGGTATTCATAAAAAAAATCTCACGCATAATATATAAAAGAAATCAACAAGCAGAATACGATATCAATCTAAATCAATATGAACACGCAAACACCACCAATATCAATATCATCCAAAATATATACAATACGTATCATATACGTAAATACATGTTTAAAATATAAGAATCAAAAAGCTACCCTAGCTCGGTCCAGCTCCATCTCTGATAAACGCCGTAATCTGGTGCGCCTGCTCCTCGGATATACCCTGAGTCAATACCTCGAGCAATGCGGAGTGTGCGGGAGTCTGAACGGGCTGTAGAGCTGTAGGAGTGGTCTGCGCAACCACCGCCGAGGTAGTGGCTTGCAGAGCCGCAGCTGTGGGAGTCTGAGCGGGCTGTGGAGCTATGGGAGTTGTCTGCGCAACCGCAGCCGAGGTAGTGGCTTGCGGAGCCGCAGCCGAAGGAGATGCATGTGGAGGCTCAGCCGATGTACCCTGTCGTGTCTGTTCAATTTTGTGTGTAATAAACGACTAAGAATTGTGTATTAGTCGAATTCGTATCATTATCAGGTTATTGCGAAACCCCAATCTATGTATACTTAGGGACTTAGGCCTCATTTGGATATCTAGTTTGGAAAACCGTAGTTTATTTTAATTAGACAGTTCTATGTATGTATGATAAATCAAAGCTAAGTCTACAACCAAATAAGCTCAGGCTACGTACTAATATTGGATATGTTGCTATCTATAATATGACATAATATTTTACTATTAAGTAGTATACATACCAACATCTCCTTCAACTACTGGACGGTAGCCTTCAGGGCGTCCAGTTCTTGCTCGAAACATCGCTCACGGGAGATAGAGGAAGTAACCACCAGAGTGGAGTCTAACCTCATATGGGCATTGCTAGGACCCAGTCCCCGACCTCTCTCCCAACCTCCGTGGTTGTAACAAGCCTAATTTTCCTATACAAATTTTTTTAAATATTTTTTCAAAATCCATAAAGGGGTATTTATTGCCTGAGCACAAAATAAGTAATTAATTAGCAATTTAATTACAAGAAGGAGCTTGTGGCTCATTGGTAATACCTTGCACTGCTGAACCAAGCCACCAGAGTTCAAATCCCATACCCCATATTATTTTTAATATTTATTTGTTTTAAATTTTTTAGAAGTCTAACAGTTAACACGAGATAATTCCAAAATTTTCCACTACACCTGAAAAACTGAATATACCAGAGGCTTAATCAGGCGACCCCCCACCTCCTCAGCCCTCGACTCGGCCGAGTCGGCCGGCGGACTGGCCGACTTGGGCCGGCGCCGCCGGCCGGACTCGGCCGGACGGCTGAGTCGTCAACACGAAAAAGATGCCTCTTCACCTTCTCAACATCCCTGCACACTCCATTTATTTAGATCGTTTACAGAGAGCCCGTTAACTACCATTTACTCCATTTTTTAATGATTTTCAATACATTTTTACATTTTTAAAATTAAAACCCTTCATCTATCCTAACCCTACCCTAACCCTATAAATACCACCCCTACCCTCTACCCTCTCACCCCAAATTCTGAGCCAACTCTCAAAAATTTCCAACAAACCTTGTGTACTTTGAAATCGAGCACGAGGCGAAGCTACGACGAATTTTTCGGCGAACTTCCGACGATCATTCTAGGAGCTCCCGGGGACGAAGCGACGCACCGGCGACTCCTCCCGTTCCACCTTCCTCTCCTTGTTGTCCTAAACCCATAAGTCCCTAAATTCTATCTCTCTATTCTTTTCTAGAAATACGGAATTATAAAACCCGACGGAATCGGAACAAATCCGATTTCCAATTCAGATTCTTTATAAAACCTCACTTTTCTTTAATACAATCATGCTTAAACCAATTCATGTTGACTATTAAACACTAATCAACCAAATTGATCAAGTTTCATATCATAAAAATAATTGCTATTTCATTTTACCGTATTTTCATTTAAATACCACATAATTTCAATTCTACATAAAATATCATAAAACTTGCTATATATTTAAGTAGATCACGAGATAATGACCTACCTCCTCACACACTCATATGCAACATAGCACCATACCCTTGAGAACATAGAATATGGGAAAACGATACATTTTCATTTAAATACCATTTACTTAATAAAACCGTTTTCTAAAGGATTTAGTATTAATACAAATCTTTGCAAAGCGCCGCTACAACCCAATTTAGGGAACCCGACTGGGATGGTGCGGATTATCGCATATCCCTGGGCTTAGTAGTGCGAGATTCAGACCTCCGTAAGGAGCATTCGGTCTCGAAAGATTTAAAATACGAAAATCTAACGAAAATGAGATTTCTAGAATATTATATATATTAAAAATTATTTTCATATAAATATATGTATATTTATCCTTAAAATATCTATTTTGTAATAATATAAATATTCCACTTTTTCTAAAAATATCACAAGAATCATTTTACACTAAAATACCATGAATTCCATACAAAACCAATATTACCAATAAATACCATTTATTATGAAAATAGGATATTTTCACTAGAAATATCACAATATTTAATCTACATTCATTATAATTCTAAAGACGATTAATAAATATTAGGGGTGTATTTTGAAAAGTATATAAACGTATTTTTACATAAAACCCCCTCAAGTTCTATAATTTACCATTAGGACCCTAGTAAATATAGGTTTAAGCGGGACCAATCTCTTGAGCCTTAGGGAGCCGGAGAAGTGGGTGCTTGCCTATCTAAGGTAGACAACTTAACAACGGTGTTATCAATACGGTAATCGTCTATGAAAAAGACACAAATCCTGCCGCCCATGTGCAGCGGTTACCGATAACATCAAAACAATCAGGACTTCAATTTACTTTTCTAATTGTCTGACTTAGTTTGAGTCTCATTATAATCTAACTTGAATATGATTCAAGTAGAATCTACAATCTACAATCTTCAATATTACAATTCAATATGAATTCATGAATCCAATTATCAATCTATACAACTTGACCGAACCGAACCATGGATATACATTCCATTTACATGGTTCTCCAGTTATTCCATTTACATGATTCTAAGGTTACATCCGTTTACTGATATCATGGTTTCGGTCAGTCATCCAATTATACAATCAATACAATTTACAAAACAATACAATACAAACAAGACATCTCGGGGTTTAAGGGGTAGATTGGTACGGAAGGTGTTAGAAGTGGCACTAGACAGTAAAACTTAATACACCCAACATGAATCCAGTTGCTGTTGTACCGTGGCATAAACGGTTCCTTGTACTATACTTGCCTCTAGTCTCTGGCATATAGAGACTCCTCTCGTATACACTGGCATCCTTCTGACCAAGCTACAAACAACAACGTTAATAGAACATTACAACAATATAATACAACTTTAAAATATACTTTATTATTCTGTCTATTCTACTTTCCTTTTATTTTTGGGACTTACCAAGCGATCAGTTCGCTGACGACATTCTATTTCTTTCTTCTTTGAATGTCGTCAGGTGTTTTGGACCCGTCAGAGATCGAGCCCACTGCTGATGACTTGGACCAGTTCAATGAAGACCCCGAGCTCTAGTCATTGTACACTTTCTATTCAGTACTTTCATTTCTGTTATGCCATTGTTTAGGCATTACTTTTTATTCAGTTGTATTTACTTTTCATGCATTGTACAAAAGAATGTTAATAAATAAAGTTGCTGTTCAGTTTATATCTCTTGTCTCTTGTGCTTACTTTTATATTGCTTAGATACGCTTAGCGTATTTACTTCACAGTAAAAACGTAGCGGACCAGTCCCGTCCTCTTCGCCGTATACTGGGAAGCGGGGCATGACAGTGGTGCTCTCCGTATGCGGCGTCTAGGACTGGGGTCAGCAGTATCGGATCGTTCTGTCCAGTAAAATCGATCTCCGATACCTCCGCCTGCTCAACTACCCGCTCCCACACCCACATTAACCAGTAAAATATAAGTATATCATTTAAATTTGAACCTTTCAAAACAAAAATTTCAAATAGGGGTTGAATAAATATTAACACTTACGCAATACTCCTGGGTAGCGGTGTCGGGGTATCGAAGCTCGCCCGTGGCGGGATCTGTCGAGATGCCATGGACGGCAAGATACGCGGACAACACGCTTGGTGTACCACCCTGCGCCAGGGTCTTAGCTCTCTGCAATTCGCCAAAAATTTACATATATTAGAAAATAACTCTTAATATTACATTATATCACAGTAGGTCTGTTCCCTGATTAAAAATCAGGAATTACCTCCATGAGGTATCATGTGTTCACACGTGACCAAGGGTCACGTGTTGACACGCGATCTCTTTTACAGAATTAAATTCTAAGCAAGCAGAAGTGTAAACAAATGGCTAAGGAAAGACTCCAATGGGGTGTCACGTGCTCACACGTGACCAAGGGTCACGTGCTGACACGTGATGGTCTTTAGCCTAGGTAAAATACAGAATTAAATTCTGAATGAAGAGAAGTCACGTGCCAACACGTGATAGGCTTTAAAAGCCTTCTGTAATAGAATTAAATTCTAACTAAAGGAAATCAAAGTCCCTAACTGGGAAAGTTTTTCTCCAAATCTTTCCAAACAAAAAAAAGGATTATGGGGGACCGTTGATTAAAAATCCAAGGGTGATTAAAAATCACCAATTTATGGAAAGATTTTAGACAAGGAAAGATTTCCCTAAATTTTACCAAAAATAACAAACAGAATATCTTTTGGATTTAAAATCCAATGGTGAATAAAATTCACTGAGTGATCTAAAAGATCACATTAGTTACGAAAAACAAACAAAACGTTTCAATGAAAGATTTACTAAACAAATTGATTCTTTTTCTTCTCTTATAAATAAGTGCCAAGAAGAGAAGAAAGATATAGAATTTTGGGATCTTGAAATTTTCTAAAGGCAAATAGCAGAGAGAAAAGAAAGAATTTAATTCTCAAGAAAGAAAACCCTAGGTGAGAAAGAGGACAAGGATCAAAACTTCAAAAAGAGAATTTAATTCTCAATCTAAGAGTTTAACTCTTCTGCAAAAAGAACTTAGTTCTTCCTCTGGTTAAAGATCTGCAGAAGCAAATCTCTTCATAGGTTGAGAATTTAATTCTCATCGGGTTGAGATTCTGCCATGCAGATCCAAGACTTAGAGGGATAATTAAGTTTAGAGAATTTAATTCTCCCAAATTCACAGGAATTTAATTTCTCCTAGATAAAACTAGGGTTTAACCCTATATGAGAATTTAATTCTCTCAAACTCACAGGAATTTAATTCCTTCAAGATAAAATTAGGGTTTAACCCTATATGAGAATTTAATTCTCTTAAAGTTACAGGAATTTAATTTCTCCAAGATAAAACTAGGGTTTAACCTTATATGAGAATTTAATTCTCTCAAACTCACAGGAATTTAATTCCTTCAAGATAAAATTAGGGTTTAACCCTATATGAGAATTTAATTCTCTTAAAATTATAGGGATTTAATTCCTCCAAGACAGAACTAGGGTTTAACCCTATATAAAAACTTAATTCTTTCACATACATGGGAATTTAATTCCTCTAAAACGTAATTAGGGTTTAACCCTACAGAGAATTTAATTCTTAAAAAATAAAGAGACTTGAAAGATCCCCATGCATATAAAGAATTAGGTCACGTGTCCCCACGTGACTCCTGAAAAGATCCTCCGAAAATAAAGGAAACAGCTTAGAGGCAATGCCTCACGTGCTCCCACGTGACCTCCAAAACAACAAGAATAAAAGCAAAGGCAGATTCTAATTTGGGCGCCCTCACGTGTCCTCACGTGACCTCTAATAAAAGCTTTAACAAATAAGTGCATGAGTGCCTATCACGTGCCCACACGTGATGGCCAGGAAATTAAAAGTGTTTAACACTTATTCGCAAATTTGAGAATAAAACAAAGGTGATCTGGCCCCACATTTGGGTGTCCTCACGTGTCCCCACGTGACCCCTTCCTCTCCAGTGTTCAACACTAATTTAAGAGTTTTATTTCCAGTGTTTAACACTGTTGTCCTCTAGTGTTTAACACTAATTTGAGAGTTTTATTTCCAGTATTTAACACTGTTGTCCTTTAGTGTTTAACACTATTTTTTTTAACCAAATTGGCTAAATTTCCAGAGGCAAAAACTCCCCCTTTGACTAAATCCCAAAGTTGAGTAAAACTCATAACTACAATGTTTAATACTCAGTCAAAGACAAAAATGTATCAGAGCCCTCAAACTCTGGTTCAGCATTGCTAAATAATGTGGGCTTGAACCCAGACAAATATTTAATGGTCCAACAAAGAGCCAATATTTCTAATCTAATTGGACTTAGCCCAAACTGGCCATAAGTCCTCAATTCAGATTTAACTGAGCCAATGTGCTCATAATCTAATTAATTGATCTTAGTTCCAAATTGGACTACAGATCCCAATCAACCTTGGTTTAAGGGTACATCTCTTCACTCCTTTGATATTTGTCGTTGTAATCCCTCAACGTCTTCAAAGAGGTGACGGGTCCCGACAACAACACACTTCATAGACTATGACGTCTCTAAACTGGACTGTGGGGTCCTTAAACTCATGGACTATGATGTCCTTAATCTCGACCGTGATGTCTTTAAACTAACATTGGACTGTGGGGTCGTTAAACCCATGGACTATGATGTCCTTAACCTCGACCGCGATGTCTTTAAACTAACAATCGACCGTGATGTCTTTAAACTAGCATTGGACTGTGGGGTCCTTAAACCCATGGACTATGATGTCCTTAATCTCGACCGTGATGTCTTTAAACTAACATTGGACTGTGGGGTCCTTAAACTCACGGACTATAATGTCCTTAACCTCGAACGCGATATCTTTAAACTAACAATGGACCGAGATGTCCTTAAACTAATAATGGACCGTAATGTCCTTAAACTAATCGACCGCAATGTCACTAAACTAAACAATAGAGTCCAATTGCTCTTTTATTGGATCTTAACGATCCCGTTAAGTTGATCTTAGTCTAAAATTAGGCTAACGTACCCTTAACATACGTTAAAGTTGATCTTAGTCCCAAATGAGACTAACGTATCCTTAAACCCAACCCCTAAACCCAAATCTAAGAAGATACGGATTTGGATTAATCCACGCCCTACGGGATACAACATAAATTAGTCTCCGTATACAATCCATGGGCAACCAAACACAAAACAAACACCCACGACACGAAGTGACCATCTGGAGAAGGAGAAAGTTGTTACTGCGATGCGGTAGCGTAATTAACTGCAGGGGCTTGCGCCTGCAGGGAAGAACGTCCCCACAATCAAAAACCCTTCAATCGAGGGGGAATCTGAAGAAGTCTCCTACATCGGCCACATCCGTTTAAACCTTTGATCCATGGTGCCATAAATCAACTTGGCATCTTCGGAGAGGTGGACGGATAGCACCAATTAGCATCTGCCCCGAAATTCAGGGTAGACGTTCACCGCGTCTCTTGCCGCGTCTTTCGGAGGGGAACAGATTCTGGCACGCCCGGTGGGACCTTTTCCTCTTTCCACTCCACACTTCGTGTGTCGTGTTCGCGAACGAATCGCGGTTTGCTAATGGTTGCCCTTAGGTTTGAGATACTAAGATTTGGCATTTTGCTTGGTGCAGAAAGCGAAGGATCAATGGCATCTACCTGTGCGAAGTGTTCCAACTGCAATTGCAACTCACGCTCCGCCTCATCTGGAGACATAGCTTACGGACCGCAAGCGGCCTCCCTATTCACAATGCCGGTGGACCAGGTGACCCAGGCCACCACTGGTTTATTCTTCAGGACCATGCTCCCACCAATGAGTTTCAGCGCTCCTGTGCCATCACAAGAAGCTCGCAAGAAGTCGGTCTTTGATCGGCTTACAACTACCGCGGCCCCTCTCAACGGGTCGTCCAACTCCAGCGTCTCGGTCTTCGCCAGATTGGGCCAAAGTTCCTGTGGGCCTATGATGAAGCCTGCAATTCAAGAAAAGGTTATTCCGAAGAGAGGAACCATCCCTGCTCCCGAAGTCGTCAAGACGGCTTCTCCTGCCAAAGGGCCGGTCTTCACAAGACTGACTGTTCCAGCTCCCACTCCGGCTCCCGTTCCTGCTCAAAAGTCTGTCTTTGATAGATTAAACACTGCTGCTCAACGAACGTCGGTCTTTAAGAGGCTGGTACCAGTAGCGCCTCACCTGAACAGGGGACATGACGAAGTCACCCCTCAAGCTGAAACAATCCCAACAGCTCGACATGCTCGACATCGCCACTGGCGCCGAGTAAGGAAAGCTGGGGGTAACTCCCCCTCTGGGTTAACTCCACCAGATCCAACGGTGGAAGTCAATACTGCTGTTCTAACTGGGAACGGGTTTGAACTGCTGAACAAGGTACGCAGGAACTCTCCTACCACCGTACTGAAAAGATCTCCTCCACCGGTGGAGAATATTACAGAAATAAAGCTGGACCAGCCCCCTCAACGGCCGTCCTCCAAAGTTTACAAAGTCTGGTGACGGGTCCGAGAGTCGGTGATTGATCAAGACTATCCCCGTCGACAGAAGAAGCTGAAGGTCCAGCAGGAAGAGAACCGTCCTGGCAAGCCACGAAGGACGACAACCACCTGGGTGCCCGCTGCAACGGCCCCTTCAACGTCAACTGCTCAAAAGAAAGCCCCTATGACCGCAGCAGATCACAAAGACGCTAAGCCCAAACGCCCCAAGTCTGGGGGCATAACGGTACATACTGTTTACATGGCTTCCGGAAAAGAAGAAAGTCGCACTTCGACGGGTCACCGATCGCTCACTCGATCAATAACAAGGGATCAGAAACAACAGTAGCAGAAGCTTCAGGAGATGCTGACTGCAATGGCCGCACTCACCGGACCAAAAGAAAGCCCGGAGGCGTCATCGGAGCAGCGTCACAAACAAGAAACCGACGCTGACTTCCTACGCAGAGTCCTCGAAAAGAAGGACAGAGAAGCTGCAGAACAAGCTGCCAACATAAAACGAATGACGCTTCTTTTCCAAGACATGGTCGGGATGATATTACAGCCGGATCCCCCAGCTGAAGACCCTCCGATCATTATTGAAGACGACAGAGGGGAGACATCGAATCCTCCTCCGGCTCTTTCAGCAGCCAAAGAGGAAACTATTTTCAAGGCCGCTATGGATGACTATATTGCTCAGCAAATACGAGCTCACCAGGCAAATGAAGTGGCTGGCCAAGTCGTTAAAACTGGGCGACCGTATCCAGGCTGGTATGACCAAATAAAGTACCCGCCGGATACACAATCCCCAAATTCCATGTGTACAAGGGGACAAGCAATCCCCATCAACATGTCGCTCAGTTCAGGGCTCTTTGTGGCAACACCGGGGGTGATGATAAACTTCTGCTCCACCAGTTCGTCGACAGCTTGTCAGAGACGGCGTTCGAATGGTATTCTGAACTTCCGAACGACTCTCTAAAGACATTTGCGGAAATGGAGCTGCTGTTTACGCAATGATTCGCGAGCGCAAGCGAGCGTACCCCAATTACCGCATTAATTAATGCCAGGGTAAAGCCAGGCGAAACTTGGGTACAATACGCAATACGGTGGCGAAGCTTATGGTCAAAATGTGAGCAGCGCATTGAAGAAGCGCCGGCGGTGGGCATGTTCGTGGACACTCTAGATCCTCATACAACTATTTCCCAATTCATGATGTTCTTCAAACCGACCACGTTCCAAGCCTTAATCGACAAGCTAGCTCAGATGAACCAGATAGGTCATAGACCGTCTCCTCTGAAGCCGGAACCGCGGAATGAAAAGGGTAAAGGGAAGGCGACCTTCGTTGCGAATACCCAACAGCAGCCCAGTGCTCCAAAACTAATAGATCAACTGGACGAAAGACGACGCTATTATAATGAGAAATTGAAGCGTCCTTACTCGTTCCCGTGGGACAAAACGAAGAGACTATTTGAATTGGCGATGCGCAACAGGCTCATCAATCTGCCAAATCCTAAGCGACCACCACAACTCGGTGAGACTAATAGTCCCAATTATTGCCCTTACAACCAAACGGTAAGCCATCCTCGAAGATTGCTTCGTCTTTAAGGGATGGATCGAGGATCAGTACCAACAAGGCAAGTTTGCGCTGTTTGAGAAGTGGAAAGTAAGCCCACCACAACCACACACTCCTAAGAAGACGGACACACCGGGGGCATCATGCTCTTTTGTTGAAGAAGCTCCATGGGAGGTCGCCCTTTCAGCCAAAACCAAAAGAATGCTGAATGACCTCCAGACGTGCCCGGCGATTAGGTGGAAGAATCCGCTGGAACCCGAGATTATCAAGGGAATGCTGAACCGCGCCCGACTCCAAAGATTGGTGGTGATATTCAAAACACTCACACCCAGCCATCAAACTCTTCGAAGAAGAAAAAGAAGACCAGAAAGCTCGTGAAGCCTGGTGACAAGCGCACGGACCTGCAAAAACAGATTGACGCGCTGGAAGAGTATAACCAGAAAGCGCGAACTCCAGTCACACTTCAAGAATTTCTCAGCCACGTCCTTGAGGACGGAGATGATGGAGAAGATTCGTTAGATGAATCTGAGGGTTACGTAGCAAGCTGCTATGTGATCTCTCACTCGTCGATAGACGATGAAGAAGCTCCTTGCACCGAGAAACTGGGGCCAAATCCTGAGCCGGAACTTCTAGGGCCATCAGACGAAATGATTGATGCGTTCCTGAATGAAGTGCTTCTTGAAAGCAAATCTGCTCAAGAGCGTGAGATGGCTATATTTGAAAAGGCCAAACACCGGGAACTGGAAGAAAGGGTTGAAACACTCCCGCTAGATCAAAGTGCCTCCGTTGCAGATAAAAACATGTTTAGGATGTGGAAAAGGTTCGCTAAAGCCATATCAATGGGGATGAAGCTATCGCCCTCCGAAGGAAACATTCTTGGTAAAGAAGAAACGCATCCTAGCTACTGCTCGTATCATCGAAAGATTGCGCACCCCACCGAAGAGTGCAACGCCTTTAAAAGATGGTGGCAGGGATATGTTGCTCACCGACAACATTTTAAGCGGATGAAACGCAAAACTCGGCGGGAGTGAAGAAGTACGACCGAGGAGCTTAGAAGAACTACCGGCAACTGTCACATGGTTAACGCCGGGGGATCGCCAGTTGTCACCTTTGGGAGCGACTCTGACGAAGAAATGACTCTTGGCCCTCTCTTCAAAGAATCCACTTTGGGGAAAGAGGAAGAACCGAAGAGCTATGAAAATATTCAGCTGCGCAATCGTACGCTGCCCGAAAAGAATCTCGGACTCACGAATAGAAGAGATAAGGGAAAAGAAAAAGTCCCTGAGAATATCGCCCTAGATGACCAAGTCATCAAAGAGCTGACCGCCAAGGACCCGCCAAAAAAAAGTAAGGTGGACTACAACGTTTTGGCACACTTGAGGAAGCTACCCTCGCAGCTCAGCATTCTCGACGCCCTTCTGCTATCTAAAGAGGCGAGAGATTCATTGATTAAGGCACTACAAGAGCCAGAGCAATTCCAAGCTTTCCTCGTCGAAGAAAAGATGAAGGACGAGCTGGAAGAAGTGCACACAGCCGATATCACTTTCGGCGATGAAGATCTCCTCTTTGGGACGTGCGAGCACAACCGTCCCCTTTATGTCTCCGGATACTGTCACAATATCAAGATAGGCAAAATCCTGATTGACAATGGGTCTTCCGTCAATCTCCTCAACGTGCGAGTGTTGAAGGAAATCTGCATAAGCGTTCAGCACCTCGCTCGTGATAAAATCACCATCTCCGGTTTCGACTCCCAGTCATCACGAACTCTCGGGTCTGTGATACTGACACTGCGCTTCGGGCTACTTGTCACGGATATTAAATTTCACGTCATTGACGCCAAGACATGCTACAATGCTTTGCTCGGCCGGCCTTGGTTACACGAGTATAATATCATCCCTTCTACACAACATCAGTGTATGAAATACTTCAAGGATGGTCTCGAGTATACCGTAACAGGAGAGCTGAACCCATTCTCCGTAAACGAAGTCCGAAAGTATGAAGATGCGAAATACTTCTTACCAGATTTCGAGGACACGAAAAGATGTCACAGACCAAATAACAAAGCTATTACCACTATTCCAGTCTTCGGGAGTGATACCGAGGAGGAAGAAGAGATAGTTTATTCAGGGCCGCCACAACACAACAACCAGGGACCGTCCGTCCCTATGTTGATTTTCGGCAGCGACTTGGAAGACGAGGTTAACGCTATATTTTCCGCTCGGCCATCAATACAAGCCTTCGCTGGTGATAATCAAAATTTGCAAATTACCATGGTTCCACAAGAGCACTACAAAGATCTCGATGCACTTAAAACTTATAGTGTGCAAGAACTGCAGACATTCTATGTCCCTCCCAGGCGAAAAGGTGAAAAAGCGATCCTATTCTACTGATCCGGGGAAACCAAAGTGGAAAAAGAAGTTTGGCATGGCGCCGATTCTACACTCGATAGGCTCCAGCCCATCCGTCTGCCTAGATATTACACGGAAGGCTTAAAAAGGCTGTTGAGGCACCAAGGTGTACCCTTCAAACATACCACTCGACAAGCTCGGTTCTACAACAGGATTTGGGATGTCCCCGGAACTCAGCACAAGTTACCCAACGGGAGAATGGAAACGATCGGGCTTGGATATGTTCAATCCAGAAAACGGGAGCAAGTCTATGGCAGCTACATCATACATGACTTCGATGAAGAAGGAGACGTTCTATTAAAAGATGCCGACCCTGAACCAAAACGACATCCTACCATCAAAATGCCAAGTCCGTCGTTTGAAGAACGGATGGACAAGCTAGTAAGGGAAGCGGGTCAGAAGATCCGGGATGACCATAGCCGCGAGATGGCCATTTACGAAAAAGCCAAGACGCGGCACCTCATTCGATAGGCCACGGAGAATGACAATGCTCTTCCTTATCAACTCGTCATACAAAAGGCCCGACGCAGAGGCAAAAATAAATCAAGGAGCGTAAAAGGCGTTCGACAGTGACAAAGCGGGACCAGCAAGCCACGCGATCGGGAATCGAGCAATCCGGATTCGTCTCTTATAAAGAAGATGGGTCGAGCATACTCTTTTCCCCAGAACAAAACAAGGAAGATACTTGATCTTGCCATAAAATATCAAATGATTACACTTCCGGAGTCTAAACACCCCGATCAAGCAGGCGAAGTCAATCACCCAGGTTATTGCTCCTATCATCAAGCAATAGGACATCCTCTCGAAGACTGCTTCACCTTCAAGAACTGGGTCGAAGACCAATATCAGCTCGGCAGGTTTGCTCTATCCAGCAGTTGGAAGGTAACTCCACCACAGAAGCATGAACCGAAAGCCATGCATACAGCGAGAGTAGAACCAGATCAACATCGGTCTTGGAAGCGAGCACATACTTGTCATATGATAACGCTATCAGAAGAAGAGCCCGAGAATATAGATGACCTTCCCTGGTGCTTCGAAAACAATGATGATGAGGTGATCTCAGAGTTTCCACCGGCGCCGAAAAAGCTAGAAGATGGAATACACATTACTGCAGATAACCTCAAGAAAATTGATCTGGGTACGGCAAGTGACCCACGACCGACATTCGTCAGTGAGTTGCTATCTGACGAAAGGGTGGCTACACTAAAGGATGTGCTCATGCAGCATAAAGATTGCTTCGCATGGAACTATTCCGAGATGTTAGGACTAGATCCAGAGATTGCTCTCCACAAATTGGCAATATCTCTGGACGCCAAGCCGATCAAACAAGCACCGAGAAGAATGCGGCTCGAGCTTGAGATGAGCGTTAATGCCGAGGTCAAAAAGCTGATCGACTCTGGCTTCATCCAAGAGGTTCAGTACCCTGACTGGATCGCTAACATCGTCCCGGTGATAAAGAAAAATGGAATGGTGCGTATATGTGTGGACTTTCGGGATCTCAATAAAGCCTGCCCGAAGGATGACTTCCCAGTACCAGTCACTGAGCTGATGATAGATAACACGTCCACTCACGAAGTTTTCTCCTTCATGGACGGCTCATCAGGATATAATCAGATAAAGATGCATCCCGAAGACCAGAAGCACACCGCTTTCCGGACCCCTTTGGGTATATTCTGCTACAAGGTGATGCCTTTCGATCTAAAGAACGCCGGTGCCACCTATCAGAGGGCCATGACGAAGATTTTCGATGACCTCATACATGAAATCGTCGAATGTTATATCGACGACCTCGTAGTTAAAAGCAAATCATACGAGGAACATTTAGAGCATCTGAAGATCGCATTTCAACGCCTTCGGCAATACAACTTGAAGATGAACCCTCTCAAATGCGCGTTCGGAGTTTCCTCAGGAAAGTTCCTAGTACTCATCGTCCGACACCGAGGTATCGAGATAGATCCGTCAAAGATCAAGGCGATTATGAAAATGCCCCCGCCAATGACTCTCAAGCAACTGCGGTCTCTCCAAGGAAAGCTCGCGTATATCCGGCGATTTATAGCCAATCTCTCTAGCAAGTGCCGTCCTTACAGTCACCTAATGAAAAAGGGAACCCCTTTCGTCTGAGATCGCAAATGCCAAAACGCACTGGACGAAATCAAGCAATACCTGCAGAATCCGCCAGTACTGACCGCTTCCGTTAAGGGAAAACCTCTCATTCTGTATACAACCGCCCTTGAAGATTCCTTAGGCGCGCTATGGGCACAAGAGAACGACCAAGGGAAGGAGAGAGCCCTCTACTATTTGAGTCGAGTTCTACTGGGGGCAGAAAGTAATTATTCCGCCATCGAAAAACACTGCCTGGCATTGATCTTCGCGATAACGAAGCTCAGGCACTATGCGTTGGCGCATGAAGTCCGCCTCATATCGAAGGTGGATCCTCTCAAGTATTTGATGTCAAAGGCCATACTGACAGGACGACTTGCTAAATGGGCCCTGCTCTTGATGGAGTTCTCGATAACTTATCGACCTCTTAAGGTAGTGAAAGGCCAGGCCATCGCCGACTTCCTCGCTGAGCATCCGATACCTGCCGATTCTCCTTTGAATTGCGAACTGCGAGACGAACATGCATTTGACACGATCGACGGGGATGATACCCGGTGGGAACTCTATTTTGATGGGGCATCTTCCATGATGAAGCGCAAACAAAGCACGCCCATAATCAAATCAGGGGTAAGCCTCATCTTCGTAACTCCACACGGAGGGATAATGCGCTTCGCCTTCTCCTTGACAGAGCCAAGGACAAACAATGAAGACGAATATGAAGTTTTGATAGCAGGTCTCGAGATCGCCATCGACATGGGAATTGGAAACCTCCTTATATACGGAGACTCCCAACCGGTCGTTAGTCAAGTAAACGGTGACTATCAAACGTGCAAGCCAGAGTTGGTAAAGTACGGCGAGAGAGTACAGCAGCTGCTGACTCAAATTCCTTCCTACACCTTGGAAAGCATACCGCGTGCGGAAAATAGTAAGGCGGATGCATTAGCCAAGCTCTCTAAGGAACTGGCTGACGAGAACCTCGATGACGTGAGGATCATTGTGCAAAGCCGTCGGGTTCTTGCTCCGACAGAAGTATCCCCGGAGTCGTCCGAAGAAAGGGGAGCGACCGAGCAAACGACTCTACAAATAATAGACCAGGAAAAGGCTAAGGATTGGAGAGAAGTCTTTATAGACTACTTCAAATCCCATCGAACACCTGAAGATGCGTCCTCAAAACATCAGCTCATGAAACGAGCCCTATCTTTTGCCTTCGTCAATAATACTCTGTACAAGAGGTCATTTGACTCTTTGTGGTTAAGATGCCTAGGACCTGAAGAAGCAAAAAGAGTCGTCCAAGAAACTCACGACGGAATCTGCGGTTCTCACCAAGCCGGGCCAAAGATGAAGCTGAAGATCAAACGGATGGGTTATTATTGGCCCACGATGATCCAAGACTGCCTCGAATTCGCGAAGCAGTGCCATTCGTGCCAGATTCACGAGGACTTCATCCATCAGCATCCAAATCCACTACATCCGACGGTGGCTAGCTGGCCGTTCGAAATATGGGGAACTGACATAATCGGCCCTATTGAGTCAGCATAGTCCAGAGGACATCGATTCATTTTGGCGACAACTGATTACTTCTCCAAATGGGCAGAAGCAATACCGCTGAGGGAAGTGAAGACGGAGAATATCCTCCATTTCTTCAAGACACACGTCATTTATCGGTTTGGCACTCTGCGACGGATTATCTCCGATAACGGGCCGGCCTACAGAAGCCACAAGATCAGCCGCTTCGCACAACAGCACAACATAGACTGGAGATACTCCTCAGTTTATAATCCCCGAGCTAACGGTCTAGCTGAGGCTTTCAACAAGACCTGGACGAAGATCGTGAAAAAGACGGTGTCCCGAAATAAGAAGGACTGGCATGAGAGACTGCATGAAGCCCTCTGGGCTTATCGGACTACGTTCAAAACGACCACGAACACAACGCCGTACGCATTGGTATTCAGTATAGAAGCAGTACTTTCCCTCGAGATAGAGCTACCCTCTTTATGAGTGGCAGTTCATTACGAGCTAACGGACGAAGAGAATGCTCACCTTCAGCTTGAGGAGCTCGATGCCCTTGATGAAACTCGGCTCATAGCGCAACAAAATCTGGAGGCTTATAAAGTAAAGATGACGCGCTCATACGAAAGATTGACTAGGCCGAGGACCTTCTGCCAAGGCGAACTCGTGCTAGTGGTCAAAAGACCTATGATCCCCAATCGTGCCAAACGGGAAAAATTCGAGCCAAACTATGAAGGCCCGTATATCATAGACAAGGTCTACCAGGGTAGGGCCTATCTACTCATGGACATGCATGGTGAAAGACCTTTCAGGCCAATAAACGGTCGCTTCCTGAAGGAATACTATGCTTGACGAGCCACGGCCTAGGTCACTGATAGATGACGACGACTATGTCCACTCGCTATCTTCCTAAGCCCAAACTGTATAAGTAGTAACCGGCTTCCTATACTACGGACCGAAATGTCCTTAAACTAACGACGGACCGAAACGTCCTTAAACTAACGACGGACCGAAACGTCCTCAAACTAACAATGGACCACTATGTCCTAAAACTGGCCATTGACTGAGATGTCGATAAACTACGGTGGATTGCAGCATCCCAAAGCTGATATAAAAAGAAAAGAAAGAATAAAAAAAAGAGAAAAAAGAAAACGGTATGTCCATAAGCAAAATGGGCACGGATGAAAACCCGAAAGGGCTCCGTGAGTAAAAACAGCAGGGCTACCGGGAAGTTTTGTGAAAACCCGAAAGGGCGCAATCTCGTTAGAATAAAAAAAAGAGAAAAAAGAAAACGGTATGTCCATCAGCAAAATGGGCACGGATGAAAACCCGAAAGGGCTCCGTGAGTAAAAACAGCAGGGCTTCCGGCGAGTTTTGTGAAAACCCGAAAGGGCGCAATCTCGTTAAAAGACACTTGCAAGGTCCTCTCGACTTTGTAAGGAGAAACCACCTGCGTGAGATCCTTACGACTCACAAGGGAGCAACACACTTAGGGATCCCCACGATCCCTGGGGAGAAATTACACTTGCGAGATCCTCACAACTCGTAAGGAGAACCCTCTTATGAGACCCTCACGGCTCATAAGATTCAAAAATCTTAAACTACAGGGATCTAAACCTATTCTTAAGCAGCCCCCATAACCTCCGATACCGCCCTACAAGCGGCTCAATGCTGACCCTTGTATACAATCCACGGGCGCGAATAAACATTTCCCCAACAAGGTCCTATCCGTGACTAGGGATATGTTTGCACGATGAATCCCCTTGTAAGCCCTCTCGACTTATAAGGAGAAAGCACTCTTGTAAGATCTTTACGACTTATAAGAGATCATGCACTTAGGAATCCTCACGATTCCTAGGGAGAAAATGCACCTACGAGATCCTCACGACTTGTAGGGAGAAATACCTTCATGAGACCCTTACGGCTCATAAACTCAAAAGCCTTAGTCGACAGGATCTTAACCCTGTTTACTAAGCCACCTTTGTTCGTCATCGACTAAGGTAAATGATGATTCGCTCCTGGCAATATCCCAGTTGTAGCGATACTGATGCCGAAATTGGTATCTAATTCCAAGCTTGCAGTGAGAAGCTAGCGAGCCACACATGCATACGAAATAGCCGAAATGATGGGGCAACTTGCAAACAAAAGCAGCAAGTAAAAATATATGCATGCAAAATAGCCAAAATGATTGGGCAGCTCGCAATAAAAAACAGCGAGTAAAAATTAAAAAAATATAGCCGGAATGATTGGGCACCGCGAAAAATAGCCGAAATGATTGGGCAATCGCGACCTTCGCGGTATAAAATCTGAAATGATAGAGCATCGCGGAATAAAATAAAAAAATAATATGAATGAAATTTATGCCCTACAGGTGATATCACATCAATCCCTGTATACAATCCAGGGGCGCAAACAAAGAAAGAATCACACCTTTCCTCCCCAGGCTTCACCAGAAGAAGAAGCCAAATCTCAACGGTTCACAGATAGCCTGGAGATCATCTCAACATTCGTCTCATTACAACAGACACAATATCAAGCAAAGCGGAACAACGGCAACTCCCAGTTCCATGACTCAGCGGTGCACAGATGGCCGAGAGTCAAACCCCGACTCCGTGAAATGCGGATAAAGTCAACCCTTCCTGGTCACGCGGAACACGGCACTGACTCCGTGGAAAACATCCAGAGCGGATCCTGGTCCTCACAGAGCACGGCAATGAGCCCGTGTGAAGCATCCAGAGCGGAGCCTGGTCTTTGCAGAACACGGCAATGACCCCGTGGGAAGCATCCAGAGCAAATTCCTGGTCACATGGAACACGACACTGACTCCGTGGGAAACGTCCAGAGCGGATCCAGGTCCTCACAGAGCACGGCAATGACCCCATGTGAAGCATCCAGAGCAGAGCCTGGTCCTCGCAGAACACGGCAATGACCCCGTAGGAAGCATCCAGAGCAAATTCCTGGTCACGTGGAATGCGGCTTATGTCAATCCTGACCCCGTGGGAAACGTCCAGAGCGGATCCCGGTTCTCGCAGAGCACGGCAATGACCCCGTGTGAAGCATCCAGAGCGGAGCCTGGTCCTCGCAGAACACGGCAGTGAACCCGTGGGAAGCATCCAGAGCAAAATTCTTGGTTACGTGGAACGCGACTTATGTCAATCCAGACCCCGTGGGAAACGTCCAGAGCGGATCCAGGTCCTCGCAGAGCACGGCAATGACCTCGTGTGAAGCATCCAGAGCGTAGCCCGGTCCTCACAGAACACGGCAGTGAACCCGTGGGCAGCATCCAGAGCAAAATTCCTGGTTACGTGGAACGCGGCTTATGTCAATCCTGACCCCGTGGGAAACGTCCAGAGCGGATCCTGGTCCTCGCAGAGCACGGCAATGACCCTGTGTGAAGCATCCAGAGTGGAGCCTGGTCCTCGCAGAATACGGCAGTGAACCTGTGGGAAGCATCCAGAGCAAAATTCCTGGTTACGTGGAACGTGGCTTATGTCAATCCTGACCCCGTGGGAAACGTCCAGAGCGGATCTTGGTCCTCGCAGAGCACGGCAATGACCCCGTGTCCAGAGCGGAGCCTGGTCCTCGCAGAACACGGCAGTGAACCCATGGGAAGCATCCAGAGCACAGAGCAAAATTCCTGGTTACGTGGAACGCGGCTTATGTCAATCCTGACCCCGTGGGAAACGTCCAGAGCGGATCCTGGTCCTCGTAGAGCACGGCAATGACCCCGTGTGAAGCATCCAGAGCAGAGCCTGGTCCTCGCAGAATACGGCAGTGAACCCGTGGGAAGCATCCAGAGCAAAATTCTTGGTTACGTGGAACGCGGCTTATGTCAATCCTGACTCCGTAGAAAACGTCCAGAGCGGATCCTGGTCCTCGCAGAGCACGGCAATGACCCCGTGTGAAGCATCCAGAGCGGAGCCCGGTCCTCGTAGAACATGGCAGTGAACCCGTGGGAAGCATCCAGAGCAAAATTCCTGGTTACGTGGAACGCGGCTTATGTCAATCTTGACCCCGTGGAAAACGTCCAGAGCGGATCCTGGTCCTCGCAGAGCACGGCAATGACCCCGTGTGAAGCATCCAGAGTGGAGCCTGGTCCTTGCAGAATACGGCAGTGAACCCGTGGGAAGCATCCAGAGCAAAATTCCTGATTACGTGGAACGCGTCTTATGTCAATCCTGACCCCATGGGAAACGTCCAGAGCGGATCCTGGTCCTTGCAAAGCACGGCAATGACCCCGTGTGAAACACCCAGAGCGGAGCCTGGTCCTCACAGAATACGGCAGTGAACCCGTGGGAAGCATCCAGAGCAAAATTCCTGGCCACGTAGAACGCGGATAATGTCAATTTTGACCCCGTGGGAAATGTCCAGAGCGGAGCCTGGTCCTCCCAGAACACGGCAGTGAACCCATGGGAAGCATCCAGAGCAACTCCTAATTCCGTGAAATGCGGATGATGATAACCTCACTCATCACTTACGGGTCCTCACGACCCGTAAGGGAGCAAACTCTCTTGTGAGATCCTTACGACTTTCAAGAGAAAACACACTTAGGAATTCTCACGATTCTTAAGGAGAAATTACACCTACGGGATCCTCTCGACCGGTAGGAAGAAAATTCTTTATGAGACCTTCACGACTCATGAAGTTGAAAAGTCTTAGGAGGCAGATCTTAACCCTGAATCCTAAGCCATCATTGTCCTGCAAAGAAATTGAGATAGACTATCCACAGAATACATTTAATAAAAGGGACGCACCATCGTGAAGAAAAATATGTTTTTTATTCATGAATCAAAATGAATACAAAGTACAATTCGTAAAAAAAAATACTCTTAGAAGAATAAAAAAATATATGTATACAGTTCTTCAAGTCGACCGGTGATTTAGTAGATTTGCCAGTTCATCCCTCTTTCGCTGGGCTTCGCCTTCATGATTCAGTATCGCCAAAAGACGGGCCTCCGCCTGAGCCTGCTAGGCCTAGTATGAGGCAAGCCGGCCTTCAAGCTCTTTCTCAGTAGCCTTATGGGCCTCAACCATTTCACGAGTGAACACGGCGGCTTTATCGATGGCTACCACCTCCTTGATGGTCTCTTGAAGCACTCGCCAAAGTTCATACGCTTTATTGGCCTTGGCCGTAAGGTTGGCTTGAAGCTCCCTCAGCGCTTTAGAAGCCAGCTCCCTCTCTGAAAACTTGCGGCCGAGCCTCTTCTCACATGATATCATATTCGCCGCACATCGCTCAATTAGACCCCGTAAGCTCTCCTTCGCCGCCACAACCTCGGAGGAAAGGCGTGTACATTCTAGCACATGCAAGCAAGCCTCCACCTGCCGACAAAACTCAACCCAGATTTGCACCACTGCTTCACTATGATAGGTGGCAAGAAAGGGAAGAGAGCTGTTCAGTTGATAAAACCGCACATTTGTATTACATTTTTCCTACCATTTTCATATTAAAAAAGGACTTTATTATAATATATTATACATATGAGGGTTTATGTGTAAAAACATTATTTTCCATGTGTTAATATATGTTAATTATCATTTGGTAGGAAAATGTATGCAAATAATATTATTGATCTAATCCTAGTAGAACAAAGTCTACTAAAATCTTATTTGAGTTGTTGTGCAGAATATTTCCAAGTTGTTATGAAGAATTTATCAAACAAATCAATTTGTTGAAGAAAACTTGCCAAATTAAGAAGCAAAACTTGGAGACCAAGTCTGGAAGCAACCGAGAGAAGATTTTTGAATTATGAAGGTGCCTAGGATTGACACTTGTCACAAGAAGAAAGCACAAGAGTTTTGATCAAGAGATCTCACCCGTTGGCCGCGGATCTGCGGCCTTAGCCCCCATTTGCCGCGGATCCGCCGCAATATTATGGAGTTAGAAGGCAAGATTTTTGGGTATCAATCTTTGGTGAATTTTACCAAGTTTCCAACTAAAAGATTCTGGCTTTGCACTATAAAAGAGCACCGAGAGCCTCGTGGAAAAGCTATCAAGCCGAAGAGATCACGAAGCTCCAGACGCTCACGCATCCAGGCTGATCATCAACTGTTCAACTACCTCCTTAGGAAAGATCGAGAAGCAACTAGTTTGTAATCATTTTCTACGGATTAAAGTGTAGTTTGTTCAAGTCGATTAATAAAGGTAGTTATTTTATTTAATTGTTTTTTTACATTATGTTTTCCCTCTCTTTCTTTTCATCTTCTTCTCCCAACATGCGTGAGTAATTCTCCGCTTGTTAGGGTTCGTAGGATTAGGGTAGGCTAATGGACGATGAAAATAACTAAACCCTTTTTAAGTCCTATAAAGTTTAGGAACTTTATCAAAAGAAGCATTAACATCCTAATCGGGCGCGCTAGCAATTCTTTGCTAGTTCCGACCGCGATTAGAGATTAGATTAATGATTGTTTTGGTAAAGGCTAGATATGAACGGAGTTCCGTGTCGAGATAAGGGTTAAGAGTGGGATTCCTTTTCCCTCCAGAAACCCTAATCTACACGCATCACTGTCGTTCTAGTTCTAAATCTATTAATGGATAAAAATGGTAACTTTTAATTAACCATCCATAACTACTAAATCCTAACGAACCCTACAAGCCCTCTTATTATATTAACTACATCTTTAAAATAATCTAGATCTATATTTTGCATTCTTATTTAACGTAGATTTAGAAACCATTCCACAAAATTCTTTATTCATCCTCTCTTTTTCAACACATCTAAAGTAAAAATAAAAGGTTCAACGTTTCCCAGAGGACGACCCGTACTCATCTCGGTCTAGCTACACGCGACACCGTTATTGATTGCGGTTAACTACTACAAAACATACACTCTTTCGAAACAACCAAATGGCGCCGTTGCCGGGGAAACGTGCGTAATTTTTTATTTTTACTATTTGTGTTGAATTCTTAGACGAGTCATATCATTATTAAAACAAAACTGCAAATTGTATATTTAACGATTATTGTGTGAATTTTTGCGAGGAAATCTGGAGTCACGGACTTGAGGAAACAGGAGATCTAGGGTTCACACTTCTCTGGTAAGATTCTAACTCCCTTCTCTCTCCTCTAAAATCCAATAAAATCTATTTTCTGCAGGATTCTTTGCAAAATATCGCCGCTCAAAAATCTTTTTGCAAAGTTTTGTTTTTCGGTTTGTTTTTGCATATTTTAATACGGATCTTTAAGGGGCAAGGACCAAATCAAGATTAGGTGGGGATTTCATCACCCTTCCTAAGCCCCACAAATCATAAACCAAGCATATAGATCAACCCTTCATTAATTTAAAAAATATCTAGACCAGACTCTAAGGACTGTCGCGCTCAATAAGGACAGAGGAAGGTCGTGGGTAATTTATCGTTTATCCGCATTATTTTTGTAGTGCCTAGGCAAGTGTGTCGAAGGCTAGTGGTTTTTAATTAGGCCCACGACGTGGTTCCTTCCCACTTACCTGGCACTTACCTGGCTACAAGGCTAGTACGGAGGCGGTAGAGGATTTATCCTGCGGCTTGTCCTTTGGAAGTCTAGGAGCGGTCTAGAGACTGGACCTAGGTAACCATAGTTCTAGGGTTGTGCATTTTTGTGATTTGTCTAAATCCGTCTTTTTTTTTAAAACAAACCAATTACTTTCTCTCCTTTTTACCCCTTCCCCCTTCTTCTCTTCTTATAATGGGTGACCTAAACAGAAGAACACTTGCCGAACTTTGCTGTCCACAACCAGATATCTCTTGTTTTCGAAATCCCTTCGGTATACCGTTCGGCTCTTCCATGTCCTTAAGAGATCATATATAACAAGCAGGAAGAAACAGTTGGCCACCTCAGTCTAGGTCTTATCAACCGTATCCTAATCCTACACCTGTTTCAGTTCATACCCAGAGTGAGGAAGCCCTTAGACGAATGTCCATTGCTGAGCACATAGCTAGGTCTAGAGGCCAAAGTTTCAACCCGGACCAATATCAACCATCACCACCACTGTCCGGATAAGAGTTTGATATGCGGTTTGTATATAGCCAACCAACCAACCCATATCAATATTCTTCTTATCACAATATTGATCCTACTCCTACCCAAGTTCAGCAACCATTCTGTTCCTATCAATCCAATCCGACTTTTCCACCTACTCTAGACAGTTCTTCTAATCAGTCATTTGGGAGTTTTAATTATCCACAGGAATTTCAATCTTATACTGAAACCCCTTATCAACCCAAGACTAGTCTGGAGCAGACATTAGAAAAATATATGGAACTAACGAATCAAATTATGAAGGATTTGCGTAGTAAGACAGAACTGTACACCCTTCCTAATCAAATCTCGACATTCCAAACTGAACTCCATAACTCCAGTTTCATAGATTCATCAAGTACAATGTCTGATAAGTTGTGTGACTTTGTAGTGTTTGATTTACCCAACTGTGAAGGGTCCCTTTCAAGTGAAACCATACCCAACCCTTGTGATCTCTACACCTCCACTCTTGAACCAAAACTGATTGAAAACCATACTTTTGATGAGGAGTTTGAGAATTTTAACCTTCACTTGAATGAGGTGATTGACGTTGGGGATATTTTGATTGATGAACCCAAAATATTGGATGATTTTGTCCCACCAATTCATCAAATCCTTTCACTTTCTTATGGTCATCATCTTGAGCCTTTAATTCTTCCCGAATCCCAAATATGTCTTGAAGTTGATGATA
This sequence comes from Agapanthus africanus, assembly GCA_030015575.1. Taxonomy (NCBI): domain Eukaryota; kingdom Viridiplantae; phylum Streptophyta; class Magnoliopsida; order Asparagales; family Amaryllidaceae; genus Agapanthus; species Agapanthus africanus. Next base: position 643,225,363 of record CM057340.1, read on the forward strand.
ATGGTATACCCGAAGATCACACCGAAATAGAGCCTCCATCTTCCACATCTGGTTCAGCAACACTCGACACACCAATATGTTTATCCATTTCACCTTCTACTTTCTCCGGTTCTTCTTCTGTTCCTATAGTTTCAGTGAGTTTTGATGAATCACAATCCGTTAACTCAAGTTCACTAATACCAGAAATTCAACTTGATATTTTTGAAAATGAGGTAGATGAGTTTTTCGAGTCCTCTACCTCAGTGATTTTTTATGAATCAAGTAGAATAAATTCTGGCATAAAACTCATTGACAACAAAATGTTCAATTACACCATTGATAAAAGTTTTGAAGAACTTTTTGCTGACGAACTTGAATTTTTAAACAATACGGATTTTGTGATGGATCAATCTCCACCTATAGAGGTTGAACCGTCACCATTCCCTCTTCCTAATCATTCACATTCCTCCTCATTCTTTCTTTTCTCTAAATTCAAACCCTTTCCAGACCACCTCTTATCCATTCCCCATTATTTCTTGACTCGATACAACACATTCTTCCACCAACCTATACGCTATACTAATAAATTTTTTGAATGGTTGGTGTTAACTTTTGGTCTTTGTAAAGTCTTACTTTGACAAAATGACTCACCCCCTCTTAAAATGCTTCGTATTGTCTAACTCATGTTTGAGGGGGGGTATATTTTTGGCTCTTGATCATAACTTTTGTCCTCAAATTTGTGAGCCAAAAATAAGTTTGGGGGAGGATTTTCACTTTCATATATTCTTACCCCCATCAATAATTTCCTCCTAAGTCTACAGGTTTTTGTACTTAATGGATGACATCAGTGAGGACACTGCTGTAAACAGGTTTGGGGGAGGTTTGTGCTTATTTACACATCAAGTTGCATCATATTTTGCATAAGCACAAATTTTCAAAAATTTTATAAAAAAAAAAAAAAAATTTATAAAAAAAGAGTAGAAAGTGAAAAATTACATCCAAAAGATAGGAATAATTTAAGGAAACCAAGAAAATTAGAAGTTTTCTTAAACGAACTAGTAACAAGTAGTTATGAGCTGTTGTCCCAAGGGTTAGTAAGATGAAGGAAGTCACTAATCCGAGGATAAAAATAAGTCTGAAAAATAGTTTCTATTCTGGAAGCCAAACATTTGAATGTTGATACCCTACTATTTGCACTTACACACGTCTTGAAACTTGGGATAGTAGAGTATGCCTTGAAATGCTCTTGTCTAAAAGCCAAAGTATGAAGGAAATGGAAAAAAAAATGAAGAAAATATGAAAATGGTGAAAAGAAAAAAATGAACACTGGTTTTGTTATCGCCAAGGCAGTAATAAAAAAATATAGCGAGGGTGCCTCTTCACCTAGTGCCCTAAGGCCAACTGGTCTGGGAGTCACTGCTAAGCCTTAGGTGGTGCAAGACGAGGAAAATATTATCACCGAATCTGCAAGCACATGAGTAATCGGTCGGTTAGTACCTCAAGAAGTATTAACGGTCGCATGAAAAGGTGTGAGCAAACCTAAGTATTCATAAAATTAAAAAGTACTGAGGTAGATGGACAAGAGTATGATAGCTTGAATTGAATTCTCCGAGTGTAGGGATGTTCTTTACACACACGTGTGGTTATATGATCAATATTTGGATGAAAGGTAGGAATGAAGAATAAAGACGATGTTTTATTGAGGGATGATGTGATTTCTAACATTTTTTCATGACTATTAAGATAGGGCTCATGACAACTGAAAACCTAGTATAGTTGGAAACTCTTCTTTTCAAGGCCTTTCTTTTATGGTTCTTATCTTTATATGTAAATTTCACCATCTTTCTTTTGTTATTGGATTTTGTGGGTGTAATCCGCTGAAAACCCTCAGGAGACAACACCCCTCCTACTAGGGACACCTAGAGGTTTAACGGCTTGTTGCACGTGCTCAGTGCAATCGTGTCTGCCTACGAAAGTGTGCTTAGTTTTCTCCTTTCTTTTCTCCTCTTAAATAAACTAGTTTGCTCGGGACGATCAAAGATAAGTTTGGGGGTATTTGTTCAGTTGATAAAACCGCACATTAGTATTACATTTTTCCTACCATTTTCATATTAAAAAAGGACTTTATTATAATATATTATACATATGAGGGTTTATGTGTAAAAACATTATTTTCCATGTGTTAATATATGTTAATTATCATTTGGTAGGAAAATGTATGCAAATAATATTATTGATCTAATCCTAGTAGAACAAAGTCTAATAAAATCTTATTTGAGTTGTTGTGCAGAATATTTCCAAGTTGTTATGAAGAATTTATCAAACAAATCAATTTGTTGAAGAAAACTTGCCAAATTAAGAAGCAAAACTTGGAGACCAAGTCTGGAAGCAACCGAGAGAAGATTTTTGAATTATGAAGGTGCCTAGGATTGACACTTGTCACAAGAAGAAAGCACAAGAATTTTGATCAAGAGATCTCACCCGTTGGCCGCGGATCTGCGGCCTTAGCCCCCATTTGCCGCGGATCCGCCGCAATATTATGGAGTTAGAAGGCAAGATTTTTGGGTATCAATCTTTGGTGAATTTTACCAAGTTTCCAACTAAAAGATTCTGGCTTTGCACTATAAAAGAGCACCGAGAGCCTCTTGAAAAAGCTATCAAGCCGAAGAGATCACGAAGCTCCAGACGCTCACGCATCCAGGCTGATCATCAACTGTTCAACTACCTCCTTAGGAAAGATCGAGAAGCAACTAGTTTGTAATCATTTTCTATGGATTAAAGTGTAGTTTGTTCAAGTCGATTAATAAAGGTAGTTATTTTATTTAATTGTTTTTTTTACATTATGTTTTCCCTCTCTTTCTTTTCATCTTCTTCTCCCAACATGCGTGAGTAATTCTCCGCTTGTTAGGGTTCGTAGGATTAGGGTAGGCTAATGGACGATGAAAATAACTAAACCCTTTTTAAGTCCTATAAAGTTTAGGAACTTTATCAAAAGAAGCATTAACATCCTAATCGGGCGCGCTAGCAATTCTTTGCTAGTTCCGACCGCGATTAGATATTAGATTAATGATTGTTTTGGTAAAGGCTAGATATGAACGGAGTTCCGTGTCGAGATAAGGGTTAAGAGTGCGATTCCTTTTCCCTCCAGAAACCCTAATCTACACGCATCACTGTCGTTCTAGTTCTAAATCTATTAATGGATAAAAATGGTAACTTTTAATTAACCATCCATAACTACTAAATCCTAACGAACCCTACAAGCCCTCTTATTATATTAACTACATCTTTAAAATAATCTAGATCTATATTTTGCATTCTTGTTTAACGTAGATTTAGAAACCATTCCACAAAATTCTTTATTCATCCTCTCTTTTTCAACACATCTAAAGTAAAAATAAAAGGTTCAACGTTTCCCAGAGGACGACCCGTACTCATCTCGGTCTAGCTACACGCGACACCGTTATTGATTGCGGTTAACTACTACAAAACATACACTCTTTCGAAACAACCAAGAGCCGTTAGCTTCAGCAGCAAACGCTTCGGCTGCGATTAGACTGCCAGCATGAAGTTCCTCAATTAGGGATGACAGAGAGGCGAGGCTTAGCTTGGCCATCCGTTCCGAGGCACGTAGAGCATAAGGGCCGGGTGGCATGGCGATACGTGACTCCAGCGCGGTGAGAACTGGCAGGGCTATTCAGATTTATAAACAGTCAGCGAAACCTGTAAGCAAAGAACAAATGGAACGACATTAAGACTTTACTTACCCACAGTCATGCAAGAGGGATCTGAAGGCTCCCCAGGCCCATCAAGAACCTCAACCTCGTTGTCGGCCTCCAGGACTGTAAAAGACGCCGGTGTCATTTTACGAAACAGTGACAATGCTGTGAAAAGAGGGTAAAACAACACTAACCTTGTCCCGAAGATAGGACGATACGCTGAGGAGATATCGCCTGCGGAGCAGCCATCTCCAACAAGAATTGAAAGGACTGCCTGGGAGATAGATCGGCAATAGATGCCGCCAATCCGCGCAATTCTGAAAAGACAGAAAGGTTCAGATAATGGAGAAGTTATTAATGAAAAAATATAGAAGGTTACCTTTGACGCTCCTCCCGTTCTGAGCTGGAGGGATAGCTTCAGCAGCCTCCTCCGTGACCTCTGGCACATCATCGGGGACGTCGACCAATGTAGCTACTTCTGAGCGAAGAGCAGCAGCTGCCACCGCAGGCTCCAGTGGAAGGACGGTAGCCTCGACTACCTCCCTCTAGTCTCCGAGCCGCCCCCAGAAAGATCCATTGGAACGGCGACCGACGAAGATGCCTCCCCCGAGGGAGCAAGTGCTTTGGGAGCGGGGACCACCGAGGGAGACTCTATTGCAAGAGCAATTGTTGCATCGACCCCTTCCACACTGATTTGTGTTTCACTAGGGACATCAGCAGAATCCACGGTCAAAGCATGACTCAGAGCCTCCGCCGCCGCCGAAGTCCCTGCAAAGTTTGTACAAGGATAAGGATACATATATATGTATGCAAGCAACATGAAATATTAGAAAGAAATATATGAACATACCGATGCGCAAGGGAGCTTCCAGTATGGCTTGTTCAAGCCGACGCTCCTTTCTAAGGAGGTGTGCTCGCCGAGGTCCGAGGGTGGACTCGTGGCCACCGGTCCACAGTGAAAGCGCGTCCTCGGCGTCGGCCGAAACAGCCTGTTTAAAGGCCCTTTCACCCCATTCTTCCAAAGGGCCTATAAATCGTCGCTGTATCCACGGAGGGTCCTCGTAAAAGATGACGGCAGGGTAGGGCTTCTTCGGAATCCTTATGTTCTCCGATTCATCTTGCGAGCGTCTTATAGCCTCAGCCAATTGTGCAGCCTCCTCGGCAGATGAACTCAGGAAAAGTAGGCCAGCATCTGACTCTTGCATAGCTAAGAGTTCATCCTGAAGAATAGGCTCAGATTCTATTAAAGAGTCGAGCAGATTGGTAGCCGTCTTCCTCCGCCGCTTGGATCCAGAACCAACCACCGAAGATGACCGTTTCCTCCCCCGTGGAGCTTTGGCACGACGCTGACCCACTTCAACTTCGACACCCTCGCTTGGCGGTGCTATCGAGGACGACACGGCCATTGTCGACGCTGCGGACGATGATACTGCTACCGGCGCCCTGTTAGCCCTTGATTGATCCCGAGTACCCAGTGGCATACCAGCTGTGGGAGTGAAGTCCACGTCCGCCGCCTCTGGAATAAGCGCAACACTGGTGTCCCTCAGGGGAAAGCGAACCGGTGCATGCGGTCGCGGCGGAACTCCCGTGGCTTGAGCCGGAATGGGAGCGCTGTATCCAAGAAGCACCCTCTTCTCCTCAGCAATAATTGGACTGACCCGATGAAGGTACCAGCCCATGAAGGATCCCACACATCGGGGAATATGGTCAGCTTCAGGAATCATGAAGCGAGAACCACTGTTTAGCCTCACAAAATGATGAGCAGCGTCACGAATAGCTTCAGGTGATGGGTTGGGCGCAACTGTAAATGCCTCGAATGGGACGCCCTGATCATATCCAAGTTGCCGGGCGAAGCGGTGTGGGTTATACTGCATAAAAAGGGCCGCACTGTTCTGACAAAATACTAGGTAACCTGGTCTGATCGCGTACAGGTGCATGGCCTCCCTGGGATTCAGAGAAGGTACCTCCTCTTTCGACAAGTCGCGGAGTTGTTGAATCGGACCTGCAGGAGCAGACAGGGCCCGATCGACGAATACCATTCCGCCCGTATTAGCGTAGGCAGCGATCAACACACGAATAGCCCCGAACTGAGTCGGGTCAGGAGCAAAAGCGTCCACCAGCCGTATGAGTCGCGGAAAAGTGTAGGCATCATAAAATTTGGGTCTCTGGTGCGCAGCAAAGGCCCCCAACACGTGCATCTCAATCCAAGATGTGAAGTAATGAAGAGAAAAATTTACCACATCCACAGCTGGAGTTGAGGTATTGGCCGCGGCGCCTAACCCATGATAAAGATGCGCTAGCGCTGGCATGCCCACAGCTAGCCGTGTTCCCTCAGCAATACGATGAGCAGGGTAGATAACCAAGGCTCTCATGAAACGGCGATGCATGGGAATGACGAACCAGCTATGCCAAACGCTGATGAAGCCCACAAAGAAAGTCTCCTCATCCATGCCGGGAGCTGCAATCGATTCAAAAGATGCCGCCGACATGATAGGAATGTAATACCACGGCAGGTCCTCTTCCTTAGTCGGCCGCTTGTTCAAACCAAACCCAAAGGGATCATTAATGTTCGCAAATTTCGGAGCCGTCTTCGATATGACACCCTCGCGAAGGAAGCAAGCGATAAAACTTTTAAAAGTGACTCCCTGCTCCTCTGACTCTGTGAACAGTTTGTCAAAAATGCCCAGGGTCTTGATCAAATTCGGGCGCTTGTGGCGGACGGCGTTCTCGGTAGACAGGTCGTCAAGCATTGCAGGCTCGGTTTGAAAGACGTACTCATCGGGAGGCAGCAATTCTTCATAAAGTGTCCCCCTGATCGGCAACCCCGAGATCTCGCGAAATTCTTCCAGAGAAATTGAAACTTCGCGGTCCCCTAGAAGGAAAGTGTTGGTGGGGAGATTCTATTGGTTCAAGAAGGCTTTGACCCACCAGATATGAGGAGATTGGTAGTAGAAGAGGGATGCATATATCGCCTGATAAAGCCCAACCCTCTGCAGTCGCGCGCGATGGGCAGACAAGATGTAACGAAGCCCAAAGAAGGTAGCCCGTGGGGTGTCGAGGGGTAAGCCCTATCTTATAAATCTACCCCCATGTCTGGGCTTCGCCCTGACAAATACGACGCCCCAAAATATTTATAGCCGGCACTGGATGGTTTGGAATACCAGTTGTTGAAGGCTCAAGCCATCCCATAGGGGTCCAATCCGGCATCTCCACGGCAAAGACAGTCCGTAGAGGATCCATCGGCAGGAATGGATAAGTAGGCTCCGTCGGTATCTCATAAAGAAAACTTCGGCGACCGCGGATGATGTGACCGTACCAGGTCCCCCACAAGAGCAAGTTTGTGCGATTCGGGTCATGAGCCCTGATCATAGCCATTACTTCCTCTTCAGACGGTGACTGAGGAAAAGCAGCTTCCGAGCGAGTGAAAGAGAAGTATGGAACAGAAGTCATTGTACCTGAAATAAAAGAAGGGGAAACTGTTAAAGCGAAGCCAACAGTGTATATATATATATGTTTATAAATGTATATATATAAAAAGACAGTGGAAGAAAGCGACAGGGGACTTATTTTATGGGACCATTAGTTACAAAATACATGGGTCCCACAAAATCGAGATGGCGGCTGGCTAATGATGAGGCAAAGCAATTACAATGAGACAAAAAGAAGATTCTCAATAAATGAGCAGTGGATTTTAAATGACCCTACACATTCATAAAAAAGAAATCCATCTTGGACTCTGCAACAAATCAAGCAGAAGCTAGGGAATTAAATTCCCAGAAAGCACCACTGCAAACCTCTTTTTCTTGGTTGCAAAGAGACAACTCAGGGCAAGAAAACCCCAAGAAGCCCCCTGGGAAGAACTAAGTTCTTCATAGGAATTAAATTCCTTTTGAAAAAGGGGAATTAAATTCCCAGAGACATTTCTTCAGAGCCAAAGCTCTTTGAGATGGAATTAAATTCCATGGAAAAGACAAACACCACCATTGACCCCTGAAGACCAGAGAAACCCTAGCGAGGTCTATTGTTTAAGGATTGGATGGTTTTATTTTTAAAGAACTTAAAAAAAAATGAGTTCTTGTTAAAGGGAAAAACCCTTGATGTGGATTTAAAATCCAATGAAGATTTCTGCAAAGTTCTTCAACCGTTCAAGATCATTACCTAAGAAAAAGGAATCTTTTGACAGAGTTAAACTCTGGAAATTTTCAAAGCAGAGAACTAAGCTCTGGAAAAGAGAATTAAATTCTCAAAGGGAAAAAGTTAACAAGGAAGAAGATGAAAGAGTGGAGGCGCTTCTGAAGAGACCCCTGCATTTATAGGATGTGATGGCAAACGTTTCATCTCCCCTATTTCCTAGACAGATCCAACGGTCACAAAGGTGATAGCGTTGCACTCACGTGCAGACACGTGAGAGCAACGCTGTGGGGGCATTTGTTCCCTGATTAAAAATCAGGAATTACCTCAATGAGGTATCACGTGTTCATACGTGACCAAGGGTCACGTGTTGACACGTGATCTTTTTTATAGAATTAAATTCTAAGCAAGCAGAAGTGTAAACAAATGGCTAAGGAAAGACTCCAATGGGGCGTCACGTGCTCACACGTGACCCAGGGTCACGTGCTGACATGCGATGGTCTTTAGCCCAGGTAAAATACAAAATTAAATTATGAATGAAGAGGAGTCGCGTGCCAACACGTGATAGGCTTTAAAAGCCTTCTGAATTAATATAATTAAATTCTAACTAAGGGAAATCAAAGACCCTAACTGGGAAAGTTTTTTTCCAAATCTTTCTAAACAAAAAAAGGATTATGGGAGACCGTTGGATTAAAAATCCAAGGGTGATTAAAAATCACCAATTTATGGAAAGATTTTAGACAAGAAAAGATTTCCCTAAATTTTACCAAAAATAACAAACATAATATCTTTTGGATTTAAAATCCAATGGTGAATAAAATTCACTGAGTGATCTAAAAGATCACATTAGTTACGAAAAACAAACAAAATCTTTCAATGAAAGATTTACTAAACAAATTGATTCTTTTCCTTCTCCTATAAATAGGAGCGAAGAAGAGAAGAAAGATATAGAATTTTGGGATCTTGAAATTTTCTAAAGACAAATAGCAGAGAGAAAAGAAAGGAGAATTTAATTCTCAAGAAAGAAAACCCTAGGTGAGAAAGGGGAAAAGGATCAAAACTTCAAAAGAGAATTTAATTCTCAATATAAGAGTTTAACTCTTCTGCAAAAAGAACTTAGTTCTTCCTCTGGTTAAAGATCTGTAGAAGCAAATCTCCCCATAGGTTGAGAATTTAATTTTCATCGGGTTGAGATTCTGCCATGCAGATCCAAGACTTAGAGGGATAATTGAGTTTAGAGAATTTAATTCTCCCAAACTCACAGGAATTTAATTTCTCCAAGATAAAACTATGGTTTAACCCTATATGAGAATTTAATTCTCTTAAAGTTACATGAATTTAATTCCTCCAAGATAAAACTAGGGTTTAACCTTATATGAGAATTTAATTCTCTCAAACTCACACGAATTTAATTCCTTCAAGATAAAATTAGGGTTTAACCCTATATGAGAATTTAATTCTCTTAAAGTTATAGGGATTTAATTCCTCCAAGACAGAACTAGGGTTTAACCCTATATAAAAACTTAATTCTTTCACATATATGGGAATTTAATTCCTCTAAAACGTAATTAGGGTTTAACCCTACAGAGAATTTAATTCTTAAAAAATAAAAAGACTTGAAAGATTCCTATGCATATAAAGAATTAGGTCACGTGTCCCCACGTGACTCCTGAAAAGATCCTCCGAAAATAAAGGAAACAGCTTAGAGGCAATGCCTCACGTGCTCCCACGTGACCTCCAAAACAACAAGAATAAAAGCAAAGGCAGATTCTAATTTGGGCGCCCTCACGTGTTCTTATGTGACCCCTAATAAAAGCCTTAACAAATCAGTGCATGAGTGCCTATCACGTGCCCACACGTGATGGCCAGGAAATTAAAAATGTTTAACACTTATTCGCAGATTTGAGAATAAAACAAAGGTGATCTGGCCCTACCTTTGGGTGCCCTCACGTGTCCCCACGTGACCCCTTCCTCTCCAGTGTTCAACACTAATTTGAGAGTTTTATTTCTAGTGTTTAACACTGTTGTCCTCTAGTGTTTAACACTAATTTGAGAGTTTTATTTCCAGTGTTTAACACTGTTGTCCTATAGTGTTTAACACTAATTTGAGAGTTTTATTTTCAGTGTTTAACACTGTTGTCCTTCAGTGTTTAACACTATTTTTTAGCCAAATTGGCTAAGTTTCCAGAGGCAATAACTCCCCCTTTGACTAAATCCCAAAGTTGAGTAAAACTTATAACTACAATGTTTAATGCTCAGTCAAAAACAAAAATGTATCAGAGCCCTCAAACTCTGGTTCAGCATTGCTAAATAATGTGGGCTTAAACCCAGACAAATGTTTAATGGTCCAACAAAGAGCCAATATTTCTAATCTAATTGGACTTAGCCCAAACTGGCCATAAGTCCTCAATTCAGATTTAACTGAGCCAATGAGCTCATAATCTAATTAATTGATCTTAGTTTCAAATTGGACTACAGATCTCAATCAACCTTGGTTCAAGGGTACATCTCTTCACTCCTTTGATATTTGTCATTGTAATCCCTCAACGTCTTCAGAGAGGTGACGGGTCCCGACAACCACACACTTCATAGACTATGACGTCTCTAAACTGGACTGTGGGGTCCTTAAATTCATAGACTATGATGTCCTTAACCTCGACCGTGATGTCTTTAAACTAACATTGGACTGTGGGGTCCTTAAACCCATGGACTATGATGTCCTTAACCTCGACCGCGATGTATTTACACTAACAATCGACCGTGATGTCTTTAAACTAGCATTGGACTGTGGGGTCCTTAAACCCATGGACTATGATGTCCTTAACCTCTACCGTGATGTCTTTAAACTAACATTGGACTGTGGGGTCCTTAAACTCACGGACTATGATGTCCTTAACCTCGACCGTGATGTATTTAAACTAATAATGGACCGAGATGTCCTTAAACTAATAATGGACGGTAATGTCCTTAAACTAATCGACCGCAATGTCACTAAACTAAACAATAGAGTCCAATTGCTCTTTTGTTGGATCTAAACGATCCCGTTAAGTTAATCTCAGTCTAAAATTAGACTAACGTATCCTTAACATACGTTTAAGTTGATCTTAGTCCCAAATGAGACTAGCGTATCTTTAAACCCAACCCCCAAACCCAAATGTAAGAAGATACGGATTCGGACTAATCCACGCCCTACGGACGACAACATAAATTAGTCTCCGTATACAATCCACCGGCAACCAAACACAAAACAAATACCCAGGACACGAAGTGACCATCTGGAGAAGGAGAAAGTTGTTACCGCGATGCAGTAGCGTAATTAACTGCAGGGGCTTGCGCCTGCAGGGAAGAGCGTCCCCACAATCAAAACCCCCTCAAACGAGAGGGAATCTGACAAAGTCTGCTATATCGGCCGCATCCGTTTAAACCTTCGATCCATAGTGCCATAAATCAACTTAGCATCTTCGGAGAGGTGGACGGATAGCACCAATTAGTATCTGCCCCAAAATTCAGACTAGACGTTCACCGCGTCTCTTGCCGCGTCTTTCGGAGGGGAACAAGGTCTATTGTAATTTACCGATAACTCCATAGCACGAGTAATATTCCTCGAGCCACCTGTATAAGTGGGGCGACCCCTCTTCGCCGACTTCCTATTCTCTTTATTTTGATCGGCCTGTTTCTGCACAACACATTCAGATTTAGTTTTCTAATTAAGCAACACAAAAAAATAAATTATATACTAAACAATGAATTACATTTAAAATACATACCTGTTTGCGCTGAGAGTCGAAATATTGGCATAATAGAGGCCATGTCTCTATGTAAACTCTCGCAAAGGCCGGAGTATGTAGGAGGGCCGCTCTCTCTGCCTCGGGGGTCGCCATCCACAGGGAATAGCAGTCGATCTTCAGCTCATTCCTATTGTATCGGACCTTCGATTGCAAGTTCTTCATCAGGCCATGGTACAGAGCGTGAAGATCGAGCACCTTCCCAGGGTGATCAGGGTCGGGTACATGCTGAAAATCGTAATCCAACTGAAAATACAAAAAAAACAATATTATTAAATTGCAAGTGTTAATAATAAATATATTGGATAAATCAAATGAAAATATATATTAATACCCGAGCCTGATCTCAGAAGAGGGTGAATGAGCGCCGGTACTGGTCGCCCTACTCAACGTGAAGTGAATAGTTCTTCACGAGTCGGCTCTCATCCCCCATATACCGGCCGAACCTCTCAGCATAATCGCCGGTATAGCGATAATCAGGGGTAAAAAAGAGGGGGAATGCTGCCTCCCCTCTAGATCTGTCGGGCCTCAGCCTGTGGGACTGATTCGGGCCTCGAGTCCCCCTCTCGGGATGGGGAGGCCCTGCGTGTATAAGAAATATCAAGACAATCAATATTAAGACAAAGTGGTATTAAGAAATCAAGGTTTAACGAAAATTGATGTGTGATATATACCTCCGGCGACTAAAGCACGAGCCTGGGCCCGGGCAGCAGCACGAGCGGGACGATAGTTCCTTCGGTGAGGAACAGCCGGTGACCCAGACGTGGACGCATCTCCAACTAGAAAATAAATATCGATAAAATTACATGATGTTCCTGTTTATTCTTAAAGGATATGTAAAATGAATAAATATTTTATACTTATTCATACAAACCTGCAGACTGAGCGGAGAGTATGGAAGTGACGGGAGTGGCCCCTGCACCAGACGAGGACACACCACCTATAATTAGACAATCAAGTATCAGTTATATAAGTAATTGCAAAAAGAATGTGTATATCAATAATATAACATTCTAAATCAACATGTATACACTATATGATATATAAACATATCTGGAGGTGCGGTGGTGGGCTCTGCCCCTGATGTAAGTACGTAAGAGCAAAAAGAATGTACGTATATTTATGTTATAGCATTTTAAATCAATATACATGCACTATATGATATATAAACATACCTGGAGGTGCGGGAGTGGCCTCTGTCCCTGATGTGGACGCACCAACAGCTAGACAATCAAACATTGACTATGTAAGTAATTTTGACATGAATATGCATGTATATCTATAATATTACATTCAAAATGAATATGCGTGCTGTTAGGTCCACGTTACCTCTCCCGGTACTTTCGGGGTTGCGGAAACGGTAAAACAAAAATTTTTCTAAGGTTTGTAACATGGACCGTAAAAGCCGGATCTTTGCTAAACTATAAACTAGCAACCTAACAAGAGATGTATCTACTCGGTTAGGGGTTATACCTCAACTTGAACTCCTTCACTTCTAGTTGTTGTTCTTCTATGATGTTCTTCTCTTCTTGTTGTTCTTTTCATGGCTTGCTCAAAGGTTGATCCGGACTTCGGTCACCTCCGCGGCCTCCTTGAGTCGAAGACGATCCACCCGAGAGATGTACACCGAGCTCCACCTCAAACCGAGGTAACTAGGGCAAGGAGATTGCTAATCTAGAAGCCCTAGGTTGTGTAGAGAGGATGTATGGATGTGTTTGTCAAGTGAAAACCTTTTTCTCTCAACACATGAGATCAAAGGAGAAAACAAGAGGAGGAAGAAGAAGGAGGTTTTTAGCAACCATGGAGCTTCTCTTTTCAAAAGAGAGAAAGAGAATAATGTTATGATAAGCTTAACCAAGAGAAAAAACTAACCATGGTTGCAATAATGCAAAAACAACATCATTACTAATTCCATCAAGATAAAGTTGATGGCTACAATTGAAATGACCATTATCATAATCCAAAAGAAAATGGAAAAGAAAAGAAGAGTGTGGAATCCTCTTGAAAGTCAATGGTCAACACGGTCAACCGGTCAACAAAGTCAAGAGGGGTCAACGGGGTCAAATGGTCAATGCAATTAGCCATCATAAGATTATCACTAATAGGATTAGTAAATGATGTTCGCTGCTCATAATGGTTTTGACCAAACGAACTGTCAAAACCCTAATGAGCCTGCCACATAATGGTTTTGGCCGAACCAACTGCCAAAACCCTAATGAGGCACCTCCTCCTTCATCGCTCCAGAAAACTGTGCATACACACCTGCATCCGTATTCCGTAGAATGCGGATGCACAGAAGACAAAACAAATCCATCCGTGCAATACTAGGATCCGGCTTAAACCAAAGCCTACTAGTACTGCCTGCCCGAACACCATACGCACACAAGTGTACGTAAGTGATCGCAGCCCTGCCGTAAAACCATACGGCCTCTACACGTTTCGCTCAGTGCAGGGAAACTCTCTGTGTGGGACTCTAAAGACTCGACACTACGCTGGCAGTGGGTTTAACCACAGACCGCAAGCGGCACTAGCTGTACGTAACGGTCCCCAGGTAGATGTCGATAAGAAGGCCGATGAGGTACACCCATCCGAACTCCTACTGAGCCTATATGTGACAATCTCCGTACAGTCCGGTCTGTTCGTCTGATACATCGCATGGCGGGCCTAGGGGGGCGGTAAACGTCAGTCCCCTAATAGCGGTACAAGTCGTGTCGGAGTGAAGCCCAATACACCCTGAGATAACACTGGAAACCTACCAGTATATCTCGCTTGCCCTGGCCAGGGACTACTCGTGTAATGGCTCTCCTAGACACAGCGCGATGTCAACCCCCAATACCGGGAGAGACGAATCCTGTCTAACCGTCACTGCCTCCAAGTGCTTCGGGACTGCTCCCAACTACTACCTGTTTGCACGACTCAGTAGAGCCGTGGTAGGGTAGTAATCAAAGAACAGTGGGAACACACTCGAGGCGAAGTGACAGTGTCAAGTCAGCGGACTAAGCTGTACTCATGTCACCTGGGAACTGATAACTGACGATAGGTATAATACCAACCATCAGTTCCCGACGAGTCCTGTCCAGTGTACTCGTAACCTAACGAGCACCCGCATACTATCTCAAGTACGACGTACTGACGGCTGTGGGACAGACCGTCTCCCGTGCTGGGATGAGAAGCGCATACGCTAGTCTACTCTGGAGTATCGATGCCCTATCTCGATACTCCCACGACTAGGGACGTGTATAAGGATGTGCTTGTAGATTACCCAGCCCCCACGAGTGTGATCGCCATCACAACGCCGGTAATCAAGCAAAGATCCTAAGGGCTCTACTAATGCGTATAGGTGATATAATAAATGAACACACATGTACACATTAAAGCAGAGACAAACCAAGTAGCATACTACTATATTGAGCAAGATTGTCTGTACAACTGTGAATATCCCAAGCTTCCATCAAGTAATATACATACTAGTATGATACAGTAATGGCCTCTAGGGCATATACACCAACAATCTCCCACTTGCACTAAGGCCATGTACTGGCGTATCGAAGACCTATCATCTCGATCAGCCGCTCGAACTGAGTCTGGGGTAAAGCCTTCGTGAATGGGTCCGCAGTGTTGTCCTTTGTGTCCACTCTCCACACCTCGATCTCCTGTCGATCAATGATCTCCCTGATCAGGTGATACCGCCTTAAGATGTGCCTGGATTTCTGATGGGACCTTGGTTCCTTCGCTAAAGCTATAGCCCCATTGTTATCGCAATACAAAGGTATTGGGTCAACAATGGACGGAACCACCTGAAGTTCACTAATGAACTTCTTAATCCAGACCGCCTCTTTTGCGGCATCGCTTGCAGCAATGTATTCAGCCTCCATCGTCGAGTCTGCGACGGTATCCTGCTTGGAACTCCTCCAACATACCGCCCCTCCGTTGAGGGTAAACACAAAACCCGAGACGGACTTGCTATCATCTTTGTCACTCTGGAAGCTTGAATCGGTAAAGGACTCGACCCTAAGGTCTCCATTACCGTAAACCAGGAACATCTCCTTAGTCCTTCTCAGGTACTTGAGAATGTTCTTCACTGCTGTCCAGTGGTCCTCCCCTGGGTCCGACTGATACCGGCTTACCGTGCTCAACGCGTAAGCTACATCTGGTCTTGTACATAGCATCGCATACATTATAGATCCTACCGCCGAAGCGTAGGGTATAGTGCTCATGCGAACCCTCTCCTCGTCAGTCTTAGGAGACATCTTCTTGGAGAGGGTAATTCCGTGCAATGCGGGTATGTTACCGCGCTTGGAATCCTCCATACTAAATCTCTTTAGTACGGTCTCTATGTACCTGGACTGCGAAAGTCCCAATAGTTTCTTGGATCTATCTCTATAGATCTTGATCCCCAGAATGTACGAGGCATCACCCAGGTCCTTCATGGAGAACCTTTGTGACAAAAACAGCTTGACCGATTGTAGCATAGGAATGTCATTTCCTATCAAAAGAATGTCGTCCACGAACAAGACTAGGAATACGACAGTTCGTCCTACAATCTTCTTATATACACAGGGTTCATCTTCGTTCTTGATGAAATCAAATTCCTTGATTGCCTCATCAAAACAGATGTTCCAGCTCCGCGATGCCTGCTTTAATCCATAAATGGATTTAAGCAACTTGCACACCTTTCCGCTGCTCCCACTGTCTACGAAACCTTCTGGTTGATCCATGTAAACGCACTCTTCCAAACAACCGTTTAGGAAAGCCGTTTTAACATCCATCTGCCAGATTTCATAGTCATGGAAGGCAGCAATGGCAAGTAGGATCCGAATGGATTTGAGCATAGCCACCGGAGAAAAAGTTTCATCATAGTCCAAACCAGGTCTTTGACGAAAACCTTTTGCAACGAGTCTAGCTTTATAGGTTTCCACCTGCCCATCTACACCAAGTTTCCTTTTGTAGATCCATTTGCATCCAACGGGTTTTACCCCAGGTGGAGCAATATCCATGGTCCACACTTTATTGGCGTACATGGACTCCATTTCAGATTGCATTGCTTCCTGCCACTTATCAGAGTCCCTACTGATAATGGCCTGCCTGAAACTGGTAGGGTCATCTTCTTCCAAGATGCAATCCTCTCGATCCCCGTCAATGAGAAAACCGTAGTATCTCTCGGGCGGATGAGAAATCCTACCAGATCTGCGGAGTGGCTGAGGTTCGTCTGGGGTTATTGAATCCTGAGGTTCTGTCAAACTTTCAGTTTCAGTTTGTGGTCGCTGAATTTCTTCCAATTCTACCGTGCTCCCACTAATTTCTTTTGCAAGAAACTCCGTTTCCAAGAAAACGGCATGCTGAGCAACAAACACCTTCTGTTCCTCGGTGTGGTAGAATAGATATCCATAACCATTCTTTGGATATCCCACAAACTTACATAAAACTGACCGTGCCTCTAGTTTATCCGGTTTATGCTTTTTAACATAAGCCGGACAACCCCATATCTTAGATCTTTTAAGATATGGCCTCTTTCCATTCCATATCTCGAACGGAGTCTTAGGCACAGATTTAGACGGAACATCATTCAATAGGTATGCCGCTGTCTGAAGCGCATGTCCCCAAAATGAAAGAGGCAACTCGGCATTACTCATCATGGAGCGAACCATATCCAGTAGGGTACGATTCCTCCGCTCCGAAACACCGTTGTGCTGTGGTGTATAAGGAGGAGTAAGCTGAGAGAGAATACCATTCTCTTTTAAGTAATCTAGGAATTCCGTGCTTAAGTACTCCCCTCCCCTGTCAGACCGGAGGATCTTGATACTTTTGCCTGTCTGGTTCTCTACTTCGTTTCTGAATTCCTTGAATTTCTCAAAAGCTTCAGATTTGTGTTTCATCAGATACACATATCCGAACCTAGAGAGATCGTCAGTGAATGTGATGAAGTACGAGAACCCACCCCTTGCATGTATAGACATCGGACCACATACATCACTATGTACGAGTCCCAAGAGCTCTGCTGCTCTTTCTCCATGTCCGGTGAACGGAGATTTGGTCATCTTTCCTTTGAGACAAGACTGACAAGTTCCATAAGATGAAAACTCGAACGCATTCAAGAGTCCATCTTTATGCAACTTACTCAGTCTTTTCTCTCCGATATGACCGAGTCTACAATGCCACAAGTAGGATTCATTCGTATCTGAATTCTTCCTCTTGCGTGTGTTTTGTATGTTGAGAACTGTATTCTGATTTAGAACGTAGATACCATTAAACAGTGTACCCTCTGCAACCAGTACCTTATCAAGGTAAATGTTCATGATATTCTTTTCAAGAACAAAGTTATATCCATCTTTATCGAGTAAAGAAACTGATATGATGTTGCAAACCATGGAGGGTACATAGTAGCAATCGTTCAAAATCATAGTCTTGCCATTTGGCAATACTAGGTGATATTCACCGACGGCTGCCGCATTAACTTGTGCTCCGTTCGCTACTCTGAGCGACATATCACCCGGTGCAACTTTCCTACTTTTTCTCAGTCCCTGCAATAAATTACAGATATGAGATCCTGATCCGGTATCAAGTACCCAGGAGGTAGGGCTGACCGTAAAACAGTTCTCAATTACAAGAACACCTGAAGTAGATGCAAAACCATGCTTCTTCTTCAACTGGGTATCCTGGAAATCCATACTTTCCTCTTTCCCATTCTCATACTCATGACTGTTGTCACAAGTTAGAGCTGAACCATCTTTCCCCAGTCCCGAATAAGAATTCGGATCGGTCAAGCGATACATTTTATTATCTTGATTAGGGCGTGAAAAGGTTGCTGCCTGGAGAGAGAGAAAAGAAACACTCAGCGTATGCTCTTGCAAGATTAGATTGGTTTATTAATTTATCTAACCAGGATGTCTCCCACTGTTTCCTCAAATTCTTCTTAAAACCTTTTTAAAAGAAGAACTAGCCGGGTTTTAATTCACGTCACAATACTTGCTTAACCTTTCAGCCAGGCTAGTGTCGGTACTTCGAGGGAGGTTTTCCAACGCTTTCGCGAAGTTCCTTAATTAAAGAACCTCTTTTCCCTGGGGGCGTAACCCCGCTAACACCTTTCTAGACACCTACTAGGTTTATAGCATTGATCGTTAAGTGAAATAATCTCCCGAGAGTAAACCAACTCATCAGTGGGATCGGGATCCAACTGTCATTGTGTGATAACCTAGATGGAATCCACTCTAGTCACCACACTCCAGAAGGTATGCTATATCTGCAAGTTTCAGTTCTTTTGAAACTCCCGATGTGGTTTTTGCCCCTAACTGTTCATGACCTTGACTAGGTCAACAAGCCACAAACTGTTAGACAAGTTCTACCCGTCATAATCCTGATTGCATTAGACCCACCCGTACGTGCCCTTGACTAGGTCAACAAGGCCGCACGACTGTCCTAACCAATCACATTTGCAATCCACAGAAAAATATTATTTAGCTACCGTTCACTACGCCTTGACTAGGTCAACAAACGCAGCACGAATACTGAATAATATTAATCCGAAACGACGGAGGGCTACGGCTGGGTTTTTGGCGAAAAAACCCGTTAACGTAATGAACTTGATATCGTTGAAGGAACCTGATTGCACCTTTTTGAAAATCATAGTGGCGAAAACTTTTGCTAAAGAGGTCACTCCCTGTGAAGGGATCTCGGCTCTTTCCTCGTCGAGTGAGGTGCTGGGCATTCGTAAGATGAATACCTCGATGCAAAGCAAGAATAATCGACTATGGTGAAGTTATTACCCTGACGCAAAGTTTTGTCCAAGGGGTCACTCCCGGTGAAGGGATCTCGGCCCTTGCCTCGTCGACTGAGGTGCTGGGCATTCATAACCGAATACCTCGATGCAAAACAAAAAGATGAACGTCCTTGTAATAACAGCTTTTTGAAAAACTTGTTCCAACAACGTCTTTTAGGTTTATTTTCTTGCATTAGTTCTTTTAATGCGTCCCATCATTTAAATCCTACCATTGCAGAAAACAACCAAAATATGACGTACGCTTATGCCATTCGCATTCGCCACGGGGCCCCGTCATCACCCGTTAGGTTACTTAACTAACGACAGAGCGGGGGCTGGGCTAGCGCGGCTGTAAAACATAAGCAACGCCTAAATAGTAAAGCAATGATAGACATTACAGATCACAGATGAACACTTTGGATATACTAGGAATCCGCAATTCGTTCGAGCCTGCAACGAAAAACGGATTACACGGTCACGATGAATAGCCAATACCCCACCCAAGACCCCTACGGGTGCGGCAAACTACCCGCCAAGTACCCGAAGCGAAGCAACCTCCCTCAATGCCATGAGTAGGCCACTCGGCACTTCGAGCTACCTGGTAGTTTGTGCACCCCTCCATGGGTCTATCCTAGGAGCAAAAACAGTAAAAAGAATTATACAATGACGGCTACAACCCCGACCCGGTTGTGCGGCCAAACAAATAATATTACATCAATTTACAAATTTATTACATGAATGAAAGAAAAAGAAACTCTCATCTCACATCCACCCCGGCTATTCATCCGCGACAATCCAACGAGTTCATATACACAAACCATCAACAACAATCACAGATATGTATAACCCCGACTAATCGACATATAGCGATTAGCCGACGTTCAATACATAAGAACATCACAGATATAACCAACATAGTCAAAGTATATTGAAGTTCGGAAAAATACGGATTTATAGGCCCCCAAAAACAAATTTCTATTCTGGCAAATCTGGGAACATATAATATATCAGAAAAATCCTAAAACCATGTCAGAAACACACTGCACCAAAAACGAGACAGCAACTCTACCAGACAGCGGCGCTTCCGCGGCAATAGCAAGCTATTGCCGCGGAAGCGCGGCCGATCTGGTGAGTTACTGTGTCGTTTTTGGTGGGTTTCTTCTAAAAAGCCTGAGATGATTTTTGGGATATAACAAATTTTGTTTTGACCAGAAAAAGTTTTAACAGAAACTCAGATTTTTTATAACTTGGTTTTTTCGATTTTTTCCGTTTCGAACTTCGATACACTTTACTACCAAGCTAGTTTATGTTTAGTTAGGCTCTGATACCACTGTTAGGTCCACGTTACCTCTCCCGGTACTTTCGGGGTTGCGGAAACGGTAAAACAAAAATTTTTCTAAGGTTTGTAACATGGACCGTAAAAGCCGGATCTTTGCTAAACTATAAACTAGCAACCTAACAAGAGATGTATCTACTCGGTTAGGGGTTATACCTCAACTTGAACTCCTTCACTTCTAGTTGTTGTTCTTCTATGATGTTCTTCTCTTCTTGTTGTTCTTTTCATGGCTTGCTCAAAGGTTGATCCGGACTTCGGTCACCTCCGCGGCCTCCTTGAGTCGAAGACGATCCACCCGAGAGATGTACGCCGAGCTCCACCTCAAACCGAGGTAACTAGGGCAAGGAGATTGCTAATCTAGAAGCCCTAGGTTGTGTAGAGAGGATGTATGGATGTGTTTGTCAAGTGAAAACCTTTTTCTCTCAACACATGAGATCAAAGGAGAAAACAAGAGGAGGAAGAAGAAGGAGGTTTTTAGCAACCATGGAGCTTCTCTTTTCAAGAGAGAGAAAGAGAATAATGTTATGATAAGCTTAACCAAGAGAAAAAACTAACCATGGTTGCAATAATGCAAAAACAACATCATTACTAATTCCATCAAGATAAAGTTGATGGCTACAATTGAAATGACCATTATCATAATCCAAAAGAAAATGGAAAAGAAAAGAAGAGTGTGGAATCCTCTTGAAAGTCAATGGTCAACACGGTCAACCGGTCAACAAAGTCAAGAGGGGTCAACGGGGTCAAATGGTCAATGCAATTAGCCATCATAAGATTATCACTAATAGGATTAGTAAATGATGTTCGCTGCTCATAATGGTTTTGACCAAACGAACTGTCAAAACCCTAATGAGCCTGCCACATAATGGTTTTGGCCGAACCAACTGCCAAAACCCTAATGAGGCACCTCCTCCTTCATCGCTCCAGAAAACTGTGCATACACACCTGCATCCGTATTCCGTAGAATGCGGATGCACAGAAGACAAAACAAATCCATCCGTGCAATACTAGGATCCGGCTTAAACCAAAGCCTACTAGTACTGCCTGCCCGAACACCATACGCACACAAGTGTACGTAAGTGATCGCAGCCCTGCCGTAAAACCATACGGCCTCTACACGTTTCGCTCAGTGCAGGGAAACTCTCTGTGTGGGACTCTAAAGACTCGACACTACGCTGGCAGTGGGTTTAACCACAGACCGCAAGCGGCACTAGCTGTACGTAACGGTCCCCAGGTAGATGTCGATAAGAAGGCCGATGAGGTACACCCATCCGAACTCCTACTGAGCCTATATGTGACAATCTCCGTACAGTCCGGTCTGTTCGTCTGATACATCGCATGGCGGGCCTAGGGGGGCGGTAAACGTCAGTCCCCTAATAGCGGTACAAGTCGTTTCGGAGTGAAGCCCAATACACCCTGAGATAACACTGGAAACCTACCAGTATATCTCGCTTGCCCTGGCCAGGGACTACTCGTGTAATGGCTCTCCTAGACACAGCGCGATGTCAACCCCCAATACCGGGAGAGACGAATCCTGTCTAACCGTCACTGCCTCCAAGTGCTTCGGGACTGCTCCCAACTACTACCTGTTTGCACGACTCAGTAGAGCCGTGGTAGGGTAGTAATCAAAGAACAGTGGGAACACACTCGAGGCGAAGTGACAGTGTCAAGTCAGCGGACTAAGCTGTACTCATGTCACCTGGGAACTGATAACTGACGATAGGTATAATACCAACCATCAGTTCCCGACGAGTCCTGTCCAGTGTACTCGTAACCTAACGAGCACCCGCATACTATCTCAAGTACGACGTACTGACGGCTGTGGGACAGACCGTCTCCCGTGCTGGGATGAGAAGCGCATACGCTAGTCTACTCTGGAGTATCGATGCCCTATCTCGATACTCCCACGACTAGGGACGTGTATAAGGATGTGCTTGTAGATTACCCAGCCCCCACGAGTGTGATCGCCATCACAACGCCGGTAATCAAGCAAAGATCCTAAGGGCTCTACTAATGCGTATAGGTGATATAATAAATGAACACACATGTACACATTAAAGCAGAGACAAACCAAGTAGCATACTACTATATTGAGCAAGATTGTCTGTACAACTGTGAATATCCCAAGCTTCCATCAAGTAATATACATACTAGTATGATACAGTAATGGCCTCTAGGGCATATACACCAACACGTGCAACATACCTGGAGGTGCGGGAGTGGCCTCTGTCCCTGATGTGGACGCACCACCACCAACTAGACAATCAAACATTGACCATGTAAGTAATTTTGACATGAATATGCACGTATATCTATAATATTACATTCAAAATGAATATGCGTGCAATATACCTGGAGATGCGGCAAAGTCTACATGGAAGGAGGCATCTGAAGGGGTCTCCGATCGGGGTGCAAGGCCGGTCCTCTGAAACTCCCTACGCAGCTCTCCGGGCGGCAGAACCGCACTGCCTCTGCCTCTGCCAGTGCCGCGGCTGGAGCTCCTGCCGCCCCTCGCTACTCCCGTCGCCGTCATCAAATCTAGATAAAACGGTTCGTGGACTCATTAGACAATCATTATATATACATGCTATATATGTATAGATCGTAAAATATGAAGTAATAATATAATATTACTGATAACCTTTTTCGTTTCGTGGACGCATTAGACATATCTACTTGGATTTCATCATCCATATCATTTCTAACCCACGTAACTTCATGGTCAGCCGAAGACAACCCGTCTTTCGAAACAGACGGTCGGAGCACTGTAAGTCTTCTCTCTTCTTCATCCTCATCGCTGTCCTCGAATTCTGGGACATCGTAGACATCCCTGGGTTTCCAACGGCATACGACACTCCATCCCGGATTCTTCAAACACTATGAGTAGTATACTTGGAACGCTTGGTTCGAAAAGATAAACGGATCTTCCTGACCGTAAAATCGAAGTGTGTTCACACTGGTCAATCCATATTCATCTTTCCAAGTCTCGAGATTGCTTCTCCACTTATCCGTAGCGGTTCGCGTATCGTACCAAGTACACTGAAATATATAAAAGGGTTCTGATCGTCCGGGATATTGGATGCCGAGTATACAATTTAAGTATCCATAATAAATCAAACCATCCGATCCTACCGTCGCAATCCCACTATTCTGAGTGGTTCTAGATGTTTCTATGTCCTTAACTTCGAATTTGTATCCAAGGACACCAAATCCTTTATAATATGCAACCTCCATACTAGGAAATTGCGCTAAATATCTTGAATCACTCTCTAATGATGCAGACAAGTTCGGATTGTGGATCTAACAAAATAAAATTTACGACAAATACATAACGATATAAGTTTAGATTAAAACTGATAGCAATAACATGTTATTCGAATAACTTATATGATCTGCAACCCAATCGCAAAAATTATTCTGATGATATTTTTTCAATTGTTCATCGTTCCAATCAGGATGCCCCTCACGTACCTTGTTAAAATGAATTCTGTTCTCGATAATAAATTATGACATTAGTATTATATCATTTCATACACACACAAACACAAATATAACAATTAATCCAAAAAAACTTACTCTCTAATTTTTTCAAGACATGCACTATTGAGCAAGATAAACCGGTATATGTTGTTAATAAATATAGTGTCTACCCTCTTATAATCGGCTTTACCTTATGGCCCGTCTTGAATTTTTCGAGGCCGGTTAAGTCTCGTCTCAATGTTCTCATCCAGATAGCGGGAACAAAATGAGGCTGCTTCATCTAGAAGATAACCTTGCAAGATAGAACCCTCTGGTCGATTTCTATTGCGTATATACTTTTTAAGAGTGTAGAGGTACATAAAGAAAATATATTGAATAAATAAATACGGGCATACAGGACAACAATAATTTTAAAAATTGCGCGAAACGAAAAATTCCACGTACCTCTCGACGGGATACATCCATCGATATTGTACCGATCCGGCTAACTTAGCCTCAGTTGCAAGATGAACCATCAGGTGTATTATGATATCGAAGAATGACGGTGGGAAAATACGCCCAAACTTGCAAAGTATCAACGCAATAGAATTTTCTAGTTTCTCCAGCGTCACAACATCCAGTGTTTTAGTGTATAACTCTATGAAAAAACAACATAGATCGTTGATTATTAGACCAACCGATTCAGGGAGGGAAGTTTTGAGGGCTAATGGGAGAAGGTGCTCTATGATAACATGGTGATCATGGCTTTTCAGCCTATCGATCTTGCCTTTCACAATTTTTATCTTTTTGCTGAATGATCATGAGAAACCTGTGGGAACTTTCAAATCATGCAACACCTGCAGGAATCTTTTCTTCTCCGGTTGTGACATATGATAAGCGGCATTGGGAAGTACAAATTTGCCTGGTTTACCTACTGCCGGTTTAGGATGCAATTCACTTCTAATTTCCCAGTCCTGTAGATCCATCCGAGCATTGGGGCTGTCTTTCGATTTCCCGTCTTTACAAAGAAGCAAGTTGAGTATGTGCTCGGATACTCCCCTCTCTATATGCATGACGTCCAGACAATGACGCACTAAATTTGTTGACCAGTATGGAAGCTCGAAGAAAATGCTTAACTTGTTCCAGAATGGTGGTTTGACCTGTTTTGTCGGATCCATCTCGAAGGTCACATTATTGTAACCATCCCACTAAGCAGTCACGTCCTCTCCGGACAATGGAGTTGGAGGTCCAAGAAGCTCCTGATACCATCAAAGTGAACAGTGTCTAACCTATAGGGGTGGTCTAAAGGTAGGAAACGTCGATGGCCGCAATAACAAACCTTCCTACTAAAATTCAAGAATTTCGATGTTGTATATTGATGGCAATGAGGACATGCTTTGTGACCATGTACGGACCAACCTGATAGCATTCAATACGCAAGAAAGTCATTAACTGTCCACATTAAAGCCGCACGCAGTATGAAGGTTGTATTTGTATTTGCATCGTAAGTCTCTACACCATCAATGAACAAAGATTTTAACTCCTCGATCAGAGGTCGGAGATAGACGTCGATATTGTTTCCCGGTGAGTTTGGTCCGTCGATAAGAAGAGGCATCATAAAGTATAATTGTTCCATAACCAACCAAGGCGACAGATTATAAATTATCATTACAACGGGCCATGTGTTGTGGTTTCCAACCATATAGTTGAATGGGCAGAACCCATCACTAGCCAGTCCGAGCCTGACATTGCGAGGATCGCTACTGAATATTGCGTGCCTCCTATCGAAATCCTTCCATGTCGGTGAATCTCTTGGATGACTCATTTTTCCATCTTCACTTAGAGGACCACGGTGATACCAAATCATTGCCTCGGCTGTTTTCTTGCACCTGAATAGCTTCTGCAGCCTCTGTGTTATGGGAAAGTATCGTGCTATCTTGACAGGTATATCGGGCTTCTTATCAAAATCTTTCGGGTTATACCTGGCCTCTCCGCATGTTGGACACTCTTTCAAATCTGAATTCTCTTTCCGGTACAACATGCAATTTTTAGGACATGCTTGAATCTTCTCACACTTCAGATCCAAATCATACATCATCTTCTGGGCTTCGTACCAGCTGTCGGGCACGTTATTTCCCGGGAGTATTGAATCTTTCAAGAACGAAAGAAGTATTGTGGATGACTTGTTGCTCCATCCATTTAGGCACTTAATCTGGAAAAGTTGGACGAACCATGAGAGGATGGAATACTTTGCATACTCATAAATTGGTTTTCTAGCATCATTCATGAAATTTTTATATTTATCCGCACGCGGTCCTTGACCGGAAGGAATGTCATCTTCGGTACGAATAGATTCACCTAGGGCAGTCTCTACCATATCCCCCATTTTTTCTGATGGAAAGAAATTACTGTCTTCTTCTTCTGCCGTATTACCGTCTTCTCCTTCTTCTCCTACCGTATTATCGTCTTCTCCTTCTTCTTCTTTCGCACTACTGTGTTCTTCTCCTTCCCCGTGATATAGCCAAGTTGTATAAAGTCTAGTAAAACCATTTTTTACGATATGAAGCTCTACCAATTCTATCTTCTGCCAGTACTTATTCCCACATCTATCGTACGGGCAGAGAATCTTCTCTATCACGATCTTATTATGTGCGCGTGCAAATTCAATAAAAGCAGCAACTCCTGCGACAAACTTAGGTTGCATACGTTGTTGCCAATCCACATACATCCAGTCCTTAACTCTGACGTACTCATGGGCCATGTTAGACTGTATAACATATAAATTGTAGGTTATGATGACTATATTGAGAAATCTAAGAACGGGATGGTTACTGATAAAGGAGAAAATCCGTGTATATGTTTTGTGTGTTCGTTTGTCGTTGAGAAGAATAAATTATCGATAATCAAAGTTAGATTTGAGGATACTCATGTATGAGTTGTATTCTATATATGTGTGTTTCAATTTATTATTTCGCTTAAGTGTAGAGTTGTTAGTGTGTATGTGCTGTGTGCGCGTTTATTGTGTATTCGTGTTGTATGTGTGTGTTTCGGCTGTCGGGGGTAAGGCTTCTATCACATTAAGAATGTATAGAGCGGACACCCATTCGCTTGTGTTTTCAACCGTTTCGAGTAAATTTCGGCAGCACCTCTCCGCTGTTCTCCGAGTACACTGTAATAGAATAGATAATCATTTCAAAACTGTGAAATAACGTTGAAATGAACATTTAATCTATCTTTGTACATGGAGAACCAGCGGAAAAGTACCGACGAAATATCTCGAAACGGATGAAAACACAAGTGAATGCAGGTGTTTGCTTTATACATTCCTAACTTGTCCACACGAGACAAATCTATCGGTTATCATACGATTGAATCTTCTCGTCATATAGACTACACGACGGTTGTTAGTACCGAGCTATACCGTCCGATATTTAACAACTTTCGTATAGTTCTATATCATGAAGAATATCAAACGTATGTTAATCGATAGACGGGGACTAAGTGGCGCTTTGAGTTTCATATATGAGTATCGATGAGAATATGAAAGTTTCATATTATCATTGAGTATCATATATTGGTTTTAACTTGAACATCTTGAATCACTCTCTAATGATGCGTTTGTTGTGTATTCTTGTTGCATGTGTGTGTTTCGACTGTCGGGGGTAAGGCTTCTATCCCATAAAGAATGTATAGAGCGAATACTCATTCGCTTGTGCTTTCAACCGTTTTGAGTAAATTTCGGTAGCACCTCCCCGCTGTTCTCCGAGTACATTGTAATAGAATAGATAATCATTTCAATGCTATGAAACAATGTTGAAATGAACATCTAATCTATTTTTGTACACGGAGAACCAGCGGAAAAGTACCGACGAAATATCTCAAAACGGATGAAAACATAAGTGAATGCAGGTGTTTGCTTTATACATTCATAACTTGTCCACACGGGACAAATCTATCGGTTATCATACGATTGAATCTTCTCGTCACATAGACTACACGACAGTTGTTAGTACCGAGCTATACCGTCTGATATTTAACAAGTTTCGTATAGTTCTATGTCACGACGAATATCGAATGCATGTTAATCGATAGACGGGGACTAAGTGGCGCTTTGAGTTTCATATATGAGTATCGATGAGAATATGAAAGTTTCATATTATTATCGAGTATCATATATAGGTTTTAACTTGAATATCTTGAATCACTCTCTAATGATGCGTTTGTTGTGTATTCTTATTGTATGTGTGTGTTTCGGCTGTCGGGGGTAAGGCTTCTATCCCATTAAGAATGTATAAAGCCAATTTAATTTTTTTATCATTTCTTGAATTTTCATTTTGTCTTGAAGAGAAGAGAGAGGCCAGAATTTGCATAATAAGAGGGGAAAAATATGGTTGAAAGAACATTCCTCATGATAAATTGGATTATTCATGAAAGCAACCTAAACCTCATCCATATGCAACTCCAACTCTATGGGAAACCACACGTTAGGTCCTACCATTTTAGATTTATTTTTCAAATTGTGAAAGATCTTAGTCTACATCAATCTTGGATTGTTTAAGAAAGATACCCTATAATAGCTTGTTTTTCAGAAAAAATCTATATGTCATCCTCGTCAAAATCCAGAGAGCGGAAGTGAACACAATATAACGATTCAGGTCAAGTTTGTGGTTCCCCTTGTATGTGTAGTGTGTGATGTGTGTGTGGGTGTGTTGTTGGTTAGGCTTACGAGCGGGCGGTCCAAAAAAAAATTATCATAATATCATAAAAATTGTTGAGAAAATATAATGGCTAATTGAAGATATTATTCTACAAGTAATGATCTTGATAGGGGCATCAAACAAATGACACAGGAACAAAAAATATTCATGGCTCCTATTGAAACAAACTTTGCTATCCAATATCAAACCCCAACCGAACCCCAACCCCAACCTAACCACAGCCCTAGCCCCAACCGAACCCTAACCCCAACCCCAACCCTGAACCCGATGCCTAACCTGAACCCGAACCCTGAACCTTAGCCCTAACATCATCAAAATTAAAAATAATTGGAGATTTACTAACCTGTAGCGGACGGTGGAGGAGACGACGGAGGAGATCGGTGGTCGACGACGCAATCAGCGACGAGTCGCGGACGGTGGCGACGAGGAAGTCGATGAGGAAGTTTTGGGAACGAGGGCGGTGGCGGGCCGCGGGCGGAGGGCGGTGGCGGGCCGCGGGCGGAGGGCGGTGGAGACGAGGAGAAAATTCGAGACGCGGGAACGAGATCGAGACGCGCGCGAGAGAGATTGAGAGAGAATTTTGGGAATGATCGAGATCGAGACGTAGTGCTTTTCTGTGTTTTTTTTTTATTAAATACCCATTTATATGCCCCATACGGACTTCACTGTAGGTCATTTGTTTGCGGCTCCGTAGGACCAAATAATAAATTACGATTTAATATTTTTAAATTAAAACGTAGGGTACCGTAGGGATAACCATTAGGACCTACGGATTAGTCCGTAGGGGCAAGAAAAATTTGCCCCTACGGAGTCCTTTATCCGTAGGGACAACCCCATATTTTAGTAGTGACTATTGCCGAAAGAATCTTAGCAAGAGGGAAAATTTCTTTGGTAATGTACATATTGCCGAGGAAAATTTGTCTCTCACAAATGTTGCCTCTCGCTATTGCATTTCTTTCTACTAGTGTAAAACCATCAACTTCCTTAGAATCAAAATCAGAACCAAAACCATAAAAATCTTGAAGTCCGGAAGGACTTAGGGGAAAGTTATGATTAATCATAGAAGTAGAATTACTTAAGCCCACCTTCGTAATTCCGTTGGTTAGATTCACCATTAATGATGGGCATTCTCCTTTTGGTCCTCAGTTCTCGGGTTGAGGGGGAAAAGCTTCTCTTGGTTGCATATTGTTGAATTTTTCATTTTGGAATGTAATTATTTTGGAGAGTCGCCAAATGGAAGTTTGGCAGGGCATTTCGAGACAAGACCATTGGTTTGGTTGAGAAATATATTTTGTGGCCAAAATTAATTAGCAAGAGATGTGGCGGAGCGTGGAGGGATGCCGAATCTGTAAAGTGGCCAAAAGCATATCGCAGAATATGGGTCTCTATATGTCCCTACCGGTGCCTGAAGCTTCATGGGAGGACAACCCATACTTTGTCTTGGTTTGTTGAAAATACAAAGAGTATGCATTCTATCTTGATTGTTGTCATCCAATTTTCAAAAATGACACATTTTATTCCATGCAACAGAACATTCGATATCTCTCGAGTAGTCGAATTACATTTTTAGAGAGATTGTCAAGTTACATGGGATTCCCAAGACGGTAACATTAGACACATATACAAAGTTTGTGGGGGTATTTTTGGAGATTATGGCGCATTATAAGAATATTGTTGCAGTTCAATACTTCAGCCGTAAACCGATGGGCAAACTGAAGTAATAAACCGAACATTGGGGAATTGCTAAGAAACAATGTGGGAGCTAACAAGAAAAGTTGGGAGTCTGTATTACCCCAAACCGAGTTCTCCTACAACCGATCGACATCAAGATCAATGTGGAAGAGTCCTTTTGAGATGGTGTATTGGAGAAATTCGAATAATACTCTTGATCTTGTGCCGATTCCCATCACTACGAAATTTAGAGGAGACGTCGATGACATAGTTGAACAGATTAAGAAACTTCAATAATAAGTTCTTGCGAAGATATAGAAGTTGAATAAGAAGTATAAAGTGACTGCGAACAAACATCGGAAACCGATCGAACATCGAAGGACCAAGCCATGTACCATTTAGAGTGCCGTAAAGAATTAGAGAGAATGCTTATAAAATTAAGCTACCATGCAATTATAGAGTTTCGGCGATCTTCAATATTGCAGAACTAAAATGCTACGTGGAGAGGCGAACTTGAGGTCGAAATATTTCCAACCAAGGGAAAATGATGCAGGAGTAAGAGCCGATGTAGATTAGAAGTAGGTTATAGAAGATTTGGAAAGAATAGCAGAAGAATTGATTGTAAAATTATCTTTTTCTTTTAGTTAAGGTTTATTTGATTTTAGTTAAGAATTCTATTCTCCTGCTTAAAGGATGAAGGTTATTGTAATCGGGTAGTTGAATCGATTATCGAAAATGGTTGTTTTTTAGCATTAAAGCTGTGGTTTTGTTATTGAAGAAGATGCTATCATAACTCATCCTTGTTTATCTTGAGTTTTGTGTTAGTATTTTCTATCGGAATTTAAAGATCATGCTAAGTATCTTTTCTTCTTTGACCAATCCTCACTAAAATATTCCATGCTAGTTATTTTAGAAATAGAGAAAGACAAGGGGGGCCAAATTTATATATTAAATTGCTCTCGCATGCTACATCAGGAATGGGTTCCAAATGAAATATTCCAAGAAATTCCTCGGGGGCTTATTGGCTCACGACTTTTCATTAGGAATTTGACTTTTTTGTGGTCTTTATCTTTTTGTGTTATTGGTTTTGAACTTGAATTTGGACTTTAACCTTTTGTGTTATTGGTTGCTTGGACTTGGATTTGGGTTGGACTCTTAAAATCCGAGTTTTCCGCACCAGTATATAAACTCTCTTTCAAAGAAAGTTCAAGGAAAAAGGAGCAAACTTGCTCGGACTCTCTCAATTCTCCCTCATCAGCCCTAGCACCCGACTCCCTCATCATCCCTGTGCCTCCCTCCACCAACCACGCTCCTCTGTGCCTCCTCCATGTCAGCGCGGTAGAGAGAGAAAGCGCAGTGAGGAAATCGAAAAGGTAAGATTCTGAGCTCGAATTCGACAGAAAAAGGTAAAGCGACGGGTACGAGAGGAGCAAGAGGATGCGGATGTGGCGCTTGTGGGGCGTTGACAGCGGAGAAGAGACATGGTGGTGAGAATTAGAGTTAGGGTTAAGGCTCGGATCGATCGAGTTAGGAATTGATGATGCTCGATATCGGTGACCTCCCAGATCATGACACGTGGCAGATGACGTGTCCTAAAGCATGCAAGAAATGACCTACATGGGCCGACCAGACTGCTCCTATGCCTGTCCTACCGACGAGGCCGGCTTGCCTCCGAGCCCCAGCACAATTGGCCTCCTCGGTCTCACACCTCGTTCCTGAGCTACCGCAGAAACTAGATACATCGGCTCTCCCGCTCGTTCGCAAGCTCTCCTGCCGAGGTCATCTTCCTCGGTCTCATCGACCGACCAACATCACCGCTTGCAGGCGTAACCGCCATCCCGCGAATCTCGCCATGCGTGAGATCTCCGCCGGCCACATCCCACGTTCCACACCACGACGATCCCCCATTAACGAGCCTGTCTCGCCATTAATGGGAGGTCCCGCTCATCACGCGGGCGTGACGTCGGGAGCGTAACGGCCGGCGTGATTCTCACGCCTACTGCACCTGCTGCCGCCGCTACTTAAACCCCTCTTTCAGACGGTCAAGGTAAGCCAATTCTACTCCACTAAGCCGTTACTCTGCTCGGATCTCTAGACTAACTTGATCGTCGGAGGGTCCTCGGTGGTTCAACCACCCCGGGACTTCCCTGCAGGTAGCTCGGCAACCACAACCTCAACCCATTGAGATCCACACGCTTCAGGAGCGACAGCCTCCAGATCCAATCTCAACCACACATCGCAGCCATCCGCAGATCAACGGGAAGCAACATCTGAAGGAGACAACACCCTCCATCAGCTGGCGCCGTCTGTGGGAACGTAGATTCCACAAAAACCAAAGTTCGCCTCCCGATCTCGCTCCAATGGCGAGCGATCATCAAGACGATCCAAGCGCCAACCGCCGCCTCCCTCTCAACGGTGGCACAGACGAGCCTCCTCCACCGAATGCCATCAACGCCCTCGCCGGCCGGATAGACCGACTCGCATCCTTTGTGGAGGTGCTCGTCCGCGTCCAAACAGCGGGGCAAAATCCCCAGGTCGCTGCTCCCCCGCCTCGGGACCAGGACCCCTACGGGGGAAGAGAAGACTCAGTCCGCGTCGGCACGGCCGACCGCCGCCTCGCTGCCTCCCACGACCGCGGATCCCCCAGGCCAGTACATTCTACGACCCGCTGGGCGCCCAACAGCTCGACACCGAGGTCCGTCGCTAGAGCGCCCCGCCTCGAGATCTTTCGCGTGCCTGTCCCTTCTGAGGAAATGTCGGTCAGCTTGCCTGTCACCAGGCATGACCGACACACCCTCCCCCGATGGGGCCGCGCAGATGGGGCTCGTCAAGGCAGCTCAAGGGCCACCTCACCCGAGGATTTGAGGAACCTCATTGAGAGAAACCGCGGCCGAGGCCAGACGCAGGCCGCCAACAGCAGGGGCCTGGGATTAGATTGTGCTGAGTCATCAGGGTACTATGGCCGACTCGACGCCCTCAAGAAGAAGATCGAGAGTCTGCATCGGGAAGGTCACCGTTCGAGCGACAAGGCTAAGTATGCCGCCGACTTGCTCACAAAACCGTTCACCGAGGAGCTGCTCGCCGTCCACATCTCCTCCCGCAACAAGCCCCCAAAGGTCTCCCTCTTCGACGGAAAATCCGACCCGAAGGACCACTTGGATGCGTTCACCGCGGGAACGAGCTTCCAAGACCACTCCGATGCCGCCTAGTGCCGAGCTTTCCCGACCACTCTCATCCGTGCCGGGCGAGACTGGTTCCGAGGACTCGAGCCGCGCTCGATCTCAATCTTTGACGAGCTAGCCACACAATTCCTCGGCCACTTCGTCAGGAACAGGCGGCAGAAGCGCACAGTTGACCACCTCTTCACGATCAAGAGCGGGGACAGGGAGACGTTCAAGGCCTACGTCACTCGTTTCTACAACGCCCTTCTCGAGGTCCCAGAGCACCGGGACGAGACGATCATCACAGCTCTAAGGTCCGGTCTTAGGCACAAGGAGTGGTTACACACTTTTGCACTGGCGCAACCTAAGACCATGGCCGATGTAAAGGCCTGGACCGAGCGCGAGGTCTAGCTCGAGTCCGAGGTGAGCGCAAGCCTCCCCCGAGAAGAGCAAGCCGACCAAAAAAAAGGGCCATGGACGAGAGAAGAGGACCGGAATAACAAAAGCCCTATCCCTAAAAGTTCCAGGAGTACACGCCGCTTAATGTCTCCCAGACAGTGCTACTTGAGGAGGCTAAGGGCGAAGGGTTCTTCAAGTTCCCCCCGATCCCACGCTCGGCTTCAAAGCGAACCCAGGACCCTACTGCGGCTTTCATAGGTCGCTGGGCCACTCAACGGAGAGTTGCAAACAACTCCGAGAATACATCGAGGAGCTGATCCGTTCGGGGAACCTCGCGGCGTACCTGAGGGAAAAGCGGCAAGCTGACAGCGAGCATGAGCAGCGTCCCCCTCCAACCGAGCAGACCATCGGCCAGATCATGGTAGTGTCAGCAGAGCATGCACCTGGTACCCCCGAAGGGCGGTACCCCATGCCGAGCGCAGATACCAGCAGACGTATGGGGGGCTCAAGCTGCATGAATAAAAGCATCTACTAGCATGTATTTTCTTTTCAAAGCAATGTACCATCTTCCTAAGATCTTTTGTTTATACAATAAAAGGATCAATAGAGCATTGCAGAAAGGAAAAAAGAATCTTATTCATTCAAAAGATACTGTCGGCTCCTCAGCCGTACACAAAAAAGAAAAATTTATTATTACAACATGTAACGTTTTAGAAATCGTTATGCGAATTTTTCCGTTTTAGGGTAAAATTGTCGGTTTTTCCCGTTTTAACCCGACTGTGATCAAACGACCATATAGACTTGCCAGCACTTAGTTTAGCTAAAATAAAGATAGTGCGCGAGCTTTGGGGGTATATGGGACATTTTGGTTCAATTTGAATTTTTCCCGATTTTAATGTTTTTTTAATGCGGTATTCGCATTTTGGGAAATTTCTGTTAAGTGAACTTCTCATCAATTAAGTTTGAGTTAAACCAAAACCTTCTCACATATCTAGATATTTGTTGTGCAAATGGATTTAAGTTTTAAAGAAAAGAAAAGAAAAGAAGAGGTGCATGCATGTGTGCATGTGTAGTGTGAATGCAATTAATGGCATTTATTGTTGGTAATTGCTAAGAAACCCTCACAAAACTCTCCCTTCCTCCCCTTGGCCGAGATCCTCTCTCCCTCTACTGCCCTTATGCTTTTCTCTTTCATTTCTCTTCAATCCTAACTCAAAAATCCCAAAATATTTCACAAAATACCAAAAGTTCTTGATTTTTGCTCTTGGATCACTTGGAGCTAGGGAAAGCTTGGATCTTGTGAGCAAGATTGTTAGGTATAATCCCTACACTGTTAATTAGGAGTTTGTATGTTGTTTTGCTCATTGGTTGTAGCGTAGAACGCTTGTTATATCGATTAGTGCGATATCGGGTTTTTAATGTCTTTTTAGAAGTTTTATATCTGCTGTGATCTGGAGAATTTAGTATTTGACCAAACAAAATTATAGAGATGTGCTAGTGAACCTGAGACACCACCTGAGAGATGGGGACCACCTCACCGGCCGGGCCGGTGACCCCTAAGGCGAAATCCGGCGACGCCGGTTTGGTAGGAAGGGGATGGGGTTTGTCTTTTGTGGGTAGTTGTCTGCTGTTGTTTAGGTGTTTGGTACTGTTTACCTTTTTAGTAAATTCAGTATGCAAAATCTAGGATCGATTACCTATAATCTAGTGTTTTGAGTCCGTGTGTTACGTTTTGCGACACGAACCGTGATCTGGTGCAGCTGCTGTGTTTGGGTAGGTTTTGTGGTATCATGATGCGCGTTAGCCACTAGACGCACACTCGCGAGTTAGTTTAGTGTTGGTGCGTTATCTAATACGTAGTTTTACGTTATATTGATCGTTTCTGAGATGTTTGCATTATTTCTTGTGTTTGTGGAAATATAACGTCGCAAGCGGGGCTTTCGGACGCTGCGAACAAGGGGAAGCAGGTGGTCGGATTTTCATAGCTGGAGATCTTTGGTGAGTAGATTTAATATCTACGGGGAAATCGCCCGTATGGTGTTATGCGTCGGGGCGAATATGATATGATAGCTGCAAGTATTTGCATATTAGTTACTTTCATATGAATGTCATTGCATAGCATTATCTGTAGTACTTGACTCGTACCTTTAGATATAATACATTACTGACGGTTCATATTACACGAGCACCAAATTTTATGCTACACCCACATCGTCAGTAATTTCCATGACACGCACAAACATCTACATACGGGATATGGTAGTGGATAGGAATGATTGGAGTAGTAGCTCTTATTCCATCGTGCATATGAAATATTGTGGGCACATACATACGTGATATTGCATTAGGCAGGAATAGTTGAGGTAGTGACCCTTATTCCACTTCACGTATATCTTACTATAGCTGCTTGTACATTATGCATACATATTGACATATACACTACATACTCAATTTCAGTTACTTGTAAATTATGCATACATATTGATATGTACACTACATACTCGATTTCAGTTACTTGTACATCATGCATACATATTGATATGTACACCCACATAGTCTATTACAGCTACATGTACATCATGCACACATACTTACATGTATACCGCATATGCTTGCTATAGTTGTATATACCCTAAGAGGTATTGTTTTTATATGTGATATTGAGTTGTTGATCATTGCGCTTATGAAATGCATCATACCCACTTGCTTACATGTAGATACTTAAAGCTTGCTACAATTACATGTACACATCATATGATGCTGCATTTGTTTTCGGAGGATTTGGGAACCGCATGATATGTTTTAAAGCTAGATTCAATTTAAAGAGCGGTTTTCCCTGGATATGCTCATATTGTTGTCTTATGTTGCATATATCGGTTTTCATGGTTTTACGCATTGAGATATGGATTTCATATGATTTATGGATTTGAGAACCGTGGGAGTATTTCAAGAAAACTATGTATTGTTTGAAAACCCGGTTTCTCTTGATATGATATTTCAGTGCGTCCACCATGTGATTTCTCAGTTCTGAGGTTTGTCTTGTGATACCCGATTCGAGGAGCGGGAGGCACCGTCTGTGGGTACATGGTGGACCCGGTATGGTACCCCGGGGCGAGTGGTGATTTCGTGGTGTAGACGATAAGCCTGGCGGTGGGACCACTACCTACCGGTGATTGTATTTGGACTCGGCGGTTATCGTGGGGATACCGATCGGAGTGAGGTATGACATATCGTCAGGTCCAGTCATGGTGACAGCGCCTGAGTTATGAGGATTTACGTGTCGATGTTAGACACGGGTTTCATGATGTTTCGAGTGTTGGTGTTAGACACTCAGGTTTTCATGATTTTTCGTATCGTCGGTGGACATACGGGGTTGATATCCTTATATATATATACTTACAGGTATATGTTTTCATGATGTTTCGGGTGTCGATGATGGACACTCAGGTTCCATGAGACTTACAGGATGTGAGGGCCGATCTGAGGATGCGGTGCCTGAGGATTTGGGATTTGATGTGTCGGTGAGGGACACTGGTGTTTTTCCATGCTGATGATTTTGCATGTGATTTTATTGTATCATCCCACACACTCAGGATTATTGTTGTTATGCATTGTTTCATGTAGTTGTAGTACCCTGATAATGTGCCTTTACATGATTGTTGCATATTCACTTATCATACTTATGCTATCAGATTACATGTGATAGATAGATCGATGTTCGTGCATACATACGATTACAGTATGATGTTATTTACTATTCACGAGTTGGCAACTCACCCCCATTGTGCCACAGTGTTTTGCAGGACTTACCCTCAGAATAGTCGCGGCAGGGCATCTTATCATCTCTACTTTTGCGGATACCGCTACGTTAGGCAGTGAGGCCTTTGCTTTTAGGTGGGTTTGCGGTTATCTGCCTGTACATTATATATCTTTTTGTTGGATATAGTATTCTCCATCTACCACTGTTTGTATATGACTTAGAGACGACTTGTGAGGATTCGGTGTTGTATTATTTTGGTGACTTTGTGTGCCGTGCTCGTGGGAGCCGGTTATGTTGGGAAAGTTTACTTCTTATTGCTGTCTTTCCTTTGTTATTTCTTCGCTTCGGCGTCGTATACTTGTTGTGGTGATTGTTTCCGCCGTTAAGCGTGATTTTGCTCCCGTTTGGGATACTTTATATATTATCTATGCTATACCCGTTTTCGGGGCTAGTTTTTACAAAGGAGGTGCTGCCGAAATTTTCAAGAAAGAAAACTAGAGTTAGAGATTTTTGTGATTTTCCAAGTGTTAAAAACTATGTTTTTCTACGTTGAACCAGATTTGGGTGGTTTAGATTTCTGGGTTTCGGCTTACTTGAGTTGCGTACACCTGTAGACGTTACGTAGTTTAAGTGCCGGTTACGGGCCAAATTTCGGGTCGTGACACAACAGCAGGGAATGGGGTGCAGAGAGCACTGCTCGTGGTACTCTGAGCATATCTCCTCCAGCCGAGCCCTCGCAGCGTCTAACCTCTGCCTCCGATCCCCCCCGCGAGCTTCGGCGTCGAGCCTCAACTGGTAGAACTCACGGACGAGCACTTCCGAGCGGTTTAGCCGGCTCGCGGAGATCAGGCCGAAGCGCCTCAAAGACCTTAGCTTTCCTATGGCCTCATCGAATAGCATTTCGGATAAGGGGTTTTACAGCCCCGGCGACGCCCTCCAGATGGAATACATCAGCAACCGAAGGAGGGAGGACCCCCGGGGAAGCAATCAGCCGAAGTGGTCCTCGACCCTGCCTATTACCAACTGCACCGTGTCCTCAGTGCAGTACGGATAATATAGGTAGGCATCCTTGAAGCTTACGATGTCTTCGATGGTGAAGGGGAAGTCCTGCATTTTTGCATTTCGGATGCAAGGAAAAGAGTAATCAACAATACTAAACAATTCCATCTTATAGCCAAAGACGCCTGGGAATCCAACAGTCACCCATTTCACACGCAACGCAGGCACCACGCGGCAAGCGTCACGCCTTCCCATGCGAAACTAAAACGACGAGACTCCGGCGCTTCGCCTTCACAGTGCCCTCACGACACGTGTCTTCGATGCCGTCCCACTCCTCGGTGCTCACATGGGAAGGTCGGACAGAGCCTCGCCAAGAGGCAACCGAGCAAAGCCCTCAACAAGAGGCAGCCGAGCGGCTGCCCTGCTCGGCTATCCCTGGCTGGTAGCTTCCCTACCCTATGACGCCAGGGATCAAAGCTCTCGCCAAGAGGAAGCCCTGCAGCTACCCTGCTCGGCTATCCCTGGTCGGTAGCTTCCCTACCCCATGACGCCAGGGATCAAAGCTCTCGCCAAGAGGCAGCCCTGCAGCTCCCTGCTCGGCTATCCCTGGCTGGTATCTTCCCTACCCCACGACGCCAAGGATCAAAGCCCTTTCTGAGAGGCAGCCTTGCAGCTACCCTGCTCGGCTATCCCTGGCCGGTAGCCTCCCTACCCCACGACGCCAGGGATCAAAGCCATCACTAAGAGGCAGCCCTGCAGCTACCCTACTCGGCTATCCTGGCCGGTAGCCTCCCTACCCCACGACGCCAGGGATCAAAGCCCTCACTAAGAGGCAGCCCTGTAGCTACCCTGCTCGGCTATCCCTGGCCGGTAGCTTCCCTACCCCACGACGCCAGGGATCAAAGCCCTCACTAAGAGGTAGCCCTGCAGCTACCCTGCTCGGCTATCCCTGGCCGGTAGCTTTCCTACCCCACGACGCCAGGGATCAAAGCCCTCGCTAAGAGGCACCGGGCAGCAACCCTACTCGGCCATCCTTAAGGACCCAAAAGCCCTCGAAAGAGGCAACCGCTTAGCACAACCATGCTCGGTTATCCCTGGCACACCACCAGGGATCAAAGTCCTCGCCATGAGGCACCGAACGGCAACCCCGCTCGGGCATCCTTAGCAGGCCTCCCACGCCCCTCCCACGCTAAGGATGAAAAGCCCTCAAAAGAGGCAACCGCTTAGCACGATCCGTGCTCTGTTATTCCTGGCACACCACCAGGGATCAAAGCCCTCGCCAAGAGGCACCGGGCGGCAACCCCGCTCGGGCATCCTTATGGATCAAAGCCCTCGCCAAGAGGCACCGAGAAGCTACCCTACTCGACCATCCTTAGCAGGCTCTCACGGCCCCTACAGCGTTAAGGATCAAAGCCTTCACCAAGAGGAACCGAGCAGCTACCCTGCTCGGCCATCCTTAGCAGGCCTCTTACGGCCCCTCCAACAGCTAAGGATCAAAGCCCTCGCCAAGAGGCATCGAGCAGCTACCCTACTCGGCAATCCTCAGCAGGCCTCTCACGGCCCCTCTCGCGCTGAGGATCAAAGCCCTGGCCATGAGGTACCGAGCAACTACCCTGCTCGATCATCCTCAGCAGGCATCTCACTGCCCTTCTTACGCTGAGGATCAAAGCCCTCACCATGAGGCACCGAGCAGCTACCCTGCTCGGCCATCCTCAGCAGGCCTTTTACGGCCCCTCCAGCGCTAAGGATCAAAGCCCTCACTAAGATCCACCGAGCAGCTACCCTGCTCGGCAATATCCTCAGTCGGCCAATTACGGCCCCTCCAACAACTAAGGAACGTGAACTCAACAAAGAGGCACCCAATCTATCAACGTCTTAGCGATCTACACTTCAACTTCGGGGCCATGGAGACACCGCCTTCCCGCCGGTCCTCGCACACTCGGCAAACCGGCCTTCGCACACTCGGCAAATGATCAGAGTCAAGTCGATGCGTAATCGCCAGACAAAGATACGACACAACAGAAAGGCAGTCCCACACAGATACAAGTGTTCACACAACAAGAAGAAAAATACGCGTGCAAACAAGACTGCAAGAAAAATACCTTTATTCGCAAAGTTAAAGCTTTTACCAGGTATTGTGGGCTCCCCAGCCTTACAAAACACCTGGAGGCCTACAAAACTCCCGAGGAAACAAATAAAAAGAAAAAGAAACAAAGGACGACGGGCCTCAGGCTTTAGGGCCGGGAGCACCCCCGGGAAGCCCAGCGCCCGCCGTAGGGGCCTCCGCGTTGCCCTCACCGGGTATCTCCTCCTCGGCCTCGCCCCCGAGGTCCACCCCCTGCTCCTCGTCCCCGCGAGGATATTCGGCTCGGAGATCCTGGTCGGCGAACTCCAGCATCTGAGCCTTGACGGCATCAAGGGTGTCACGTCCCGCTTCCCAAAAGAAAGAGAAGGATGACGTGGCATGGTCCGCAACCTAACTGTATTGAAGGTGGTATATTCAATACAGTTACGTTAAGCGTAGGAATATTTAACATGCAGGATGTGTACAAAATCAAAAATAATAAAAGCGAAAGGCATTTATTTCCATTAACCAAACTTTATTACATCCCAAAAGAAAGAGTAAAATAAACTAAGTAGTTTAATTATATCGAGGAGAAACAAAAGCCCTAAACATATGGGCAACAACAAAAATCTAGCTAATCTTCCATCGTCCAGTCTGCATAATCTTCATAAGTTGGCTTCACACCTTGATCCTCGCCATAATACTCATTCTTATCTAACGGACATTCCAAAGATAGAGGAAGAAAAGGAAGGTCCGTCAGCGAGTTATACTCGGGCAGGATTGCTTCATAAGGAAATAGGAGTATAAAAATGAACAGGTGATATAAGAGTATGATGTATGCATGCAGACATAAGGTAAGGGGTGTAAATGTTTAAAATGCACAAACTTAAGACGTTTTGAAGAGAGGTATATATGAGCATGAGTATATTGTAAGTTATATGTAGATAAGTAGTAGGGAGTATAGGTGAAGGTAAAAGTTCGTATTAGTTTGTTAAATAAAGGTCCGGATACTTGCGATTATTCCGTTGTGGCCACGGAACAACAACTGGGGAAGTGAAATATACCGTTTCACTTCCCGGGATCATGATCGAGTAGTAGGGGAATCCGAGTTCTGAATCTCCTTGCCTAATCAAACTATCCATCCCTGTGATTCAGTATAAAGGTTCGGACGAATTAGAGTTGGTGCGTATACCTCTAGGCATGAAATTTCCACATTGTATAGTCGTCCACATTTTGGACTGGTCACCTGGAATATCGGGATCTTCATATTTGTATAGCCGTCCGTATTTTGGACTGGTCACCCGGAATATCGGGATCTTCATATTTGTATAGTCGTCCATATTTTGGACTGGTCACCCAGAATATCGGGATCTTCATATTTGTATAGTCGTCCACATTTTGGACTGGTCACCCAGAATATCGGGATCTTCATATTAAGTATTCCATATCTAGATCCGCGCATTCTAACCCTAACCGTATCATATGTCAGGTATGTCATAAACTGGAAATTTTTAAAAAGTATTGATCTCGTTTAATATGGCCTTCCACAACCACTCGTTTTATTTTCTAAAGTTCGTAAAGTATTTCGTGTCATCTTAGGGAATGCTTAGTAAAAAGAATAATAGTGTTTAATTATCTTTTATTACTTCTAAGAAAAACCATGAGGTTTGGAATATTTATCATTTCCGTAAAACATAATGTTTTACGGAAAAATATCCTTTCTATAAAAGGTTGTGGTGTTTATTTGAAATTCTTTTGCAAGAGATTTTTATAAAGACAAGTTGCAAGAGGTTTTTATTTGAAAAACTAAACTGCTCCTAACTATTCCAAAGGGCAAGTTGTAAGATCCTCAAATCGCCTCTTCACCGCCAATTGTGGCCAGGTAAGAACAAGTAAGGAAAGGAGGGATCCGCTCACGAATCACCGTGAGACAGGCCTTTTAAAATTACCTTTCCCACTTGTCTAGCGTAGGCACCACAAAGTCTGGTTTAGATAAACGACCGATACCTACAATCTTTCCTTTGTCCTAGATTGGTGTTATTTGAAAATTTCCTTTTAATAAGGTACTAAATATTCCTTTTGAAAAGATATCGTTATACGGATTATGGTCCTTGTGGAAAATGGCCCTTCAATAAAGGTCGAGGTATTTAAATGAAATTAATAATTTTATGAAATTATAGTGTTTTAGATTCGGGGTGACGTTTTAGAAAATACGTTCATTTTGGAAAAACCATAAGCCGTTATTTAAATTTAGTATTTTCTTCTTTAAAAAGGTTGAAGGGAGTTTAACAACATTATAGTAGTTGATGAAAAAGTGTAAGTAAAATATATGTATGTCGTATCTAAAATATTTATTTCACATATCTTATCTCTTATGGATATTTTAAACAAATATAACATTTTAATTAAACGAGGGTATTTTGTGGAAGTAACCTATTTCGAGATCATTTTGATAGTATGGGTAAGTGTGGGTATGTCAGAGGTGAATTGACAATTCATGGGTTATGACATTAAGCATATTAGATTCCAGGTAGTATGAGAGTGCAATATATTTTTGCATACAGAGAAAATTAAACACCGTTTTAAATCATGGGTTAACATTATCATCATTAGGGTACAAGGAATAGGCATGCACGAATATTACAACATCTTTTTAATACGGGGGTTGATGATTAGAAGTTAGAATTAGGTTATTGAGAAAAGAAGAAGACG
The DNA here is from genome assembly GCA_030015575.1 of Agapanthus africanus. Classification (NCBI taxonomy): domain Eukaryota; kingdom Viridiplantae; phylum Streptophyta; class Magnoliopsida; order Asparagales; family Amaryllidaceae; genus Agapanthus; species Agapanthus africanus. The sequence goes on from CM057340.1 coordinate 643,269,010, forward strand.
ACAGAAAAAGGGAAGAGAGGCGGATCCTACTTTTGATTAGAGTTTAGACATAGACGGTTGAAGACGTAGGCTTGTGCAAAGTTCCTCAAAAGCTCCGCGCCCCGATTTTTCCTCGGCGATTGGGTGGAGCCGTAGCGTCGGGGTCGTCGATACGAAGGCACTGGTATTTTTTTCAGAATTTTTGGAGTTCTGAGGTGTGAGAAATCAGTGTTTGAAGTGCCTATTTGTAGTATTTTTTCACCAACCATAAAATCCAAAAAAATTCAGTTAAAATATACGAAAATCCGTGCCGGCCAATGATTGCGAATCATCAAGTGATGATTGCGCCCGCCGCCAAAGGATCCTGGCCGTTGGATCTGCATCCAACGGCCCAGGGTGCACCATCACGTCGCCGCCCCAGCGCCATGTGTTGCCACGCAACGCGCGTGCAGCTGCGTGTGGAGACCACGCGTTCTCGCGTGGTCCCCACCACGTGGGCGCCGCCGCGAGGCTCTGGACCATTGGATCTTTTGATCCAACGGTCTAGGTTAAAGGGAATTTAAATATATTTTTTTTATAAATAAAATAATAATCTGTTTATTATTTTAAAAATTGAATTTGGTTTTAAAAAATTTGTTAAAAATAGTTAAAAATACGGGAAAATTATGGAAAAATTTCAGAAAATATATTTTATTGTTATCTTTAGTATAAAAATAATTTTGGGCTAAAACTAAATAATATATCCATTCCTATGGTTTTAGCTAGTTATTAAAATTATATAATATCTAGTTTATCCTTTAAAATATTTTGAATTACGAATTAATTACTTTAATTGATAATAAAAATATGTAGATTATTTTAAGGCGTTATAAAATCTTACTAAAACATTTTAAGCCTATGAAAACAATAAATAGATTTTTGAAAATTCCTTTAATCATATTTCGATGCTTTGAAAATTATTAACATCACTTTAAAAATTATTCTTCTATTAACGAAACACATAAATAATTATTTGATAGTAGAAATTTAAATAAAATATATTTTATTAGGTATTAGAAAACACGGTCGTTACAAAGGGCCTCATGCCAGATGGCGGTAGTGGCCGAGGCTAGAATGGTGTAAAATTCTTCCGATTTCTGGAATCTCTCCACCGCCTTCGCCGCCAAGAGGTCGGCCCATTTCGCCGCCTCTACCGCCGCCCCCAGCTCCTTTCGGAGGGTGCTCACCGACTTCTTCATGGTGCCGACGAGCGCCGTGGTGTCCTGAGGCTTAGCCTTGGCAGCTTGGGTAGCTTCGCGGATCCTGGCAGCCTCTTGCTTCGCCGCTGCCACTTCCTGCTTCACGGCCGCCGCCTCCTGCTTCACGGCTGCTAGCTCCTACTTCCCGGCCACCACCTCGGCCTCAAGAGCGACGACCCTCGTCGTCGCCGCTTCCAGCGCCCGCCTCGAGCTCTCCCTCAGCGAGGAGGACTCGCCCGAGGCTCGGATCGCCGGGCATATCTCCTCCTCCTCCATCCGAATAGCAAGAGCCACGTGGTGGAGGACCTAGGGAAACAAGAAAGGGGTCAGAAAGAAGAAGGATCACTAAGTTTCACGAAAGATGAAATGAGCAAAGTACGAGCACAAACCTGCACGGCCTCTTGGGCGATGGACGCCAGTTGCCCCTTCAGACTTCCTCCGGGGACCTTGCCCCCGGCCGACCTCTCCATGTCGTTCAGAAGGCTGTCAGCAACAGAGAGCCCCGAGGGCACCTTAAAGTGGAGCTCCCCATCGTCCACCAAGATCGGGGAGGCCGGGTCTTGCGGGGCTGCACGGGTGGACCTCTTGAGAGCCAACGACGGCGGACTGGTCTCCGCCTTCGAGGCCGGGGCTTCCTGCCTTCGAGACCTCTTTCGGGTCGGCACCCTGCTGGACTCCGGGGCCCGATCCGTGTTCGAGCGCTGGTGCTGGACGGCTGCCGGAGGAGCCGGGGTCGGCGCCTGACGGGAAGAGCTGGCCCCTCCAGCCCTCGACCCCTTCTTCGGCTTGCGCATAGCCGCTCGAAGGTAGCTCAAATCTATGGGTTCTGCACAAGACGAGATAAAATGGGGTCAGCGACTCAAGAAAAAATCAAAATAAATACAAGCCTAACTTACCGATGAACTGGGCAGGGCTGAGCCTGGCCGAATTAAGGGCCCGCTCAGAAAGCAACACATTGGCCCAAGGAATGGGCTCCCACGCCGCCACTCTCACCGCGTCGGGGTCATTGGACGGGTTTCCCTGTCAGCACTTATACCTAGACCACTGGACGGGTATGGGCCAGTCCTCACCTTCTGGAGGCCCGACGAAGAAAAACTTCTTCTTCCAGTCGTGGATGGAAGAAGGCAGGACGACGACTCCCGACCCGGGCGCACTCCCCCGACGTTTCCTAAAGGAGAGATAGACCCACCTCAGGTCACCAGCATGAGAGCCAGGGTGACTTTTGTAGATGAGAGAGGAGGCAAGGATGGACAGACCGAAAGGGACCATCTGCAATTTCAAGCGGACCAGAAACCAAAGGAGAATCCTCCAGGAGTTTGATACTAACTGGCCCGGGGCTAACCCGAAGTAAGACAGCGCTGCAGCGACCTCGGGAGAGAAGGGCAAGCGCATTCCGGCCCAAAAGGATTCCAGGTACAGGGCAATCTCTTTACCCTGCACCTGATCTGCCCTCTCTCCTTCCTCGGCCAAGCGCAGAGTATAGTTAGAAAGGATATGAAAGTGGGCCCAAGCGGTAGCAAGATCTCCTTCGTACCTCACCAAGGAAGGCACGCCGGGGGCTTCTGCTACCTCCACCCAGGGATCCGCTCCTGACACACGACCACGGGGAGAGGATCTGACCCCATCTCCCCGGGAAGACCCCAACTCAGCAGAAGAATCCCTAGACACTACCCCTGTGACATCTACAGACTCCCCAAAAGAAGACATCTAACCTGATTGAAAAGCCCTCGGGAAAGCAGAAGATCCGACCTAAGATGAGAGCGCCGAGCTTACGAGATGAATGATGAGGAAAATATGAAGAGAGATGGGCCCCGAAGAGGGCCAACCTATGGCCTTCGGTGCCCCCATCCAACGGCGACCGTCGACTCCCGCCAAAAACAACCCTTCACATTCGACGACCCAGAACGATCCACCTGGTGTGCGCACATTGGACAACAGCCCATCAGACGCCAGAGGCCTGCGGCCCGTCACGTCCACCAACCAACGCTCGACACGTGGGCCGCCGCTTCGTCAAAAGTGCACGCGATCTGGCGCCCCTCTTTAATGCAGAAGATCTCACCTTGATTCTCCGGCGTCACCCAGAAAAAGACAACGGATTTCCCGGGGACACGCCCAACGATATCTTCGGAAGAGAGCTCACCTCGGGTGACCCGACAGACTACTCTCGACCCGACCCATCAGCTGGTCGGGATGAGAGTGGGGGGGATAATGATGATGCTCGATATCGATGTCCTCCCAGATCATGACACGTGGTAGATGATGTGTCCCAGAGCATTCAAGAAAGGACCTACAGGGGCCGACCAGACTGCTCCTATGCCTGTCCTACCGACGAGGCTGGCTCGCCTCCGAGCCCCAGCACAATTGGCCTCCTCGTCCTCACAGCTCATTCCCGAGCTACCGCAGAAACTAGATACCTCGGCTCTCCCGCTCGTCCGCGAGCTCTCCTGCCGAGGTCATCTTCCTCGGTCTCATCGACCGACCAACAGCACCGCTTGCAGGCGTAACCGCCATCCCGCGAATCTCGCCATGCGCGAGATCTCCGCCGGCCACATCCCACGTTCCACGCCACCACGATCCCCCATTAACGAGCCTGTCTCGCCATTAATAGGAGGTCCCGCTCATCACGCGGGCGTGACGTCGGGAGCGTAACGGCCGGCATGATTCTCGCGCCTGCTGCACCTGCTACCGCCGCTACTTAAACCCCTCTTTCAGACGGTCAAGATAAGCCAATTCTACTATACTAAGCCGTTACTCTGCTCGGATCTCTAGACTAACTTGATCGTCGGAGGGTCCTCGGTGGTTCAACCACCCCGGGACTTCCCTGCAGGTAGCTCGGCAACCACAACCTCAACCCATTGAGATCCACACGCTTCAGGAGCGACAGCCTCCAGATCCAATCTCAGCCACACATCGCAGCCATCCGCAGATCAACGGGAAGCAACATCTGAAGGAGACAACACCCTCCATCAGGGATCGAGACGTGGATGTGAAGCGGAGACTGAGGATTGAAATCGGAGGAGAGACCGAAGCTTTCCTTACCGATCTGAGCTTCTGATTTCTTCTTATGCATTTACAACGATCTCGGGCTTGTCGCCGATCTCGAGCTCCGTCTTCATCCCCAAACACCAGAACCCAAAAAAATTAAATAAAGTTGGGATTTTTATCTGGGATCAATTAATTAATCAATATCTTAGCTGATTTCTTGAGCTTGAGTACAGGTTTAACGCTTTGAAACATTAGAATTTAGGGATTTGATTTTTGATTGAGATTCAATTTGAGGATTGAGATTGAGATTTGGGCGGGGGGAGATGGGTCTTTTTTCGAAGTTATTTCTTTATTTATTAATATGCATTAAATAATAATATATAATAAATAATATTATTTAAATAAAAATATTACTCAATTTATAAAATTAAAATAGAAGAATAATGCTATGTTATATAAAATTTCTACAATATTGTCCAAGTTCAAGTTCAAAAAAATATCAAAATCCAAGAAAAAGTCCAAGTTCAGATAAAAGTATTATTACGACAATCGTCCAATTAGGACTTATGAATTCAGAACCAATAACAGTCCTAATAGCTCAATCTTAGCAAAAGAATATTGCCCAAACCAGATTTTCAATAATTTTATTGCGGAAAAGGGCTTGTTTGTAATTTTCCGAAGAAAAGACTTAGGGCTGCAATTAATTATCCAACCAGTTGCTGCAAAAAAGAAGCTGGAATATTTATCGGAATATGCTTCCAAACCGATTTAGTATATATACAAAACCATTAAGTGCCCTGGCGCATTATGCGGGACAAGATGTCAAAAAAAAAGTAGGTAAATTTTACTAAATCTCATCCTCTTTTGGAGTTTTTGAGATAACCTAATTGAACTTTAAAAAAGCTATAAAACCCCACCGAACTATCAATATTGTATGAAATCGTTAGTTTGATTAACTCGTGCAAATCATAATTGGATAGAATAACCCAAAATGTCTTATGGATAGATAGAATAGACTCGAAAAGAACGGAATATGATATTTCCGACAAAAATATTTTCCAATTTTTTTTTATGAAAACACCCTTCAATAAAGTTTTATAGTATTTTTAAAGTTTAATAGGGTTATGTTAAAAATCTCAAAAGATGAATAGGATTTAGTAAAATTTATCCAAAAAAGGATTAGCCTAAGCCTAAAAACTTGATGTATATTGATGATTTCATTTAACTATAGTTTTGGATGCAAGAAAATTGCTTTTCCCCCCTAAATAAACAGAGATAGAATTAGTAAATATATCATGCAAAAAGACAATCAAAAGCCAGATTGTTGCGGCAAATACGATCATGAGGCAATAAACAAACGATAAAGAGAAGAAATAAATAATCAAAAGCGATAAAAATAAAGCACAAACAAAAAAATATAAGATTTAAGTGAAAACCTTTACGGGAAAAACCACGGGCGAAGGAGAAGTTTTACTAATTGAACAAATATGGAGGATTATAACGGTGGATCAACTATCACAAAATCCCTAATAAAGAACCCCAGCCTCCTCTCTCTTAATTCTGATTACAAAAAGGTTAACCCAATTAGGATTACAAACTACAATATATATAGTATGAAACAAATTAAATTAGAAAAAGGACTCCCGAAATAGCTCAGAATTCGGCGCAACAGATTTCGAGACAGCTCAAACTTACTTTCAATCGTCTCATGTGAACAAAGAGAAATCTATAGTTCCAGACATATTATGAGCCGTCTCATACTTCACTTGAGACTTCTCCTCATAGGGTCGAGTCGACTCAAGATTGTCCTGAGTCGTTGTTCCCACCAATAAAATTGATCAAATTGGACATAAGTCCAAATGCCAGAAGACCCCTGAAGCTCCTCCACATGCGAATCACGTGGACATGCACCAATAAGTTTTGGCGCTGATAATATTCGAAGCTCTCGCTCATATAGCTTATGCTATATTTGGAAGTTAATTTCCTATATCTTTTCTTAAACAGAAAGATATATCAACAGAAACTTAAACTTCGAAAATCTTTCTTAAAACAGAAAGATATCATTGTTAATTGATAAAACTAAATAGCTTAAGCTATTTTGAGAAAATATTTTATTTATCTTTCTAAAACAAGAAAGATCAAAATCAATAACAAGAAATTGATTATATATTTCACAAAATAAAGAAATATATAATATTGGTTAATATTATTAACCCTTGGATCCAAAATCCAACGGTGTTTAAGCACCCAAGCTAATATTAACTCTTCTTATTATTCTTTTAAACCAAAAGAATCGATTGAATATCTTATTTAAATAAGAAACATATTAATCATATCAGCAGATAACCCTTGGATCTAAAATCCAATGGTGCTCAAGCATTCGGGCTTGATCTTAAGAGTAATCAGATCAATCAGAGAGATCTCAAAGAGAGATTGTCTCTACTTGCCCAACAATATTCACACCCTATATAAAAGATCCTAGAGGTAAAAAAAGATACATACGAAAGAGGAAATCGACTCCATAAGTTTTGATCAAGAACTTAAGTTCTCTGCGATAAAGTTTTTTTCCCTTCATCTCACCAAGAACCGAGACAAGGTAAATAAAAAGAGAGAGAGAAAGATATCTCCTTCAAAAGAGAAGCTTAAACTTCGTTTAATAAAGAAGGTTAATCTTCATTGATAAAACTTAAGTTCTTTTCTCAAATCTTACGATCTCTAAATCAAGATCGTTCCTTTTTCATAAAAAACTTAAGTTTCATAAAAGAATCATTTTGATCTTAAGATTTAGAGTTTGAGAAAAGAGTCAAGCCCCTCTCATAAAATATGGCGCAAAAATGACGAACAAAAAACCAAAAAGATCGATTCTTTGTAAAATATATGATCCCAGATTTTTAAAGTAATGATCTTGGTGATCGTTAATGGTGATATAACCATTAACAGAAATTTAAACTTCATGAAACTTAGGTTTCAAAAGACAAAGAGATTAAGATCAATCTTTAAAGGAAAGGGCCTGTGGGCATGCGCCAGAGACAGGAGCACCAATAGGCATGCGCCACGTGACAAGCGCCAACGAAAAATATGATAAATAGATTTAAGTTCAGAAGCGCTACATGGCAAGTGCCAGCGGCATATGCAATAAAAGAACTTAAGTTCTAACCACCAACGGCCTAAATATAAGGATATCTGAGCCAGTGGCAAAACGCCATCCTTATAAGCACCAGAGGCATTTTACAAGCACCAGGACTCTATATACATGTGCCCAAGTCTTACATACATGTTTTTATAGCTCAATATTGACTAAGTTATCGCTCTGAAGCTTAAGCTTATGGGCTCAGTGCTTAGCACTGTTGGGTTATGTAAAGCCCAAAAAAAATGTGGCCTATTGTTTAGCACTGTTGAGTAATACCGTGCCCGACATTTAGTCTAAAATTAGAATAATTTTCTGAAGTTTTAGACTTCTCTGGTTTTCAAAAGAAAACCAATCATGATCATACATATTTTAAGTCGACCTTAATCTAAAACAAGATTAATGGTCCTTAACTACATTTTAAGTCGATCTTAATCTAAAACTAGATTAACGATCCTTAAACCGTTCGAACTGATGGTAGAAACTACCTAAGTTCATCCCAGATATGAGATTTACGGATTTGGACTAATCCGCACCCCACGGACGATAAAATTAGTCTTCGTATACAATCCAAAGGCAACCTCATAATAAACAATATAATACGACACGAAATGATATACTGGAAAAGGAGAAAGTTGTTATCGTATTGCGATAACATAATTAACTACAGGGGCTTGCGCCTATAGGAAAAAACGTCTCCACAATCAAAAACCCCTCAAATGAGAGGAATCTGATAAGTTTGCTATATCGATTGTATCTATCCAAACTTCCAATAGACGGTGCCATAATTCAACTTGGTATCTTTGGAAAGGTGGATGGATATATTTCATATAGCATCTGCCCCTAATTCAGTCCAGACGTCTCCACGTCTCAGTCCAGTTTTCGGCGGTAAATAGATTCTGGCACGCCCGGTGGGACCTTTTTTTCTTTCCACTCCACACTTCGTTTGTCGTATTTCGCGAACTAGTCGCGGTCTATCATGTTTCTGGTTGCTCTTAAGTTTCGAGATACTAAAACCGGTGTTCTCTTCCCTATGCAGATCAATGGCCTCATCCAGCAACATCAAAAGCAATTCTAGCTCCAATGCCACTCCGGCCAGAATAACTTGGTGTCACGATCCGGAATTTAGCTCGTGACCGGCACTTAAATCACGCAACGTCTAAAGGCGTAACGCAATTCAAGTAAGCCGAAACCCAGAAATCTAAACCTTTTTGCGAAAAATAGTGGAGGTGCAGTTTTGAAATAAAGGTATAATAAAATCAGGTTTTTCTTTAAATGCATAGATAATGAAGCATGAAAATGCAAGTGGATTATACTATAGTTGAAAACATTTTTTTCGTCTCTAAAAATTTAGGCAGCACCTCCCTTGTATATTTTGATCCAAAAACCACATACAAGAAATATATATAGGTATCCCCAAGCGAAAGTTAGCTCTTCACCAATCAGCAGAAACACAACTACGCAAGTAAGCAAGAGATATATACGACACCCAACGGCGAAGATCAACACAGAAGGAATAAATAAGCAAGAAATCAACAACACACAAAAGTAAACATACACTCATTGCTCTATGTCTCGCTAAACAAGTCTGACTATGTCTACCAATATACAAAGTCTAGTTTCTGATTGATGGAATTTATTTAGATACAATAGAAATAAAAATACAAGAGTATGCACGATCCAATGTGTCCCACCTACTGTAGCAAGTCGCCCTGAATGCAAGCTGTGTGCCAGCGATACCGCTACTGATCCAAGCTGTCAAACCTGCAAGAAAACTGTGGCACAATGGGGGTGAGTTGCCAACTTGTGAGTAGAAAATATCAGCAGGTAGAAATCGAATAAAACAACGAGTTCCTAGGTCATACTATATTATGAAGGTAATACTATGATATTTAAGGTGACCATATATGCATATATGTCAACAATGGAGTCAATGCCAATAGCATGTAGAAATAAACATCTGACATCATATGCATGTATGCAGGTGGATATCATCCACGTGTGTCCATCAACGGCATAATCAATATCATGGAACCTGAGTGTCCAACACCAACACTCGAAACATCATGAAAATATATACCTGTATGTATGAGGAAAATCAACCAATCCATCAACGACACATCAACATCATGGAACCTGAGTGTCCAAAACCGACACTCGAAACATCATGAAACCCGTGTCCAGCATCGACACGTAAATCCTCATATCTCGAGCTCCGTCAGTCCGGATCGGCTCATGGGCTCCGTCAGTCCGGATCGGCCAATTTCCATCTCATGACTCCGGTCGGTATCCTCCGGATAACCGTCAGGTCCAAACTATCACCGGTAGGTAGTGCTCCCCCTGCCAGGCTCATCGTCTACATCTCGAGCTTTTTGCCCTGGAGTACCTTACCGGGTCCACCATATACCCGCAGACGGATCATTCAACTCCTCGAATCGGATCTCAAAAATAAGCTCAGAACCGAGAAAACTCATGGTGGACGCCTCGAAATCACATCACGAGAAACCGCATTTTTAAAACAATTCATAATTTCCTTTGAAATATAACCGCGGTTCTCAAATCCAGAAATCTTATAAAAACCGCATCTCAATGCATATAACCATAAAGTACGATGTATGCAAATATAGAACAGTAATATGAGCATATCAAGTATATCATGCAAGCATGTCAAGTGATAGTACTGAACAATGAATGTACTTTTACGGTTAAGATTAATATCATGATATGGCAATTCTACTGTGCAAGTGGCATGGCAATTACCGATGATGAATGTGTGTGAGCCGGCAAATCTATGTAAGTGTAACATGCGCATCATCGGTAATTGTGCAAGTGTACCAGCAGATGAGATCATATAGCAATAAATACCGGAACATGGTATGTACATCACGAGGGATAATCCTACACAAACATGAACAATCAACGGTTATATCTATCTACACATGAACCATACGGTCGGCTTTTAAAAGATACGAATCGTAATTTTGAAAGTGGGGGCTACGGTGTTTTAAGGAAAATACACCATTTGAAATTCCGTAGCGTCCCTTGAGATTTTCATTTAACAGTGCATACGATTCGTCGGTTTGGAAATAAGTATGGTTCAGGTGACATCTTTACGTCGGCGATCCAGCCTCCTAGTATCCGATATGGAAATATCCTCGATCATCATCCTCAAATCACGAGTGCGGATCATTCATCTGGTATAACTCATCGCGTACGGTAATCTATCGTACGGCGGCATCAAACAGAATAAGGATCCTATCGTTCTATTCATCAATAAGGGTACGGACTTATGGTCTCGTACGTCATATCTTATCGATCTCATAACACCTCGATATCGATCTCATATCATATCACTATAATTTTAATACTTGTCCTCTTTCAATACTTATACATCACTATTCACATTCATATATATATAACATCAATCTCATGTCATCGCTATATTAATCTCACTATATATCTTGGCATACGTCTTTGTGCATCTATACCGTTTAACATCCTCGTATCAATCGTATCTGCTCGTATCATCTTATATCATCACATTGCTATCTTAATTCTCATCATCTTGCATTAGTTATAAGATCTCATACTAACTCTTTTGACCATATCCATAAGTTTCTAACATGGTTTCTCCGACTATATTCTATATATCGGTTTCCATTTTATAAATGCGGGGGTGCTGTACGCCATCCACCTGACTTCTCCCGTAGATATAAATCTACTCATCTGCAATACTCCTTGCTTAGCCGAGGTCGATGTGCTTCGTCGTCTCGGAGTCCACGCGAAGGTACCTACAACCATAAAACATCGAAAAGCTATTAAAACCAAGTCCGAAAATCGATACGGCACACGAATTGCTTATAGGTTAGAACCTATAGCTTACGCATGCAAAAACAACCAAATAACCCTCGTCGTTGACATACAAACGTCCAACGACCAAATCACACCAAGATATTCATAAATCCAAGTTTCAAATATTAGAAAACATAGCCACAACCAATTCAAAATGCTCCCAGATTTGTGCTCAGGTATATAGGAACAAATCCAACAATACAGGGGCTAGGTTATAAGGTAAGTGAGCTACAGGCCAAACCCTAACACCAGAAGCTAAAACTTGGCCGGCCAAACTGCTATAGTAACCGTCCCTGCCGGCCCCACCTTGGAGTTTTGGTCTCATTCTTGTGTGGTGGTCTTCTAGTTATCTAACTAGGTCAATGTAGTTGTTTATTTTTCTTATAAACATCCCAGGTTGCTCCAGATTCCATTTTGAGCATCAAAAATCAATAAAAACCGACACGGGCAAATTCTGGGTTCGTGTGCAGGGGTTTCTAGTCTCTGATCTAAGTCTGCAGACATCGCAAAGGTCATGCACTACACCTCAATTACACACTCAAAATTCCAAGAGTCCTCTAGCCTTCATCTAGGAAAATTCTAATATCGCTAATCTAAACAAGTTTAACTCTAAACTACACTAAGATGCTAGAAAATCTAAAAACTAAACTAAAGACATAGGATTTACCACATTTGGCAACTCAAGAAATTTCTTGAGTTGCCCAAAGTCTTCAAAATCTCTACTTGATCACACCATGGTTTTTATGAGGAGCTTGTGCACATTTTTTGTAAAGAGGATATAAGGTTTTGGCTAAGATTTGAGGTGGTTTATGGGTAATAGTAAGGTAGAGGAAGAGGACGATGAAGATGATGAAGGAATAAAGGAAAGAATGCAAATGAAGAAGGAGGAATGATGGTGGGGGATGCCATGGTCAATATGACCTCTCTCTTTCTCTCTCACACTCTCATGCCCATACCTCCTTGTCTCTAAATATCTATCATATCCTTTCTTTTTCTTTTTTTCAAAAAACAAAACAAAACCCATTAATATGCAAATGAAGCATGGTTCATAAAAATGCAACAAGTGTTTGTAACATGTTATGGTGCATGTTGATCAGTCGAAAATATTGCATTCTTAACACATCAATTTCCCTACTCTTTGTAATCATCTAAAAGTGTTTGGTATAAATATAGCACATATTAGCAATTCGTCTGCAAAATATCAAATAACATGTGTTATATATTATAACCGGCATTATGAGGGAAATTGTGTGTTTATTACTACACGCATGATCTTTTGTATATCAACACTTGTCTCGAGATTGTGTGTAGGAAATTCTCCAGGGTAAAGAGCCGGAATCACAAAAGTGCTGATAAAACGCATCAAGTCCAAGACTTGAGATCTGGCAGTAAAGTAGAAAGAACTATAAGATTCCAGACATCAGGAAACAACCCTAAAGCCAACACCAGAATACCCTGAAGATTCCATGCAGAGATCACCTAAAACGGCCGCGGATCCGCGGCCGAGTCAGGACGATCCGCCGCGGATCCATGGCCGATCCGACTCATCGGCGACTGAAATTTCTTCACGTGGCTTTCTTTTAACGGCCAAACTTCTTCAAGACGCTTCAAAATCCCTAGAAATCTCAGAAGCTTCCCTCCTAACAGCCAAGCTTCTTGTGCAAGTTTGATACCTACTAAGCTTCTCATGCAAGCTTCATAACAACCTAGCTTCTAGTAGAAGATAAACCAAGCTTCTAGGGGAAGCTAAAGGGAAAACTATAAAAGAGGACCTAGGGCTTCATTACAAAGGTTGTTCATCAATTAGAAAAAAAATTCTAGCAAAGATCCAAAACAATTCAAACCAAATTGGGTGACACAATTTGAGCCAAATCAAGATTCATTGAGTACCGACTCAAGCAAGTCTTCAACGAACCTTTGAAGCAACGTCGATCTTCATCCAAGCAAGAGATCCACGACGATCTGCGACTCAAGAAGACCGAAGCGAAGCTAGTTTCGACGATTTAGTTCTTCCTCAAATCTTGTAATCTTTGAGTGAATTGTACCTAAGCGTTGATTAATTAAAGGTGAAAATTCTAAATCTTGTTTTTCTTTACATTCTTGCATTATGAAGAGTTATAGATTCTTGATTCTTTTCTTTTTCATGATGTTTGAGTGAAATCTCCGCTTGTAGCGGAATCGAGAGAATCGGTAGATGATGATGATGAAATTCTTGAACAATTCTTAAGTCTTGTGAGTTTTGTAAACTTTAGGAGATTGAATCATCGAAAACCTAATTTGAGCGATATCTCTTGAATGTTTTCGCTCCAAATTAGAGATTAACGATCGGTGATTTAATTTGCTAGAGGCTAGAATTTGAATGATAATCAATGAAAGAACAAGGGATGATGATGGAGAAACCCTAGTTTCTTCAATAGATCCCTAAAGCTCATTGATCGTCATCGACCTAGGAAAAAAATTTCAATAGATAAGAATTAGTAATCATTAGTATTCATCATCACTATCAATTGGATCGATTCCTATAAGCTACTTTACAAATCTTGATAACTAAATTGATTGGGGCATTTCTTGATTCTTGATTCTAGATCTTTATTTTCTTTATGTTTCTTGAAATGAAAACTCACAAATCTTGAATCAATTTTCGTGCAATTTCTTTTATCTTTTCATTTCGACTCAAATAAAACGATTTCAAACAAATCACACTTTCTCAGTGGACGATCCGTTCTCATTGACGAAACTACAATAGACACCGTCAATTGATTGCAGTATAAATTTCTTTGGTTGTGAAACATTTCTAAACACACACGAAGATGATCAATCAAATGGCGCCGTTTCTGGGGATCGTGTGCTAATTTGTTCGTTTTTGTAATTTGAGTTGGAAAATTTATTATCCCATCAGAATTTTTAGATCAAAATTCGCAACAAGCGCTTAACGATTTGTTGTGATTTTGCGAGGGAATCTGGAATCATCGGACCAAAGGGAAAAATATTCAGATCATTTCAGGAAGTCCAGTGGAGTAAAAGGAGCATCTGTACCGAATTTTGTGCAGAGATCTCGTCAACGCACCGCGGAACTGCGGCAATAGCAAGCATTTCGCGGCGGATCCGCGGTGATCTTGAAGCTTCAGAATTCCATTTCTCTGTGGTAACTTCTATACTTTCTTATCTCCTCCCTGCTCTATCCAATAATCAATTTCTGCAGGATTCTTTGCAAAAATTCGCAGCGCCACTAAAAAGAAAAATTGTGCGTGTTTGATCTTGGTTGTTTGCATATTTTAACATGGAAATTAAGGGGCAAAGACCAAATTCAGATTAGGTGGGGAGTTCATTACCCTTCCTAAGCCCCAAAAATCACAAACTTGCATCCGCATCACCCTCATTAACTAAAAAATATCTAGACATGACTCTAAGGACCATCGTGCTCACTTAGAACAGAAGGAGGTAGTGGGTAATCTATTGCTTATCCGCGTTTCTTTTGTGGTGTCTAAGGCAAGTGGTTACTTAATTAGGCCCACTACTTACGTAGTGGAGAACCTCCCATTTACCTGGCACTTACCTGGCCACAGGAGTGGCAAAGAGGCAGTAGAGGATCTATCTTGCGACTTGTCTTCTGGAAGTCTAGGAGCGGTCTAGAGCCTTGACCTAGGTGACCACTAGATTTAGGGTTGCTTGTGCATTGTTTGTGTAATTTTTCAAAAATCCGTATTTTTTCAAACCAAACACCAAGCTCATCTTTTCCTTAATTATCACTTAACGCTGCCACTTGTGCTAAACCATTTAGTGCATGCTCGGCTGGACACGGGATTCTAGTGCCCGTCTTGTCCGCGTTCCTCCTATCGACTCTGAAGTCGGTATTTCTACATCTACTTTTTCTTCACCCACTACCACACCCACTTCAATGGACGGTTCTCCATCGAACTTCTTTAACACTACTCTGCCATTGTCCGCAGGTGCACAGAATCCTTCCCGCATCTCTCTCCAAGAGAGATGTTACCCTATGCGAGGTCCTCTTTCGACCTGTCTCGCCATTCCATCAGCCAATGGGGACAATTTTGAAATAAAACCACAATACATTAATCTTTTACCGAAATATCACGGTCTTGAGTCTAAAGACGCATACGTCTTTATTACCAAATTTGAAAATGTATGCGCTATGATGGGTACTTCACAGTTTTCTGTGGATGCTATGAGATTACGTCTTCTCCCATTCACTTTGTACGATATAGCCGAGAAGTGGCTTTATAACACAGCCGCACATTCTATTTCGAACTGGGGAGAATTCGTAACAGCTTTCCTAAAGAAATTCTACCCTAATCATAAGACAGCTCGAGTCCGTAGCGAAATAAATCAATTTACCCAGCTTCCAAATGAACCATTCTCGAAGTGTTTTGAACGCTTCAAGGATTTGTTAGTTCAATATCCTCATCATGGAATTCCTAGTTGGAATCTGTGCAGAATCATATATGAGAGCATTAATCTTACAACAAAACAGACCCTTGAATCCATATGTCAAGGCACCTTCATGAATAAAGATGATAGTGAAGCCTGGAGATTTTTAGAAGATTTCGCTGAAAGAACTTTACAGTGGGAAAGTGTAAACCAGTCATCGTCTAGGGGTGGCATTCATCAACTTGATGTTTCCATAGGAGTTAGAGCTGAAATTGCAGCAATGCAAAAAAAACTCGAAGCTATGAAACATAAATTTTTAGCAGCCTCCCTAAATCAGATGTCACTCTCCAAAACTGTCTGTGGATGCTGTTCTGATCCATCTCATCTTACGGAAGAATGTCCATTGAATTTTTCATTTCAGGGTCAAGAGCACACCAATGCTACTTTCCAACAAAGACCTAGAAACGATCCTTATTCTTCCACTTATAATCAGGGTTGGAGGAATCACCCTAACTTTGCTTAGAACCAATCACAAACTCAAATCACGGTTCCAAACCAAAATAATTTCCAAAGGGGTCCTCCACCACAACAGCAACCACTTCAAATAAGTCAGCACCCCTACCAATCACAAAGCTTTCAAAATCCGGTCAACACACCTGCAGCGTATAATCCTTTGCAGTTGACCGGTACTGATGAATCCTCTTCACTCGCACAAACCATGAATTTGATTCTGAAAAATTTCATGCAAGTTTCGGCTGAGGTTCAGTCTTCTGTCGATGATATAAAGAAAAACTCCGCTTCCCAAGCTGAGAGTATAAAATCGATGGAAGCACAAATTGAACAATTAAAATCTGAAATGAGTGCTAGAGAGAAAGGGAAACTTCTGTCTCAACCCCTACCGAATCCTGGGCATTCACAACACTACAATGTGAATGCCATTACAACGTTGAGATCTGGAAGAGTGCTGAATAATCAAGTTGGGTAAGAGATTGATAATCATGATGAATTAATCAATAACACCCTGGCTTCTACTTTCACTTTTCCTTCCACATCCACTTCTACTTTTAATCCTATTCTGTCTACCCCACCACCTTCTTGCGAGCCTATTCTTCATTTTCCTCAAGGCTCGACACCTCAGCATACTTCTTCTAGTCCACCAAAGACGATCCCCACTTCTATTCTGGGATCAGTTACACACACACCACCTTCTCCAATGATGGATCCAGCTATTATTGCTAAAGCTCCTTATCCGAATCAGTTAAGGGGTAACAAATCGAGTCCACATATGGAGAAGATTATGGAAATGTTTAAACAGGTTAACATCAATATCCCTCTCCTAGATGCCATACAACAAGTCCCAGCTTATGCGAAAATTCTCAAGGACTTGTGCACTAGGAAAAGGAAGACTCAAATGCCAAAAAAGATGTTCATGTCAAAGACTGTAGACACAGCTTTTCCCCAACAATTACCTAGAAAACGTAAGGACCCTGGTTGTCCTATAATTTCTATTTCTATTGGGGGTAAACACATTAACTGTGCTCTACTTGACCTTGGCGCAAGTGTTAACCTGTTTCCTTACTCGGTTTATGAGCAGTTAGGGATTGGAGAGTTGAAACCAGCTCACTGCACTCTCCAGTTGTCCGACTGATCAATCACCAAACCTAGGGGTGAACTAGAGGATGTGTTGATAAAAATCGGGGAATTTGTATTCCCTTTGGACTTTATTGTTCTCAATACAGAGCCTGTAGTGAACCCACGGAATCAAATTCCGGTGATCCTTGGTCGTCCCTTTTTTGCCACTTCCAATACTATAATCAACTGTCGTAATGGCTCTATGATCCTATCCTTCGGGAAGATGTCAATTGAGCTGAACATTTACAAGTTGGGAAGTGTACCCTCCGAACCTACTGCTCAAGCATGTTCTATCGAATTAATGGATGTCGACAGCAGCGAATTTGATCAGCCTCATGATACTGATTTAGACTCTTTTCATATGTTGTTGTTTGACCCAACTATGTATTATACACATACGGACTCTTTCACCGAGTTGTCCGGGTCAACAACTAACACTGATTATGAACCGTTTTTGGAGTCTGAAGATCACCCTGTGCTTTTTGATGACATTATTCTTCGGGGTATCGATAAAAGCTTCGAGAAAATTTTCGCTGATGAACTTGCATTTTTAGCAAACACAGGTGTTGAGATGAATCAACTCCAAAAAGAAATTGAACCCCCACCCTTTCTTCTGGACTATAATGAGAATGCGATTAATCAATCACAATCACTGTGTCGTCTCTCCAAAACGAGACGCAAACCCTTTCTATCACACCACTTATCTTTTCCCCACTTCTTCCTGGCTCCTTATAACATGTTCTTCCACCAACCGATGCACTACACTGATAATTCTTCGAATGGTAAGTGTTGACTTTCGGTCTTTACAAAGCTTGGTATTGACCAGTAACTTTGACCCCCTCTTGTGATTTTCAACGATTAACATTGTTTAACTCAAGTTTGGGGGGTATATTGTTGGCTCTTGAAAATAAAAGTTGTCATCAAAATTTTGAGCCAAAAATAAGTTTGGGGGAGATTTTCACGTCCATATTTCTTGACCCCGCTAATAAATTTCCTCCCAAGCTTACAGATTTTTGTGATCTAGCAGAAGACAACAGTGAGGATACTGTTGTAAACAGGTTTGGGGGAGGTTTGTGCTTATTTACGCATCCCTTTGCATCATACTTTGCATAAGCACAAAACATATAATAAAAAAAAATTTGTACATAAATAAGATAATAAAATATTAGATAGTGAAAAATTACATCCAAAAGATTGAAAAAATTTAAGAAAACCAAGAAAGTTAGAAGTTTTCTTAAACGAACTAGTAATAAGTAGTTATGAGCTGTTGTCCCAAGGGTTAGTAAGACGAAAGAAGTCACTAATCTGAGAATAAAAATAAGTCTGAAAAATAGTTCCTATTCTGGAAGCCAAACATTTGAATGTTGATACCTGATTAATAAGAGTTTTTAGTTAACCGCAATCAAGACGGTGTCGCTTTGCAGCTAGCCGGCTGAGCACGGGTCAATCCACAGGGAGACAGAGCTTTCTATGTTCTTGTTACAACGAGTTAACGCGCGTGGGCGGAATTGTTCAAATCTAACCTATGTGTTATATGCACAGGTAA
This sequence comes from Agapanthus africanus, assembly GCA_030015575.1. NCBI lineage: Eukaryota > Viridiplantae > Streptophyta > Magnoliopsida > Asparagales > Amaryllidaceae > Agapanthus > Agapanthus africanus. The sequence goes on from CM057340.1 coordinate 643,287,758, forward strand.
AGTTTGTTAGGAATCGATAGAATAGTGTAAGTTAATGGATTCCGTATTCTAGTCATTTGAACCGAACTTAACAAATGAAGCTAGAACAATCGGCAACAACGTGGATTAAGGGATTTAAGTACGGTATTCGTGGAATCCGGCTTATTGACCCTTGTCCGTCCATTCTTGTCTCTTGCTTTCGCCTCCGGCTAATCCGAACGTAACCGGTCGCGGTTAGAAATCACCGTTACATTGGTAGGGTAGGGTGCCTAACGGAGTGCTTGCATAAGGTTTGGGCGGAGTTTCAAATGGAAAAGACAGGAAAAGGAAATGAGGAACGAAACGTTAACTTACAATATCTTTCTCTTTTCCTAACAACACATATTAACAACCATTCACAAAACAAATTAAAAAGTGCAAAAGAAAAGATAAATAAAGAGAAAAAAAGATTACAAGCAAGTAATTAAAGTGCATGGAATTTAAGTGTATGAAAGTAAAGCATGAATGTAAAGCAAGTAATAAAAAGAAAAAAAAGAAATAAGCAAGAAAGAGCACTAGGAACCATGGAACAAGACATAAGACATGGATTCAATAACCCACACTTAAACTTGCAAGCTCAATAAAGAGGTTGCAAGATCAAGTGATGGCAAAGAACTCATGGTGAAAATGAAGCACAAAAGAGACTCTTTAATAATTCCACAAGAAGATACAACCCTTGAGATCAATTGCCAAAACTTAAACTTGCAAGATCAATGAAGAGGTTGCAAGCTCAAGAGAAGGCAAAGAACTCAAGGGGAAGCTATGTACAAGAACTAAAGAAACAAAGAGAGTTACAAAGTGAAGAACAAAACTTGGCAAAGTGAGACTAAAGAATGGCCATGAACCCATGCCCACTGCCTGCTATATATAGGCAGAAAAGAAACGAAAATAAACAATAAAATTAGGGCTACGTGGCAGAAGAGGACAAGCTGTAGAAATTTGGGACATTCTGGAGCCTGTGGGGCCGGCCACACCGGATTTTCTGGGCATGTGGCCGGCCCAAATCCGATGGATGATGCCCGTACTTATGGTGTGGGTTTGTGTGTCCCCTCACATCATTTTGGTGCAGTTTGCTTACTCTGTTTTGAACTTGTGGTGCACCAGGATTTGAAGGGAACTTGGTAGATATAAATCACATCATTACTTTTTGCAATAAATGCATGTCACACCCATATCACCTCATGCCTACTTATGCCTAGCCATCATGCCATGGCTGCCCCTAGGTCCATGTTCCAAGAGTTGTGTGCAACATGTATTGTGTTGGACCAAAAGTATGTGCACACACTTTATTTACAAAATAACTCTTGGGATATCGGTCGGTTCTCCGTTCTGATTGCAGTGTCGGCTCACAAATGATATATCCGTAATTCAGAATGTATTTCAAGTATTTTGTCACGGATACCTGTAATCTATATTTCCGAGCAAACACCGGTTAATAGTACCGATATATACAAAAAATAGATAATGAATGGGCGGTATTAAAATGCAATATTCTGGTCTGAACAAATACCCCTAAACTTATCTTTTGCTCGTCCCGAGCAAAACAAAATTCTAGCCTCACTATCGCAGGGAACGCGATTGCACTGAGCGCGTGCAACAAGCCATTAAACCTTTAGGTGTCCCTAGTAGGAGGAGTGTTGTCTCCTAAGGGTTTTCAGCGGATACTATCCACAAAATCCCGTCAAGCTAGTTTCATAAGTTAACATCGATTCTACTCCTACAGTTTAGTATCTACGTTAGAAATTCTATCATCCTAAGTTAGAAATATTCAACCCTTATGTTTCACGCCTCTAATCTATTTAACCTTAGATCCTATACGTTCCAAAAAAGTTTAGAAAGATGTTGGTTCTCCTAAGTTTTTCTTCTAAAAGTGCGGTCTCAAATCAGGGATTTTTATCAACTTTACAGAAAACATAAGTCTTATTCTTCATTTCTATCTTTTATCCAAACATCGATTGTATACCCCTACGTGTGTGTAAATTTGCACCCCTACACTCAAGAATTCAATTCAAGCTATAGTACCCTTGCCCTAATACCTAATACTACTTCTTTTCATTAAGGATGGACGGATTTGCTCACACACCTTTCATGCGACTATTAATGCTTCTTGAGGCACTAACGGCCGATTACTGAATGTGTGAGCATAAAGCGTAAATAACAGTTTTCAGGTCTTGACTTTATTTCTTTTTCTTTTTCTTTATTTTTCTTTTTCAAGACCGGATATATTTTTCTATGATGCTCTTTTGGTAGTTAGCTTTAAATACCGTTTTTCCTTTCATACTAGGTTTTCAGGCAAGAGTATTTCTAGGTATCCTCTACTATCCCAAGTTTCAAGGTGCGTGTAAGTGCAGTTTGTAGGGTATATACTTTCTAATTTTGGGCTCAAGAATAGAAACTATTCTTCAGACTTATCCTTCAGTAAAGCATCAATACTTTCCCTTCATCTTGACTTAACTCAAGAACTGAACTCAAGATTACATATTTCTCAAAAAAACTGTAACGACGTATACTTACCAAGGTTAAGCAGAATGAGGGTTATTTTTAGGGTTTTCAATTCCTAAGCCTAGAATTTAGTTATTTCTAACGTATCAACTAAACTTTTGGAATAAAAATCTAAGTTACCCTATTAACTAATTTGACGACAAAGTTTTTATATTTTTTGAGAAATTTTTTGATTTTTGTGGTTTTTTTAAAATAGGTATGCAAATGCAGAATATACAAATGAATGCGATGGATGAAAGCTTACCGAGCACACCCCCAAACTTAAACTTAACAGTGCCCTCACTGTCAGGCTACACCAAAAGGGTCAAAATTGTCGGCGCTCCCTAAAAGAAAATTTTATACAAAACCGAAAAAAGAAAACCAAAAATATATACACCAAAAGGATCTCCCCTAGACTTAAGTAAAACAGTGTTTCCACTGTTAAGCGTTGAAGTTCAGGATTAGGGGGGAAGAGAACAGTATCAAGCTATACAAGGCCTTACAAAGGCCAAAAGTGAGCACCAACCATTCAAAAAATTTATCGTTATAATGGTGTGGTTGGTGAAAGAATACAGAGAGGAAAGAAATGGAGAATACGCGAGACCGTATGTGAATGGAAGCGGAATACGGTCTCGGTATACGAGAAGAAGAATGGCGGAAGGGAGAAAGAAACAGAGTACGATCTTGAGGGTGAAAATGGAGTGAATAGATTAGCACAATTTGTGATGACCAATGTGTAAAAAACGATTGTGCTAATCTATCAACCCGTCGAGAAATGGGGTCAAATCCCTCAAGATTCGTGAGAAAACTTGGGTATGCCGAACTTGGTAAACCAGACATAGGAAATAAAATTGATACGGTGTCTTGCAAAGTCGGAACGATGATGGAGGAAGTGATTGAGGAGGGGTCAAAATTAAAGGATCAGGAGGGTGTACACAGTCAATGACAGGGATAGGATGAATTGGAAAATCCGACCCATCAATTAAAACTGGTTCATCCTCAAAGCTATCCTCAAAATTTTCCTCAAAGTTAAGCTCATTCATGCATTTATCCTCAAAATCCAGATGCATATGGGGTTCGGGAAAAATATTTAATGACTCGGGATGATGAATTGGGGAGAAAAACTCAGCCAAATCTACGGGTTTATCATCCGAAATATTCCCAGCGTCAATATCGTCAATCAAGTGAATCAATATTCTCAGACACCTCAACAAAAGCATGGATATCAATCAATTCAGGTTCTATAATCCTGGGATACTTCCCAAACTGAATTCAGGTTCTATAGTGAGGTGCAGAGTGTGAGACATTTTCTAAGTTTGATCGGGATCATGTCATCATTGTTGCGGGTTCAGAGTGATGACATTCCGAAGACTGCCTTGTGTGTGCTACGGGCTTTGTGTGTTTTGGCGGTGTCGTCGGACTCACCAATGCCCTAGCGGCATTCGTAGACATGATGAACCAGATTTCTTCAGGCCGTTCCTCGACCAGTTATTGTTGTGTTATTGACGACATTCTGGTCTATTTAATGTATTTTGAGGAACATGAGCAACACTTGAGGATTTGTTTTGCAGATACTGGGAGAGCCCCAGCGGTTTGCTAGATTTTCGGAGTGTTTCTTAAGGCTTGTTTGTGTTGACTCCTAGGTCTTGTAGTTACGGGAGACGGTTTTCGTATGGTTCAGAGGAAGATCGAGGCCATGCAGCTTAGGCCCAGACTTTTGTGCAGGACGGAGGTTCGTAGATTTTGGGGCTTAGCAGGTTTTTACCGCCGTTTCGTGCAGTATTATTAGTGTAGTGCTGTACCATGGACTGGACTGACCGGAAAGGAGGTTTCTTTTCTTTGGATTGAGGCATCTATGCGAAGTTTCGGCAGTTGAGGACTCGGTTAACAACTGCATCAGTTCTTTCTTTTCTTTCTGGTTCGGATGACTTTGTTGTTTAACTGTGATGTTTCGTGAGTGGGGCTCGAGTGTGTACAGAGGTGACATTATAGAGTTATCGCTTTTGCTTCCCTACACTTGGAGGAAGTACTAGCATGATATCCCACTCATGATCTGGAGATGGCCGCGGTGGTTTTGCGTTGGAGATTTGGAGACACTACTTGTTCGAGAGTTGTGTTAGATTTTCACGGACCACCAGAGCTTAATATACATCTTCCTGCAGCGGGTGTAGATTGTTGAGATAGTCTTCTGCAGATTTACAGTTCTTGTGCGATCGTTGAGTATAGCTTAAGTTCGCCTCTACTGAGGGGATAGCTTGCTCATGTCCGCGCCCGACCACTATTCCTTAATCTCTTTCGCGAGGCACTGCCCGCCAATGCTCGTTCGTCAAAGGTTCTTGAGCATACTTGGCTGGGTAATGATTCGGAGTCCTTGATTTGTGACAAGGGTGTGCTAAGTTTAGGGACGCGTTTGTGTACCTGATACTATTGGGTAGAGACGTGAAATCCTAGAGCAGGCACATCTGTCAACTCTCTGTACTCATTCAAGTTCCACCAGCATTTGACGTGACTTGTGAGATAGTTACGGGTGGGCAGGAATGTAAAGAGAAGTTTCGGATTTCGTTTCGAGGTGGCTGTCTTGTTGTGTGTTAAGGTTGAGCATCTGAGACCGGCTGGAGAGTTGCAACCTTTAACCGTTCCGGAGTGGGAATGGGAGCAGGTCTCCATGAATATTCGTTGTGGCGTCTACCCAGGTTTAGTCTGGGTGTGACTCCATTCGGATACTAGTTGTCCGGTTATACTCAGGTTGCTCAGTTGTCCTTGGTTAAGTTTGTGCGTTGCACGGAGTTCCTTCATGGGTCGTATCCAAATAGGGCACCCTATTCGCTTGCCGTCTTGGACAGGTACTTCAGGAAGCCTTGGGTACTGGTTGAGCTTTAGCTCCGTTTTTCCATCCGCAGGATGATGGTTTTGTGAGAGCGGGCTATACCGACTCTGGAGGATATGCTTGTGCGTACGTATTAATTGTTGTCGGCAGTTGGGATCGTCACTTACCATTGTTCGGATTCTACTTCGAAAGCTGTTATCAGGAGGCACTCCAATTGACAACCTTTAAGTTTTGTTTGTTAGGTGGTGTCGATCTCCAGTCTGTTTTTCTGACTCTGCGTAAGTAGGATTTTTGGACCCCAGCTAGTCTAGAGATTTCGGAGATGATCCAGTTGGTTCAGGTCAGGATGAGAGTGGCCCAGTGCAAACAGAGGTCTTATGCCGACCGTAGTGGTCGCAGACTTGAGTTCGTAGTGGAAGATAATGTATTCCTATGGGATTTTCCGATGAATGACGTGTTGAGTTTGGGAAGTATCCCAGGATTGTAGGTCCTTTTGAGATCCTTGAAGCGAGTTGGTTCCGTTGCCTATAATTTGGCACTTCCGCCCAGATTTTGAGTATTCACCCCGTATTCCTTGTATCGATACTTCGCAATTACCTTCATGAACTTTTTCACATGATTCAGCATCAGACCAATTAGCTTGGACATGATCTTTCGTTCACCAGCAGCCGCTAGTTATAGTGGATCAGCAAGTGGAGGAACTTCGGTCAAGGGTCTTGCCGTCTGTGAGGGTTCTTTGGCGTAGCTGTATAGTAAGGTGATCACTTGACAAGCTGCGAGCGAGATTTGAGAGTTTTGTGCTCATCTTCTTGAAGGTACGCGTAGATGAATTTTAATTCGGGGACTAAATTTCTTTAAGGAGGGAAGATTGTAACGTTTCAGAAATCGTTTTGCGAATTTTTCCGTTTTAGGGCAAAATTGTCGGTATTTTCCGTTTTAACCCGATTTCGATCAAAAGTCCGTAGAAACTTGCCGACGCCTATTTTAGCTAAAATAAACCTTGTGCGCGAACTTTGGGGGTATTTGGAAGGTTTTGGTTCAGATAGAATTTTTCCCAAATAAAATATTATTTTGCCGGTAAAATATGCACGTAAATCGGGAAATTTCTTCTAAATGAAAATTCTTGGAAATTATCACTACAATTATTTTTGGAAGCTTCTTTTTAAATATCTAGATTTTTTTTTGTGCAAAAGGTTTTGAATTAAAAAAGAAAAGAAAATGAAAGAAAATGTGGCATTTTGCATTTAATGTGCATTAATTGAATTTTTCTAGATCTTTCTTCACAAAAATTCATAAAAACACCCCCACACCTTCATGGCCGGCCACTTCTTGTTCTTGGCTGCCCCTTTCTTTTCTCACTCCATTTTCATCATTTCTTGCACAAATAAATCATGAAAAATCCAAATAAAATCACAAAAATTCAAATATAATCATTTTCCTTCATTTCCTTAACCCTAAACCATGCTTGGTTCTTTATGAAGTCTTGATTTTGGAGGCTAATCTTGGTTTTCTTGTTGCAAGTTTTTGAATCATTTGGAGGTATAAAACCCTAACCCCAATGCTTAATTCTTGTTTTAAATCTTTATGCTAGCTTAGTTAGATGTTAATTTAAGCTTTAAATTTCATGTTTCAAAATTCTAGAAATGGTTTTAGAAATTCAAGTTAAGTTTAAAACTTGATTTATGTGTTTAATGTTTTATTGAAGTGTTAATTTGTGATTAGGAAAAGCTTAGCCTAGTAGAAATGTTAATTTTTGTTAATGAATACTTTGTTTAATTATGCAATTTTGCTTACTAGGTTTTTGCTAAAATTTATTTAGCAAGTGTTAAAAATTTAGAAATGGTTTAGATAGCTTAGTTAAGCTATTATAAGGTATTTGTAATCGCTAGATATGCGTTAGCTTGAAACTAGTGCGAAATATTGCGATAAGTTGCTTACTAGGTTTCGGGGTTTTTCCGACGTGGGTTCGATTGGTCGTTGCGAGGTTATATCTATTTTATTCCTCGTAATTGTTTGTGTTGTGTTGCGCGATCGGGACGATCAGGGTCTAGACTTGGTGTTTTGTAGTTTAGCGACCCCAGTTAGGGTTTTTGGCCGATGTCGTGCGCGATAGATGCGCTAAACGCGCAGTGTAATTTTCCGGGCGTTTTCATCGCGTTTCGTTGTTTTTTCGTCATTGTAGGATGTTTTGCTTATGTGTTGTGTTTGTGAAATTTTAGGTTCGCATGCGGGGACTACGGACACTGCTACAAAAAGAAAACAGGTGGTAGGATTTACCTAGCTTGGAGCATTGGTGATTAGATTTAACATCTACAGGGGAATCGCCCGCATGGCGTTATGCGTCTGAGCTAGAGATGCTATTTCTGTCGTATATTCTATGTCATATTTAGAATTGCGCATTTACCCTATTACTTAGATATTGTTGTGCTTGTACTAGTATCCTTAGGACACTGCACATATTATTGACGATTCATGTTGCGCGAGTACTGATTGTATGCTACACACACCGTCAATAATTGCCATGTCACGCACAACCCACTTATAGATATGATATTGCTTGGTTAGGGACATTGAGAGTTTGATTCATATTTCTTTACGCATTGACTTATAGCATACCTGTATACCTACATGCTTACACATATGCTCTGACATACTTACATGCTACTTACCTGTATACCTATAGAGTATTGTACCATTAGTGATAGGTACATGCACACTTATGACATAGCTACAGGTATACCTTGCACACCTATTTCACTTATACCCAGGGGGTATACTACATCATTACTTATAGGGAGATACATATATCTTGCTATACCTTTATGTTTTCACATACATCTGGTTGTAGCTACATGTTTACCTTTACCTGATGTTATTTTAGAATTGGAGAAAACTAGAAACCGCATGATATTTATATTAACTTGTTGCAGTTAATTAGCGGCTTTTCCTTTATATGCTTACATTTCCGTTTATGTTGCATATATTATATTCATGGATTTTCGCATTGTGATATGGATTTTTCATGATATTTTCTGGATTTGGGGACCGTGGGAGTTCATGAAATTATGCATTATTTGAAAAACCCGGTTTCCCTTGATTTTATATTTCAGCAGCCGCCATGAGATTTATCGGTTCTGATATATATATACCCCACGCGAGGAAAGGAGGAGTCTGTGTGCGGGTATATGGTGGGGTCCGGAGGTACCCCGGAGCAAGAATTTCGTGGAGCTAGACGATGAGTTAGTGGGGGAACCATACCATCCGGTGACATTACCAATGACTCAACAGTTATCATGGGGATACCGACGGGAGTCATGTACGTATAGATACGTGGAAAGACGAGGGTCAGAGCTGGCACTCGTGCTTTTCGGATAGCGTGTGATACGTACCTATCAGGGTGCCAGTCTTGGTGACAGCACCTGATAGATCAGTATTCTGTGTCGATGCTTGACACATTGTTTTCATGATATTTCTTTTTACTTCTTTGTATATATAACAGTGGCATGGGACGCTGTTATATATGCCCTTATACCAATATTAGTGGAATGAGACGCTAATATATGTGTATTGACATTAAATTATATATATCATCATATTTATTCATGCAAATATATTTTGGATGTTAGATTTTTACTTGATAATTTGATTTGGGATATAGATGATTCATTTGATATTGGATACAGGATATTTATGAGATTGCTGATTTGTACATTCAGGATATATGAGATTTATTCGATATTGTACATTCAGGATTTGTGAGACTTATATGATATGAGAGCCAATTTGGGGGCTGATTTGAGGAATTAGGATTTGGATTTGTCTTGATGGATTGTGATCCTACCACGATGTCAGGATTCCGTGGAAATGACATATTTCATTCCATACTCCACATTTATTGTTTATGCACTGCTTCATGTATAAGTAGTACCTGTTAGAATACCTTTCATGACTGTTGCATTTACATACCTTTATTTATATGCATTGCTTCATGTATTAGTTGTACCTGCTAGTGTACCTTTCATGATTATTGCATTCATATGACTTTTTATTGCTATTAATTGCACATGTTAGATTCACACTGTACGTGCATACTTGCAATTACCTGCATATGTTATTTACTATTCACGAGTTGGCAACTCACCCCCGTTGTGCCACAGTTTGTTTTGAAGGGTGTTCCCCAGAGTAGTCGAGACAGGCCATTCTTCTATCATCTTTTACTACGGATACCGCATCAGCTCACAGTGTGCAGTTTGCTTAGGTGGGTTTTGTGGTTATTCGTTTGTTGTATTGTATATTCGTTGTATCCTTGTACTCTCCATCTACTATATTTTCTTGATGACTCAGAGACTTGGTGAGGACGATATTGTATATTATTTGTGACTTGTTGTCTTTTATATAGTTTCCTTTCTATCGTCTTTTATTTCTTCACTACGGCGTCGTATATTTGTTGTGGTGGTTGTTTTCCGCCTTTGGGCGTGTATTTGCTCCCGTTTGGGGATGCTTTACTTTATATTTATGTTGTACCCATTTTTGGGGCTAGCTTTTACAAAGGAGGTGCTGCCAAAATTTTAAAGGAAATAAAGTTGGACTTTTAAAGAATTTGGGTTGTGATTTCAAAGACTTTTAAACAATATTTTTTATCTTTTCTTGTCTTTTAATGGTTTAGATTTCTGGGTTTTGGCTTTCTTTTACTGCGTTACGCCTGTAGACGTTGCATAGTATTAGGGCCGTCACGTGCCAATTTCGGGTCGTGACATATATATAGGCAGAAAAGAAACGAAAATAAACAATAAAATTAGGGCTACGTGGAAGAAGAGGACAAGCTGTAGAAATTTAGGACATTCTGGAGCCTGTGGGGTCGGCCATACCGGATTTTCTGGGCATGTGGCCGGCCCAAATCAGATGGATGATGCCCGTACTTATGGTGTGGGTTTGTGTGTCCTCTCACATCATTTTGGTGCAGTTTGCTTACTCTGTTTTGAACTTATGGTGCACCAGGATTTGAAGGGAACTTGGTAGATATAAATCACATCACTACTTTTTGCAATAAATGCATGTCACACCCATATCACCTCATGCCCACTTGTGCCTAGCTATCATGCCATGGCTGACCCTAAGTCCATGTTCCAAGAGTTGTGTGCAACATGTATTGTGTTGGACCAAAAGTATGCGCACACACTTTATTTGCAAAATAACTCTTGGGATATTGGTCGGTTTTCCGTTCTGATTGCAGTGTTGGCTCACAAATGATATATCCGTGATTCTGAATGTATTTCAAGTATTTTGTCATGGATATCTGTAATCTGTATTACTGAGCAAACACCGGTTAATAGTACCGATATATACAAAAAAATAGATAATGAATGGGCGGTATTAAAATGCAATATTCTGGTCTGAACAATACCCTACTATACGCACTTACACACGTCTTGAAACTCGGGATAGTAGAGGATACCTTGAAATGCTCTTGTCTAAAAGCCAAAGTATGAAGGAAATAATGAATGAAAAATAAAAATATAAAATGGTGAAGAAAAATGAACACTGGTTTTGTAATCACCAAGGCAGCAATAAAAAAGTATAGCGAGGGTGCTTCATCACCTAGTGCCTTAGACCAACTGGTTTGGGAGTCACTGCTAAACTTTAGGAGTTGCAAAACGAGGAAAATACTAAATACGCCTAATCAGCAAGCACATGAGTAATCATTCGGTTAGTACCTCAAGAAGTATTAACGGTCGCATGAAAAATGTGTGAGCAAATCCATCTAAATATTCACTGATTAAAAAGTACTGAGGTCGATGGACAAGAGTATGATAGCTTGAATTGAATTCTCTGAGTGTAGGGATGTTCTTTACACACACGTAGGGGTATATGATCGATGTTTGGAAGAAAGGTAGGAATGAAGAATAAAGGCGATATTTTATTGAGGGATGATATGATTTCTAATATCTTTTCATGACTATTAAGATAGGGCTCATGACAACTGAAAAGCTAGTGTAGTTGGAAACTCTAATTTTCAAAGTCTTTCTTTTACAATTCTTATTTTTATATGTAACTTTCACGGTCTTCCTTTTATTATGGGATTTTGTGGGTGCAATCCACTGAAAACTCTCAGGAGACAACACTCCTCCTACTAGGGACACCTAGAGGTTTAAAGGCTTGTTGCACGTGCTCAGTGCAATCGTATTGCCTACGAAAGTATGCTAGTTAGTTTTTCTTTCTCTTTATATTTTCTCCTTCTCTTGAATAAAATAAGTTTGCTCGAGACGACCAAAATTAAGTTTGGGAGAATTTGATCAGTTGAAAATATTGCATTCTTAACACATCAATTTCCCTACTTGTAATCATCTAAAGGTGTTTGGTATAAATATAGCACATATTAGCAATTCGTCTGCAAAATATCAAATAACATGAGTTATATATTATAACCGGCATTATGAGGGAAATTGTGTGTTTATTACTACACGCATGATCTTTTGTATATTAACACTTGTCTCGAGATTGTGTGTAGGAAATTCTCCAGGATAAAGAGCCGGAATCACAAAAGTGCTGATAAACGCATCAAGTCCAAGACTTGAGATTTGGCAGTAGACAAGAAAGAACTATAAGATTCCAGACATCAGGAAACAACCCTAAAGCCAACACCAGAATACCCTGAAGATTCCATGCAGAGATCACCTAAAACGGCCGCGGATCCGCGGCCGAGTCAGGCCGATCCATCGCGGATCCTCGGCCGATCCGACTCATCGGCGACTGAAATTTCTCCACGTGGCTTTCTTTTAACGGCCAAACTTCTTCAAGACGCTTCAAAGTCCCTAGAAATCTCCAGAAGCTTCCCTCCTAACAGCCAAGCTTCTTATACAAGTTTGATACCTACCAAGCTTCTCATGCAAGCTTCATAACAACCTAGCTTCTAGTAGAAGATAAACCAAGCTTCTAGGGGAAGCTAAAGAGAAAACTATAAAAGGAGACCTAGGGCTTCATTACAAAGGTTGTTCATCAATTAGAAAAAAATTCTAGCAAAGATCCAAATCAATTCAAACCAAATTGGGTGACACAATTTGAGCCAAATCAAGATTCATCGAGTACCGACTCAGGCAAGCCTTCAACGAGGCTTTGAAGCAACGCCGATTTTCATCCGAGTAAGAGATCCACGACGATCCGCGACTCAAGAAGATCGAAGCGAAGCTAGTTTCGACGATTTAGTTCTTCCTCAAATCTTGTAATCTTTGAGTGAATTATACCTAAGCGTGATTAATTAAAGGTGAAAATTCTAAATCTTGTTTTTCTTTACATTCTTACATTATGAAGAGTTATAGATTCTTAATTCTTTTCTTTTTCATGAAGTTTGAATGAAAACTCCGCTTGTAATGGAATCGAGAGAATAGGTAGATGATGATGATGAAATTCTTGAACAATTCTTAAGTCTTATGAGTTTTGTAAACTTTAGAAGATTGGATCATCGAAAACCTAATTTGAGCGAGATCGCTTGAATGTTTTCGCTCCAAATTAGAGATCAACGATCGGTGATTTAATTTGCTAGAGACTAGAATTTGAATGATAATCAATGAAAAGACAATGGATGATGATGGAGAAACCCTAGTTTCTTCAATAGATCCCTAAGCCTCATTGATCTTCATCGATCTAGCAACGAATCTTTAATAGATAAAAATTAGTAATCATTAATATTCATCATCACTATCAATTGGATCGATTCGATAAGCTACTTTACAAATCTTGATAACTAAATTGATTGGGGCATTTCTTGATTCTTGATTCTAGATCTTTATTTTCTTTATGTTTCTTTAAATGAAAACTCACAAATCTTGAATCAATTTTCGTGCAATTTCTTTTATCTTTTCATTTCGACTCAACCAAAACGATTTCGAACAAATCACACATTCTCAGTGGACGATCCGTTCTCATTGACGAAACTACAATAGACACCGTCAATTGATTGTGGTATAAATTTATTTGGTTGTGAAATATTTCTAAATACACACGAAGATGATCAATCACATGTCATGCACATAAACCGGATTAATGTATAATTAGTGAAATAATAATCGAGTTTAGTATTAAACTCATATACAAATAATTGTATAAATATTTATAAAATATCCAAATCGCATAAATTCTTTCAAAAACAATAATTCATATTAATTTTCCAAATATTTTCCAAATATTGGTATATACCTATACCATTTTACGAAAAACCCCTATTTGCAAATCGAATAGTTTTCGCGAAATATATTATTTTATTACTTAAATTCCAAAAATAATATTTTATATTTCTGAAATGTTACAATCTTCCCCCTTAAGTAAATTCGGTCCTCGAATTTAAATTTAAACCCCCAAATACTAAAATATTTTAATAATCAGTTTAATTAACGAGGGTCCGAAATCATGGAATACTCAGAAATACCATATCGCATCGAATGCGCATGAAAACGAGCGCAAAACTCAAAATCAAACTCCATCAAGTATCACGCAATCACTGGAGTTATAATAGAAATACAAATCTCGAAATTCACTGCTGAAAAATTCAACATACTATAGTCAAAATCGTACTACGTATATAGTATGCATCCTTTTAAAACTATTTTAAAAGCTTAATGAAACGCATGCAAAATCTTTCTCGAATCTCCGTGCAATGCGTAATTCACGATACAAGTGGCGGACGCGCATTTGTTAAGTAGTAAATATACTTTTGTATATGTTTTGCTCAAAATATACGTCCCGCCTTTTTGAAATATCCCAAAAGGTTTTCCTTTAGAAAAGTTCGTGTCACTTACGGACACGTAGGAATAACGAGACTATAGCTCCTTTTTGAAAATCTCTTGGTAAACTTTTTATGCATGCAAAGATAGTCAGGTACTGTTCTCAGATCAGTCTTGCTCGGCTACTATATAATATAGCACCCACAACAAAATATGATGCTCAAACGTGAAAATCAGCCTCGAAAGGCGCATCAAACATCACGTGCGTCTGGTGCGCACGGAATCAAATCCAAATACAAGTGCCACGAATATGCACAAAAGCCTAAGTGCAACGGGTGTGTACGAAAGCATCTGTCAAGTGCAACGGGTGTTCACGATAACAATATCAAGTGCATATATAGTGCATGAAAAGCTCAATCCAGTGCAACTATCATGCATGAATAAAAATCTCAATCGAGTACATCCAGTGTGCACAAAATCCCATACCATGCGTCCAATATGCGCGTAATCCAAATCAAGTGCGTCAGGTCCGCACAAAACGCCTAGTGCAGTAAAACGCACGAAAACGAACGTCAAGTGCAACGGTGCACGAAAACATAACCTCGGGTGCACTAGGTGCCCAAAAACTCATCAATATCTCAAATAAACACAAAAACAACACCGAGCGTGCCAAGGTGTATTAAAATCATAAACGTGTTCAACTGCGTGCACAGAAATCCATATCAATGCACTGCAAGCACATGTAAACTATACCGAGTGCATAAGTCATGTCGAGTGCATATAGCATGCACAGAATCAAATCGATTGTGTCGAAAACATAGAGTCACAAATACATGCAGCCAAGACACAAAATCGATATCAAGTGCAATATATTCTGCATATAGGGTAGGTCTACATATCAGATAAGTGAACAATGGACCAAGAACCAACTCCAAACTCCACAATGTGGCCGCAATTTGCAGCCATTCCTATTAAATCTACGGCCTGCACATAAAGATGGGGGCTTGGGTTTCTAGGGAAATCTCTAGGTAGCCTGCACATCTCACTGTGATGGCAACTTATTTTTCAGAGCTCTCGAGTGATACCAGATTCTATATAATCACCACAAACTGTCAAAAACCGATGTCAGGAAAATTCCAAGTTCGTGTTTTGAGGTTCTGGTCTCAAGTTTGTCCAGAATATCATCACTAATGGCTTGGGGTCACTAACTAAACCTCAATTATATCTCTACAAAAAATCATCCACTAAAATCATCCTAGAAATTTCCAAGATCACTCATCTAGTTTAATCGAACTCTAAACATAAATAGGAAGTTAAGAAACTTGATAATATGAAGGAAAGTGAAGGGTTTACCTCTTGAAGCAACTGAAGAAAGTTTCAAGATGGTTTAAAGTGCTCAAAATCCAAACTTGAGTTCACCATGTGGTGTAGGATGAGGTGGTGCACAATTTTTATGAAGGAAGCCATGGGCTTTAAGGTGGTTTTTGAGATGATTCTCATGGGGCAGTGAGGATGGAAGATGGGGAGAAGGAGGATGAAGATGAAGGATGAGGTGAAGAAAATAAAAGATGAAGGAAAATGTGATGAGATGGGGTCCATGGTCAAGAGATGACCTCTCTCTTTCGCCCATGCCTTTTTGTCCCCTCTCACAAAATATCTTTTCTTTTTCTTTTCTCTTTTTTCTCTCACATAATAAACCACAAGTCCATAATACAAATGAACTATGCATAAAACATGAAATGTATCATGGTGCACTAGCCATGATTATTAACAAAAATGGATTTGGCTTAATACAAAATTAATAGTGCACTAATCAAGTTTAGCATAAACTTGCATATAATTAATTGCATAATTATTTATAAAATATCCAAATCCAATAAATACCTTTTGGATTAATAATTCATATTAATCTCCAATTATTTTCTAAATATTAGTATATAATTATACAATTTTACGAAATCCCCAAATTCATACTCGAATAGTTTTCGTGAAATTTATTATTTTATTATCTAAATTCCAAAAATATTATTTTATATTTCTGAAATGTTACATTAATTTGATGAATTATGACATATAGATGAATATTTTGGATTGTTTTGATATTATTTGATTATCAAATGTACGAGTTTGTGTGATTTATATCTATGTATTTGCGCAGTTGCATTTCTGTAATTTGCTTTAGATTGTATGTGGCTCTATGTTGCTAATTTGACCGTTTTTTAAATTATAATTGGTTCTATACATAATTACTTCATTATTGTAACAGAAAATTATGTTTTTTATGATACAAAACATGATATGATACACGATATAATAAATAAGAAAACAAAATACGAAACGTATCACGATTTGACAACTATGGTCACAAATTAGAAACTAATTCAAGGTAATATGTATTTTGTAGCATAAAACATAATAAGACATTGTCAGTTCTTGTCATGAATTTCGTTGACTTAATTATAAAATTATATGTAGTTGTTAAATCTTGACCAGTATTCTTTAGAATTAGAAAAGAGGATATTAATGATCAAGCTTGAAATTCCTTATCCACTCGTATTATGATCCTGATATTCCATAACAAATATTGGGCGTTGTTTTATAGACTTCACCGAAAAGGAATTGCGGTACTATTCTTCACTTGAGTGCGACCCCCTTAGGAGCAAGAGGCTAGGCTATATTTACAGTACATATTCAATTTTAGGACAAAGAGGTTCGATAATCATGGGGGTTTCAATGCATTTCACTTTATTAGTGTCCCCTACCCGATATAAAAGAATAAGTAAGCAGTATTTCATTTATTTAGAAGTGATGTTTTAATATTTCTGATTGTTAAGGATTATAACAATATGCGTTTTTTAACCGTGTTGTTTAACAGTTCTGATTGCGGCGTATTTGTCAACTGATTCATGAAGGAATTGATTGAGGGTCGGTGGATTTCAGATGTCCTGGAGGGAAAAGGGTCGTTGCAGTTGCGGCCGATACTTGCGGCACAAATTCTTTTAGAGAACGAGAAAGAAATGATTTGATATTGTTTCAGCTTTTGTTTAGCCGAAATTTGAACTCTTTGTTATTCGTACATGTAATCATCTATTTATATCTGGCTGATGTTCGCCGATATTGTTACTTGTTTTATGAATGATAACAAATTGGTTAGATGCTACTGGTTTTACTTCGCCGAGATTGGCCGATAAAGAGTATTTTGGAATGAATGTCAAAAATTATTGACGTATTTATTTTAATATCATCGATATTGACCGATGTTGTGAATGATATTTTTGTTGATATTATCAGTTTTATATACCAATGTTGGTTGATACTGTGTTATGAATGATATTTTATTAATTTTATCAGTTTTATATAACCGACGTTTGCCGATACTGTGTTATGAATGATATTTTTGTTGATATTATTAGTTTTATATAACTGATATTGATGTATTTTTATTGATGTATTTTTGTTGATGATGTATTTTAGTTGATGTTAAAAATTGTTGATGTATTCTTGATGATATTAAAAGTTAAAGGCAACTGCTTAGAAATTACATGCAACTGGTTAGAATTACATGCAAGTGCTTAGAACTTACATGCAAGTTATTAGAACTTATAGGCAACTGTTTAGAAGTAACATATAGCTTATTAGAAGTTACATGCAGTTTATTAGAAGTTATGGGTAAATGCTTACAGGTTACATCTAACTTATTGGAAGTTACAAACAACTAATTAGAAGTTACATGTAAGTGGTTAGAAGTTAAAGTCATATGTATAGAAGTTACAGGCCTGCTTACAAGTTATAGGCAATTTATCAGAACTTTCAAGCAAGTGCCTAGATAATTACAGGAAACTACAAATAAAGGAATTCATAAAACAGTTTTTAAATTTCATTCAGATGTATACTTAACCAATAGAAAAAATTACAGCAAAATTATAACGAATGTCATAATACTTTAGTACAAAAGATCCAAAAAGGAGCATGCATACACACTCCATAGACATCCTTTAGCCCTTTGGAAACATTTCACTATTACTCTAGAGCCATCATTCTTTATGTAGTCGAACTTGTATTGTTTTACAATAGCAAATTGATAAAGAGTCATTCCAACTTTGTTAGCATCCTTGAATATTTGAAATGGGTCCTCGATTGCGTCATGCCATGCAACCGGGATATTGTTCATCATCATTTGATCTTCTTGCCTCAGCGATAGCAAGCTTGACTCCAATTTAAGTAATTGGTCATACGTAATTACTGGAGCGGAAGACAATGATGTGTGATGACTGTTACATAAAAAACGTTTTTATTAACATATTATTACTTGCATCCATTTAGACATTACAAACAACTTATTGGATATTAAAGGCAAATTTTTTTAGATATTAAGGAAATGTCACTGCTTAAAAGTTACAGGCAAATTTTTTAGAAGTTACAGACAACTGTTTAGAAATTACAGGCAACTCAAGTGCTTAGATATTACATGCAACGGCTTATAAGTTGCAGGCATCTGGCTTATATATTTCTCTAAACAAAAATCAAGTCAAATAAAAACAAATCTGCTCATTATGGCTAGAGTATCAACAGATTCTTGCATATAGATGACATCCTCGTTCGTCTCTTGATAGATACAGACCATATTTACATAATCATATTCGGTTATTATTCTAACCATATGAAAGTAGAGTAAACGAGAGAAGATAATGGATAATTGGACTACCTTTCAATTCTTCATCATAAAAGCTCTTCCTTTATACACTTGTTCTTCTGATTCTTTTGTTTTAAGTATATGCATAATAATTTGTGTAATTTTTCCTTTTCTGATTTTAGATGGTTTAAAAGAAAGAAGCAATTTTTTAAAAAAACAAAACATGTCCAGTTTCTGTTATCTTTAAATTGAATTTTTCAAATCAAGTGAATGGGTGGAAAAAATTAGTCCTATTGGTATCATTTTGATTTTATTGTGCAGTCCTGTTTTCCTGGTTTCTGGTTGTCTGAGATGAAACTGAATTATACAAAATTGATGTTGAGATCCAACACACATTTTTCTATCTCATCTTTTCGGAAAACTTGAGGCATGGTGAATCAAAGATATTTGAGGAATTTGCAAGATGCTGACTGCCCAATATAATTTTCATGTCATTTGGTTAGTTTGGTGCTTGTATCGCATCGCATCGCATTCATAGGCAACTGTTTAGAAATAACAGGTAACTTAGTAGAAATTACAGGCAACTGGTTAGAAATTACAAATTACATGCAACTGCTTAGAAGTTGCTGGCAAGTGGTTAGATATTACAAGAAAGTGCTTAGAAGTTACAGGCAACTGCTTACAAGTTGTAGCCAACTGTCCTGTAGATTCCCCTAACAAAAATCAAGTCAAATAAAAACAAATCTGCTCATAATGGCTAGAGTATCAACAGATACTTGCATATGGATGATCTTCTCGTTCGTCTTTTGATAGATACAGATCATATTTACATAGTCATCTTCGGTTATCATCTTAACCATATAAAAATGGAGTAAATGAGAGAAGATAATGAATAATGGAGAATGGAGAATGTGAATGTGATAATTCTTTTTATGTTGGCGACATAGGGTTTTGGGGGGGGGGGGGGGGGGGGATGGTGAATTTGGAGGGAAAAAGATTTGGTTAGAGCATTTATTACCTACATCCATGCAGATAATTGCAGGCAACCGTCTTATATATTCCTCTAAACAGTAATCAAGTCAAATAAAGACAAGCATGCTCATAATGGCTAGAGTATCAACAGATACTTGCATATGGATGACCTTCTCATTTGTCTTTTGATGGATACAGACCATATTTATATAGTCATCTTCACTTATCATCATAACCATATGAAAGTGAAGTAAATGATGAAAAATAATGGATATTAGATGACCTTTCGATTTTTCTTTATAAAAGCTCTTTCCATATACACTTGTTCTTCTGATTCTTTTGTTTTAAGCGTTTGCATAATAATTTGTGTAAGTTTTCATTCTCGTTTAAATAAAGAAGCAATTTTTAAAAAAAAAAACAAAACATGTGCAGTTTCTGTTATCTTTAATTTGAATTCTTCAAATCAAGTGGATGGGGGGGAAAATTAGTACTAATTGGTTTCATTTTGATTTTTTTGTGCAGTCCCTTTTTCCTGGCTTCTGGTTGTTTGAGATTACACCCTAATTATACAAAATTGATGTTGAGGTAAACTTGTTTTATCTCCCGATTTTTAATCATTTGTTCTAATTTTAGGTGTATTGTTTCTACCTGAGATCTAAAACACATTTTTCTCTTGTTTTTTTTCAGAAAACTTGAGGCACGGTGAATCAAAGATATTTGAGGAATTTGCAAGATGCTGTCTGTCCAATGTAATTTTCATGGCTTCGGTTAGCTTGGTGCTTGTATCGCATCGCATCGCAACTTTTTAAAAGTTATATGCAACCGGTTAGAAATTACAAGCAACTGCTTACAAGTTAAAGACAAGTGCTTAGAAATTAGACGTAAGCGGTTAGATGTTACAAGAAAGAGCTTAGCTGTTACATGCAACCGTTTACAGGTTACAGGCAACTGTCTTGTATATTTCTCTAAACAAAAATCAACTCAAATAAAAACAAATCTGCTTATAATGGCTAGAGTATCAACAGATTCTTGCATATAAATGGCCTTCTCGTTCGTCTCTTACTGGATATAGACCATATTTACAGAGTCATAATCGGTTATCATTCTAGCCATATGAAAGTGGAGTAAATGATGGAAGATAATGCATAAAATGAATGGGATAATTCTTGTTCTGTTGGTAACATAGAGATTTGGGGTTGGGAAGAGGGATGGGAGAGCGGGAGGGGGGTTGGAGGGAAAAAGGCTTGGTTAAAGTATTTAATACTCAGTTCTTTAAAGAAAAATCAACAAAACACAATTACGATTTGAAATTACAGGCAACCTGATAAAAATTACAGACAGCTAAAAATCAGCATTTTTCCCAAAAAAATACAGCTGTCAACTTGTACTTAGGCATATAGGTCTCTGAAGGCATTCTTGAGATATACTAAGATATATATGGTTGTTTGTATTGCGTGAAATAAGTGATGGACTTAGGGTTTTTTTCACATGATGAAAAAGCTCAGGGGCTTGTGACTGTTTTTTTTGGGTGCGGAGGCTTTTCAACAATTTGCCTATAATTTTATTGCGGAAAAGGAGTAGTTTGCAATTTTCCGAAAATACTTAAGGCTGCAATTAATTATCCAAACAACTGCTGCCAAAAAGTGGCTGGAATATTTCTTAGAACATGCTCTCATACCAATTTCGTATATATAAAAAACTAGTGAGTGTCCCCGTGCATCATGCGCTGGACAAGATGTCAAAAAATGAAGATTAAATTTTACTAAACTTCATCCATCTTTTGGGATTTTTGAGATAACCTATTAAACTTTAAAAAGTCTATAAAACATTACTGAACTATCAATATTGTATAAAATCGTTAGTTTGATTAACTCGTGTAAGCCATAATTAGATTGAATAACCCAAAATGTCTTATGAATATATAGAATAGATTCGAAATGAACAGAATATGATATTTTCGACAAAAAATTCTTCCAATTTTTTATATGAAAATACCCTTCAATACGATTTTATAGTATTTTAAAAGTTTAATAGGGTTATCTCAAAAATCTCAAAAGATGAATGGGGTTTAGTAAAGTTTACCCAAAAATGAATTAGCCTAAGCAATAAACTTAATGTATATTGATGATTGTATTTAACTATATTTTTGGACGCAAGAAAATTGCTTTTCTCAAATAAATAGATATAGAATTAGTAAATATATCCTGCAAAAAGACAATCAAAAGCTGGAGAAATACAATACAACAACTTACGCAAGAAAATTGCCTTTTTCATGTTTGCTCCAGTTATAATGATAATAGGACTTGCCACATGATATTCATATCAAACTTCTACGAATCATTATATGATATAGTTATTTAAAATTCGAAATGAATAGAAGATATAAGTATAGTATTTGCAAACTAAAATTTTCATAATTTATTTGTATTTCATTACTCGGATGCATAATATAACAATTAAGTATCTATAGACCAACAATAATGATCTTGTCTCCGGATCAATGAGGGCATCTTTCTTTCCGCTTGGTTTGATCCACACACACACCATTGCCATCAGGATCATGTATGCACCTCTGCATCCCATGAAAATTTATTTAATTGTATATTGGCGGGGTTTGTATTACCAATATTATTGTTTGGTATATTGTTATTTTATGATAAGCTCACCGTGAAAAATTTACCGTGGGTATCCTCTGAGTTATATTACCAATATTTACTGTTGTATATTAGTATTTTTAATAAGTTAATATATTTATATTAGAAAGTTGACTGTGAGGTAAATATAGTTTTAAATGAATCTATTTATTATTAATTATATTAACATTATATTAACCAGTATTTGTACAATGTAGATCTATAATATTTAACTGGTATCTATTGATATGCATAATCAAGTGTCCACAAATTCCTCGAAGTCCAGATTTAATTATCCAGCACAAGAATATTACTCAAGCCCATGTAGCAAAAGATTTTTCTCTCTTGCTCATTTTCTTTCGGCAATAATCTATTTATAAGGGTGAGAGAATAAACTACCGGGGGAAAATATAAAACGCGTACTTTCACCCTTAGAAATAGATTAAGGACTGGATGTATGTGGATTGGCAACAACGTATGCAACTTAAGTTTGTTGCAGGAGTTGCTGCTTTTATTGAATTTACACGCGCACATAATAAAATCGTGTTAGAGAAGATTTTCTGCCCGTGCGATAGATGTAGGAATAAGTACTGGCAGAAGGTAGAATTTGCAGAGCTTCATCTCGTTAAACATGGTTTTACTAGACTTTATACAACTTGGCTATATCACGGGGAAGGAGAAGAAAACAGTAATGCGGCAGAAGAAGAAGGAGAAGACGGTAATGCGGCAGAAAAAGAAGACGGTAATTTCTTTCCAGGAGAAGAAATGAAGGATATGGTAGAGGCTGCCCTAGGTGAATCTATTCGTACCGAAAATTACATTCCTTCCGGTCAAGGACCGCGTGCGGATAAGTATGAAAATTTCATGAATGATACTAGAAAACCAATTTATGAGAATGCAAAGTATTCCACCCTCTCATGGTTCGTCCAACTTTTCCAGATTAAGTGCCTAAATGGATGGAGCAACAAGTCATTCACAATGCTTTTTTCGTTCTTGAAAGATTCTATGCCCCCGGAAAATAACTTGCCCGACAGCTGGTACGGAGCTCAGAAGATGATGTCTGATTTGGGTTTGAAGTATGAGAATATTCAAGCATGTCCTAAAAATGACATGTTGTACCGGAAAGAGAATTCAGATTTGAAAGAGTGTCCAATATGCGGAGATGCCAGGTATAAGCCGAAAGATTCTGATAAGAAGCTCGATATACCTGTCAAAATATCACGATATTTTCTCATAACACAGAGGCTGCAGAAGCTATTCAGGTGCAAGAAAACGGCCGAGGCAATGATTTGGCATCACCGTGCTCCTCCAAGTGAAGATGGAAAAATAAGCCATCCACGAGATTCACCGGCGTGGAAGGATGTGACACCCGAGCCCAGTAATACTATTTCTATTGCTAGTTGAGTGTTTTATATTGCTCATTCCAATTATCCTGATGGTTTGGTGCTTTTTGCAAAATTTTAACCGGTTAAGTCATTTTGGCACATAACAAATTTTAACACCTAAAATGAAATTAAAAGTATCCATGTTGGCCTACTCGTCGCCACTAGTCGCGTGGTAGCGTCCGTGTGTCGAGATTTCTTTCCGTTCGGTTAAACGGGCAAGTTTGGATGCCTACGCACGCGTACAAGTGTCCGACTTGGGGGCATGCATTTCAATTATTAAACACCTATTTTCAAAATTTGGAACCCGCTTAAAATCCTATAATTTGAATTTGGAGAATTTGGGCGCAACCCGGGCGCGATTTGGAAATGTTTCATTTAGCGCCAAAAATGCCCATTTAATTAAATACTATTTTAACTATATAAATATTTTCTGTTACCAATCTAAGTAAATCCTATATTAAATCTTTTCCTAAAAATTCCTTCCTTTTGGGCAGCCAATCACGAGGGGGGTTTCACCCTCGTGGGCCCCGCATCTCATCTCTCTCTCTCCGCCTCTCTCTATCTCTCTCCAATCCTAACCTCTCTCTCTCTCTTCCTATATATAAAACCCCCAACTGTTCCTTCTTCTTCCTCACGAGGAAAACTTTCGCGAGAACCCCGAGCCCTAACCCTAGCCTCCTCGTGACCTCGCCGCCGGTCCCACCGCGACCTCGCCGTCGCCGTCAACACCTCCTCAGCCTAGCCGCACCCTCCTACCTCCTTCCTCCGTCTCTTCCCGAGCCTGCGACCCAACCCCGACGACATCACCCGGCCGCAGATCTCGCCGTCGACGCCGCCTCCCGTCACCGACGACGCCTGCGACTCCCTCTCTTCCTCCTCGTCCCGACCTCGTCGTCGCCTTCCTCCTCCCCTCGCCGGACCACCACCAGACCCGAGCCCGACCCTAGCACCAATCCCCGGGTCGCCGGGAAACGCGCCGTCGATCATCGCCGTCATTGCCAGAGCCACCGCCGACACCTCCTCTCTCTCCTGCCACCCAGACCAGACCACTACATCCCTCGTCGCGGCTGCAACAGAACCAGAAACCTTTCAGCCAAGGCTGCCGCCCTCGCCGCATCTCCTGTTCACCGCCGGCGCGCCCATCGCCGTCGGGCCCGTCGTGGTTGCCCCTGTTTCTTCCCTCGAAGTACCCTGGTCCGTGTGGTCCCGCTGTTCGCTGTTGGGACTCGATCCGTGGCCCGTGCACCCGTCTCGTGTTTCTGCCGACATTGCATCCGTGCTTTCCGGTTTGCGAAACCATCGAGGCAAGATTTCTTGCTACATGCTACGTTAAACTAATTAAATATTTGACTCATAAAACTTGCGGTTTTAACTAAGTATTGTTACTTGTCCTCATTGGACGAAATATGATGTACATTATAATACCGCCACCTAAATCGTATTTTGCCACCATAACCTTAATAACAACTACCTGCTAATCATTTTACTATTTAGAGGATAATAGTCGCACACTTATATCTTTATTGCCTGCTGTTATTAATATTGCGCTACACTGTGATTATTGCACCCCAAGGGTGCTTGAACCTGTTATTAAGAGAATACAAAGCATCACTGTGTTTACATGGAATAATATTGTTATTTACTGTTCCTGCTGTTGTTCCTTATTCGTTACTATACCTGTTATCGGCATACATTTGATTGCATTACATATTGACCGATCTTGATACACCTGACACATGTACTGATACACCGGACATGACACCCTGTACATATCAACTCAACCTGTTGAAAACGTGACCTGACCTGTTACCTGATCTCATGCCTAATGCCGACAAACCTGACCATTCCTACTGTCTATCCAGACAGACCTACTTTTACCTGATTTTGTGTTGGCATTAGTCCTTGACTACTGAATACCTGACCTGACATACATAACTTGGGGGTATGGGGAAATCAAAGGTGAAACCGACTTGTAACTCAACAGTTCGATACTTGTTTTGATCAGTCTTACGGGCTTGGCCAGTCCGGGAGTGATGATGCTGACATCACTCGTCCATCCTACTACCTACTTTACTGCCTAGCGGCACGTCTCGGATTCAGCCCCGAGGACCTTGACCGTGGTCCCGGGCACGCACGGGATACTATTGAGTTACATCGACGATTCATCAATTGATTTCAAAGACTATAGAGTAGAAACCTGATAGGACCGTTTAGTCACCACTGCACATTACCCTGCTCTGTTATTTCTTAGTACTGCTTTATTCATGTTCATACCTGCATTGCTTATTACCATGTTTATATCATATTGTTTGGTTGACATGACGCGCTGACGTCTGGGTTTTGCATGGCCCAGATTCCTTACCACTATCGACGACCGAGCAGAAGTACTTCAGCCAGCAGGCTGAACTGTGAGTTCCTTAGGGTTTAGTTTATTTATTTTCATTCCATTTCCAGATGTGAGCCCGCATTATGGGACGTACTGTTTATTTATTGTATTGGATCATTTGCTTCCGCACTCATTATTTATTGATTCTTGTTATTATGGATTTGGACATGTATTAGATTAGTTTATTATTTTGTTCTTGATATCTCTACAACCGTAATGTGACTGTGGATGGATATTTCCTACCCACAGGTAGCATGGTTGGCTATGTCACGTGCCCAATCTTGCGTACTCTGGGTAGCGGGGCGTGACATGGTTCTTTTGGTATCAGAGCCATAGGTTAGTTGGGTTGATTCTTTTGTAGTTGGGTATTGTACCCGATACACGAATCAGAATACCGTGATTAGGAAACATGTCCTGCCACCTTGACCGTTTGCCATTCTTGAATCACATTCTTCCGAATTATATCTTTTACGACGTGCAAACTTACTTTGCATGTCGACTCGGAAACCTGATTTCTTGTTATCCCTAGGACTTGGGCGACTTGGGTGGAGTTAAGTAATTGCGGCTATGATACCGCGGCATAGCTACAATGCGGTACTCTATTTAAGTATCTTGGAGTTCTAGCCTTGATCCACATTCAGAATCTATCATCATGCTAATGTTGGGTGTTTTGAGTTCAGGATTATGACAGGTAAGAAGTTGAAGACGTACCAGAGGCGTGTGAACGAAGCCGCCATGCTTGGAGTGATAAGAGAAATGCTGGAAATCAAAGAAACAGACCGAGCTGATCCAGCAGCAAGCGGACTTATTTCAGGAAGGTTTGCAGATCGTTCAGCAGTCTGTAAACGATGTTGGAACTAGACCAGCTGACCGAGTAAGGACCGTAGCAGATTTCAGACGTTTGGGACCTACTACTTTCACTGGTCTGGAGGAGCCGTTGCCAGCCGAGCAGTGGCTAGTTGACACGGAGAATTTGCTGATTGCGGCACAGATCCCAGAGGACAAAAGAGTTGAGGTGGTGCGCATTCAGCCAGTGGATTACGCCGAGAGTGGTGGCTTGTGGAAGAGACCCGCTTGCCCAAGCCGATCAGTTGGGCGGAGTTTTCTAAGAGTTTCCTGGAGAAGTTCTTCCCGCGGACTACACGGGAGGAAATGGAAGAGAAATTTATTGGGCTGAGACAGAATGGAGCACCCGTGGACGTGTATGCAGCAGAGTGGACGAGACTCAGCAGTTTCGCTGGACCTTTAGTCGCCAACGATGCAGACAGGGCTCGAAGGTCCTTGCGCAGCTTGGATGTGGACATCCAAAGGCAAACCATCTCCCTGGGTTTGACCACTTTCTCACAGGTTCTTACGGCAGCTCGAGAACAGCAGAGCATATCAGGAAAATTGGGAGTTCACAGCAGACACCAGTTGCGGTAAGAAAGCAGTTCTGTTGGGCCAGTCGAGTTTAGGGCTAGGCCGACAAACAATATTCTTGCAGCAATGGAAGTTGATAGTAATGAGGAGCCGGCAGTTGTTCGCGACTTTATGGATGTATTTGCAGATGTTTCGGGCTTACCGCCGCAGCGAGATGTGGAGTTCGCGATTGACCTTATTCCTGGTGCAGCGCCAGTATCAAAATCTTATTATCCGATGGCACCAGTGGAATTGGAAGGAGTTAAGAAGCAAGTTGGTGAATTACTCGAGAAAGGTTGGATTCGAAGCAGTAACTCGCCTTGGGGAGCTCCAGTTCTTTTAGTAAAGAAGAAGGATGACACGAGAAGAATGTGCATTGATTATCGAGAATTGAACCGGGTGACTATTAAGAACAAGTACCCGATCCCTCGCATTGGAGAACTTTTTGAGCAGCTTAGTGGCGCGAGGGTATTCTCGAAATTGGATTTGCGGTCAGGATATCATCAGGTCCGAGTAAAAGCAGAAGACATTTGCAAGACGGCGTTTCGAACTCGATATGGACATTTCGAGTATCTAGTGATGCCCTTCGGAGTGACGAATGCGCCGGCAATATTCATGGATTTGATGAACAGGGTCTTTTCACCATACCTGGACCAGTTTATTGTGGTATTCATTGACGATATTCTGGTGTACTCGAAGAGTCCGGAGGAGCATGCTGAGCATTTAAGGATCGCACTGCAGACGCTGAGACAAGAGAAGTTATTCGCGAAGATGAGTAAGTGCGAATTCTGGCTGGAAGAAGTGAAGTTTCTGGGGCATGTCGTGTCGGGCGATGGAATCGCCGTTGATCCCGAGAAGATTGCAGCAGTTCGAGATTGGCCAACTCCAAAGAATGTTGCGGAGATAAGAAGTTTTCTTGGACTCGCCGGTTACTACAGAAGATTTGTGGAGAACTTCGCTCGTTTAGCTGAGCCGTTAACCAAGCTCACGCGCAAGGAGGTACCGTTTGGTTGGACGGATGGGTGTGCATTGGCCTTCGAGACGTTGAAGCAGAAGTTGATAACCGCCCCTATCCTAACTGTACCGGATAATTCAGGAGGACTGGTGATTCACAGCGACGCATCTGGAAAAGGATTGGGATGCGTGTTGATGCAGAATGGGAAAGTCGTCGCTTACGCCTCGAGACAACTGAAGACTCATGAGAAGAATTATCCGACTCATGACTTAGAGCTTGCAGCCGTGATCTTCGCCCTGAAGATTTGGAGACACTACCTTTTGGGCGAGAAAGTCGAAGTCTTTACAGATCACAAGAGTTTGAAGTATGTGTTCACTCAGAAGGAGTTGAACATGAGGCAACGCAGATGGTTGGAGCTGATGGCCGACTACGACCTTGATCTTGAGTACCATCCGGGAAAAGTTAACGTCGTGCCAGATGCGCTAAGTCAGTTACCAGCAATCCAGGTATTGACCGCACAAAGGGAGATCATTGCGGATTTTCGGAGATTTGATTTGGAGGTTGTGCTACCACATGCTACAGGACAGTTGATGCAGTTACAAGTACAATCGTCCTTAGTTGAGAAGATTAAAGCGTCACAATCGCAGGATCCTAGACTACAAAAGTTTCGAGAGCAGGTTGAAGCCGGACTACGAACCGATTTACTGATCCATGAAGATGGTTCGTTGAGGTATGGTAGCCGTGTGTGTGTGCCAAAAGGGGATGTGCGTGAAGAGCTCATGAAGGAGGCACACAGTTCAGCTTACTCTGTACATCCAGGAGGGACAAAGATGTACCGAGATATTCGACAGCACTTCTGGTGGGAAGGTATGAAACGGGAAATTGCTCGTTTCGTGGCTAAGTGCTTGGTGTGTCAGCAAGTCAAGGCTGAACACCAAAGGGTTGCTGGTTTGTTGCAACCACTTCCGATTCCCCAGTGGAGGTGGGAACTTATAACCATGGATTTCGTGACGGCTTTACCGCGGAGTCCAAAGGGCAACAATGCAGTATGGGTGATTGTCGATCGGTTGACCAAAGCAGCTCACTTTATTCCTTTTCGGGTTGGTCAATCGACGGAGACTTTGGCAGAGCGGTACATGCAGGAGATTATGAGATTGCATGGAGTACCGGTGAACATCGTGTCCGATCGGGACACTCGGTTCTTGTCGCACTTTTGGAGGAGTTTACAAGAGAGTTTGGGGACTCGATTGAAGTTTAGCACAGCTTATCATCCTCAAACTGATGGACAATCGGAGAGAACGATCCAGACCCTTGGAGATATGTTAAAGGCGTGCATGTTGGACTTCAAAGGTTCTTGGGAGGATCACCTACACCTGGTAGAGTTTTCGTACAACAATAGCTTCCAAACGACTATTCAGATGGCTCCGTTTGAAGCGTTGTATGGTCGTAAGTGCCGTTCACCCGTATGTTGGGACGACGTTGGTGAACGAAGATTATTAGGACCAGATTTGGTGGTACAGACAGTCGAGAAGGTGAATACAATCAGGAAGCATATGAAGGCAGCTCAAGACAGACAGAAAAGTTGGGCCGACACGTCAAGAAGACCTTTAGAGTTCGCCGTGGGTGATTTGGTATTCCTGAAAATATCACCGACTAGAGGGGTGATTCGCTTTGGAAGTCGGGGAAAGCTTAGTCCTCGATTCGTTGGACCCTTCGAGATATTGGAGCGTGTTGGAGAGGTAGCGTACCGGTTGGCGTTACCACAGTCATTAGCAGGAGTGCACGATGTGTTCCATGTGTCTCAACTACGGAGGTATGTTCGCGATGAGACTCATGTCTTGGATCATTCGGAGTTGACCGTACGGGAGGACCTAACTTTTGAGGAGCGACCAGTTGAAATCAAGGATCGAAGAGAAAAGGTTTTTAAGAACAAGGTTATCCCTCTTGTACTAGTTTCTTGGGGTAATCGATTGCATGGAGAATCCACTTGGGAGCGAGAAGACGAGATCCGACAGAAATTTCCTCACCTTTTCCTATAGTTAGCTATCTTATATTCTTGAAATTTCGAGGACGAAATTCTTTTGTAGTTGGGTATGATGTAACACCCGAGCCCAGTAATACTATTTCTATTACTAGTTGAGTGTTTTATATTGCTCATTCCAATTATCCTGATGGATTGGTGCTTTTTGCAAAATTTTAACCGGTTAAGTCATTTTGGCACATAACAAATTTTAACACCTAAAATGAAATTAAAAGTATCCATGTTGGCCTACTCGTCGCCACTAGTCGCGTGGTAGCGTCCGCGTGTCGAGATTTCTTTCCGTTCGGTTAAACGGGTAAGTTTGGACGCCTACGCACGCGTACAAGTGTCCGACTTGGGGGCATGCATTTTAATCATTAAACACCTCTTTTCAAAATTTGGAACCCGCTTAAAATCCTATAATTTGAATTTGGAGTATTTGGGCGCAACCCGGGCGCGATTTGGAAATGTTTCATTTAGCGCCAAAAATGCCCATTTAATTAAATACTATTTTAACTATATAAATATTTTATGTTACCAATCTAAGTAAATCCTATATTAAATCTTTTCCTAAAAATTCCTTCCTTTTGGGCAGCCAATCACGAGGGGGGTTTCACCCTCGTGGGCCCCGCATCTCATCTCTCTCTCTCTCCGCCTCTCTCTATCTCTCTCCAATCCTAACCTCTCTCTCTCTCTTCCTATATATAAAACCCCCCACTGTTCCTTCTTCTTCCTCACGAGGAAAACTTTCGCGAGAACCCCGAGCCCTAACCCTAGCCTCCTCGTGACCTCGCCGCCGGTCCCACCGCGACCTCGCCGTCGCCGTCAACACCTCCTCAGCCTAGCCGCACCCTCCTACCTCCTTCCTCCGTCTCTTCCCGAGCCTGCGACCCAACCCCGACGACATCACCCGGCCGCAGATCTCGCCGTCGACGCCGCCTCCCGTCACCGACGACGCCTGTGACTCCCTCTCTTCCTCCTCGTCCCGACTTCGTCGTCGCCTTCCTCCTCCCCTCGCCGGACCACCACCAGACCCGAGCCCGCCCCTAGCACCAATCCCCGGGTCGCCGGGAAACGCGCCGTCGATCATCGCCGTCATTTCCAGAGCCACCGCCGACACCTCCTCTCTCTCCTGCCACCCAGACCAGACCACTACATCCCTCGTCGCGGCTGCAACAGAACCAGAAACCTTTCAGCCAAGGCTGCCGCCCTCGCCGCATCTCCTGTTCACCGCCGGCGCGCCAATCGCCGTCGGGCCCGTCGTGGTTGCCCCTGTTTCTTCCCTCGAAGTACCCTGGTCCGTGTGGTCCCGCTGTTCGCTGTTGGGACTCGATCCGTGGCCCGTGCACCCGTCTCGTGTTTCTGCCGACATTGTATCCGTGCTTTCCGGTTTGCGAAACCATCGAGGCAAGATTTCTTGCTACATGCTACGTTAAACTAATTAAATATTTGACTCATAAAACTTGCGGTTTTAACTAAGTATTGTTACTTGTCCTCATTGGACGAAATATGATGTACATTATAATACCGCCACCTAAATCGTATTTTGCCACCATAACCTTAATAACAACTACCTGCTAATCATTTTACTATTTAGAGGATAATAGTCGCACACTTATATCTTTATTGCCTGCTGTTATTAATATTGCGCTACACTGTGATTATTGCACCCCAAGGGTGCTTGAACCTGTTATTAAGAGAATACAAAGCATCACTGTGTTTACATGGAATAATATTGTTATTTACTGTTCCTGCTGTTGTTCCTTATTCGTTACTATACCTGTTATCGGCATACATTTGATTGCATTACATATTGACCGATCTTGATACACCTGACACATGTACTGATACACCGGACATGACACCCTGTACATATCAACTCAACCTGTTGAAAACGTGACCTGACCTGTTACCTGATCTCATGCCTAATGCCGACAAACCTGACCATTCCTGCTGTCTATCCAGACAGACCTACTTTTACCTGATTTTGTGTTGGCATTAGTCCTTGACTACTGAATACCTGACCTGACATACATAACTTGGGGGTATGGGGAAATCAAAGGTGAAACCGACTTGTAACTCAACAGTTCGATACTTGTTCTGATCAGTCTTACGGGCTTGGCCAGTCCGGGAGTGATGATGCTGACATCACTCGTCCATCCTACTACCTACTTTACTGCCTAGCGGCACGTCTCGGATTCAGCCCTGAGGACCTTGACCGTGGTCCCGGGCACGCACGGGATACTATTGAGTTACATCGACGATTCATCAATTGATTTCAAAGACTATAGAGTAGAAACCTGATAGGACCGTTTAGTCACCACTGCACATTACTCTGCTCTGTTATTTCTTAGTACTGCTTTATTCATGTTCATACCTGCATTGCTTATTACCATGTTTATATCATATTGTTTGGTTGACATGACGCGCTGACGTCTGGGTTTTGCATGGCCCAGATTCCTTACCACTATCGACGACCGAGCAGGAGTACTTCAGCCAGCAGGCTGAACTGTGAGTTCCTTAGGGTTTAGTTTATTTATTTTCATTCCATTTCCAGATGTGAGCCCGCATTATGGGACGTACTGTTTATTTATTGTATTGGATCATTTGCTTCCGCATTCATTGTTTATTGATTCTTGTTATTATGGATTTGGACATGTATTAGATTAGTTTATTATTTTGTTCTTGATATCTCTACAACCGTAATGTGACTGTGGATGGATATTTCCTACCCACAGGTAGCATGGTTGGCTATGTCACGTGCCCAATCTTGCGTACTCTGGGAAGCGGGGCGTGACATGGTTCTTTTGGTATCAGAGCCATAGGTTAGTTGGGTTGATTCTTTTGTAGTTGGGTATTGTACCCGATACACGAATCAGAATACCGTGATTAGGAAACATGTCCTGCCACCTTGACCGTTTGCCATTCTTGAATCACATTCTTCCGAATTATATCTTTTACGACGTGCAAACTTACTTTGCATGTCGACTCGGAAACCTGATTTCTTGTTATCCCTAGGACTTGGGCGACTTGGGTGGAGTTAAGTAATTGCGGCTATGATACCGCGGCATAGCTACAATGCGGTACTCTATTTAAGTATCTTGGAGTTCTAGCCTTGATCCACATTCAGAATCTATCATCATGCTAATGTTGGGTGTTTTGAGTTCAGGATTATGACAGGTAAGAAGTTGAAGACGTACCAGAGGCGTGTGAACGAAGCCGCCATGCTTGGAGTGATAAGAGAAATGCTGGAAATCAAAGAAACAGACCGAGCTGATCCAGCAGCAAGCGGACTTGTTTCAGGAAGGTTTGCAGATCGTTCAGCAGTCTGTAAACGATGTTGGAACTAGACCAGCTGACCGAGTAAGGACCGTAGCAGATTTCAGACGTTTGGGACCTACTACTTTCACTGGTCTGGAGGAGCCGTTGCCAGCCGAGCAGTGGCTAGTTGACACGGAGAATTTGCTGATTGCGGCACAGATCCCAGAGGACAAAAGAGTTGAGGTGGTGCGCATTCAGCTAGTGGATTACGCCGAGAGTGGTGGCTTGTGGAAGAGACCCGCTTGCCCAAGCCGATCAGTTGGGCGGAGTTTTCTAAGAGTTTCCTGGAGAAGTTCTTCCCGCGGACTACACGGGAGGAAATGGAAGAGAAATTTATTGGGCTGAGACAGAATGGAGCACCCGTGGACGTGCATGCAGCAGAGTGGACGAGACTCAGCAGTTTCGCTGGACCTTTAGTCGCCAACGATGCAGACAGGGCACGAAGGTCCTTGCGCAGCTTGGATGTGGACATCCAAAGGCAAACCATCTCCCTGGGTTTGACTACTTTCTCACAGGTTCTTACGGCAGCTCGAGAACAGTAGAGCATATCAGGAAAATTGGGAGTTCACAGCAGACAGCAGTTGCGGTAAGGAAGCAGTTCTGTTGGGCCAGTCGAGTTTAGGGCTAGGCCGACAAACAATATTCTTGCAGCAATGGAAGTTGATAGTAATGAAGAGCCGGCAGTTGTTCGCGACTTTATGGATGTATTTGCAGATGTTTCGGGCTTACCGCCGCAGCGAGATGTGGAGTTCGCGATTGACCTTATTCCTGGTGCAGCGCCAGTATCAAAATCTTATTATCCGATGGCACCAGTGGAATTGGAAGGAGTTAAGAAGCAAGTTGGTGAATTACTCGAGAAAGGTTGGATTCGAAGCAGTAACTCGCCTTGGGGAGCTCCAGTTCTTTTAGTAAAGAAGAAGGATGACATGAGAAGAATGTGCATTGATTATCGAGAATTGAACCGGGTGACTATTAAGAACAAGTACCCGATCCCTCGCATTGGAGAACTTTTTGAGCAGCTTAGTGGCGCGAGGGTATTCTCGAAATTGGATTTGCGGTCAGGATATCATCAGGTCCGAGTAAAAGCAGAAGACATTTGCAAGACGGCGTTTCGAACTCGATATGGACATTTCGAGTATCTAGTGATGCCCTTCGGAGTGACGAATGCGCCGGCAATATTCATGGATTTGATGAACAGGGTCTTTTCACCATACCTGGACCAGTTTATTGTGGTATTCATTGACGATATTCTGGTGTACTCGAAGAGTCCGGAGGAGCATGCTGAGCATTTAAGGATCGCACTGCAGACGCTGAGACAAGAGAAGTTATTCGCGAAGATGAGTAAGTGCGAATTCTGGCTGGAAGAAGTGAAGTTTCTGGGGCATGTCGTGTCGGGCGATGGAATCGCCGTTGATCCCGAGAAGATTGCAGCAGTTCGAGATTGGCCAACTCCAAAGAATGTTGCGGAGATAAGAAGTTTTCTTGGACTCGCCGGTTACTACAGAAGATTTGTGGAGAACTTCGCTCGTTTAGCTGAGCCGTTAACCAAGCTCACGCGCAAGGAGGTACCGTTTGGTTGGACGGATGGGTGTGCATTGGCCTTCGAGACGTTGAAGCAGAAGTTGATAACCGCCCCTATCCTAACTGTACCGGATAATTCAGGAGGACTGGTGATTCACAGCGACGCATCTGGAAAAGGATTGGGATGCGTGTTGATGCAGAATGGGAAAGTCGTCGCTTACGCCTCGAGACAACTGAAGACTCATGAGAAGAATTATCCGACTCATGACTTAGAGCTTGCAGCCGTGATCTTCGCCCTGAAGATTTGGAGACACTACCTTTTGGGCGAGAAAGTCGAAGTCTTTACAGATCACAAGAGTTTGAAGTATGTGTTCACTCAGAAGGAGTTGAACATGAGGCAACGCAGATGGTTGGAGCTGATGGCCGACTACGACCTTGATCTTGAGTACCATCCGGGAAAAGTTAACGTCGTGCCAGATGCGCTAAGTCAGTTACCAGCAATCCAGGTATTGACCGCACAAAGGGAGATCATTGCGGATTTTCGGAGATTTGATTTGGAGGTTGTGCTACCACATGCTACAGGACAGTTGATGCAGTTACAAGTACAATCGTCCTTAGTTGAGAAGATTAAAGCGTCACAATCGCAGGATCCTAGACTACAAAAGTTTCGAGAGCAGGTTGAAGCCGGACTACGAACCGATTTACTGATCCATGAAGATGGTTCGTTGAGGTATGGTAGCCGTGTGTGTGTGCCAAAAGGGGATGTGCGTGAAGAGCTCATGAAGGAGGCACACAGTTCCTGCTGTTGTTATTTACATGGAATAATATTGTTATTTACTGTTCCTGCTGTTGTTCCTTATTCGTTACTATACCTGTTATCAGCATACATTCGATTGCATTACATATTGACCGATCTTGATACACCTGACACATGTACTGATACACCGGACATGACACCCTGTACATATCAACTCAACCTGTTGAAAACGTGACCTGACCTGTTACCTGATCTCATGCCTAATGCCGACAAACCTGACCATTCCTGCTGTCTATCCAGACAGACCTACTTTTACCTGATTTTGTGTTGGCATTAGTCCTTGACTACTGAATACCTGACCTGACATACATAACTTGGGGGTATGGGGAAATCAAAGGTGAAACCGACTTGTAACTCAACAGTTCGATACTTGTTCTGATCAGTCTTACGGGCTTGGCCAGTCCGGGAGTGATGATGCTGACATCACTCGTCCATCCTACTACCTACTTTACTGCCTAGCGGCACGTCTCGGATTCAGCCCCGAGGACCTTGACCGTGGTCCCGGGCACGCACGGGATACTATTGAGTTACATCGACGATTCATCAATTGATTTCAAAGACTATAGAGTAGAAACCTGATAGGACCGTTTAGTCACCACTGCACATTACCCTGCTCTGTTATTTCTTAATACTGCTTTATTCATGTTCATACCTGCATTGCTTATTACCATGTTTATATCATATTGTTTGGTTGACATGACGCGCTGACGTCTGGGTTTTGCATAGCCCAGATTCCTTAC
Source organism: Agapanthus africanus (assembly GCA_030015575.1). NCBI lineage: Eukaryota > Viridiplantae > Streptophyta > Magnoliopsida > Asparagales > Amaryllidaceae > Agapanthus > Agapanthus africanus. Next base: position 643,324,582 of record CM057340.1, read on the forward strand.
CACTATCGACGACCGAGCAGGAGTACTTCAGCCAGCAGGCTGAACTGTGAGTTCCTTAGGGTTTAGTTTATTTATTTTCATTCCATTTCCAGATGTGAGCCCGCATTATGGGACGTACTGTTTATTTATTGTATTGGATCATTTGCTTCCGCACTCATTGTTTATTGATTCTTGTTATTATGGATTTGGACATGTATTAGATTAGTTTATTATTTTGTTCTTGATATCTCTACAACCGTAATGTGACTGTGGATGGATATTTCCTACCCACAGGTAGCATGGTTGGCTATGTCACGTGCCCAATCTTGCGTACTCTGGGAAGCAGGGCGTGACAAAGGATTTCGATAGGAGGCACGAAATATTCAGTAGCGATCCTCGCAATGTCAGGCTCGGACTCGCTAGTGATAGCTTCTGCCCATTCAACTATATGGCTGGAAGCCGCAGCAAATGACCCGTTGTAATGATAGTTTATAATCTGTCGCCTTGGTTGGCTATGGACCAATCATATTTTATGATGACTCTTCTTATCGACGGATCAAACTTACCGGCAAACGATATCGACGTCTATCTTCGATCTCTGATCGGTGAGTTAAAATCTTTATTCATTGATGTTGTAGAGACTTACGATACAAATATAAATACAACCTTCATACTGCGTGCGGTTTTAATGTGGACAATTAATGACTTTCTTGCGTATGGAATACTATCAGGTTGGTCCGTACATGGTCACAAAGTATATCCTTATTGCCATCAACATACAACATCGAAATTCTTGAATTTTACCAAGAAGGTTTGTTATTGCGACCATCGACGTTTCCTACCTCTAGACCACCCCTACAGGTTAGACGTTGTTTACTTTGATGGTCATCAGGAGTTTCTTGGACCTCCAGCCCCATTGTCCGGAGAGGACGTGACTGCTCAGTGGGATGGTTATAATAATGTGACTTTCGAGATGGATCCGACAAAACATATCAAACCACCATTCTGGAACAAGTTAAGCATTTTCTTCGAACTTCCGTACGGGTCAACAAATTTAGTGCGTCATTTTCTGGACGTCATGCACATAGAGAAGGGAGTATCCGAGCACGTACTCAACTTGCTTCTTTGTAAAGACGGGAAATCGAAAGATAACCTCCATACTCGGATGGATCTACATGACTGGGAAATTAGAAGTGAATTGCTCCTAAACCGATAGCGGGTAAACCGGGCAAGTTTGTACTTCCCAATGCCGTATATCATATATCACAACCGAAGAAGAAAAGATTCCTGCAGGTGTTGCATGATTTGAAAGTTCCCACAGGTTTCTCAGGATCATTTAGCAAGAAGAAAAAAATTGTGAAAGGCAAGATCGATAGGCTGAAAAGTTATGATTACCATGTTATTATGGAGCACCTTCTCCCATTAGCCCTTAGGACTTCCCTTCCTGAATCGGTTGGTCTAATAATTAATGACCTATATTGTTTTTTTAGAGAATTATACGCTAAAACACTGCATGTTGTGACGCTGGAGAAACTAGAAAATTCTATTTCGTTAATACTTTACAAGTTTGAGCGTATTTTCTCACCGTCATTCTTCGATATCATAATACACCTGACGGTTCATCTTGCAACTGAGACTAAGTTAGCCGGACCGGTACAATATCGATGGATGTATCCCGTCGAGGGGTACGTGGAATTTTTTGATTCGCGCAATTTGTAAAATTATTGTTATTCTGTATGCCCGTATTTATTTATTTAACATATTTTTATTTAGGTACCTCTACACTCTAAAAATGTATATACGCAATAGAAATCGACCAGAGGGTTCTATCATGCAACGTTATCTTTTAGATGAAGCAACCACATTTTGTTCCCGCTATCTGGATAAGAACATTGAGATGAGACTTAAGCGGCCTCGAAGAATTTAGGACGGGCCATATGGTAAAGTTGATTATAAGAGGGTAGACACTATGTTTATCAACAAGATATACCGATTTATCCTTCTCAATAGCGCATATCTTGAAAAAATTAGATAGTAAGTTTTTTTGGATTAATTGTTATATTTGTGTTTGTGTGTGTATGAAATGATATAATATTAATGTCATAATTTATTGTTGAGAACAAAATTCATTTTAACGAGGTACGTGAGGGGCATCCTGATTGGAACGATGAATGATTGGAAAAATATTATCAGGATAATTTTTGCGATTGGGTTGTAGATCATGTAAGTTATTCGAATAACATGTTATTGCTACTAGTTTTAATCTAAACTTATATCGTTATGTATTTGTCGTAAAATTTGTTTTGTTAAATCCATGATCCGAACTTGTCTGTATCATTAGAGAGTGATTCAAGATATTTAGCTCAGTTTCCTAGTATGGAGGTTGCATATTATAAAGGATTCGGTGTCCTTGGATACAAATTCGAAATTAAGGACATAGAAACATCTAGAATCACTCAGAATAGTGGGATTGCGACGGTAGAATCGGATGGTGTGATTTATTATGGATACTTAAATTGTATACTTGACATCCAATATCGCGGACGATCAGAACCATTTTATATATTTCAGTGTACTTAGTACGATACACGAACCGATACAGATAAGTGGAGAAATAATGTCGGGACTTGGAAAGATGAATATGGATTGACCAGTGTGAACACACTTCGATTTTACGGTCAGGACGATCCGTTTATCTTTCCGAACCAAGCGTTCCAAGTATACTACTCCCAGTATTTGAAGCATCCGGGATGGAGTGTCGTATGCCGTTGGAAACCTAGGGATGTTTACGATGTTTCAGAATTTGAGGACAGCGATGAGGATGAAGAAGAGAGAAGACTTAGAGTGCTCCGACCGTCTGTTTCAAAAGACGGGTTGTCTTCGGCTGATCATGAAATTACGTGGGTTAGAAAAAATATCGCTGATGAAATCCAAGTAGATGTCTAATGCGTCCACGAAACGAAAAAGATTATCAGTAATGTTATATTATTACTTCACATTTTACGATATATATATAGCATGCATATGTAATGATTGTTTAATGCATCCACGAACCGTTTTATCTAGATTTGATGACGATGACGGGAGCAGCGAGGGGTGGCAGGAGCTCCAGCCGCGGCACCGGCAGAGGCAGAGGCAGAGGCAGAGCGGTTCTACCGTCCGGAGAGCTGCGTAGGGAGCTTTACTGGGCCGGTCTTGCACCACGATCGGAGACCCCTTCGGATGCCTCATTCCGTGTGGACTTTCCCACACCTCCAGGTATATTGCACGCATATTCATTTTGAATGTAATATTATAAATATACATACATATTTATGTCAAAATTACTTATATAGTCAATATTTGATTGTCTAGCTGTTGGTGGTGACTCCACATTAGGGACATAGGCCACTCCCGCACCTCCAGATATGTTTATATATCATATAGTGCATGCATATTGATTTAGAATGCTATTTCATAAATATACATACATTCTTTTTGCTCTTACGTACTTACATCTCGGGTAGAGGACACCACCGCACCTGCGGGTATGTTTATATATCCTATAGTATATACATGTTGATTTAAAATGTTATATTATTGATATACACATTCTTTTTGCAATTACTTATATATTCAATATTTGATTGTCTAATTATAGGTGCTGAGTCCACGTCTGGTGCAGGGGCCACTCCCGTCACTTCCATACCCTCCGCTCAGTCTGCAGGTTTGTAAAAATAAATATAAAATATTTATTCATTTTACATATCCTTTAAGAATAAACATGAAATTCATGTAATTTTATCGATATTTATTTTCTAATTGGAGATGCGTCCACGTCCGGATCACCTGTTGTTCTTTAGCGGATGAACTATCGTCCCGCTCGTGCTGCTGCCCGGGCCCAGGCTCGTGCTTCTATCGCCGGAGGTATATATCACACTTCAATTTTCGTTAAACCTTGATTTCTTAATACCACTTTGTCTTAATATCGATTGTCTTGATATTTCTTGTAGATGCAGGGCATCCCCATCCCGAGAGGGGGGCTCGAGGCCCGAATCAGTCCCATAGGCTGAGGCCCGACAGAGCTAGGGGGAGGCAACATTCTCCCTCTTCTTTATCCCTGATTATCGCTATACCGACGATTATGCCGAGAGGTTCGACCGGTATATATGGAATGAGAGCCGCCTCGTGAAAAAGTATCCACTTCACGTTGAGTGAGGCGATCGGCACCGGCGCTCATTTGCCCTCTTCTGGGATCAGGCTCGGGTAGTAATATATATTTTCATTTGACTTACCTAATATATTTATTATTATTTAACACTTGCAATTTAATAAAATTGTTATTTTTGTATTTGCAGTTGGATTACGACTTTTAGCTTGTACCCACCCTGATCACCCTGAGAGAGTGCTCGATCTTTACGCTCTAGAACATGATCAAAGGTCCGATACAATAGGAACGAGCTGAATATCGACTGCTATTCCCTGTGGATGGCGACCTCCGCGGCAGAGAGAACGGCTCTCCTACATACTCCGGCCTTTGTGAGAGTCGACGTAGATATATGGCCTCTCTTGTGCCAATATTTCGACTCTCAGCATAAAACAGGTTTGTATTTTAAATTTAATTCATTGTTTAGTATATAATTTTTTTTTGTTGCTTAATTAGAAAACTAAATCTGAATGTGTTGTGCAGAAACAGGCCGATCAAAATAAAGAGAATAGGAAGTCGGCAAAGAGGGGTCGCCCCACTTATACAGGAGGCTCGAGAAATATTACTCGTGCCATGGAGGCATTGGTAAATTACAATAGACCTACTGTGATGTAATGTAATATTAAGTGTTATTTTATAATATATGTAATTTTTTTGTGAATTGCAGAGAGCTCAGATCCTGGCGCAGGGTGGTACACCGAGCGTGCTGACCGCGTATCTTTCCGTCCACAGCACCTCGATAGATCCCGCGACGGGCGAGCTTCGATTCCCCGACACCGCTACCCAGGAGTATTGCGTAAGTGTTAATATTTATTCTAACAGGTTTGAAATTTTTGTTTTGAAAAGTTCAAATTTAAATGATATACTTATATTTTACTGGTCAATATGGGTGTAGGAGTGGGTGGTGGAGCAGGCGGAGGCATCGGGGATTGATTTTACTGGACAGAATTATCCGATGCTGCTGACCCCAGTCCGAGAAGCCGCACACGGAGGGCACCATGGAAGTTGGGAGAGAGGCCGGGGACTGGGTCCTAGCAGGGCTCATATGAGGTTGGACTCTACTCCGGCGATTACTTCTTCTACCCCTCGTGAGCGACGTCTAGAGCAAGATGTTGCCACCTTGAAGACCACCGTCCAGGAGTTGATGGAGATTATGGTATGCATACTACTTAATAGTAAAATATTACATCATATTATAGATAGTAACATATCCAATATTAGTAGCCTGAGCTTATTTAGTTGTAGACTTAATTTTGATTAATCTTAGATTAGGGTTTTGCAACAACCTGATAATGAAACTAATTCGACTAATACAAAGTTCTTACTCGTTTATCACACACAAAATTGAACAGATGCGACATGGTACTTTGGCTGCGGCTCCACATGCATCTCCTTCGGCTGCGGCTCCGCAAGCCACTATCTCGGCTGCGGTTGCTTAGACCACTATTGCTGCTCCACAGCCCGCTCAGACTCCTTCATAGTCCGCTCCTTCATTGGTCGAGTTTTTGACGACTCGGGGCTGCACCGAGAAGCAGATGCGCCAGATTACGGCGATTATCAGAGGTGGAGGAGCTGGACCGAGCTAGGGTAGCTTTTTTTTATATATATTTTAAGCATGTATGTACTTATATGATACATATGGTATATATTTTGGACGATATTGGTGGTGTTTGCGTGTTCGTGATGATTTAGATTGATATCATATTCTGTTTGTTGATTTCTTTTATATAATATGCGTGAAATGTTGATTATGAATACTGCGGTATTTGGTTATATGATGTATATATTATTGTGCACGTGGCGAGGAAAAAACAGGAAGCCCCCTTTTTATAAAAAAACCCCTGATATTTTGTCCCTACGGATTAATCCGTAGGTTCATATATTGCCCCTACGGAGGAATTCGTAGGTCTATATTTTGCCTCTACATATTTATCCGCAGAGACAAAATATCAGGATACCTGACATTTTGCCCCAATGGACTCAGTAACAGGTATTACACTTGTCCCTACGACTATATCCGCAGGGGCTTATTTCCGGACCTACGGCTAACTCCATAGGGACAGGAAGTTGCCCCTACGGATAACACTGGAGGAGCAAGTATTTTAATTTATAAACCACTAAATTAAATAAATATGTTGTCCCTACGGAATACACCGTAGGGATATGAGTACCTACAGATTAAACCGTAGAGGCAATTATATATCCGTAGGGGCATGTTCAGGGCGAAGACTTGCACCTGCGGCCATTGCACCTATGATGTATTTTCGAGCCCCTACACGTATATCCGTAGGGGCAGTGCTTACCCCTACGGAGAAAGTCACAGGGCAACCCTTTATTGTAGTAGTGTAATTATCCAGCACAAGAATATTACTCAAGCCCATGCAGCAAAAGACGTGGCCTAGCCCTGACTTTCAACGATTCTAAAGTAATTACGAAGCGTCAAAACCAATTTGGCGGGGCTGTAGTTAATTATTGCGGAAAGAAATAGATTATTGCCGAAAGAATATTGGCAAGAGGGAAAATTCGTTTGATAGTGTACACATTGCCGAGGAAAATTTGTCCCTCGCAAATGTTGCCTCTTGCTATAGCATTTCTTTTCCACTGGTGGTAGTTAATTATCCAGCCACATGTTGCCAAAAATATGTAGAAAAAAGGCGACATATAAGAGGGAATTTCCTTCTGTGACGTCGTCAATAAAATACACCCTCCATCATTTTTACCGACGATCGGCACTCATAATCTTCATTATCTAAAATGTGGATACACTAAATTTCATATGATTCTAACACTTTTTCACTTTTGATTTAGTAAGTGCAAATTAACGTTTTACCGACAATAGAACTTTTACATTGCTACTTTAACGGTCAAAAATGGTAGAATCACATGAAATTTGATGTATGCACATCTTAGATGATAAAAATGAAGATGATGAATGTAGATCGTCGGAAAATTTTTGACGCTATAGAAAGAAATTCTCTCCTATGCACCTTTTCACCTCCGTTATTCTTTATATAGATAGATAGATTGCATTACCTTAGGAAGCATTAATGTTGGTGTTGTGATTATAATGAACTAGAATTTATGTGCATGTGATGCACATAAAAGATAAGAGAATTAAACCATTATAGGCAATATGTATAAATTAATAATTATTAAGGGACCAGTCATAATTTAACATTTCAAATTCTAAAATACATAAATATCTACTTTAGCTATCACCCACCACCTCGGTGACCTATATGGAATCTACTGGGTTGGTGAGTAAAGTATTTCGGGACTTAATTTTTTGGGACGGAAAAAAATAAAGGGTGAGACAGATATGTGGATAACTTTTGAATTTAGAATAAATTAATTGTTAAGATTTTAATTTTTTTTTTGAATGTTTTTTAGAATAAGGAAGGTGCAGCATGCTCACGTCCCCCTTCTCCTTCTTGGGTTTTAATATGCTGGAGGGATCATATTTGTTTTTTTTATCCTCAAATGGTATCTTTTAATTACGAAGATTCATCGCTTCTGTTTTGCGAATTTCTAAGCGAGACGAGCTTTGTTTTCCCTCCTTTTTCAGGACTGCTTGAACCTATAATCTTTCATTTTGAAGAGGAAAATGCTGTCACCGAGTAATTTCGTTTGGTAAGGAGAGCCTCAATTAATATAAACTAGAACATTTTCTTAAATGGAGATAACGAAACAAGAAAAGAAAATCCCTTAAATGCATGTGCCCACAACTAACTAAATTATTGAGGTCCCTTGTCGCCCCATTATATTTGCAGGGGGGGATGAATTTATCATTAAATTATATATTAAATGCTAATTAAGGAATATGTTTGTACAATAATAATGATCAAGTTGCATGTGTTGGGGACCAGCTGCTGTGGGGATAATTTATTCCAAGTTGGAAATAATAGGAGAAGCATGGATTCCTCTGATTGCTTCAATTGAATGTCCTGACAATATTAATTAATTGCTTCCTCGTTGGCAGATTTATTTCTGATATTGCAAATAAATGCTGCGTGATCGATCACTGTATGCGTTGCCCTACAATGTCTGTTACTGTTAAGGATATGGGAGATTTCAGTTCACAAGTTCATGTATACTGACAACTAATAAAAGCAGAACTAAGAATACAATCTATCAACCATACCTTTAGGAAAAGCAGCTTCTCATATATATATATATAATCACACATGTGCTACTTTTCTTTTTTCCGATGGTATATTACCTCGCATATGGGGCAATATCATGGAAGTGAGTGAACGGCAAACCTGCTAGTTTAGAGCTCGAGAAAGATCAAGTGGCATGTTTTTTGATAATGTGAGGGGATGCACATTCATAAGTGATAGGCAGAAACTTGGTTCTTAATCACTCTCTTGAAAGCTATTGGTTTTGATAATGTGAGGGGATGCACATTCATAAGTGATAGACAGAAGGTAAGTTGCATATGTTTGTCATTACCTATTCTATTGTTTAACTTTAATATTTGTTGTTTCCCTTTGTTAATTATCTTAGCTCTTATATATAATTTTTTCTATCTGTCAATGTTAATTATCCTAGGACTTGATACTTTAAGTGTTAAATGGTACTATTTACCAATGTTCATTATCCTATGCAACACTGTTAACTAGTACTGTTAAGCAGTACCCTACAACTCTGTAGTCATATTTCTATTAATTGTTTTTGTCGGTCCATTCCTAACAAATTCTGCTCTGCTTGGTACATATCCTAGAGCTTAACTTGCATTTCCTTTTCCCGTTTTGTTTTTGATAACTTCTAGCCCGAACTGACCAGCATGCTATTTAGCCATCTAAATAAAGTACAACTATGCTCATATCGGTAGAATTTGAAAATAAATCCTACATATTTCTTAATCATGAGATTAGACTTGAGATGTGTTGATGGAGCTCCTTTTCGGGCCTCCGTCAGATGTTGTCTTCCGTCGATCTCCCAGTGGATTTTGAAGGTGATCTCCTGTTGCGTGTGGGTCTCAATGGGTTTGAGAAGATTGGTGATTTGAGGTTGTACGAGGAGTTTGACGCCGAGTACCTGCAAAGAAGTCCCGGGGTAGTTTGGTACCATCGAGGACCCTCCGACGATCAAGTTAGTAATGATATCCGAGCAGAGTAGCGGCTTAGTAGAGTAAAGGATGGCTTACTTGACCCCTCTGTGATAGGGGTTTTTATAGTGGCGGTAGCACGCAGTAGAAGGCACGAGAATCTCGCCGTCGGTTACGCTTCCGACGTCACGCCCGCGTAAAGAGCGGATCGCCAATTAATGGGGATCGTGATGGCGTGGAACGTGGGATGTTGCTGACGGAGAATCTGCGCATGGCGAGATTTGCGGAGCGGCGATTACGCCTGTGAGTGGTGGAGTTGGTCGGTCAGAGGGACCGAGGAAGATGGTCTTGGCGGGAGAGCTCGGGAACGAGCGAGAGGGCCAAGGTATCTTGGTCCTGCGGTAGCTCGGAAGCGAGCTGAGAGGCCGAGGAGGCCAATTTGCAGGGACCCTGAGGTGAGCCAGCTTTGTGCTTGTAGATCGGGTACAGGGGTGGCCTGGTCGGCCCCCGTGGGCCATTTCTTCTGAGTTCTGGGACACTTCATCTGCCACGTGTCCTGATCTGAAAGGTTGCCAATATAGAGCATCATCATTAGCCCCCCACTCTTGTCCCGACCAGCTGGCGGGTCGGGTTAAGAGTGGACTGCCGGGCCGCCCGGGGAGAGCTCCCTCCTAAGATTTCGTCGGGACGCATCCCCGGGCTGTCAGCTGCCTTTTCTGCCATCAAATTAGGGCGAAATCTCTGCATTTAAGGAAGGTGCGCCGGTTTGTGGACCCCGTCACTGAAGAGACGGTCTGCGTGTCAAGCGTCGGTTAGCCGACGCGACGTGTGCAGACCTGCGGCGTCTGTTGGGTAGGAGGATGCCCGCCGGGGATGCGCCGAGCAGGAAGGAACTCGGCGGCCTCACGATGAGGGCTTCAGACCATCAGCGTCTGATGGGCAGGAGGATGCCCGCCGGGGATGCGCCGAGCAGGAAGGAACTCGGCGACCTCGCGATGAGGGCTTCAGACCATCAGCGTCTGATGGGCAGAGGATGCCCGCTGGGGATGCGCCGAGTAGGAAGGAACTCGGCGGCCTCGCGATGAGGGCATGAGATCCTCAGCATCTGATGGGCAGGAGGATGCCCGCCGGGAATGCGCCGAACGGGAAGGAACTCGGCGGCCTCGCGATGAGGGCTTGAGATACTCAGCATCTGATGGGCAGGAGGATGCCCGCTGGCGATGCGCCGAGCAAGAAGGAACTCGGCGGCCTCACGATGAGGGCTTGAGATACTCAGCATCTGATGGGCAGGAGGATGCCCGCTGGGGATGCGCTGAGCAGGAAGGAACTCGGCGGCCTCACGATGAGGGCTTGAGATCCTCAGCATCTGATGGGCAGGAGAATGCCTGCTGGGAATGCGCTGAGCAGGAAGGAACTCGGCAGCCTCACGATGAGGGCTTGAGATCCTCAGCATCTGATGGGCAGGAGGATGCCCGTTGGGGTGCGCCGAGCAGGAAAGAACTCGGCGGCCTCACGATGAGGGCTTGAGATCCTCAGCATCTGATGGGCAGGAGGATGCCCGCTGGGGATGCGCCGAGCAGAAAGGAACTCGGCGGCCTCACGATGAGGGATTTGATCCTTGACGCTGGAGGGGTCATGAGAGGCCTGCGAAGGCTGGCCGAGCAGGGTAGCTGCTCGGTGCCTCTTGGCGAAGGCATTGATCCTTGGCGCTAAAGGGGCCACGAGAGGCCTGCAAAGGATAGCCGAGCAGGGTAGCTGCTCGGTGCCTCCTGGCGAGGGCTTTGATCCTTGACGCTGGAGGGGCCGTGAGAGGTCTGCGAAGGATGGCCGAGCAGGGTAGCTGCTCGGTGCCTCTTGGCGAGGGCATTGATCCTTGGCGCTAGAGGGGCCACGAGAGGCCTGCGAAGGATGGCCGAGCAGGGTAGCTGCTCGGTGCCTCCTGACGAGGGCTTTGATCCTTGATGCTGGAGGGGCCGTGAGAGGCCTGCGAAGGATGGCCGAGCAGGATAGCTGCTCGGCGCCTCTTGGCGAGGGCTTTCTGATCCCTGGCGTTGCGGTAAGGAAGCTACCCGCCAGGGATAGCTGAGCGAGGGATCCTCGGGCTCGACTGCCTATGGGAGGACTTTTGATCCTTCAGGACGGGGACCGAGCAGGGTTACTGCCCAGTGCCTCTTGGCGAGGACTTTGATCCCTGTCGGTTGTGGTAGGAAGCTACCAGCCGGAGATAGCCGAGCAAGGACCCGACTGCCTCTGGGAGAACTTTGGTGCTTGGCGCGGGAAGAGCTATAGGGCTGTAAGAAGCCTACCAAGGACCCTTGGCCGGGCAGGCTTACTGCCCGGTGCCTCTTGGCGAGGGCTTTTGTCCTGAAGGATAGCCGAGCGAGGGATCCTCGGGCTCGACTGCCTCTGGGAGGGCTTTCTGATTCCTGGCGTTGCGGTAGGGAAGCTACCCTCCAGGGATAGTCGAGCGAGAGATCCTCGGGCTCGACTGCCTCTGGGAGGGCTTTCTGATCCCTGGCGTTGCGGTAGGGAAGCTACCCGCCAGGGATAGCCGAGCGAGGAATTCTCGGGCTCGAGTGCCTCTGGGAGGACTTTCTGATCCCTGGCGTTGCGGTTGGGAATCTACCCGCCAGGGATAGCCGAGCGAGGGATCCTCGGGCTCGACTGACTCTGGGAGGACTTTCTGATCCCTGGCGTTGCGGTAGGGAAGCTACCCGCCAGGGATAGCCGAGCGAGGGATCCTCGGGCTCGACTGCCTCTGGGAGGACTTTCTGATCCCTGGCGTTGCGGTATGGAAGCTACCCGCCAGGGATAGCCGAGCGAGGGATCCTCGTGCTCGACTGCCTCTGGGAGGACTTTTTGATCCCTGGCGTTGCGGTAGGGAAGCTACCCGCCAGGGATAGCCGAGCAGGGTAGCTGCTGGGCTGCCTCTTAATTGTAAGTGCACGGCGGCGCCCCGGCTGTCAAACCGACGGCCAAATGCGGAAGCGGTGATAAACTTTAATTTTGCGGACTTAGCAAACCGGCACCCCCGCGCACTAAACACCCGGATCGTAACCATTAACAAGTCTAAGCTAACTAGAAGATGGGTTAGAGAGATATACCGACGATCCAAGTCCTCCGGTCTTCTCGTCATCGTCCCGATCTCCTGCGGAATGTCCCGTCTCCTCCTCGTCGCCGGAAGTGCACCACATCGCCTACTTTGTTTACGGGCTCCCACCTCAATGCCGAGGCAACTCGGGCACGAAGCCGGCTACTCGACGTGCCCAAGGTTTGCTGTAGAATACGTAGTCCTCAAGTCTCACTTTGGGGTTCATGGAGATGCCATTTTAGGTGGAGGGATGATACAAGAACAATGTGGAGGAACTTGGGGATTTTTCTAACATCAAGAGAGCAAAAATCCCCACTACAAAAATGGGCAACCCACCCTCATGGTGGCCGGCCATCACTAGAGGAGAAGGAGAGTGAGAATGGAGAGAGGAGTCTCAAAAATAATGGGAGCCATTCTCATATCAAACAAGAGAGAGAGAGGAAAGGTTATCATCCAAAAGGAAATGATCACAAGTGTAAACTAACACTCCACCAACCTCACCCCTCATCATCAACAACCATCATGTCCCTCCATCATCATACAAAAGTCAAGCCATGATGAGGTTATGAAGTCAAGCCATCATGAAGAAATCAAGTCAAAAGATGGTGCTATCATGATACAACAAAATGCAAAGACCCCCTCCGCAAATGCCTATTTGCAACAATGCAAATAAGCCCTCCTCCACCAATCTTCGGCCAATGAACGGAACAATGGAAATTGGCCGAAACGAAAAGCAAACTGGCAACTCCAGAAAACTGGTCCCGTAATAAATTACAGGAAAACCCCGATACTGTGCATACACACCCGCATTTGTATTTCGACCGAAATACAAATGCAATGAGACATAATCTACACTGTACTATACTAGGATCCGGCTTATACCAAAGCCGGCTAGTAAAATCTGTTCGATCCTGATCCGTGCAATACCGCACGTATCTGATCGAACCCTGCCATATAACCATACGGCCTATAGTACAAACTGTCCGATCCTGATCCGTGCAATACCGCACGTCTCTGATCGGACCTTGCCATATCTCCATACGGCCTCTACAACCTTTCGCCCGAAAGCTGAGTAACTGAATGTGGGGGACTCTAAAGACTCATCAACACCTTGGTTGTGGATTTAACCACTAGCACGTCAGAGGTATAAGCCAATACGTAACGGGCTACCAGGTACTGACTAAAAGGGATGTCTGTGAGCGAACTCAGCCTGACAACCCTACTTAGCCTGTCAGTGACAATATCCGTGCAGTCCGGTCCGTTCGTCTATGAGTATCGCATGGCGGGCCTAGGGGGTTGGTAAAAGTCAGACCCCCAAAAGCGGTACAAGTCGTGTCGGAGTGTAGCCCAGAACACCCTGAGATACTACTGGAATACCTACCAGTAAATCTCCTTGCCTTGGCCAAGGACTTTGTGTAATGGCTCTCCTAGACACAGCACGACCTCACCCCCAATACCGGGAGAGACGAGCCCCTGAAGATACGCTCACTGCCTCCATGTGGCTCGGGACTGTACCCAACTAAAACCTGTTTGCACGACTCCTTTGAGCCGTGGTAGGGTAGTAATCAAAGTACAGTGGGAACTCACATGAGACAAATGACAATCCCCAGGTCGATGAACTAACCTGCACACATGTCACCAGGGAACTGCCATCTGACGTCTGGTATATGACTAACTAGCATGTTCCCGGCGAGTCCTGTCCGGTGTACTCATAACCCAATGAGCACCTGTATACATCTTAGGTGATCCAACTGACACCAGTGGCTTGTGAGACCGGCCACCGCCCCTCGTCGGGGTCTCGACTGTATACACTAGTCTACTAATGGAGTATCGATGCCCAGTCTCGAAACTCCCACGACTAGGGACCTTTTAAGGATAAGCTTATAGACCCCCAGCTCCCACTTATATGATCGCCCTCATACTGCTGGTGGTCAAGCAAGAATCCTAGGGGCTCTATCAACGTGTAATAGCGACGTGTCAGGTCACCTAAAGCAGTACACGATGATAAAAGTAAACCAGATAGCATACTATCATCTCGAGTAAGACTGTCCTACCGGGATAGGTCCTCCCTCAATCATTACAATCACGTACCTGTGACCTAATAATTGACTCTGAGGGCACTATCTCCAACAATCTCCCACTTGCACTCAAGGCTAATTATTGCGATGTCGCATACTCACAGCCCGTGTGATACCGAACATCCAACTCCTCTACTAGTCAGTCTCACAAAGCTCGTTTGCGGAACTATTGCGTTCGAGGAATAGCCTCAGTGAGTGGATCCGCTTTGTTGTTTCTTTCTATGTCTCTCTAAATCTCAAGTTCGCGGAGAAAACCATCTCCCGAAAAGAGCAATACCTGTCTCAGAATATGTCTGGATGTCTGATGGGACCTAGCTCATAAATGAACTCCAAATCCAAACTTCTTAGACTGTATCGTCAACTGAACTTAATCAGTATCCTGCGCGCCATGCCTCCCTCAGTATTGCCTTAGATCACCTGTCCAAAATACTGCCCCTTATCAGAAGGAAAACTATAGCTCTGACAACCTCCTTGTCGTCCATGTCACCTTGGAAGCCTGGAATGATAACTGTCTCCTCGATAAGGCTGTCGTTATCATATCCTTAGAACATTCACTTATGTTCTAAAACTGCTTCCGGCTGTTTCTCCAGGATTGGATTAATGTCAACTTATTGCATCTAGTGCAAGAACAACATCTGGTGTGGTACTTGACATCTCATGATTGACTCAATTGCCTAAGCAAGTGATCTGCCAATCATGCACATCCCTCTCCCCTTTAGTCTGTAAAACAGCTTCAGAGAGGGTGACTCCATCACCTGCAGGTATACTACCGTGCCAGGAGTCGTCCATCCTAAATACTCTTAGAATGCTATCAAGTACCCTGATTGGGAAACCACCCAAATCTAGATCTAAAACCATAGATCTAGTAACCAGTATGTCTGATACAAAATCCATTTGCTTTGTGGAGAAACCACTGTGTGACGACCAAAGTATAACCGATCGTAGTGTAGGAGTTTCCTTTCCTACTCTGTGTATATCATCCAAATACCAGGATATCACACCCTACTACCTTCTCAACAGATCCATCCCCTATTCTGATGAAGTCAAACCCATGACTGTCACGTCAGAAATAGATGATCTATCTCCGCTACTGGTGCTTCAGTCTGTAAATAGACATAAGCTACCTGTCCACCAATGCTTCCGCTGCTCCCACTGACTACGACAACCCTCTGGCAGAGTCATATAGACGTACACTTCTAAAAATGGTTTAGAAAGACGCTATACTCATCCTCCCGCCGGGTCTCGTAACCTGGAACAACAGCAATGGCAATTGTGGGTAAACAAGAACTTCCCTGTCACCGTCCTTGAGGCTACCGTAGTGCCTCTCGGGTGCCTGAAGTTACCCACCTTATCTGCGGAGTGGCCAATGGAATGTCAATCCAGATTGAATCTTTAGGTTCCTTATCAAATCTTCAGTAATCGTTTGTGGTTCTGGAATCACTTCCAGTTCTACCATACTCCCACTACTGTTTTCTGAAAAAAAATCCATTTTTAATAAAACTGTGGCGAGTCTAGAACAATATTGCTATTGTTCATCCAGATGGTAGAAAATCAACCCGCGTCATAGCCTGGGTCAACCCACAAACAGCCATTACAGAAACGTGCCTTGAGTTGTCCAGTGTCTGGTTTTAAGCATAAGCCGGACAACTCCCCGTACCTTAACATCGTTAAGATATGAACTGTTCTATATCCCATATAGGACCAGAGGCACTGATTTAATTGAACCAGATTCAAATCATGCAACTGTCTCCAGTGCATGTCAACTAAATGGAAGGAGGCCGATCAGCGTTACTCAACTTAGGAATGCTTCCATTTGTGAGTAACCTGAAAGAGAAGCAATTTCTCTTAATCACTACTATCAACTGAATACCATATACAAGTATCTACATCTTCGATCACTTTGAAGAATCCCGATACTTGCTACACCTGGTTCTCTACTCTATTCAAATACCTATAACTTCTCACAATTCGGACCCTGTGTTTCCACGAAACACCTGTCTAAAAACTAGAGAAGTTATAAGTAAACCGAATATAGTATGAGGACCAACCCCTCTGTCCTGATGGACCCTGGACAACATACAATCCTTTGTATAAGCCCCTTGAGTCTGATAACTCATTCACTGTGTGTCGTAGGTTGAAAACTGTACTTATGGTTAAGAAGAATTACACCGCTGTTTAATGCTCCTTACCTAACCATCCACTGATATAGGTAAATGTCGTAGACATAATTTCAGAAAGGTATATCTCACTCTATGAAAATAGACGTACAGATATATCAATTTGAAATTGGTGCATAACAGCGGATATTCAAAACCAAATATTTGCCGACCGGCAAACAGCCCAGGTGATTTCCTCAAATATCACCGATTACAACGAATCCCGATATAATGAGGATAATCACCCAATTCCCAACAACTTACTCCCACTCATCATCTGTAAAACCATACAGATGTGAGAATCGTACCTGGTAAATACATACCCTGGAGTAAGTATCTAATCGGGAAATCAGTTTTCCTTTAACATTACACAGTGAGACTGAAACATCGAAATGTTTCGATAGGGTATCCTGGTATTCCTAGTAATGCCTCTTCCATTATCCAGATTCACAATTGTAACCGTGTAATTCTTTGCCACCTCTCCAAATCCCTTCATATGTCTTTAGTCATTACCTTCTGCACACCCCTTTAGGCCAAATGGTTTTCTTCCTTCCCTACCGTTCGGCACCAGCCTATGGTTTGGAAGAAGACTATCCAATAAGCATAATGGGTGTACTGTCCCAATCCTAGGGACACTCACAATGAGAGAGGGTGAAGATAAAAGACAACCGAATAAACCTTATTCCTATTTCTCCTGAACCAGAATCCATCCCCGAACTGGAACCAGTTCCATTCGAGTTCGTATATAACCATACGATGGAGTATCCAAATAAACTGTGGATCTTCGTAGTGATACGGAGTGTCCTGGAGAAATACAAAGGTGATGTGGGAGTGGAAACGAAATATTTGGTTTGGTCGTGAATATCTGTTGCAATTTACTTTGCCCTCTTACTAATCCCTTGCTTTGTCTGAACTTAATACCTTCTGCACACCATCGTTATGCTAATTGGTTTTCTTCATTCCCTACCGGTCGGCACCAGCCTAAGGTTTGGAAGAAGACTATCCAATTTGCGTAATAGGTGTACTATCTCCTAAACCAAGGAGTACTCACAACTTGAGAGAAGGTAAAAGGAAAAGACAACTGAATAATCCTATCCGTTTTCTCCAGAACCTGAAACCATCCTCGAATAAATTCCTTCGAGTTCGTATCTAACCATACGATGGTTTTGTCCAATGGAAGTGGACGTTCGCAGTAATACGGGGTGTCCTGGAGAAAAGGGTAAAAGTAGGAGTGGCAATGAGGTTTGCAACTCTGACAATCCAAAAGCCGGTGTTTAAGAAGGTTTGGTCAACTTGGTCACTGAGTCAAAGTCTTAGGGTCGGGTCAATGGTCGCTGCCAAAGAGAGAGAGAAAAGAAACACTCAGCGTGCACTCTAACCTAGATCAGAATGGTCACAATTTATCTAATCTGGAAACCTCCCACTGTACCTCAAATTCTCCTCCAAACTTGAAAGAAGAATTAGTCGGGGTTACCCGAGGAGTAAACTAACTCATCAGTGGGAATCGGGATCCAACTATCATTGCATGATAACGTGACGGAATCCGCTCACGCTATCACACTCCAGAAGGTATGCGCATATCTGGCAAGTTTCAGTTCTTTTGAAACTCCCGATGTGATTTCTGCCCCATGCTCTTATGACCTTGGCGAAGGTCAACAAATCATAAGTCACATGTCAAGTTCTACCCGTCATTATCCAGGTTAATTTGAATCCACCCGTACAAGCCCTTGACGAAGGTCAACAAGGCTATACGACTGTCCCAAACCAACGCATCTATCTATGCAACAGAAAGGTAACAAGCAGCTACCATACACTATGCCTTGACGAAGGTCAACAAACATAGCATGAATACTACGTGCTACCCGTCTGAAACGACGGAGGGCTACGAATGGTTTCTGGCGAAAACCTTTAATGTAATGAACTTGATATCGTCGAAGGAACGGATAGCTTTTTAAAAATATAGTGACGAAAACCGTTGCTAAAGAGGTCACTCCCGGTGAAGGGATCTCGGCTCTTTCCCCGTAGAATGGGGTGCAGGATATTCCAACTGAATACCACGGTGCAAAGCAAAAGTAATCGGCTATAGTGAAGTTAATGCCCTGACGCAAACTTCTGTCCAAGGGGTCACTCCCGGTGAAGGGATCTCGGCCCTTGCCTCGTCGACTGAGGAGCAGGATATTCTAAATGAATACCACGATGCAAAACAAAAGTAAACGTCCTTGCAATAACAGCTTTTTGAAAAGTGTTCCAAAAACATCAGATTAGGTTTGTTTTTAACTTGCATTGATCCGAATCAATGCAGTCCCATCAATTGATCACACCAAAAAGAACGAAAATATACTGATGTACGTATATGCCATCCGCATTCGCCACTAGGTCTCGTCATTACCCGTTAGGTTAGCTTACTAACGACAGAGCGGGGACTGGACTAGCGCGGATGCAAAACATATACAACATCTACTAATATATATACCAATATATTATATTCGCTCAAGGCGTGAATAAAATGCAACATCACAGAAATGTACAGCATCACAGAAACAATACAGATATCTGGGATCCCCGGGTTTCACAGAGCCGCTGAAACCCGACGTTCCCCTGGTCGTGTGGATAGCCTGTGCAATGAAATCCTAGACCCCTACGGGCGCGGCAAGTTACCCGCCAAAACCTGAAGCGAGGCAGCCCCCTTCAGCAACGTGAATGGACCACCCAGCACTTCACGGAATCCGGTAACTTGGGCACCCCTCCTGGGTCAACCTGTACCCCCTACGAGTGCGGCGAATAGCCCGCCAATCCTAGAGTGAAGCCCCCTCCGTCTCAATGCCATGAGATGCGGGCTTGTTGCCCTCCAGAACCCGGCTATCCGTGCACCCCTCCGCGGGGCAATCCTAGTACAGAAAGTAAAATATACATACAACGGGTACATCGACCGCAACCAGGTCGTGCCCCAAAATAATAATACAAACAGGCAGTGACGGCAGTCCACATGTCGGACGCTCGCCCCGCAATATCAAATGTACATAATACAACAAAACTGTACTAGCATTGCATCCAGGCTATCCCCCACGACCGATCCGCAACATCACAGCATAAACACAAAACATCAACGTGAAAGTCACGTTCGCAAATCCGTCTAACCGGGCTATAGCAGTTAGACCGGATTTACCGATCAAGTGACATTCACGGTCGCAGATATAATGTAAATACTGTGAAAAATGTGTTTAAAATATCCGATCGATCAAAAATTAACAAGTGGGCCCCCAATCAAAACTGTAGCACTCACAGAAAACCTGGGCCCAATTTTAATATTCCAAAACCCATATTTTAAGCCCAGAAGGCCTCTGTAAAAAATTGGTGAAGTGATCTCCACAGTGTGCGGCGGAAGGGCGGCGGGAAGGTGGTTTTCGCGGCGGTTCCGCGCTCCCACTGTGGAGTTACTTCGTCGAATTTTTACAGAGCTCTTAGATTTTCCAGTACATCAATATTTTACAACCTGAAAATTTTTTCGACACCAAAAATTTCCAACAGAAAACTGATGTGGGCAAATACGGGTTTTTGGACATTTCGATCGATCGGAACTAAAAAACACATTACACAAAGCTAGACTAAGTTAATGGGGAGGCTCTGATACTACTGTAAGTGCACGGCGGCGCCCCGGCCGTCAAACCGACGGCCAAATGCGGAAGCGGTGATAAACTTTAATTTTGCGGACTTAGCAAACCGGCACCCCCGCGCACTAAACACCCGGATCGTAACCATTAACAAGTCTAAGCTAACTAGAAGATGGGTTAGAGAGATATACCGACGATCCAAGTCCTCCGGTCTTCTCGTCATCGTCCCGATCTCCTGCGGAATGTCCCGTCTCCTCCTCGTCGCCGGAAGTGCACCACATCGCCTACTTTGTTTACGGGCTCCCACCTCAATGCCGAGGCAACTCGGGCACGAAGCCGGCTACTCGACGTGCCCAAGGTTTGCTGTAGAATACGTAGTCCTCAAGTCTCACTTTGGGGTTCATGGAGATGCCATTTTAGGTGGAGGGATGATACAAGAACAATGTGGAGGAACTTGGGGATTTTTCTAACATCAAGAGAGCAAAAATCCCCACTACAAAAATGGGCAACCCACCCTCATGGTGGCCGGCCATCACTAGAGGAGAAGGAGAGTGAGAATGGAGAGAGGAGTCTCAAAAATAATGGGAGCCATTCTCATATCAAACAAGAGAGAGAGAGGAAAGGTTATCATCCAAAAGGAAATGATCACAAGTGTAAACTAACACTCCACCAACCTCATCCCTCATCATCAACAACCATCATGTCCCTCCATCATCATACAAAAGTCAAGCCATGATGAGGTTATGAAATCAAGCCATCATGAAAAAATCAAGTCAAAAGATGGTGCTATCATGATACAACAAAATGCAAAGACCCCCTCCGCAAATGCCTATTTGCAACAATGCAAATAAGCCCTCCTCCACCAATCTTCGGCCAATGAACGGAATAATGGAAATTGGCCGAAACGAAAAGCAAACTGGCAACTCCAGAAAACTGGTCCCGTAATAAATTACAGGAAAACCCCGATACTGTGCATACACACCCGCATTTGTATTTCGACCGAAATACAAATGCAATGAGACATAATTTACACTGTACTATACTAGGATCCGGCTTATACCAAAGCCGGCTAGTAAAATCTGTTCGATCCTGATCCGTGCAATACCGCACGTATCTGATCGAACCCTGCCATATAACCATACGGCCTATAGTACAAACTGTCCGATCCTGATCCGTGCAATACCGCACGTCTCTGATCGGACCTTGCCATATCTCCATACGGTCTCTACAACCTTTCGCCCGAAAGCTGAGTAACTGAATGTGGGGGACTCTAAAGACTCATCAACACCTTGGTTGTGGATTTAACCACTAGCACGTCAGAGGTATAAGCCAATACGTAACGGGCTACCAGGTACTGACTAAAAGGGATGTCTGTGAGCGAACTCAGCCTGACAACCCTACTGAGCCTGTCAGTGACAATATCCGTGCAGTCCGGTCCGTTCGTCTATGAGTATCGCATGGCGGGCCTAGGGGGTTGGTAAAAGTCAGACCCCCAAAAGCGGTACAAGTCGTGTCGGAGTGTAGCCCAGAACACCCTGAGATACTACTGGAATACCTACCAGTAAATCTCCTTGCCTTGGCCAAGGACTTTGTGTAATGGCTCTCCTAGACACAGCACGACCTCACCCCCAATACCGGGAGAGACGAGCCCCTGAAGATACGCTCACTGCCTCCATGTGGCTCGGGACTGTACCCAACTAAAACCTGTTTGCACGACTCCTTTGAGCCGTGGTAGGGTAGTAATCAAAGTACAGTGGGAACTCACACGAGACAAATGACGATCCCCAGGTCGATGAACTAACCTGCACACATGTCACCAGGGAACTGCCATCTGACGTCTGGTATATGACCAACTAGCATGTTCCCGGCGAGTCCTGTCCGGTGTACTCATAACCCAATGAGCACCTGTATACATCTTAGGTGATCCAACTGACACCAGTGGCTTGTGAGACCGGCCACCGCCCCTCGTCGGGGTCTCGACTGTATACACTAGTCTACTAATGGAGTATCGATGCCCAGTCTCGAAACTCCCACGACTAGGGACCTTTTAAGGATAAGCTTATAGACCCCCAGCTCCCACTTATATGATCGCCCTCATACTGCTGGTGGTCAAGCAAGAATCCTAGGGGCTCTATCAACGTGTAATAGCGACGTGTCAGGTCACCTAAAGCAGTACACGATGATAAAGGTAAACCAGATAGCATACTATCATCTCGAGTAAGACTGTCCTACCGGGATAGGCCCTCCCTCAATCATTACAATCACGTACCTGTGACCTAATAATTGACTCTGAGGGCACTATCTCCAACATTAATGAGGGCTTAGATCCTTGGGCAGGGTGGCCCTCGAGCCGCCGTGGCGAGCCCCCTCTATGCGACCCCGTCAAGGGAGGGGGTGTCGGTCTATTCGGCCGGCGAGGACGTTGATGACGGTCGCCGGAGGAGGTTCACCCGCGCCTCCGGTGAGGGGGAGGCGGCGGCTGGTATCTGGATCTTCAGGGTGATCGCTTGCCATGGGGATGGAGATCGGAAGGCCAACTTTGTTTTTTTTTTTGTGGAGTTTCGTTCCCATAGACGGTACCAACTGATGGAGCTCCTTTTCAGGCCTCCGTCAGATGTTGTCTTCCGTCGATCTCCCAGTGGATTTTGAAGGTGATCTCCTGTTGCGTGTGGGTCTCAATGGGTTTGAGGAGATTGGTGATTTGAGGTTGTACGAGGAGTTTGACGCCGAGTACCTGCAAAGAAATCCCGGGGTGGTTTGGTACCACCGAGGACCCTCCGACGACCAAGTTAGTAATGATATCCGAGCAGAGTAGCGGATTAGTAGAGTAAAGGATGGCTTACTTGACCCCTCTGTGATAGGGGTTTTTGTAGTGGCGGCAACACGCAGTAGAAGGCACGAGAATCTTGCCGTCGGTTATGCTCCCGACGTCACGCCCACGTAAAGAGCGGATCGCTAATTAATGGGGATCATGATGGCATGGAACGTGGGATGTTGCTGGCAGAGAATCTGCGCATGGCGAGATTTGCGGAGCGGCGGTTACGTCTGTGAGTGGTGGAGTTGGTCGGTCGGAGGGACCGAGGAAGATGGTCTCGGCGGGAGAGCTCAGGAACGAACGAGAGGGCCGAGATATCTTGGTCCTGCGGTAGCTCGGAGGCGAGCTGAGAGGCCGAGGAGGCCAATTTGCAGGGGCCCTGAGGTGAGCCAGCTTTGTGCTTGTAGGTCGGGTACAGGGGTGGCCTGGTCGGCCCCCGTGGGCCCTTTCTTCTGAGTTCTGGGACACTTCATCTGCCACGTGTCCTGATCTGAAAGGTTGCCAATATAGAGCATCATCATGTGTGCTAGTAATTATGGAGAGAAACTCTTATTTTTCTAATTAATCACATTATTGACATCACACGTTCTAAAGTAAATCTAATGGTTAAGAAATAAATAGGATTTATTTTCAAATCCAACCGATAGGAGCATAGTTGTACTCCTAATATATTAGTAATATATGCTTTCCTATTTAAATGGGTACTGGTTGAGACGATGAAATCAATGATTCCAAATGGTATTGTTAGATTTTGTATGAGACTTCTGTAGAACAATTCTAAAAGGAAGTATTAGGGTCTTTAGGTTAAATTAAAGATTACCAGCTAGCATTTTTCACATAAGATGCATATATATATATATATATATATATATATATATATATATATATATATATATATATATAAGCACAAAATACAAAATACATAGTATAATTTTTCTAATTCTTGTATTTAAGAAATTTAATTTCGACAAGAAATAAATGTTTTTGCATTTTACAGCTAATTATGTTTTTGGTAATAGTGCAAAAATCTAAATTTACACTAATTTGATTTTTTGGAACTATTGTATTACATATAATAAACGGAAAAGTCATTAGAAAAGTTTTATTATAAATGTAATTATATATAAGATATTTATGATTATTTTAAAACTTAATATGATTCATTTGCATGTTATATAGAAATATTAGTCACGAATTTGTTTAAACTATTTCTTACAAATATGTTAATTATTGGGGGATTTTCGAAAAAATAATTGGACCACTTTATCCAACTATTATTGTATTTAAATGTTAAAAGGATAAAAGATAAATTCATTAGTTAAGTATATGGGTTGGCATGCTTTGAAACTAGAGTTTCATGAGGGAGTTTTCTCGTTTTTTTTTATTTATCTTATTGAAAAAATGGAGAAACTTGTTGGATACCCTATGTGTTCTAGTTATAATAGCGATGAAGATTCACTACTACAGAGTATGGTTTTGGTCACGGTTTTAATCGTGACCAAACACACTTTTGGTCACGGTTAAAACCGCGACACACCTGTTGCCTAAAACCCCGCCACGAGAAGCCTAGTAACGCCTTAAACCGTGACCATAGGTTTTTATAGTCACGGTTAAGACCGTGACCAGATACTTGGCGTTACCAAAAAGGGTTTAAACAACTAAATCAGATCTGTATAGGGTCCATATATATAGTCACAGTTATAACCATGACCATTTATCTGGTCACAATTTAAACCATGACCAAAAGATTAAACCGTAATGAAGGATACCTGCTACTAGCAGGTAACCGTGACCATATCGATCCTATGGTCACGGTTTAAGCCGTGACCTTAAGGTGAATCTATAATGAAGGATACCTGCTAGTAGCAGATGACTGTGACTACATCCTATGCTCACGGTTATAACCGTGACCATATAAGTTTGATCATGGGTAAAGCTGTGACCAAATTATTATCAATTTAAAAAAAAAACAGAAATCTACGCGTTCCATGCGTACTGCTTTCATTTACAACAAGCAATAGATAATAATAATATGATCAAATCTCACACAATTATAATAATCAAGAAGTAATATGATTAGAATCGCACACAATTATAAACAAAATATATACACCAAACAGTATAATCAATAAACCAACAAAACAAATATTTGTATCAATAAATCAATAATCTATGGTTGTCGGGACGATCCAGCTCCATCGTCCCATGACCTGAACATACTCCCAAACCCTATCGTATGGCCTGCGTAAAGGACTCCGCGTTCGACCGCCTCAGCTCCTCAATCTGCGCCGCAAGCGTATCCGCCTGCTTATTCTGCTGTTCCATCTGATTTTGGAGCCGATGAATCCCCTCCTGCGACGCAATGGCCACATCTGTCCGCGTCTGGGCCATAGTATACTCGTGGATGGACGAATGCCTGGCAAAGTTTCGGTGGGCCTCGGGACCAATCCCGTGCTCATACCCACCGTGATGTCTGCCGGATATCGAATCTAGAACAGGGACAATGGAGGTAATCGAGTCGTCGGGGCCAAGTCTTAATGCGTCCGTCCTCTTCTGAAATTGGGTTTGTGAAGAATATATATATATATATATATATATATATATATATATATATATATATATATATAAACTTGTTAACTTAAATACATAATCGAATTATTATATGAAACTTACCATTTACTCCCCCGTGCTTTTATGTAACACGGACCATCCTTTCACAGCCGTGTAGTTGGCGAGGTCTTTCTTTTTTTTTTTTGCGATAAAATTAGGATTTATTTCAATAATTAATTTGCAAAACAATATATATATATTCTTAAACGTCGAAATACTCATGAGCTGGTGCTGAGCGCTAGCCTACGACTGCTTCTTTTGGATCAGGATAGCGCGGTTTCTAACGCCATTGTTCTGGTTCTCCCTGATGCGAATCGACGCTGCCTTGTAAATATAAAGAAGATAGTATTATATATCATAAAATATGATTTCATGTTATATTATTATAATCTTAAAAATTAAATTTATATCCAAACATCATCGCGTTCGTAATATGCGACCAATAGCAGCTAATCCTCTCTCGGGACATCCCGAAAAATGGCGTCCATCATCGACCCCGCTCCTACTTAGTCACCATGGCCCAGGGAATGTAATGATCTTTCTTTACTTCATATCGGCGTCTCCTCTTGATAGCCTGACACTCGGATATGACCCAGTCTATGACGTGATGTGCATTGAGCGACGTAGGCATGCCATCCTCGCCGATAACGCCGATGAATCTGTAATGTCTCTTGGTATGAAATTACAAAAATTTATATATATATATATATATATATATATATATATATATATAACGAAGATTATATTTAAATGTATAAAATGGTATGTGATAATGTGGCCGCTGCAAAAAACCGCCGAACATTGTCGGTCTGGCGTGGGTTCCATCTAATATGGAGCGGGTACTTATAGTAAGTATAGATCTTCGCTACCATATAATCCTCCCACTTTGTCGAGTAATCACCAACAGGCACACCTGAAGTGGTCCGCTCCAGCGTTCATGGAGCAACGTTTGGGGTTGGCCTGGAGGAGGAGGGCCTGGTAGGACCCTTCGTCTTGACAATGGTGGAGCCTGCAAAAATATACATATACGGACACAATATTATAATATTCGGAGTATGTATATAGCATTTGACAAAGTTATATTACAATCGGTATTTAAAAGTTTTAAGTAATAACGATTATATCTGGAGTCCATGGCATGGCGCGAAAACCGACGCCAGACCCCATCCCGTCAGTACTATGCGGAACTGCAAACAATAAACTATTAGATGATTCAATATAATTATTTTAATAGAAAACTAAAAATGAATAGATAATTATATTCCATGTGCAGGAGGAGTGACTGGGATAGGAGGATCTGCTACCCCGCTAATAGGGATAGGCAGCGGATCCTGTGGTGCTGGGGCGGTTGGGGGTGGTGGGGGTCCTGTAGGAGGGGCGCCGGTAGGAGGGGCCATGGTAGGAAAGGCGGTAGGAAGGTCGCTGGTAGGAGGGGCGCTTGTACAGAGGGTGCGGGTAGGGATAGACGCTGGTGCTGCTATTGACATCCTTCCAATCTCGTTTAGATGTCATTTCCCATGACGTTTAGAGCTTGATCCACAGCCTCCCATCAGACCCTACATATTTATTGAAATATTAAAAATTTACTTATAATTATTATACAATTTAAAACATTTAGTTTAATTTCAATACTTAGCATGTTTTTTCGGTGCATTAACTGAAGATTCGTTAGGTGGATTATCGAAATCTTGATCTGTGACAATCACTTGGCCGATATCATGTCTTACTAACGTATTGATAGACGGCAAAGAATAGTTTGGATCGTTGGTACGTTTAATAGAAAGACTGAGACATGTTATCTCCTCTTCCTTGTCACTCTTATCTTCATCAATGTCGGCACATTATAACAATCTCTTGGTTTCTAACGACAAACAACACTCCAGTCAACTTTCTTCAAGTCCCGAGAATAATATATTTGTGTTTCCATTGAGGGAAAAATAAAGTCATCGTATTCGTAGGCTGTCCGTTTAATGTGTACCAAAAAGAGTTTGTATTCATCGACCTTCATACCCCGTTCAGACTTCGTATTGTACCATCTGTATTGGAATATAAAAAAGGGGACAACCTTATGCCTGTATAAGACCGCTATTATTCGCTCAAGAAAACCGTAGTAAGGATTTCCTCTGACGTCGGAGGTTGCGATGCCGCTATTTTGCGTAGCTCTAATACATTCTGTCATTTCGATCTTAAATTTATAGCCGAAAACCCCGTACCCGTTGTAAAACGTAGCTGCAACCGATGGACCGATTATAAGGTCCTGGACCTCTCTATCAGTCTGCTTTACACAATTCATTTATCCCTCGACTTCTTCTCTACACCAAGCAATGAAGTGCGTCTCTGTTCTTCTTCGATTCTATCATCCGACCACATCCTAAGATTCGATCTCTTGAGTATAGTTTTGTACGCTCTGTTCATTGATTTACAGTTATATCAATTAGATTATAATTTATTTCAATGGTTTAAATGGATGAAATTAGAAAAACTTACTCAGCATAGCAAAACATTCGCTGTTTAGCAAGATAAATGCATGTAAACCGCCAATGAGATCGTAAGACTTGTTTTTTTAGCTTTCCTGCTCCAATTGGACCGTCAGGAACATGCGGCGGTTTATTTAGATTTTTCCTGACATCGTCGTTCAGGAAACGAGCACAGAAAGACGTGACTTCTTCTAAGAGATAACCTTCAGGACGATGCTTGTTGCAGATATAGTTTTTTAAAGTTAATAGATATATGTTGAAAATAATATATATTAATAATCCACGATAATGTTTTGCATTTAAATGATTAATAATAAACATTTTCATACCTCTCGAGGGGATACATCCAATGGTACACTACTACAATAGGGGGTTGCCCCTACGGATATTGAAATCCGTAGGGGCAGATTTATTTTGGCCCTACGGATTAGTCCGTAGGGCTAGAAGGTTGCCCCTACGGTCCTTACATATTTATATAAAAATTATTAAATCTTAAATTGTTGTTTGCCCCTACGGAGCTGCAAACCAAGAACCTACGGACTTATTCGTAGGGGCATCTAAATAGGGATTTAAGTTAAAAGCTCAGATCGATCCCTACGCTCATTATTCCCAATTCTCGCGCGAACAAAAAATTCCCAAACCCTCGTTCCCACCGATCGATCGTCGTTCTCGTCATCGCCAGTGCCGCCGATTCGTCGTAGCCACCGCCTGCTTTCATCGTAGCCACCACCTGCTTTCGTCGTCGCCAGCGCTGGCTTATCGGAGTTCTCGTCGTCGCCTTTGCACAGGTAAGGAATTCTTCAATTACTCAAATTTTTGATTGGGGGTGGGGCTGGGGCTGCGGGCTGGGGCTGGGGCTAAGGCTAGGGTTGGGGCTGGGGCTCGGGCTGCTGCTAGGGCTGTAGATGGGGTTGGGGCTCGGGTTCGGGCTGCGGCTAGGGCTGTGGTTGGGGTTGGGGCTCGGGCTCGGGCTGCGGCTAGGGATGTGGTTAGGGTTGGGGCTCGGGCTGCGGTTAGCGTTAGGGTTGGGGCTGGGGCTGCGGTTGGGGTTAGGGTTCGGCAGGGGGTTGCTATTGGGGTTGGGGTTGGGGTTAGGGTTAGGGGCAGCTTTAGTTGCTCTTTTCTGAGTTATAGTCTTAAAATAATGGCTGCAAGTATGTTTTCTATTTATAATTATGAATAATGAAAGGATAGTATAGCATTCTCGTTTCAGCATATATTGTACCCTCTGGGCTCTGGAGTTATAATTGTCTGCTCGTCTATGTGAAAAGCAGTTTCCGATGCCCGACCCACTTGATTACTGGGTAATTGCTCCCTATGATGGTGAAGAAGATGGAGATGACGATGATAGTGAATGCAATAATGATGAAAATGATGGTGATGACTTTGATAACATGTCTCGATGTTACATGGATAAATAAGCACAAGTCAAGAATCTGGTGCATATAGCCAAGCCAGTTTGAGGCGTTAAGCTGATGCGGTTTGATTGCTATAGAATGTGACATGGCGTTTCCGAATATATTCTAAATTATACTTAGTATACACTAAATTATACTGTATATATATGGTGATGGCTTGATGATGAATGCAATAGCTTGGCTCTTGGCTTTATTTTTTACCTAGAGTTCAGAGGGCAAAGAAATCATCTTTCTGATGTTGTTAGTTTTCTTATGCAGCCATCACAATTCCCATATATATAATTTCTTCAGGCAGTCCACTTAGCCGGTACCTGAAAATAGCATAAGTGTCACACGACAACAGTTAATTTCTATCGGTTAACATACGTTCGATGTTCGTCGTGACATAGAACTATACAAAGTTGATCTTAGTCTAAAATAGCATCTGCCCCGAAGTTCAGGCCCGGACGTCCTAACGTCCCAGTCGCGTCTTTCGGCGGAGAACATATGTGACATGTGATATGTATGCATGTGTTTATGTGATATGTGCGTATGTATGCATTTAAGTAAAAACAACCCTACACTTAAGCGAAATCATAAATTGAAACACACATATATAGAATACAACTCATACATGGGTATCCTCAAATCTAACTTTAATTATCGATAATTTATTCTTTTCAACGACAAACGCACATACAAAGCATATACACAGATTTTCGCCTTTGTCAGTAACCATCCCGTTCTTAGATTTCTCAATATAGTCATCATAACCTACAATTTATATGATACAGTCTAACATGGCCCATAAGTACGTCAGGGTTAAGGACTGGATGTATGTGAATTGGCAACAACGTATGCAACCTAAGTTTGTCACTGGAGTTTCTGCTTTCATTGAATTTGCACGCGCACATAATAAGAAGGAGAAGATAGTAATGTGGCAGAAGAAGAAGGAGAAGACAGTAATATGGCAGAAGAAGAAAAAAATGGCATTCCTTGTTCTCTGTTTCAGCATCAATCTTCTGATATGAACTAATGATGGCTTTCATATTGGCTTTTCCTTTTAGAGATTTCTTAGTGTCCAATGGAAAGTATATATCAGATTTGTGCAGGTCAGGTTCTTCTATGACTTTCAAGAGTTTCAACTGATTCTGTAAATTACACCCTAGTTGGGTGATACTTTTACCACTTCTCACTGCAGGTGCGCTCTCTAATATCCATTTTGAATGTAATATTATAGATATTCATGCATGTTTATGTCAAAATTACTTATATTGTCAATGTTTGATTTTCTAGTTGTTAGTAATGCGTCCATATCAGAGACAGAATGCTATATCATAAATATACACACATTCTTTTTGCTCTTACTTAGATAGTAATTTTTATTATTGTCTAGCTGTAGGTGGTGACAGTAGTTGACAATAAAAATTTTCATCCTAGAAACTATGATTTTTATATGTGCTCGCATGCGGGAATGATTGTAAGTCGTGGACCTGTACAATAAATTCTTATTTGGTATTTGTTTGAAATCAAATTGAATACTATATAATTGATAAGTTTGTTATATTTGTATTTAGTTTGGAGATTGATTATAAAAGAAATAGAGAGAAGAAAATAGAAATTGTAGATAGTAGAATAGCACACTCATTTCAAAAATTGCACTTTGATCTTTATGTCTACCTTTTTTTTTAATTACCAATGTGTCTCGATTTTATTCGCAAAATATCCTTTTCTGTCCGGCGGCTGGCTGGCTAAATTTCATACAATATAATAACTGTGCCGGGCTTGAAGTTTCACATTGCCCTCAACTTTAATCACCACTAATTTATGGTTTCGCAACTTTGTAGTAATCCCGAAACATGATTTATTTTCTGCAAATGCTAGGAAATTTCACTCAAATTTTGCATCTTTACTCTATTTTTCACAACGGTTAATTTGTTATGTTTCACCACTTGGGTATTTGAGGAAACATCTTCTATTTTCTACCATTTGACTGAAATTGCATGTTTTTATTGAAAATAATACAATTGCATAATCTTAAGAAAAACAACCACCCCTTTTTTAATGAATTTGGATGGGTAATTATCCCAATTTTTTTTAAAACAAAAGAAAAACAGCGACCTATATACAAAATGGGTAAATGTCGTGGCTCCTATAGCTCCACCGCCCGCTCAGACTCCCGCAGCCGCGGCTCCGCAAGCTACTATCTCGACGGCGGCTGCGTAGACCACATCGCCAGCTCCACAGGCCGCTCAGACTCCTGCACGCGCCGAATTGCATGGTTTATTGACCGAGGAGCAGGCGCGCCAGATTCTATCGTTTATCAGAGGTGGAGCTGGACCGAGCTAGGGTAGCTTTTTGATTCTTATTTTTTGAAACATGTATTTATTTATATGATACATATTGTACTACATTTTGAAACGATATTGATATTGATATTGGTTTATATTTATATCATATTCAGTTTTTGGGTTTCTTTTGTATATTATATGCGTGAGATGTGATTATGAATACTGCGATATATGTTGCGTGATGATTAATTTTATATTTTATTGTTATATATATTATTGTGCACAGGGCGGGAAAAAATCAGGCAGCCCTTTTTTTTAAAAAAAATACAGATAATGTGTACCTACGGATTAATCCGTTGGTACACATGTTGCTCCTACGGATATGTCCGTAGGGGCAAAATATCAGCAGTAACTAATATTCCCCCATGATCTCAGTACCGGGGGGTTGGGAGTGCCCCTACGGATATGTCCGTAGGGGCCATTGATTAGCCCCTACGGAGTTATCCGTAGGGGCAAAATATTAGAAATCCTGATATTTTGCCCCTACGGATAAGTACCTACGCATATATCCGTAGGGGATATTACGTGGCCCTACGGCTATCTCCGTAGGTACAGGTAATATATTTAAAAAACCGTAAATAATATAATTTTTTTTACCCTACGGCCTACTCCGTAGGTGCAACTGGCCCTACACATAACTCCGTAGGGGCAAGTTTTTGCCCGTAGGGGCAAGTTCAGGGCTTCAACTTGCACCTGCGGCCTTTGCACCTACGGGGTCTTTTTTCACCCCTACGCACATATCCATAGGGGCAGTGGTTTGCCCCTACCGACAAATTCGTAGGGGCAACCTTTATTTGTAGTAGTGGTAATACACCAGACTGCTAATCTTGACCTCGGTTGCCAAATGGACGAACACGTGAACAATAATGTCGAAAAAGGAAGGTGAAAAGATAGTTTTGAGCTTGTAGATGATCAAAGGAATATCTTTTTCGCGCTTTACTACCTTATTGACGTCTACGTGTTTTGAACACAATTGGCGAAAATACGTACAAAAGTCGTTATGAATGAGACCATTTTTGATTTATTGATGCTCTGAGGCATAAAGGAAGAAAATGTTGCATCAATATATGGTAGTCGCGGCTCTTGAGTCCTACGATATTTCCATTTTCTACTTGTACCTATTTGAAAATGTTTGATGAGAAACCATCGAGGACTTTCAATTCTTTCAACACCGCAAGAACCGTCGCTTTTCCAATTTGTCCAGATTATAGATTGCCGGTAGGATCTTGTAATAACCTGGTTTACCAGCCATATGCCGAGAATGCAATTCTTCTTTAATGGAAAAACCATCCAAATCTATCAAACCACGACGGGAATTGAGACTGTCCTTCATTTTTCCATCCTTACACAGCAGAAGATTGATGACGTGTTTAGAGACACCCTTCTTGAGATGCATAGCATCTAAATTGTGGCGCAGCGGTAGATCGGACCAGTACGGAAGTTGAAATAAACCACTTAATTTCTTCCAACCGATTGGGCATAACATTTCATCTTTGTTTTGTTTCTTTCCGAATGTGATATTCCGATAACCTCTCAATTGTTGTAATATGTCGTTATCGGAAAATGGTTTTGGAGACCTACTGATCTCTGTCTTGTTGAACAATTCTTTAGACTTTATGAATTTGTGAGTTATATGCAAGAAACGCCGGTGACCCATAAACGACTCTTTTCCACTAAACTTTAAGTGTACGGCGCTCGTATGAATATGATAACAGGGGCACGCAAGCTTACCTTGAGTTGTCCATCCCGACAATAAGCCGTAGGTAGGAAAATTATTAATAGTCCACACCAAAGCAGCCGCATCTGAAAAAATTGTTTACCATCTATTTCATAGGTTCTCACGCCAGCTTCCCACAACAACTTTAACTTATCGATCAAAGGTTGAAGGTACATGTCGATATTTTTCTCAGAAGACGAGAGACCGTCGATTAAAAACGCCAACGTAAAATAAGAGTGTGTCATAGCCCTCCATGACGGCAGGTTGTATACAGTCACCACAACGGGCTAAGTACTGTGAGTACGCCCACCGTGAACCATCCCAAATGGACTAAAACCGTCGCTCGAAATTTCCAATCTCACGTTATGAGGATCTGCGCTAAATGAAGGTTGTTTTTCATCTAAAACTTTCCACGATATCGAATCTCTGGGATGACTTATTTTTCCCTCTTCACGAGGCGTTTTATAGTGCCACTGTATTTCGGATGCTGTCTCCTCACACATAAATAATCGTTGCACGCTCGGTATTAATGGAAAATGATGAATAATCTTCACGGGCACATCACTTGACCGAGGGTCTTTCTTAGGCTTGAATCGGCTGGTCCCGCATATAGGACAATTTCTGAGTGTGGCGTGTTCATTCCGGAACAAAACACAATCATTCTTACATGCATATATCTTATGATACTTCAGGATGATATTTGTGATTATCTTTTGTGTCTCATACCAGCTCGGTGACACTTCATTTCCGTCAGGAAAAGCTTCCTTTAGCAATTCTAGGAGATCGGTGAAAGACTGGTCACTCCATCTATTCTTGCACTTGATTTGAAAGAGACATACGAAAAAGGACAGTTTTGAAAACCCTTTGCAATTTAGATATAGTGAGATTCTAGAGTCAGCCTTGTACTTCTCCAATAACTAGGGTTCAGTGCTTTCCGTATCATAAGGAAGTCCAGCGGCTTTTATAAGCTCATCCATGTCATCAATCGGCGCAAATACAACATCATTTTCTTCAACGGTTTCGTCTTCTTCAAACTGCCATTCCTCTCCATCCTCTTCTTCTACTATCCCTTACAACTCTGCGGTTTCCGTTTCAATGAATTTGTTTTCCTTCTCTTGCACCCATGCCCCGTCTCCTATTAAAACGACTTTTTCTCCGTGAAGTTCCCATGCAGTGTAATCTTTAACGAAACCGTATCTCATGATGTGTAACTCAACTTTCGAATTCTTGAGCAATCGCTTATTCATACACTGAGAACAAGGACAGTAGATTTCACGCTCTTTCGGTAACCCAAGACGTGCGTTGGCAAAATTGGTGAAAAGCTAACACCTTCAACGAAAAAGACATTGACTCTTGAGGGAGTATCGACGTACATCTAACTCTTGTTGTAGAGGTACATAAGTGCCATATTGGAAAAGTCCGGACGAAGCAAGATTTCTCTAGATGAGAGTCATGAAATTAAGATTTCTTCACAAATATACAATAGACGGATAATAAGAAGCGTTAGTGTTAGATTTAATGGATTGGGGTCTCCTCCAACTCTTATTGAGAACTTTCTCCTTCTAATCTCCTCCAACTCCTATTAAGAACTTTCTTCTTTTAATCTTAAAGCTCGAGAGTTAAATTCTTCTTCCAAGAAAGATAATGATGATATTAAATGTTCTATATTGGATGTCAAGCGTAACGACTGTAGGGGGTAAGGCACCTATACCATTAAGAATGTATAAAGTATATACCCATTCACTTATATTTTCATCCATTTCGAGAAAATTTCGGCTGCACCTCCCCGCTGTTCTCCGAGTACACTGTAATACAAAAGATGATCATTTAAATACTGTCAAACGGTATTGAAATGAATATCTAATCTATTATTGTACACGGAGAACCAGCGGAAAGATACCGACAAAATATCTCGAAATGAATGAAAACACAAGTGAATGCAGGTGTCTACTTTATACATTCCTAACTTGTCCATACGGGAAAAATCTATCGGTTATCATATGATTGGCTATTAATTTTCGTCACATAGACTACGCTATGGTTATTAGAAACTGAATGATACCGTCCGATATTTAACAACTTTCATGTAGTTTTATATCACGACGAATATCGTATGTATATTAACTGATAGACGAGAACTAAGTCGCATTTTGATTTTCACATATGACTGATTATCAATGAGAATATGAAAATTTTATATTTTCATCGAGTATCATATATACACTTAGTGTAAAATTTAACTTGAATTGGTTTTATGTTTACATTTCAATTTCATGATTTTGAGGTTTTTAGTTTAGAGTGATGTTTTTTAAAGCTGAAGGTTTTCATAATCGATTTTAAGATTGTGGATTTAGGGTTGAAGTTAGGATGGGATTTGACATGAGTTCAATATAGAGGAGAATGATGATGGATTAAGGTTTAGACTTGTTAGTATGTGTGTGTGTGTATGCGTGTTTTTTGTGTGTGTAGTGTGTGTGGGTGTGCGTGTGTGTATGTGTATGCACACAAGCATACACACACACACACAAACACACACACACACACACAAAAGCATACGCACACATACACTAAAATACCCTTAACTATTGTTGGTTTTTCACTAAACTATCTTAACAAATTTAAATAAATTCATCTTCTTAAATTACTATAAATTTCACTAAAAAACACTTAACTATTGTTGTTTTTCACTAAACTATGATTAAATTTTTTAGTAAAAAAACCCTTGCTCAATTTCATCCCGTGGTAACTAAAATACTCTTAACTTTTATAGCTTTGTCATTAAAATACCTTTAATTATTATTGCATTTCACTAATTACCTATCTGTGATCCCAACCTTAACCCCAACTCAATCCCTAACCCTAAACCCCCTAACCCTAACTTTCTGCCTAACACTAATACTAACCTACCATAACCCTAACTCAATCCCTAACCCTAACCCACTACTACAAATAAGGGTTGCCCCTACGGATTTATCCGTAGGGGCAACCCACTGCCCCTACGGATATATGCGTAGGGGCGAAAAATACCCCGTAGGTGCAAAGGCCGCAGGTGCAAGTTGAGGCCCTGAACTTGCCCCTACGGGCAAATTCTTGCCCCTACAGATTTATGTGTAGGTCCTGTTGCCCCTACGGAGTAATCCGTAGGGTATAAAATTTTATATTATTTACGGTTTTTTTAATATATTACATGTACCTACGTACATAACCGTAGGTCCATGTACTACCCCCTACGGTCATCTACGTAGGTACCTATCCGTAGGGGCAAAATATCAGGAATCCTGATATGTTGTCCCTACGGATATATCCGTAGGGGATAGGCAGTAGCCCCTATGGATATGTCCGTAGGGGCACTCCCAAACCCCTAGCACTGAGATCAGGGGGGAAATATCAGTTACTTCTGATATTGTGCCCCTACGGCGGATTAATCCGTAGGTACACATGTTGCCCCTACGGATATATCCGTAGGGGCAACATGTGTACCTACGGATTAATCCGTAGGTACATATTATCTGTATTTTTTTTGAAAAAATGGGCTGCTTGATTTTTTCCCGCCATGTGCACAATAATATATACATCAATCAAATATAAAATTAATCATCACACAACATATATTGCAGTATTCATAATCACATCTCACGCATATAATATACAAAAGAAACCCAAAAACTGAATATGATATAAATATAAACCAATATCAATATCGTTTCAAAATGTAGTACAATGTGTATGATATAAATAAATACATGTTTCAAAAAATAAGAATCAAAAAGCTACCCTAGTTCGGTCCAGCTCCACCTCTGAATAACGATAGAATAATGCGCGCCTGCTCCTCGGTCAATAAACTCTGCAATTCGGCACGAGCGGGAGTCTGAGCGGCCTGTGGAGCTGGCGATGTGGTCTGCGCAGCCGCCGTCGAGATAGTCGCTTGCGGAGCCGCGGCTGCGGGAGTCTGAGTGGGCGGTGGAGCTACAGGAGCTGTCTGCGGAACCGCAGCCGATGTAGTGGCTTGCGGAGCCGCAGCCGAAGGAGATGGATGTGGAGGCTCGGCCGATGTACCCTGTCGCGTCTGGACCTAACGTGTGTAATAAGCGTGTAAGAACTGTGTATTATTCGAATTCGTATCATTATTAAGTTATTTCGAAACCCCGTTTGGATATCTAGTTTGTTGTTTATTTTAATTACATCTGTATATATGATTAATCAAACTTAAGTCTAAAACCAAATAAGCTCAAGCTACGTACTAATTATGGATATGTTGATATCTATATAATATGACATGATATTTTACTATAAAGAAGTATACATACCAGCATCTCCTTTAACTCCTGAATGGTGGCCCTCAAGCTCTCCAGTTCCTGATGGACACGTCGGTCACTGGAGACGGAGGAAGTAACCGCCGGGGTAGAGTCCAACCTCATATGGGCCCTGCTAGGGCCCAGTCCCCGGCCTCTCTCCCAACCTCCGTGGTGCCCTCCGTGTGCGGCGTCCAGAACTGGGGTCAGCAGCCTCGGATCGCTCTGTCCGGTAAAATCGATCCCCGAGGCCTGGGCCTGCTCAACCACCCGCTCCTACACCCACATTAAGCAGTAAAGTATAACTATAAAATTTAAACTTGAACCTTCCAAAACTAAAATTTCAAATTTGGGTAGAAAAAATATTAACACTTACGCAGTACTCCTGGGTAGCGATGTCGGGATATCGAAGCTCGCCCGTGGCGGGATCTGTCGAGGTGCCGTGGACGGCAAGATATGCGGACAGCACGCTCGGTGTACCACCTGACGCCACGGTCCGAGATGTCTGCAATATTAGAAAGTAACTCTTAATATTAGAAATATTAGAAAATAACTCTTAATATTGCAGAATATCACAAAGGTCGGTCTATTGTAATTTACCGATAACTCCATGGCTCGAGTAATATTCCTCGAGCCACCTGTGTAAGTGGGGCGACCCCTCTTCGCCGACTTCCTGTTCTCTGTATTCTGAGCGGCCTGTTTCTGCACAACGCATTAACATTTAGTTTTCTAATTAAGAAACACAAAGAAATAAATTATATCATAAATAATGAATTACATTTAAAATACATACCTGTTTGCGTTGGGCGTCGAAATAAGCGCACAATAGAGGCCATGTCTCTACGTCGACTCTCGCAAACGCTGGAGTAGATAGGAGGGCCGCTCTCTCTGTCTCGAGGGTCGCCATCCACAGGGAATAGCAGTCGGCCTTTAGATCATTCCTATTGTATCGGACCTTGGCCTGCATGTTCTTCATCAGGCCATTGTACAGAGCATGAAGGTCGAGCACCTTCCCCGGGTGATCAGGGTCGGCTACAGGCAGAAAATCGTAATCCAACTGAAAATACAAAAAAACATTGTTATTAGATTGCAAGTGTTAATAATAAATATATTGGATAGATCAAATGAAAATATATATTAATACATACCCGAGCCTGATCAAAGAAGAGGGCGAATGAGCGCTGGTGCTGCTCGCCCCACTCAATGTGAAGTGGATAGTTCTTCACGAGCCGGCTCTCGTCCCCCAAATACCGGCCGAACCTCTCGGCATGAGGACCGGTATAGCGATAGTCAAGGGTAAAAAAAAGGGGGAATGCTGCCTCCCCCTAGCTTTGTCAGGCCTCAGCCTATGGGACTGA
The DNA here is from genome assembly GCA_030015575.1 of Agapanthus africanus. Taxonomy (NCBI): domain Eukaryota; kingdom Viridiplantae; phylum Streptophyta; class Magnoliopsida; order Asparagales; family Amaryllidaceae; genus Agapanthus; species Agapanthus africanus. The sequence continues at coordinate 643,363,750 of CM057340.1, forward strand.
TTCGGGCCTCGAGTCCCCCTCTGGGGATGGGGAGGCCCTGCGTCTGCACGAAATATCAAGACAATCAATAATAAGACAAAGTTGTATTAAGAAATCAAGGTTAAACGAAAATTCAAGTGTGATATATACCTCCGGTGACTATCGCACGAGCCTGGGCCCGGGCAGCAGCACGAGCGGGACGATAGTTCCTCCGGTGAGGAACAACCGGGGTCCCGGATGCGGACACATCCCCTCCAACTAGAAAATAAACATCGACGCTAAATTTCCATGAAGTTCATATTTATTCTATAGAGCATATGTAAAATGAGTAAATATTTTAAATTTATTCATACTAACCTGCAGACGATGCGGAGGGTATGGAAGCGGCAGGAGTGGCCCCTGCGGAAGATGTGGACGCACCACCTATAATTAGACAATTAAAAATAGATTATATAAGTAATTGCAAAAAGAATGTGTAGATCAATAATATAACGTTCTAAATCAATATACATGCACTATAGGATATATAAACATACCCGCAGGTACGGTGGTGTCACCACCTACAGCTAGACAATAATAAAAATTGCTAAGTAAGAGCAAAAGGAATGTGTGTATTTATGATATAGCATTCTAAATCAATATACATACACTATATGATATATAAACATACCTGGAGGAGCGGGGGTGACCTCTGTCCCAGATGTGGACGCATCACCAACAACTAGACAATCAAACATTGACAGTATAAGTAATTTTGACATAAACAGGCATGAATATTTGTAATATTACATTCAAAATGGATATGCGTGCAGTATACCTGGAGGTGTGGCAAAATCAACACGGAAGGAGGCATCCGAAGGGGTCTCCGATTCAGGTGCAAGACCGGCCCTCTGAAGCTCCCTACGGAGCTTTCCGGGCGGCAGAACCGCTCTGCCTCTGCCTCTGCCGCGGCTGGAGCTCCTGCCGCCCCTCGCTGCTCCCGACATCGTCATCAAATCTAGATAAACGGTTCGTGGACGCATTAGACAATCATTAAAAGTATTGACTATATATGTATAGAGCGTAAAATGTGAAGTAATAATATAACATTACTGATAACATTTTTCGTTTCGTAGGCGCATCATATATATCTACTTGGATTTCATCGTCGATGTCATTTCTAACCCACGTAACTTCATGATCGGTCGAAGACAATCCGTCCTTCGAAACAGACGGTCGGAGCACTTTAAGCCTTCTCTCTTCTTCGTCCACATCGCTGTCCTCGTATTCTGGGACATCGTAGACATCTCTGGGTTTCCATCGGCATACAACACTCCACTCCGGATGCTTCAAATACTGTGAGTAGTATACTTGGAACGCTTGGTTCGGAAAGATAAACGGATCGTCCTGACAGTAAAATCGAAGTTGTTCACACTGGTCAATCCATATTCATCTTTCCAAGTCCCAAGACTGCTTCTCCACTTGTCCGTATCGGTTCGCGGATCGTACCAAGTACACTGGAATATATAAAAGGGTTCTGATCGTCCGAGATAGTGGATGCCGAGTATATAATTTAAGTACCCATAGTAAATCACACCGTCCGATCCTACCGTCGCAATCCCACTATTCTGAGTGGTTCTAGATGTTTGTATGTCCTTAACTTCGAATTTGTATCCAAGGACACCAAATCCTTTGTAATATGCAAGCTCCATACTAGGAAATTGAGCTAAACATCTTGAATCACTCTCAAATGATGCAGACAGGTTCGGATCGTGGATCTAACAAAACAAATTTTACGACAAATACATAACGATACAAGTTTAGATTAAAACTGATAGCAATAAAATGTTATTCGAATAACTTACATGATCTGTGACCCAATCACAAAAATTATCCTGATGGTATTTTTCCAAACGTTCTTCGTTCCAATCAGGATGCTCCTCACGTACCTCGTTAAAATGAGTTCTGTTTTTGACAAATAATTGTGACATTAATATTATGTCATTTCATACACACACAAACACAGATATAACAATTAATCCAAAAGAACTTACTCTCTAATTTGTTCAAGACATGCGCAATTAAGTAAGATAAACCGGTATATCTTGTTGATAAACATAGTGCCTACACTCTTATACTCGGCTTTACCATATGGCCCGTCTTGAATTCTTCATGGTCGGTTAAGCCTTGTCTCAATGTTCTCGTCCAGATAGCGGGAACAAAATGTGGTTGCTTCATCAAGAAGATAACCTTGCATGATAGAACCCTCTGGTCGATTTTTATTGCGTATATACTTCTTAAGGGTGTAGAGGTACCTAATGAGAATATGTTGAATAAATAAATACGGGCATACAGGACAACAGTAAATTTATAAATTGCACGAAACGAAAAATTACACGTACCTCTCAACGGGATACATCCATCGATATTGTACCGGTCTGGCTAACTTCGCCTCAGTTGCAAGATGAACTGTCAAGTGTATTATGATATCGAAGAATGACGGTGGGAAAATACACTCAAACTTGCAAAGTATCAACGCAATAGAATTTTCTAGTTTATCCAGCGTCACAACCTCCAGTGTTTTAGCACACAACTCCCTGAAAAAACAACATAGGTCGTTGATTACTAGACCAACCGAGTCAGGGAGAGAAGTCCTGAGGGCTAATGGAAGAAGGTGCTCCACGATAATATGGTGATCATGACTTTTCAGCCCATCGATCTTGCCCTTCACAATTTTTATTTTCTTGCTGAATGATCCTGAGAAACCTGTGGGGACTTTCAAATCATGCAATACCTGCAGGAATCTTTTCTTCTCCGGTTGTGACTGTTCCCCTCCAAAAGACGGCGCGACACCGCGTCTTGCCTGAGATTCGGGGCAGATGCTAATTGGTGCTATCCGTCCACCTCTTCGAAGATGCCAAGTTGATTTATGGCACCACGTATCGAAGGTTTAGACGGATGCGTCCGATGTAGCAGACTTCGTCAGATTCCCCCTCGTTTGAGGGGTTTTTGATTGTGGGGACGCTCTTCCCTGCAGGCGCAAGCCCCTGCAGTTAATTACGCTACCGCATTGCGGTAACAACTTTCTCCTTCTCCAGATGGTCACTTCGTGTCGTGGGTGTCTGTTTTGTATTTTGTTGCCCATGGATTGTTTACGGAGACTGAGTTATGTCGTCTCCCGTAGGGCGTGGACTAGTCCAAATCCGTATTATCTTAGATTTGGGTTTGGGGAGGGTTTGGTTTGAGGATACGTCAGCCATACTTGAGGCTAAGATCAACTCAAACGTTTGTTAAGGATACGCTAGTCTAACTTTGTGACTAAGATCAACTTAACGGGATCGTTTAGATCCGACAAAAGAGCGTTTGGACTCTAATGTTCCAGTTTAGGGACATAGTGGTCCATGAATGTATGGCCGTCGGGACCCGTCACCTCTCTGACGACGTTGAAGGATTACAACGACGGATGTCAGAGGAGTTCAGGGATGTACCCTCGAGCCAGAGTTAATTGGGGGGATTTATAGTCCACTCTGTTTGAAGGTTTAAGGGTACGTTAGCCATCTTTGAGGCTAAGATCAACTTAAACGGGACCGTTTAGATCCGACAAAAGAGCATGCGGGGCTCTATTGTTCTAGTTTAAGGACATTACGGTCCATGGGTAGTTTAAGGACATTGCGGTCCGTGGGTAGTTTAAGGACATTGCGGTCCATGGGTAGTTTAAGGACATTGTGGTCCATGGGTAGTTTAAGGACATTGCGGTCCATTGCTAGTTTTAAGACATCTCGGTCAAGGTTAAGGACGTCGTAGTCTATGGGTTTGAGGACCCCACAGTCCATTGTTAGTTTTAAGACATCTCGGTCAAGGTTAAGGACGTCGTAGTCCATGGGTTTAAGGACTCCACGGTCCGCTGTGCTGTGGATGCTTCACACGGGTTCACTGCCGTGCTTGGCGAGGACCAGGCTCCGCTCTGGACGTTTTCCACGGGGTCAAAGAGTGACATTATCCGCGTTCCACGTAACCAGGAATTTGCATTAGACATGAGTTTAAGGACCCCACAGTCCATATCAATGTGTGGTCGTCGGGACCCATTACCTCTTTGAAGACATTGAGGGATTACAATGCCAAGTATCAAAGGAGTGACGAGATGTACCCTAGAACCGGAGTGGATTAAATAGTCCTTGGCCCAATTTGGGGTCAAGACGAATTAATTATGTTATGAGTCCATTGGACCAGTTAATCACCAATTGAGGACTTATGGCCATCTTGGGCTAAGTCCAATCAGGAGAGGCTTTGCCTCTATCCGTTCAGGCCAATTGGGCCAAAGCATAGTGTTAAACACTACAGAGCAGTCAGTGTTGAACACTGGGAATGGGGTTGACAAGTTAGTGTTTAACACTAAAAGATAATTGGTGTTAAACACCAGCAACAAGGCTTTTCAAATTAGTGTTAAACACTAAAACAGATCAGTGTTGAACACTGCAGATAAAGCTTTTTATTTAGTGTTGAACACTAAGGCCCAACAGTGTTTTAACACTGGGTTCGAGAGTTTTAATTTAGTGTTAAACACTAAGGCAAGAGGGGTCACGTGGCAGCACGTGAGAGCGCCCTCCCTTTATTTATTCTGAGATTATCGTACCTTTCAGAGCATCACGTGCCATCACGTGATGGGCATTCAAATGCCTATGTATTAGAGCTTCTGCCGAGGGTCACGTGGGTCACGTGGGGTGCTGCCTCAAAGGGGCTTTCTGTAGATCTCTTGGGGGGGTCACGTGATGACACGTGACCCTGCCTCCATGTATTTTGTTTAGAGGCTTTGTTAATCTTCTTTCAGGAATTAAATTCCTCGAACTGTAAATTTCAGAGGAATTAAGTTCCTACTTCCTTTCGAAGACTTTGTTTTCTGGAATAGAGTTTAACTCTGAATGTTCTGTAGGAATTAAATTCCTCATATACGTGAAGGGCTGAATAGGGTTAAACCCTAATAAAAGTTTTTAAGGAGTTTAAACTTCCATCCTCTGTTAAATTATGATTAAAGGAATTAAATTCCCGATGTTTCAACAGCACTGGGTTTTTTTAATTAGGGTTAAACCCTGTTTCTTTTTTGCTCTGAAGGAATTAAATTCCCATGATATAGGGTCAAGCCCTAACTTTATTTTAAAGGAATTAAATTCCTATAGTTCTGTGAGAATTAAATTCTCGTGCTTGTATTCCTTCTCCATGTTTTGGATCTGCATGGCAGGATCTCAACCCATTGAGAATTAAATTCTCAACCTTAAGGGGAGATGTGCACTTTGCAGGTCCTCCATCGAAGAGAGAAGAAATATGTTCTTCTGTTTTTACATTATCAGAGTTAAACTCTGTTGAGAATTAAATTCTCTTTCTTTCAAAAGGCCTTCCCTTTCTTACCTAGGGTTTTTTGCAGAAGATCCGAGTCTTTTCAAAGTATCAAAGCTCTCCTCCTTTTTTTCTTTTTTCTTCTCTGCGCCTGTATATCTCTGTGTCTCTTGGCTCCTATTTATAGGAGAAGCAGCCGAATCAATCAGTTTTTGACGAATCTTCATTAAGAGATTTGATTTACATCCATTATTCGTCTTGGACCTTCGGATTGTTAGGTGAATTTTATTCACCATTGGATTTTAAATCCAGAGATTCTCCTTTGTTATTTTGGTTAGATTTAAAGGGGAAATCTTTCCAAACCCGAGATTTTCCCATAGATAGATGATATTTCATCACCTCTGAATCTTTAATTTGATTGGTTCCAGATAGCCGCTTTCCTTTGGAAAGATTCGAATTTCTCTCAGAATTTAATTCTGTTAACACAGTGGGCTTTGAAAGCCGGTCACGTGTGACCACGTGACCCATGGTCACGTGTGAGCACGTGACCCCCTTTGACATGAGCCTTTTCCTTTCTTTTGCGCTCTGTCTTCCGATCGTTGCTTAAGCGTCACGTGCCACCACGTGACTCCTGGTCACGTGTGAGCACGTGACCCTTGTTTGAACTCTCTTTCCTTGGTTCGTCTGGAGAACGAGTCTGCTGTCTTGAACGTCACGTGCCAACACGTGACCCTGGTCACGTGGGAACACGTGACCTCTTCTGAAGCCTTTTCTTGACTTGATCAGAGAACTTGTGTGCCTTTGACGCTTGCATTTAAATGTCACGTGTCGCCACGTGACCCTGGTCACGTGGGAGCACGTGACTCTTTCTGAAGCCCATTTTCTTCAGCGTAGTCAGGAAACTGAACTCGACTTGATGATGCCTTTTAGGTGTCACGTGCCAACACGTGACCCCTTTTTGAAGCTTTTCCCAGAAGCTTTCCTGATTTTAAATCAGGAAACAAATGCCCCCACAGCGTTGTTCTCACGTGTCTGCACGTGAGTGCAACGCTGTCACCTCTTGTGACCGTTGGATTCCTCTAGGGATCTGGGGAGACGAAGCGTCTTCATTGTCTTCTATAAATACCTCTGTCTCTTCATAAGAGCCTTTACTTTGTTCATCTTCTTCTTCTGAGAACTTTTTCTGAGAATTTAATTCTCTTCTTCCAGAGCTTAGTTCTCTGTCTTGAAACAATCTTCAGAGTTTAACTCTGTTCAAAAGGAATCCTTTTTCCTCAGGTAATGGTAATCGAAGCACCTTCGTTTTGACAAAACTCTCTGGATTTTAAATCCAGATCGAGGGTTTCACAAAGAAACCATTTTTCTTCAAGTACTTTAACCAAAATATGAGACCCCTTGACTTCCCGCAGTAGATCACTTAGGGTTCAGATGATCCCTTAGGGAGATGATGATGGCGGTTCAAACCCATGGAATTTAATTCCATCAAAAAATGTTTTTGGGAATTTAATTCCCTTTTCTTAATAAGGAATTTAATTCCAACGAAGAACTCGATTTCTTCACACAGAGGCTTCCTGGGGTCTCTTGGCCCGAGGTTGTTCTTCCTGCAATTAATGAAATGGTGGCTTTGTAATGAATCTCATGACTTTTATTTTAGGTACCATGGATGCCCATCTGTACCGTCTTGACGAGATCATTTCCTATGGGAATATTCGTGCGCTGGGCCGCAGTCAGAACCAGGAGTTCACTGATGCTCAGTGTGCCGAGATCATGAGCCGCTTCGACGAGTACAACCATAGGCTACTCCCCCGTCGCTCTTCTCTTCTGAGGCTGATCGTGCTGGCGATCCGGGAGGCACTTCCTCTCTTTTGCGCCGGCATACCGCTCGGGGCCTTGGACACTGCCGAGGATAAGGTGCATTCGGTGTACCTTATGGGCTTGATCTCAAAGAGAAGGCGGGATAATCTCATCGATCTCCTTCATCAGATTTTTCAGCAATCAGCCATATTGGGCGCCTACCGGAGGGTAGAGGACATCCGCGGGGACCGCGATGCTTGTGACCGTGAGAGAAAGCATACTCGGGAGGTTCGAAATGCTTGGAAGATCTTGAATAAAGTTAATTTCGAGTTTCTCAACCCATGCCCCGCGTCTGAAGCCTTACCATTGTAAAAGTTTTTCTTTTTATTTTGTATCGCCTTCTTGAAGTCTGGATGATAAATTTTGTTGTGTCCTTGTATGTTTGCACGCTTTTTCTCTGAGATTTTATTATTTTGCTAGTATTGCTGTTTATGCTTTTTAACATGCAGGGTATCACTCCATATTTTCCTTTTATCTGAACATCAGGTTTAGGCATCACGTGTTCTGCACGTGGGATCCCTTGATGTGGCTGTTCACAAAATTTTCCCATGCCGTATTTTCAGTGCAGAGAAAGGGTCTTGGAAATAATTACATCTCCTTGATTTTCGGTGCCTTTCCTTTTTTAGGCCTTGGAAATAATTTCACCATGCAAGATTTTCCGCGCACAGCACTTAATGCACTTCATTATATATGAGGCTATAGCCTTTTTTCCTTTCACAGAGAGATTCATATCATATATATATTTTTTCTTGAGGGAGAAACGAGTGCCATGGCTTGTAATCGCCCTCATGCTCGTCGACAGCCGTGGGAAGTTCCTCTTGAGGAGATGATCCCCCACTTTGCTGCTCGGTTGGTGGACCCCCTCCTTTCTGACAACGAATGTGACTCGGCCATGCACGAGCTCTCGATCCGTAGAGGGTCTCCCCTCTCGATGGGTTCCCTCTGGCTCCGGATGATCCTCATGGCCGTGCTTGCCGACATTCCTCCTCACCCGGCAGAGATGACCCTGGCGATGCTTGATGCGGCGGAAGAAAAGCTCGAGGGTTTTCATGAAGCATGCTTGATTACTCAAGCTCTGAAGGACTGCTCAATTCATCTGCTGAGCGAGATAAAGGCCCGGCGAGCTATTATGTTTGCATTCGCGGACGAACATGGCACCAACCGATGGGGAGCGACTTCTCGCGAGAATCGTCGCTTCGATGTGCTGGAGAAAGCGGGGAGAGAGATGGAGAATTTTGTCCTTTGCTTCATCAACCCCTGTGCCGTTGATCCTGTGTTCGGTGATCTTTTCCGTTAGTATAGAACCCTTTTAAACTAGTCCCTCCTTTTTGTATGCTTTATGTTGGACTTCCATGTAGGCTCGGTACTCGTATGTATGTTTCCGCTTGCATGAATAAATTTTGTGTTCCTTTTATGAAAATTTTCTTCAATTATCAATACTGTTGTCATGTCGCGTGCACATTAAAGCTGCGAATTTTACTTCTTTTTCGGATGTTTATATGATTGCGAGCACATACTTGATAGGATAATCGTCGGAAAGTTTTGTTTTTTTTGTTGCTTTTCATACCGGGTTGTGTGAGCGCGTTCTGGATCGATTATTGCTGTTGATCGGAAGCCCATTTATATGGTCTTGTAAATGTCATGTTTGCAAGGCCGCGGTCACGAAAGCGAGCTTACGTGGCCACGTAGCGAACATATCGTTATGCGAGAAAAAGGCTCGGCCATAAATTTTCGGAGAGGGAGCTAGCTTCCAAGGCGCTGAGCGAGCTTCGCGCTACCCTTATCACCAGGGCCAACCAAGTGTATGAACTCTGACGGTTGCTTCAGGAGTTCATCAAAGAAGCGGTGGCTCGAGACAAAGCTGTCACGTTCACCCGTGAGAGGGTCGAGGCTCATAAGGCCACTGAGAAAGAGCTTGAAGCCCGGCTTGCTTCATATCAGGCCCAGCAAGCTCAAGCGGAAGCTCGTCTTTTGGAGATCTTGCGTCATGAAGCCGTGGCTCAGCAAAAACAGGATGAGCTGACCAAGCTGCTGAATCGCCCGCCAGCTTGAGACATTTGTATCTTTTCCTTCCTTTTTGTACATACTCATGGATGAGAGTATTTTCTTTTTGTTTCTTCCATAAATTGTACTTTATACCCGTTTTGGTTTATGAATAAAAGATACATTTTTCTTCTAAATGGTGTGTCTCCTTTTCATTGAATGTATTCTGCGGATATTATCTTGATCTCCTTGCAGGACAGCAATGGCTCAGAACTCAGGGTTAAGATCTGCTCCCTGAGACTTTTGCTTTTTACGAGCCACAAGGGTCTCAGGAGGAGTTTTTCTCCCTACAGGTCGGGAGGATCCCATAGGTGTGAGTTCTTCTTAAAGATCGTGAGGATCCTTAGGCGGGTTTTCCCTTGAGGGTCGTAAGGATCTCACAAGAGAGTTTTTCTTCCTTACAGGTCGTGAGGGCCTGCAAGTGCCGGATGTGATCACCTTTATCCGTGTTTCACGGAGTCAGGGATCTCTCAAGGTATCGTAGTTTAAAGACGTCACAGTCAAGGTTAAGGACCTCATAGTCCATGGATTTAGGGACTCCACAGTCCGGTGTTTGGTTGCAGGGACCCGTCACCTCTTTGAAGTCGTTGAGGAATTACAACGCCAGGCATCAAAGGAGTGAAGAGATGTACCCTTAAACCAAGGCAAAATCTGTAGGGAATCGGGGTGGTTGATCGTTAGTTTTAAGACATCACGGTCAAGGTTAAGGACGTCATAGTCCGTGGATTTTAAGGACTCCACAGTCCGGTATTTGCTCTGGATGCTTCACACGGGTTCACTGCCGTGCTTGGCGAGGACCAGGCTCCGCTCTGGACGTTTTCCACGGGGTCAAAGAGTGACATTATCCGCGTTCCACGTAACCAGGAATTTTGCACTAGATGCTTCACACGGGTTCACTGCCGCGTTAGGCGAGGACTAGGCTCCGCTCTGGATGCTTCGCACGGGTTCACTGCCATGCTCTGCGAGGACCAGGATCCGCTCTGGACGCTTTCCACGGGGTCAAAGAGTGACATTATCCGCGTTCCACGTGACCAGGAATTTTGCACTAGATGCTTCACACGGGTTGACTGCCGCGTTAGGCGAGGACTAGGCTCCGCTCTGGATGCTTCGCACGGGTTCACTGCCATGCTCTGCGAGGACCAGGCTCCGCTCTGGACGTTTTCCACGGGGTCAAAGAGTGACATTATCCGCGTTCCACGTGACCAGGGATTTTGCACTAGATGCTTCACACGGGTTCACTGCCGCGTTAGGCGAGGACTAGGCTCCGCTCTGGATGCTTCGCACGGGTTCACTGCCATGCTCTGCGAGGACCAGGATCCGCTCTGGACGTTTTCCACGGGGTCAAAGAGTGACATTATCCGCGTTCCACGTGACCAGGGATTTTTGCACTAGATGCTTCACACGGGTTCACTGCCGCGTTAGGCGAGGACTAGGCTCCGCTCTGGATGCTTCGCACGGGTTCACTGCCATGCTCTGCGAGGACCAGGATCCGCTCTGGACGTTTTCCACGGGGTCAAAGAGTGACATTATCCGCGTTCCACGTAACCAGGAATTTTGCACTAGATGCTTCACACGGGTTCACTGCCGCGTTAGGCGAGGACTAGGCTCCACTCTGGATGCTTCGCACGGGTTCACTGCCATGCTCTGCGAGGACCAGGATCCGCTCTGGACGCTTTCCACGGGGTCAAAGAGTGACATTATCCGCGTTCCACGTGACCAGGGATTTTGCACTAGATGCTTCACACGGGTTCACTGCCGCGTTAGGCGAGGACTAGGCTCCGCTCTGGATGCTTCGCACGGGTTCACTGCCATACTCTGCGAGGACCAGGATCCGCTCTGGACGTTTTCCACGGGGTCAAAGAGTGACATTATCCGCGTTCCACGTGACCAGGGATTTTTGCACTAGATGCTTCACACGGGTTCACTGCCGCGTTAGGCGAGGACTAGGCTCCGCTCTGGATGCTTCGCACGGGTTCACTGCCATGCTCTGCGAGGACCAGGATCCGCTCTGGACGTTTTCCACGGGGTCAAAGAGTGACATTATCCGCGTTCCACGTAACCAGGAATTTTGCTGATTGTATCCGTATTTCACGGGATGAAGGTTTGACTGTTGGCGATATGTATACCACCGAGCCATGGAACTGGGAGTTGCCACTGTTCCGCTTAGCTTGAAGTTGTGCCCGTTGTTACGAGACGAGTATTGGGATGATCTTTAGGCTATCTGTGAACCGTCGAGATTTGGCTTCTTGTTATGATGAAACCTGGGGGAGGAGTATGATCCCTTCTTTGCTTGCGCCCCTGGATTGTATACAGGGATTGTTGTAGTATCACCTGTAGGGCAAAAAGGTTTCATTTTTCCATCATTTCTTTTATTCTTTCCGCGATGCTCTATCATTTCAGCTTTTTATATCGCGAAGGTCGCGATTGCCCAATCATTTCGGCTATTTTTCGCGGTGCCCAATCATTTCGGCTATTTGTTTTATTTTTACTCGCTGCTTTTTTATTGCGAGTTGCCCCATCATTTCGGCTATTTTTCATGCATACATTTTTACTTGCTGCTTTTTATTGCAAGCTGCCCCATCATTTCGGCTATTTCGTAGGCATGTGTGGCTTGCTAGCTTTTTCGCCGCAAGCTCGGATTTTGGACACCGATTTCGGCCTCAGCATCGCTGCAACTGGGATGTTGCCAGGAGCGAATCATCATTTGCCTCTGTCGATGTTGAACAAAGGTGGCTTAGCAAACAGGGTTAAGGTCCTGTCGACTAAGGCTTTTGACTTCATGAGCCGTAAGGGTCTCACAAAGGTATTTCTCCCTACAAGTCGTGAGGATCTTGCAGGTGTATTTTCTCCTTAGGGATCGTGAGGATTCCTAAGTGTATGTTCCTCTGTAAGTCGTAAGGATCCTACAAGAGGGTTTTCACCTTATGGGTCGAGAGGACCTACAAGGGTTGGACTTTACTGGGGAAATGTTTATTAGCGCCCGTGGATTGTATACAAGGGTCAGTATTGAGCCTCTTGTAGGGCAATATCGGAGGTTGCGGAGGATTTGCTTAAGAACAGGTTCAGGTTTCTGTAACTTAAGACTTTCAAATCTTATGAGCCGTGAGGGTCCCATAAGAGAATTCTTCTTACGAGTCGTGAGGATCTCGTAAGTGTATTTTCTCCTTAGGAATCGTGAGGATCCCTAAGTGTGCTGCTCCTTTGTGAGTCGTAAGGATCTCACGCAGGTGGTTTCTCCTTACAAAGTCGAGAGGACTCTGTAAGTGTCCTTTAACGAGGTTGCGCCCTTTCATGTTTTCACAAACACTCGCCGGTAGTCCTGCTGTTTTTACTCACGGAGCCCTTTTCGGGTTTTCATCCGTGCCCACTTTGCTTATGGACATACCGTTTTTTTTCTTTTCCTTTTTTTTTCTACTTTTCCTTTTTTTTTTACAAGGTCGCGCCCTTTCGGGTTTTCACGAACACTTGCCGGCAGCCCTGCTGTTTTTACTCACGGAGCCCTTTCGGGTTTTCATCCGTGCCTACTTTGCTCATGGACATACCTTTTTTTTTATTTTTTATTATATTTTTTTTTTTATCCATCTCGTCAACCTAAGGACGTTGCGGTAGTAGTTTAGGGACGTTTCGGTCCGTCGATAGTTTAAGGACGTTTCGGTCCGCTGTTAGTTTAAGGACGTTTCGGTCCGTCGATAGTTTAAGGACGTTTCGGTCCGCTGTTAGTTTAAGGACGTTTCGGCCCGTCAATAGTTTAAGGACGTTTCGGTCCGCCGTTAGTTTAAGGACGTTTCGGTCCGCTATTAGTTTAAGGACGTTTCGGTCCGCTGTTAGTTTAAGGACGTTTCGGTCCGTCGATACGGGAAGGCCGGCTGCTGCTTGTAAAGTCTGAGCCTAGGAAGATAGTGAGCGGACATAGTCGTCGTCATCCATCATTGACCTAGGCTGCAGCTTATTAAGCGTGGTATTTCTTCAAGAAGCGGCCGTTTATTGGCCTGAAAGGCCTTTCACCGTGCATGTCCATGAGTAGGTAGGCTCCACCCTGGTAGACCTTGTCTATAATGTACGGGCCTTCATAGTTTGGCTCAAATTTTCCCCGCTTGGCACGATTGGGGATCATAGGTCTTTTGACCACTAGTACGAGTTCGCCTTGGCGGAATGTCCTCGGCCTGGTCAATCTTTCGTACGAGCGCGTCATCTTTGCTTTGTAGGCTTCTAGATGTTGTTGCGCTATGAGCCGGGTTTCATCGAGGGCATCAAGCTCTTCAAGCCGAAGGTGAGCATTTTCTTCGTTCGTCAGCTCGTGGTGGACTGCTACTCGTAGGGAGGGTAACTCTATCTCGAGGGGGAGCACTGCTTCTGTCCCAAATACCAACGCGTACGGCGTTGTGTTTGTGGCCGTCTTGAATGTAGTTCGATAAGCCCAAAGGGCTTCTTGTAGCCTTTCGTGCCAGTCTCTCTTATTCCTGGAGACGGTCTTTTTTATGATCTTCGTCAAGGTCTTATTGAAAGCCTCGGCCAGACCGTTAGCTCGTGGATTGTAAACTGAAGAATATCTCCAGTCTATATTGTGCTGCTGTGCGAAGCGGCTAATCTTATGGCTTCGGTAGGCTGGCCCGTTATCGGAGATAATCCGCCGTGGAGTTCCGAACCGATAGATGACGTGCGTCTTGAAGAAATGGAGGATATTTTCCGTCTTCACTTCCCTCAGTGGTACTGCTTCTGCCCATTTGGAGAAGTAATCAGTTGTCGCCAGAATAAAACGGTGTCCCCGGGATGATGCTGGCTCAATGGGGCCGACTATGTCAGTCCCCCACATTTCGAATGGCCAACTAGCCAGCGTCGGGTGCAGTGGATTCGGATGTTGGTGGATGAAGTCTCCATGGATCTGGCATGAGTGGCATTGCTTCGCATACTCGAGGCAGTCCTGGATCATCGTGGGCCAGTAATAACCCATCCGTTTAATTTTTAACTTCATCTTTGGGCCTGCCTGGTGAGAACCGCAAAGTCCGTCATGAACTTCCTGAATGACTCTTTCTGCTTCGTCAGGTCCCAAGCATCTCAGCCATAGGGAATCAAACGATCTCTTGTATAGAATGTCGTTGACAAAAGCGAAAGATAAAGCTCGTTTCATGAGCTGATGTCTTAATGACGCTTCTTCGGGCATTCGGCGGGATTTAAAGTAGTCTATGAAGACTTCCCTCCAGTCTTCGGCCTTCTCATGGTCTTTTATTTGTAGGGTCATCTGCTCAGTCGTTCCCTTTTTTTCGCATGATTCCGGAGATATTTCTGCCGGGGCGAGCACTCGACGGCTTTGTACCACGATTCTGACGTCGTCGAGGTTCTCGTCAGCCAGTTCTTTAGCAAGTTTAGCCAACGCGTCTGCTTTGCTGTTTTCCGTGCGCGGTATGTTCTCCAAAGTATAGGAGGGAATTTGGGTCAATAGTTGTTGCACCCTTTCGCCGTACTTCACCAACTCCGGCTTGCACGTTTGGTAGTCACCATTTACTTGACTAACGACCAGCTGAGAATCCCCGTATATGAGGAGGTCCTCAATTCCCATGTCGATGGCGATCTCGAGGCCTGCTATCAGGGCTTCGTATTCGGCTTCATTGTTTGTCCTCGGCTCTGTTAAGGAGAAGGCGAAGCGCATTATCCCTCATTGTGGAGTTGCAAAGATGAGGCCTATCCCTGATTTGATCATTGGGATACCTTGTTTCTGTTTCTTTATGGAGGACGCTCCATCGAAATAGAGTTTCCATTGGGTGCTTCCGTCGCTAATCGCATTAAATGCATGCTCGTCCGGCAAATCACAGTTCAGAGGGGAATTGGCCGGTATCGGGTGCTCGGCGAGGAAGTCGGCAATGGCCTGGCCTTTCACTGCCTTGAGAGGTTGATACGTTATCGAGAACTCCATCAAGAGCAGGGCCCACTTAGCGAGTCGTCCTGTCAATATGGCTTTCGACATCAAATATTTGAGAGGGTCCACCTTCGAAATAAGACGGACTTCATGTGCTAATGCGTAATGTCTAAGCTTTGTTATTGCGAAGATCAATGCCAAGCAGTGCTTTTCAATGGGGGAGTAATTGCTTTCTGCCCCCAGCAGCACTCGACTTAAGTAGTAGAGTGCTCTCTCTTTCCCCTGATCGTTCTCTTGTGCCCATAATGCGCCTAAAGAACCTTCGAGGGCGGTCGTATAAAGAATGAGAGGCTTTCCCTTCACCGGCGCGGCCAACACCGGAGGGCTCTGCAGGTATTGCTTGATCTCGTCTAGTGCACCTTGACATTTGTGATCCCAAACGAATGGGGTTCCCTTTTTCATCAGGTGGCTGTAAGGACGGCATTTGCCCGAAAGATTAGCGATAAACCGCCGGATGTATGCGAGCTTCCCTTGGAGAGACCGCAGCTGCTTGAGCGTTCTTGGCGGAGGCATTTCCATGATCGTTTTAATCTTTGACGGATCTATTTCAATACCTCGGTGTCGAATGATGAATCCCAGAAATTTGCCCGAGGAGACTCCAAACGCGCATTTGAGGGGATTCATTTTCAAATTATATTGCCGAAGGCGTTGAAATACAGTCTCCAGATGCTTTAAATGCTCCTCGTACGACATGCTCTTTACTACGAGGTCATCGATATAGCACTCGACGATGTCATGTATGAGATCGTCGAAGATCTTTGTCATGGCCCTTTGATAGGTAGCGCCAGCGTTCTTTAGGCCAAAGGGCATAACCCTGTAGCAAAATATACCCAAAGGGGTGCGGAAAGCGGTAAGCTTCTGGTCTTCGGGATACATCTTTATCTGATTGTATCCTGATGAACCGTCCATAAAGGAGAAAACCTTGTGAGTGGACGTGTTATCTATCATTAGCTCGGTTACCGGCACCGGGAAATCATCCTTTGGACAGGCTTTATTGAGATCCCTGAAATCCACGCATATGCATACCGTCCCATTCTTCTTCATTACAGGGACGATATTGGCAATCCAGTCGGGATATTGGACTTCTTGGATAAACCCAGAATCGATCAACTTCTTGACTTCGGCGTTGATGCTCATTTCAAGCTCGAGTCGCATCCTCCTTGGCGCCTGCTTGACTGGCTTGATATCTGGGGATATTGCTAATCTATGCACAGCAATCTCCGGATCCAATCCTGGCATCTCGGAGTAGTTCCACGCGAAGCAGTCTTTATGCCGTAGAAGCACGTTCTTTAACGCAGTCACCTTTTCTTCGGATAATAGCTCGCTGACAAATGTCGATCGCGGGTCGTCTGCCGATCCCAACTCGATCTTCTTGAGGTTATCTGCAGTAGTATGTATACCATCTTCCAGTTCTTTTGGAGCGGGCGGAAATTCCGAGATCACCTCATCATCGCTGTTCTCAAAGCACCGGTAAAGGTCATCTACGTTCTCGGGCTCTTCCCCTAATATCGTAATCGTATAACAAGTGCGAACCCGCTCCGTGGACTGAGGTGGACCCGGTTCTGCTCTTGCGGCCTTGGGCTCATGCTTTCGCGGCGGTTTTCGCGGCGGCGTTACCTTCCAGCCGTCGGATAAAGCGAATCTACCCCATCGGTACTGGTCCTCGACCCAGTTCTTGAAGGTGAAGCAGTTTTCGGTAGGATGTCCTATGGTTCGGTGATAAGAGCAATAACTCGGATGGGAGACCTTGCTAGCTTGCTCAGGATGTCTAGACTCTGGAAGCGTGATCATTTGATGTTTTATAGCGAGGTTGAGTAATCTCTCCGTCTTGTCTCGGGGGAAGGAATACGCTCGACTCATCTTCTTCACGAGGGACAAACCCGAGCCGCTTTTTGATTTATTTTCGTCTCTACGTCGGGCCTTTCGTACAACGGATTGACGAGGATAAGCGTCTTTGTCTTTTCCGGTACGTTGAGATAGACGTTGCGTCCTGGCCTTCTTGTAGATGGCCATTTCGCGGTTGTGGTCTTCCTGAGCTCTCTGACCCGTTTTCCTGATAGGCTTGTTCGTTCGTTCTTCAAACGACGGACTCGGTGCTTCAATCGCGGGGTCTAGTTTTAATGAAGGGTTGGCATCTCCTGACAGGGCGTCCTCCTCTTCATCAAAGGTATATATAGCGTAGCTGCTGTGAGCCCGTTCCCATTTTCCGGCTCTTGCGTATCCAAGCCCGAGTGTTTCCATCTTCCCGTTGGGCAATTTGCGTTGAGTCCCGGGGACATCCCAAATCTTGTTGTAGAACCGCGCCTGCCGAACGGTCTGTTCTAAAGATACTCCTTGGCGCCTCAATAGCTTCTTTAATCCATCCGTATAGTATCTGGGCAGACGGATGGGTTGGAGCCTGTCAAGTGTAGCATCCGCGCCATGCCAGATCTCTTTCTCTATTTTCGACTCTGAGGATCGGTAGATTAGGATCACCTTCTCGCCCCTTCGTCTGGGAGGGACGTAAAATGTTTGCAGGTCCTGTACATTGTGAGCCTGAAGCGCGTCGAGATCCTTGTAGTTTTCTCGCGGTACCATGGTGATTTGCAAACTATGGTCATCGCCAGGGGGTGCTTGTATTGACAACCGATTGGAGAACACAGCATTAACTTCATCTTTTGAATCACTTCCGAAGACCAACACGGGGGCGGGTGTCCCCAGGTTGTTGCGTTGAGATGGCCCTGCATAAACTATCTCTTCCTCTTCTTCGGTATCGCTCCCGAAAACGGGGATGGTGGCGGCGGCTTTGTTCTCCGGCTTGCGACACCTTTCTGTATCCTCGAAATCTGGCAAAAAGTATTTCGCATCTTCATATTTACGGACTTCGTTCACGGAAAATGGGTTTAACTCACCTGTTACGGTATACTCGAAACCATCCTTGAAGTACTTCATACACTGATGTTGTGTAGAAGGGATGATATTGTACTCGTGTAGCCAAGGACGGCCGAGCAAGGCGTTGTAGCAGGTCTTGGCGTCAATGACATGGAATTTGATGTCTGTGACGAGAAGTCCAAAGCGTAATGTTAGTATCACAGATCCGAGAGTCCGTGACGATTGTGAATCGAAACCGGAGATAGTAATTTTGTCACGAGCGAGGTGTTGCACGCTCATGCAGATTTCCTTCAACACCCGAACATTAAGGAGATTGACGGAGGATCCATTATCCACCAGAATCTTTCCTATCTTGATATCATGACAGTATCCAGAGACATATAGGGGACGGTTGTGGTCGCACGTCCCGAGAAGAAGGTCTTCATCACCGAAAGTGACGTCGGCCGTATGTACTTCCTCCAGTTCATCCTTCATCTTTTCAGTGGCGAGGAAGGCTTGGAATTGCTCGGGTTCTTGTAACGCCTTAATTAGTGAGTCTCGCGCTTCTTTCGATAATAGGAGGGCGTCGAGAATGCTAAGCTGAGAAGGTAGCTTCCTTAGGTGCGCGAGGATGTTATAGTCCACTTTACTCTTCCTAGGAGGGTCTTTGGTAGCCAGCTCTTTCGTGACTTGGTCATCTAACGTGATATCTTCAGTGACCTTTTCTTTTCCCTTATCTTTTCTATTCCCGGGCCCGAGATTCTTTTCTGGGAGTGTGCGATTGCGCAGCTGAATGTTCTCGCAGGCCTCCGATTCTTCTTCTTTCCCCAAAACGGATTCTTTAAAGAGAGGGCCCAGAGCCATTTCTTTGTCAGAGTCGCTCCCAAAGGTGAGAACTTGTGACCCCCTGGCATTAACCATGCAACAGTTGCCAGTCGTTCTGTTATGCCCATCGACAGTACTTCTTTGCTCCCGACGGATTTTGCGTTTCATGCGCTTAACATGTTGCCGACGAGCGACATATCCTTGCCACCATATCTTAAAGGCGTCGCACTCCTCCGTGGGGTGTGATACTTTCCGGTGATATGCGCAATAGTCAGGGTGCCTCTCCGCCCCATCGTGTGTATCTCCTTCCGAGGGCGGTAGCTTCATCCCCATTGACATGGCTTTGGCAAACCTTTTTCTCGTCTTGAATATCTTCTTGTCTACTTCGGATACCTTTCGCTCTGGCGGAGGTAGTTCAACTCTTCCGTTCAGTCGCCCGCATTTGGCTCTTTCCGATGTGGTCATTTCACGCTTCTGGTCCGCTTTACATTTTAGACGAATCTCGTCTAGAAAAGCGTCGATCATTTCGTCTGTTGGCCATGCACGCTCTGGTACAGGCTCTGCCTCCGGCTTCTTAGTGCTGGAAGTTTTCCCATCATCGGTAAACGAGTGGGAGACTACGTTACAACTCGCCACATATCCTTCGGATTCATCCGACGCGCTCTCTCCATCATCCTCCTCTTGAAAGATGTGGTTGAGAAACTCTTGCAGTGTGACAGGAGTTCGCGCCTTTTGATTGTATTCTTCCAGCGCGTCGATTTGCTTCTGCAAGTTCGTGTGCTCGTTTCCAAGCTTCACGGACTTCTTCGATTTCTTCTTCTTTTTCCTCGAAGATTTTGACGGTTGGACGTGAGTATTTGGGCTCTTATCGCGAGTCTTCGTAATTGGGCGGGGCTTCAACATTCCTTTGATAATTTGAGGTTCAAGAGGGTCCTTCCATTCGATCGCAGGGCACGCATGAAGGTCTCTCAGCATTCTTTTGGTTTTAGTTGATAGCACGACCTCCCATGGAGCTTCTTCAATAAAAGAACATGTTGCCCCCGGTGTATCCGCTTTCCTAGGAGCATGCGGCTGTGGTGGGTTCACCTTCCACTTTTCGGACAGTACAAACTTCCCCTGGAGGTACTGGTCTTCAATCCATCCTTTGAAGACGAAGCAATCTTCAATCGGATGGCCTACCGTCTGATGGTAAGGGCAATAGTTAGGGTTATTCACCTCGGTGGGTTGCGGCGGTCGCCTTGGATTTGGCAGGTTTATAAGTCTGTTGCGTATTGCCAGCTCGAATAGCCGTTTCGTCTTGTCCCGTGGGAACGAGTAGGGACGCTTCATCTTCTCATTATAATACCGACGTCTTTCCTCCAGTTAATCTGTCGGTTTCGGGGCGTTAGGTTGCTCTTGGGCATTCACAACAAATGTTGCTCTTCCTTTACCCTTGTCATTCCGAGGTTCCGACTTCGGTGTAGGTGGTCTATGACACATCTGGTCCATCTGAGCCAACTTGTCGATCAGGGCCTGGAATGTGGTTGGCTTAATCATAAACTGGGAGATAGTTGCGTGAGGGTCTAGAGTTCCCACGAACATGCCCACCGCAGGTGCTTCCTCAATGCGTTGCTCACATCTCGACCACAAGTTCCACCAGCGTATAGCGTACTGGACCCAGGTTTCGCCCGGTTTTACCCTGGCGTTAATAAGTGCAGTTATTGGAGTGCGTTCGCTGGCACTTGCAAATCGCTGAGTGAACAACAACTCCATTTCAGCGAACGTTTTGATAGAATCGTTCGGGAGTTCCGAATACCATTCGAACGCCGTTTCTGATAAGCTGCCCACGAACTGGCGGAGCAACAATTTATCATCACCACCGGTGTTACCGCAGAGGGCCCGAAACTGGGCGACATGTTGATGGGGATTGCCGGTCCCCTTATACACGTGGAATTTTGGTATCGTATAGCCTTGCGGGTATTTGATTTGGTCGTACCAGCTCGGATACGGCCGCCCCGTTTTCACGACTTGACCAGCTGCCTCAGTCGCGTGGTGAACCCGGATTTGCTGGGCTATGTAGTCAGCCAAGTCAGCCTTAGAGATTGCCTCCTCCTTGGCCGTTGAGAGGGCTGGTGGTGGATTTGACGTTTCTCCTCGGTCGTCTTCAAGAACGATCGGGGGATCCTCGGCGGGTAAGTCCTGCTGGATCATCATTCCTATCACATCTTGGAAGAGAAGGCCCATCCGTTGTATGTTGGCCGCTTGTTCAGCAGCCTCTTTGTCCCTTTTCTCCAGTGTCCGGCGAAGGAATTCAGCATCGGTTTCTTCCTCCCGGCGTGCGTCTGAGGACGTTTCTGGGTTTTCTTTTGGCCCGGTGAGCGCGGCCATAGCATTCATCATTTCTTGCAGCTTTTGTTGCTGTTCCTGGGCTTTCGTCACGGATCGGGTTAGCGGTCGGTGGCCCGTAGAAGTGCGGTTTTCCTCTTTTCCAGAGGCCATGTAAACAGTGTGCACCACCATGCCCCCAGACTTAGGGCGTCTGGGCTCAGTGCTTTTAGCCGTCGCTGCATGCTGTGGGGTCTTCTCCGGCCTCCTTCTTTTATGAGTCAGTTGATCAACAGCCTTTTGGGGTTTGGCCTGGTGACCAGCTTCCGGTTGGATTTTCAGCTTCTTGTGTTGGCGGGAGAAGTTCGGATCGATGATCGAGTCCCGTGCCTGCCGCCAAACCTTATAGATTTTGGAAGACAGCCGTTGAGGAGATTGGGGCCGTTCTGATTCCATTTCCACAACCTTTTTTAACGGGGGAGGAGACCTCTTCAGTACTGCCGTAGGAGAATTCCTTCGCACCTTATTCAGCATTTCAAAGCTATTCTCAGTTGGAACAGCAGCATTAACTTCTGCCACCGGGGCCGATGGAGTCAACCCGGAGGGGGAGTTGCCCCCAGCCTTCCTTACTCGGCGCCAATGGCGACGTCGAGCGTGTCGAGCGGACGATGTAGGGTCAGCGGTAAGAATGGTTTCGTCTTGCCCCCTGTCTGGGTGGGGGGTCGCAGTTGGTATTAGCCTGTCAAAGACCGATGTCTTTTGGGCAGTAGGAGCGGGAGCTGAAGCCGTTAATCTTGTAAAGACCGACCTTTTGGTCGGAGAAGCTGCCTTGACGACTTCGGGGGCAGGAGCGGGCACCTTCTTAGAAGCAGCCTTCTCTGAGATTGTAGGTCCCATGATGGGTTTGCAGGATTTCTGGCCCAATCTAGAGAAGACCGAGGCGTTGACGCTGGGCGACTCGTTGAGAGGAGCCGCGGCAGGGGTAAGTCGATCAAAGACCGACTTCTTGAGAGCCTCCGTTGTCAGCACTGGAGCGGTAAAGTTTGTCGGCGGGACCATGGTCCCAAAGAACAATCCTGTGGTGGCGCGAGTGACCTGTTCCACGGGCATTGTGAATAGCGAAGCAGCTTGGGGTCCGTAGGCTATACCTCCTGGCGAGGCAGAGCGTTGGTTGCAATTGCAGCCTGAGCAGTTGGAGAATTTCACGGAAGTAGAAGCCATCGATCCTTTGCTTTCTGCAATAAGCAAGACGCCAATTCTTAGTATCTTGAAACCCAAGGGCAACCATTGGCGAACCGCGATTGGTTCGAGAGTCACGACACACGAAGTGTGGAGTGGAAAGAGGAAAAGGTCCCACCGGGCGTGCCAGAATCTGTTCCCCTCCGAAAGACGGCGCAACACCGCGTCTTGCCTGAGATTCGGGGCAGATGCTAATTGGTGCTATCCGTCCACCTCTTCGAAGATGCCAAGTTGATTTATGGCACCACGTATCGAAGGTTTAGACGGATGCGTCCGATGTAGCAGACTTCGTCAGATTCCCCCTCGTTTGAGGGGTTTTTGATTGTGGGGACGCTCTTCCCTGCAGGCGCAAGCCCCTGCAGTTAATTACGCTACCGCATTGCGGTAACAACTTTCTCCTTCTCCAGATGGTCACTTCGTGTCGTGGGTGTCTGTTTTGTATTTTGTTGCCCGTGGATTGTTTACGGAGACTGAGTTATGTCGTCGCCCGTAGGGCGTGGACTAGTCCAAATCCGTATTATCTTAGATTTGGGTTTGGGGGGGTTTGGTTTGAGGATACGTCAGCCATACTTGAGGCTAAGATCAACTCAAACGTTTGTTAAGGATACGCTAGTGTAACTTTGTGACTAAGATCAACTTAACGGGATCGTTTAGATCCGACAAAAGAGCGTTTGGACTCTAATGTTCCAGTTTAGGGACATAGTGGTCCATGAATGTATGGCCGTCGGGACCCGTCACCTCTCTGACGACGTTGAAGGATTACAACGACGGATGTCAGAGGAGTTCAGGGATGTACCCTCGAGCCAGAGTTAATTGGGGGGATTTATAGTCCACTCTGTTTGAAGGTTTAAGGATACGTTAGCCATCTTTGAGGCTAAGATCAACTTAAACGGGACCGTTTAGATCCGACAAAAGAGCATGCGGGGCTCTATTGTTCTAGTTTAAGGACATTGCGGTCCGTGGGTAGTTTAAGGACATTGCGGTCCATGGGTAGTTTAAGGACATTGCGGTCCATGGGTAGTTTAAGGACATTGCGGTCCATTGCTAGTTTTAAGACATCTCGGTCAAGGTTAAGGACGTCGTAGTCTATGGGTTTGAGGACCCCACAGTCCATTGTTAGTTTTAAGACATCTCGGTCAAGGTTAAGGACGTCGTAGTCCATGGGTTTAAGGACTCCACGGTCCGCTGTGCTGTGGATGCTTCACACGGGTTCACTGCCGTGCTTGGCGAGGACCAGGCTCCGCTCTGGACGTTTTCCACGGGGTCAAAGAGTGACATTATCCGCGTTCCACGTAACCAGGAATTTGCATTAGACATGAGTTTAAGGACCCCACAGTCCATATCAATGTGTGGTCGTCGGGACTCGTTACCTCTTTGAAGACATTGAGGGATTACAATGCCAAGTATCAAAGGAGTGACGAGATGTACCCTAGAACCGGAGTGGATTAAATAGTCCTTGGCCCAATTTGGGGTCAAGACGAATTAATTATGTTATGAGTCCATTGGACCAGTTAATCACCAATTGAGGACTTATGGCCATCTTGGGCTAAGTCCAATCAGGAGAGGCTTTGCCTCTATCCGTTCAGGCCAATTGGGCCAAAGCATAGTGTTAAACACTACAGAGCAGTCAGTGTTGAACACTGGGAATGGGGTTGACAAGTTAGTGTTTAACACTAAAAGATAATTGGTGTTAAACACCAGCAACAAGGCTTTTCAAATTAGTGTTAAACACTAAAACAGATCAGTGTTGAACACTGCAGATAAAGCTTTTTATTTAGTGTTGAACACTAAGGCCCAACAGTGTTTTAACACTGGGTTCGAGAGTTTTAATTTAGTGTTAAACACTAAGGCAAGAGGGGTCACGTGGC
Source organism: Agapanthus africanus (assembly GCA_030015575.1). Taxonomy (NCBI): domain Eukaryota; kingdom Viridiplantae; phylum Streptophyta; class Magnoliopsida; order Asparagales; family Amaryllidaceae; genus Agapanthus; species Agapanthus africanus. The sequence goes on from CM057340.1 coordinate 643,387,936, forward strand.
AGCACGTGAGAGCGCCCTCCCTTTATTTATTCTGAGATTATCGTACCTTTTAGAGCATCACGTGCCATCACGTGATGGGCATTCAAATGCCTATGTATTAGAGCTTCTGCCGAGGGTCACGTGGGTCATGTGGGGTGCTGCCTCAAAGGGGCTTTCTGTAGATCTCTTGGGGGGGTCACGTGATGACACGTGACCCTGCCTCCATGTATTTTGTTTAGAGGCTTTGTTAATCTTCTTTCAGGAATTAAATTCCTCGAACTGTAAATTTCAGAGGAATTAAATTCCTACTTCCTTTCGAAGACTTTGTTTTCTGGAATAGAGTTTAACTCTGAATGTTCTGTAGGAATTAAATTCCTCATATACGTGAAGGGCTGAATAGGGTTAAACCCTAATAAAAGTTTTTAAGGAGTTTAAACTTCCATCCTCTGTTAAATTATGATTAAAGGAATTAAATTCCCGATGTTTCAACAGCACTGGGTTTTTTAATTAGGGTTAAACCCTGTTTCTTTTTTGCTCTGAAGGAATTAAATTCCCATGATATAGGGTCAAGCCCTAACTTTATTTTAAAGGAATTAAATTCCTATAGTTCTGTGAGAATTAAATTCTCGTGCTTGTATTCCTTCTCCATGTTTTGGATCTGCATGGCAGGATCTCAACCCATTGAGAATTAAATTCTCAACCTTAAGGGGAGATGTGCACTTTGCAGGTCCTCCATCGAAGAGAGAAGAAATATGTTCTTCTGTTTTTACATTATCAGAGTTAAACTCTGTTGAGAATTAAATTCTCTTTCTTTCAAAAGGCCTTCCCTTTCTTACCTAGGGTTTTTTGCAGAAGATCCGAGTCTTTTCAAAGTATCAAAGCTCTCCTCCTTTTTTTCTTTTTTCTTCTCTGCGCCTGTATATCTCTGTGTCTCTTGGCTCCTATTTATAGGAGAAGCAGCCGAATCAATCAGTTTTTGACGAATCTTCATTAAGAGATTTGATTTACATCCATTATTCGTCTTGGACCTTCGGATTGTCAGGTGAATTTTATTCACCATTGGATTTTAAATCCAGAGATTCTCCTTTGTTATTTTGGTTAGATTTAAAGGGGAAATCTTTCCAAACCCGAGATTTTCCCATAGATAGATGATATTTCATCACCTCTGAATCTTTAATTTGATTGGTTCCAGATAGCCGCTTTCCTTTGGAAAGATTCGAATTTCTCTCAGAATTTAATTCTGTTAACACAGTGGGTTTTGAAAGCCGGTCACGTGTGACCACGTGACCCATGGTCACGTGTGAGCACGTGACCCCCTTTGACATGAGCCTTTTCCTTTCTTTTGCGCTCTGTCTTCCGATCGTTGCTTAAGCGTCACGTGCCACCACGTGACTCCTGGTCACGTGTGAGCACGTGACCCTTGTTTGAACTCTCTTTCCTTGGTTCGTCTGGAGAACGAGTCTGCTGTCTTGAACGTCACGTGCCAACACGTGACCCTGGTCACGTGGGAACACGTGACCTCTTCTGAAGCCTTTTCTTGACTTGATCAGAGAACTTGTGTGCCTTTGACGCTTGCATTTAAATGTCACGTGTCGCCACGTGACCCTGGTCACGTGGGAGCACGTGACTCTTTCTGAAGCCCATTTTCTTCAGCGTAGTCAGGAAACTGAACTCGACTTGATGATGCCTTTTAGGTGTCACGTGCCAACACGTGACCCCTTTTTGAAGCTTTTCCCAGAAGCTTTCCTGATTTTAAATCAGGAAACAGTGACATATGATAAGCGGCATTGGGAAGTACAAACTTGCCTGGTTTACCCGCTACCGGTCTAGGGTGCAATTCACTTCTTATTCCCCACTCTTGTAGATCCATCCGAGCATTCATGTTGTCTTTCGATTTCCCGTCTTTACACAGAAGCAAGTTAAGTATGTGCTCTGATACTCCCTTCTCTATATGCATGACGTCCAGACAATGACGCACTGAATTTGTAGACCAGTACGGAAGCTCGAAGAAAATGCTTAACTTATTCCAATATTGTGGTTTGACCTGTTTCGTCGGATCCATCCCGAAGGTCACGTTATTGTAATCATCCCATTTAGCAGTCACATCCTCTCCGGACAATGGGGATGAAGGTCCAAGAAGCTCCTGATGACCATCAAAGTGAACCGTGTCTAACCTATAGGGGTGGCCTGGAGGCAGAAAACGTCGATGGCCGCAATAACAAACCTTCCTGCTAAAATTCAAAAATTTTGATGTTGTGTGTTCATGGCAATGAGGACATGCTTTGTGACCATGTACGGACCAACATGATAGCATTCCATACGCAGGAAAGTCATTAATTGTCCACATTAAAGCCGCACGCAGTATGAAGGTTGTATTTATGTTTGAATCATATGTCTCTACACCATCAATGAACAAAGTTTTCAGCTCCTCGATCAGAGGTCGGAGATAGACGTCGATATTGTTCCCCGGTGAGTTTGGTCCGTCGATAAGAAGAGGCATCATAAAGTATGATTGGTCCATAGCCAACCAAGACGACAGATTATAAATTATCATTACAACGGGCCATGTACTGTGACTTCCAGCCATATAGTTGAATGGGCAGAAGCCATCGGTAGCCAGTCCGAGCCGGACATTGCGATGATCGCTACTGAATATTGCGTGCCTCCTATCGAAATCCTTCCATGCCGGTGATTCTCTTGGATGGCTCATTTTTCCATTTTCGCTTGGAAGAGCACAGTGATGCCAAATCATTGCCTCGGCTGTTTTCTTGCACCTGAATAGCCTCTCTAGCCTCTGTGTTATGGGAAAGTATCGTGCTATCTTCACAGGTATATCAGGCTTCTTATCAGAATCTTTCGGCTTATACCTGGCCTCTCCGCATGTTGGACACTCTTTCAAATCTGAATTCTCTTTCCGGTACAACACGCAATTTTTAGGACATGCTTGAATCTTCTCGCACTTTAGACCCAAATCAGACATCATCTTCTGGGCTTCGTACCAGCTTTCGGGCACATTATTTCCTGGAGGCATAGAATCTTTCAAGAACGAAAGAAGCATTGTGAATGACTTGTTGCTCCATCCATTTAGGCACTTAATCTGGAAAAGTTGGACGAACCATGAGAGGGTGGAATACTTCGCATTCTCATGAATTGGTTTCCTAGCATCATTCATGAAATTTTCATATTTATTCGCACGCGGTCCTTGACCGGAAGGAATGTCATCTTCGGTACGAATAGATTCACCCAGGGCAGCCTCTACCATATCCTCCATTTCTTCTGATGGAAATAAATTTCCGTCTCCTGCCGCATTACCGAATTCTTCTTCTTCTCCTGCCGCATTATCGTGTTCTCCTTCTTTTTCTACCGCAGTACTGCATTCTTCTCCTTCCCCGTGATATTTCCAAGTTGTATAAAGTCTAGTAAACCCATGTTTTACAATATGAAGCTCTGCCAATTCTACCTTCTGCCCGTACTTATTGCCATATCTATCGCACGGACAGAGAATCTTCTCTATTATGATCTTATTATGTGCGCGTGCAAATTCAAGGAAAGCAGCAACTCCTGAGACAAACTTAGGTTGCATACGTTGTTTCCAATCCACATACATCCAGTCCTTAACTCTGACGTACTCATGGGCCATGTTAGACTGTATAACATATAAATTGTAGGTTATGCTTACTATATTGAGAAATATAAAAACGGGATAGTTACTGACAAAGGAGAAAATCCGTGTATATGCTCTGTGTGTGCGTTTGTCGTTGAAAAGAATAAATTATCGCACGTATGTTAACCGATAGACGGGGACTAAGTGGCGCTTTTAGTTTCATATATGAGTATCGATGGGAATATGAAGGTTTCATATTATCATATATTGGTTTTAACCCGAACATCTCGAATTGCTCTCTAATTATGCGTTTGTTGTGTATTCTTGTTCTATGTGTGTATTCCGGCTGTCGGGGGTAGGCTTCTATCCCATTAAGAATGTATAGAGCGAACGCCCATCACTTGTGCTTTCAACCGTTTCGAGTAAATTTCGGCAGCACCTCCCCGCTGTTCTCCGAGTACACTGTATTAGAACAGATAATCATTTCAAAGCTGTGAAACAACGTTGAAATGAATATCTAATCTATCATTGTACACGGAGAACCAGCGGAAAGGTACCGACGAAATATCTCGAAACGGATGAAAACACAAGTGAATGAAGGCGTTTGCTTTATACATTCTTAACATGTCCACACGGGACAAATCTATGGGTTACCATACGATTGAATTTTCTCGTCGCGTAGACTATATGACGGTTGTTAGTATCGAGCTATACTGTCCGATATTTAACAACTTTCGTATAGTTCTAGGTCACGACGAGCATCGCACGTATGTTAACCGATAGACGGGGACTAAGTGGCGCTTTTAGTTTCATATATGAGTATCGATGGGAATATGAAGGTTTCATATTATCATATATTGGTTTTAACCCGAACATCTCGAATCGCTCTTTAATTTTGCGTTTGTTATGTATTCTTGTTGTATGTGTGTGTTCTGGCTGTCGGGGGTAGGCTTCTATCCCATTAAGAATGTATAGAGCGAACGCCCATCACTTGTGCTTTCAACCGTTTCGAGTAAACTTCGGCAGCACCTCCCCGCTATTCTCCGAGTACACTGTAATAGAATAGATAATCATTTCAAAGCTGTGAAACAACGTTGAAATGAATATCTAATCTATCTTTGTACACGGAGAACCAGCGGAAAGGTACCGACGAAATATCTCGAAACGGATGAAAACACAAGTGAATGAAGGTGTTTGCTTTATACATTCTTAACTTGTCCACACGGGACAAATCTATGGGTTACCATACGATTGAATTTTCTCGTCGCGTAGACTATACGACGGTTGTTAGTATCAAGCTATACTGTTCGATATTTAACAACCTTCGTATAGTTCTAGGTCACGACAAGTATCGTACGTATGTTAACCGATAGACGGGGACTAAGTGGCTCTTTTAGTTTCATATATGAGTATCGATGGGAATATGAAGGTTTCATATTATCATCGAATATCATATATTGGTTTTAACCCGAACATCTCGAATCGCTATCTAATTATGCGTTTGTTGTGTATTCTTGTTGTATGTGTGTGTTCCGGCTGTCGGGGGTAGGCTTCTATCCCATTAAGAATGTATAGAGCGGACGCCCATCACTTGTGCTTTCAACCGTTTCGAGTAAATTTCGGCAACACCTCCCCGTTGTTCTCCGAGTACACTGTAATAGAATAGATAATCATTTCAAAGCTGTGAAACAACGTTGAAATGAACATCTAATCTATCTTTGTACACGGATAACCAGCGGAAAGGTACCGACGAAATATCTCGAAACGGATGAAAACACAAGTGAATGAAGGCGTTTGCTTTATACATTCTTAACTTGTCCATACGGGACAAATCTATGGGTTACCATACGATTGAATTTTCTCGTCGCATAGACTATAAGACGGTTGTTAGTATCGAGCTATACTGTCCGATATTTAACAACTTTCGTATAGTTCTAGGTCACGACGAGCATCACACGTATGTTAACCGATAGACGGGGACTAAGTGACGCTTTTAGTTTCATATATGAGTATCGATGGGAATATGAAGGTTTCATATTATCATCGAGTATCATATATTGGTTTTAACCTGAATATCTCGAATCGCTCTCTAATTATGCGTTTGTTGTGCATTCGTGTTGTATGTGTAACATGATTTTAAACCATTGAGATCAAGATTGATAGAACTGATCATCCTACATTGCAATAGCATTCATCAACCAAAAACTATTATTGCAATGGTATTCATCTATAACAATCAATAATTAAAACTACAAATGTAGGATACTGATATCATAAAGCGTTATACGCAACATTGATCGGTATTCATCATTTTCTTCGTTATTATCTAAGATGTGGATACATCAAATTTCATGTGATTCTATACTTTTTCATCGTTGATTTAGCAATGTAAAAAATTTTATTGCCCTTAATTTTGAACCCACTAAATCAACGGTGAAAAGTTGTAGAATCACATGAAATTTGTTGTACCCACATCTTAGATGATAACGAAGAATATGATGTATGTCGATTGTCGGAAAAAATAAGGAAGGACGTATTTTTTCGACGCCATAAGAGAAAATTCCCTCCTTCATTATATATATATATATATATGTATGTATAATTTTCCAACAAGGGATTAGGATATCATCAAGTCATGTGACACTAGATAAATTAATCTTAATGGAATTTTTGTCTAATCAAATTCAACTCCAACCATCATTTTAAAAGAACGAACCAACATCATTAAAAAAATGTAAATACCAACTCCAAATTCCCAAAAAAGTAACGACTAGGATGAAAATAAAGCCTATCCGTGCTTTTTGTTCTCTTTGTAAGCAGCATTATAAATGGCCGAGTTACGAAATATGTTGTTAGGCATGAGTTAAGCCGATAAACAAATTCAGATCATTTAATCATATTTATCTTCCTAAAAACCCGTCATTGATTAAAAGTTGATAGCAATGATCAAGCAACACGGGAATTTAACCAACACTGTTCACGTATAATCAATCTTGCACCACTAATCATTCCTACGACAACCATTAGTCGAAAATCAGATGGATCTCTCTCTAAATCATACTCTGCTGTCAAACGTTTTTCTCCCATCAAATCAATTATACTAGTATATGTCGCGATGAGTACAACCGTCAAAACCAATCACACCGCCCACACACGAAAACTAGCCATGCTCATAACATTTACATATCCTTAACTAACCCATTAAAACTCTCTCCAAGTTGGATATTAGTTGACCAACCACCATTAAACCGCCCACACATGAAAACTAGCCATGCCCACCCTAGCCCCAGCCCCAACCCCAACCTAACCCTAGCCCCAGCCCAACCCCAGCCCCGCCCCAACCTAACCCTAACCCCAGCACGGCCAGCTAAACCCCAGCCCCCAACCCTAAGCCAAACCCTAACCCCAGCCGCAGCCCCAGCCGCAGCCGAACCCCAACCCTAACCCTAACCCCAACCCCGACCCCGACCGTGACCCCTGCCGAACCCCAACTCGCGCGCGCAACCCCAGACCCAGCCATGAACCCTAGCCCTAAATAATCAAAAAATTCTTTAATTTACATGAAGATTTACTCACCTGAACGGCGGTGGCGACGACCTGAACGGCGGTGGCGACGACGAGAACGGTGGTGGCGACGAGAACGGCGGTGGCGACGAGGAGAACGGCGGTGGCGATTTGGGGATTTTCTTTCGCGCGCGATCGAGAGAGAAAGAAAGTGAGCGTAGGCGATCGATCTGTGCCTTTATTAAATCGATATTTAGTTGCCCTACGGATTTGTCCGTAGGTCTTTGGTTTGCGGCTCCGTAGGGGCAAACACCAAATTAAGAATTAATATTTTTATTCTTGGACGTCTGGGCCCGTAGGGGCAACCTTTTAGCCCTACGGATTAATCCATAGGGCCTACTTAAATCTGCCCCTACGGATTTCAATATCCGTAGGGGCAACCCCCTATTTTACAAGTGACCCTAATCCCTAACCCTAATCGGCCAACGGCTCTAAACCCTAACCCCTAACCAGATTTCAAAAAATTAACCAAATTAAATCAAAGATTAACACTAACCTAATGATGATCCAACAAGCAGCGCCGGCGACGAAAGATTAGGAGGTCGGCGACGAGAGTAGGCCGACGAAGAGATGAGCTAGGGATAAAAATTAAAATTTTAATTACTGGGGAGCAAAAATCAAAACTTAAATGAAAAAATTAAAATCAACCAATTAAACTTACCTTTTTAAGACGCAACGACGACCTAATGTTTCGATCGGCTTCAATCGACGGTGATGATGACCTAGGGCTCCGATGAAGAGCTCAATCGACTGGGCCGGGGGTTTGAGAGGACCAGGGAGGAGAGGGCTTCAACGGGAACAAGGTTTCGGTGGTACTAGGGAGACGAGGTAGCGAGGCGGAAGGGGTGGTGGGGCGAAGGCGGGGGAATTAGGGAGACGACGAGGGAGGGAAATTTTCTGGGAAGGGAGAGCAATGAAAGGATCGAGGCCGGGGGAGGGGAAAATTTAGGTTTTAATCACGAGTGGGTATGGGGCCCGCCATATTTTTTGTTTGGTAGCAGTCTAAACCGTGACCATAATTTGGTCACGAGTCAAACCGTGATCAAATACCCATTACTACAGGGCACATTTGTAGTAGTGATTGTGGAGAAGTGCTAGAGTCTATAAGAAGTATGATCATGAAGTGGCAATATATGAATGCAATGAAAAGTCTGAATGAAAATGCATATAAGTACTTGATGGAAAATTAATAGATGTGGACTATGATGCCGCCCGAAACATCCTGGGAGTGCAGTTTGTTATGAAACGGAACAAGAATAAGGGGTAGGATCTATTACTCCCTAAAATCATTATTCATCAAAAAAATCTGCAGTTTCTTTGCGGCCAAAACCTACAATATTCCTAAATCTTTAGTCTTGGATTGGTATTCGATCTACCCATGGTATTTGATCTACTCATGATTGCTGGTAGCCGGCAAATGCAATGCATTCCATTATAGTTTGAAGAAGAGGACATAATTTTCCCTAGATGAAAACAAAGAGAGAAAAAGAATATGAAAAATAAGAATTACAATAGAGAGGGAAAGGAGAGAGACTATTTTAAAATGTAACTAGATGAGAGTAAAATGGAGAGAACACTTAATAAATTGATGGCGTGGCATTTTGGAGTAACATTTGCGAACGTTGAACAATTTAAAAGTAATTTTCTATGGTCAGGGGCGGTAGATCAAGAGATGGAAGTGTTGATTTTGATTTAAATTAGCTAAAATTTGGCCCAAGATTTGAAGCCTAGATCCAGTAGGAGTCGATAATTAAGATTTAAAATAATCCTTAATTTTAAATTATAAGCTTATCTCTTTGTAACCCTAGTTTAAATCTAAGTGTTATCTCTAAATTGATGTAGATTATAAATATAAAGCCAAGTGGTCTAGGGTTTTAAAAGTGGGCTGCTAATATTTCTCCACAATTAAAAGGGGGAAGCCGTAAAAACCGAGAGAGGGAGATAAAAGAGTGGTTTTTGTGAGGGTTAGAGATTTGTATTGGGCGGTGATCAGAGAGTGCAGTTACCATGTAATCCTTTCTTGATAATGGAAGTTCTCGTCGTCGGATTACAGGATTAGGTACAATTGCGCTGAACTTAGGCAAAATCTTGTGTTTGTATTGTTTGGTGTGTGTTTCTGATAACTTGCGGTGGTTTGATAGTTGTTCGGTTAATATTTTTCAAGTATATTCGATTCACGCAGTCCTGAAAAAAATTTCGTTGTGACTCTTGGTTTTGTTTGTGATTCCCTTGATGATAACAGGTAGAAAAATTATAATAAGTAGTATCAGATCTAGGTTTCGATGTTTTAAGATTATTTGGAGAGATGGAATCTACGCAGTACAAGAAGGACAAGTTTGATGGGCGGAACAACTTCAGCCTTTGAAGGTTAAAAACGACAGTGAGTCTCAGGCAGCAAGGGGTTCATAAGATTGCATTTGCGAAAGACAAGATTCCAAAGATGATCACAGATGATAAGAAAGAAGAGATAGAGAACAAATCCTTCAGTGCGATAACTTCACTTAGCTGACGAAGTTCTTGCGAGGTCGAGCAAGAGACTACTGCAGTGGGGTTATGGAGTAGGTTGTAATCCCTATACATGAAGAAATCACCCACAAATCGTCTCTACCGTAAGCAACAATTGTACATGTTAAAGATGAAGTAAGGGACATCTGTCAAAGACCACGTGGACGAACTCAACCCGATCATGATGGACTTATAGAATATGGAGGTGAAGATAAAGTATGAAGATCAAGCGATGATTCTATTATGTTCGTTGATCTCAGAGTACGGGCAGTTCGTCAAGTCGATGGTGTATGGCCGAGACAAGGTTTTCTTAGAGAATGTTAAGGCGGGTTTACGTAGTGAGGCATTGAGGAAAAAAGTGGCAGGTGACAGAGTAGTCAGAATGATGCGTTGTCCGTTAGACCATTCAGATGGAGGCTTCAATGGAAAATCAAGAAATCGCGAGAATGACAATGACTTTATTTGCAAGGAGAGCACGCATTGGAAAATGGATTGTTTGAAGTTTAAGGAGAAAGGAAAGCAGGATTCTTCCGGTGTTGAAGTTGCGGTGGAGGACTCGGATGAGAGCAGTGATGGTTCGATTCTATCGGTATGCACGACTTCAGATGAACATAGATCGTTGATATTGGAATCCGAGAGTTCATTCCATGTGACTGTTCATCATGGATTATTGCATTATATATCACCCATTTTTATCTCCTTTGTATATAAATAAATGCTATTAACCCTTGACTACTACCTAAGTACAGGAATGCCTAGAAGCCAAAAAGACTGAATCTGGGCTAAAAACATCTTATCTGAGTTCAATCGTCAAATACAAGACACAACCTCTGGTGAAAAGTCACAAATGACATGGCAATATTTTTTAGGATTGAAAAGAGCATCCACATAACAATAGAAGAACACAGGCAAAAAATGAGACCAATTGGTTTCAAGTCGACGGCGTTTCTGTGGTCAGGATAGTTTAACGGTCTCGTCGCAACCGATTGGGCTCGTTTTTGGGACTATGCCCCGTCATCAAACGATTACGCGCTCAAAACATCTTGGCTCTCGGTGGCAAATCTATATAAGGAGCAAATCGGAAAGGATCAAGTAGAATTGAATTTTTCCCCTTTTAATTTCGAATTTTAATTGTAATTTTCATTTTAGGATAGTTTTCTTTCTCCTCCTCTCATGTTAGCTTCCTCATAGCTATCAATGAAGGTTGGATATTAGCTTAGAATATTTTTCTTTTTTCCACTTCAAAAATCATAAAAGTTTGTAATTAAAATAGGGATCAAGATTTGGATCAAAGGTAAATTTGAAGATCATCGGTGCTCTTCTCCCTTTTTCCCTCTTTTTTGCATTTAAATACCTTGTATTTTGTGATGTTCCCATTTTTGTTGTCTTATTGTTTCTTTGTGATGTTGATGATGATGAATTGTGAGTAATTGTAATTTGTTGAGAAAATGAGGAGAGTGAATGGTGATTAAGTGATCCAATTCGCGTGCTCTCTCTCTCTCTCTCTTGATCATGTAATTATGATGAAACTCTATCATTGTTTTAATTGATTTCAAGTAGACACATCTTTCTCTTTAGTTCTTGCCGAGAGTGGTGAGGGTAAATGATTATGTGATCTATGTAAGGATTAATTAATCTTAATTAGGGTAGATTTTAGACAAGACTCGGAAATGTTGTTAAGGGTTCTAAAGTGACACATTTGAATGAGAGAATGGCTATGCCTCCTCATCAAACAATTCCACCGATGCCCCTTAACATCGTCCCCAAACATTGGTTTAGCATAATCCACTTCAACTAGGACTTGAATTTAGGCGTCTAATTTAACATTTCATGCTTCTTTACCCGTTATGGTGTATATTTGATGATTTGTACTCATAATGCTTAGATCAAGCCTAGATTGAGTTTTTACTACACCAAATATAAGGGATCGACCATTTGATAGATCATGCTCTACCACTTACATAGTGAGTATTTGATGGTTTATACTCTTGGAGATCATTCGTTTTTGTTGAAGAAAATCAAGAGAGGGAGAGTAAATTTGGTTAACTTGAGATCCTTTGCTAACTTCGTTTCCTTAGCAAATCCCTTTCCCTTCGCATTCTCATATCTTTTCAAAAAAATCACAAGAATATTTCACAACCAAATCCCTTATAAGTCGCGTTGATAGCATGATCTTCTCTCTCGATTTCTGTTGGAACGACATGTGATTAACAATTCCGCTCACAAAGCGAAGTTGCTAATTGCAATACTACACTATACTACGAAACACGATTCCGATTTCACTCAAATCTCTTTCCTATTACTTTAAGAGTGTGATCACGATTGTGGTTCCGCTTAGATCACGAACAAGGTTTTGGCGCCGTTGCCGGGATCAAAATTCATAGAACGTGTTATCAATTCTTGTTATTCTTCTTTCTCAAAACTTCTTGTGAATAGTAAAATATTTTTAAAAAACTCATAAAAATCTGAATTTTTGTTATTTTTGATGAATTTGGTGGCTGTATAGTGAATAAATTGAGCTAGAATGCTACTAAAATTTTTCAGGGAAGTTTAAGGAACTCTATACGAGAAGTAGAATACAGTGCTAGAGACGGTGGTAGATAGACCTTCGATCCACCGTAGTTCCGCGGTCGACAGAGAAGGAATCCACCGCTATTTCGCGGTCAAACGGGGATTTCTTAACCCAAACTTTTATGAGCACATTTTTGCATCTGTCCTTGTTTTGGAATGTTTTGGATTTTAAAAAGTGTGTGCATTCATATTAACACGAATTAATTAAGGAGCACAGCCAAATCAAGATTAAGTGGGAAGTTCATTACCTTTCCTAAACCCGAAAAGTCAACCTAGCATCGAGCATCATCTTAAATTAATAAAAAAAATCTAGAATTGACTCTAAGGACTGTCGCAATCAATAAGAACAAGAGAATTTTGAGGGTAATCTATTTATCATCCTAACTATTCTTGAGGTTTCTTAAGCAAGTATTATCGAGTACGAAAGTCTCACAAAGTAAGGGTTTTATAATTAAGGAACTTGGCGAAAACCTTCCTTCATTTGCTTGCACTTACCTGGCCGAAAGATAGTGAAGAGAGTTATAGAGAATCAATCTTTCAAATTGTCTCTTGGAAGTCTAGAAGTGGGTGATTGACCTAGGTGACCCTAGAAGCGAGGTGATTGGTTGTTTTCTTTCTTCTTGATTGGTTGAATCCATCATTCGTGCATTCTATAACCACTTTTGATTTAATACTCTTTAGCCACACTACACTCACTTTATTTCATTCTATTACACATTCTTATACTCTCTTTTCATTTCTTTACCCCTATTTTTACCTTACACTATCTCGATTAGTGTATGTGAACGTTGACTAAGGACCCAAAATCCCGATTAGTCCAAATTCTACCCGTTTCTTCTGACTCATCTACGATTTCAAAATCGGTATTTTCGACGATTCTACCATACCTACTATTCTTTATTCCGATCTTACGATGACCGACACGGCTAATCCTACTCTCAAAGATCTTTGTTACCCTAGCCGTGCCGCTATTCCTTTCATGTATATGTTTGCCTCCCTTCAATGACAACAATTACGAAATCAAATCCAACTACGTCAACATGCTTCCACGTTTTTCCGGACTCGAATCCAAGGATGCCTATGTGTTCATTAGTGATTTTGGTGACGTTTGTCGAATGATGTGTTTACAATACCTTACCGAAGATGCCGTGAAACTCCTTTTGCTCCCTTTAACGCTTCGCGATCTAGAAAAACGTTGGTTTCTATGCACCAACTCTATTTCTACTTGGGACGAATTTGTCAAAGAGTTTCTTAAAATTTTTTTACCCAAATCGCAAAATCTTAAGGTATAGACTTGAGATAAACCAATTTAGACAAATACCGGGTGAAACTTTTTGTAAATCTATTGACCGTTTTAAAAACCTTTTGATTCAATGTTTACATCATGGAATAGAGACGTGGCGTTTATGCCAAATTTCTTATGAATGGTTAGATCCATATTCTACCGCTATCTTGGAATTTATATGTAACGAAAACTTCATGAAAATGTATCCAGACGCAACTTGGAATTATCTTGAGGAATTGTCCGAAAAATTCATACAATGGAAAAGCAACTCTTCACCGATCGCTTCAAAAAACTGTATTCATATTGTCAATTCTTCAATTACCTTCAAAGCTAAACTAGCCGAAATTACGAGACGATTAGAGGCTGTTGAAGGAAAAGTTATTTCACCACCCGCTTCTATCAATCAACTTTCTCGCTCATCTTGTTTGAATTGTGTGGATCCATCTCATCTTACGGATGGATGTCCTTAAGTATCAAAACTTCTTGGACCTGATCAAGTCAATGCTTTCTATCAAAAACTAAGGAATGATCCTTTTTCATCTTCTTATAATTCGGGATGGATGGGTCATCCAAATTTTGCTTGGATTGACCACAATAATTTTCAGGAAGGAAAATATTCAAATCCTTTATCTTAATTCCAAAAACAAAAACTCTTCTAAAAGACTCCTCCGCAAACTCAAAATTGTATTCATCCACAAAATCAAAACTTCAATATACCTTTCAACAACAACGCTCCATTGAATACTTCTTTTTCTCAACAGGGGTATGGAAAATTGTCATCTTTGGAGAAAAGTTTTGAAACTTTTACAAAACTTTCTATTTCCAAAACCTATAATCCTTCATCCACACTTTAAAATTTCTTGCAAGCTTCAACCAACTTTGCTAATACTCAATCTCAATCCATAGCCCGTCTTGAAGATCGAATGAAGAAATTAACCGCGGCTTTGAGTGTGACAGAAAAATGTCAACTACCAAACCAACCGATCACAGATCCGAATATGCAACGTAGTGCTCACATGGTCGCCGACGAAAATATCAATCATGTTGCCACTATTACCACTCTTCAATCCAGAAAACAAATTGACAACATTGTTAGCATGCCTCAAACTTCATATTCATCATCTTCTTATTCTACACCTTCGTCTTCCACTACGAAGCCTTCATCTTATCGACCACTGGCGTTGAGATCGACTCTGCCTATCTTATCTTCTCCTCCGCTTGTTTCAACCACATCTTTGTTGAGTCCATAATTGACTTCTTCTTCAACATCTATTCCTAAACAAACTGTTGACCCAATTATGCAACCTACGGCTCTATTCCAAATAGGTTGAGGTCTAACAAGAATAATGATCAATTGGAAAAGATGCCTGAAATGTTTAAATAATTCAAGATCAATATCCCACTTTTAGGTACGCTTCAACAAGTTCCTTCTTATACTAAATTCTTAAAAGACTTGTGCGGTAAGAAATGCCGAGCGCAAGCACCCAAGAAATTTTTTCTGACGGCTAATGTGTCGGGAGTTCTCTTTAATCCATTGCCCGTGAAATATAAGGACCCCAGTAGTCCTACTATTACATGTACAATTGGTGAAAAGAGAATTAAAAATGCATTGCTTGATTTGGGTGCTAATATGAATCTGTTATCCTACTATGTCTACAAGGAACTTGGGCTAGGCGAGCTCAAACCTACAAAGGTCACACTCCAATTAGCCGATCGATTGCTTAAGAAACTTTTAGGGGAAATCGAAAATGTGTTGATCAAAGTTGACGACTTCATTTTTCTTTTCAACTTTATAGTTCTTGAAACACAACTTATGACGAACCCTTGCAATCAAATCCCGTTGATATTGGGCTGTCCTTTTCTTGTGACTTCTAATGCGTTGATAAATTGTCGAAATCGTTCAATATCTCTCTCCTTTGGAAACATGAAACATGATGGAAACATCTTTCGCGTTGAAAATCAACCTAGAGACTCTCTTGATGATACCTTTGAAATCAATGCGATAAATGAAGCATCCACGGATGAGAAAGACTTTGAACGGTTTTTGTTTGATGTGACTTGTCCCGAGGATTAGTGTGATAATTAGATTTTTCCAAGTACCGAGGAACCACACTCCGATCTTACGAGTTTTGATGAGTTAACTTCTATATGTATTGATGAGCCACAATTCGAATTGAATCCTTAACAAATGAGTTTAATGAATTCTCTAAGTTTTTGCATGACACCAATTTTGAACCCCATATTAATTCTTTCACTGATGTTCATGGATAAACTCATATTTCACTGATGTATGCAAACATTGACTTCTCCAATGATATTTTTGAAGAGATTTTCGTGGATAAACTCATATTTCTTGATGAGTTGGATATTATGCTAAATCACATACCACCCCCACTTTAAGAGCATCCTCGTGAGCCTGAAGAATTTGATCCACCTTCTCCTATGTCCCCTTTTGAGAAAACAATCTGCTTATCCATATCTTATCATACACCTTTCCGTTTTCTTTCACACTCTCTTTTCCGTAATCACTAGCTGAGACATACTACTATTCATCCACAATCCCGATTTTTCCTTTCATTCTGCCACACCTTCTTCCACAAACTTTGGCCACATCGCGATATAATTTTTGAGTGGTTGGTTCTCACTTTCGAGATTGTATATGGTTATCATTTTAATTTTCTAGGTTTTAAGATTTTTTTTAATATTTCTTTTCAATGGATTTCTTCCCTTGTGAAATTCTTCTTTTAAAAAAACAAAACAAAACAAAACAAATGTATGTATCTCTAAAATAAAGAAAACAAAAGAATAAAAAGAGAGATGAAAAAAAGAGATTGTAAAAATATTTGAATAAATCTCTTATAAAAAATAATAATAAAGAAAAGGAGATATAAAAAGACTGGGGAGGATTGAGACGGATGTTGCCGTGTTTCGAAGATCCAAATCATATGGCGGTGATGCGAGTAGATTGAAGAGAGGCCGTCATGGGTAGTGAGGAGACTACCTTTGATAGGTTTGGGGGTAGGTATCTTAGCTAGGTTGCATTTGCATATAGATATGTTGCATCATGTTTATTTTCCGTGTTGCATTCACATGTTTTTTCTTTTCTTTTGCATATTTAAATTCCGTATTGCATCATGTTTATATTCCACATTGCATTGCATATATATAGAAAACCCATAAAAAATATAAAACCCATAAAAGTTGAATTTTTTTCCGAAAAACTAAAAAAAGTTTTTCATGTCAAGTTAGCTAGTAGGGTACGCTTAGATTCGAAATCCGAATGTTTACCATGATAGATTAGAAATAATTGAAAATTAGGATTAGAAATGGATACCCGAAAGGTAACCCTCCTTAGAAATTTAACTGTAATGAATACATACTTTTACCTACCCTAACAATACATCTCTAATTTTTGGGAAATAAAGGAAGGGCTTGAAATATCTCCTATAATATGAATAAAAAAATAAAGAAAAATATAAAATATAATAAAATACTTGTTTTCTCGAGTTCTTGAAGCCATAGGGAGATTTTAAACCCCGATAACATAAGCCAACTGGTTTAGGATCCATTGCCGAGAGAGCAGTAGGAAAATCAAGTATAGTCTTTATTTTGAAAACTCGACAACTTGAGTTCTTAGGTCGTTGGGGTGTTTCATCACCCAATGTCCTAAAAACCGTTTGGTTAGGAGTCATCATTGAAAGTGAAAAAATATATTCAAAAAACATATAACAATAAGCCAAGGGATTGGAGCCAAGATTAAATAAACGAAACACACAGAGTAACCGGTTGATCTAGGCCTAAACAAGCCTGGGTGATCGCGTAGAAAAATGTTGTTTCATATCGTCTAAATAAAATAAAATGGAGGTACAAAAGCTTTGAATTGAAATATCTTAACTAAAAGATAATTTACACGAGCACAAAAGTATATAAGTGCTTAAATTAAGTTGATAAGCGAGGAGTGAAAAATAAGAATTTAAGTTTCAACCATAGGCGAATAAAGTTTCTAATTCTTGATACTAAATCCTAGAATTAGAATTGAACATGAAACCTACAAAACTAGTTTGACTTGGGGATTTTGTAGATGCAATCTGCTGAAAACCCTTACAAGACGAGACACCACTCGTCCTTTAGGGCAACCTAGAAATTTAATGACTTGTTACATGTCCTCAATGTATCGTATTGCCAACGAAAGTATGCTGGGATTTTCTTTAGAATAACATGACTTTGCTCGAGGGCGAGGAAAACTTAGGTTTGGGGGTATTTGTTCATCATGGATTATTTTATTATATATCACCCATTCCTATCTCCTCTGTATATAAATAAATGCTATTAACCAACCCTTGACTGCTACCTAGATACAGGAAACAGGTCTAGAAGCCAAAAAGACAGAATCTTGGCTAAAAATATCGCATCTGAGTTCGATCATCAAATACAGGATACAGCTTCTGGTGCAAAGTCACAAATGACATGGCAATATTTTTCAGAGCTGAAATAGAGTCCGCATAACAACAGAAGAACCCAGGCCAATAAAGACCAATTGGTTGCAATTCGACTGCGTTTCCACGGTCAAGACAGTTTATCCGGACCGCAGTTCTGCGGTCTCGTTGCAACCGATTGGGCTTGATTTTGGACCCATTTCTCGTCATCAAACGGTTACGCCCTCAAGCTTCTAGACTCTCAGTAGCAAATCTATATAGAGCAGATTGAAGGGATCATGTAGAATTGAATTTTTCCTCTTTTAATTTCTAATTTTAATTTTCATTTTATGATAGCTTTCTTCTTTCTCCTCTCTTGTTAGCTTCCTCATAGCTATCAGTGGAGGTTGGATCTTAGGTTAGAATATTTTTTTCCACTTCAAAAATCATAAAAATTTGTAATTAGATTATGCATCAAGACTTGGATCAAAGGTAAATTTGAAGATCATTGGTGTTCTTCCCCCTTTTCTCTTTCTTTTGCATTTAAATACCTTGTATTCTGTGAAGTTCCCATTCTTTCTCTCTTATTGTTTCTTTGTGATGTTGATGATGATGAATTGTGAGTAATTGTAATTTGTTGAGAAAATGAGGAGAGTGAATGGTGATTAAGTGATCTAATTCACTCTCTCTCTTGATTATATAATTATGATGAAACTCTATCTTAATTGTTTTAATTGATTCCAAGTAGACACATCTTTCTCTCTAGTCCTTACCGAGAGTGGCGAGGATAGATGATTTTGTAATCTGTGTAGAGATTAATTAATCTTAATTAAGGTATAGTTTAGATCAAGTCTTGGGAATGTTGTTAATGGTTCTAAAGTGATGAATTTGAATGAGGGAATGGCTATGCCTCCTCATCGGACAATTCCACCGAAGTCTCTTAATATCGTCCCCAAGCATTGGTTTAACATCATCCACCTCAACTAGGACTTGAATTTAGACGTCTAATTTGACATTCCATTCTCCATTACCCGTTGTGGTGTATGCTTGATGATTTTTACTCATAACACTTAGATCAAGGCTACATTGAGTTTTTACTTCACCAAATGCGAATGATTGACCATTTGATAGATCATGCTCCACCACCTGGATGATGAGTGTTTGATTGTTTATACTCTTAGAGATCGATCGTTCGTTTTTGTTGAAGGAAATCAAGAGAGGAAGAGTAAATTTGGTTAACTTGAGATCCTTCGCTAACTTCGTTTCCTAAGCAAATTCCCTTTCCTTTGCATTGTCATATCTTTTCAAAAGAATTCACAAGAATATTTCACAACCAAACCCCTTATAGCTCGCATTGATTTCATGACCCTCACCCTCGATCTCCATTAGAACGACATGTGATTACAATTCCGCTCACAAAGTGAAGTTGCTAATTGCAATACTACACTATACTATGAAACACGATTCCGATTTCACTCAACTATCTTTCCTATTACTTTAAGAGTGTGATCAAAATTGTGGTTCCGTTTAGATCACGAACAGTGACTCCGAATCCGAGTTGGTTTGCTACGTACTATTTAGTTGATATAGGTTCGGTGTTTATTGGGAATGGTGCGGTGTGCAGAGTTGTTGTGATTGATACAGTTCAAATCTGCATGCATGATGGGAGTGTTCGGACATTGACAGATGTCAGGCATGTGCCAGATCTAAGGAAGAACTTGATTTCATTAGGTTCTTTAGATAGGATCGTTTTCTAGTGTGTGATTGACAGAGATTCCATGATGATTTTCAAGGATGCTCGTATTGTTATGAAGGCGAAGATGAGGGGAACCTATATTTTCTTCAGGGATGGATGGTCGTAGGATACATGAAAATCTCAAAAATCTCAAACCACGTGAAGAAGCAGTTCTTGAAAATCTCAAAAATCTCAAAAATCTCAAACTACATGAACTAGTAGAAACTCTTGTGGAGAAGCAGTTCGAGAACCGCGTGAAGGTTCTTCATTCGAATCATGGTGGAAGGTTTCATAAGTCAGGGAGGAGGATCATGCATCATTACACCACTTTTGATCCGAGTTATATTAGTGAAGAAAAACAGATTGACCGGGCGACGTTTTGAAAGAACGTGTATTCATGGCTTATGGCTTGATTTCCGAGAGAGTTTCGACAGAGTCTCTATCTACTGCCGAGTATCTCATCAATCGGTCACCATCGATGGCGATAGAGAGGATAATTCTCAAGGAGTTATGGACTGGAGGGGTTAGGAATTACTCTGGGCTTATGGTTCTAGATGTGGAGCAAAAAGGTATAGGTCGTGATGTCCTAATATTAAGGATGGAGTAATCAGGAGATATTTTATATTCGTCGAGTTTGCGATATCTTGGAGAAAACAGATTCAGGAAGACGGTGAGAAGAAAACAAGGCCATCGAGCAAGTTGTTGTTCGTGGCTTCAGTCTAGGTTATAGGTACAGATGAGGTGGTCGATACTTCAATTTAGTAGGGGAGTCCGGTATAGCCAGTTGTGTGCATGTCTATAGGAGTTAGGGGCACGAGAGAGGCTAGGGAAGAGATTCTAAGGATATAGGATCAGGAGTTCGACGGAAAGGTTGCATGGGAAATTCGTAGCATAGATATTGTCATGGATAAGGAGTTGCATCAGTTGCAACAGTTTATCGAACATGTTCTCCCTCGATATGGAAGGTAGAAGACTCACCCGTGTCTTCTTAGTTAGTGGCACATTTCAGATTGGTGTCATCATCAGGATAGTCGGCGATGTGGACAGTTGGAGGTCGAGGATGGGTTACAGGGGAACGGATGCATTGTCCGGTAGATCGACGCTTCAGATTGTTATCCCGGCATCAACAAGGGAGGTAGGGTTGTTAATCGTCTTGGAGACAGTTAGGGAGACCAAGTATTTGCTGAGATTGTCTGATTTTAGGTGTTCTATAGAAAATGAGAGTGTTCTTCTTGGAGGACAGGACGAGAGTTGTGCCTTTTACAAAAGTTGGTACCCATAGGAGTCTGACAGTTGCATTTACGAGAATGGTTCCAGATATCGAGTTCAAGCAATGCTTGGACTTGATCTACCTAGTTGATTGATGAAGGCACGGCAACGATGAGAGAAAGAGTTCCAAGGTTTTCAAAAAAGTGTAGAAATTGTGGCGAATTTAAATTAAGGTGGAGATTGCTGATTTTGATTTAAATTAGCCAAGATTTGAATCCCAGATCGAGTAAAAGTCGATGATTAAGATTTTAATTAATCCTTGATTTTAAATCTTAAACTTATCTCTTTGTAATTCTAGTTTAAATCTAATGCTTATCTCTAAATTGATGTAGCCAATTAGCCCAGGGTCTTAAAAGAAAGTTGCCAATATTTCTCCACAATTATAAATGGGTAGCCGTAAAAACCAAGAGAAGGGGATGTAAAGGAGATATTTTTATGAGGATTAGAGATTTGTATTGGGCGGTGATCGGAGAGGGCAATTCCCGTATAATTTTTTCTTGATAGTGGAAGTTCTCATTGTCGGATTATAGGATTAGGTGCGGTTGAGCCGAACCTGGGAAAAATCTTATGTTTGTGCTGTTTGGTGTGTGTTTCTATAACTTGCTGTGTTTTAGTTGTTATTCGGTTAGTCTTTTTCAAGTATATTCGATTCAAGTGGTCCTAACTGACACTACTAGAATATCCACTTTCCCTTATGGATTTAGCCGTAGGGGCAAACTGTAGCCTGTACAGATTAATCCGTAGGAACATAAAATATCTCCGTAGGTCCAAAAGTTGTAGGTGCAATTCTTTGCCCTGAAAATGCCCTTCTGGAGTAAATATTGTCCTTATGACGTAATCCGTAGAGGCCGTTAGCCTTACAGATTATTCCGTAGGGACATAATCTTTTTTAATTTATCTGTTTATAAAATAAAATAATTGTCCCTACGGAGTTATACGTATGGCTTTCTAAATGTCCCTACGGATCACTTCGCAGGGACAAGTTTTGACTATATTATTGAGTCCATAGGGACAAAATATCAGATATTCTGCTATTTTGTCCCTACGGAGAAATGTGTAGGGGCAAAACTTGCCCCCACGGATTAATCCGTAGGGGCGATTGTTTCATCTACGGATTACTCCGTAAGGACATTATATCAGTTTTTTTTTAAAAAAGGTACTTTCCGTTTTTTCCCGCCATATATATATATAGCCAGATACAGAAATATTCATAAAAAACATCTCAAGCATAATATATAAAAGAAATAAACAAACAGAATACGAAATCAATCTGAAATCATCGTAAACATCCAAACAACTACCGATATCGTCCAAAACATACAATATGTATCAAATAAGTAAATACATCCTCAAAAATATAAATAAACATATCCTATCTCGGTCCAGCTCCCCTACCTCTAATAAACACCTTAATCTGGCGCATCTGCACTTTGGTGCAGCCCTGGGTAGTCAAAAACTCGACTAATGAAGGAGCGGTCTGTGCAGGAGTCTGAGTGGTCTGTGCAGGAGTCTAAGTGGGCTGTAGAGCTATAGGAGTGGCCTGCGCAGCCAAAAGAGAGGTATGTGGGGCCGCAACCAAAGTAGCCTGCCAAATATATAAAATTTTGTGTTTGTGTAATAAACGAGTAAGAACGGTGTATTAGATTTTATTCGAATTCGTATCTTTATCGGATTATTGCAGAACCACGAATTTATATATTCTTTGTTGAGATTCTACGCATTCTGTTGAAATTCATATATTATGTATGAGAATATATACATGTTGAAATTCCACACATTTAAGGCCATACTTTTTTTCCCCCAATCTAAGAATACTCAGGGACTTAGGCCTAATTTGGGTATCTAATTTGGAAAACCGTAGTTTATTATAAGTGGAGATAGAAATGATGCTTACTCTAATTTGTATGCCTGTATTTCTCCTTAATTGTTTAGTTTTGATTGGATACTTGATTTTGGAGTAATCTAATTTATAAAGTAATATTTTCTTCTCAAGTATTGTGTTTGGATAATCATAACTTTTTTAACTCCAAATTGAAGAAAGATGTGGCATAT
Source organism: Agapanthus africanus (assembly GCA_030015575.1). Lineage (NCBI taxonomy): Eukaryota > Viridiplantae > Streptophyta > Magnoliopsida > Asparagales > Amaryllidaceae > Agapanthus > Agapanthus africanus. The sequence continues at coordinate 643,410,915 of CM057340.1, forward strand.
TTATGATTATAGAGTTCAGTTTAATTAGATAGTTTTATATAAGTCTGATTAATCAAACTTAAGTCTAAAATCAAATAAGCTCAAGCTACTAATATCGTATATCCTACTATCTATAATGTGATATAATATTTTACTAATAAGTAATATACATACCAATATCTCCTTCAACTTTTCGAAGGCGGTCTTCAATGCGGCAACATCATGCTCCGGGCGTCGCTTACGGGAGGTAGGGGAAGTAACCACCGGAGTGGAGACCAACTTCATATGGGCTCTGCTAGGACCAAGTCCTCGGCCGCTCTCCCGACCTCAATGGTGCCCTCCGTGTGCAGTGTTTAGGACCGGGGTCAATATGATCGGATCAATCTGTTCACTGAAATCTATCCCCGATACCTCTGCTTGCTCCACCACCTGCTCCTACACTCACATTAACCATTAAAGCATATGTATATCATTTAAATTTGAACTAATCAAAACAAAAATTTCATTTGGATTAGAATAAATATTAACACTTACGCAATACTCCTGGGTAGCAGTGTCGGGGAATCAAAGCTCGCCAGTGGCGGGATCTGTCGAGGTGCCGTGGATAATAAGATACGCGATCAATATGCTCAGTGTACCACCCTGCGCCAGGTTCTGAGCTCTCTGCAATTCGCCAAAAATTTACATATATTATAAAATAACTCTTAATATTGCATTATATTAAAATAGATCTATTGTAATTTACCGATGCCTCCATAGCACGAGTAATCTTTCTCAACCCACTTATGTAAGTGGGACGGCCCCTCTTCGCCAACTTCCTATTTTCCTTATTTTGATCGTCCTGTTTCTACACAACACAATCAGATTTAGTTTTCTAATTAAGTAACAAAAAAAATAAATTATATACTAAACAATGAATTACATTTAAATTACAAACCTGTTTGCGCTCAGACTCATAATACCGGCACAAGGGAAGCCATGTATCTACGTCGACTCTGGCAAAGGCCGGAGAATGTAGGAGAGCTACTTTCTCCACTTTGGGGGTCTCTAGCCATAGCATATAGCAATCGATCTTTAGCTCGTTTCTATTATATCGGACTTTAAATTACATGTTCTTCATAAGGCCCAGGTAAAGAGCGTGAAGATTAAGCACTCTGTCAGGGTAATCAGGGTCGGGTACAGGCTGAAAATCGTAATCCAACTGCAAATACAAGAAAATAATGTATTTAAATTATAAGTGTTAAATAATAATAAATTTATTTGATAAGTCAAATGAAAATATATATTGATACCTGAGCCTGATCTCAGAAGAGGGCAAAAGAGTGCCGGTGTCGATCGCCCTACTCAACGTGAAGAGAATACTTATTTTGGATGAGACTCTCATCCTCCATATACCGGCTGAACATCTCGGCATAATTGCCGATATAGCAATAATCGGGGGTAAAGAAGAGGGGGAATGGTACCTCCCCTAGCTCTATCAGGCCTTAGCCTGTGGGATTGATTTGGCCCTCGAGTTCCTCTCTCGAGGTGGGGCTGCTCTTCATCTATAAGAAATATCAAGACAAGCAATATCAAGACGAAACGGAATTTAGAAATCAAGGATTAACGAAAATTGAAATGCGATATATACCTCCAGCGACAACCGCATGAGCCTGGGCCCGTGCAGCAGCATGAGCGGGACGATAGTTCCTCTGGTGAGGAACAGCTGGTGATCCGGACGTAGACGCATCCCCTCCAATTAGAAAATAAACACAGACGATAAAATTAGATGAAGTTCATGATTATTCTTAGAGGATATGTAAAATGAAAAAACTAATTTTCATAAAAATAAAGGCTGACTACATCCACCAAAAAGATAAAACTAATTGAGAGCTTAAATCATTTGCATTTGGGCTCTTTGGATAAGCTACCGTGTCCAAGTCATCGTCTCTTTTGTGAAAAAGATTTTATATTTAAGAATACTAACCTGCAGACTGTGCGGAGGGTATGGAAGTGGCGGGAGTGGCCTTTGCGCCAGATGTGGATGCACTACCTACAATTAGATAATTAAAAATAGATTATATAAGTAATTGTAAAAAGAATATGTGTATATCTATAATATAATATTCTAAATCAATATGCAATATAGCATATATAAACATACCTGCAGGTGCGGTGATGGCCTCTGCCCGGAATGTGGAGGCACTACCTACAGCTAGACAATCAAAAATTGATTATATAAGTAATTGTAAAAAATTGTGTGTATATATATAATATAACATTCTAAATCAATATTCATACAATATAGAATATATAAACATACTTGCAGGTGCGGTGGTGGCCTCTGCCCGGGATGTGGAGGCACCACCTACAGCTAAACAATCAAAAATTGATTATATAAGTAATTACAAAAAGTATGTGTGTGTATCTATAATATAACATTATAAATCAATATACATGCAATATAAGATATATAAACATATCTGCAGGTGCGGTAGTGGCATCTGCCTCTGATGTGGACGCACTACGTATAGCTAGACAATTAAAAATTGACTATATAAGTAACTTTAAAATAAATATGCGTGTATATAAATAATATTAAATTCGAAATGAATATGCGTGCAATATATCTGGAGGTATGGCAAAGTCCACACGGAAGGAGTCATCTGAAAGGGATACAGATCGGGGTGCAAGACCAATCCTCTGGAGTTTCCTACGTAGCTCCCCGGACGGCAGAACCGCTCTGCCTCTGCCTTTGCCGCTATCACAGCTGGTGCTCCTGCCAGCCCTCGCTGCTCCTGGCATCGTCATGAGACCTAAATAAAAGTACAATCATTACATATGCATGCAATATATGTATAGATCATAGAAATGTAAAGTAATAATATAACATTACCGATAATCTTTTTTGTTTCGTAGACGCATTAGACATATCTACTTAGATTTCATCATCGATATCATTCCTGACCCACGTAACTTCACGATCATCCGAAGACAACCTGTCTTTGGAGATATACGGTCGGAGAACTCTAAATTTTCTCTCTTCTTCATTCTCATCGCTGTCCTCCATACGATTCCCGAATTCTGGGACATCGTAAATATCCATGTGTTTCTAATGGCATACGACACTCATCCTGGATGCTTCAAGCACTGTGAGTAGTATACTTGAAACGCTTGTTGTGAAAAGATAAATGGATCGTCCTGACCGTAAAATCGAAGTGTGTTTACACTAATCAATCCATATTCATATTTCCAAGTCTCAAAATTGTTTCTCTACTTATCCTTATCTTTTCATGTATCGTACCAAATACACTGAATATATAAAACGGTTCGGATCGTCCGGGATATTGGATTCCAAGTATGCAATTTAAGTATCCATAATAAATCACACCATTAGATCCTACGGTCGCAATCTCACTATTCTGAGTGGTTCGAAATTTTTTTATGTCCTTAACTTCAAATTTATATCCTTTATAGTATGTAACCTCTATGCTAGGAAACCGAGCTACACATCTTGAATCTCTCTTTAATGATGCAATCATGTTCGGATCATGGATACGACAAAACAAATTTTACGGTAAATACACAACGATATAAGTTTAGATTAAGAATGGTCATAATAACATGTTATTCGAACAACTTACATAATCTGCAACCCAATCGCAAAAATTATCCTGATGATATTTTTCCAATCGTTCATCATTTCAATCAGGATGCCCCTCACGTACCCTATCGATATGAATTCTATTCTCAACAATAAATTATGACATCAATATTATATCATTTCATATATATATATATATATATATATATGAATTCTATTCTTAACAATGAATTTTGACATCAATATTATATCATTTCATACAGACACACACACAACAATTAATCCAAAAAAATTTACTCTCTAATTTCTTCAAGAAATACGCTATTGAGGTGGATAAATCGATATATATTGTTGATAAACATGGGGTCTACTCTTATATAATCAGCTTTACCATATGGTATGTCCTGAATTCTCCGAAACCGGTTAAATTTCATCTCAATATTCTTGTCCAGGTAGCGGGAACAAAATGCGGTTATTTTATCTAGAAAATAACTTTGTATGATAGAACTCTTAGTTGATTTCTATTGCGTATATACTTTTTTAGAGTGTAGAGGTATCTAAAAAAATATGTTAAATAAATAAATATGGTCATATAAGACAAAAATAATTTTACAAAATGCGCGAAAAATTCAACGTACCTTTTGACGGGATACATCCATCGATATTGTACCGGTCTGACAAACTTAGCCTCGGTTACAAGATAAACAGTCAGGTGTATTATGATATCAAAGAATGACGGCGGGAAAATACGCTCAATCATGTAAAGTATCAAGGAAATAGAATTTTCTAGATTCTCCAGCGTCATAACATCCATGGTTTTAACACACAGTTCCCTAAAAAAGCAACAAAGGACATTGATTATTAGACTAACTGATTCGGGAAGAGATGTCCTGAGGGCTAATGGTAGAAGGCTCTCCATAATAATATGGTGATCATGACTTTTCAGCCCATCGATCTTATCTTTCACAATTTTTATCTTCTTACTAAATGATCTTGAGAAACCTGTAAGAACTTTCAAATCATGCAACACCTGCAGAAACCTTTTCTTCTCCGGTTGTGACATATGGTATGCGGTATTGGAAAGTACAAACTTGCATGGTATACCCGCTATCGGTTTAGAATGTAATTCACTTCTGATTTCCTAGTCCTGAAGATCCATCCGAGCACGGAGATTGTCTTTCGATTTTCCATCTTTACAAAGAAGCAAGTTAAGTACGTCTTTGGATACTCTCTTCTCTATGTACATGACGTCCAGATAATGATGCATTAAATTTGTTGACGGGATACATCCATCGATATTGTACCGGTCTGACAAACTTAGCCTCGGTTACAAGATAAACAGTTAGGTGTATTATGATATCAAAGAATGACGGCGGGAAAATACGCTCAATCATGTAAAGTATCAAGGAAATAGAATTTTCTAGATTCTCCAGCGTCATAACATCCATGGTTTTAACACACAGTTCCCTAAAAAAGCAACAAAGGACATTGATTATTAGACTAACTGATTCGGGAAGAGATGTCCTGAGGGCTAATAGGAGAAGGCTCTCCATAATAATATGGTGATCATGACTTTTCAGCCCATCGATCTTATCTTTCACAATTTTTATCTTCTTACTAAATGATCTTGAGAAACCTGTAAGAACTTTCAAATCATGCAACACCTGCAGAAACCTTTTCTTCTCCGGTTGTGACATATGGTACGCGGTATTGGAAAGTACAAACTTGCATGGTATACCCGCTATCGGTTTAGAATGTAATTCACTTTTGATTTCCTAGTCCTGAAGATCCATCCGAGCACGGAGATTGTCTTTCGATTTTCCGTCTTTACAAAGAAGCAAGTTAAGTACGTCTTTGGATACTCTCTTCTCTATGTACATGACGTCCAGATAATGATGCATTAAATTTGTTGACTAGTACGGAAGCTTGTAGAAAATGCTTAATTTGTTCCAGTAGAGTGATTTGACCTATTTTGCCGGATGTATCCCGAAAGTCACGTTACTGTAACCATCCCACTGAGAAATCATGTCATCTTCGTACAATGAGGCTGGAGGCCAAAGAACCCCCTGATGACCATTAAAATAAATATCGTCTAATCTGTAGGGATGGTCTAATGGAAGAAAACGCCAATGACTGTAATAACAAATCTTCCTGCTAAAATTCAATCATTTTGATATTGTATCTTGATGGCAGTAAGAGGATACTTTGTGATCATGTATGGACCAACCTGATAGCATTCCATATGCAATAAAATCATTAATTGTCCACTTTAAAGCCGCATGCATTATGAAGGTTGTATTTTTATTTGCATTGTAAGTCTTTACACCATCAATGAATAAAGATTTTAACTCATCGATCAGAGGTCGGAAATAGACGTCGATATTGTTTCCCGGTGAGTTTGACCCGTCAATAATAAGATGCATCATAACATAGGATTGATCCATAATCAACCAAGATGATAGATTATAAACCATCATTACAACGGGCCATGTGCTGTGGCTTCCAGCCATATAGTTGAATGGGTAGAAACCATCACTAGCCAGTCCGAGTCTAATATTGCGAGAATCACTACTGAATGTTTGGTGCCTCCTATCGAAATCCTTCCATGCCGGTGAATCTCCTGGATGGCTCATTTTTCCATCTTCGCTTGGAGCAGCACGGTGATGGCAAATCATTATCTCGGTTGTTTTCTTGCACCTGAATAGCCTCTGCAGGCTCTGTGTTATGGGAAAATATCGTGCTATCTTGACAGGTATATTGAGTTTCATATCAGATTCTTTCGGTTTATACCCGGCCTCTCCGCATATTGGACACTCTTTCAAATCTGAATTATCTTTCCGGTACAACACGCAATTTTTGAGACATGCATGAATTTTCTCACAGTACAGACCCAAATCAGACATTATCTTCTGGGCTTCATACCAGCTCTCGGGCACGTTATTTTCCGGGGGCATAGAATCTTTCGGGAACTTCAGAAGTATCATGAATGACTTGTTTCTCCATCGATTTAGGCACTTAATCTGGAAAAGTTGGACGAACAATAATAAGGTAGAATACTTTGCATTCTCATAAATTGGTCTTCTAGTATCATTCATGAACTTTTCATAGTTATCCGCACGCGAGCCCTGATCGGAAAGAATGTCTTCTACGGTAGGATTACTATCACCAAGGGCAGTCTCTACCATATCCTCCATTTTTTTATCCTGGAAAGAAGTTATCGTTTTCTTCTTCTTTCGCCGCACTACCGTCTTCTCTTTCTTCTACCGCCGCATTACCGTCTTCTTCTTTTTTTCTTCCCCATGATATAACCAAATTGTATAAACTCTAGTAAAAGCATATTTAACGATGTGAAACTCTATAATTTCTACCTTATGCCAGAACTTATTTCCACATCTATCGTACGGATAGAGAATCTTCTCTAACACGATCGTATTATATGCGCGTGCAAATTCAATGAAAGTAGCAACTTCTGCGACAAACTTAGATTGTATGCGTTATTGCCAATCCACGTACATCTAGTTCTTAACTCTGATGTACTCATGGGCCATATTATACTGTATAACATATAAATTGTAAGTTATGGAAGATGGTTTTTCATGTCGAATACATTGAGAAATCTAAAAATGAGATGGTTATTTACAAAGAAGAAAATCCGTAGGGCTAAGTTTGTCGTTGAAAAGGATAAATTATCGATTAACAAAGTTATGTTTGAAGATACCCAAGTATGAGTTGTATTCTGTGTATGTGCGTTTCAATTTATGATTTTGCTTAGGTGTAGGCTTGTTAGTTTGTATGTGCTTTGTATGTGCGTGTGTTGTGTATTCGTGTTGTATGTGTGTATTTCGGCTGTCGGGAGTAAGACTTCTATCCCATTAAAAATGTATAAAGCAGACACCCATTCGCTTGTGCTTTCATCCGTTTCGAGAAAATTTCGGCAGCACCTCCCCGCTGTTTTTCAAGTACGCAGTAATAGAATAGATAATCATTTCAATATTGTAAAAAAAGTTGAAATGAAAATTTAATATATCTTTGTATATGGAGAACTAGTGGAAAAGACCGACGAAATAACTCGAAAAGAATGAAAACAAAAGTGAATGCAGGTGTTTGCTTTATACATTCCTAACTTGTCCAAATTGGACAAATCTATCGGTTATCATACGATCGAATCTTCTCTTCACATAGAATGCACGACGGTTGTTAGCACCGAATGATACCGCTCGATATTTAACAACATTCGTATAGTTTTATATCATGACGAACATCGAACGTATGTTATCCGATAGACAGGGACTAAGACACACTTTGATTTTCACATATGACTATCGAAGAGCATATGAAAATTTCATATTATTATCGATTATCATATATACACTTATTATAAGATTTAACTTGAATTGATTTTACGTTTACGTTTCAATTTCAAGAGTTTGAAGTTTTTAGTTTAGGATAATGTTTTTTAAAATTAAGGGTTTTCTTAATCAAGTTTAAGATTTTTGATTTGGTTTTGATGTTAAGTTTAAGATTTTGGATTTAGTTCTTGTGTTAAATTTAAAATTAGGGTTTGGCCTTGTTTAATATGAGAGATTATCATCATCATTATCACAAACACACACACACACACAAACACACATATATCATCAACATTATCATACCCCCCACACACATATCATCATCTACATTATCACAAACACACACACACACACACACACACACACACACACATCAATGAATTACCCTTACCCTAACCCTAGATCAAATTAATCCTAACCCCTTATAAATTCTTCAATGAACTACTCTTATCTATTTTTTCCACTAAATCCTAAACCTAACCCTGATCCTAACCTTAATCCTAAACCTACCCCTAACTATTAGCCTTAACCCTAATCATAACACTAAACAAACCAAACCAAACCCTCACCCACAACCAATCTTCTTCTTCTTCTTCGTCTTCATCTTCCTCCTTTCACCATCATCGCCAATCTCATCTAAAAGACAGAAGATGAATGGGGAGCCGATTAGAAGACAGATAAAGGAGCAGGCTTTAGGATAAGGCAATTTAGTTGAGCCCCTGCTCTTGACTGAAAGCCTTGTTGAGATAAGGGAGAAGTTCGATTATATTACTTGTTCCGACCCCTTACCTAACCTACCCGGTCCCCGTCGACCTTCTCCAAAAGGTTTCCTCCATTACTACAATAATCGCTTGCCCCTACGGATTTAGCCGTAGGGGAAAACCACTGCCCTTACGGATATATACGTAGGGACATAAATTTCCTCTGTAGGTCCAAAAGCCGCAGGTGCAAGTCTTCATCCTGAACATGCCCCTACGAAGTAATAATTGTCCCTACGCCTTACTCCGTTGGGACATTTATCCCTACGTATTATTCCGTAGGGACATAATCTTTATTTAACTTATCTGTTTACAAAATAAAATACTTTCCCCTACGAATTTATCCGTGGGGCCTGATAAATGCCCCTACGGATTAATTCGTTGGGGCAAGTTTTACCTCTGTTACTGAGTCCATAGGGACAAAATATCAGATATTCTGATATTTTGTCTCTTACCCTTACGGATTAATCCGTAGGTGCAACAGTTTCCCCTACGGAGTAATCCGTAGGGACATTATATCAGGATTTTTTTCTTCTAAAAAGCGGTTTCCCGTTTTTCTTCGCCCTGTGCACAATAATATATATCATATAACCAAATACAGAAATATGCGTAATCAACATCTCACATATAATATATAAAAGAAATAAACAAACATAATACGAAATCAATCTAAATCATCGTGAACAAGCAAACAACCACCAATATTGTCTAAAATATATACAATATGTATCAGATAAGTACATACATCCTCAAAAATATAAATAAAGCTACCATAGCTCGATCCAGCTCCTCCACCTCTGATAATCGTCGTAATCTGGCGCATCTGCTTCTCGGTGCAACCCTGAGTTGTCAAAAACTCGAATAATGAAGGAGCGGACTGTGCGGAAGTCTGAATGGGCTGTGGAGCTGTAAGAGTGATCTGCGTAACCGCAGCCGAGGTAGTGGCCTGTGGAGCCACAGCCGAAGGAGATGTATGTGGAGCCGCAGCCGAAGTAGCCTGCCGAATCTGTAAAATTTTGTGTGTGTAATAAACGAGTAAGAACGGTGAATTATATTTTAGTCGAATTCGTATCATTATCAGATTATTGGGAAACCCCAATCTATGAATACTTAGGAACTTAGGCCTAGTTTGGGTATCTAGTTTGGAAAATCGTAGTTTATTTTAATTAGATAGTTTTATGTAAGTATGATTAATCAAAGCCAAGTCTACAACCAAATAAGCTCAGGCTACTAATATTGCATATGTTACTATCTATAATGTGATATAATTATAACAACTTCAATTTTAGTGTACATAAAATTCATTTAAATTTAATGTATACTTAGGGTATTTACAATTCCTGAGAGTATTATAAGAATTTGATTTACTTTTGAAGAAAGAAAGAGCTTATAGCTCATTGTTAATATCTTGCACTACTGAACCAAAGCACCAGAGTTCAAATCCCATCCGGCACACATTCTTTTTATTTAAAATTCTTCCAATCTTTTAGAAGCCCAAGAGTCTATACGTGCACTACATGTAATAGGGTAAGTTATAAAATAAACAAACGTGTCCACGAGGCTAGACCAAGCGTCAGGGACACGTGGCATCAAGACGAGCCCCGACTCGGGCCGGTGAAACGCTTGACTTGGCCGGCGACGCTCCAACTCGGTCCGAACCATAATTTTCTTCAACCCCCTGCACTCTTTGGCCTACCCCACTCCCCCTACACTGTTTAAATTCTCAGCAATTAACCAGAGAATTAAAATACTCCCCTTTAATCTTTTTTAATGCAAATTTAAATGCATTTTTTATCACACCCTAACCCTAATTTTCCCTATAAATACTCACTCTATTTTTACACCCCTTCACATTGATATTTCCTACAAAAACTCTCAAGAAAATTCCAAGATCTTTTTGTGTGCAAGTGGAGTTAGCAAAATGGCGAAGCTCCGACGAACTTCCGGCGACAACTCAAAGGAGTTTTTGACGACGAAACGACGCACCGGCAACTCCCACCTATTCCTCTTTCTCTCCTCTAGCCAATAATTCAGTAAATCCCCACTTCTCCATCTTTTCTCTATTCTAAAAATATTCAAAACTAAGACCCGACAGAAGCGGAGTTAGTCCGACTTCCGATTCGGTTTTCTTTAAAAACTATAATTTTTCTTAATCAAGATACCTTCATATCATCACATATTGTTCATTAAATACTAACAAACTTAATAAAACAAGTTACACATCAAACTAATTATTTTTGTAACTTTTATTATATTTTTTCAGAAAAATACCATATAGTTTAGTTTTGACATAAACCATTATAATTCCTTGTTATACCTATAGATAGCTCACGAAATAATGACCTTCCTCCTCACACCACTCATATCTAATATAGCACGATAGAATTTGGAAACATAAATTCGAAAAATACGACTTTACATATAACTACCTTCAACTATTAAAACATTTTTTTACAAGAAATGTATTTTAACAAATCTTTGCAATTGCGCCTCTACAACCCATTTCGGGGAACCCGTTCGGGATGGTGCAGATTTTTGCACATTCTCCGGCCTAGTAGAGTGAGATGCAGACCTCCGTAAGGAGCATACGATCTCGAAAGATTTAAAATACAATTTTCTTTAACAAATGTGATTTCTATTATAAATAAAACTTATACTTTTTTATAAATAAATATATATGTAATTAATATCAAAATATCTATTTTTAATATTTATAATATTACACATTTCCAAAATTCAAGAAAAACATCTTATTTACAAGAAAATACCATACAATTCCAATATTACAAATAAATACCTTATATTATGAAATTAGGTTTTATTCAGTAGACATGTCACATTGATAAAATATACATCCATGAAAACTCTAAATACGATAATAAAATACTTGAGGTGTTTTTTGAAAATTATACAAAATTATTTTTACATAAAACCCCCTCAAGTTATACTAAATTACAATAAGGACCCTAGTAAACATATATTTAAGCGGGACCAGTCTCTTGAGCCTCAGGGAGCCGGAGATATGGGTGCTTGCCTATTTAAGGTAGACAACTTAACAAACGGTGTTATCAACACGGCAATTATCTTTGAAAAAGACATAAATCCTTCCATCCATGTGCAGCAGTTACCGATAGCACCAAAACATAATTCAGGATTCAATTTCTTTTCTAATTGTTTGACTCAGACTGAGTCTCAATATAATCAATCTGACTTGAATATGATTCAAGTATCAAACTACAATTCAATATAAATCCATAAATCTATATATTCAATCTGTTCAATCTAATCAATCTATATTGACCGAACCAAACCATAGATTTACATCCATCTATATGATTCTTCAGTTACATCCATTTACTGATATCATGGTTTCGGAAAGTCATCCATCTACATACAATATACAATTCAAACAATACAAATAATACAATGAAGACATCACGGGATTTATAAGGGATAGATTAGTACGAAAGGTGTTAGAAGTGACATCAGACAACAACCATAAAGACACCTACCTTAATTCAATTGCCGTTGTACCGTGGCTGAACGGTTCCTTGTACTCCGTATACCGTAGTCTCTGGTCTAGTTAGACTCCTCTCGTATACACTGGCATCTTCTGTACCAAGCTACAAACAACAGCGTTAACACTAAATACAACATTATAACAATATATACTTTATTCTGTCTATTCCATTCTTATCTATTTACGGGACTTACCGAGCGATTTGTTTGCTGACGATATTCTCTTTCTTCTTCTTTAGAATGTCGTCAGGTGATTCGGACCTTCATGAGATTGAGCCCGCCTTCGAGGACTTGGATCAGCTAGCCTTTGACCCGGAGCTCTAGTTACTTATACACATTTACATTCTGTATTTTCCATGTCCGTTATGCCACTATTTGGGCATTGCTTTCGATTCCATGTATTTACTTTTTAGATGTATTGTAAAAAGAATGTTAATAAATAAAGTTGATGTTCAATTATATCCATTGACATTGTCTCTTATGCATATCACTTATATTGCTTAGATACGCTTAGCGTGTTTACTTCAGAGTAAATACATAGCGGTCTCGTCGCGTCCTCTACCCGTATACTGGGAAGCGGGGCGTGACAGGTTTTGTTGGTGGCCCATGCAGGTTAGATCTGTATGGAACCCTACCATGCAGTTCAACACTGTATGGACGTGCCTAAGCAATATAATATAAGAACCAACAACTAAAACATTTTTTACAATTCATATTCCTTGAATCTGTAAGCCCACGTTACCCTTCCCCGGTTCTTTGGGGTTGCGGAAATGGTGAAAAACGATTTTTCTTTGGTGGTAACATGGACTCAAAATACGGATATTTGTTAAACAACTATCTAACAACCTAACTAGGAGTTTTACCTACTCGGTTAGGGGGTTATACCTTAACTTGAACTCCTTCTCTTCGACTTCTTGTGGTGGTCGGATGGTTCTCTCCTCGTCGTCTCCTTGTGCCGAAGATGGACCCACCTGAAAGCTTCTACCTTTGGCTCCAACCTCAATCTTGAGGAAACTAGAACACTTGGTTTGCTAGACCTTGTATACTAGGATGAGTAGAGAAGTGTTTTGGGTTTTATCTCTATGGTTCTTGCTTCTCAACACATGAGACAATAGAACCATGAACTAGAGAGAGAGCAAGAGGAAGAGGGAGAGCTTGAGGATGAGAGAGAATGAGAATGATAGAATGAGCAAGACTTTTCTCACCCTTGCTCTCATAATCCAAAATAATCATAACAAATAATAATAATTGAGTATTATGTGATGGTTGTTATCATATCAAAATGGCAATATCATTTTATACATTAAATGCAATTTGTGAACAAATAAGCAAGCAAAGGTCAATGCCAAGAAATGATAGCCATTGTCATGATGATGGTCAACAAGTCCAACCTAGTCAACCGGTCAACTAAGTCAACAAGTCAACCTTTCAACCCAACCATGGCATAATAATACTTAATTAATATTATCATTAATCATATTTCTTATTCTCATTAGGGTTTAGCAAAAGTCAACAGTCAACAACCCTAATGAGAATCCTCTGCCTTTGTCTCTGTCAACCGTGCATACACACCCGCATCCGCGTTCCGAGGAACATGAATACAAACGAGATAAAACCAATCCCAGAACGTACACTAGGATCTGGTTTAAACCAAAGCCCGCTAGTGATAACTGCCCGGACACTAAACGTGCACAAGTGCGCGGATGTGACCGAACCCTGTCGCAAAACCATGCGACCTCTACTCTTTTGCCTAAAGGCGAATAGCTCTCTGTGTGGGACTCTAAATACTCGACACTACGCTGGCAGTGGGTTTAACCACAGACCGCAAGCGGCACTAGCTGTGCGTAACGGCCCCCAGGTAGATGTCGATAAGAAGACGGACGAGGTGAAACCCATCTGAACTCTTACTGAGCCTGAATGTGACAATCTCCGTACAGTCCAGTCTGTTCGTCTGAGAATATCGCATGGCGGGCCTAGGGGGGCGGTAAACGTCAGTCCCCTAATAGCGGTACAAGTCGTGTCGGAGTGTAGCCCAGAACACCCTGAGATAACACTGGAAATCTACCAGTATATCTCGCTTGCCCTGGCCAGGGACTTTGTGTAATGGCTCTCTTAGACACAACGCGATATCGACCCCTAATACTGGGAGAAACAAATCCTGTCTAACCGTCACTGCCTCCAAGTGCTTCGGGACTGCACCCAACTACTACCTGGTTGCACGACTCCTTTGAGCCGTGGTAGGGTAGTAATCAAAGTATAGTGGGAACACACTCGAGGCGAAGTGACAGTGTCAAGTCAGCGGACTAAGATGTACTCATGTCACCTGGGAACTGATAACTGACGATAGGTATAGTACCAACAAACAGTTCCCGATGAGTCCTGTCCAGTGTACTCGTAACCTAACGAGCACCCGCATACTATCTCAAGTACGACGTACTGACGGCTATGGGACAGACCGTCTCCCCTGCTGGGATGAGAAGCGCATACGCTAGTCTACTCCGGAGTATCGATGCCCTGTCTCGATAGTCCTACGACTAGGGAGCTGCATAAGGATGTGCTTGTGGATTACCCAGCCCCCACGAGTGTGACTGCCATCACAACGCTGGTAATCAAGCAAAGATCCTAAGGGCTCCACTAATGTGTATAGGTAATATACTAAAAGAAACACATGTACACATTAAAGTAAAAACAAACCAAGTAGCATACTACTATTTTGAGCAAGATTGTCTATACAAGGTGAATATCCCAAGTTTCCATTAAGTAATATACAAACTAGTATGATACAGTAATGGCCTCTAGGGCATATAGACTAACAGAATCTAATAATTTCATATATTTTGAATCTGTCCTAACCCAAAATTTTCTTTCAAGGTTATGGATTCTCCAAACAACATCAGCACGAATGTAAACAACACTCCCCCACCACTACTACTCACACCTGTCGTCGCTGCTCCGATCAACGAGCAGGCGGTTCTGCTTGAGGCAATCATCAGCCTCCTGGAAGGACAGCAGCATCAGACTGCTATCCTGATGAACCGACTAGAGGCAGAAGCACCTGGAGTGAATCAATTCAGGGCCTTGCACCCTAAGAAATTCTCAGGAAAAGAGAGCCCTCTAGAAGCTGAGGAATGTGCTTAAAGCATTGAAGATGACCTGGCAGCGGCACAAGTGCCAGAGATAGCTTGGGTTCGTGTTGCGAAGCTGCAGCTCACGGACAATACATGGGTTTGGTGGAAGGCGGAAGAAAGCCGTCTTGATCAACCCATCGAATGGAATACTTTCCATGACATGTTCGATGCAAAGTACTTCCCTGAGACTTCCAGGTTCGACATGGAATAGCGGTTCATCCATCTGCAACAAGGTTCAATATGGAACAAGTCAGTAGATGAATATGACGCTGAGTTCACCATGCTCAGTCGGTAAGATATGTCTCAATAATTCGATTTTTCAATAAATCACATACTACATAGCTAACACAATACTTTAACAGATTTGCGGCACACCTAATACCGACGGATGAGATCAGAGCCCGTCGATTTCAACAATGGTTTGATTCGGAGATCCAGGCTGCACTAGCCACAGGAGATTTTCCGACTCATGAATCAGCTCTGAAAGCTGCCTGCCGTTATGAGGCAGTGGTAAAGATAAGGGGCAGACCTCAGTCTGCCAGAATGAAGCACCCTGCCGACCAGATGGCAGGAGGAGCCTCATCAAGACCACCATTTGTGCCTAGGAGACTGGGAGTACCAATCAACCGGCCCAGCCCAGCCTTTTGTACTTACTGCAGGAGAGATGGACATTTTGCGAAAGACTGCCGGTGAGCCAACCGTCTTTACTTAATCCGCGGCTCAGCTACTCATGACATTGGACCTTGTCCCCGAAGACACAACCCAATTGCTGCACCCAGGCCAGCAATCACTTACCAGCAGAGACCAGCCCTTCAGGCACCTGCTCCAAGACTCGCTCTCCCTGCTCCACCACCTAAAGGACTACCGACTGCACCTCCTCCTCGTCAGTTCCATCAAACTCAAAGGAACGTTCAGAGGAATGCTCCTCCGGCCAGGAGGAATGTACCACGGCGACAGGCTTTCACGATGACCGTGGAAGAAGCTGAGGCCACTAGCCAAGTCATCACTGGTAACCCTTTCTTCTTAAGATTTTCTTTCAGTCTTACTACCTATCTACATACTTTTCCCTATACCTAAAACATATCCCACATATACTTTAGGTACAATCTTAGTAGCCTCACTTTCTGCACTGGCACTCTTCAATACTGGAGCATCTCATTGCTTTATGTCGCAACAGTTTGTCCGAACTCATGCGATCCCAGTCACACCGCTTGTATCCAGTTGGAATGTCAATTCGGGGAAAGGCGTTCTAAAGGCAACAATGGGATACAACTTGTGTCTAGTAGTCGTCTGTAACAGAGAATTCTATGCTGACTTCAAGGTGCTGGACATACCGAACTTCGATGTGGTTCTGGGTATGGATTGGCTCGGAACATTTTATGCTACCATTGACTGTCGTCAAAGGAGTGTAGTATTCGAGATTCCAGAGCATCCGGTTTTCTATTTCAAAAGTGGAGACCGTACCCTGGAGCCAAGTACTTACAAGGCGAAACCAAAGAAGGCAATGATTGCGGCAATTCAAGCGGAGGAAGGATCAAATCCAGAAGTGGTTCGAGAGTTCAAAGATGTGTTTCCTGACGATATATCAGGTTTGCCTCCTGATCGAGCTCTTGAATTCAGCATTGATTTAGTACCAGGAGCACAACTGGTAATCAAGGCATCGTATCGACTAAGTCCGGAAGGTTTGAAGGAGGTCCAAATTATTGGCGAAATGATGGATTCGTCGCAGCACTTAAAGTTGGGGATCTCCAGTTCTACATGTGAAGAAGAAGGAAGGTTCATACAGAATGTGCATCAATTATAGAGTCTTGAACGAAGTAACGATAAAGAACAAATATTCGCTACCGCGCATCGACGATCTATTCGATTAGCTAAATGGATCTTGTGTTTTCTCCAAATTAGATCTTCATTCAGGTTATCATCAGGTGAAGGTCAAGGAAGTTGATATTCATAAAACAGCATTCAGAACTTGCTATGGTCATTACGAATTTCTTGTGATACCATTTGGAGTGACCAATGCACCAGCAATATTCATGAACCTGATGAATCAAGTTTTCCGGGAGTACTTAGACATGTTCGTTGTCATCTTCATCGACGACATCCTGGTGTATTCTAAGAGTCGGAAAGAATATGCCGAGCACCTACGAATTGTCCTGGAAACTCTACGATAACATCAACTCTATGCCAAGTATAGCAAATGCGAATGCTGGCTAAATCAAGTTGGTTTCCTCGGACATATTCTATCAGGCGAAGGAATCTCTGTGGATCCAGCGAAAGTTTTAGCAGTAAGAGAATGGCCGACACCATAGTCAGTGAAGGACATTCAGAGTTTCTTGGGTCTAGCTAGATATTACAGAAGGTTCATTGAAGGCTTTTCTAAGATAGCAACACCCATGACCAAGCTCACACGTAAAAATGAAGAATTCGTATGGTTAGAACCATGCGAACAAGCTTTCATAGAACTCAAGTCAAGGTTGACATCAGTACCTATTCTCGTTATACCGGACCAATCTGGAGGTTTCAAAGTGCATTGTGATGCATCCGGTAAGGGATTAGGATGTGTTCTACATCGGCACGGAAATGTTGTGGCTTATGCTTCAAGACAGCTAAAGATTCATGAGCGTAATTATCCGACGCATGATTTGGAATTGGCAGCTGTTATCTTTGCTCTTAAAATTTGGCGCCATTATCTTCTTGGTGAATGAGTGAACATATACACATATCACAAGAGTCTGAAATATGTGTTTACTCAGAAGGAGATTAATATGCAGCAGAAACGATAGTTAGAACTCATGGCGGACTTCGACATCAACCTGGAATATCATTCAGGGAAGGTGAATGTGGTACCTGATGCCCTTAGTCGCCAACTATTAGCAATGAATCTCACCGCCCAGTGGAAGCTTCAACAGGATTTGCATCAGATGGAGATTGAAATAGTTATGCCAGGTAACGCTTCAAGCTTGATGAGTTTACAAGTTCAATCAACAATTGTAAATCAGATCAAAGCAGCTCAAGCAAGTGATGCTAAGTTGCAAAAGATCAGAGAACAAGTGGAGAATGGACTCAGAACAGATCATCATCCATGAAGACGGATTTTTGAGATATGGCAGCAGATTGTGTGTACCAAAAGGTTCTGTTCAGGAAGAGTTAATGAAAGAAGCTCACAGCTCTCCCTACTCAGTACACCCTGGAGGTACAAAGATGTACAAAGATCCGCGTCAAAATTATTGGTGGTATGGAATGAAGCGTGAAGTATCTAGAAGCGTCGCTAAATGCTTGGCAGCAAGTAAAGGCTGAACATCACAGGACTGCTGGATTACTTCAACCGTTACCTATCCCAGAATGGAAGTGGCAACACATCACAATAGATTTTTTGACTGCACTCCCTGCAGCATAAAGGGTAACGATGCGGTATGGGTTATTGTGGATCGACTCACAAAGCCGGCTCACTTCATCCCATTTCGAGTTGGCTAATCTACTGAGATATTAGCAAAGAAGTACATGGAGGTAAGAATCTACTTAAGATTTAAATCCTTCATAGTGTACTATCTCTGATACCCATGAACTCATACAGGAAATCGTGAGACTTCATGGAGTACCGGTCTGCATTGTCTCCGATCGTGACACTAGTTTCCGATCGCAATTTTGGCAAAGTCTGCAAGAGAGCTTGGGAACAAGTCTTAACTTCAGCACAGCTTATCATCCACAAACAGATGGTCAGTCTGAGAGAACTAATCAGATCTTGGAAGATATGCTCGGAGCGTGTATGTTAGACTTCGGAGGATCGTGGGAAGATCACCTACATCTTGTGGAGTTTTCATACAACAACAACTACCAAGTAAGCATAGGAATGTCACCCTTCGCAGCACTTTATGGAAGGAAGTGTCGATCGCCATTAAGTTGGGACGACGTCGGAGATAGAGAACTCCTTGGACCTGAGATGATAGTAACAACTGTTGATGTGGTTCATACTATCAGGTAAAGAATGCGTATAGCTCAAGATCGACAGAAGCACTGGGCTGATGCAAAACGCCGTCATTTGGTGTTCCAACCGGAGGATCATGTATTTCTGAAGATATCTCCGAACCGCGGAGTGATTCGATTTGGAAGACGGGGTAAGCTAAGTCTAAGGTCCATTAGACCATTCGACATACTCGAACGAGTCGGTGAAGTGGCTTATCGCTTGGCACTTCCATCTTCATTGGAAGGAATGCACGATGTGTTCCACATATCTTAACTCAGAAGGTATGTGAGTGACCCCAGCCATATTTTTTATCATTCCGAACTCACTGTACAGCCCGACTTATCTTGTGAGCAACAACCTGTTGAGATCCTGGACAGAAAAGTGAAGTCACTTCGGAACAAGGAAGTCAACTTGGTTCGAGTGATGTGGAGAAAAGACACTCCAGGAGAATCGATACGGGAAAGGGAAGATAAGATGCGTGCAAGATATCCTCACTTATTTGTAAACTAGTCCTTAAAATAAATTGTAAATTTCGAGGACGAAATTTTTATAAGGAGGGTAGTCTGTAACAACTCCAATTTTAGTGTACATAAAATTCATTTAAAGTTAATGTATACTTAGGGTATTTACAATTCCTGGGAGTACTATAAGAATTTGATTTACTTTTGAACAGAAAGAAGGAGCTTGTAGCTCAGTGGTAATACCTTGCACTGCTGAACCAAAGCACCAGAGTTCAAATCTCATCAGCCATACATTATTTTTATTTAAAATTCTTTTAATCTTTTAGAAGCCTAAGAGTGTACACGTGCACTACATGTAATAGGGTAAGTTACAAAATAAACAAACGTGTCCATGAGACTAGATTAAGCGTCAGGAACACGTGGCATCAAGACGAGCCCCGACTCGCTCGACTCGGTCGGCGAAATGCTTGACTCGGCCGACGCCGCCGGTCCAACTCTGTTCGAACCCTAATTTGCTTCAACCCCCTACACCTTTTGGCCTACCCCACTCCCCCTACACTGTTTAAATTCTCTGCAATTAACCAGAGAATTAAAATAACTCATTTTAATGAAAATTTAAATGCATTTTTATCACACCCTAACCCTAATTTTCCCTATAAATACGCACTCTATTTTTACACCCCTTCACACTGAAATTTTCTACAAAAACGCTCAAGAAAATTCCAAGAACCTTTTGTGTGCAAGTGGAGTTAGCAAAAGGACGAAACTCCGACGAACTTCCGGCGACAACTCAAGGAGTTTTCGACGACGAAACGACGCACCGGTAACTCCCACCTTTTCCTCTTTCTCTCCTCTAGCCAATAATCCAGTAAGTCCCTACTTCTCCTTCTTTTCTCTATTCTAAAAATATTCAAAACTAAAACCCGACGGAAGCGGAGTTAGTCCAACTTCCGATTCGGTTTTCTTTAAAAACTACAATTTTTCTTAATCAAGATACCTTCATATCATCACATATTTTTCATTAAACATTAAAAAACTTAATAAAACAAGTTGCACGTCAAACTAATCATTTTTTAACTTTTATTATATTTTTTCAGAAAAATACCATATAGTTTAGTTTCGACATAAACTATTATAATTCCTTGTTATACCTATAAATAGCTCACGAGGTAATGACATACCTACTCACAACACTCATATATAACATAGCACGATGGAATTTGGGAATATAGATTCGGAAAATACGATTTTACATAGAACTACCTTCAACTATTAAAACCTTTTTTCTACAAGAAATATATTTTAACAAATCTTTGCAATTGCGCCTCTACAACCCATTTCGGGGAAACTGATCGGGATGGTGCGGATTATCGTACATCCTCGAGCTTAGTAGAGTGAGACGCAGACCTCCGCAAGGAGCATACAATCTCGAAAGATTTAAAATACAATTTTCTTTAGAAAATGTGATTTCTATTATAAATAAAACTTATATTTCTTTATAAATAAATATATATGTAATTAATATCAAAATATCTATTTTTAATATTTGTAATATTCCACATTTCCAAAATTCAAGAAAAACATCCCATTTACAAGAAAATACCATACAATTCCAATATTACAAATAAATACGTTATATTATGAAATTAGGTTTTATTCAGTAGACATGTCACATTGATAAAATATACATCCATGAAAACTCTAAATACGATAATAAATACTTGAGGTATTTTTTGAAAATTATACAAAATTATTTTTACATAAAACCCCATCAAGTTATACTAAATTATAATAAGGACCCTAGTAAACAAAGGTTTAAGTAGGAACAATCTCTTGAGCTTCAGGAAACCGGAGTTATGGGTGCTTGCCTATTTAAGGTAGACAACTTAACAAATGGTGTTATCAACACGGTAATTGTCTTTGAAAAAGACATAAATTCTGCCATCCATGTGCAGCAGTTACCGATAGCACCAAAACATAATTCAGGATTCAATTTCTTTTCTATTTGTCTGACTCAGACCGAGTCTCAATATATCAATCTGAATTGACTATGATTCAAGCATCAAACTACAATTCAACATGAATTCATAAATCTATATATTCAATCTGTTCAATCTATATTGACCAAACCAAACCATGGATATACATCCATCTACATGATTCTTCAGTTACATCCATTTACTGATATCATGGTTTTGGAAAGTCATCCATCTACATACAATATACAATCCAAAAAATACAAATAACACAATGAAGACATCGCGGGATTTATAAGGGGTAGATTGGTACGAAAGGTGTTAGAAGTGGTATTAGACAACAACCATAAAGACACCTAACCTGAATTCAATTGCCGTTGTACCATGGCTGAACGGTTCCTTGTACTCCGTATACCGTAGTCTCTGGTCTAGTGAGACTTCTCTCGTATACACTGGCCTCTTCTGTACCATACTACAAATAACAACGTTAACACTAAATACAACATTATAACAATATATACTCTATTCTGTCTATTCCATTCTTGTCTATTTACGGGGGTCGCTAGCCATACCAAATAGCAACGATCTTCAGCTCATTCATATTATATCGGATCTTAGATTGCATGTTCTTCATGAGGCCCAGGTAAAGAGCGTGAAGATCGAGTACTCTGTCAGGGTGATCAAGATTGGGTACAGGCTGAAAGTCGTAATCCGACTGAAAATACAAAAAAATAATGTATTTAAATTACAAGTGTTAAACAATAATAAATTTATTTGATAAGGCAAATGAAAATATATATTAATATCCGAGCCTGATCCTAGAAGAGGGCAAATGAGCGCCGGTGCGGATCGCCCCACTCAACGTGAAGTGGATATTTCTTTTGGATGCGGCTCTTATCCCCCATATACTGACCGAATCTCTCGGCATAATCGTCAGTATAGCGATAATCAGGGTTAAAGAAGAGGGGGAATGGTGTCTCCCCCTAACTCTATTGGGCCTCAGCCTGTAGGACTGATTCGGTCCTCGAGTCCCCCTCTAGGGATGGGGCTGCTCTGCATCTACAAGAAATATCAAGACAAGTAATATTAAGACAAAACGATATTAAGAAATCAAGAATTAACGAAAATTGAAGTGCGATATATACCTCCGGTGACAGCAGCACGAGCCTAGGCTCGGGCAGCAGCACGAGCGGGACGATAGTTCCTCCGGTGAGGAACGGCCGGTGACTCAGACGTAAACGCATACCCTCCAACTAGAAAATAAATATTGACGATAAAATTACATGAAGTTCATGATTATTCTTAGAGGATATGTAAAATGAATAAATATTTTATATTTAAGAATACTAACCTGCAGACTGAGCGGAGGGTACAGAAGTGGCGAGAGTGGCCTCTGCGTCAGATGTAGATGCACCACCTATAATTAGACAATTAAAAATAAATTATATAAGTAATTGCAAAAAGAACGTGTATATCTATAATATAACTCTAAATCAATATGCATGCAATATAAGATATATAACATACCCGCAGATTCGGTGGTGGCCTCTGCCTGGGATGTCGAGGCACCACTTACAACCAGACAATCAAAAATTGATTATCTAAGTAAGAACAAAAAGAATGTGTGTATATTTATGATATAAAATTCTAAATCAATATGCATGCACTATAGGATATATAAACATACCTGCAGGTGCGGTAGTGGCCTCTGCCTCTGATGTGGACGCACCACCTACAGCTAAACAATTAAACATTGACTATATAAGTAATTTTAAAATAAATATGCGTGTATATCTATAATATTACATTCAAAATAAATATGCATGCAATATATCTGGAGGTGTAGCAAAGTTCACACGGAAGGAGTCATACGAAGGGGATACAGATCGGGATGAAAGACCAGCCCTCTGCAGCTCTCTACGCAGCTTCTCGGGCTGCAGAACTGCTCTGCCTCATCCTCTTCCGCGGCTGGTGCTCCTGCCACCCCTCGCTGCTCCGGACGTCGTCATCAGACCTAGATAAGAGTACAATCATTACATATGCATGTAATATATATAAATCGTAAAAATGTGAAGTAATAATATAACATTACTGATAACCTTTTTCATTTCATAGACGCATTATACATATCTACTTGGATTTCATCATCGATATCATTTCTAATCTACGTAACTTCACGATCAGCCTAAGACAACCCGTCTTTTAAAACAGATGGTCGGAGAACTCTAAGTCTTCTCTTTTCTTTGTCTTCATCGCTATCCTCCATACGATCCTCAAATTCTGGAACGTCGTAAACATCCCTGGGTTTCCAACGGCATACGACACTTCATCCCGGATCCTTCAAGCACTGTGAGTAGTATACTTGGAATGCTTGGTTCAGAAAGATAAATGGATCATCCTGACTGTAAAATTGAAGTGTGTTCACACTAGTCAATCCATATTTATCTTTCCAAATACCGAGATTATTTCTCCACTTATGTGTATCGATTCATGTATCGTACCAAATACACTGAAATATAAAAACGGTTCTGATCGTCCGGGATATTGGATGCCAAGTATGCAATTTAAATATCCATAATAAATCATATCAATCGATCCTACCATCGCAATCCCACTAATCTGAGTAGTTCAAGATATTTCTATATCCTTAACTTCAAATTTGTATTCAAGGACACCGAATCCTTTATAATATGCAATCTCCATGATAGAAAACTAAGCTAAACATCTTGAATCTCTCTCTAATGATGCAAACAAGTTTGAATCGTGGATCTAACAAAACAAATTTTACGGTAAATACATAACGATATAAGTTTAGATTAAGACTGGCAGCAATAACATGTTTTTCGAACAACTTACATAATCCGCAACCCAATCGAAAAAATTATTCTGATGATATTTTTCCAATCGTTCATCATTCCAATCAGGATACTCCTCACGTACCTCATCAATATGAATTCTGTTCTTGACAATAAATTATGAAATTAATATTATATCATTTCATACACACATAAACACAAATATAACAATTAATCAAAAAAAAACATACTCTCTAATTTTTTTAAGACAAACGCTATTGAGAAGGATAAACCGATATATCTTGTTGATAAATATAGTGTTTACTCTCTTATAATCAGCTTTACCATATGGCCCGTCCTAAATTCTCCGAGACCGGTTAAGTTTCGTCTCAATGTTCTCGTTTAGATAGCGGGAACAAAATGTGGTTACTTCATTTAGAAGATAATCTTGCATGATAGAACCCTCTAATCGATTTCTATTGCGTATATACTTTTTTAGAGTGTAGAGATACTTAAAGAAAAATATGTTAAATAAATAATACGGGCATATAGGACAACAATAATTTTACAAAATGCGTGAAACGAAAAATTTAACGTACCTTTCGACGGGATACATCCATCGATATTGTACTGGTCCGGCAAACTTAGCCTCGGTTGCAAAATGAACCGTCAGGTGTATTATGATATCGAAGAATGACAGTGTGAAAATATGCTCAAGGTTGTAAAGTATCAATGAAATAGAATATTTTAGATTCTCCAGCGTCACAACATCCAAGGTTTTAGCGCACAATCTCTAAAAAAGTAACAAAGGTCATTAATTACTAGACCAACCGAATCAGGAAGGGAAGTCCTGAGAGCTAATGTGAGAAGGTGCTCCGTAATAATATGGTGATCATGACTTTTCAGCCCATCGATCTTGCTTTTCACAATTTTTATCTTTTTGCTAAATGATCCTGAGAAACCTGTGGAAACTTTCAAATCATGCAACACTTGCAGAAACCTTTTCTTCTCCGGTTGTGACATATGATATGCGGTATTTGGAAGTACAAACTTGGCTGGTTTACCCGCTATCGGTTTAGAATGCAATTCATTTCTAATTTCCCAGACCTGAAGATCCATCCGAGCACAGAGGTTATCTTTCGATTTTCCTTCTTTACAAAGAAGGAAGTTGAGTACGTGCTCGGATACTCCCTTCTCTATATGCATGACGTCCAGACAATGACGCACTAAATTTGTTGATCAGAACGGAAGCTCGTAGAAAATGCTTAATTTGTTCCAGTATAGTGGTTTGACCTGTTTTGCCGGATCTATCTCGAAAGTCACATTATTGTAACCATACCACTGAGCAATCACGCCCTCTTTGAACAATGAGGCTGGAGGCCGAAGAAGCTCCTGATGACCATTAAAGTGAGCAGTGTCTAACTTGTAGGGATGGTCTAATAGCAGGAAACGCCGATGACCGCAATAACAAATCTTCCAGCTAAAATTCAACCATTTCTATATTGTATCTTGATGGTAATAAGGAAATGCTTTGTGATCATGTACGGACCAACCTGAAAGCATTCCATATGCAGGAAAGTCATTAATTGTCCACATTAAAGCCGCACGCATTGTGAATGTTGTATCTGTGTTTGCATCGTAAGTCTCTGCATCATCAATGAATAAAGATTTTAACTCATCGATCAGAGGTCGGAGATAGACGTCGATATTGTTTCCCGGTGAGTTTGGTTCGTCAATAAGAAGAGGCATCATAAAATAAGATTGATCCATAACCAACCAAGGCGACAAGATTATAAACTATCATTACAATGGGCCATATGCTGTGGCTTCCAGCCATATAGTTGAATGGGCAGAAGCCATCACTAGCGAGTCTGAGCCTGACATTGCGAGGATCGCTACTGAATATTTGGTGCCTCCTATCGAATTCCTTCCATGCCGGCGAATCTCTTGGATGGCTCATTTTTCCATCTTCGCTTGGAGCAGCACAGTGATGCCAAATCATTTTCTCGGCTGTTTTCTTGCACCTGAATAGCTTTTGCATCTGTGTTATGAGAAAGTATCGTGCTACCTTGACAGGTATTTTGGGCTTCTTATCAGATTCTTTCGGTTTATACCCGGCCTCTCCGCATGTTGGACACTCTTTTAAATATGAATTTCCTTTCCGGTGCACCACGCAATCTTTGAGAAATGCATGAATCTTCTCACACTTCAGATCTAAATCAGACATCATCTTGTAGGATTCATACCAGCTGCCGGGCATGTTATTTCCTGGGGGCATATAATCTTTCATGAACTTCAGAAGTATCATGAATGACTTGTTGCTCCATCCATTTAGGCACTTAATCTGGAAAATTTGGAAAAACCATGATAGGGTGGAATACTTTGCATTCTCATAAATTGTTCTTCTAGCTTTATTCATAAACTTTTCATACTTATCCGTACACGGTCCTTGACTGGAAGGAATATCATCTTCGGTAGAATACTATTACCGAAGGCGGTCTTTAACATATCCTCCATTTCTTCTCCTAGGAAGAAGTTACCGTCTTTTTCTTCTTCCGCCGCATTACCGTCTTCTTCTTTTTCTTCTGCCGTATTACCGTCTTCTTCTTATCCTTCCCCGTGATATAGCCAAGTTGTATAAAGTCTAGTAAAACCATATTTAACGATATGAAACTCTACGATTTCTACCATCTGCCAGAACTTATCCCACATCTATCGCACGGACAAAAAATCTTCTCTAACACGATCTTATTATGTGCACGTGCAAATTCAATGAAAGCAGCAACTCCTATGACAAACTTAGATTGCATGCGTTGTTGCTAATCCATGGACATTCAGTTCTTAACTCTGATATACTCATGGGCCATGTTAGATTGTATAACATATAAATTATAGATTATAGTGACTATATTAAGAAATCTAAGAACGAGATGGTTACTAACAAGGAAGAAAATCCGTAGAGGCAAGTTTGTCATTTAAAAGAATAAATTATCGATTAACAAAATTAGATTTGAAGATACCCAAGTATGAGTTGTATTTTGTGTATGTGTGTTTCAATTTATGATTTCGCTTAGGTGTTGGGTTGTTAGTGTGTATGTGCTTTGTGTGTGCGTTTGTTGTGTATTCGTGTTGTATATGTGTGTTTCGGCTGTCGAGGGTAAGACTTCTATCCCATTAAGATTGTATAGAGCAGACACCCATTCGTTTGTATTTTCTTCTGTTTCGAGTAAATTTCGGCAGCACCTCCCCGCTGTTCTCCGAGTACACTGTAATAGAATAAATAATCATTTCAATACTATGAAATAACGCTGAAATGAACATCTAATCTATCTTTGTACACAGAAAACCAGCGGAAAAGTACTGACGAAATAACTCGAAACGAATGAAAGCACAAGTGAATGCAGGTGTTTGCTTTATACATTCTTAATTTGTCCACACTGGACAAATCTATCGATTATCATACGATTGAATCTTCTCATCATATAGACCACACGACGGTTGTTAGCACCGGACGATATCGTCTGTTATGTAACAACTTTCGTATAGTTCTATGTCACGACGAATATCGAACATATGTTAACCGATAGACGGGGACTAAGCCACGCTTTGATTTTCACATATGACTATCGATAAGAATATGAAAGTTTCATATTATCATCGAGTGTTATATATTGGTTTTAACTTGAATAGGTTTTACATTTACGTTTTGATTTTAAGATTTGAAGTTTTTAGTTTAGGGTAAAATTTTCTTACATTTACGTTATCATCGAGTATCCTACTGAAGGAACTAATGCACTCCAAGCCCTAACCCTAATTAACCCAAATTAACCATAATCATTACCCTAACTCAAATCATCCCTAATTAATCCAAAATTAATTTAATTAAACCAAATTAAGCCTAATCAACACTCTAACCCAAATTAACCCTATTTTACCTAATTAACCCAAATTAACCCGAACCCTAACCTTAATCATCACTCAAATCCTAACCCAAATTAACCCTAACCCAAACCAAAATTAACCCTAATTAATCTAATTAACTCTAACCCTAACCCTAATCATCACCAACCCTATTTTACTTAATTAACAAAAAAATTATAAATTGAATTCCTAATCAATTTACAGAAATAAAAAACATAACTAAGGAAAATTTAATTTCAAATTAAATAAATTCACTTCACTGCCGAAAATTGGTCGGCGGCAAAAAGCTCGAGGAGGTGGAGGCTAAGAGCTCAACGAGGCGGAGGAGGCCGGAAAGATGGAGCTCGAAGAGGTGGAGGCGGCGACGAGAACCTCGATGTCGATTGGAGGCGACGAGGAACTACACGACGAGCTCGATCGACGGCGATGGAGGAGGAACTCGCCGACGAGCTTGATTGGCGAAAAGGAAGTCAACGACGAGGGGCGAGGAAGTTGACGACAAGATCGACGACGAGGGACGAGCTTGATCAACGAGGGTGTGTGAGAGATAAGGTTGGTGGGAAATTTTGGGGGACAGTGGGATATTACTTAGCTTTATTTTTTTAAATAACTCCTTATTACCCCTACAGTTCAATCCGCAGGACTTTCTTTTGCGACATTGTAGGACCAAATAAAGAGATTACATTTTCATATTTTTTAATTTATTTATGCCCCTACGTTGGGCATTGTAGGGACATTTTTTGCCCCTACGGTGTAAACCGTAAGGGCAATAAAAAGTTATCCCTACAAATTTCTCTATCCGTAGGGGCAACCCCTAATTATAGTACTGCCCACAACCACAGCCGCCGCCACTCACCGCATCCACCACCACACCGCCACCCACATCCCTACCGCCGCCATCCGCATCCCTAGATAACCCCAATCAGCCACCACCACCCACAGCCACAGCCACCCACATCCCCAAACAACCATAACTAGCGACCACCACCCACCACACCGCCACCCACATCCCCACCACGGCCACTACGACCACCCACAATCCCTAAACAACCCCAAATAGCCACCACCATCCATCACCACAGCCACCACCACCCACCACCACCACAATCCAAAATCCCCAAATTAAAACCCTACCCACCAAATTCAATTTAGGAAAATAAATTTTTAAATTGAATAAATTAACTAATCGATTGAGCATTTCAACGATGACGAGGAGGATTTCGACGGTGACGACGACGACGATCGAGGCGGCGCTAGAGGTGATAGAGGCAGTGCTGGAGGTCGTAGGAGGTCCAAGGAGGCGGCGCTAGAGGTTGTAGGTCGGAAGAGGCGACAAGAGGTCGGAGGAGGCGACGAGCTTGTCGGATGCGACAAGGAAAATTTTGGAGGGAAATATTTGGGAATTAGGGTCATAACGGGGAGGATAAACTTTTGGGTTTTTATTTTTTCTTAAAAATCCCTTTCATTTTCCCTACGGATATATCCGTGGGTTCTTATCTTGCGGCATCGTAAGGGCAAATGCATATATTAAATTTTTAAAAAAATTTATTTATATATATCCCTTCGGTCTAATTCGTAGGGGTATTACTTGACCTTACGGATAAATCCGTCGGGACAACATAAAATTGCCTTTACGGATTTTATTATCCATAGGGACAAGCCATCTTTGTACTAGTGTGATTTTCCGCTATGACTATCGGTGTGGTTTGTGATTATTTCGAGGATCACGGATAGAAAAATTACTAGAGGAATTAGTTATCACAAAAAAAGATGAAGGTTGATATTTTAGTGCAATTTAGCCAAATTGGTTATTGTAGTTGTGTTTATTTAACACTATAATGTTTACAGTGTCTGTACCGATTCAAAAGTTGTAGCGAACCATACAGTTCTCCGCCACTAGCTAAAAGTCTTGGATTTTAGATATCCAGCTCACAAAATCTACACATATCACACCAATGAACCCCCAAAAACCAAAACCAAAACCAAACCCAAACGGCGAAGTCTCTTGGTGGCAAGGACAGAGCGGAGACTCATTATTGGCGATAGAAATAGTACTACTTGGGTCCACTTCCGTGCTCTTCTCTGTCAACTTCGCCATCAATGAAGGCCAACTCTCCTTTGGGTTCTCATTATTTGGGAGGGAGAAAAGCTTCTCTTGGTTGCTCATAATATTCTTGAATCTAGAGCGCGAATTCTAAGATTCAAAGATGAAGAAATTATTCGACTGGGGTTTATCGGAAGGAGAGTCGAAAATAATTAGTGGAGTAGTTTGTAGTATGCAAGTGTTGCATGAGTGTTGATTGCTGTAGACGACTTGGAACATGGGCGACGCCTCACCATCACAATCCTTCTCCTGTTGCTGCACTAGTTTGGAAGCAACCTTGATCGTCTCTATGCGTGCATCTGTAGTAGGTCCTGCGTAGGATAATTTGTGATTTTAAGACACCCATTCCTAATTATATGCAAATTCGTGTCTTACATATATCTAGAATGGTGAACCCGACGGCTCATTCTTTGGTGGCTACGTCTCTAACACATCACGAGTTTGGTCATCAGGAAGACCTGAATTTCCTGCCTCCTTTTGTAATGTTTTTTTGTATCTTTACAAACTTTAATTGCATGATTTAATAAAGATTAGGGCCCTTTTTTACCGGCAAAAAATAAAAAATAACAAAAGGCAAATTTTACATATTAAATTAGAGTGCATCTACCCCACTCTAAACGGCAATGAGATTAAATTATCAGCCTATAATCTACCCCATATTCTACTTTTAGGTCTTGCGGCCATGTGTATTATTACATGAGGAAGTTACTATATATCTTGAGTTAAATCATAGTGAATATGGATATAGGGTTATTTCTAAACTCCTAGATTTATGTGTATTATTTTAGCCCATAGTAACTATATATATCTTGAGCTACTTATATCATAGTGAATATAATTCATGTCTTTTATTACATGAGGAAGTAACTATATATCCTGAGTCAATATGGATTTTTGTTTATATTATTTTAGCTGAACCTAGATTTCACTCCTTTAATTTCTCAATCTACGCATTAATTAAGTTTAATAAGAATTAAAAGATATATTTTATAAATAATCAAGAAAACAAAAACGCAAGTTTTCACATATATATAAAGAAAGCAAGTTGTAGCAAACCTCGGATGCTTGGAATTATTAATCATTTTCTGCCCCTGATGACCATCATGATAGGGCGCCGGAGTAACTACTGTCCATGAATTTTTAAGTTTCCTGTTTGAAATTAAATAAGAAGTAAATTTTAAAAATACACATAATAGGGCACCAAACCTCTGAGTTATATACTGCAAAGCTAAATAGATATTAGTGCATCCTACACACATAGCTTTTATGAACCGAAACTTGGGCTTTTTTGCCAGTTACAGCTTTCGAATTCGCTTTTCAGAAGGCACATTTTATAGGATTTCAAACTCAATTCTTCTTAACTATGGAGGTCAGCTAATTAACCTAGAAAAGGAAAATATTCTATATTCGACAAAAGCCTACTATTCAATACTTTTCGACGATCAGCAAGCAACATGAATTCGGATCTTCATATTCATTCGACATAAGCTTAAGAAAAATAAAATGAATTCAATTTTCCTTGTTCTTTCACCATAGAGTTGTGATGATGCTCAGAAGTGGGAATTCCCAAGATCACGACACGTAGTAGATGACGTGTCCTGAAGGCTACGGAGCTGGAGTAAATACGATACTTTGGGGACATACCTTGGGACCTCGTCTCCGAGGACACATCCGACCTATCAGAGACCTCCCTGAGTACCTTCCATACTTACCTAGCAAACGGCCAACAGCTCGCCTCCGAGTAGTCCAGCAAGCTTCCTCGACCTCCAGGCTTGTCTCCGAGCCTCCTGACATGCCGAGCTTCCTAGGCCTCCCTGCTCGTCTCCAAGCCTTCTGACATGTCGAGCTTCCTCGGCCTTTCGGCTCGTCTCCGAGCCTCACGAGCTTCCTCGGCCTCCCGGATCGTCTCTGAGCCTTCCGTCCTGCCGAGCTTCCTCGGCCTTCCGGCTCGTCTCCGAGCCTTCCACCCTGCCGAGTTGGGCCTTCCCGGCTCTCCCGATCACCTGAGAGCGCAGAGCCCTAGCGCTTCTGCAACGGCTCCACGTATCTCGTCAAAGCGAGATATCCGCCGCCCTACGTTGCCACATCCCCATTAATGAGCGTATCCCACCATTAATGGACGGATCCTGCCGATCACGCGGGCGTAACGTAAGGGCGTAATTGACGGCGAGGATTTCGCGTCTTCTCGCTCCATGCGACTACTATATAAACTCCTCTCTCCAGACGACTCAGGTAACTCAAACTCATTCCAATACGCCGCTACTCTGCCAATATTTCTTGGCACTAATTTGATCGTCGGAGGGTCCATCGGTGGCACACCCATCCCGGGACTTCCTTTGCAGGTAGCTCGGTACAACACAATCGCATTAAGATCCACACGCTCAACAACTCCCAGACCAAATCTCAGCCGCTAAAACCCGTCATCACAGGATCGACGGAGGACAACATCTGAAAGAGATCACAACCTCCATTAGCTGGCGCCGTCTATGGAAAACGACTCGAAAGTTTCTTCCAACTATCAAAGTTGATCTTCCGCCCTCGACCCGATGGCGAGCGAAAACCGCGACGATCCGAATACAAGCCGCCACAACGGAGGCGGGAGCGGCTCGTCTCCCCCTCCTAACGTCATCAACGCCCTATCCGTTCGGATAGACAGGCTCACATCATTGGTGGTGCTCTCGTTCGCGTTCAAGCAGCGGGCCTTACCCACCAGACCGCAGTTTCCCCTTCCCGGGATAACGAAGCCCGCTGAAGGACGGACGGCTATGCTCAGGCCTGTTCCCTTATGAAAAATAAATAATAAATATAAAAAGCAATGGAAAAAGTCCCCAAATGGAGTATCGCATGCCCACACGTGATAGGCATTGCGCTTGACAAAACAAGGCTGAAATTGAGCCTCACGTGCAGACACGTGACCTTTATATACAAAGTATATAGGCGCCTTCTTAAAACAAATAATTAGCCAGAAAAATTTACGTGATAGCACGCGACGCTCTTTAGTGGGCTTAACTTTGTAGGGTCACGTGTTATACGTGATGGGCTCTTATGCCTTCTGAACCGATAGAATTAAATTCTAAATAAAAGGGATCAAAGCCCTATTTGGAAAATATTTTCTTAGATCTTTCTAAATAAGAAACATTGCGCTCTGTAAAGCAGAGCACCGTTGGATTAAAAATCCAATCGTGATTAAAAATCATTAATTTACAGAAGAAGATTCTGTATAGGGAAATATTTTCCTAATCTTGTGAGAAATATCTTCTGTAAAACAGAAGTCTTTGGATTAAAAATCCAACGGAGAATAAAATTCACCGATTGATTTAAAAGATCATTTTTGTTGATCAAAATCCCTCAATGAGAGATTTTCTGAATAAATTGATTCTTTTTTCTCTCGTATAAATAGGAGCCAAGAGACACAAAAAAGAGCATATACAGAAAGAAAGAGAAAACCCACTGATAAACTGTAAGTTCAAGAGAAAAGAAGAAACCCTAGCTAAAAAGGAACAAAACACAGAGAATATCTTACTTCTTCTTCGTCTCCACAAGGGTTTAACCCTTCATTTAAGAACTTAGTTATTTCTTCAGGCAAAAGATCTGCGGAAGCAGATCTCTCCACAGATTGAGAATTTAATTCTTATCAGGGAGATTCTGTCATGCAGATCCAAAATCTAGGGAAAGATCTAATTTCAGAGAATTTAATTCTCCCAAAAAATATATAGGAATTTAATTCTTCTGATAAAATAAGGATTTAACTCTTCATATAAGAACTTAGTTCTTCCTTATGGTGAAAGATCTGCAGAAACAGATCTCCCCACAAGTTGAGAATTTAATTCTTATCGAGAAGATTATGCCATGCAGATCCAAAAGCTAAGAGAAAAACTAAGTCCTAAGAATTTAATTCTTACAAAACAGTGGGCTTAAAAGTCTCAAAACTCAAGGTCTCCATGCACGTAAAAAGATTAGCACCCAACATGATAACGGCCGATCACGTGCTCCCACGTGAGCACCCTTGATGAACAAAAGAGGACAACTGAGATTGGTTCACGTGATCCCATGTGATCCCCAATTAGTGATTAGCACTTATAAAACAAAAGGAGAATAAATCAAAGGCGGTTTCCATTTGGGGCGCTTCACGTGATCCCACGTGACCCAATAGTGCTCAACGCTCAGAAAAGAACAAGAGAATAAACCTAAAGAACAACGCCTCAAATTTTTAGTGTTTAACACTATTTCAAGCGCCTCACGTAACCCCACGTGAGCGCCTCAAATTTTTAGTGTTTAACACTACTTCAAACGCCTCACGTGGGAGCACGTGAGCGCTGAGCATTGATTTAAAAGAGTTTTATTATCAAAAATATTTGTTAACCGCAATCAAGAACGGTGTCGCTTGGTAGCTAGCTGGTGAATACGGGTCGGTCCACAGGGATGATGTATATTTCCCAGTTGTTCTAACGAGCTAATTCCAAAGGGTGTTTGGATCTTTTATCACAAAAACTAATTTGAGTTATACTAGGATTAGGAAACTTGCTAGGATTATGTTTAGGTTAAGTTTGGTAAAATAAAATTTCCCATCTCTTTCAATGCCCTAAATTAAATCTTTTTAGGAGTTATGGTAATTATTAATAAAGGGGATTAGGATGATCGGGAAGAAACGATGTTTCTTTCTCTAGATCCTTATCCGTCCTTTCTTAATCCTTACCCTAACCTCCATAGAAAACATGCATATCCGGTCTTTTATACTACGGTATCACCGTTACCTCGTGGGTAGGGTGCCGTAGGGAGCGGAATATGAAAGTATGCATGGAGTCCTAATTATTCATAAGTGATTGGGTAAGAAAGGGGTAAGAGATCTTTATCTCTCAAACCCTTCCCTATTCCTAACCCTAACAACCGAGGAAACTACTCGCTCATTAAGAGATCTACAAAAGACATGATTTTTTATTTTGTTTTTAGGGTTAAGAGATTAATTAATTACTGCAGATTAATAAAAATTCTAATCTAGATTAAATTAAGGCAAATAAGAATTTATTTAGGGCAGAAATTGAAACTAAGAACTAAGGCATAAAATAAAACCTACTTACAAATTGATGCTCTCCAAAACTTCAAGAGAAATCTGAATTTTATTAATGAAAGAAGGCATGACCTAATACAAGAATTTGGATCTCTATTTATAGGACATAGAAAACTCTAGGTTTACAATCGCCGCATGTATGCTTTTACAAAAATACCCCTAGGAAGACTAGTCAGCGCTGCCACAGAATTTTGGTAAATTTTTTCGCCTCTACGTGCTCTACCC
Source organism: Agapanthus africanus (assembly GCA_030015575.1). Taxonomy (NCBI): domain Eukaryota; kingdom Viridiplantae; phylum Streptophyta; class Magnoliopsida; order Asparagales; family Amaryllidaceae; genus Agapanthus; species Agapanthus africanus. The sequence goes on from CM057340.1 coordinate 643,446,745, forward strand.
GGCCGCGGAACCGCGGCCATAGGCCAGGTTTGGCCGCGGTTCCGCGGTCAAATGATGAGCTTGGGTCTTGAAATTTCTTCTGCTGGCTCTGGTCTTGTTGGTCTTCCTACTTCTTTAGTTCTTTTCTCAGGTTGGTTTCTAGGTTTCTTCCAGATCTCCATAGTGAATAATTGTAGTGGACTTTTACCGTTGCTTCGTGATGAAGTCTTGAACCTTGCGCTGCTTTTGTTCTTTATGAACTGATTTTCGTGTAGGCTTGATCAAGATTCCACCATTTATTGGTCGTAGTCTCATTCTGTATCATCTTTTTCATCAATTTCACTGTTTTTGCTCCGAGAACCTGTAACCTGTAACTAAGTAGCAGACATAGGTCAAAAGCACCTTTTTATTTGTAAAATGCATAAGAATGGGGAATATAATAATGCAATATTATGGTATGAACAAGCATATACTAGTGTTTAACACTATGAAAGACCAATATTAGCCAAACTCAGACCAAATCTCCCAAGGACAATCAATTAAGCCCCTCACGCTCAAGGTCCTCAAAACCGATCTCAGTCCCAAAGATAGCTAATGAGATCCTAACAGATGGCATCTAAAATGATGTTCATCTCATTCCTCCTCAGTCGGGACATTGGTTAAAAGGTACATCTCTCCACACCTGTGATACATACGTTGTAATTCCTCAACGTCTTCAGTGAGGTGGCGGGTCCCGACAACCAACAACTTTTTAGTACATTTTCAAACCTGTGGATACACTCCAATGTACCGTAATGTTCTTAAACTAACTATGGACCGTAATGTCCTTAAACTAACTATGGACTGTAACGTCATTAAACTAATCTTTATGGACTATGATATCCTTAAACCCAATGGACCGTAACATCCTTAAACTAATGATGGACCGCAACGTTCCTAAACTAAACTCTAGGGACTATGATGTCCTTAAACTTTATGGACCATGATATCCTTAAACTCCACCGACTATGATGTCCTTAAACCCAATAGACCGCAACGTCCCTAAACTAAGACGATAGAGTCCAAATTCTCTTTCGTTGGATCTAAGTGATCCTGAAAGCTCGTTAAGTATCCTTAACAAACATTTAAGTTGATCTTAATCCCAAATAAGGTTAACGATTCTTAAATCAACCAAACCCAAATTTAAGAAAATACGGATTTGGACTAATCCCCGCCCTACGTGCGACAACATAAATTAGTCTCCGTATACAATCCACGGGAAACCAAAAACAAAACACACACACGGCACGAAGTGAACATCTGGAGAAGGAGAAAAGAATGGGTACGGATTTTCCTAACTTACACTGACTTATCTCTATCCCCAACAAGCTTATATTTCATTGCATATACAAACACATAGGTTAGAATTGAACTATTCGGACTTTCGGCTTAACTCGTGAGAACAAGAACTTAAAACGCACCATCTCCCTACGGACAACTCGTACTCATCGCGTCTAGCTACACGCGACGCCGTCTTGATTGCGGTTAATTTCAAACTTTAAAATGACACGCAAAATACGTATCAATCAGGTATCATGAGCATATGGTCTCAACTGATCTTAAGATCAAAGAAGCTTAAGATTCAGGGAATTGGCTAAGGAGTATGGTGTGGCGCATTTATGTTGGCGCATGCTTTATTGGTGCACATCATCACAGGCGCATAACCAATGGCTCATGCCTATTGGAGCATGGGTCTCTGGCGCATATGCCACGTGACGCGTTTATATTGGCGCATACATATTGGCCTATGAAGTAATGGCGCTAGGAAATCGGAGCATATTTAGATTGGTGTATGCTGCGTGTCTCTATACAATGGCGGAATGCATCTGCGCATATGGGTTAATGGCGCATATTTACATTGGCGTGTATCCACGTGGCGCGCATGGCAAAGAGATCAACCTCCATCTTTCAGAAAGCTTAAGTTTTCTGAAGTTTAAGCTTCTGCTAATGGTCTTTTTACCATTAACAAACATCAAGAATCAATCTTTATGATCTTAAGTTATATTTTTATGCTTGGTTCATACCATATGATTTTTGAAGTAAAAACTTCATCTTTCCTTCATGATGGTCTTGAGATCTTGATATTCTTTTATCGTTTTAGTTAAGAATTCTTACAAACCCTAGATCTTAATATCAAAAACGCCTTCTGTAAAACTCAAGTTTTTTGCATGGATGAATTTGACTTAAAGATCTTAAAATTCAAGAAAGAACTTAAGTTCTTATGAAACTTAAGCTTCTTATAAATGAAGCTTAAGCTTATTTTCAATGGAGATTAATCTCCTTTATCTCGGTTTTTGTGGAGGAGTAAGATGGCAGAAAGTAAGCAAGCTTAAACTTTTGATCTCAAATTTATGGGGAGTCGGCTGTACTGAGAATTGATTTCTTGGGGTCCCTTATATAGTGTATAGAAATTGTTGGGTAAGTAGAGAAAATATCTCAATTGAGATTTCTCTAATTGATCTTAAGATCAATCTGGATGCTTAAGCATCGTTGGATTTTGATCCAAGGGTTTTTATTAACCCAATTGGTATTTTCTTTGTTTATAAAAATACCTGATTGATTTATTTGTTGATATCATGTGTATCTTACTGTTTAAGAAAGATATGGAAAATTAATTTCCAAATATAGCTTAAGCTATCATGAAGCTAGGGCTTCAATGTTCTGGCGCATTTATGCTAGCGCCAGAGGGCATTGGCGCAAGCTTTAGGCAGCGGCAAACAAGCATTTGCGCATGCTTTAAATAGCGCCAAAGAACTTAAGTTCTTATATGAAATATTTTGGTGGGAACAACCATCATACCTCATACTTGGTTATTTCAGGTTTTGTTCTTGTGATTTCTCTTGAGAGCGAGTAAATCATGCTGAGCATCGAGTCTTCGTATGTTGATCATCATTAATTGGTATCAAAGCATAGACATCACGTATTCTTCGTGGAAGACGAAGAACTGATGGTGCACCGTGGGCATGGGCGTGGTGTGCAACAACGTGAGTAAGAACCGCGAGATGTTGAGATCGAAGAACTTTAGAGACAGGTTCAATGACTAATGGCGACTATTGAGTACGCCAAACTTCGGGGGCCAGGTGATGACAGCTTGGGGTCCAAAATGAAAATCCTTTTCATCATTTGGGATCCGGGGATGAAAGGAGTATCGGGTGTAGAGATCGGTATCCAACCGACCACTACAGGGGATCTGATATGAAGTTCGAGTTATCAGAGTTTTCGGGTTGTATCAATCCGGAGGCTTTCATCGACTGGTTGCATACCGTCGAGCGAGTTTTCGACTATAAAGTTATGTTCGAGGAGAGAAAAGTGTAGGCAGTCATATTCAAGTTGAAGGGTCCTGCTTCAATTTGATGGGAGTCTTAAGATCAAACGCGTCCAAGCCGGAAAATCCAAGATCTCAACTTGAGTGAAGATGGAAAAGAAGCTTCGCGAAAAGTTTCTATCGAAGAATTATGTGCAAAAAACCTACATCCAGTTACATACCCTTCGGTAAGGAGACCAATCCGTTGAAGAGTAAACCAAGGAGTTCGATCAATTAATGATGAGATACGGAGTCACCGAGGTCGAGCAACAAACAATTGTTCGATACTTAAACGGGTTTCACGCCGAAATCAAAGGCATCGTCGAACTTCAACATTATATTTACTACAATGATTTGTATAAGTTGGCGGTCAAACTAGAGAGATAATTGAAGGCCAAAATGTGGCCGATGAAGAATCATGAATTCAGCTGACGAAATTCCTCATCGGCAGGAAGTGACCGATCAGAAATGACCGATACACAAAAAAAGAGCGAGTTGCAGAGAAAGGACGATAGTCCAAATTCGGCCATGGAGTTGCAAACAAAAGACGATATTACAATTTCGGCCAAGGAGACACCAACAAGTTCAAGCAAACCAAGTGGTGTAAGAGGAAAGGTGGTCCAATGCCATGAGTGTCAAGGTTTTGATCATTATCAAATCGATTATCCAAATCGATGAGCCACAGCGATCTTTGAAGGAATTTTTTTTTGAAAAAGAAGAGGAAGTGAAACCTCTTGTTTATGATGAATATGATGATGAGGCAGATGAAATTACTTATGGTGATCATGGAAAGTCTCTTTTGATTCGGTTAGATATGAATTGCCGAGAGAGAAGGGGAATAAAGATGGTTGGATAAAACTCGAAGAAAAAGGCCGCAGTAATTCGGCTTATACTAATTTTCTAAATCACGCCGATTCGTTGAAGCGGCTAAGCAAAATTGTGAGATATATATTTTGAAGATGTTGGAGGATAATAAGGGGACTTTGTGTTATCTATCAAACTTGAAAATTCTACTGGATTTTTCTGATAGCATGCCAAGATTACAGCCTGACCGAGTTCTGCATGAACGAGTTATTCAAGAAGTTCGAGATAAGCAAAGAAGACCGACTAAGTTTGCAGTTAGTCGACAAGAGGTATTGTTCACGATGCACATCAAGAGCATTGCATTTGGGACATTAAAGAACTTGTACAAAGAAAATCCGTATTTTTACAAGACCTGGTCTCGAGACAGAGATGAATTTTCTGAAAGATTCGGGCTTCATGATGAGTGTCTTTTCAACGGAAGGCAACATTATTTATTTGAATTACGGCTTTATTTATCTATCATTCAAGAGAGCTATAGTGGAGGCATGATGGGTCAATTTGGTCGTGATAACACCATAAACTTGTTGGAGAAGTCAAATCGTAAATATAAAGCCGAAGTTGACAAATGTAGAAAGCTAACAGGTTTCAAGAAAGAGATATGTCGAGGATAAAGATAAGCCGAACTCAAGGTCGAGTACTTTCTAACCAGGGGAGTCTGATGCAGGAGCATATGACCTAGTATATGGCCAAGATGTAGACCGAATAGAAGAAGCAAGAGTTGATTCGGCATGAGTGGTTTCGGAAAGAATGCGAGAAGATTTCATAGAAAATTTGGGATTTAATTGAAAATTTGGTTGAGATTTGGAAAGATTCGATAAAACTTTCGTTGCAATTTAAATTGAGATTAGATTCAAATTGTTTTTTATTTAGATAAGAATAGATTTAATTAATATTTTTTGTATGTTTTTATATTTTTAGTTAAGATTTATATCTTTAGGGTTAATATTTCTATCTCCGGGACAAGAACGATTGTATTGGAGAGTTGAATTGATTATTGAATAAATATTACTTGTCAACAAAGAAAAAACTGTGGATTTTGTGTTTAAGGAGTGGTCATCATAACTCGTTCTTGGTTATTTCGGATTTTGTTCTTGTGATTTCTCTTAAAAGTGAGTAGATTGTGCTGAGCGTCGAGTCTTCGTAGACCGATCCTCGTCATAATTAATCACCAGTTCCATTCCCAAAGGGTTGTATCCAATGAGGAAAAAGATTTGTGTCGATTAGGATGGTAAATGGATGTTTAGAAGTATTACTTGCGGTTTTCTTTTTTTATCTGCTCAAAGTTTATGTCTCGCTCTTCTAAACATCCACTTAAACATTTCTTAAGTGGATGTTTAGAAATAGCAGATAAAATTTATTTCTTCGCATCATATATTTTTGTTTAAATTTTTTCGTTCAATGAAGGTGGGATGCTAACTTCATTTTGGTCAAAAATAAAAAATAAAAAGATAATATCCATTTCAACTTACCTATCTTATTTTTATTTTTATTTTTGTTGAGGAAATTAAAGAGTAGACTTAGTAATTGTTGCTTTGAGATACAAGAAACAATATAATTGACTTAATATTCTGACTCCGGGGTCTCTCAGTGTGAATATTGAGGCTTTGAATGAAGACTTTACCAAGACTACAATGTGAATGCTTAATTAATTTGTTCCCATTAATTGTCTCGTTAGCTAGCTAGTAATCAGTCACATAACTTGGAGAGAGGGTTAATTATTTTTCGTTGACATTTCCATGTGAATATAATTAAATAAAGGCACTGGCTATATTATAATTCTAATAATTAATGTTGCACGAAAGAGATTTGAATATCGACGTACGTAAGATACATGATGCATGACGTTGAAGTGGTGACTTCAGCACAACTTGACATTAATCAAACCTGATTTGACCTTTTCATGTCACGTAATTAATGTTTGTCAGTTAGTGGAATATTATAAAATTTAACATTTATTAGACAATAAATTAATTTGGCTCCGCCAGAAACAATTATTAGAGCACAATGTATTGTAAATGATTGGATCTCAATTTTCCAAAATATATTTACGTGATCCAATTGAAAAACAGCAACTAGCGATGATAATTTTGTCTGGTCCTGTGGGTATCCGATAGGGACGAAGATTTTGACCGTTGATCGGGACACAGGACAGGAATGATATTAGATTTCCCGTTCTGTCCCGCCTCGTAATATAGATAATTGCTAAAATATCATTTTTCATAATATTATTTACAATGCGTAGCTCCGATATAAATACTCGTTATCCCATTTATAATCCTAAATGTCTCCCTAGTTCTCATTTTTACACTGTACAGTCTTCAGTTCTCACGCATATAGTCTTAATTTTTCTTTCACTCTCACAACCGATCTGTGATCGGACCATCGTTCTCTCTCTCTCTCTCTCTCATAGTAAGCAACGATTAACAACATATCACCATTCTCACATGTTTCTCTCTCAATCTCGCACTATATATACACACACGGTTTCTAACACAATATGATGGGATGGGACGGGGTCTCCGCAGGGAATTGAGTTCCACGGTAGGGCAGGGAAGGGGTGTATTTTCCCATGACTGGTAGAGCATGGGGCGGGGGTAGGCACAAAGCAACCTTCGGATTCGTCCCGCCCTATTGCCATCACTAACTACAACCGGCTAAAAACACATAGCTTATATGTCCTGGTCAGATTTACAGAGTAATTTACTATGGTTGCGGTAACTTAGTGTTAAGGTATATCACGACAGCTTTTTGCACCGAGTTCTCGAGAATTTGGGAAAGTGGACTTAGAGTGGTGAGGTGAAATGGTAGAGGATAGAGGTCTTTATATAGGGCTAGGCTAGGGTTAGGGTTAGGATTAATAATATTAAAAAAATGTAAAATTCATTAAAAATTCATTAATTTTGGACTTAAAAGAGATTTAAGTGAAATTTTGTAACAGTACAGAGAAAATGGAGTATGCAGGGAGGTTGACCAAGTCAACACGAAACTTTTTCGTGTTGACGACTCGGCCGACCGGCCGAGTCCGGAGGGTTAGCGTTTTAGGGTTGAATCTTAAAACAAAAGCTGAGGTACTTTCCTCACAAGAATATTGTGTATAAATATAGAATAAACAAACAATGCGGCACTCTTATACTCCCCTGGATTAGATATATCCCCGAAATACTTTAAATATCATCGTCCCGCTTTTGCTGTTTGTTTATGTTCTTTGTATTACTATTTACTTCTCGGTTGCTGTTTGCAATTTTGATTGATCCTCAAAAGGAGATCCATATATAGTTTCTGCTGTGATGGTGCAAAACATAAGGGCACCCCTTCAAATCAGCAGCATTGTATCTCTTATCTTGAACCTTTTTAGTTTTATTTTAGATGTAGTTTTTAGCACCTTTTTTTTCTTCTCTATTTCAAATTATTAATCCTTTTATGATATCAAAAAGAATGTTTTAGAATTAATATGTTTACATAAGCGATACAATGTGAATAGCTAATATAATCATATAAATTTTCGCAAGAGTGAAACTCTATACTCATAATTCCCAAATCATAATACATCATAATTCAGAAATTTTACATTCCTATCTCTGGGGATGGCAATTTTACCCGTCCCGTGAGTACCGTCATGTCCCCATCCCGCACGGAACATGGATAGGGAAAAGCCGGTCTATAATTAGCGAGGACGGGATGGGATGATATTAGCTCCTCCCGTGTCCCGGCACCCCACAATATTGATAATTATTCCTAATATTACTTACATAGCGCACCTCTGTATATAAATTCCCCTAATTAATTCACCAAACTTATAAAACCATCAACATCCTTAGACTCAAAATCAAAATCAAAGCCATAATAATCTTGAACCCAGGAAGGACTGAGCGGAACAGGATTACTTAAGTCCACCTCCGCACTTTCCGTGGTTAGATTCATCATCAATGAAGGGCAACTCTCCTTTGGGTCCTCAGTTTTCGGGTTGAGGGGGGAAAACTGCTCTTGATTGTTCATAATATTGTTGAATATAGAGCGCGAACTCTTAGATTCAAAGATGAAGAAGTTATTTGAGGTGTCGTCGGGTGGAGACTCGATGACAACCTGCGGGGTATTGTGTAAAATGCCTGTGTTGTTGCATGTGTGTCGATTGCTGTAGACGACTCGAAACATGGGCGGTGCATCATCACGATCCTCCTCTTGCTGTTGCACTTGTTTAGAAGCAAGGCAGCCTTGATGGTCTCTATGAGTGCATCTGTAGTAGGTCCTGCATATCATAATTTATCATCGATCTCTTAGATACATTTTGCCAATTTTAATGCAAATCTTAATCTTCAAATATTATTAATTTAAAATGCATTTGCGCCGCTCTAAAGTAGCAATGAGCAAACCCAAACCCGAGATGATGCTTAATTTTGTCAGTTATGAGCATAATTTCACTACATGAACATATAGCTCGGATACCTGCAGAGAAAAACGAATAAAAAGCGCCTTTTCCCCCTACGTGCTTTCTAAGCATGTATATATGTTCCAAATGTTGTCTTAAGAGAAATTTCTCAAATGAAAAAGTTAGTTCTAGTATATATGTAACTCTTGGTTATCTACTTTATGTGTAGATCGACTTACAAGAGAATATCTCTACAGGCTAGCATAAATGAATTATCTATAATTCTCTCCTTTCCTCGATCTGCATGCATATCGATTATATATGTTGAATAAAGTCAAATTATAATTTTATATAAAAGCAAGTCCTAGCAAACCTTGGATGCTTAAAATTGTTAATTGTCTTATTCCCGTATTTTCTCCATTGGTGACCATCAAGATCGGGCACTGGAGTAACTCTTGTCCATGCATTTGTAAGTTTCCTGTTTGAAAATAAGAAATAAATAGAGTAAGTTCGAATGATTTTAATGTCTCTAAGTACTACCGCACCAAACATTTGAAGTCATATATATTGTAAAGTCAGAGTATACGTTTTTGCATTATACAAGCACGCGTGCGACTAATTCACTTTTCAACTTGCATATTTTATAGGATTGATGCTTAACCGAATTCTTCTCGAAGATTAATTAATATGGTTTTAACATAAAAGGAAATTATTATACCACTTGGTAAAAACCTACACGTTTTTTTTGTTTTTTTTGTTTGTGGAATAATCAGGAAGCGCTTTGCATCTTCATGATTTAATTTAATTTAATTTCAATATTTGAAAATAATTGATAATTTAATTTCAATATTTGAAAATAATTGATAATCTTCAGACAAAATATAATTTAATTTCAAAATATAATTTCGTGTTCTATATATACTCAGATGATTTAATGATTTGAAAATAATTGATAATTTTATAAAGGCAAATTAAGAGTATCAAAATAACATAAGGAGAAAATTTTGCTCCTAATGTTTTGTGATGCCGAATTTGCTCATTCTTTCAATGCGCGCCATCTCGCTGTATGGAAACTTCATAGTCGCGGTGATATATGGTTGAGAAATATAAATCTTGTTATATTTTACAAACCGAAGTATTAATTACCTTTTCTTCTTATCTTTCTCATCATTAATCATCTGATCATCTGAAGTCAGGACCGGCTGCCTTCGCTTTTTATCAGAACGCGTGGAGTTGTTGAGCTCGGCATCGGTCTCTTTAGGTTTGAGCAAAGCAAGGGCAGTTGCAAGTGCTTGTAAAACTTTTTCGGAGAGATCATGAGTCTCTTGAGTTGGTTGATGGAGATGGGACTGGAGACTGTTCATGAGTTTTTCACCTCTCTTTAGCTCTTGAACTGCTATCTTCATTGCTGATGGACGAGAAGGCGCCATTCTAATTACCTCTCTGCAACCTCTTGTGATTATTATGTGATTAATGACAGGTGTTGATTCTTTGCTTCCAATTAATATATAGTGAAGAGATGATTAACAGGAACGATGGAAGAAGCTGAGAAGCTGTCTAAATATTTAATGATTTCGACACCCTGGCAATTGGAACATCATCCAATCTCTTTGTTTACGTAGTGAGATTAATTCACCAAACCGCCCCATATGACCACACGCTCATTATTGACCGAACTTATACAGTTTTAGACACTGATCAATCAAGTTGTTAAGAATTTTTTAAATCGAGAGAGGAAGAAAATATTATTAATGATTGATCAAAATACAATATACAATATGCGTCTCTGTATATACTCTATATCTAAGATTAAATCTCAATACTAAGAGATAAGATTAAATCTCTATACAAAGTGATAAAGATAAAAAGATATATGAACGATTTATGAATATCTTAACACAAATATTTGTTGTTGCGAAGATTAGGGTTGAAATCAATGAAAAGAAAAACACAAACACAATAGATTGGGTTGAGACACGTTTGACTCTTTCTTCAAAGCAATATTCGCTCCCTTACAATACAACGGGGATTAATGCGATTTGTTTTCAGGATATAACAACCCAACCATGTGTTTACAATCCTCCACGTTGCACCCGCAGGAAATTGCCCGAAGAACTTGATCGTTAATTGATTGAGTACCAAATTAGAGAGAGAGAGAGAGAGAGAGAGAGAGAGAGATGAAAATAAATTGTTATGTATATGGAAGAAGGAGAACAAGTTGCTATATATAAATAAGAGTTAAAGGGGTTTTAGTAAACACTCGCTGTTGGAGTACTGTGATGTCAAGGTTCGCATTTGCCAGAGGTTGCTACCGTTTATTTTCAAATAATTAAAAAAACCCATCCCTATGAATGGCGGCAATAAACACCCATTGCTTAGACCAGTGAAACTAAGTGAAGGCTAATCAAATTAGCCATCAAATTGCTAAGCGCCAGTTTGCGCCATGCATGCATCCAGTTTCTAAGAGAATTATATCCCATTTTTTTCCTTGCATCTCTTCAAGCTAATAAACATGACTAAGTCAACTTAGTCAACGCGGTCACTTGATAAATTCTTACTTATATTCAAAATTGAAAACTAAACCATATAAGTTAAAAATATAAATATTTTAATTTATTGAAATTATATATAAATATATATTATACATAAAATATAAAAGAATACGGTTAACAATATAAAAGGTATAGGTACTATGAATGTAAAACATATCGATCGAATTAGCTTGGAATATATATACGAATAAAACTGTCTGTATCTATAGATGGGTGCCAAAATAAAACTCAATTAATTAGCATCCCTTACACTGCTGTGATAGACAATAATATCACTCTACTCGTTATGTTAGGATGAAAGAGGATATGATAAAATGTAAGTTCGGACAATACTACAAATAGAGGTTGCGTCAAGATAAAGCCTTAAATTGATAGGAAGGGTAATAATATCACTAATGCTCGCTAGTTTAGAGAGAAATAGAATATATAGGAAGATTGTAAATTCGGATTTGGATGGAAGATACTAAAACTCACAGTTTGTTGTTTCTTCCTTTCGACATTCACAAAAGACCCTGATGGAGGTCTGGATCTCCTTCAGATGTTGTCTTCCGTCGATCTGCCGTGTACATTGATAAAGGGTTGAGATTGGGTTGAGGGTTGCCTCCTGAAGCGTGTGGATCTCAGCGGGCTTAATTTGGAATGAAACCGAGCTACCTGCAAAGAAGTCCTGGGGAGGTTGTACCACCGTGGACCCTCCGACGATCAATTTAGTCGAGATATTTGGACAGAGTAGTGGCCTATTGGATAAAAATTGCCTTACCTGGGTCATCTGAGAGAGGGTTTATATAGCGGCTGCCATGGGGTAGCTGGCGTAAGATCCTTGCCGGCCGTTACGCCCCTGGCGTTACGCCTACGTGAATGGCGGGATCCCCCATTAATGACGAGATATGTTCGTTAATGGAGGGATGCGATGGCGTGGAACACGGGATCGTGGGGCGGCGGATATCTTGCGTCTGGTGGGATTCGCGGAGCCGTGGCGGAGGCGCATGTGACCAGCGTTTTAGGTCGCCTGATAGAATCGAAGAAGCCTAGCTCAGCGAGAGGCCTAAAAGAGGACGGGAGACCGAGCTAGTTCGGTTCCGTGATAGCTCGGAGGACAAGGGCCGAGGAGCTCGGTGTATAGGAGGGCTCGGAGGCGAGCCAATGGCCATTTGCATGGTGAGCGTAGGAACGTTCAGGGCATCCTCGGAGGTCGGGTCTAAGTAGCGGGACGATAGTCCGGAGGACGCCTCCAATGCTTGGTCCATGCACTATTTCCGTGTGCCTCGGGACACGTCATCTGCCACGTGTCATGATCTGGGGAGTTCCCGATTATGACCATCATCATTAGCCCCCCACTCTCGTCCCGATCTATTTATGGGTCGGGTCGAGAGTGGTCTGATTGGTTCCCCGGGCTCAGTTCGTAGTTACGAACCTCGTTAGTGAGGATTTCCAAGGCGGTTAGGCGTATCCCCGATGATGTCAGCGGATCAGAGAGGAGATCATGCATTAAAGAGGGAGCGCCAATTCGATCGTATGTCCTTTGGGGCGCAGGCCACGTATCCGACACCGATTGGCCGACGTGACGGGTCGTCACCGTCTTCTGCGCTCGAAGGGACGTCTCCAATGGTTGCGCGACACGTGGAGTGTCGACGGCTGGCGAGCGCTAAGCGTCGTTTTGGCGGGAAACGATCTGAGCAGTCGGATGTGTTTGCAAAAACACTATAAATAGAGGTGGGATCCCTCAGGGTCCACACTTCGCCATCATTTCCCTATTGGTGCGAGAGATGGCTCAGCGCTCTTTCCTTTAAGTCGGATCTCTCGCGCTCTTTTCTCGGAGGACTCTTTCTTTGAATCAGGCTAGATGTCTTCCTCTGAGGAGTCTGTTGAGATAATTAGGGTAGAGTTTAGGGAGTCTTCTTCTGCTTCCTTCTCTGCCTCATCCGAATCGGATTCCCCTCGTAGAGTTAGGGTTACCCGCGCCGTCCGTGGTTAGGCGACGGGGAGGGTCCCTAAAGCGCGCATCGGGAATGCTCGCGATGCGCCTTCCCTCTTAAGGAATGTGGACGAGCTCACCACGATTCAGGCTCGCTTCCACATTCCCCCTAGCTATTCGCTTCGTTTTTCTAGGGAGGGCGAGAAGGCGGATCAGGTGCAGGGCAAGAAGATCGTCCTGTACCTGGACACATTCTGGGATGGACTGCGTCTCTCCTTTCCCCTGAGGTGTGCGGGGCGCTACATTGCTTTCAACTAGCCCCGAGCCAGCTAGTGCCAAACTCATGGAGAATTCTCTTCGGGTTTCTGGTCCGGTTGAAACATGAAGAAATCCCCTTCAGCTTGACCCTTCTCCTTTCCTCTCTTTATTATAAAAGTCACCCCGGCACTTATAAGACAGGCTGAGCTGGGTCTACGTTTCCTTTAGAAAATGCAAGGGAGGGACGGCCGGGTCAGGGGTCGTAGTAGTTTCTTCTTCCATCCATGAATGGAAGGAGAAGTTCATATTTGTCGAGCCACCCGAGGGTGAGGATTGGCCTGTGCCTGTACAGTGGCACAGGGCCGACTGCCCCGCGGGTGAAGCAGTCGTCCTCTCCCGAGGAGAGGGCGGTGTCGATGTGGAAGCCTATCCAACGGGCTGATGTTTTGCTTTCCGAGCAGGCCTTCTGTTGGGCCGGGCTCAGCCCCGCTCGTTTCATGGGTAAGTTAGGAGCCTAGCCGACCTGTCTAGACTTGTATTTTCTTCTGTCTTTTCTGGCGTCACTAACCCCCTTTGTGTATTTTCCTTTTTACAGAACCGATGGACCGATCCAAATTCCTGGATGCCATAGCTGTGAAGAAGGGGAGGAAGACCGGGGACGCCGGCTCGTCCTGCCCCGCTCAGAGTCTGGCCCCACATGAGGCCGCACAGGCTAGGCGTTCCATTACGCCCCGGGCTTCAGAGACCAGCCGCGGGGAGAGCCATAAACATGCTCGGGAGCTGGAGCCCCAGGTGAGGGAGGTGGAGGATGAGACCGACCCCCTTCCGAGGTCCCCCTTAAGAGGTATAAGAGGACGGTATGCCGATCTCCGTCCTCCCCGATCTTTGTGCAGGAGGGAGATGTCTTCTTTGAGATGCCCTCAGGGGTTTCTGTCGCCGATAGTTTGCTCTCAGAGATGGAACAATCGGCCGGTGGCAAAATCCCCCGGGGGACCCTCAAGGCCCAAGTCGCCGCCATTGCTCAGGAGGCTGTACAGGTCAGCATCCGCTTTCCGTTAAGGATCGGATGCTTTTTAACCCCTTTTTTTTTATCTTCCTCAGGTCCTCCAGCATTGTGCCTTCATCGCCAACATGGCGCACGAGGAGATTGCTCCGGCGATGCAGAAGGCGGGCGAGTCTTCTTCGCGGGAGGACGATCTGTGGCAGGCGAAGGAGATGATCGCCGCCCTCAAAAACTGGGTGGCCGTCGAGGTGGTGATGAACTCCAAATGCAAGGAGTCCATCCGGATCCTGAAGGAGTCTAACAAGGCCGTCGAGGCTATGTTAGAGGAGGCCAGGATGCTGAACTCCATGATGAAGAAGTCGCTTAACGCCTGCAAGAGGGAGGCCGAGACGGCGAAGGAAGCGGCGAAGATCGCCGACCTCTGGGCTGTGAGGTCGGTGGAGAGGTACAAGGAATTGGGACATTTCTACGCCGACCTTGCCGATGCCTCGTCCATTGTCTGGCACCAGGCTCTCGATGCCGTCAAAGCGTTGATGCCACAGTTTGCCAACGGTGAGCTCCGGCTCGAATACCCCCCCCCCCCGAGGATGAGCCACAGGAGGAGGCCGCCGGTGGGAGTGCTGGAGATAAGGCAATCGCCCCGGCTCCGAGCTCCGAAGCTCCTGGTGGGGGCGCCGACCCTAAAGCCACCACCCCGGCTACCGATGCTGGCGTTGAGCAGATCGAGGTCCTCCCAACTCCCGAGGCCTGAGCCTTTCTGCCTTCTTTCCTTTTTTGTTTTTGAATCTTATAAGCCTTCGGGCAATTTTGTAAGGCTGAGGAGCATATAATACCTTTTGTAAAGACTCCCAAGTTGTGAATGAAGCCATTTTGTAATTTTTTTGGCGTGGCAATGTTTTCTTGTGTGAGCCTGTTAGCGTTTTCCTTGCCTGATGAGTCAGACCATAAGTCGGTGACCGGTCCTTTAGATGGTGATCGCGCGTCGAGTGAAATCCAATTATTTTTCAAGTATACAAAGGCCGGTGTAAGGCCGGTGTCCTTATGTCCCCGAAGTCGAGATAACGATCGCTCACTTAATGTACGTCGGGTGGCCCCTTCGAGTAGAAAGGTATAGATTTACCCATTCCTTTTAGTTGGACCGGCGACCATTTCTCTTAGAATAAGTTAGACAAAAGCCTAGTTTGGATTGATCAGCGCTTGCCGAGGTTGAGGGCTCTAGATCCTTAGCGTAGATGGACAGGAGCTACCAGCTAAGGATGGTCCGAGCAGGGAAGCTGCTCGGTGGCCTCTTGATGAGGGTTTTGATCCTTAGCGTAGATGGGAAGGAGCTACCCGTGAAGAATGAACCGAGCAGGGAAGCTGCTCGGTGTCCACTTGATGAGGGTTTTGATCCTTAGCGTAGGTGGGAAGGAGCTACCCGCTAAGGATGGACCGAGTAGGGAAGCCACTCGGTGGCCTCTTAATGAGGGCTTTGATCCTTAGCATAGATGGGTAGGAGCTACCCGCTAAGGATGGACCGAGCAGGGAAGTTGCTCGGTGGCCTCTTAATGAGGGCTTTGATCCTCAGCGTAGATGGGAAGGAGCTACTCCCTAAGAATGGACTGAGCAGGGAAGCTGCTCAGTGGCCTCTTGACGAGGGCTTTGATCCTTAGCATAGATGGGAGGGAGATACCCACTAAGGATGGACCGAGCAGGGAAGTTGCTCGGTGGCCTCTTGATGAGGGATTTTGATCCTTGGCATCAGTAGGTAGTAGGCTACCAGCCATGGATAGGCTGAGCAGGGAAGCTACTCGGTTTTGCGAGGCGTCGCTCGATCTCCCCTGGCGTGTGAAAATCTGGAAGAGTGACCGTCGCAGGCAACACGTGGCAGAAATGCATAGGCGAGGCGAGGCGTTCCAAGATCCACGTCGTTCCGACTTCGGTTGGCCGTGAGACACGGGATGCCCGCCACGTGGCAGTTCGGTATTGTAAAGGATGAAAATATCCCAGGATTCACACCCATGTGCATGCAAATTTCGGTCCCTGGGGATTCTGTTGAGGCTATAAATAGGGAAGGAGATGGGTTTCTTTCAGCGTTGCTTTTCTGAGATGGCTGGGCATATCTACACGATTGAAGAGATCGCCACTCTCGATGATGTCTATTTGTACAACCAGTCCTTCTCTGAGTAGACATACCGGGGTGTGGTCCAGCGCATCGAGGACCATTTCAGCTGTCTACTTTCTCGTCGATCGTCTCTCATCCAATTGCTGATGTATGCAATTTAGAGGAGATCTCCGGGGCTGTACAACCCCCTCTCCAAGGAACTGCAGGATGAGGCGCTTGATAACCTACACACGCTGTATGTCCTCGGCCTTATCTCGAAGAACAGCCATGATCGGTTAGCGGTCCTTCTTCTGGAATGTTTCCAAAGGAGGCAGATCGCAGACTCTTGCCTGGCGGATGGGAGTTTCGGTGCTTCTGTGGCATCCCGGGTATGTGGGCAGTATCAAAGGGAGCAGGCTGAAGGGGCTAGGGTTCGACTGGTGGAGATCTCTACCGAAAACCATCAGCAGTGCTTCCTCGACCCCATACCCTCTCTGTTGTAATTTTAATTTTTGTGTAAAGCTGAGAAGCCCATAATACCCATGATAAATAAAATTCTCCTTTTGCGATGCACTATTGTTTCCTTTTTGTCTTCTTTGCGTGTTTGTGTTTCCTGATTTAAAATCAGGAAAGCTTCTGGGAAAAGCTTCAAAAGAGGCCACGTGCTTACACGTGACAGCAGTCACGTGTTGACACGTGACAGCAGTCACGTGTTGACACGTGACCTATAAAATACAGAAAAAGCGCACTTTGATTCGCTGATCAAGTCAAGGAAAAGAGCTTCAGAAGAGGTCACGTGCTCCCACGTGACCAGGGTCACGTGTCGACACGTGACGTTCAAAGCAGCAAACTCGCTCTCCAATTGAACCAGAGAAAGAAGTGCCAGACAGGGGTCACGTGCTCACACGTGACCAGGGGTCACGTGGTAACACGTGATGGCTAAAACAGCAACCGGAAGATAGCGCAGAAAGAAAGAGGGTTCTTCATTCCAAAGAGGGTCACGTGTCTGCACGTGACCATGGGTCACGTGGTCACACGTGACCGACTTTCAAAGCCCATTTTTGACGACAGAATTAAATTCTGAAGGAAATTCGAATCTTTCCAAAGGAAAGTAATTATTTGGGACCAATCAAATTAAAGATCCAGAGATGATTAAATATCATCTATTTATGGAAAATCTCGGGTGTGGAAAGATTTCCCCCTTAAATCTAACCAAAATAACAAAGGAGAATCTCTGGATTTAAGATCCAATGGTGAATAAAATTCACCTAATAATCCGAAGGCCCAAAATGAATGATGGACGCAAATCAAATCTCTCAATGAAGATTCACAAAAGACTGATTGATTCGGCTGCTTCTCCTATAAATAGGAGCCAAGGGACACAAAAAAGAGATATACATACGCATAGAAGAAAAGAGAAAAGGAGAAGAGCTTTGATACTTGAAAAAGACTCAGATCTTCTGCAAAAAACCTAGGTAAGAAAGGGAAAGGCGTTTGAAAGAAGGAGAATTTAATTCTCAACAGAGTTTAACTCTGATAATATAAAAACAGAAGAACATATTTCTTCTCTCTTTGATAGAGGACCTGCAAAGTGCACATCTCCCCTTAAGGTTGAGAATTTAATTCTCAATGGGTCGAGATCCTGCCATGCAGATCCAAAACATAGAGAAGGAATGCAAGCATGAGAATTTAACTCTCATAGAACTATAGGAATTTAATTCCTCCAAAATAAAGTTAGGGTTCGACCCTGTATCATGGGAATTTAATTCCTTCAAAACAAAAAGAAACAGGGTTGAACCCTAATTAAGAATATAGTTCTGTCGAAACAGTGGGAATTTAATTCCTTTAATCATAATCCTCAGAAAAGGGGAGTTTAATTCCTTAAAAGCTTTTGTTAGGGTTTAACCCTATTCGGTTCTTCGCATAAACAAGGAATTTAATTCCCACAGAAAACTCAGATTTAAACTCTATTCCAGAATATAAGCCTTCAAAAGGAATTAGGAATTTAATTCCTCTGAAATTAAAAGTTCGAGGAATTTAATTCCTGAAAGAGGAGTAACAGATCCTCCAAAAAAAAAACAACATTGAGGCAGGGTCACGTGTCACCACGTGACCCCCCAAAAGCCCTACAGAAAGCCCCTTTGAGGCAGCACCCCACGTGACCCACGTGATTTTCAGCAGAAGCCTTAACACATAGGCATTTGAATGCCCGTCACGTGCTGACACGTGACGCTATCAAAGACACAGTAATTTCGGCAGAATCATTGAAGGGAAGGCACTCTCACGTGGGGCCACGTGACCGTTCTTGCTGTAGTGTTTAACACTAAGTTAAAACCCTCGAATCCAGCATTGAAATGCTATCGGGCCTTAGTGTTCAACACTAATTAAAGAACTTTGTTCGTAGTGTTCAATACTAATTGTTTTAATATTCGGCACTAATTTGAGATCCCCATTGCCAGTGTTCAACACTGAGCTGTTTTAGTGCTTATGATCATTTCAAGGCCTTGTTGCTGGTGTTTAACACCAATTATTCTTCTAGTGTTAAACACTAACTTGTCAAACTCATTCCCAGTGTTCAACACTGATTGCTTTGAAGTGTTTAACACTAGTCTATAGCCCAATTGGCTAAAGGGATAGAGGCAAAGCTTCTCCCTCGATGGACTCACAAGGAGTCAATATTCCAGACATGATGGGACTTAGCCCAAGCTGGCCATAAGTCCTCAATTCGTGATTAATTGGGCCAATGGGCTCATAACATAATTAATCAGTCCTGACCTCAAATTGGGCCAGGGACTGCTCAAGCCACTCCGGTTCTAGGGTACATCTCTTCACTCCTTTGATACTTGGCATTGTAATCCCTCAATGTCTTCAAAGAGGTGACGGGTCCCGACGACCACCCATGATATGGACTGTGGGGTCCTTAAACTCATACAAATTCCTGGTCACGCGGAACGTGGATAACGTCACTCTTTGACCCCACGGAAAACGTCCAGAGCGGAGCCTGGTCCTCGCTAAGCACGACAGTGAACCCGTGTGAAGCATCCAGAGCACATACCGGACTGTGGGGTCCTTAAACCCATGGACTACGACGTCCTTAACCTTGACCGAGATGTCTTAAAACTAACAACGGACCGCAATGTCCTTAAACTACCCACGGACCGCAATGTCCTTAAACTACCCATGGACCGCAACGTCCCTAAACTAGAACAATAGAGCCCTTTCATATGCTCTTTTGTTGGACCTAAACGGTCCCGTTTAAGTTGATCTTAGCCTCAAAGATAGCTAACGCGTCCTTAAACCCTCAAACATACTGGACTACGAATCCCCCAAATTAACTTCGGCTCAAGGGTACATCTCTGAACTCCTTTGACATCTGTCGTTGTAATCCCTCAACGTCGTCAGAGAGGTGATGGGTCCCGACAGCCATACAGACGATGGACAACTATGTCCCTAAACTGGAACATTAGAGTCCAAACACTCTTTTGTCGGATCTAAACGATCCCGTTAAGTTGATCTTAGTCACAAAGTTAGACTAATGTATCCTTAACAAACGTTTGAGTTGATCTTAGCCTCGAGTAGGGCTAACGTATCCTCAAACCAAAACCCCCCCCAAACCCAAATTTAAGATAATGCGGATTTGGACTAGTCCACGCCCTACGGGCGACGACATAACTCAGTCTCCGTAAACAATCCACGGGCAATAAAACAAACACCCATGACACGAAGTGACCATCTGGAGAAGGAGAAAGTTGTTACCGCAACGCGGTAGCGTAATTAACTGCAGGGGCTTGCGCCTGCAGGGAAGAGCGTCCCCACAATCAAAAACCCCTCAAACGAGGGGGAATCTGACGAAGTCTGCTACATCGGTCGCATCCGTTTAAACCTTCGATATATGGTGCCATAAATCAACTTGGCATCTTCGGAGAGGTGGACGGATAGCACCAATTAGCATCTGCCCCGAACCTAACGCCTCAGACGTCCCAACGTCCCGGCCGCCGTTCGGAGGGGAACAGATTCTGGCACGCCCGGTGGGACCTTTTCCTCTTTCCACTCCACACTTCGTGTGTCGTGATTCGCGAACCAATCGCGGTTCGCTAATAGTTGCCCTCGGGTTTCAAGGTACTGAGAATTGGCATCTCGCTTATTGCAGAAAGCAAAAGGATCGATGGCTTCCACCCCTGCGAAATCCTCCAACTGCTCAGACGGCAATTGCAGCCGACGCTCTGCCTCGCCAGGAGGTATAGCCTATGGACCCCAAGCTGCTTCGCTATTCACAATGCCAGTGGAACAGGTCACTCGCGCCACCACAGGATTGTTCTTTGGGACTATGATCCCGCCGACAAACTTTACCGCTCCAGTGCTGACGAAGAAAACTCTCGGGAAGTCGGTCTTTGATCGTCTTACCCCTGCCGCGGCTCCTCTCAACGAGTCGCCCAACGTCGATGCCTCGGTCTTCTCTAGATTGGGCCAGGAATCCTGCGAGCTCATTACGGGGCCTACAATCTCAGAGAAGGCTGCTTCCAAGAAAGTGGCTGCTCCTGCTCCCGAAATCGCCAAGGCGACATCTCCAGCCAAAAGGTCAGTCTTTACAAGATTGACGGCTCCGGCCTTTGCTCCCGCTTCCCAGAGGACATCGGTCTTCGATAGGCTAACGCCAACAACAACCCCCCATCCACATAGAGGGCAAGAAGGAACCATTCTTACTGATGACCCAACGCCGCCCGCTCGACGCGCTCGACGTCGCCATTGGCGCCGAGTAAGGAAGGCTGGGGGCAACTCTCCCTCCGGGTTGACTCCAGCGGCCCCGGTGGCAGAGGTCAATGCCGCTGTTCCAACTGGGAACAGCTTTGAAATGCTAAATAAGGTGCGAAGGAATTCCCCCACGGCAGTACTGAAGAGGTCTCCTCCCTCATTGAAAAAGGTTGTGGAGACAAAACCCGAACAGCCCCGATCTCCTCAACGGCTGTCTTCCAAAATCTATAAGGCTTGGCGGCAGGCCCGAGACTCGATCATCGATCCAAACTTCTCCCGCCAGCACAAGAAGCTGAAAATCCAACCTGAAGCCGGTCACCAGGCTAAACCCCAAAAAGCTGGTGATCAACTGACTCACAAAAGGAGGAGGCCAGAGAGGACCTCACAGCATGCAGCGACGACTGAAAGCACTAAGCCCAGGCGCCCTAAGTCTGGGGGCATAGTGGTGCACACTGTTTACATGGCCTTTGGGAAAGAGGAAAGCCGCACTTCTACGGGCCACCGACCCCTAACCCGATCCGTGACGAAAGCCCAGGAGCAGCAACAAAAGCTTCAAGAAATGATGAATGCTATGGCCGCGCTCACCGGACCAAAAGAAAACCCAGAAACGTCCTCAGACGCACGCCGGGAGGAAGAAACAGACGCTGAATTCCTTCGCCGAACACTGGAGAGAAGGGACAAAGAGGCTGCTGAACAAGCATCCAACATACAACGGATGGGCCTTCTCTTTCAAGACGTGATAGGAATGATGATCCAGCAGGACTCACCCGCCGAGGATCCCCCGATCGTTCTTGAAGACGACCGAGGAGAAATGTCAAATCCACCACCAGCCCTCTCAACGGCCAAGGAGGATGCAATCTCTAAGGCTGACTTGGCTGACTACATAGCCCAGCAAATCCGGGTTCACCACGCGACTGAGGCAGCTGGTCAAGTCGTGAAAACGGGGCGGCCGTATCCGAGCTGGTACGATCAAATCAAATACCCGCAAGGCTATACGATACCGAAATTCCACGTGTATAAGGGGACCGGCAATCCCCATCAACATGTTGCCCAGTTCCGGGCCCTCTGCGGTAACACCGGCGGTGACGATAAATTGTTGCTTCGCCAGTTCGTGGGCAGCTTATCAGAAACAGCGTTCGAATGGTATTCAGAACTCCCGAACGATTCCATCAAAACGTTCGCTGAAATGGAGTTGTTGTTCACTCAGCGATTTGCAAGTGCCAGCGAACGCACTCCAATAACCGCACTTATTAATGCCAGGGTAAAACCGGGCGAAACCTGGGTCCAGTACGCTATACGCTGGCGGAACTTGTGGTCGAGATGTGAGCAACGCATCGAGGAAGCACCTGCGGTGGGCATGTTCGTGGGAACCTTAGACCCCCACGCAACTATCTCCCAGTTTATGATGTTCTTTAAGCCAACCACATTCCAGGCTTTAATCGACAAGTTGGCTCAGATGGACCAGATGGGTCATAGACCACCTACACCGAAGTCGGAACCTCAGAATGACAAGGGTAAAGGGAGGGCAACCTTTGTTGTGAATGCCCAACAGCAACCTAACGCCCCGAAACCGGCAGATCAACTGGAGGAAAGGCGTCGGTATTATAATGAGAAAATGAAGCGTCCCTACTCGTTCCCACGAGACAAGACGAAGCGGTTATTCGAGCTGGCGATACGCAACAGGCTTATAAACCTACCAAATCCAAGGCGACCGCCGCAACCCACCGAGGTGAATGACTCCAACTACTGCCCTTACCATCAAACGGTAGGCCATCCGATTGAAGATTGCTTCGTCTTCAAAGGATGGATTGAAGACCAATACCTCCAGGGGAAGTTTGTACTGTCCGAAAAGTGGAAAGTGAACCCACCACAGCCGCATGCTCCGAGGAAAGCGGATGCACCGGGGGCAACATGTTCTTTTATTGAAGAAGCTCCATGGGAGGTCGTGCTATCAACTAAAACCAAAAGAATGCTGAGAGACCTTCATGCGTGCCCTGCGATCGAATGGAAGGACCCTCTTGAACCTCAAATTATCAAAGGAATGTTGAAGCCCCGCCCAACTACGAAGACTCGCGATAATGGCCCAAATACTCACGCCCAATCGTCAAAATCTTCGAAGAAAAAGAAGAAGAAATCCAAGAGGTCCGTGAAGCCTGGAAAAGAGCACACGCACTTGCAGAAGCAAATCGACGCGTTGGAAGAGTACAACCAAAAGGCGCGAACTCCTGTCACACTGCAAGAGTTCCTCAACCACATCTTTCAAGAGGAAGATGATGGAAAGAGCTCGTCAGACGAATCCGAAGAATATGTGGCGAGTTGTAACGTGATCTCCCACTCGTTTACTGATGATGGGAAAACTCATGGCACTAAAAAGCTGGAGGCAGAGCCTGTACCAGAGCATGCATGGCCGACAGATGAAATGATCGACGCTTTTCTAGACGAGATTCGTCTAAAATGTAAAGCGGACCAGGAGCGTGAGATGGCCACATCGGAAGGAGCCAAATGCGGGCAACCGAATGAAAGAGTTGAACTACCCCTGCCGGAACATAAGGCATCCGAAGCAGACAAGAAGATATTCAAGACAAAAAAAAGGTTTGCCAAAGCCATGTCACTGGGAATGAAGCTACCGCCCTCGGAAGGAAACACACACGATGGGGTAGAGACGCACCCTGACTATTGCACATATTATCGGAAAATCTCACATCCCACGGAGGAGTGCGACGCCTTTAAGATATGGTGGCAAGGATATGTTGCTCATCGGCAACATTTTAAGCGCACGAAACGCAAGAGCCGTCGGGAGCGAAGAAGTACTGTCGGAGGGCACAACAAGACTACTGGCAGCTGTTACATGGCTGACGCCAGAGGGCCACAAGTTCTCACCTTCGGGAGCGACTCTGATGAAGAAATGGCCTTGGGCCCCCTCTTTACAGAATCCGTTCTAGGGAAAGAGGAGGAATCGGAGGCCTGCGAGAACATTCAGCTGCGCAATCGCACACTCCCAGAAAAGAATCTCAGGCCCGTCGGCCGAAAAGATAAGGGAAAGGAAAAGGTCATTGAAGATATCACTTTAGATGACCAGGTCACAAAAGAGTTAACTACCAAAGACCCTCCCAAAAAGGGTAAGGTGGACTATAACATCCTCGCGCACTTAAGGAAGCTACCCTCTCAGCTTAGCATTCTTGATGCCCTTCTATTATCAAAGGAAGCACGAGACTCACTAGTTAAGGCGTTGCAAGAGCCTGAACAATTCCAAGCCTTTCTCGCCACTGAAAGGATGAAGGATGAACTGGAGGAAGTGCACACGGCCGATGTCACTTTCGGTGATGAAGACCTCCTTCTCGGGACGTGCGACCACAACCGCCCCCTATATGTCTCTGGATACTGCCATGACATCAAGATAGGCAAGATCCTGGTGGATAATGGATCCTCCGTCAACCTCCTTAATGTTCGGGTGTTGAAGGAAATCTGCATGAGTGTGCAACACCTCGCTCGTGACAAAATTACTATCTCCGGTTTCGACTCTCAATCATCACGGACTCTCGGATCTGTAATACTGACGTTACGCTTCGGACTTCTCGTCACAGACATCAAGTTCTATGTCATCGACGCCAAGACCTGCTACAACGCCTTGCTCGGTCGTCCTTGGCTACACGAGTACAACATCATCCCTTCTACGCAACATCAGTGTATGAAGTACTTCAAGGATGGTTTCGAGTACACCGTAACAGGCGAGTTGAACCCGTTTTCTGTAAACGAAGTTCGCAAATACGAAGACGCGAGATACTTTTTGCCAGATTTCGAAGATACAGAAAGGTGTCGCGACCCAGAGGACAAAGCCGCCGCCACCATTCCCGTTTTTAGGAGCGATACCGAAGAAGAGGAGGAAATAGTGTATACAGGGCCATCCCAACGCAACAACCTGGGGGCGCCCACCCCCATACCGGTCTTCGGGAGTGATTCGGAGGACGAGGTTAACGCCGTATTCTCCAGTCGGCTGTCAATACAGGCATCCCTTTGCGAGGACCATAGTCTGCAAATCACCATGGTACCGCAAGAACACTATAAGGATCTCGACGCGCTTCAAGCTCACAGCGTGCAAGACCTGCAAACATTTTACGTCCCTCCCAGGCGAAGGGGTGAGAAGGTGATCCTATTCTACCAATCCTCAGAGTCGAAGGTGGAGAAAGAGATCTGGCACGGCGCGGATGTTACACTTGACAGGCTCCAACCCATCCGTCTGCCTAGATACTATACAAATGGATTGAAGAATTTATTGAAGCGCCAAGGAGTACCCTTAAAACAGACGGTGTGGCAGGCTCGGTTCTACAACAGGATTTGGGATGTCCCCGGGACTCAGCGCAAATTGCTCAATGGGAAAATGGAAACACTTGGGCTTGGGTACGCGAGAACCGGAAAACGGGAGCGAGCCCACGGCAGCTACGCCATATATACCTCTGATGAAGAAGAAGGCGCCCTGTCAGGAGAGGCCAATCCCTCATCAAAACTAAACCCCGCGATCGAAGCGCCAAACCCGTTGTTTAAAGGACGAATGGGCAAGCCTACCACGAAAGCGGATCAGAAAATTCGGGAAGACCACAACCACGAAGTGGCCATCTATGAGAAGGCCAGGACGCAACGTCTATCCCAACAGACTGCACAGGCTGCAAAAGATAAAGACGTTCACCATTGTCAACCCGTCATACGAAAGGCCTGATGCGGGGACGGAAATAAATTAAGAAACGGGAAAAGAAGCCGACAACAACGACGCAGGATTAGAGGGCTACGGGTGCTGCACAGCTCGGATTCGTCCTTCATAGAAAAGATGAGCCGAGCGTACTCCTTCCCCCGAGACAAGACGGAAAGGTTACTCAAGCTCGCCCTAAAATATCAGATGATCACGCTTCCAGAGTCTAGACACCCTGAGCAAGCTAGCAAGGCCTCTCATCCGAGTTATTGCTCTTATCACCAAGCCATAGGACATCCTACCGGAGACTGCTTCACCTTCAAGAACTGGGTCGAGGACCAGTACCGACGGGGTAGTTTCGCTTTATCCGACGGTTGGAAAGTAACGCCGCCGCAAAAGCACGAGTCCAAAACCACAAGAGCAGAACCGGATCCGCCTCAGTCTTGGGAGCGAGTTCACACCTGTTATATGATTACGATATTAAAAGAAGAGCCCGAGAACGAAGATGACCTTCCCCGGTGCTTCGAGAACAACGATGATGAGTTGATCTCGGAATTCCCGCCCGCTCCGAAAGAACTGGAAGACGGTATACATACTACCGCAGATAACCTCAAGAAGATCGAGCTGGGATCGGCAGACGACCCGCGACCGACATTTGTCAGCGAGCTGTTATCCGAGGAAAAGGTGGCCGCGTTAAAGAACGTGCTCCTACGGCATAAAGACTGCTTCGCGTGGAACTACTCCGAGATGCCAGGATTGGATCCGGAGATTGCGGTGCATAGATTAGCAATATCCCTAGATATCAAGCCAGTCAAGCAGGCGCCAAGGAGGATGCGACTTGAGCTGGAGATGAGCATCAACGCCAAAGTCAAGAAGTTGATCGATTCCGGATTTATCCAGGAAGTCCAATATCCCGACTGGATTGCCAACATCGTCCCGGTAATGAAGAAGAATGGAACGGTGCGCATATGCGTGGATTTCAGGGATCTCAATAAAGCATGCCCAAAGGACGATTTCCCGGTGCCGGTAACCGAACTAATGATAGATAACGCATCCACTCACGAGGTCTTCTCCTTTATGGATGGTTCATCAGGATACAATCAGATAAAGATGCATCCCGAAGACCAGAAGCACACCGCTTTCCGGACTCCTTTGGGCATATTCTGCTACAGGGTTATGCCCTTTGGCCTAAAGAACGCTGGCGCCACCTATCAAAGGGCCATGACAAAAATCTTTGACGATCTCATACACGACATCGTCGAATGCTATATCGATGACCTCGTAGTGAAGAGCATGTCATACGAAGAGCATTTAAAGCATCTCGAAACCGTATTTCAACGCCTTCGGCAATACAATTTGAAAATGAATCCCCTCAAGTGCGCGTTTGGAGTCTCCTCGGGTAAATTCCTGGGATTCATCGTTCGACACCGAGGTATTGAAATAGATCCGTCAAAGATTAAAGCGATTATGGAAATGCCTCCGCCAAGAACCCTCAAGCAGTTGCGGTCTCTCCAAGGGAAGCTCGCATACATCCGGCGGTTTATCGCTAATCTTTCGGGCAAATGCCGTCCTTACAGCCACCTGATGAAAAAGGGAACCCCGTTCGTTTGGAATCACAAATGTCAAGATGCACTAGACGAGATCAAACAATACTTGCAAAATCCTCCGTTGTTGGCTGCCCCAGTGAAAGGAAAGCCTCTCATTCTTTACACGGCCGCCCTTGAAGGTTCTTTGGGCGCATTATGGGCGCAGGAGAACGATCAGGGGAAAGAAAGAGCACTTTACTACTTAAGTCGAGTGCTGCTGGGGGCAGAAAGCAATTACTCGCCCATCGAAAAACATTGCTTGGCATTAATCTTTGCAATAACGAAGCTCAGGCACTATGCGTTGGCGCATGAGGTCCGTCTCATTTCGAAGGTGGACCCCCTTAAATACCTGATGTCAAAGGCTATACTGACGGGACGACTCGCTAAATGGGCCTTGCTCTTGATGGAGTTCTCGATAACATATCAACCCCTCAAGGCAGTGAAAGGCCAGGCCATTGCCGACTTCCTCGCTGAACACCCGATACCGGCCGACTCTCCTTTGAACTGTGATTTGCCGGACGAGCATGCATTTGACGCAATCGGCGGTGGAAGCACACGATGGGAACTCTATTTCGATGGAGCGTCCTCCATAAAGATGCAGAAACAGGGTAGCCCGATCATCAAATCGGGGATAGGCCTTATCTTTGCAACTCCACAAGGAGGGATAATGCGCTTCGCCTTCTCCTTAACAGAGTTAAGGACAAACAATGAAGCCGAATACGAAGCTCTGATAGCAGGCCTCGAAATCGCCATCAACATGGGAATTGAAGACCTCCTCATATACGGGGATTCTCAGCTGGTCGTTAGCCAAGTAAATGGTGACTACCAAACGTGCAAACCAGAATTGGTGAAGTACGGCGAAAAGGTGCAACAACTGTTGGCCCAGATCCCCTCCTATATTCTAGAGAACATACCGCGCGCAGAAAACAGCAAAGCAGACGCGTTGGCCAAACTCGCTAAAGAACTGGACGACGAGAACCTCGATGACGTCAGAATCATAGTACAAAGCCGTCGAGTGCTCGCCCCGGCAGAAATACCTCCGGAATTATATAAGGAAAAGGGAGCGATTGAGCAAGCGACCCTACAAATAAAAGACCGTGAGAAGGCTGAGGACTGGAGGGAAGTCTTCATAGACTACTTCAAGTCCCACCGAATGCCCGAAGAAGCGTCCTCAAGACATCAGCTTATGAAACGAGCTCTATCCTTCGCTTTCGTCAACGATACCCTGTACAAGAGATCGTTTGATTTTCTATGGCTGAGATGCTTGGGACCTGACGAAGCAGAAAGAGTCGTTCAAGAAGTTCACGACGGGCTTTGCGGTTCTCATCAAGCGGGCCCAAAGATGAAGTTAAAAATTAAACGGATGGGTTACTACTGGCCCACGATGATCCAGGACTGCCTCGAGTATGCGAAGCAATGCCACTCATGCCAGATCCATGGAGACTTCATCCACCAACATCCGAATCCACTACACCCAACGGTGGCCAGCTGGCCATTCGAAATGTGGGGGACTGACATAGTCGGCCCCATTGAGCCAGCATCATCCCGGGGACACCGCTTTATCCTAGCGACAACTGATTACTTCTCCAAATGGGCAGAAGCAGTACCACTGAAGGAAGTGAAGACGGAGAATATCCTCCATTTCTTCAAGACGCACGTCATCTATCGGTTCGGAACTCCACGACGGATTATCTCTGATAATAGGCCGGCCTACCGAAGCCATAAGATTAGCCGCTTCGCACAGCAGCACAATATAGACTGGAGATATTCTTCAGTTTACAACCCACGAGCTAACGGTCTAGCCGAGGCTTTCAATAAGACCTTGACGAAGATCATAAAAAAGACCGTCTCCAGGAATAAGAGGGACTGGCACGAAAGACTGCAAGAAGCCCTTTGGGCTTATCGAACTACATTCAAGACGGCCACGAACACAACGCCGTACGCGTTGGTATTTGGGACGGAAGCAGTTCTCCCCCTCGAGATAGAGTTACCCTCTCTACGAGTAGCAGTCCACCACGAGCTGACGAACGAAGAAAATGCTCACCTTCGGCTTGAGGAGCTTGATGCCCTCGACGAAACCCGGCTCATAGCGCAACAACATCTAGAGGCCTACAAAGCAAAGATGACGCACTCGTACGAAAGATTGACCAGGCCGAGGACATTCCGCCAAGGCGAACTCGTACTAGTGGTCAAAAGACCTATGATCCCCAATCGCGCCAAACGAGGAAAATTTGAGCCAAACTATGAAGGCCCGTACATCATAGAC
This sequence comes from Agapanthus africanus, assembly GCA_030015575.1. Taxonomy (NCBI): domain Eukaryota; kingdom Viridiplantae; phylum Streptophyta; class Magnoliopsida; order Asparagales; family Amaryllidaceae; genus Agapanthus; species Agapanthus africanus. The sequence goes on from CM057340.1 coordinate 643,476,396, forward strand.
AAGGTCTACCAGGGTGGGGCCTATCTACTCATGGACATGCACGGTGAAAGGCCTTTCAGGCCAGTAAACGGCCGCTTCTTGAAGAAATACCATGCTTAATAAGCTGCAGCCTAGGTCAATGATAGATGACGACGACTGTGTCCGCTCGCTATCTTCCCAGGCTCAGACTTTACAAGCAGCAGCCGGCCTTCCTATAACGACGGACCGAAACGTCCTTAAACTAGCGATGGACCGAAACGTCCTTAAACTATCTACGGACCGAAACGTCCTTAAACTAATGCCGGACCGAAACGTCCTTAAACTAACGGCGGACCGAAACGTCCTTAAACTAACGACGGACCGAAACGTCCCTAAAACTACTACCGCAGCATCTTTAGGCTGACAAAAACAAAAAAAAAAAATGAATGAAAAAGAATAAGAAAAAACGGTATGTCCATAAGCAAAATGGGCACGGATGGAAAACCCGAAAGGGCTCCGTGAGTAAAAACAGCAGGGCTGCCGGCAAGTGTTCGTGAAAACCCGAAAGGGCGCGACCTTGTAAAAAAAAAGTGAAAAAGAATAAAAAAAAAAGAAACAAACGGTATGTCCATAAGCAAAATGGGCACGGATGAAAACCCGAAAGGGCTCCGTGAGTAAGATTAGCAGGACTACCGGCGAGTGTTTGTGAAAACCCGAAAGGGCGCAACCTCGTTAAAGGACACTTACAGAGTCCTCTCGACCTTGTAAGGAGAAACCACCTGCGTGAGATCCTTACGACTCACAAAGGAGCAGCACACTTAGGGATCCTCACGATTCCTAAGGAGAAAATACACTTACGAGATCCTCACGACTCGTAAGGAGAATTCTCTTATGGGACCCTCCCGGCTCATAAGATTTGAAAGTCTTAAGTTACAGAAACCTGAACCTGTTCTTAAGCAAAATCCTCCACAACCTCCAATACTGCCCTACAAGCGGCTCCATACTGACCCTTGTATACAATCCACGGGCGGGAATAAACATTTCCCCAACAAAGTCTAACCCTTATAGGTCCTCTCGACCCATAATGAGAAAGTCCTCTTGTAGGATCCTTACGACTTACAGAGGAGCACACACTTAGGAATCCTCACGATCCCTAAGGAGAAAACACACCTACGAGATCCTCACGACTCGCGGGGAGAAATACCTTTGTGAGACCCTTACGGCTCATGAAGTCAAAAGCCTTGGTCGACAGGACCCTTAACCCTGTTTGCTGAGCCACCTTTGTTCGTCATCGACAAAAGCAAATGATGATTCGCTCCTGGCAACGTTCCAGTTGTAGCGGTGCTGATGCCAAAATCGATGCCTAAAACCCAGGCTTGTAACGAAAAGCTAGCAAGCCACACATGCCTACAAAATAGCCGAAATGATGGGGCAACTTGCAATAAAAAGCAGCATGTAAAAATGAAGGCATGAAAAATAGCCGAAATGATGGGGCAACTCGCAATAAAAAGCAGCGAGCAGAAAATAAATAAATAGCCGAAATGATTGGGCACCGCGAAAAATAGCCGAATGGGCAATCGTGATTTTCGCGATATAAAAGCTGAAATGATAGAGCATCGCGGAAAAAGAAATAAAATAAAAATAAAATTTATGCCCTACAGGTGATATTCCATCACACCCTGTACACAATCCAAGGGCGTAAACAAAAAAGGGATCATACTTCTCCCCCAGGTTTCATCAGAAAAAGAAGCCAGGTCTCGACGGGCCACAAGCGACCTAGAGATCATCCAAACACTCGTCTCGTAACAACGGACATGACTTCAAACAAAGCAGAGCAGCGGCAGCTCCCAGTTCCATGGCTCGGTGGTATACATATCGCCAACAGTCAAGCCTCCATCCCGCGAAATGCGGATACGATCAGTGCAAACTTCCTGGTCACGTGGAACGCGGATAACGTCACTCCTTGACCCCGTGGAAAACGTCCAGAGCGGATCCTGGTCCTCGCAGAGCATGGCAGTGAACCCGTGCGAAGCATCCAGAGCGGAGCCTAGTCCTCGCCTAACGCGGCAGTGAACCCGTGTGAAGCATCTAGTGCAAACTTCCTGGTCACGTGGAACGCGGATAACGTCACTCCTTGACCCCGTGGAAAACATCCAGAGCGGATCCTGGTCCTCGCAGAGCATGGCAGTGAACCCGTGCGAAGCATCCAGAGCGGAGCCTAGTCCTCGCCTAACGCGGCAGTGAACCCGTGTGAAGCATCTAGTGCAAACTTCCTGGTCACGTGGAACGCGGATAACGTCACTCTTTGACCCCGTGGAAAACGTCCAGAGCGGATCCTGGTCCTCGCAGAACACGGCAGTGAACCCGTGCGAAGCATCCAGAGCGGAGCCTAGTCCTCGCCTAACGCGGCAGTGAACCCGTGTGAAGCATCTAGTGCAAACTTCCTGGTCACGTGGAACGCGGATAACGTCACTCTTTGACCCCGTGGAAAACGTCCAGAGCGGATCCTGGTCCTCGCAGAGCATGGCAGTGAACCCGTGCGAAGCATCCAGAGCGGAGCCTAGTCCTCGCCTAACGCGGCAGTGAACCCGTGTGAAGCATCTAGTGAAAAATTCCTGGCTACGTGGAACGCGGATAACGTCACTATTCGACCCCGTGGAAAACGTCCAGAGCGGATCCTGGTCCTCGCAGAGCATGGCAGTGAACCCGTGCGAAGCATCCAGAGCGGAGCCTAGTCCTCGCCTAACGCGGCAGTGAACCCGTGTGAAGCATCTAGTGCAAACTTCCTGGTCACGTGGAACGCGGATAATGTCACTCTTTGACCCCGTGGAAAACGTCCAGAGCGGATCTTGGTCCTCGCAGAGCATGGCAGTGAACCCGTGCGAAGCATCCAGAGCGGAGCCTAGTCCTCGCCTAACACGGCAGTGAACCCGTGTGAAGCATCTAGTGCAAAATTCCTGGTTATGTGGAACGCGGATAATGTCACTCTTTGACCCCGTGGAAAACGTCCAGAGCGGAGCCTGGTCCTCGCCAAGCACGGCAGTGAACCCGTGTGAAGCATCCAGAGCAAATACCGGACGGTGGAGTCTTTAAAATCCACGGACTATGACGTCCTTAACCTCGACCGTGATGTCTTAAAACTAACGATCAACCACCCCGATTCCCTACAGACTTTGCCTTGGTTTAAGGGTACATCTCTTCACTCCTTTGATGCCCGGCGTTGTAATTCCTCAACGTCTTCAAAGAGGTGACGGGTCCCTGCAACCAAACACCGGACTGTGGAGTCCTTAAATCCACGGACTATGAGGTCCTTAACCTTGACCGTGATGTCTTAAAACTAACAGCGGACTGTGGAGTCCTTAAATCCACGGACTATGAGGTCCTTAACCTTGACCGTGACGTCTTTAAACTACGATACCTTGAGAAACTCCCGACTCCGTGAAACACGGATAAGGGTGATCACATCCGGCACTTGCAGGCCCTCGCCACCTGTAAGGAAGAAAAACTCTCTTGTGAGGTCCTTACGACTCTCAAGGGAAAACCCGCTTAAGGATCCTCACGATCTTTAAGAAGAACTCACACCTATGGGATCCTCTCGACCTGTAGGGAGAAAAACTCTTTATGAGACCCTCGTGGCTCATAAGATGCAAAATCCTTAGGAAGCAGATCTTAACCCTGAGTCCTGAGCCATTGCTGTCCTGCAAGGAGATCAAGACAGAATACCCGCAGAATACATTCAATGAAAAGGAGACACATCATTGACAAGAAAAAAATGTATCTTTTATTCATAAACCAAAATGGGTACAAAGTACAATTTATGAAAGAAACAAAAAGAAAATACTCTCATCCATGAGTATGTACAAAAGGGAAGAAAAATATACAAATGTTTCAGGCCGGCGGGCGATTCAGCAGCTTGGTCAGCTCATCCTGCTTTTGCTGAGCCACGGCTTCATGACGCAAGATCTCCAGAAGACGAGCCTCCGCTTGAGCTTGCTGAGCCTGATACGAAGCGAGCCGGGCTTCAAGCTCTTTCTCAGTGGCCTTATGAGCCTCGACCCTCTCACGAGTGAACATGGCAGCTTTATCGAGAGCCACCACCTCTTTGATGGACTCCTGAAGCACCCGCCAGAGTTCATACGCTTTGTTGGCCCTGGCCGTGAGATTGGCTTGAAGCTCGCTCAGCGCCTTGGAGGCTAGCTCCCTTTCCGAGAACTTGCGACCGAGCCTCTGCTCACATGACGTCATGTTGGCCGCGCACCGTACTATCAGCCCTCGTAACTCCGCCTTTGCAGCCACGGCCTCCGGGGAAAGGTGAGAACACTCGAGAGTGTGCAGGCAAGCCTCCACTCGCCGGCAGAACTCCACCCAGACTCGCACCACCTCTTCGCTGTGGTAGGTGGCAAGAAAAGGAAGAGAACCGTTAGCCTCGGCAGCGAACGCTTCAGCCGTGGTCGTGCTGCCAGCACGAAGCTCCTCGATCAGAGACGACAAGGAGACGAGGCTTAATTGGGCCAAGCGTTCTGAAGCCCGCAAGGCATAAGGGCCGGGTGGCATCACGATGCGCGACTCCAACGCCGTGGAGACTGGCAGAGCTTTTTAAATTTAAAAGACGTCAACAAAATTCTTAAGCAAGGAACGAGTAAGAGTGCAATGAAATGGCACTCACCGACAGTCGTACAAGCAGGAGCTGAAGGCTCCCCTAGCCCTTCGAGAATCTCGACCTCGTCATCGGCTTCCAGAACTGCAAGAAACGTCAATGTCAGTATGCAAAAATAACGACGATGCTATGAGAAGGGATGGACGACACCAACCTTGCCCAGACGAAAGGACAATGCGCTGAGGGGAGATCGCTTGCGGAGCTGCCATCTCCAATAAACGCTGAAATGACTGTCGAGGCGACAGATCCGCGATCGTGGCCGCCAAACCGCGCAATTCTGGGAAAGATAAAAGAGTTCAGACTATGAAGGGGTTGCTAAATTAAAACACAGAGGAATACCTTCAACAGTTCTCCCATTCTGAGTCGGGGGGATAGCAGCCTCAACGTTCTCCGCCATGACCTCAGGCTCCAACAAAGGGAGAGTAATCCCGACTACCTCGCTCCCAGCCTTTGGGCCGCTCGCAGTAGGAGTCATTGGGGCGTCGGCCTCCAAAGGAGCCTCCTCCAAAGGGGCAAGCACGCCCTGGCCAAGAACCGCCGCTGGAAGTTCCACCATGAGAGGAGCAGCCTCGTCAGCCCCCTCCACATCCAGCAATGCCTCATTGAGAATTTTGGCGGGCTTTAGCTTTAGTGGGCCCGTGGGGAGCTCCCCCAGCGTCGAAGACTTTGCACGATGCAAATAAGAATAATGATATATATATGCACGGGCATAAAAGATCGGAAAAACTATAAAAGAAACACAACATACCTATACGCAAAGAAGCCCTCAATATGGCTTCTTCAAGCCGCTGCTCCTTCTCAAGGAGGTGGGCTCGCCGAGGTTCGAGGGTGGACTCATGGCCGCCGGTCCACAAAGAAAGTGCATCAGCTGCGTCTTCTGAAGCGGCCTGCTTCAGAGCCCTTTCCCCCCATTCCTCCAAAGGACCGATAAATCACCGCCGAATCCACGAAGGGTCTTCGTAGAAAATTACAGCGGGATAAGACTTCTTCGGAACCTTAGCGTTATGAGACGCGTCTTTTGAGCGCCGTATAGCCTCGGCCAACTGCGCAGCCTCTTCATCCACTGAACTCGGGAAGAGAAGTCCAGCGTCTGACCCTTGCACGGCCAATGGTTCGTCTTCAAGGATAGGCTCAGACTCCATCACAGAATCAAGCGGGGCAGTAGCCGCTTTCTTCCGCCGTTTAGACCCGGAGCCGGTCGCTGAGGATGACCGCTTCCTCCCTCGCGAAGCCTTAGGGCGGCGCTGGCCCACATCGCCTTCGGAGCCCTCATTCCTGTTACTCTCGCTCGGTGCCACAACCGAGGATGACATCGCCCTTGTCGACGCCACAGAAGGCGGCGCCGCCACCGGCAGGGGTGCTACCACCGGAGCCCGCTTACCCCGTGAGCGAGAACCCAAAGGCATACCAGCTATCGGAGTAAGGTTTACCCCGGACTCCCCTGGAATGAGCGCGGTGCCAATCTCCCTCAAAGGAAAGCGGACTGGAACCCTCGGTCGTAACTCAGCCCCAGGAGCCAGAGGAGGGGCATCGTGGCCAAGAAGCACCCTCCTTTCCTCGAGAATGATTGGGTTGACCCGATGAAGATACCAACCCGTAAACGCGCCCACGCATCGAGGCATGTACTCAGCTTCAGGGACCATGAAATAAGAGCCGGTGTTCAGCCTCATAAAATGATGAGCAGCATCGCGAACAACATCAAGCGAAGGGATCGGGGCGACCATAAAAGCCTCGAAAGGAACACCCTGGTCGTATCCGAACTGCCGGGCAAATCGATGCGGATTGTACCGCATGAAAAGAGCCGCATTGTCCTGGCGAAACACCAAGTAACCCGGTCTGATTGCATACAAATGCGTGGCCTCCCGGGGCTTCAGAGAAGGTGTGTTGTCTTTCGACTGGTCCCAGAGTTGTTGGACGGGACCCGAAGGAGTAGACAAGACCCGATCAGTAAAAACCAACCCGCCAGCGGTGGCATGAGGAGAAATTAGCACCCGAATGGCCCCGAATTGAGTCGGGTCGGCGGCAGAAGCATCCACTAGCCGCATAAGTCGTGGAAAGGGGTAGGCATCGTAAAATGAGGGCCTCTGATGCATGGCGAACGCCCCCAATACATGCATTTCGATCCAGGACGTGAAATAATGAAGCGAAAAGTTCACTACATCCACGCCAGGCGTAGAAGTATTAGCTGCGGTGCCCAATCCATTATAGAGGTGTGCCAAGGCCGGGATGCCGATGGCCAATCGCGTCCCCTCAGCAATACGATGAGCCGGGTAGATGACCGAGGCTCTCATGAAGCGGCGATGCATCGGGATAACAAACCAGCTAAGCCAGACACTGACAAACCCCACGAAGAATGTTTCTTCATCCATACCGGATGCTGCAACGGACTCAAAAGACATCGGCGACACGATGGGAATATAATATTGTGGCAGGTCCGATTCAGCAGTCGGTAGCTTCTTCGGACCAAACCCAAAGGGGTCTCTGATGTTAGCAAACTTCGGAGCAGTCTTCGATATGATATCCTCACGAAGGAAACAGGAAATGAAGCTTTTAAAAGTAACACCCTGCTCCTCAGACTCAGTGAACAATTGATCAAAAATACCCAGCGCCTTGATCAAGCTGGGGCGCTTATGGCGAACAGCATTCTCAGCGGACAGGCCGTCAATCGGTGCAGATTCGGGCTCGAAGACATACTCGTCAGAAGGCAACAACTCCTCATACAGTGCGCCCCTGATTGGAAATCCTGAGATTTCATAAAATTCTGCAAGAGAGATCGAGACCTCGCGATCCCCCAGAAGAAAAGTATTAGTGGGAAGATTCCACTGGTTCAAAAACGCCTTGACCCACCAGGCATGCGGAGACTTGTAATGGAACAGTGACGCATATATGGCCTGATAAAGCCCAACTTTCTGCAACCGCGCCCGATGGGCGGAAAGGATGTAGCGAGCCCAAAGAAGGTAGCCCGTAGGATGCCTGGGAGTGAGCCCTATCTTATAAATTTGCCCCCACGGGTGGGCCTCACCCTGGCAGATACGCCGCCCCAGGATGTCTATGGCCGGAATCGGATGGTTCGGAATACCGGTCGTCGAAGGCTCAAGCCTCCCCGTTGGAGCCCAGTTGGGCATTTCCACAGCAAAAGCTGTCCTTGGAGGATCCATCGGTAAAAAAGGGAAAGTAGGCTCCGTTGGCACCGCGCAGAGAAAACTCCGACGACCCTGAATAATCTGACTATACCAAGACCCCCACTGAAGAAGGTTGGTGCAGTTCGGGTCATGAGCCCGAATCATCGCCATCGCTTCCTCATCAGACGGTGACTGAGGAAAAGCCGCCTCCGAGCGAGAAAAGGGAAAGCGTGGAGCAGAAGCCATCGCACCTGAAATCCAATAAAAGAAAACCGTTAAAAGGAAAGTCAGCGATGTTTATTCATGCATGAACATGAAGACTAGTGGGAGAAAGCAACAGCAAAGTTTCCTGGGACCATTGGCTATAAAACACATGGGCCCCACAGAATCCGGATGACGGCTCATTAATAATGAGATCAAACAGTTACAATAAAACGAAAGGGAATATCCTCATTTAATAAAAAATGATGGCCATGCACATCCCCCCAACAGGATCTGTCTCGGGCTCTACAGTGGATCCAATAAAATCAAAGGAATTGATTTCACACAAAAAGACATCATTACAAGGCCCCCATTGCATTAACTGCAGGAAGAACAACCTCGGGCCAAGAGACCCCAGGAAGCCTCTGTGTGAAGAAATCGAGTTCTTCGTTGGAATTAAATTCCTTATTAAGAAAAGGGAATTAAATTCCCAAAAACATTTTTGGATGGAATTAAAGTCCATGGAGTTGAAATGTTGTCATCATCTCCCCAAGGGTCACCTAAAACCTAAGAGATCTACAGTTCGAAGGTTCCCTGTTCTTATGGAGAAACGTGAAGAAAAATGGGTTCTTTGCGAAACCCTTAATATAGATTTGAAATCCAAAGAGTTCTTTTAAAGACGAAGGCTCTTTGGCCGTTCAACATTCTTACCTGAGGGAAAGGATTCGTCAACAGAGTTAAACTCTGGGAAATGATCAAGACAGAGAACTAAGCTCTGAAAGTGAGAATTAAATTCTCAAAGGGGAAATTCTCGGAGGAAGAAGATGAATGAGCAAAGTGAAGGCTCCTATGAAGAGACAGCAGTATTTATAGAAAACAATGGAAACGTTTCATCTCCCCAGATCCCTAAAGGAATCCGATGGTCGCGAGAGATGACAGCGTTGCACTCACGTGCTGACACGTGAGAACAACGCTGTGGGGGCATTTGTTTCCTGATTTAAAATCAGGAAAGCTTCTGGGAAAAGCTTCAAAAGAGGCCACGTGCTTACACGTGACAGCAGTCACGTGTTGACACGTGACCTATAAAATACAGAAAAAGCGCACTTTGATTCGCTGATCAAGTCAAGGAAAAGAGCTTCAGAAGAGGTCACGTGCTCCCACGTGACCAGGGTCACGTGTCGACACGTCACGTTCAAAGCAGCAAACTCGCTCTCCAATTGAACCAGAGAAAGAAGTGCCAGACAGGGGTCACGTGCTCACACGTGACCAGGGGTCACGTGGTAACACGTGATGGCTAAAACAGCAACCGGAAGATAGCGCAGAAAGAAAGAGGGTTCTTCATTCCAAAGAGGGTCACGTGTCTGCACGTGACCATGGGTCACGTGGTCACACGTGACCGACTTTCAAAGCCCATTTTTGACGACAGAATTAAATTCTGAAGGAAATTCGAATCTTTCCAAAGGAAAGTAATTATTTGGGACCAATCAAATTAAAGATCCAGAGATGATTAAATATCATCTATTTATGGAAAATCTCGGGTGTGGAAAGATTTCCCCCTTAAATCTAACCAAAATAACAAAGGAGAATCTCTGGATTTAAGATCCAATGGTGAATAAAATTCACCTAATAATCCGAAGGCCCAAAATGAATGATGGACGCAAATCAAATCTCTCAATGAAGATTCACAAAAGACTGATTGATTCGGCTGCTTCTCCTATAAATAGGAGCCAAGGGACACAAAAAAGAGATATACATACGCAGAGAAGAAAAGAGAAAAGGAGAAGAGCTTTGATACTTGAAAAAGACTCAGATCTTCTGCAAAAAACCTAGGTAAGAAAGGGAAAGGCGTTTGAAAGAAGGAGAATTTAATTCTCAACAGAGTTTAACTCTGATAATATAAAAACAGAAGAACATATTTCTTCTCTCTTTGATAGAGGACCTGCAAAGTGCACATCTCCCCTTAAGGTTGAGAATTTAATTCTCAATGGGTCGAGATCCTGCCATGCAGATCCAAAATATAGAGAAGGAATGCAAGCATGAGAATTTAACTCTCATAGAACTATAGGAATTTAATTCCTCCAAAATAAAGTTAGGGTTCGACCCTGTATCATGGGAATTTAATTCCTTCAAAACAAAAAGAAACAGGGTTGAACCCTAATTAAGAATATAGTTCTGTCGAAACAGTGGGAATTTAATTCCTTTAATCATAATCCTCAGAAAAGGGGAGTTTAATTCCTTAAAAGCTTTTGTTAGGGTTTAACCCTATTCGGTTCTTCGCATAAACAAGGAATTTAATTCCCACAGAAAACTCAGATTTAAACTCTATTCCAGAATATAAGCCTTCAAAAGGAATTAGGAATTTAATTCCTCTGAAATTAAAAGTTCGAGGAATTTAATTCCTGAAAGAGGAGTAACAGATCCTCCAAAAAAAACAACAACATTGAGGCAGGGTCACGTGTCACCACGTGACCCCCCAAAAGCCCTACAGAAAGCCCCTTTGAGGCAGCACCCCACGTGACCCACGTGATTTTCAGCAGAAGCCTTAACACATAGGCATTTGAATGCCCGTCACGTGCTGACACGTGACGCTATCAAAGACACAGTAATTTCGGCAGAATCATTGAAGGGAAGGCACTCTCACGTGGGGCCACGTGACCGTTCTTGCTGTAGTGTTTAACACTAAGTTAAAACCCTCGAATCCAGCATTGAAATGCTATCGGGCCTTAGTGTTCAACACTAATTAAAGAACTTTGTTCGTAGTGTTCAATACTAATTGTTTTAATATTCGGCACTAATTTGAGATCCCCATTGCCAATGTTCAACACTGAGCTGTTTTAGTGCTTATGATCATTTCAAGGCCTTGTTGCTGGTTTTTAACACCAATTATTCTTCTAGTGTTAAACACTAACTTGTCAAACTCATTCCCAGTGTTCAACACTGATTGCTTTGAAGTGTTTAACACTAGTCTATAGCCCAATTGGCTAAAGGGATAGAGGCAAAGCTTCTCCCTCGATGGACTCACAAGGAGTCAATATTCCAGACATGATGGGACTTAGCCCAAGCTGGCCATAAGTCCTCAATTCGTGATTAATTGGGCTAATGGGCTCATAACATAATTAATCAGTCCTGACCTCAAATTGGGCCAGGGACTGCTCAAGCCACTCCGGTTCTAGGGTACATCTCTTCACTCCTTTGATACTTGGCATTGTAATCCCTCAATGTCTTCAAAGAGGTGACGGGTCCCGACGACCACCCATGATATGGACTGTGGGGTCCTTAAACTCATACAAATTCCTGGTCACGCGGAACGTGGATAACGTCACTCTTTGACCCCACGGAAAACGTCCAGAGCGGAGCCTGGTCCTCGCTAAGCACGGCAGTGAACCCGTGTGAAGCATCCAGAGCACATACCGGACTGTGGGGTCCTTAAACCCATGGACTACGACGTCCTTAACCTTGACCGAGATGTCTTAAAACTAACAACGGACCGCAATGTCCTTAAACTACCCACGGACCGCAATGTCCTTAAACTACCCATGGACCGCAACGTCCCTAAACTAGAACAATAGAGCCCTTTCATATGCTCTTTTGTTGGACCTAAACGGTCCCGTTTAAGTTGATCTTAGCCTCAAAGATAGCTAACGCGTCCTTAAACCCTCAAACATACTGGACTACGAATCCCCCAAATTAACTCCGGCTCAAGGGTACATCTCTGAACTCCTTTGACATCTGTCGTTGTAATCCCTCAACGTCGTCAGAGAGGTGATGGGTCCCGACAGCCATACAGACGATGGACCACTATGTCCCTAAACTGGAACATTAGAGTCCAAACACTCTTTTGTCGGATCTAAACGATCCCGTTAAGTTGATCTTAGTCACAAAGTTAGACTAATGTATCCTTAACAAACGTTTGAGTTGATCTTAGCCTCGAGTAGGGCTAACGTATCCTCAAACCAAAACCCCCCCCAAACCCAAATTTAAGATAATGCGGATTTGGACTAGTCCACGCCCTACGGGCGACGACATAACTCAGTCTCCGTAAACAATCCACGGGCAATAAAACAAACACCCATGACACGAAGTGACCATCTGGAGAAGGAGAAAGTTGTTACCGCAACGCGGTAGCGTAATTAACTGCAGGGGCTTGCGCCTGCAGGGAAGAGCGTCCCCACAATCAAAAACCCCTCAAACGAGGGGGAATCTGACGAAGTCTGCTACATCGGTCGCATCCGTTTAAACCTTCGATATATGGTGCCATAAATCAACTTGGCATCTTCGGAGAGGTGGACGGATAGCACCAATTAGCATCTGCCCCGAACCTAACGCCTCAGACGTCCCAACGTCCCGGCCGCCGTTCGGAGGGGAACATGAGTATTTCATAAAACGAAACCAGTGATCTTTGAACCGTAGAAGAAGGAAACACATAGGAGAAGTTTCTTCTGGCTCAAAAGACTTAGGGAAAAATACACGTGGACTTTGAACCGAGAAAGAGGGAATTACATAGGAGAAGTTTCTTCTAATTCAAAAGACTTAGAAAAATTTACATCGCTTTGGTAAAGAAGAAACATATGTTCATAGATACAATTTTTAAATTCACTTGTACAACTTGAGCTTTTCGGCGTTGTAAGGTCATAGAAACTTACGACCCGCTGCGTCTTGCAAGCGATAGGCACCGCCGGGCAGTACTTCGGAGACGAGGAATGGGCCATCCCATTTCGGGGAAAACTAGTGCAACTTGCTTTAGTCCACGAACTCGTTCCGCCTTAGGACCAGATCCCCAGTCTTGAAGGTGCGATGCTTGACTCGTGCGTTATAGTAGCGAGAAGTTTGCTGTTGGTAAGCGGGGACTTTGATCTGTGCCCGGTCCTGCTTCTCTAGCAAGATTAGTTAGGAGTGCCAAGGTATTAGCTTCGTTATCGAAGTGCTCGACTCTGTAACTGGGCAGCCCGATCTCTGTTGGGACCATCGCCTCGGTGCTGTAGCAGAGGCTGAAGGGGGTCTCTCCAGTGGGGGTCTTCTTTGATGTGCGTCAAGCCCATAAATCTCGGGGTAGTTCGTCGACCCAACTGCCCTGCCTTCCTTCTAAAGGAGTTCGAAGACCTCGGATTACATCCCGGTTAGCAACCTCGGCCTGCCCGTTGCATTGAGGATGCGCGACCGCAGCGAACTTCATGAGTATGTGGTATCCGTTGCAGAATCCCTTGACCTTGTCAATTTTGAAGTTCGTCCTGTGGTCGGTAACGATGCACCTCGGGATCCCGAACTGGGATATTATATTGTTCTGCATGAATTTGATGGTCGTGGTGGCGTTTGGTTTTCTGATGGGGACAACCTCGATCTACTTCGTAAAGTAGTCTACCGCAACGAGGATGTATTTGTACCCGCCCGTACCAGTAGGGAGTCGGCCTACCATGTCCATTCCACATTAGGCAAATGGCCATGGGGAAGTCAGGGCCGTTAGCCCAGTAACCAGAAGATGGGGTATGCTGCCATGGAGTTGGCAACTCTTGCATCTTCTGACGAGCTTCTGAGCGTCCTGATGAATGGTCGGCCAATAGTATCCTTGGAGTAGCATCTTCTGGAATAAGGTGCGGGCCCCTTGATGTGCTCCGTCGACCCCTTCGTGAACCTCACGGAGGACGTAGTCAGCCTCATGGGGGTCGACGCACCGAAGTAGAGGTTGCGTGAAGGATTTCTTGTAGAGATTCCCACTGCTCCAAACGAAATGGCGGGCTTTGGCTCGGAGGCGGTGTGCTTCCCCTTGATCTTCTGGGAGCGTACCCTCCTTCAGGAATTCTACGAGGGGCTTCCTCCAATATTGGTCTTCTTCTCGGGCAGCGTAAACTTGAAGTGCTGTCGCCCTGTCTTCCACGTTGGGCCGTGGCAAGACCTCGAAGAGGATATTTCATTTGTTGTTGGCCATATAGGAGGAAGCTAGCTTGCTCAGAGCATCGGCCTGGGCGTTTAGGTGCCGGGGGATCTGCTCCACTTGAACTTCATCGAAGTCTTTCCATAGTCTTCTTACCTCGGCTAAATATTTCACCATCAGAGGCTCCTGTGCCTCAAAACGGCCGGTCACCTGGCCTACGATCAAGGCGGAGTCGCTGCGGATTCAGATCGTCTTCAGCTCCACTCCGGAGGCGATTCGTAGTACAGCTAGCAAGGCCTCATACTCCGCGGCGTTGTTTGAGGCTTTGAACCCGAGCTTCAAAGAATACTCCATCTCTGCTTCGTTCAGGCCTCGAATGATGAGGCCGGCACCACTCCCATCCTCTGTAGATGATCCATCGACGTAAAGGACCCAATCAGGGACGGAGTCGGGCCTCTCCTCGATCGAGGGTTGAGACCCGGGGGCTGGCACCGACACTGCCTCCTTGTTGGGGATAGTGCATTCAATAATAAAGTCGGCCAGAACTTGCGCATTGATAGCCTGCTTTTGGCGATATTTGATATCGAATTGAGATAACTCCCACCTCCATTTCTCCAAGCGACCAGATGACTCGGGGGAGGTGAGAATAGCCCTTAAGGGACGCTCGGTGAGGACAAGGATGGTGTGTGCCTGGAAGTAATGCCGTAGTTTCCTTAAGGCCATGATAAGCACCAAGACAATCTTTTCTATGGCCGGATACCTTGTTTCCACGTCCTTAAAGACGTGGCTTATGTAGTAGACCGGCTTCTGGACTCCTTCGACTTCTCGGATGAGCACTGAGCCTGAGCCTGATCGGACACCGCTAGATACATTGATAGCTTGTCTCCTTCAATTGGCTGGGTGAGCACTGGAGGAGTTTCCAGATGCATTTTCAATTGCTCGAAAGCGACCTGACATTCCTCCGACCATTCGAACCTTGGGATCTTTCTCAGGGCTTTGAAGAATGGGAAGCACTTTTCTCCGGACCTTAACATGAAGCGACTCAGAGCGGCTACTCTCCCTGTGAGCCGCATGATTTCGACGTTAGTCTTCGGCGCGGCCATGTTGAGAATGGCACTGATTTTCTCCGGGTTAGCCCCGATTCCTCGGTGGGTAACCATGAACCCGAAGAATTTTCCACTAGTGACCCCGAACGCGCACTTGGCGGGATTCAGCTTCATTTTGTATTTGCGGAGGATTTCGAAAGTCTCGCCAAGATCTTTGGCGTGCTCATCTGACGAGGTCGACTTAACTAGCATGCCGTCGACGTAAACCTCCATGTTCCTCCCGATCTGTGGTTTGAACATCCTGTTGTCCAAGCGCTGGTATGTAGCTCTGGCATTTTTTAGGCCGAAAGGCATTACTTTATAGTAGTATACCCCCTGGACCATTGTGAATGTGGTAAGATCTTCGTCTGCCGGGTTCATATGGATCTGGTTGCAGCTGGAGAAAGCATCCATGAAGCTGAGTAATTCGTGGCTTGCCGAGCTGTCGACAAGCCGATCTATCCGAGGGAGGGGATAGTTGTCTTTCGGGCAGGCCTTGTTGAGATCTGTGAAGTCGACGCACATGCGCCACTTCCCGCTTGCCTTTTTAACCATGAACACATTCGCCAACCATTCTAAGTAGGCCATATTTCGAATGAAGTTGGCTGCAAGCAACCTGTCAACTTCGTCCTCGATCGCCTTTTGTTTGATCGAAGCGAAACTTCGTTTCTTCTGCCTAACGGGTCGGACTGTCGGATCAACCCCGAGCTTATATGAGATTACTTTGAGGTCGATTGCGGGCATGTCGGAGGGTGCCCAAGCGAACACGCCCGAGTTTCCTCTGAGGAAGTGGATCAAGTCGTCGCGCCGGACCCTTGTTAAGAGTGACCCGATCTGGACGGTTCATTCATTGTCCCCTTCGACAAAGGGGACCTCGGTTAGCGTCTCCACCGAGGCCCCTCAGATTTCTTTTTGTTCGTCCCGAGTATCCAAAGACCCCTGGAAATCACCCGTGCTTTCAAGGTCGTCACTTCATTCCTCGGGCGTAGATGACGCTGCGAAGAAAATCTGTGTGGTTTGCTTGTTCCTGTAGGCCTGGACTATTCCCCCTTGGTCGGGTGAAAACTTGATTGCGAGGTGGTAGGTCGAGATCTAGGCCTGAAGGGAGTTTAGTGTTGGGCGTCCCAGGAGAATATTGTAGATCGATGGAATCTAGCGACGATAAACTCTACTGGTACTGTTCTCGTACGGCTCGCCTTCCGATGTGAAGGAGGAGGGAGACCACTCCCTCTGCCGGGATAGAGTGGTTAGTAAACCCCGACAGAATGTGGGCGGTCGGCCTCAGGTCCGATGGGCCGAGCCCCATACGTAAAAAGCAGTCGTAGAAAAGGATGTCTATTGAGCTTCTCGAGTCGACCAATATCCTTTGAACCTCGTAGCGGTGGCCCTGTGCTGTAATCACCAGGGGGTCGTTGTGAGGAAAGGATATCCCGTGGAGGTCCTCGTCGGTGAAGGTGATGGGCTCGACTTCTTTGCTTTTCTTCCGGGGTTGGCTATAGTCCCCTCGACCGTCAGGAGGCGTCGAATCTCGCCGGCTCCAGGCGCACTCCCCGTTGATACGACCATGATTTAGCCAATCGTCAATTCGCCGGGAGGGGATGGTTCTTTGGCTCCCGGTCTGCTTTTCACTTCTCCTGCAAGTACTTTGCAAGGTGCCCCAAGCGAATCAACTCTTCGATATAGTCGCGGAGCTGTTTGCAGTTTTCGGTGGGGTGTCCCTGCGACCTGTGGAAGGCGTGGTAAGGGCCTCGTGTCCGTTTGTTCGCTCTGTTGGTGACCGGAGAGAGCTTGAAAAATCGCTCGCCCTTTGCTTCCTCCACCAGCTCAGTCTGGGAGATGTTGAGCGGAGTATACTCCTGGAACTTTGGGGAGTATGGCTTTTGCCGGTTAACCTTCTTCTTCTCTTCTCTTCTCTACCCTTCTTCTTTTGATCGGCCTGGTCGCTCCGGGGTAGGTTTGCATTTACCTCGGACTCGAACTGGATTTCTCACTCGGTCCAGGCTTTTACCTCGGCCAAGGTCTTAGGTTGCGCTAATGTAAAAGAGCAGAGCCACTCCTTGTGCCTAAGACCCGACCTAAGGGCCGTGATGACAGTCTCATCTCTGTGCTTTAGAACCTCAAGAAGAGCGTTGTAGAAGTGAGTGACGTATCATTTGAAGGATTCCTTGTCCCAGGTCTTTATAGTGAAGAGGTAATCGACGGCCCGCTTCTGCCGTCTGTTCCCGACGAAATGCCCGAGGAACTGGGCGACCAGCCCATCAAAGGTAAAGATGGAGCATGGCGTGAGTCCCCGGAACCAGTCTCATCCGGCGCGGATGAGAGTGGAGGGCAATGCTCGGCATTGGGCGGCGTCAGAGTTGTCCTGGAAGCTCATGCCTGCCGTGAACGCGTCCAAGTGGTCTTTCGAGTCGGACTTCCCATCAAATAAGCCACCTTTGGAGGCTTATTTCTGGAGGAGACGCGGACAGCGAGCAATTCTTCTGTGAAGGGCTTTGTAAGCGAGTCGGCGACATACCTGGCCCCCTCGCTTGAAGGACGACTCTACCGATGTATACCCTCGATCTTCATTTCGAGGGCATCGAGACGGTCGTGGTACCCCGAGGATTCGGCGTATTCAGAGTTATGGCCTCTCCCGCTGGGGGCCTGCGCCTGGCTGTGACCCTGGATCTATTCTATGAGGTTCCTTAGGTCCCCTGGCAAGGTTGTTCGTGAGTTATCACGGTAAGCACCGTCCACGCGACCCCGTCGAGGGAGAGGGTGTCGGCCAAGCCTGGGAGCAGGCGAGCTGACCGACACCTCCTCGGGTGGGACAGGGGCGCGATGGGTTTCAGGGCGGAGCGCTCTTTCGCGAGACCCCGGCGTGGAGCTGTGAGGCGCCCAGCGGGTCATTGAATTGGTCGCCACAGGGTATCTGTGGCCGCCGGAGATAGCGAGACGCTGTTCAGTCGTGCCAGTGTAGGCAGTGTCATCTCCTCCTCTACGGAGGTCGCGATCCCGAGGTAGGGGAACAGCGACATGGAGGGCTTGTCCGGTTGTTTGGACACGGACAAGGGCATCCACGATGGATGCGGTCCTGACGATCCGTGCAGACAGGGCGTGAACGGCGTTAGCGGGAGGAGAGGATCCGTCCACGCCTTCATTGTGGGAAGGGCGGCGGCTTGTGCTGGGATCGTCGCGATGACCACTCGCCATCAGTTCGAGATCGAAAGATCAACTTTCGATGAGGGAATTTTTGAAATTCCCACAGACGGCGCCAACTCATGGAGGTCTGGATCTCCTTCAGATGTTGTCTTCCGTTGATCTATCATGTGCGTTGATGAAGGGCTGAGATTGGGTTTAAGGGTTGCCTTCTTGATGGGGGTCGTAGGACTCCTTCAGATGTTGCTTTCCGTTGATCTGCTGATAGTGGCGATGGATAGCTGAGATTCGATCTGAAGGCTGTCGCTCCTGAAGCATGTGGATCTCAATGGGTTTGAGGTTGTGGTTGCAGAACTACCTGGAAGGAAGTCCCGAGGTGGTTGTACCACCGAGGACCCTCCGACGGTCAAGTTAGACTAGAGATCTAAGCAGAGTAATAGCTTAGTGGAGTAAAAATAGCTTACTTGGACCATCTGAAGAAAGGGGTTTATATGGCGGTTGTAGCAGGCAGGGCAGACGCGAGAATCACGCCGGCAGTTATGCTCCCGACGTCACACCCGCGTGATGAGCGGGATCTTCCATTAATGGCGAGACAGGCTCGTTAATGGGGGATCGTGATGGCGTGGAACGTGGGATATGGCCGGTGGATATCTCGCGCATAGCGATATTCGCGGTATGGCGGTTGTTCCTGTAAGCAGTGTCGTTGGCCGGTCGATGATACCGAGGAAGATGACCTCGGCGGGAGAGCTCGCGGACGAGCGAGAGAGCCGAGGTATCTTAGTTCTGCGGTAGCCCGGAGACGAGCTGTTAGGCCGAGGAGGCCAGTTGTGCAGCGGGCTTGGAAGTGAGCCAGCGTTGGTCGGTATGACGGGCATAGGAGTGGTCTGGTCGGCCATTGTAGGTCCTTCCTTGCATGCTCTGGGACACGTCATCTACCACGTGTCATGATCTAAGGAATGACCATTATCGAGCATCATAATTAGCCCCCCACTCTCGTTCCGATCTATTCGTGGGTCGGGTCGAGAGTGGACTACTTGCTTCTTTCCGTGCGGCTTGGCACTGGTAATTTCTCATGGTGGATTGTTCGGGGATGACACGACATTCTTGTTGTCGCGCATTGAGTATAAGTCGAACGAAGGACAAGTGTGGGAAGGTCGGTATCCTCCCTTCGCCGGAGTTGAGGCGCTGATCGTGCGTTAAGTATGAGTTTATTCGGCGGGCCTTGGATCCGTGTCTTTGTAGGGTAGAAAGCTACCCGCTGCGGATGCGCCAAGCAGGAAGCTATTCAGAGGCTTCGTGAGGAGGGCTTTGGACCCACCACGTTGATGGGCAAGAGGATGCCTGCTGGGGATGCGCCGAGCAGGAAGGGACTCGGCGGCCTCACGATGAGGGCTTCAGATCCTCAGCGTCTGATGGACAGGAAGATGCCCGCTGGGGATGCGCCGAGTAGGAAGGGACTCGGCAGCCTCACGATGAGAGCTTCAGATCCTCAGCGTCGAATGGGCAAGAGGTTGCCCGCTGGAGATGCGCCGAGCAGGGTAGCCTCTCGGTGGCCTCACGATGAGGGCTTCAGATCCTCAGCGTCCGATGGGCAGGAGGATGCCCGCTGGGTATGCGCTAAGCAGGGTAGCTGCTCGGTGGCCTCACGATGAGGGCTTCAGATCCTCAGCATCTGATGGGCAGGAGAATGCCCACTGGGGATGCACCGAACAGGACGGGACTCGGCAACCTCGCGATGAGGGCTTCAGATCCTTGGCATCTGATGGACAGGAGGATGCCCGCTGGGGATGCGCCGAGCAGGGTAGCTGCTCGGTGGCCTCCTGGCGAGGGCTTTAATCCTTAGCGCGGGAGGGGCCGTGAGTGGCCTACTAAGGACGGGACCGAGCACGGTAGCTTCTCAGTGCTTCTTGGCGAGGGCTTTAATCCTTAGCGCGGGAGGGTCCGTGAGTGGGCTACTAAGGACGGGGCCGAGCAGGGTAGCTTCTCGGTGCCTCTTGACGAGGGCTTTGATCCTTAGCGCGGGAGGGGCCGTGAGTGGCCTACTAAGGATGGGGCCGAGCAGGGTAGCTTCTCGGTGCCTCTTGGCGAGGTCTTTGATCCTTAGCGCGAGAGGGGCCGTGAGTGGCCTACTAAGGATGGGGCCGAGCAGGGTAGCTGCTCGGTGCTTTTTGGTAAGGGCTTTGATCCTTAAGGACAGGCCGAGCAGGGTTACTGCCCGGTGCCTCTTGGCGAGGGATTTGATCCTTGGTTTGGTAGGGAGTTACCAGCCAGGGATAACCGAGCAAGGGCGGGCCCGGTTGCCTCTTTCGAGGACTTTTCATCCTTAGCGTTGGAAGGGCCGTAAGTGGCCTGATAAGGATGGCCGAGCTGGGTTGCTGCCCGGTGCCTCTTGGCGAGGGCTTTTTGTCCTTAAGGATGTCCGAGCAGGGTTGCTTCCCGGTGCCTCTTGGTGAGGGATTTGATCCTTGGCGTTGTGGGGTAGGGAAGCTACCAGTCAGGGATAGCCGAGCAGGGTAGCTGCTGGGCTGCCTCTTCGTGAGGGCTTCGATCCTTGGTGCTGGAGGGGCCGTGGGAGGACTGCCAAGGATGAACCAAGAAGTGAAGCTGCTCGGTCGCCTCTTTGTGAGGGCTTAGACCCCTGGCGTTGTGGGGTAGGAGAGCTACCGGCCAGGGATAGCCGAGCAGGGTAGCTGCAGGGATGCCTCTTGATGAGAGCTTCGATCCCTGGCGCTGTGGGGTAGAGAAGCTACCAGCCAGGGATAGCCGAGCGGGGTAGCTGTAGGGCTGCCTCTTGATGAGGGCTTTGATCCTTGGCGTTATGGGGGTAGGAAAGTTACCAGCCAGGGATAGCCGAGCAGGGTAGCTGCAGGGCTGCCTCTTGGTGAAGGCTTCGATCCCTGCCGTTGTGGGGTAGGGAAGCTACCAGCCAGGGATAGCCGGGCAGGAGCCTCCAGCCGTCGAAGAAGGAGAACTTTGGGGGCTTGTTATGGGAGGAGACGTGGACGGCGAGCAGTTCCTCAGTGAATGGTTTGGTGAGCGAGTCAGCGGCATACTTAGCCCCGTCGCTTGAACGGTGACCTTCCCGATGCATACCCTCAATCTTCTTCTCGAGGGCGTCGAGTCGGCCGCGGTACCCCGACGACTCGGCGCATTCTGATCCTAGGCCTCTACTATTTGAGGCTTGCGTCTGGCCGCGGCTCCGGTTCTTCTCAATGAGGTTCCTTAGATCCCCCGGCAAGGTGGCCTTCAAGCCGCCGCGGCGAGTCCCATCCGGATGACCCCATTGAGGGAGGGGGTGTCGGTCATGCCTGGTAACAGGCGAGCCGGCAGCCATCTCCTCGGGAGGGAAAGGTGCGTGGAGGACCTCGGGGCGAGATGCTCAGGCGACGGACCTCGGTGTCGAACTGTGGGGTGCCCAGCGGGTCTCAGAACGTATAGGTCCGGGAGATCCGCGGCCGTGGGAGGTAGCGAGGTGGTGGTTGGAAGTGCCGACGCGGACGGAGCCTTCTTTCCCTCTGTAGGGGTCCTGGTCCCGAGGCGAGGGAGCGGCGACTTGGTGATCTTGCCCTACCGTTTGGACACGGATCAGTGCCTCCACAACAGACGCGAGTCGGACTATGCAGCCGACGAGGGCGTTTATGGCATTCGGCGGAGGAGGTTCGTCTGCGCCTCCATCGAGGGGAAGGCGGTGACTGGTGCTTGGATCGTCGTGGTGATCGCTAGACATTAGGTTGAGATCGGAAGGAGAACATTTTTTTTATGGAATCAAGAGTGTTGTTTCCCACAGACGGTGCCAGCTGATGGGGGACGTAGGCCTCCTTCAGATGTTGCTTTCCGTTGATCTGCTGATGGCGGCGATGGATGGCTGAGATTGGATCTGGAGGATGTCGCTCGTGAAGCATGTGGATCTCAATGGGTTTGAGGTTGTGGTTGCAGATCTACCTGCAAGGAAGTCCCGGGGTGGTTGTACCACCGAGGACCCTCCGACGGTCAAGTTAGACTAGAGATCCGAGCAGAGTAACGACTTAGTGGAGTAAAAATAGCTTACTTGGACCGTCTGAAGAAGGGGTTTATATGGCGGTGGCAACAGGCAGGGCAGGCGCGAGAATCATGCCGGCAGTTACGCTCCCGACGTTACGCCCGCGTGATGAGCGGGATCTCCCATTAATGGCGAGACAGGCTCGTTAATGGGGGATCGTGATGGGGTGGAACGTGGGATATGGCCGGCGGATATCTCGTGCATGGCGAGATTCACGGTATGGCGGTTGTGCCTGTAAGCAGTGTCGTTGGTCGGTCGATGATACCGAGGAAGATGACCTCGGCGGGAGAGCTCGCGGACGAGCGGGAGAGCCGAGGTATCTTGGTTCTGCGGTAGCCCAGAGACGAGCTGTGAGGCGGAGGAGGCCAGTTGTGCAGGGGGCTTGGAAGTGAGCTAGCATTGGTCGGTAGGACGGGCATAGGAGTGGTCTGGTCGGCCACTGTAGGTCCTTCCTTGCATGCTTTGGAACACGTCATCTGCCACGTGTCATGATCTAAGGAATTACCGTTATCGAGCATCATCACTCCTGAAGTGTGTGGATCTCAGTGTGCTTGATTTGGAATGAAGCCGAGCTACCCGTAAAGAAGTCCCGGGATGGTTGTACCACCGTGGACCCTCCATAGATCAAGTTAGTCGAGGTATTTGGGCAGAGTAGCGGCCTATTAGGTAAAAATTACCTTACCTGAGTTGTCTGAGAGAGTGCTTATATAGCGGCTGCCATGGGCTAGCTGGCGCGAGATCCTCGCCGGCCGTTACGCCCCTGGCGTTATGCCTGAGTGAATGGCGGGATTCTCCATTAATGACGAGATACGCTCGTTAATGGGGGGATGAGATGGCGTAGAACATGGGATCGTGGGGCGGCGGATATCTCGCGTCTGGCGAGATTCGCGGAGACGCCTGTGACCCCCGTTCTAAATCTCCTGATAGAACCGAAGAAGTCTAGCTCGGTGAGAGGCCTAAAAGAGGGCGGGACGCTGAGCTAGTTCGGTTCCGTGATAGCTCGGAGGCGAAGGGCCGAGGAGCTCTGCATGTAGGAGGGCTCGGAGGCGAGCCAATGGTCATTTTCTTGGCGAGCGTAAGAACGTTCAGGGCATCCTCGGAGGCTGGGTCCAAATAGCGGGACGATACCCGGGGGACGCCTCCAATGCTTGGTCCATGCCCTGTTTCCGTGTGCCTCGGGACACGTCATCTGCCGCGTGTTATAATCTGGAGAGTTTCCGATTATGACCATCATCAGACCCCATTGGAGGTACTATAAATGTAAAACATATCGATTGAATTAGCTTGGAATATATATACGAATAAAACTGTCTGTGTCTATAGATGGGTGCCAAAATAAAAGTCAATTAATTAGCATCCCTTACACTGTTGTGATAGACAATAACATCACTCTGCTCGTTATATTAGGATGAAAGAGGATATGATAAAATGTAAGTTCGGAACGGATGAAGGAGTCAAGATAGAGTCTTAAATTGATAGGAAGGGCAATAATACCACTAATTCTCGCTAGTTTAGAGAGAAATAGAATATATAGGAAGATTGTAAATTCGGATTTGGATGGAAGGTACTAAAACTCACCGTTTGTTGTTTCTTCCTTTCGTCATTCACAAAAGACCCCATGAGTATATATAATCATTTATGTGGTCTTTATACACAATCCGCAAACTATCTAAAGCATTAGGTGGTCAAGTATGATAATTGTATCTATCTAAATAACTTTGCAATAAATGTTGCATTTCCTCATGTATTTTGTTCAACCAAACATTGTTTGTATGTGGATTCCAACTGCAAAAATTGAAAACAACTCAACAAAGAATGTATATATAGGATGTTTTTTGTCATGCAACATTTGTTGTACTTCTTCATCTTGCAAACCAAACAACCTCTAAACATGCATTTACCAAAAAAGGACATGACTCTTCGTTAAATAGACAATTGAGTAATATTACTTAAAAGAACTATTTCAAGTTTATTTTTAACATATATTACAAGTCTTCATTTATGTAATTATTAGGTTAAATTGGATGAAAACCAACAGTCAAAACACTAAGTACATGTCTATTTGAATTGAACAATCAAAAATAAGAAAATACAATTTTTTAAATTTTTCACTAATGGGTACAACCATTTGCACAATGCAATTTTATAACTTAAACAAATTTAAGAAATTTCATTTTCTTTAACTAACTGTTACAACTCTTTGTGCCAATTTAGCAGTTTATAAAAAAAAATTAAAATTCAATTTTTTTTAAACAACGGTTATGGCTTTTGGTGCAATTCAAAATTAATTTGAACCAGCATGTTCATCGCATGTCTCTTAAATTTAAGAATTCAATTTTGTAACCTTTTCCTTCCAAAAAATCTCAATTCATGATCCTCGTTCTATGATTTGAGATAATTAATATTCTGCCAAGTGCAAGAAAACAAGCAAGAATACTTAATCCTATTTATAAGTTGACAACTTTATTAATAATGGGTGGTAGATAGGACAACTTATATTCTTATTCCATGTATTTATTCCATGTATTAGCTAATGTTAACTATTTCTCGTGGCAAAACATTTTTGGATAAAAACAAGAATCCACTTGCCCACCTGTTTTCAAGAATTGAATTAATTAAGTATGAGTTTTACATAACATATATATACGATGAAATGCAAAGGAAAGGAAATTTAGATTCCAGCATTGGATTTATATAGAAAACATGCATTTGGGTCTTACACCTGTACCCACCTGGCAGGTGATCTAAAATATAGTAGTCAAAATGTAAACATAAATATTCTAATCACTACACACATACGAATGGGCGGGAAATATAGAAATATAATAATATGATGTTCAAGATGTTGTAAAGAATATTTATCTATGCGCAGCGGAAATCCAAAATCTTTGTTTAGGATAAATTGAAAAGGAACTATCCGACGAATACCAAATCATACGAAAAAACACACCAATAACAACACATAAAATTTACCTAGGTTCGATGCAACTAACACCTAATCTTGCAACCCATGACGAGAACTTCAACTACGAGAAAGAATTACAAGAGATTATAGCGTCTTCTTACTCTACTTTACAAAGAAATACCTACTCTTACAAAACCTCTCTCTGTACCGCGACCGCGCTTGACTCTCACTCTAATTAAACCCTAGGTTATTAGAGCATTATGGATAAAAAAAAACTAGAGAAAGTATCATATTTATAGGGTAAATAAATATTAGGAGATAAATCCATACTTAAACCAGAGATAAATATGAATTTATTCTAGAAATTATATTTAAATATAAACTAAAGAGATTAGATTTAAATCCCTAACTAATCCCGAATTTAAATCAAATTCAACACAAGAAACCACTCGATGATTCAAATTAGAGGCCGTTTGGTTAGACCTCCATGCAATTGCAACTGCACCGAAATATAAAAACATATGTTTCATCACTAGTAGTTGTTTCTTTAACATATAGTTATTGATGATGCTCAATATTGGCGACCCCTAAGATCAGGACACGTGGCGGACGGTAGGTCCTATAACTCGAAAGAAAGGGTCCACTGAGGCCGACCAGGTCTCCCCTATACCCGACCTGCAATCACAAGCTAGCCCTCCTTGGGGCTCCCTGCAGATTGGCCTCCTCGGCCCCTCAGCTCGCCTTGAGCTGCCACAAGACCAAGTCTCCTCGGCTTTCTCACTCGTCTCCGAGCCTCCCGGCCGAGGCTGTCTTCTTCGGTCCTCCGACCAGCTCCATCGCTCACAGGCGTAACCGCCGCTCCGCAAATCTCGCCATGCACGGATTCTCCGCCAGTAACATCCCACGTTCCATGCATCCACGATCCCCATTAATGGGCGATCCGCTCTCTACGCGGGCGTGACGTCGGGAGCATAACTGCCGGCGAGATCCTTGCGCCTGCTGCTGCATGCCTCCACCACTATATAAACCCCCATCACGGAAGGGTCAAGTAAGCCATTTTTTACTCTGTTCCCCGCCGAAACGCGGAGACGCGACCGCGTAGGTCCGTCTTGCATGAATTTCGGGGCAGATGATAATTGGTGCTATCCGTTCACCTCTCCGAAAATACCAAGTTGATTTATGGCACCATGCATCGAAGGTTTAAACGGATGCGGCTGATATAGCAGACTTCGTCAGATTCCTCCTCGTTGAGGGGTTTTTAATTGTGGGGACGCTCTTCCCTGCAGGCGCAAGCCCGTGCAGTTAATTACGTTACCGCATCGCGGTAAGCACTTTCTCCTTCTCCAGATGGTCACTTCGTGTCGTGGGTGTTTGTTTTGTTTTTGGTTGCCCATGGATTGTATACGGAGACTAATTTATGTTGTCGCCCGTAGGGCGTGGATTAGTCCAAATCCGTATTTTCTTAGATTTGGGTTTGGGGGTTGGATTTAAGGATACTTTAGTCTCATTTGAGATTAAGATCAACTTAAACATTAGTTAAGGTTACGTTAGCCGAATTTTAGACTAAGATCAACTTAACGGGATCATTTAAATCCAACAAAAGAGCATTTGGGCTCTATTGTTTAGTTTAGGAATATTGCGGTCGATTACCAGTTTAAGAACGTGGTGGTCCATTGTTAGTTTAAGGACATTTCGATCCAATGTCAGTTTAAGGACATCTCGGTCCGTGGGTTTAAAGGGACCCCACAGTTCGAGGTTAAGGACATCATAGTCCGTGGGTTTAAAGGGACCCTATAGTCCAGTTTAAAGACGTCATAGTCTATGAAATGTATGGTTGTCGGGACCCGTCGCCTCCCTGAAGACGTTGAAGAATTACAACGACAAATATCAGAGGAGTTCAGAGATGTACCCTTGAACCAAAGTTGATTGAGATCTCTGTAGTCCAATTTAGGACTAAAATCAATTAATTAGATTATGAGCACATTGGCTCAGTTAAATCTGAATTGAGGACTTATGGCCAACTTGGGCTAAATCCAATTAAGTTTGAAATGTTGGCCCTTTACTGGACTGTTGAACGTTTGTCTGGGGTCAGCCCCTCGTTATTTAGCAATGCTAAACAAAAATTTGGAGGGCTCTGGTAACATTTTGTCTTTGACTGAGCACTAAACATTATAGCTCTGGATTTTAAGGCTCATTTGAAGGGGAGATTTGCCTCTGGAAAATTTAGCCAATTTGGGCTAAGCTTTTTTGAAAATAGTGTTAAACACTAGAGCACATCTGGTGGTCACGTGTCCTCATGTGATGTATTTAAAACAGTGTTAAACACTGGAGACAAAATGCTCAAAATAGTGTTACACTAGAAAGGAAGGGGCCACGTGGGGTCACGTGAGGCGCCTGAAGATGGGGCCAGACCTCCTTTATTTTATTATCAGTTAAACACTTTTAATTTTCGGGCCATCACGTGTGGGCACGTGATGGGTATCTATGTATTGATTATTAAAATTTTTATTAAGGGTCACGTGGGGACACGTGAGGGCGCCCAAAATCCGTACTGCCTTTGGCTTTGTTCCCTTCATTTATGAGGGTCACGTGTGAGCTCGTGAGGCATTGCCTCCAAGATTTTTTCTTCTCATTTTGGGGAGTCTGTTCAAGGGTCACGTGGGAACACGTGACCTAGTCTTGTTCCTTCTTTTCTGATTATTGAGGATGGGGGTCACGTGTCACCACGTGACCCGGTTCTTTACGTGCATGGAGAGCTTTTAAATCTCTTGTTTTAAGAATTAAATTCTCTGTAGGGTTAAACCCTAATTCTTTTTTAGAGGAATTAAATTCCTATGCATGTGGAAGAATTAAATTCTTATATAGGGTTAAACCCTATTTCTGTTTTAGAGGAATTAAATTCCTATGAATTTGGGAGAATTAAATTCTCATATAGGGTTAAACCCTAGTTCTGTTTTAGAGAAATTAAATTCCTATGAATTTGGGAGAATTAAATTCTCATATAGGGTTAAACCCTAGTTTTATTTGAAGGAATTAAATTCCTATGAAATTGAGAGAATTAAATTCTCATATAGGGTTAAACTCTAGTTTTATTTGGAGGAATTAAATTCCTGTGTATTTGGGGGAATTAAATTCTTTAAACTCAATTCTCCCTCTAGGTCTTGGATCTGCAAGGCAGAATCTCCCCGATAAGAATTAAATTCTCAACTTGTAGGGAGATCTGCTTCTGCAGATCTTCAACCAAAAGAAGAACTAAGTTCTTATTCAAAAGAGTTAAACTATTAAACTTGAGAATTAAATTCTCTTTTATTTTATGGAGCTTAGATCTCTTTTTCTTTCTCACCTAGGATTTCTTTTCTCTGAAAAGAACTTCTTTTCTCTCTTAAAAATTAAATTCTCCTTCTTTTTTTTTTCTCTGTTGTTGTTTTTCTCCAGAAAATCAAAATTCCAAAGATCCCTTCTCTTCTCTTCTTGGCTCCTATTTATAGGAGAAAAGAAAAGAATCAATTTGTTTAGTGAATCTTTCATTGAAAGATTTTGGTTGTTTTTTGTAACTAACATGATCTTTTAGATCACTCAGTGAATTTTATTCACCATTGGATTTTTAATCCAGAAGATATTCTGTTTGTTATTCTTGGTGAATTTCAGGGAAATCTTTCCTTGTATAAAATCTTTCCATAAATTGGTGATTTTTAATCACCATTGGATTTTTAATCCAACGGTACTCTATGTTACAGAGCACCATCTTTTTTCTTTGGAAAAATTTAAAGAAATATTTTCTCAGTTTGGGTCTTTGATTTCCCTTGATTAGAATTTAATTCTATTAATTCAGAAGGCTTTTAAAAGACTATCACGTGTTGGCATGCGTTCTCTTTATTTGATTATTAAATAGAATTTAATTCTATAGATTAAAGAGCATAGGAGCCCATCAAGTGTTGACACGTGACCATAATTTAATTCTGTTTTCAGGGAGCTGAGGAATCATCACGTGTCAGCACGTGACCCTTGGTCACGTGTGAGCACGACGCCTCATTAAGGTTTTTCCTTGCTATTTTGTTACATTTTATTTAACTAGAATTTAATTCTATAAAGGATCACAGGAACCTATCACGTGTCAGCACGTGACCCTTGGTCACGTGTGAGCACGTGATACCCCATTGGTGTATTTCCTGATATTTTATCAGGGAACAAATGCCTCCACAGTGTTGTTCTCACGTGTTTGCACGTGATTGCAACGCTATCACCTTTGTGACCTTTGGATCTGTCTAAGGAATAGAGGAGATGAACCGTTCCCCATCACATCCTATAAATGCAAGAGTCCCTTCAGAAGCGCCTCCACTTTTTTCATCTTCTTCCTTGCTTGTTTTTCATTTGAGAATTTAATTCTCTTTCCCAGAGCTTAGTTCTCTGATTCAAAATTTCCCAGAGTTTAACTCTGTCAACAAAAGATTTCCTTTTTCAGGTAAGAATCTTGAACGGCCGAAGAACTTTTTGTAGAAATCTTCGTTGGATTTTAAATCCATACCAAGGGTTTTTCCCTTTAACAAGAACCCATCTTTCTAAGTTAAAATAATATCCAATTTTTTAAATAATAAACCTCTTAGGGATTTTCTGATCTTCAAGGATCGATGGTGGTTCTTGTCTTCTCCCTGGAATTTAATTCCATTCCAAAGAGTTTTGGCTCTGAAAATGTTTTCTGGGAATTTAATTCCCCTGTTCAAAAGGAATTTAATTTCTCTAAATAACTCAGTTCTTTAAAAGAAGATCTCTTGGGATTTTTCTTCCTGAGTTGTTCTTTGCAAAAAAGAGAATTTCAGTAAAGCTTTTTGGGAATTTAATTCCCCTGTTCTATTTGATTTTCATAGAGTCCAAGATGGGTTTCTCTTTGGGGGAATGTGTAGAGTCATTTGAATTCATTGAGGATCTTCCCTTTATTCTTATGATGATTGCTTGGCCTCATTATTAGTGAGCTGCCATCTTGATTTTGTGGGGTCCATGTGTTTTGTAACCAATGGTCCCATAAAATAAGTCTTTTGTCACTTTCTTCCACTGTCTTTTTATATATATACATTTATAAGCATATATATATATACACACGTGTTGGCTTCGCTTAACAGTTTTCCCTTCTTTCATTTCAAGCACAATGACTTCTCTTCCGTACTTCCTTTTTACCCGCTCGGAGGCTGTCTTTCCTCAGTCACCGTCTGACGAAGAGGTGATGCCGATGATCAGGGCTCATGATCCGAATTGCACCAATCTACTTTTATGGGGGACTTAGTATGGTCACATTATTCGCGGTCGCCATAGCTTTCTTTGCGAGGTACCGATAGAACCTACCTATCCATTTCTGCCGATGGATCATCCACGGACCGCTTTTCCTGTGGAGATTTTGAATTGGACCCCTATGGGAAAGCTTGAGCCATCAACAACTAGTATTCCGAACTATCTTGTGCCAGCTATAGACATTTTAGTCCACCGCATTTGCCAAGGCGAAGCCCAGCCATGGGGACAGATTTACAAGATAGGGCTTACCCCTCGACATCCCACGGGCTACCTTCTCTGGGCCCGTTATATCCTGTCCGCCCATCGTGCGCGACTGCAGAGGGTCGGACTCTATCAGGCAATATATGCGTCTCTTTTCCACTATCAGTCTCCCCATGTCTGGTGGGTTAAGGTCTTCTTAAACCAATGGAATCTTCCCACCAACACCTTCTTTCTAGGGGACCGCGAAGTTTCAATTTCTCTGGAAGAATTTCGGGAAATCTCAGGGTTGCCGGTCAGGGGGACACTTTATGAAGAACTACTGCCTCCCGATGAGTATGTCTTCGAAACCGAGCCTGCCATGCTTGACGGCCTGTCGACCGAGAATGTCATCCGCTACAAGCGCTCAAGTTTGATCAAGACCCTGAGTATTTTTGAGAAGCTATTAACAGAGTTAGAGGAGCAGGGCGTCACTTTCAAAAGCTTTATCGCTTGCTTCCTTCTTGAAGACGTTCTGTCGAAGACGGCTCCGAAGTTCGCAAATATCAACGACCCCTTTGGGTTTGGTTTAAATAATCGGCCTGCTAAAGATGAGGACTTCCGCAGTTCTACATTCTCATCATGTCGGCCGTGTCTTTCGAATCGATCGCAGCTCCTGGTATGGATAAGGAGACTTTCTTCATAGGCTTCATCAGTGTTTGACTCAGTTGGTTTGCCATTCCCATGCACCGTCATTTCATGAGAGCTTCAGTTATTTACCCTGCTCATCGCATTGCCGAGGGGACGCGACTAGCTGTGGGTATTGCGGGGCTGGCGCATTTGTATCACGGGCTAAGCGCGCGGCTAATACCTCAACCCCAGGCATAGATGTGGTAAACTTCTCTCTTCATTACTTTACGTCCTGGATTGAGATGCATGTGCTGGGAGCATTTGCTGCGCACCAAAAACCCAGCTTTTATGACGCTTACACTTTTCCGCGACCCATGCGGTTGGTGGACGCTTCTGCTCCCGACCCGACTCAGTCTGGGGCTATTCGCGTGCTGGTTAATCCCTATACCAATACAGGCGGGATGGTATTCAACGCTCGAGTCCTCTTTGCTCCCTCAGGGCTGGTTCAACAGCTCTGCGACTCGTCAAAAGAGGGGGTACCTTCTCTGAAGTCCAGGGAGGCCATGCACCTATATTCGATCAGACCAGGTTATCTGGTATTTCGTCAGAACGGTGTGGCCCTTTTTATGCGGTACAACCCACACCGCTTTGCTCGGAAACTCGGATATGACCAGGGCGTCCCCTTCGAGGAATTTATAGTGGAGCCTAGTCCGTCGTCAGAAGTTGTTCGTGACGCCGCTCATCACTTCATGCGGCTGAACACTAGTTCCCGCTTCGTGATTCCTGAAGCTGATCATATTCCTCGATGTGTGGGGTCTTTCACGGGTTGGTACCTCCACTGAGTCAGCCTAATTATTGCCGAGGAGAGGAGGGTGCTCCTCGGATATAGGGCTCCCACTCCGATCCGAGCCACGGGTGTTCCGCCGCAACCGCGTGCAGCGGTTCTCCCTCCCTTGAGAGATACCAGCGTCGTGCTTATTCCGAAAGTGGTGGAAGTGGATTTAACTCCCACAGCTGGTATGCCACTGCGTACTAGAGTTCAATCAAGGGCCAATAGAGCGCCAATAGCAGTGTCATCAACTGCGGCGTCAGCAATGGTCGTGTCGTCATCAGTAGCACCGCTGAGCGAGGACATTGAAGGCGAAGTGGGTCAACGCCGTACCAAAGCACCAAGGGGAAGGAAGCGATTGTCTTCGGTGGTTAGTTCTGGGCCTAAGAGGCGGAGGAAGACGGTCACTAATCTGCTTGACTCTTTAGTGGAATTCGAGCTTATCCTCCAAGATGAACCACTAGCCATGCAAGAATCGGATGGTGGTCTACTTTTCCCAGGTTCATCTGCCGAGAAAGTCACACAATTAGCTAAGGCTATAAGACGCTCACAAGATGAATCCGAGAACGTAAGGATCCCGAATAGGCCTTATCCTGCTATCATTTTTTACGAAGACCCTCCATCGATACGGCGGCTATTCATAGGCCCTTTGGAAGAATAGGGTGAGGGGGCCCTTAAGCAGGCTATTTCAGCCGACGCTGAAGAAGCACTTTCATTGTGGACTGGTGGCCACGAGTCTACTCTCGAACCTCGGCGAGCATACTTCCTCAGGAAGGAGCGTCGGCTGGAACAAGCCATACTAGAGGCTCCTTTGCGCATCGGTATGTTCATGTATCTCTTTGTAATATTTTGTTTTGCTCATATACATATACATATACATATACATACATATATATATATATATATATATATATATATATATATATATAATATGTATCTCCTTATCCTCGTACATACTTTGCAGGGACTTCGACGATGGCGGAGGATCTGAGATCGAGTCGCGCTTTGACTGTAGACTCCGCCAATATCCCCAATGAAGCACTAATCAGTGTGGAGGGGGTCGATGCAACCATTGATCCTGCGATGGAGCTTCCCTCGGTGATTCTCGCTCCCCAAGTGCTTGGTCCCTCGGAAGAGGCATCTTCGTTGGTCGCCGATTCAAGGGATCTTTCTGGGGATGGCTCGGAGATTAGGGGACAGGTAGTCGAGGCTACCGTCCTTCCGCTGGAGCCTGCAGTGGCGGCCACTGCTCCTTGTTTGGAAGTTGTTATACCGGCCCACGTCCCCGATGATGTGCCTGGGGGCACGGAGGAGGCCGCCGAGGCTGCTATCCCTCCAGCCCAGAATGGGAGAAGCATCGAATGTAGCCTTCTATATTTTATATTAATGAACTCTCCATTATCTGAACCCTTCTGTCTTTTCAGAATTGCGCGTATTGGCGGCATCTATTGCTGATCTGTCTCCCAGGAAGTCCTTTCAGCACCTGTTGGAGATGGCCGCTCCGCAGGCGATATCTCCTCAATGCATCGTCCTCTCTTCCGGTCAAGGTTAGTGTCATTTGCCCTCTCCTCACAGCATTATCATTATTTCATATAATGACATTGGTGTCTTCTATAGTTCTGGAAGCCGATGACGAGGTTGAGATTCTTGACGGGCAAGGGGAGCCTTCAGATCCTTCTTGCATGACCGTGGGTAAGTAAAGTCTCAACGTTGTTCCATCTGCTCTTTACTTACAAGTCTCGCTGACTGTTTATAAATCTTAACAGCTTTGCCAGTTCTTACCACACTGGAATCTCACATCGTCATGCCACCCGGCCCTTACGCTCTACGTGCCTCGGAACGGATAGCAAAGCTAAGCCTCCATTCCTTGTCAGCCCTAATTGATGACCTTCGTGCTGGCAGTCTGATCACGGCCGAAGCGTTTGCCGCTGAAGCCAACGGTTCTCTTCCCTTTCTTGCCACCTACCATAGTGAAACATTGGTACAAATATGGGTTGAGTTTTGTCGGCAGGTGGAGGCTTGCTTGCATATTCTTGAATGTACACGCCTTCCTTCAGAGGTTGTCGCCGCGAAGGCGAGCTTACAGGGGCTGATTGAGCAGTGCGCTGTGAACATGATATCATACGAGAAGAGGCCCAGCTGCAAGTTTTCGGAGAAAGAGCTGGCTTCCAAAGCGCCGAGGGAGCTTCAAGCCAATCTTACGGCCAAGACCACTAGGGCATATGAACTTTGGCGGGTTCTTCAAGAGGCTATCAAGGAGGTGGTAGCCATTGATAAGGCCGCCGTTTTTACTCGTGAAATGGTCGAAGCCCATAAGGTTACTGAAAAAGAGCTTGAAGGCCGGCTTGCCTCATAATAGGCCCAACAGGCTCAAGCGGAGGCCCGTCTTTTGACGATAATAAATCATGAAGCCGAGGCCCAGCGGAAAAGGGGTGAACTGGCAAATCTACGGAATCATCCGCCGGCTTGAAGAATTGTATATATATATTTTTATTTTTCTTTTGTACATACTCCTGAATGAGAGTATATTTTCTTTTATTCTTTCATAAATTGTACTTTGTATTCATTTTGATACATGAATAAAATACATATTTTGCTTCATGATGATGTGTCCTTTTTACTAAATGCATTTTATGGATAATCTATTTTAATTTCTCTGTAGGACAGCGACGGCTTAGGATTCAGGGTTAAAATCTGTCTCCTAAGACTTTTCAACTTTATGAGCTGTGAGGGTCTCATAAAATTTTTTCTCCCTACAGGTCGAGAGGATCCCGTAGGTGTAATTTCTCCTTAGGAATCGTGAGGATTCCTAAGTGCGTTTTCTTCTGAGAGTCGTAAGGATCTCATAAAAGAGTTTTCTCCTTTACAAGTCGTGAGGACCTGTAAGTGATGGATGAGGTTGACCTTATCCGCATTTCATGTGGTCAGGGGTTGCTCTGGAAATTTCCCACAGGGTCAAGATTGACTTTAGCCGTGTTCCATGGGACCAGGATTTGCACTGGATGCTTCTCATGGGTCAGGATTGACATAGCCGTGTTCCGCAAGGACCAGGATCCGCTTTGGATGTTTCCCACGGGGCCAGGATTGACATAGGCCGTGTTCCACGTAACCAGGATTTTACTCTGGATGCTTCCCACAGGGTCTTGTAGACATAGATCTGTTCTGCGAGGACCAGGCTCCGCTCTGGATGCTTCCCACTGGATCAGGATTGACATAGCCGTGTTCTGCGAGGAACAGGATCCGCTATGGACGTTTCCCATGGGGTCAGGATTGATATAGACCGTGTTCCATGTGACCAGGAATTTGCTCTGGATGCTTCCCACGGGGTCTGATTGACATAGCCATGTTCTGCGAGGACCAGGATCCGCTCTAGACGTTTCCCGCGGGGTCAGGATTGACATAGGCCGCGTTCCATGTAACCAGGATTTTGCTCTGGACGTTTCCTACGGGGTCAGGATTGACATAGGCCATGTTCCACATGACCAAGAATTTGCTTTGGATGCTTCCCACGGGGTCTGATTGACATAGCCGTGTTCTGAGAGGACCAGGATCCTCTCTGGACGTTTCCCACGGGGTCAGGATTGACTTAGGCCGTGTTCCACGTGACCAGGAATTTGCTCTGGAAGCTTCCCACGGGGTCTGATTGACATAGCCGTGTTCTGTGAGGACTAGGATCTGCTCTGGACGTTTCCCACGGGATCAGGATTGACATAGGCCGTGTTCCACGTGACCAGGAATTTTCTTCGGATGCTTCCCACGGGGTCTGATCGACATAGCCGTGTTCTGCGAGGACCAGGCTCCGCTCTAAACGTTTCCCACATGGTCAGGATTGACATAGGCCGTGTTCCACGTGACCGGGAATTTGCTCTGGATGCTACCCACGGGATCTGATTGACATAGCCGTGTTCTGCGAGGACCAGGATCCGCTCTGGACGTTTCCCACGGGGTCAGGATTGACGTAGGCCGCATTCCATGAAACCGGGATTTTGCACTGGATGCTTCCCACGGGGTCTGATTGACATAGCCGTATTCTACGAGGACCAGGCTCCACTCTGGACGTTTCCCACGGGGTCATGATTGACATAGGGCATGTTCTACGTGACCAGGAATTTGCTCTAGATGCTTCCCACGGGATCTGATTGACATAGTCGTGTTCTGTGAGGGCCAGGCTCCGCTCTGGACGTTTCCCACGGGGTCAAGATTGACATAGGCCACGTTCTACGTAGCCAGGAATTTGCTGTGGATGCTTCCCACGGGGTCTGATTGACATAGCCGTGTTCTGCGAGGACCAGGCTCCGCTCTGGACGTTTCCCACGGGGTCAGGATTTACATAGGCCGCATTCCACGTAACCAGGATTTTGCTCTGGATGCTTCCCATGGGGTTTGATTGACATAGCCATGTTCTGCGAGGACCAGGCTCCGCTTTGGACGTTTCCCACGGGGTCAGGATTGACATAGTCCGTGTTCCACGTGACCAGGAATTTTCTTTGGATGCTTCCCACGGGGTCTGATTGACATAGCTGTGTTCTGCGAGGACCAGGCTCCGATCTGGACGTTTCCTACAGGGTTAGGATTTACATAGGCCGCGTTCCACGTAACCAGGATTTTGCTCTGGATGCTTCCCACGGGGTCTGATTGACATAGCCATATTCTGTGAGGACCAGGATCCGCTCTGGACGTTTCCCGCGGGGTCAAGATTGACATAGGCCGCGTTCCACGTAACCAGGATTTTGCTCTGGAGGTTTCCTACGGGGTCTGATTTACATAGCCGTGTTCTGCGAGGACTAGGCTTCGCTCTGGACGTTTCCCACGGGGTCAGGATTGACATAGGCCATGTTCCACGTGACCAGGAATTTTCTCTGGATGCTTCCCATGGGGTCTGATTGACATAGCCGTGTTCTGCGAGGACCAGGCTCCGCTCTGGACGTTTCCCACAGGGTCAGGATTGACATAGGCCGCATTCCATGTAGCCAAGAATTTGCTCTCGATGCTTCCCACGGGGTCTGATTGATATAGCCGTGTTCTGCGAGGACCAAGCTCCGCTCTGGACGTTTCCTACGGGGTCAGGATTGACATAGGCCGCATTCCACGTTACCAGGATTTTTCTCTGGATGCTTTCCACGGGGTCTGATTGACATAGCCGTGTTCTGCGAGGACCAGGCTCCGCTCTGGACATTTCCTACGGGGTCAGGATTGACATAGGCCGTGTTCCACGTGACCAATAATTTGCTCTGGATGATTCCCACGAGGTCTGATTGACATAGCCGTGTTCTGATTGGACCAGGCTCCGCTCTGGACGTTTCCCGCGGGGTCAGGATTGACATAGGCCATGTTCCACGTAACCAGGATTTTTCTCTGGATGCTTCCCACGGGGTCTGATTGACATAGCCGTATTCTGCGAGGACCAGGCTCCGCTCTGGACGTTTCCCATGGGGTCAGGATTGACATAGGCCGCGTTCCACGTAACCAGGAATGGTTGACTTTATCCGCATTTCACTGAGTCGGGGTGTGACTCTTGGTCATCTGTGCACCGCCAAGTCATGGAACTGGGAATTGTCGCGGTTCCTCTTTGCTTGATGTTGCGTCTGTGGTAATGAGACAAATGTTGAGATGATATCCAGGCTGTCTGTAAACCGTTGTGATTTGGCTTCTTCTTCTGATGGAGCCTGGGGACGGAAGGTGTGATTCTTTCTTTGTTTGTGCCCCTGGATTGTATACAGAGATTGATTTGATATCACCTGTAGGGAAAAAGGTTTCATTTTATATATTTTTTCTTTCCGCGATGCTCTATCATTTCAGCTTTTATATCGCGAAGGTCGTGATTGCCCAATCATTTCGGCTATTTTTCGCGGTGCCCAATCATTTCGGCTATTTGTTTTATTTTTAATCTCTATTTTTTATTGCGAGTTGCCCAATCATTTCGGTTATTTTGCATGCATACATTTTTACTTGCTGATTTTATTGCAAGTTGCCCCATCATTTCGGCTATTTCGTATGCATGTGTGGCTCGCTGGCTTTTCGCTGCAAGCTTGGAATTAGACACCGATTTCGGCATCAGCACCGCTACAACTAGGATATTGCCAGAATAAAATCATCATTTGCCTCTGTCGATGTCGAACAAAGGTTGCTTAGCAAACAGGGTTAAGATCCGGTCGACAAAAGCTTTTGACTTCATGAGCCGTAAGGGTCTCATAAAGGTATTTCTCTCTACAAGTCGTGAGGATCTCGTAGGTGCGTTTTCTCTTTAGGAATCATGAGGATTCCTAAGTGTGTGGTCTCTTATAAGTCGTAAGGATCTTACAAGAGTGCTTTCTCCTTATAAGTCGAGAGGACTTACAAGGGCTGTTCACTGTGTAAATATATCCCTAGTCACGGATGGGGCTTTGTTAGGGAAATGTTTATTCGTGCCCGTAGATTATATTCAAGGGTCATCATTGAGCCACTTGTAGGGCAGCATTGGAGGTTGTGGTGGCTGCTTAAGAACAGGTTCAGATCCCTGTAGCTTAAGACTTTTGAATTTTATGAGCCGTGAGGGTCTCATAAGAGGGTTCTCTTTATGAGTCGTGAGGATCTCGCAAGTGTAATTTCTCCTTAGGAATTGTGGGGATCCCTAAGTGTGTTGGTCCCTTGTGAGTCGTAAGGATCTCACGCAGGTGGTTTCTCCTCACAAGGTCTAGAGGACCTTGCAAGTTTCTTTTAACGAGATTGCGCCCTTTCGGGTTTTCACAAAAACTCGCCAGTAGCCCTGCTGTTTTTACTCACGGAGCCCTTTCGGGTTTTCATCCGTGCCCATTTGCTTATGGACATACCGTTTTCTCTTCTTTTTTTTGTTTATATTTTTTATATTTTATTATTTTCTTTGTCAGCCTCGGGATACTGCAGTCCACAGTAGTTTATCGACATCTCGGTCAACAGCCAGTTTTAGGACATAGTGGTCCATTGTTAGTTTAAGGACGTTTCGGTCCGATAGCCGGCTACTACTTATAGAGTTTAGGCTTAGGAAGATAGCGAGCGGACATAGTCGTCGTCATCTATTGTTGACCTAAGCCGTGACTCGTCAGGCGTAGTATTTCTTTAGGAAGCGACCGTTTATTGGCCTGAAAGTTCTTTCACCATGCATGTCCATGAGTAGGTAGGCTCCACCCTGGTAAACTTTGTCTATGATATACGGTCCTTCATAGTTCGGCTCGAATTTCCCCCGTTTGGCACAATTAGGGATCATGGGTCTCTTGACCACTAGCACGAGTTCGCCTTGGAGGAATGTTCTAGGCCTAGTCAATCTTTCATATGAGTGCGTCATCTTTGCTTTATAAGCCTCCAGATTTTGTTGCGCCATGAGCCGGGTTTCATCAAGGGCGTCGAGGTCCTTAAGCCGAAGGTGAGCATTTTCTTCGTCTGTTAGCTCGTAGTGAACAGCTAGTCGTAGAGAGGGTAACTCTATCTCGAGAGGGAGTACCGCTTCTGCGCCAAATACCAATGCGTACGGCGTCTTGTTCGTGGTAGTTTTGAACGTAGTTCGATATGCCCAGAGAGCTTCATACAGTCTTTCGTGCCAGTCCTTCTTATTTCGAAACATCGTCTTTTTCATGATCTTTGTCAAGGTCTTATTGAAAGCCTCAGCTAGACCGTTAGCTTGAGTATTATAGACTGAAGAGTATCTCCAGTCTATGTTATACTGTTGTGCGAAGCGGCTGATCTTGTGGCTTCTGTAGGCTGGCCCGTTATCGGAGATGATCCGTCGCGGAGTTCCAAACTGATAAATGACGTGTGTCTTGAAGAAATGGAGGATATTCTCCATCTTCACTTCCCTCAATAGGATTGCTTCTGCTCATTTGGAGAAGTAATCAGTCGTTGCCAAAATGAATCGATGTCCTCTGGACGATATTGGTTCGATGGGGCCGATTATGTCAGTTCCCCACATTTTAAGCGGCCGGCTAGCTACTGTTGGGTGTAGCGGATTCCGATGCTGGTGGATAAAGTCCCCGTGAACCTGGCACGAGTGGCACTGCTTCGCGTATTCGAAACAGTCCTGGATCATCGTGGGCTAATAGTAGCCCATCCTTTTGATATTCAGCTTCATCTTTGGCCCGGCTTGGTGAGAACCACAGAGTCCGTCGTGAGTTTCTTGGACGACTCTTTTTGCCTCTTCGGGTCCCAGGCATCTTAGCCATAGAGAATCAAATGATCTCCTATACAGAGTATCATTGACGAAGGCAAAAGAAAGAGCCCATTTCGTGAGCTGATGTCTCGAGGATGCATCTTCGGGTGTTCGACGGGATTTGAAGTAGTCTATAAAGACTCCTCTCCAATTCTCAGCCTTTTCCTGGTCTTTTATTTGCAGAGTTATTTGCTCGGTCGCTCCCTTTTTTTCGGACGACTCCGGAGATATTTCTGACGGTGCAAGAACCCGACGGCTCTGCATAATGATCCTCACGTCATCGAGGTTTTCGTCAGCCAGTTCTTTAGCGAGTTTGGCTAACGCATCCGCTTTGCTATTTTCCACACGCGGTATGCTTTCCGGAATGTAGGAGGGAACTTGAGTCAGCAACTGTTGCATTCTCTCGCCATATTTCACCAACTCTGGCTTGCACGTTTGATAGTCACCGTTTACTTGACTAACGACCAGTTGGGAGTCTCCGTATATGAGGAGGTTTTCAATTCTCATGTCGATAGCGATCTCGAGACCTGCTATCAAAGCTTCATATTCGGCTTCATTGTTTGTTCTCGACTCTGTTAAGGAGAAGGCAAAACGCATTATCCCTTCTTGTGGAGTCACGAAGATGAGGCGTACCTCAGATTTGATTATAGGGGTGCTTTATTTGCGCTTCTTCATGGATGATGTCCCATCAAAATAAAGTTCCCATTGGGTATCATCCTTTCTTCTCTCCTCGTTGATCATGTCAAACGTGTGCTCGTCTGGCAATTCGCAGTTCAAGGGAGATTCGGCATGTATCGGATGCTCAGCGAGGAAGTCGGCAATGGCCTGGCCTTTCACTGCCTTGAGGGGTCGATAAGTTATCGAGAACTCCATCAAGAGCAGGGCCCATTTAGCGAGTCATCCCGTTATTATAGCCTTTGACATTAAATATTTGAGAGAATCCACCTTCGATATAAGATGGACCTCATGTTCCAACTCATAGTGTCTGAGCTTCGTTATCGTGAAGACCAACGCCAGGCAGTGTTTTTCAATGGGAGAGTAATTGCTTTCTGTCCCTAGGAGAACTCGACTCAGATAATAAAGGGCTCTCTCTTTCCCTTGGTCGTTTTCTTGTGCCCACAGCGCGCCTAAAGAACTTTCGAGGGCTGTTGTGTACAGGACGAGATGTTTTCCTTTAACGGGAGCGGCCAGTACTGGCGGATTCTGCAGGTATTGCTTGATTTCGTCCAGTGTGTTTTGGCATTTGTGATCCCAGATGAACGGAGTTCTCTTCTTCATTAAGTGACTGTAGGGGCAGCACTTGCCGGAGAGATTGGCTATAAATCGCCGGATATACGCGAGCTTCCCTTGGAGAGACCGCAGTTGCTTAAGAGTCCTTGGCGGAGGCATTTCGATGATCACCTTGATCTTTGACGGATCTATCTTGATGCCTCGGTGTCGGATGATGAATCCTAGGAATTTGCCCAAGGAAACTCCGAACGCGCATTTAAGAGGGTTCATCTTCAAGTTGTATTGCCGAAGGCGTTGAAATACGATCTTCAGATGCTCTAGATGTTCCTCATATGATTTGCTTTTAACTACGAGGTCGTCGATATAACATTCAACGATTTCATGTATGAGGTCATCGAAGATCTTTGTCATGACCCTCTAATAGGTGGCACCGGTGTTCTTCAGACCGAAAGGCATCACCTTATAGCAGAATATGCCCAAAGAGGTCCGGAAAGCGGTATGGTTCTGGTCTTCAGGATGCATCTTTATCTAATTGTATCCTGATGAGCCGTCCATGAAGGAGAAGACTTCGTGAGTGGATGTGTTATCTATCATCAACTCAGTGACTGGTACTGGAAAGTCGTCCTTTGGGCAAGCTTTGTTGAGATCCCGAAAGTCCACAAATATGCGCACCGTCCCATTTTTCTTCATTACTGGGACGATGTTGGCAATCCATTCAGGATACTAAACCTCTTGGATGAAGCCAGAGTTGATTAGCTTCTTGACCTCGGCGTTGATGCTCATCTCAAGCTCGAGGCGCATTCTTCTCGGTACTTGTTTGATCGGCTTGACGTCCGGGGATATTGCCAATTTGTGTACAACAATCTCTGGATCTAGTCCTAGCATCTCGGAATAGTTCCATATGCAGCAATCTCTATGCTGCATGAGCATGTCCTTTAGCGTAGCCACCCTTTCTTCAGACAACAGTTCACTGACGAATGTCGGCCGTGGGTCACTTGTCGTCCCCAAATCAATTTTCTTGAGGTTGTCTGCAGTAGTATGTATTCCATCTTCCAGCTCTTTTGGTACCGGTGGAAACTCTGAGAGATCACCTCGCCATCATCGTTTTTGAAGCACCAGGGGAGGTCATCCATATTCTCAGGCTCTTCTTCTGACAGTGTTATCGCGTGACTGGTACGAGATCGTTTCCAAGATCGATGTTGATCTGGTTCTACTCTCGCTATACGCGTCGCTTTCGGTTCATGCTTCTGTGGCGGGCTTACCCTCCAGCTGCTGGATAGAGCGAACCTGCCTTGTTGATATTGGTCTTCGACCCAGTTCTTGAAGGTGAACCAGTCTTCGAGAGGATGTCCTATTGCTTGATGATAGGATCAATAGTCTGGGTGGGAGATCTCGTTCGCTTGCTTGGGGTGTTTGGACTCCGGGAGTGTCATCATCTGATACTTTACGATGAGATCGAATATCTTCCTTCTCTAGTCTTGGGGAAAAGAATATTCCCGACCCATCTTCTTTATAAGGGACGGATCCCGGCTGCTCGACTCTTGCTCGCATGGCTTCTTAGACCCACTTGGCTGCTGTTGAACGCCTTTCCCGCTCTTTGATTTATTTTTGCCTCTGCGTCGGGCCTTTTGTATGACGGGTTGATAAGGAAGATCATTGTCATTCTCTGTGTCCTGCTGAAGGAGGCGCTGCGTCCTGGATTTCTCGTAAATGGCCATTTCACGGTTATGGTCATCCCGGACCTTTTGACCCGCTTCCCTTATTAGCTTGTCCATCCGTTCTTCAAACGACGGACTCGGCATTTTGATGGCAGGATCTCGTTTTGGTTTAGGGTCAGCGTCTTTTAACAGGGTGTCTACTTCTTCATCGAAGTCATGTATGACGTAGCTACCATGGACTCGTTCCCGTTTCTTGGATTGGACATATCCAAGCCTGACCGTTTCCATTTTCCCGTTGGGCAACTTTCGCTGAGTTCCAGGGATGTCCCAAATCCTGTTGTAGAACCGAGGTTGTCGAGCGATCTGTTTGAAGGTACACCTTGGCGCCTCAACAGCCTTCTCAAGCCTTCTGTGTAATATCTAGGCAGACGGATGAGCTGGAGCCTGTCAAGTGTAGAATCCGTACCATGCCAAATTTCTTTCTCCACTTTGGTTTCCGTGCATTGATAAAAGAGGATCGCCTTTTCATCTCTTCGCCTGGGAGGGACGTAGAATGTTTGCAGTTCCTGCACACTATATGTACCAAGCAAGTCTAGCTCTTTGTAATGCTCCCGCGGAACCATAGCAACTTGCAAATTTTGATCTTCATCATCGAAGGCTTGTATCGATGGCCGGGCAAAAAATACGGCATTGATTTCATCTTCAGAGTCGCTGCCGAAGATCAACATAGGAGTGAACGGTCCTGGCTTGTTGCATTGGGGCGGCCCTGAATAAACTATCTCTTCTTCCTCCTCGGTATCACTCCCGAAGACCGGAATAGTGGTGATAGCTTTGCTCTTCGGTTTGTGACATCTTTCCGTGTCCTCAAAATCTGGTATGAAGTATTTTGTATCTTCGTACTTTCGGACTTCGTTCACGGAGAATGGGTTCAACTCCCCTGTTACTGTATACTCGAGACCATCCTTGAAATACTTCATACACTGATGTTGTGTAGAAGGGATAATGTTGTACTCGTGTAACTAAGGCTTACCGAGCAAAGCACTGTAGCATGTTTTGGCGTCAATGACATGAAACTTAATGTCCGTGATAAGCAGCCTAAAGCGTAGTGTCAATATTACAGACCAAAGCGTCCGTGATGACTGGGAGTAAAATCCGGAGATGGTGATTTTATCTCGAGCGAGGTGCTGAACGCTCATGCAGATTTCCTTCAACACTCGCACGTTGAGGAGATTGACGGAAGACCTATTCTCAACCAGGATTTTGCCTATCTTGATGTCATGACAGTATCCGGAGACATAAAGGGGACGGTTATGTTCGCACGTCCCAAGGAGGAGGTCTTCATCGCCGAAGGTGATATCCGCAGTGTGTACTTTTTCCAGCTCGTCCTTCATCTTTTCTTCGGTAAGGAAAGCTTGGAATTGCTCGGGCACTTGCAGTGCCTTGATCAAAGAATCTCTTGCTTCTTTTGATAACAAGAGGGCATCGAGAATGCTGAGCTGCGAGGGTATCTTTCTCAGGTGTGCCAGAATGTTGTAATCCACCTTACTTTTCTTTGGCGGGTCTTTGGCTGTCAGCTCTTCGACGGATTGGTCATCAAGG
Source organism: Agapanthus africanus (assembly GCA_030015575.1). Taxonomy (NCBI): domain Eukaryota; kingdom Viridiplantae; phylum Streptophyta; class Magnoliopsida; order Asparagales; family Amaryllidaceae; genus Agapanthus; species Agapanthus africanus. The sequence continues at coordinate 643,520,934 of CM057340.1, forward strand.
ATGATATCCTTATGGACCTTCTTTCCTCTTATCTTTTCTATTTGACCCACTGTTCGAGGACCCAAGATTCTTTTCAGGTAACGTACGATTGCGCAGCTGAATGTTCTGGCAGTTCTTCGGTTCTTTCTCTTTTCCCGACGTGGATTCTTTGAAGAGAGGGCCAAGAGTCATTTCTTCATCAAAGTCTCCCCCGAAGGTAAGAACTTGCGATCCCCCGTAGTCAACCATATGACAGTTGCCGATAGTTCTTTTACGCTCCTCGGTCGTATTTCTTTGCTCCCGACGAGTTTTGCGTTTCATCCGCTTGAAATGTTGCCAGTGAGCAACATATCCCTGCCACCATGTTTTAAAAGCGTTGCACTTTTCGGTGGGGTGCGCAATCTTTTGATGATATAAGCAGTAGGTAGGATGTGTTTTCGCTTCACCAAGAGCGTTCCCTTCGGAGGGTGGAAGCTTCATTCCCATCGATATGGCTTTGGCGAACCTCTTCCTCGTCTTGAACATGTTTTTATTTGCGGCGAACGTACTTTGATCCGGCGGGAGTATTTCAACCCTTTCGTTCAGTTGCTGGCATTTGGCTTTTTCAAATATGGCCATCTCACGCTCTCGAACAGCTTTGCTTTTAAGAATAGCTTCATCCAGGAATGCATCAATCATTTCGTCTGATGGCCCTAGAAGTTCTGGCTCAGGATCTGCCCCCAGTTTCTTTGTGTAAGGAGCTTCTTCATCGTCTATCGACGAGTGAGAGATCACATGGCAACTTTCCACATAATCTTCAGATCCATCCGACGAGTCTTCTCCATTGTCATCATTTCCGTCCTCAAGGACGTGGCTGAGAAATTCTTGGAGTGTGACTGGAGTCCGCGCTTTTTGATTATATTCTTCCAATGCATCAATATGTTTTTGCAGGTCCGTGTGCTTGTCACCAGACTTCATGGGCTTTTTGGTCTTCTTCTTCTTCTTCGAAGTCTTTGACGGCTGGGTGTGAGCGCTTTGGCTATCACCAACAATTTTTGGAGTCGGGCGCTGCTTCAGCATTCCCTCGATAATCTCGGGTTCCAGTGGATTCTTCCACCTAATTGCCGGGTATGTGTGGAGATCCTTCAGCATTCTTTTTGTTTTGGCTGAAAGAGCGATCTCCCATGGATCTTCTTCTATGAAAGAGCATGTTGCCCCCGGTGTGTTCATCTTCTTAGGAGAGTGTGGCTGTGGTGGGTTCACCTTCCAATTCTCGGACAACACAAACTTGCCCTGTTGGTATTGGTCTTCGATCCAGCCTTTAAAGAAGAAGCAATCCTCAATTGGATGGATTACTGTTTGATGGTAGGGGCAATAATTGGGGCTATTAGCCTCGCCGGGTTGCAACGGTCGTTTTGGATACGGCAGATTGATAAGCCTTTTGCGCACCGCTGGCTCGAACAATCTCTTCGTTTTGTCCCGGGGAAACGAATAAGGGCGCTTCATCTTCTCATTATAGAATTTCCGTCTCTCGTCTAGTCGATACGTTAATTTTGGGCCACTGGGCTGTTGTTGAGTATTCGCGACGAAGGTCGCCTTCCCTTTACCTTTTTCGTTCCGCGGCTCCGGCTTTGAAGGAGACGGTCTATGACCCATCTGGTCCATTTAGGCCAGTTTGTCGATCAAGTCCTGGAACGTGGTCAGCTTGAAGAACATCATGAATTGGGAAATAGTTACTTGAGGGTCAAGAGTGCCTACAAACATGCCCACTGCCGGTGCTTCCTCGATGCGCTGCTCACATTTTGACCATAAATTTTGCCATCGTATTGTGTATTGCACCCACATTTCACCTGGATTCACCCTGGCATTGATCAATGCCGTTATTGGGGTGCGTTCACTAGCACTCGCGAAACGCTGGGTGAATAGTAGCTCCATCTATGCAAAAGTTTTGACGGAGTCGTTTGAAAGTTCAGAATACCACTCGAATGCCATCTCCGACAAGCTACCAACAAACTGGCGGATCAGAAGTTTATCATCATCCTCGGTGTTGCCGCACAAGGCTCTGAATTGAACGACATGCTGATGTTGATTCCCCGTCCCTTTATATACGTGTAATTTAGGGATCGTATATCCCGACGGGTACCTTTTGGTCATACCAGCTTGGATAGGGTCGCCCAGTCTTAATGACCTGTCCAGCCGCTTCGTTTGCCTGGTGAGCTCGTATTTGCTAAGCAATGTAATCATATAGAGCGGCCTTGGAGATGGTCTCCTCTTTGGCTGCTGAAAAAGCCTGAGGAGGGTTCGATGTCTCCCCTCTGTCATCTTCAACGATAATCGGGGGGTCTTTAGCTGGAGGTTCCGGCTGTAACATCACCCCAGCCATGTCTTGGAACAAAAGAGCCATTCATTTTATATTGGCCGCCTGCTCCGCAGCCTCTTTTTCTTTTCTATAGAGCATTCTTCGGAGGAACTCGGTATCAGTTTCTTGTTCCCGACGCTGCTCCGAGGTCTCTGGATTTTCTTTTGGCCCAGTGAGTGCGGTCATTGCAGTCAGTATCTCCTGAAGTTTCTGCTGCTGTTGTTCCTGGTCCTTCGTTATCGATCGGGTAAGCGGTCAATGACCTTTAGAAGCACGGCTTTCTTTTTTTCCGGAAGCCATATGAACGGTATGTATTACCATGCCCCCAGACTTAGGGTGTTTAGATTCAGTGCTTTTGCAGTTCGCCGCAGTCACAGGGGCTTTCTCCGACCTCCTTCTCTTTTGAGCGGTTGATATTGAGGGAGCCGTTGCAGCGGGCACCCGGACGGCTGTCGCCTTTAGTGGCTTGACAGGATGGTTTTCCCCTTGTCGAGCTTTAAGCTTCTTTGGCCGGCGAGAGTCGTCCCGGTCAATCACCGATTCCTGAACCTGTCGCCAGACTTCATAAATTTTGGAGGACAGCTACTGAGGGGGCTGCTCCGGCTTCTTTTCTGTAGTAATCTTCATAGGTGGAGGAGATCTCTTCAGCACGGCAGTCGGAGAATTCTTGCGAACCCTCCTAAGCGGTTCAAAGCTGTTCCTAGTTGGAACAACAGCATTGATTTCCACCATTGGAGCTGGTGGAGTCAGTCCGGAAGGGGAATTGCCCCCAGCCTTCCTTACTCGGCCCCAGTGGTGACGTCGAGCGTGTCATGCGGTTGGTATTTTCTCAGCAGTAGGGGTGACTTCCTCATGCCACCTGTTTTGGCGAAGAGTTCTCGCTGGCGTCAGCCTTTTAAAGACCGGTGTCCGTTGAGAAGTAATATCCAACCTGTCAAAGACAGACCTCTGGGAAGGGGAAGCAGCTTTGAGGACTTCACCTGGAGCAGGAGCCGGAACAATCAACCTTGTGAAGACCGACCCTTTGGCAGGAGAAGCCGCCTTGACGACTTCATGAGCAGGAATGGCTATCCGCTTAGGGATAACTCTTTCCGGTATTGTGGGCTTCTTCATAGGCCCAACTGAGCTTTGGCCCGGTCTGTTAAAGACTGAGGTGTTGGAGCTGGACGACCTGTTGAGAGGGGTCGCAGTAGTTGTAAGCCGATCAAAGACCGACTTCTTCTGAGCTTCTTGTGATGGTACAGGAGCATTGAAGCTCGTTGGCGGGAGCATGGTCCCGAAGAACAATCCAGTGGTGGCCTGAGTGACCTGTTCCACCGGCATAGCGAAGTTGGAGGCCGCTTGGGGCCCGTAAGTCACTCCTCCGGACGGGATGGAGCAAGAAATGCAGTTGCAGTTAGTGCAGGTTGAAGCCATTGATCTTCTATTTTCTGCATGGAGCAAGGCACCAAATCATAGTACCTCGAACCCAAGGGCAACCATATCAAACCGCGATTCGTTCGCGATCACGACACACGAAGTGTGGAGTGGAAAGAGGAAAAGGTCCCACCGGGCGTGCCAGAATCTGTTCCCCACCGAAACGTGGAGACGCGACCGCGTAGGTCCATCTTGCCTGAATTTCGGGGCAGATGCTAATTGGTGCTATCCTTCCACCTCTCCGAAGATGCCAAGTAGATTTATGGCACCATGTATCGAAGGTTTAAACAGATGCGACCGATGTAGCAGACTTCGTCAGATTCCCCCTTGTTGAAATTGTGGGGACGCTCTTCCCTGCAGGCACAAGCCCCTGCAGTTAATTACGTTACCGCATCGCGGTAACCACTTTCTCCTTCTCCAGATTGTCACTTCGTGTCGTAGGTGTTTGTTTTGTTTTTGGTTGCCCGTGGATTGTATACGGAGACTAATTTATGTTGTCGCCCGTAGGGCGTGGATTAGTCCAAATCCGTATTTTCTTAGATTTGGGTTTGGGGGTTGGATTTAAGGATACGTTAGTCTCATTTGAGACTAAGATCAACTTAAACGTTAGTTAATGATACGTTAGTCTAACTTTAGACTAAGATCAACTTAACCGGATCATTTAGATCCAACAAAATAGCATTTGGGCTCTATTGTTTAGTTTAGGGACATTACGGTCGATTACCAGTTTAAGGACGTGGTGGTCCAATGTTAGTTTAAGGACATCTCGGTCCGTGGGTTTAAAGGGACCCCATAGTCCGAGGTTAAGGACATCATAGTCCATGGGTTTAAAGGGACCCCACAGTCCAGTTTAAAGACGTCATAGTCTATGAAATGTATGGTTGTCGGGACCCGTCGCCTCTCTGAAGACGTTGAAGGATTACAACGACAAATATCAGAGGAGTTCAGAGATATACCCTTGAACCAAAGATGATTGGGGGATCTATAGTCCAATTTAGGACTAAGATCAATTAATTAGATTATGAGCACACTTGCTCAGTTAAATCTGAATTGAGGACTTATGGCCAACTTGGGCTAAATCCAATTAAGTTTGAAATGTTGGCCTTTTGCTGGACTGTTGAACATTTGTCTGGGTTTAGCCCCTCATTATTTAGCAATGCTAAACAAAAGTTTGGGCGGCTCTGGTAACATTTTGTCTTTGGCTGAGCACTAAACATTATAGCTCTGGATTTTAAGGCACATTTGAAGGGGAGATTTGCCTCTGGAAAACTTAGCTAATTTGGGCTAAGCTGGTTTGAAAATAATGTTAAACACTAGAGGACATCTGGCGGTCACGTGTCCTCACGTGATGTATTTAAAACAGTGTTAAACACTGGAGACAAAATGCTCAAAATAGTGTTAAACACTAGAAAGGAAGGGGTCACGTGGGGTCACGTGAGGCGCCTGAAAATGGGGCCAGACCTTCTTTATTTTATTATCATAATATTCAAATGAGTGTTAAACACTTTTAATCTTCAGGCCATCACGTGTGGGCGTGTGATGGGTATCTATGTATTGATTATTAAAGTGTTTATTAGGGGTCACATGGGGACACGTGATGGCGCTCAAAATCAGTACTGCCTTTGGCTTTGTTCCCTTCATTTATGAGGGTTACGTGTGAGCACGTGAGGCATTGCCTCCAAACTTTTTTCTTCTCATTTTGGGGAGTCTGTTCAAGGGTCATGTGGGAACACGTGACCTAGTCTTGTTCCTTATTTTCTGATTATTTAGGATGGGGGTCACGTGTCACCACGTGACCCGGTTCTTTACGTGCATGGAAAGCTTTTAAGTCTCTTATTATAAGAATTAAATTCTCTATAGGGTTAAACCGTAATTCTTTTTTAGAGGAATTAAATTCCTATGCATGTGGAAGAATTAAATTCTTATATAGGGTTAAACCCTAGTTCTGTTTTAGAGGAATTAAATTCCTATGAATTTTGGAGAATTAAATTCTCATATAGGGTTAAACCCTAGTTCTGTTTTAGAGGAATTAAATTCCTATGAATTTGGGAGAATTAAATTCTCATATAGGGTTAAACCCTAGTTTTATTTAGAGCAATTAAATTCTTATGAAATTGAGAGAATTAAATTCTCATATAGGGTTAAACCCTAGTTTTATTTGGAGGAATCAAATTCCTATATATTTGGGGGAATTAAATTCCTTAAACTCAATTCTCTCTCTAGGTCTTGGATCTGCATGGCAGAATCTCCCCGACAAGAATTAAATTCTCAACTTGTGGGGAGATCTGCTTCTGCAGATCTTCAACCAAACGAAGAACTAAGTTCTTATTCAGAAGAGTTAGACTCTTAAACTTGAGAATTAAATTCTCTTTTATTTTATGGAGATTAGATCTCTTTCACCTTTCTCACCTAGGGTTTCTTTTCTCTGAATAGAACTTCTTTTCTCTCTTAAGAATTAAATTCTCCTCTCTTTTTTCTTTCCTTTTTTTTCTCTCCAGAAAATCAAAATTCCAAAGATCCCTTCTCTTCTTTTCGTGGCTCCTATTTATAGGAGAAAAGAAAAGAATCAATTTGTTTAGTGAATCTTTCATTGAAAGATTTTGGTTGTTTTTTGTAACTAACATGATCTTTTAGATGACTCAGTGAATTTTTAATCCAGAAGATATTCTGTTTGTTATTCTTGGTGAATTTCAGGGAAATCTTTCCTTGTATAAAATCTTTCCATAAATTGGTGATTTTTAATCACCATTGGATTTTTAATCCAACGGTGCTCTATTTTACAGAACACCATCTTTTTTGTTTGGAAAAAGTTTAAAGAAATATTTTCCCAGTTAGGGTCTTTGATTTCCCTTAATTAGAATTTAATTCTATTAATTCAGAAGGCTTTTAAAAGTCTATCACGTGTTGGCACGTGATCCCTTTATTTGATTATTAAATAGAATTTAATTCTATAGATTAAAGAGCTTAGGAGCCCATCACGTGTTGACACGTGACCCAGATTTAATTCTGTTTTCAGGGAGCTGAGGAATCATCATGTGTCAGCACGTGACCCTTAGTCACGTGTGAGCACGTGACGCCTCATTGAGGTTTTTCCTTGCTGTTTTGTTACCTTTTGTTTGACTAGAATTTAATTCTATAAAGGATCACAGGAACCTATCACGTGTAAGCACGTGACCCTTGGTCATGTGTGAGCACGTGATACCCCATTGGGGTATTTCCTGATATTTTATCAGGGAACATACTCCACTTAGCCGTTACACTGCTCGGATCTAGTACTAACTTGATCGTCGGAGGGTCCTCGGTGGTACCAAACCACCCCGGGACTTCCTTGCAGGTACTGGGCGCTAAACTCCTCCAATCACCAATCTCCTCAAAACCCATTGAGACCCACACATAACAGGGGATCCCCTTCAGAATCCAACGGGAGATCGATGGAAGACAACATCTGAAGGAGACCCGAAAAGGACCTCCATCAGTTGGCGTCGTATGTGGGAACGCAAACTCCATAAAAACAAAGTTGGCTTTCCGAACTCCGTCCACATGGCGAGCAACCATCCTGAAGATCCGGGTACCAGCCGCCGCTTCCCCCTCACTGTAGGCGCGGATGAACACCCTCCGGCGACCATCATCAACGCCCTCGCCAGCCGAATAGATCGGCTGCAGTCCCTCATTGAGGCGCTCATCCGCGTCTAAACGGCCGGGCTTGGGCCCCAGATCGCTGCTCCTCCGCCTCCAGAAGGCTCCGCCCCCGCTGGCACAGCTGACCACCGGCAGGCTACGACTCCAGACCACGGATCTCACGAGCCGATACTCCCTGAGGGCCGTTGGGAGCCCCACGACTCCACACCAAGGTCCTCCGCCGGAGCGCCTCGCTTCGAGCCTCCTCACGCCCCATACCCCCCTGAGGAGATGTCGGTCACCTCGCCTGCCCACAGGCATGACCGACGCCCCCTCCCTCAACGGGGTCGCACAGAAAGGGCTCACCACGACGGCTCGAGGGCCACCTCGCTCGGGGATCTGAGGAACCTCATCGAGAGGAACCGGGGTCATGCCCAGACGCAGGTCTCCCACAATAGAGGACCGTTCCTGTTCCCCATACCCACAACTAGATGGTCGGGCGAAACCTCAGGAAGATTCGGCCGAGCAGCTGCCCTTCCCGGTTGTCCTTAGCCGGCCTCCTCAGGCCCCCCAGCGCTAAGGATCAAAGTCCTCCGCAGAGGAAGCCGAGCGGCTCCCCTGCTCGGCTATCCCTGGTGGGTAGCTTCCCTACCGCAACGCCAGGGATCAGAAATCCCTCGCCAAGAGGCAACCCAGCTGCTATCCTGCTCGGCTATCCCTGGCGGGTAGCTTCCCTACCGCAACGCCAGGGATCAGAAAGTCCTCCTAGAGGTAGTCGAGCCCCACCGTCGCTCGGCTATCCCTGGCGGGTAGCTTCCCTACTGCAACGCCAGGGATCAGAAAGCCCTCCCAGAGGCAGTCGAGCACGAGGATCCCTCACTCGGCTATCTTTCAGGACAAAATCCCTCGCCAAGAAGCACCGGGCAGTAACCCTGCCCGACCAAGGGTCCTTGGTAGGCTTCTACAGCCCCTCCCGCGCCAAGGACCGAAGTCCTCCTAGAGGCAGTCGAGTCCTTGCTCGGCTATCCCCGGCTGGTAGCTTCCTACCACAACCGATAGGGATCAAAGTCCTCGCTAAGAGGCACTGGACAGTAACCCTGCTCGGTCCCCGTCCTGAAGGATTAAAGCCTTCGCAAAAGGTAACCGGGCAGCTACCCTTCTCGGTCATCTTCGGCTGGTACCTCCCTACCCATGACGCCAGGGATCGAAGCCCTCGCAAGTGGCGTCAGAGCGGCTACCACGCTCGGTCATCCCAGGCTGGTAGTTGCCTACCCACGGCGCCAGAGATCAAAGCCATCGCCAAGAGGCAACCGCGCAGCTTCACTGCCCGGTCATCCCCACTCAGTTATCCCCGGCGGGTAGCTTCCCTATCGCAACGCCTGGGATCAGAAAGTCCTCCCAGAGGCAGTCGAGCCCCATCGTCGCTCGGCTGTCCCAGGCGGGTAGCTTCCCTACCGCAACGCCAGGGATCAGAAAGCCCTCCCATAGGCAGTCGATGTTAGTTATATGTATGCCCTAGAGGCCATTACTGTACATTGGATGTATATTGTAGTGGATGCTGGGACATATATAGGGAGGACTTTCTTGCTCGACATGATAGTATGCTATCTGGTTATACCTTACCTTAACGTGTATACTGATTGTCCCTCTGTTACATGTTGGTAAAGCCCTTAGGATGTGTACTTGACTACCTGGACTATGATGCGGATCATACTAGTGGGGACATGGTAGTCCATAAGTACATCCTTCAAGGTCCCTAGTCGTGGGTGTATCGAGACGGGGCATCGATATACCAGTGTAGACTAGCGTATACCTTCTCGACCCATACAGATGGGCGATGGATGATCCCATATCCATTGGTGTTTGACATCAGAGATGATATACGGGTGCTCAGTGGAGACTGGGTACACTGGACGGACTCGCCGAGAACTCCCAGATGGTATTATACCTTACGTCAGATGGTAGTTCTCTGGTGACACTGGTACAGAGTAGTCTGTTGACCCGAGATCGTCATAGAGTCTTGTGTGGTTCCCACTGTGCTTTGATTTCCAACTTACCACGTCCAAGAGGGCGTGCAAAACGGTGGTTTTTGGGTACAGTCCCGAGTCACATGGAGGCGATGAGCGATAGGAGGGGATTCGTCTCTCCCGGTATAGGGAGTTGATGTTGCGCTGTGTTCGATTGGCTATAACCGGAAATCCCTGGCCAGGGTTGCTGAGATTTACTGGTAAGTGTTACCAGTAGTTTCTCGAACTGTTATAGACCTCATATCGACACGACTTATCGAGCTGCTGGGGTCTGCCGTTTACCACCCCTAGGCGAGATATGCGACATATCAGACGAACAGACCGGACTGTACGGTAAGTGTTACTGGTTGGATTCACAGGAGTGTGAGCGGGCTTGCTCATCGATCTTCTGATCGCTCAATACCCGGGTGGCCGTTACGTTTAGCAGACCGCTTGCGGCTTGTGGGTGTTTGATATGATCATCACACGCTGCCGGCGTATTGACGAGTCTTTAGAGTCCTACACAGAGGTTTCCTGGCTCAAGCGAAACGAAATAGGAGCGCATATGAGATATGTGCGGGACCGAGAATGATACCAGTATGTGATACTGTATTCGATTCTCACGATTTGTGACATTGATCGGTTATATGCGATATAGCCGGGATATCGGATCAAGTGTTGATTCGATAAGTTGTTACTGTTGATATTAGTCGGTTATATGCGATATGACCAGATCGTTAAATCAAGTGTTGATTTAATGATTTAATGCATAATTATATGTTTGATACATTACTTTTCATTAACTAGTATCGGTTCACTTAAGATGGATTTTCTCTCTCGCATGTGCACATCGTATATGTGATATATTTTTGTGCACTTGATTGTATCATGTTTGATGATGCAAGATTGCTAAGGTTTGTGTAAAGAGTTAAACCTTGGTTAGGGTTTTTATTATTCATTCATTTATCTTTTATTTGGATTAAAAGAAAAGAGAAAGAAAAACAAAAGGGTTTCTTTCTTTCATGAAGCTTGTTGAAGCTTCATGAAGCTTTGACCAAAGTAACCCTTTTGTCTTCATCTCATTAACCCTAACCATTCATTTAACCTTAGTCAATTCTCTACACATAACCATGGTTAATATTATGATAAGAATGATTTTATTATTCTTTTCATAAGACTTATGATAATTCTATCTTCTTCTTCTTCTTCTTCATCTTCATGAAGAAAACCTAGACTTCATCAATGGTGACTGATGAAATGAGTGAGAAATTCAATTCTAAAGTGAACCCACTTCCTATTTGTTCATCCTCTACCACTTGCCAAGTAGTATAGGGTGTTATCTTCACAAGTTTTATGGCTTGGTGAAGTTGGAGCTTGATCTTTTGATGCCTCGACGTAGATCATCTTCGGCATCGTCGTCGATGACCTAGCCCGCTTTTTCTCCGATGAAGCCGACGCTAGAGCCCGGGATCCGATGATCGCAGCGAGGAGACATCATCACAGAGCTATGGAGGTGGAGCACCGGATCTACAAAGGTTGTATTTCCGTTTACACTTTAGTTAAGTTGTTAACTAGCTTATCGATTCGCCTAAAATTCTAGTTAACGATCCGTATTAGGGTTTCTCGGCACCCGTAAAATTTGAAATTGGCATGGTTGATGCCTTGTGAGACCTCTTGAGAGTGCCTAGGAACCCTACAGTGGTATCAGAGCCTAGCTAGAGCCTTAGGCGATGCTTAGACGGAGTTAGAAATCCGATCGAACCGAAACCCTAATACAAAAATGCTCTCTGTACAATTTTCAAAAACTGGGTTTTTTCCAAATTAAAAATATGAAGAAAAATCAGCAGGGAATCCTAAGAATTACTGTGCAACACATGTCCATGATTCCTCCAAAGTGCGGCGGAACCGCGGCAGAAGCCTGGCTTCTGCGGCGGTTCCGCGGCCGTATGATGACGTCACTCACCCAATTTTGCACAGTAACTTCCTTTATTCAGTGCTGAGTTCTCTGGGTATTTTTAAATATTACTCAAGAGTTGAATTTTCTGGGGTGTTTTGGGAGTTCGATGATTCGATCGGATTATCAGATTTTGTCTATGTGGTTTCCGGATATTTTAGAATATGTTAAAAAGTTCGACCGGATATAAATACCCAACTTTTTTCCTGCCGGAAAATTTCCAAGTGTTGGATTTTTCCATGGTTTAAGGACGTTCTAAGTAGTGCAAGTAACGCGATGGTCCCTCTAGAAGATAACAAACTTTAACTCGATTATGTGACCGTCTTGAACTGCCCTTTAAACCTTAGGGTTTGGGGCAGTACGGCGTGCCACATGTGAGGCGTTGGCTTGACCCTTCTACGGCTGGACCGTTGGTACTGAGGCACGAAGTGAATGTTTTTAAACTTATTTCATGTGTTGAACGGTTTCGGGAAAACTTGGGTGTTCGATTGTAAAATCAGAAAGTTTAACATTTTCTATTTATCCGGAATGGGATACAATACTTGGAATTCACAATAAGTTATGAGATAACTGAATGAATGTTATAAACACAGCACTTTAGTCTCTCTTGATCGGTTGCCTCGGAATTTTGATGCGATCAAAAGTCCGTCGTAATCACGTAGCGTACGCGGATACTCGCCGGATAAACTTAATAGACAGCTACACCCCATAGCCCCGACCAAGTGACTGTAGGAGAACCCCGTCACCGAAAGCATCCGTTCGGGTGCTCGCGGCAGCGGTGTTCCGCCTTGGTGCACTTCGTCGACGGTATCGGGGGTGCGGCTGCCTACTAAAGTTTGCGACGAGCATTCGATCAGGATGTCGGGAATCTTGTTGAATTGCCCGACTTAATATTGAAAAGAGTTTTCGATAATGAGACTAAAATGCGGGGTTTATAATCGTTAGGCATGCGATGTCTAAGGAATTCATTTTGATTAGGCATGCGATGTCTAAAGAGGTTGCGGATTCCAACTGTTGTAGTTTTGCACTTTCTTTACTGTGACCGTAAGTGTAATATGTGATATCGCCGGTTTCGTTGCTATATGTCAACGACAATTGGGATGCGCATATTTACTTACGTTGATGACATGTGATGTTATGTGTTGCTGGATATGTTATATTGGATCGTCGTGTTTGAATAGCCGGGGGTTTTTGTGTGAGATGAGTGTTTTTCATTTTCATTCATGTAAAAACTTGTATGTAATATTCTTTTATTGGGGCACTTCCAGGTTGCGGAAGTTGTCACCCTTTGTATATTATTTACTTTTCTGCACTAGGATAGACCCAAGGAGGAGGGCACAAGTAACCGGGTTCTGGAGTCCAGTGGGGGACCAACTCGAGGAGTCGAGTCCGGGTCTCCTAACCCTAGAATTGGTAGGGTTGCTTGCCGCTCTCATAGGGGTCTAGGGGTGTGGGATTGGCTATTCATCACAACCGTGGAATCCTTGTTTTATACTGGCTCGTATTGAAAACACGGACGTCCTAGTATATCCAATATTTCATATGTTTCTTCTGCTGCGATATCTGTGATGTGATCATTTGATGTTCTGTGATAGATACTATATATAGTATATATATGATATATTATATAGACGTTACTTATGTTTTACACCCGCGCTAGCCCTGCCCCGCTCTGCCGTTAGTTACCTAACCTAACGGTGCACGAGGGGACATCGAGGCGAATGCGGATGGCATAAGTGTACGTCGTATTTATCTGTGATGTTAAGGTACTTAAATGATGGGACTTCATTAATGTGATTAATGAAATAAAAGAAACCTAAGATGTTGTGGAATCGAATTTCAAAATAAAACAGGTAGCTACAGTTCTTGCTTTGCACAGCAGTATATGTGATATATCCTGCACCTTATTCGATGAGGAAAGGACCGAGATCCCTTCACCGGGAGTGACTCCTTTAGCAATAACTGGCAGATGCTACACACTCGGTTTGTCTTTTGATTGCTTTTAAGAGTTTTTGCTTTGCACAGTGGTATATATGATATATCCCGCACCTCATTCGACGAGGAAAGGACCGACGATCCCTTCACCGGGAGTGACTCCTTTAGCAAAACTACAAAAAGTCTCAAAAGCACTCCATTTTAAAAACATTTAATTCTACAACGATATCAAGTTCATTACGCAATAGGTTTTCAGAAAAACCTGTCGTAGCCCTCCGTCATTTCAGATAAGTTGTATATAGTATTCGTGCTACATTTGTTGGCTTTCGTCAAGGTGTAGTGTGCGGTAGCTATCTGCTGCTTATCTACTGCATATGATGCGATTGGATTAGGGTAGTCGTGCGGCTTTGTTGGCTTTCGTCAAGGGTCGTGCGGGTGGGTTTGATTCAATCAAGAAATGACGGGTTGGACTTGACTAGTAGCCTATGGTTTGTTGGCTTTCGTCAAGGTCATAGGATGCTAGGGGCAAAATATTATCGGGAATTTCAAGTGTTGAAATTTGCAATGAGATTGCATACCTTCTATGAGATAGTTGGATCCCGATACCCGCTGCGAGTAAGAGTTACTCCTGGGAGAGTTTTGCACATTACAATTAGCCGATCAAGTAGGTGTCTAGAAAGGTGTCAACAGGGTTACGCCTCTGGAAAAACGATGTTTATATTAATTAGGTTCGTGCGAAAGCACGGGGGACCTCCCTCAAAGTACCGACACTGGCCTGGCTGAAAGATTGGCAAACTTGTAGTGTGTAATTAATCCCGGCTAGTCTTTCCTTTTAGGGTTTGAAGGAAGATTTGATAAAAAGCAGTGGGAGCCATCCTGATTAGATAAAATAAAAACCAATTTATTCTTGCAAGAGCGCATGCTGAGTGTTTTCTTCTCTCTCTCTCTCCAGGTAGCGACCATATCACGTCTTAATCAAGATAATAATATGGATATTGACCGAACCCGCTTGTTATAATGAGCTGGGGAACGTTGGTCCCGCTCCAACTTATAATTGTTATAAGACTGAGCAGGAAATTGGGGATTATCAGAATTCCCGTGCCGCCCAAACGAAGAAAGTGCATGCTGATGCATCATCTTCGGGTGTGTTCATTACAAAGAACTGTTTCTCAGTATCCTCCGTATCTAGGGTATATGATACCGGATCAGGATCCCAGATATGTAATCTGTTACATAGGGCTACAAAAGGGTAGAAAAACTGAGAACGGGTGATAAGTTTCATGAGACAGAAAACGGGGCAAGTGTTGCAGCCAAGTCTGTTGGTCACTGTCACCCTGTATTACCAATACATTGATTCTGAACAAATGCTATTAGATACCGAACCTGATATACAAAATCATATCAGTCTCTTTATCAGTAAAGAAATGATAAAATTTTGTATTGTTGGATAATGTTTTGAACATTTCCTATATCAAAAGTTGATCGGTTCAGGCACGTTATCTAAAAGCATTGACGTTCTAAATCAAACTACAGTTCTTAGTATATAGAACACACACAAGAGGAATAGTTCAGAAATGAACGGATCCTTCTTGAGGCATTGTAGACTAGGTCATATCAATGCGACCCGACTGGCTGAAGTTACATTTAGATGCATATTTAAATCAGTTTGAATTTATATCTTATGAAAACTTGCCAGTCATGTCACAGAGATAAGATGACCACAGCTCTGTTTATTGGAAACAGAGAAAGAGTCAGTAAATTCTTGGGATGATACATGTTGATGTATGTAAGGTCCTCTGTCTACACATGCCAAGAACGGTTCTTTTTACTTCATTACATTCTCTGATAATCTCTCAAGATTCATACATATGTTCCTGTTGAAACACAAGTCCGAACCTTTTGAGATATTCACAGAATATGAGTTAGAAGTAGAGAACCAATACGGGTATAAGTATTATGTCCTTTGATAAGATCAAGGAGGAGAATACTTGAGCACGGAAATCCTGGACTATTCTAAAAGGAGAATGAGATTCTCTCTCAGCATTACTCCTCCGTATACACCATAGCACGATGGTATATCGGGACGGAGCAATAGCACCCTATGTGATATGGTGTGCTCTATGATGAGTACTACTGAGTTTCCTATTTCCTTTTGGGAGTTATGCGCTTGAGAAGCTGCATACCTATTGAATAGGGTTCCAATCAAATCAGTTGCCTACCGCTTCATATGTGATATGGAAAGGGAAGAGCCGATATCGTAAGATGGTTAAGATTTGGGGTTGTCTGGCCTATGTCTAAAGGCAAAACCCGGACAAGCTCGAGGCAAGGTCTGTTATGTACAACTGGAAAGGTTCCAGCTATACAAATTATAGCAGATGATTTGGTAGAACCAAAGGATTCAGTAGATTCCAATGAACCTCAGCCTCTCCGCCGATCTAATAGGGTTCCTCACCCACCTGAGAGATACTTCGGTTCCTCTATGACAGTGGGAGCGAGGATTGCATCATGAGATGATGACCCAACTAGTTTCGAGCTGGCCATCGAGAGTAGGACTCTGTAAGAATGGCTGGATGCTTAGCGATCTGAGATGGAATCCATATACACCAACAAAGTATGGACTTTGGTTGCTTTATCTGAAGGGTTAAATCCCCATCAGGAGCAAGTATATCTTGAGAAGATTACTTGGTGTACATGGAAAAGTTGAGACTTTCAAAGCTAGACTTATTAAAGGTTTGCATCATTAACCAGGTATGGATTATGTTGAAACCTTTTCTAATGATCTGTGCTTAAGTCCATCCAGATCCTACTTGCCACGGCTACATACCATGACTACGATATCTGGTGGTTGGGTGTCATGACTGCTTTTCTAAATGATGTTTTGGAAGAGAGCGTCTATAAGTACACAGCCAGAGGGCTTCGTAGACAGTGGGAGCAGCGGAAACGTGTGCAAGATGTTTTATGTGATAAAGCAGGCATCGCGGAGTTGGAACGTCTGTTTTGATGAATTAGTCAAAGAGTTTGACATCATCAAAATGGTAGATGAACCTTGTATAAACAAAAAGGTAGTAGGGAGTATGGTAGTGATCCTCGTAGAGTACGTGGATGCCATACTCTTGATAGGGAAGGAGTTTCCTATGCTACGCTCGGTCAATCTCCGCTTATCATAATGATTCTCCATATAGGATCAAAATGATACCTACTAAATCCTGAATTTTGGATCTGTGAGATAGATCTAATTGGATGTTAGGAATCTCACTGGTAGTAGTGAGATAGTATCAATCGATCCTGGGGAGAATCACTGGAAAGGTTCCAGGGTGATAAGGACGACTGAATGTCAGTCACAGGCATTGTCTTTACCCTCAGTAAAGGGACGGTATGTTGGAAGAGTTCCAAGCTAGATACCGTGGCATACTAGACGATAAAGGCTGGATACATCGCTACTTAAGATGCTACCAAAGAGGAAGTTTGGGTGTATAATGGTTCATGAGATGAACTAGGTTCCTACCATTGTGTGACAATGGAAGTGTGGCTTTAGCCCAGGAACCCTGGTCCCATCAGTGACCCAGACGTATTCTAAGGCAGTATCACCTGATCATGGAGATGGTTGATCTCCAGGGTGATCGAGGTTAGGAGAGCAGACTCAGAGGACAACACGGCGGATCCACTCACGAAGGCCTATTCCCAGAGAGAGACTTTTATGGGATGGTTGAGTATGAGATACTGCAACCACTGCTATCAGATAGCCCTAGTGCAAGTGGGAGATTGTTAGTTATATGTATGCCCTAGAGGCCATTATTGTACATTGGATGTATATTGTAGTGGATGCTGGGACATATATAGGGAGGACTTTCTTGCTCGACATGATAGTATGCTATCTGGTTACACTTTACCTTAACGTGTATACTGATTGTCTCTCTGTTACATGTTGGTAAAGCCCTTAGGATGTGTACTTGACTACCTGGACTATGATGCGGATCATACTAGTGGGGACATGATAGTCCATAAGTACATCCTTCAAGGTCCCTAGTCGTGGGTGTATCGAGACGGGGCATCGATATACCAGTGTAGACTAGCGTATACCTTCTCGACCCATACAGATGGGCGATGGATGATCCCATATCCATTGGTGTTTGACATCAGAGATGATATACGGGTGCTCAGTGGAGACTGGGTACACTGGACGGACTCGCCGAGAACTCCCAGATGGTATTATACCTTACGTCAGATGGCAGTTCTCTGGTGACACTGGTACAGAGTAGTCTGTTGACCCGAGATCGTCATAGAGTCTTGTGTGGTTCCCACTGTGCTTTGATTTCCATCTTACCACGTCCAAGAGGGCGTGCAAAACGGTGGTTTTTGGGTACAGTCCCGAGTCACATGGAGGCGATGAGCGATAGGAGGGGATTCGTCTCTCCCGGTATAGGGAGTTGATGTTGCGCTGTATTCGATTGGCTATAACCGGAAATCCCTGGCCAGGGTTGCTGAGATTTACTGGTAAGTGTTACCAGTAGTTTCTCGAACTGTTATAGACCTCATATCGACACGACTTATCTAGCTGCTGGGGTCTGACTTTTACCACCCCTAGGCGAGATATGCGACATATCAGACGAACAGACCGGACTGTACGGTAAGTGTTACTGGTTGGATTCACAGGAGTGTGGGCGGGCTTGCTCATCGATCTTCTGATCGCTCAATACCCGGGTGGCCGTTACGTTTAGCAGACCGCTTGCGGCTTGTGGGTGTTTGATATGATCATCACCCGCTGCCGGCGTATTGACGAGTCTTTAGAGTCCTACACAGAGGTTTCCTGGCTCAAGCGAAACGAAATAGGAGCGCATATGAGATATGTGCGGGACCGAGAATGATACCAGTATGTGATACTGTATTCGATTCTCGCGATTTGTGACATTAATCGGTTATATGCGATATAGCCGGGATATCGGATCAAGTGTTGATTCGATAAGTTGTTACTGTTGATATTAGTCGGTTATATGCGATATGACCGGATCGTTAAATCAAGTGTTGATTTAATGCATAATTATATGTTTGATACATTACTTTGCATTAACTAGTATCGGTTCACTTAAGATGGATTTTCTCGCTCGCATGTGCATATCGTATATGTGATATATTTTTGTGCACTTGATTGTATCATGTTTGATGATGCAAGATTGCTAGGGTTTGTGTAAAGAGTTAAACCTTGGTTAAGTTAATGGTTAGGGTTTTTATTATTCATTCATTTATCTTTTATTTGGATTAAAACAAAAGATAAAGAAAAACAAAAGGGTTTCGTTCTTTCATGAATCTTCATGAAGCTTTGACCAAAGTAACCCTTTTGTCTTCATCTCATTAACCCTAACCATTCATTTAACTTTAGTCAATTCTCTACACATAACCATGGTTAATATTATGATAAGAATGATTTTATTATTCTTTTCATAAGACTTATGATAATTCTATCTTCTTCTTCTTCTTCATCTTCATGAAGAAAACCTAGACTTCAACAATGGTGACTTGATGAAATGAGTGAGAAATCCAATTCTAAAGTGAACCCACTTCCTATTTCTTCATCCTCTACCACTTGCCAAGTAGTATAGGGTGTTATCTTCACAAGTTTTATGGCTTGGTGAAGTTGGAGCTTGATCTTGTGATGCCTCGACGTAGATCATCTACGGTATCGTCGTCGATGACCTAGCCCGCTTTTTCTCCGATGAAGCCGACGCTAGAGCCTGGGATCCGATGATCGCAGTGAGGAGACATCATCACGGAGCTATGGAGGTGGAGCACCGGATCTACAAAGGTTGTATTTCCGTTTACACTTTAGTTAAGTTGTTAATTAGCTTATCGATTCGCCTAAAATTCTAGTTAACGATCCGTATTAGGGTTTCTTGGCACCCGTAAAATTTGAAATTGGCATGGTTGATGCCTTGTGAGACCTCTTGAGAGTGCCTAGGAATCCTACAGTCGAGCCCGAGGATCCCTCGTTCGGCTATCCTTCAGGACAAATGCCCTCGCCAAGAGGCACCGGGCAGTAACCCTGCCCGGCCAAGGGTCCTTAGTAGGCTTCTATAACCCTTCCCGCGCTAAGGACCAAAGTACTCCAGAGGCAGTCGAGTCCTTGCTCGGCTATCCCCGGCTGGTAGCTTCCTACCACAACCGACAGGGATCAAAGTCCTCGCCAAGAGGCACTGGGCAGTAACCCTCCTCGGTCCCCGTCCTGAAGGATCAAAGCCCTCGCAAGAAGCAACCGGGCAGCTACCCTGGTTGGTCATCTTCGGCTGGTAGCTCCTTACCCATGATGCCAGGGATCGAAGCCCTCGCAAGAGGCGTCCGAGTGGCTACCCCGCTCGGTCATCCCAGGCTGGTAGTTGCCTACCCACGGCACCAGAGATCAAAGCCCTCGTCATGAGGCAACCGCGCAGCTTCACTGCCCGGTCATCCCCACTCAGTTATCCCCGGCGGGTAGCTTCCCTACCGCTACGCCTGGGATCAGAAAGCCCTCCCGGAGGAAGTCGAGCCAGAGGGTCCCTCACTCGGCTATCCTTCGGGACAAAAGCCCTCGCCAAGAGGCACCGGGCAGTACCCCTGCTCGGTCCCCATCCTGGAAGATCGAAGCCCTCGCAATTGGCAACCGAGCGGCTGCCCTGCTCGGTCGACTCCTGCTGGTAGCTCCCTACCCATGACGCCAGGGATCAAAGCCCTCGAAAGAGGCCTCTGAGCGGCTACTCCGCTCGATCATCCCAGGCTAGTAATTGCCTACCCACGATGCCAGAAATCAGAAGCCCTCTCTAAAGGGCAACGGAGCAGCTTCCATCCATCCTCGGCACAAATAAGGCGGTCAGCCCTCTTCCCATCGTATGCAGAAAATCCGAGCCACCAACAAAGGGCATCATGCCTATCTAAGTCTCGAGCGATCTCCCCTCGACATCGGGGCCGTGGAGACGCCTTCTTCTCAGAAGCGCTTGGCATGCTTGGCAAGTAGTCGAAACTAACTCGATGGACGATCGCTAGGCAAGCAACCGACCTGACATAGACCCGACATGGAAGCCCAACAGCGTAAGAAGAGAAATTTTATGAGCATTCTTCATGAACAGAAGACAAAGTGCAAACCGATGAAATCAGAGAAAAAGTTTTATTACTAAAAGGAAAAGTCTTTACTAAGGGTATTTTTGGCTCCCCAGCCTTACAAAATGCCCGGAGGCTTACAAAATTCCAAAAGCTATAAAAGAAAAGGATGCGGAAGACGGGGGCTTTAGGCCTCGGGGCCAGGAGTGACCTCGGAGCCCTCGACATACACCACGAGGCGAGCTAGGTCCTCGGCGACTTCATCAGCAGGAACCTCTTGCCCCTGCTCACCGGCGCTCGCGAGGGGGTATTCGGCCCGGAGCTCTTCGTCGGCGAACTCCGGCACCCGGGCCTTAACGGCATCGAGGGCCTCGTGCCAGATGAGGGTCGTG
Organism: Agapanthus africanus; assembly: GCA_030015575.1. Taxonomy (NCBI): domain Eukaryota; kingdom Viridiplantae; phylum Streptophyta; class Magnoliopsida; order Asparagales; family Amaryllidaceae; genus Agapanthus; species Agapanthus africanus. The sequence continues at coordinate 643,541,637 of CM057340.1, forward strand.
GCAATGGATAGGTCATCATAGTAGTCTTTCGACTTCTTGTAGCTCTCCACCGCCTTCGCCGCCCTCAGGTCGGCCGACTTCGCCGACTCGGCCGCTGCCCCCAGCTATTTCCAGAGGGTTTTCACCGTCTTCTTCAGGTTACCGGCCAGCACCTAAGCGTCCTCGAGCTTGGCCTCGGCAACCGCGGCGGCCTCGCGGTGCCGGGCGACCTCCTGCTTCCCGGTCTCTACCTCGCCCTCCAGGGCGACGACCTTCATCTTCATCGCCTCCAACTCCCGCTTGGAGCTCTCTTCCAGTGAGGCGAGCTGGCCCGCAGCTTTTATCGCCAGGGCTATCACCTCGGCCTCCATGTGCAAGGCGAGGGAAACGTGCTGGAGAACCTGAAAGGCAGGAGAGAGATCAGGAAGACGAGGGAGGCACCGAACCTCAAAAAAAATATAATAAAAGACAAGCGCTTACCTGCACGGACTCCTGGACGATGGACGCCAGCTGAGCCCTGAAGGTCCCCCCGGGGACTCTACCCCCGGTCGACAGCTCTATCTCATGCAGCAGGCTATCCGCGACTGATAGCCCCGAAGGCACGGTTAACCGGAGACCCCCTTCCTCCACCATGATCGGCAAAGACGGCCTCCGGGAAGATCTCCTCTTGAGCGGCCTTGAGGGAGAGCCGATCTCCTCCTCCGAGGCTGAGTCTTCCAGAATCCAAACCCACCTCCGACCCGACGCTCTGCTGGGCCCCGGGGCGAGATCTATCTCCGAGCGCTCGTAGGGCGCTACCACCGGGGGAGAAGGATCCGGGTAGGCTGTGACCGTGAAGAGCCGGCGCCCCCAGCCTTCGCAACTGTCCTCGGCTGGCGCATGGAAGCTCGGAGCGAGTCCATATCCATGGGGCCTACACAAAACATAGTGTAAAAGGAGTCAGTGGCACATGCAATATACGAGCCAATAAAGCAAACCTAAAATTAACAACAAACTCAACGGGGTTGAGCCCGGCCCAACTCAGGACCCTCTCAGACAACAGCACGTCGAAACGGGGGATGGGCTCCTACGACGCCACTCTCACCGCGACGGGGTCACTGGACTGGTTCCCTGGCAAGTGCTTCTCCCTCGACCACTCTGTAGGCACGGGCCAGTCCTCGCCCTCGGGAAGGGAAACGGAGAACTTCTTCTTCCAGTCATGAATGGAAGAAGGCAGGACCACAACCCCCGTCGTGGCAGCGCCCCCCGATTGCTTTCTGAAAGAGAAGATAAACTCACCTCGGGTCGCCCGCTCGGCCACCGGGGTGATTTTTGAAGACGAGAGAAGAATCAAGGAGGGAAAAGGCTGAAGGGGATCGCCTGTAACATTAGGCAAATCAGGAACCCGAGGAGAATCCTCCACGAGTTCGACACCAACTGACCGGAGGCTAACCCGAAGAAGTTCAACGCTTCAACGACCTCAGGAGAGAAGGGAAGACGCATTCCACCCTAAAATGCTTCCAAATATAGGGCGATCTCCCTGTCCCGTACTTGGTCTGCCCTCTCTCCCTCCTTGTCCAAGCGGAGCGTAGAGTGTGAGGGGATGTGGAAGCGAGCCCGAGCGTTGGCAAGCTCGTCCTCATGCCTTATCCAACACGAGGCGCCAGGGGTATCTACCGCCTCCTCCCTGGGGGCTGCCCCCGCCGCACGATCCCGGGAAGAGGGGCCGACCCCTGCTCCCCGGGAGGATCAGGCTCACCTAAAGGGTTCCTAGAACTTACCTCAACGACATCTACTGACTCGACAAGAGAAGACATCTAACCTTGGGAAGAATGATCCTCGGGAAACGAAAATGGAAGGAAGAAGACGAACGCCGAGCTACCGAGACTTAGAACTGAAAATATGAAGGAGTAGGGGCCCTGGAACGGGCCCCACCCCTATTTATCACCACGAGCGACCTCATCCAACGGTGCCCTTCATCTCCCGCCAAAACGCCTTCTCGCGTCCAACGGCTCCGATTGCTCCACTTGTCGTCCCCGCACTGGACCGCACCCTTTCAGGCGTTGCAGGCCTGCACACGTTGCGTCAGCCAACCGACGCTTGACACGTGGGCCATCACTTCAAAGGCAAGATACATGAACCGACGCACCCTCCTTAAATGTAGAGATCTCGCCCTGATTCGCTGGTAGAAAAGACATGTCGCGGCCCGGGGACGAGTCCCGAAGAAACCTTAGGAGGGAGCTCACCCCGGGAGGTCCGGCAGTCCACTCCTGACCCGACCCGCTAGCTGGTCGGGATAAGAATGGGGGACTAATGATGATGCTCAATATTGGCGACCCCTAAGATCAGGACACGTAGCGGACGGTAGGTCCTATAACTCGGAAGAAATGGCCCACTGAGGCCGACCAGGCCTCCCCTATACCCGACCTGCAATCACAAGCTAGCCCTCCTCGGGGCTCCCTGCAGATTGGCCTCCTCGGCCCCTCAGCTCGCCCTGAGCTGCCACAAGACCAAGTCTCCTTGGCCTTCTCGCTCGTCTCCGAGCCCCCCGACCGAGGCCGTCTTCTTCGGTCCTCCGACCAGCTCCACCGCTCACAGGCATAACCGCCGCTCCGCGAATCTTTCCATGCGCGGATTCTCAGCTAGCAACACCCCATGTTCCACGCCTCCATGATCCCCATTAATGGGCGATCCGCTCTCTACGCGAGCGTGTCGTCGGGAGCGTAACTGCCGGCGAGATTCTCGCGCGTGCTGCTGCGTGCCTCCACCACTATATAAACCCCCATCATGGAAGGGTCAAGTAAGCCATTTTTTACTCCACTTAGCCGTTACACTGCTCGGATCTAGTACTAACTTGATTGTCGGAGGGTCCTCGGTGGTACCAAACCATCCCGGGACTTCCTTACAGGTACTCGGCGCTAAACTCCTCCAATCACCAATCTCCTCAAAACCCATTGAGACCCACATATAACAGGGGATCCCCTCCAGAATCCACCGGGAGATCGACGGAAGACAACATCTGAAGAAGACCCGAAAATGACCTCCATCAGTTATAGTCGGAACATGTCGAGCTAGAAAAACATATGGTTGCAACTATATTCAAATTAAACATTTTTGCAACTATATTTGTGAAACACCAAAATTAATAAATGAAAAGATAATTATAGTGCTGCAAATATATTCTACCAAACACTAGTTTTGCAAAACATATAATTAGAATCAAATGTCTACCGAGCAAAGAAATAGTTTTGTAACAACCCTCGTCAAATCTACATGGAGTGATAAATGCAATGATTTGTGAATACAAGCAACCAAATGCACAGCTAGAGAATTAACGGAGGACAAAGGGTATGGAACTCCTTTATATTTGATATTTTAAGAAACCACATTCAATATCTTTTATGCAAACCGAATAAATTTCACTCACTTGAGTAATGTCATGCCCCGCTTTCCAAAAGAACAGTAACGGATATGTGACGATGGCCGCGATGTATTTATTCCGATAAGATCATTTCTCGCAACAAATACGCTAAGCGTTTATAAACAATATAAAATACGACAAGAAAAAAAATAGAGTGAAAATCCAACAACTAGTTATTACATTAAAGTTCTACAGAGTTCAAAACAGAGATACCATATTTGAAACAAATACGATAACAATGATAAACCATAAACATGATGCATATAGAAAATAAAAAAGATGAAAAGAACTAGTTTCCCGTTTGCGATATAAGTTGAGAGTACTTCTCTTCCGTAGATTCTATCTTCTCTATTTCAACGTCACTTGACGAATATTTCAAGGAAAGAAAAAAAACATGATCGAATTCCCGTCAGCTAACTTGTGCTCGGTAAGCCCCCAAAGAGGTGTGAATTATATAAAAGAAATGCAAAGCGGCATGTAATACAACAAGAATAGAAGTCATGAACATACGAACAATTGTAACATGGCAATGTACATGGCAACTATATGATACATGAGCATGACAATATAGTGTAGCATGTGTTGAACAACATAAGTATGTAATAAGTGTATATAGTGAATATGAAGTGAATATCAGTATGCCTTAAAAGGTCTCTACAGGGATAATTTAACTAACGATAGTTTAAGTGTGAATGTCAACCAACCTCAAGAATCTTCTCAAACCCAAGGCTGTAATTCAGGGGCAAGAAGTCATGGGCACGAATCAAATGTGTTAGTAACGAGATTTCAATCATCATTGAAGTATTCAGAAACCCAAGATTATAATTCAGGGGCAAGAAAACATAGGCCCTCATTATTGTAAATTGTGTTAGTATTCATGAATTCATGTACTATAGGGACTCCTAAGATTTCATTGGATTCATACTCAAACTATCCCAACATCCCGCGTATTTTAATCTATAGTTAATGTAACAAGTGTTGATCGAATTCATGCATACAAGAGAGAGTGCACGAATTTAATGTCAAGTTGAGTTCATGTCAATTGTATGTATTCATGTCAAATTCAAGTATTCATGTGATATTCAAGTATTCGTGTTAAGTCGTATTCATGGGTCGAGTCGAGTCGAGTCAAGTTTAGCATGTAATATTTTTATTCATGTAAAACATGTGGATATAACAACTTGAAGATCAAGAATAAAGTACACATGTTCGCAAGCATAAGATGAGATATTTATAATATTCAGGCAATAATTAACAATAACACGGTTACATGAAATGTATTATAAAACTAGTGGAGTCAAGAGTAGCATGATCAAATAATTAATATATCCGTATTCTATCATATTATATGTCAATCAACATGTTTAGGCAATATGACTTATGTGTATGGATCAAATTATCATATAAAATTCCATATCAGGTTTCCTATCAGTTTGAGACGGTCAAGTATGCTTGAGCCGGGTCACAAGTTTTCTCTAATTATGATTTTGTTCCCTAGTGGCATGAGACGGTTCAAAAATTTATTGAGTCGGCTCGACAAGAATTTGAGACAGTTCAATACAAATTGAGACGGCTCAACAATCACTAGAATGTTACGTTTTTCTCTCGGGGTTTAAAAGACTGTAACGACCCTAAAACTCCTATACACTTTTATTGATCCAATATTAATAAAAGAGTGTATTTATGTTCTGCTTTCGAGTTATAAGTTATTATTGATAAGTTATGTACAAGAAACAAGTTGAAGCTCATGGGTTAAGCCTCTCCACTGCTGTTCTTTAGCATGCAAGTTCGAATCCCATCCGTTTTTATTATTTTTAATATTTTTCTTTTTAATATTTTTGGAAACCCAAGAGTTGCACGTGCATTACACGGAGAAATGAAGAGTTCCAAATAAACCAAACAATATAAATGATACATGAATACCCAGATGAATGCACTGCACGAACCCCGAGACCCAACTCTTCATCTTGACTGCCAGTTTTTGCCATATGGACGCTACCGGCGGTTGGATTTTTCCCAATCAACTCCGTGCTTCGCCCGTGCATTCCTATAGCTCCCCTATACTCCTTTTTCCTATTTTATTTTTCTGAAATTAAACAGAGAACTCTCAACCTTTCATATACCCTATTAACACTCGTTTATATCATTTTAATGTCTCATTTTAATTCACCATACTCCTCACTTTTTCTCTTATAAATACCTTGACCAGTCATATCTCTTCCCCTAGGCATACCACTATCTCAAATCTATATTCTCACTCAAATTCTTAAGCACTCAAGTTCCCTCAAGGACTCGAGCACGTTTCTTCCATCTCGCATCGCCATTCCCTTAAGCTCTTTCCTCCCTCTCCTATTGCTCGACAACTCGCCCAAGTGACGTCAGTAGATCGGGCTCGCCCTCTAGCCTCATTCATAGGCTCGGTTCTGCAAACCAAGGCTATTTCTCTCCATTCCATCGCTCGTACGAGTACGAACGGTTGTCGAGTAAGTCCACATCCTTATCTCCTTTCTCTTTCCTCTCCTACATCTAGATTCATAAGTTCCAACCCTCTTGACTCATCCTTTTTCTTGTCTCTTTTTACATCACCATCAAAATACGTCTTCACTGGGTAACTTCACTTTTAAATTAATTGTTGTAAAACCTTGAATTATCTATTATAATTTCATGTTAATATTAACAAGGATTATCATTTACCATCATAGCATCATTACATGTCATGCTTCACCTACATATCATATAAATTTAAAATAAATTTTATTATTGTTAAAACTACCCTAGAATGCATGTAATGCCAAAATATCATGAACTTTTCTTATACCCTTTTAATTTTATCATGAATTATAATTCTAGAAAATTCATGGGGTAACGACCTACCCCATACGCACACATGGAAAACATAACACGATCATTGTTTGTGATAAAGAAAAGTATTTCGCTAAAATACCCTCACGTTCAAAATATGTAAATCAACGATAATTCAAATCCTTTGCAATTACGCCTCTACAATGCTCGTTAGGGGACTCTTTTGTGGATGGTGTGGGTTATCATACATTCTTGGGATAGCAGAGTGAGATGCAGAACTTCTCACGGAGAATTGGATAAACCCTCAAATCATAAGCTCGTATTTCTAAATAAAATAGTTTATGAACTAATTTTTAAATGAATGATTAAAGTTTCAAGAAAATACTATCAAGTTTTCAAAAGTATAGTTTTCATTAAAATACCATAAACTTAAAAAAGCTAGGTTTCATCATTAAAATACCACTAAAACTAAAATATATTTTTATAAAAACTCTTGAAATTCTATTTAACATGTTTTTATCAAAAATAACCTCGATGTTTATTTTTAAAACATTTTACATGAAACCCACTCGAGAAATGCAAACATGCAGAATACATAATAAACAATTTAAACAAATCTTTAAGAACTTTAGACTAATATAGATTTTAAGCGGTATCATTTCTCTCGAGTCTCAGAGAGCTGGAGAAAGTGAGTATTTGTCTATTCAGGTTAGACAATACTACAAATTAACGGGGTTATCAATGGAAATCGTCTTGGAAAATGACACAAATCCTGCCGTACATGAGCAACGGTTGTCCGATTATTCCTAAACTTAAGAATTTACAAGATTAAAGCTATTCAAAATATTTAAATCTAGTAATATGAAATGACTATAACTCAAATCCAAACTCGAACCTAAACTTGAATTCGAACTAGAAATTAAACATGAATCTGAACTTGACACTTGAACTTAATATGAATATCTGAACCCAATGTCTACTCTTGAACTGACTTGACATTAAACCATGAATACAACTTGACATGAATACATGAATACTTGACACGAATACTTTATTTTGACATGAATTCAATCTTGCAACTTGATGTATTCATGGATTTGAGCAAAACTGGTAATTTTAACTATAATCTAGAATACACGGGGTGTCAGGGTAGTTCAAGTGTGAATCCAACAAAATTTCAAGAGTCCCTCTAGATCATGAATCCATATCTACTAACACAAGCAATTTATTATGAGGGCCTGTGTTTCCTTACTCCTGAATTATAGCTTGTTTAGTTTGGAATACTTCAATACTGGGTTGAAATCCCGTTACTGACACTTGATTCGGGCCCATGATTTCTTATTCCTGAATTACAGCCTGTTGAGTTTGAGAACACTCTTGAAATTGGTTGACATTCACCCTTGAAATTACGTTAGATTAGTTTACCCTTTTAGAGACCTTTTAGGACACTTAAATGCACTTCATGTTCACTATAGCTACACTATACAACCATGCTATACTATGCTCATGTTACTTTTCCATGATATGTAGAACTGTATGTTATATAGAATTGCCATGCTTATATTAAATGACATGTTTAAATGTCATATCTCCTAATCCATTACTTCATGATATTCATTTCCAACTTTTCATTATACTTTTATACTTCACACCTTTCCTTGGGGACTTACCGAGCGAAAGTTCGCTGACGGGCATCCACTCATCTATTTTTTTTTGGATATTCGTCAGCTGGTCTAGAGACTTAGGAGATAGAAGAGAGTGCAGGGGATTACGACCAGATCACTACTCAAACTTAGCTTAACTCATCTCTTCTTTCAGTTTATGTATGCCACCTGTTTAGACATTTCTTTTCTTATATTTCCTTTTCAGTTGAACTCATATATTGTAAATGTATCAAGTTGAATGTAAATTGTTAGTTATGTGTATGCCCTAGAGGCCATTATTATACATGTGATGTATATTATAGTCGATGCTTGGACATATATAGGGAGGACTTTTTTGCTCGACATGATAGTATGCTATCTGGTCGCTCTTTATCTTAACATGTACACTTATTGTCTCTCTATTACATGTTGATAAAGCCCTTAGGATGAGTACTTGACTACCAGGATTATGATGCAGATTATACTAGTGGGGCTGAGGTAGTCGGTAAGTACATTCTTCAATTGTTTCTAGTCGTGGGAGTATCGAGACAGGGTATCGATGCTCCAGAGTAGACTAGCATATGCGTTTCTTGACCCATATGATGGACGATGGATGATCCCATATCCATTGGTGTTTAACATCAGAAAAGGTATACGGGTGCTCAGTGGAGACTGGGTACACTGAACGGACTCGTCGAGAGCTTCTAGATGGTGTTATATCTATCGTCAGCAGTTCTCTGGTGACACTGGTACAGATTAGTCTGTCGACCCGAGATCGTCATAGAGTCTTATGTGATTCCTACTGTGCTTTGATTTCCACCTTACTACGTTCAAGAGATCGTGCAAAACGGTGGTTTTTGGGTACAGTCCCGAGTCACATGGAGGCAATGAGCAATAGGAGGCGATTTCGTCTCTCCCGGTATTGGGGGTTGATGTTGTTCTATGATTGATTGGCCATAACAGGAAATCCCTGGCCAGAGTTGCTGAGATCTGCCGGTAAGTGTTATCGGTAGTTTCTCGAACCGTTATAGACCTTGCATCGGCATGATTTATCAGGATATTAGGGTCTGACGTTTTACCACTCCCAGGCTGAGATATGCGACATATCAGACGAAGAGACTGGACTGTACGGTAGTGTTACTGATTGGATTCGCAGGAGTATGAGCAGGCGTTCTTGTTGATCTTCTGATCGATCAATACCCGGATGGCTGTTACATTTAGCAGACCGCTTGCGGCTTGTGGGTGACTGATATGATCACCACCTACTGCCGACGTATTGACGAGTCTTTAGAGTCCTACACAGAGGTTTCCTGGCTCAAGCAAATGAAGTAGGAGCACATATGTGATATGTGCGGGACCTAGATTAATGCTCCTATGTGATACCACATTCTATTCTCGCGATATATGATATAGGTCGGTTATATATGATATAACCGGGCTGTCGAATCAAGTGTTGATTCGACAGGTTGATACATATGATATTAGTCGATTGTATGTGATATAGCCGGATTATTAATTCAAGTGTTGATTTCATAATTTAATGTATAATTATGTATTTGATATATTAACTTACATTAACTAATATTAGCTCACTTAACATTTCTTTTTCTCATTAGTGTACACTTGGTATATATGTGATATATATTAATGTACATTATTTTGTGTCATGTTTGATGCCACATGCTACATGGGTGTATGAGACTCACACCATGCTTATAATAATGATGGATTTTATTTATTTAAAGTAAATCAAATTAGTTGGTAATTATTCACATGGTTGAAGCTTGTAGAAGCTTGTGAAATCATTGACCAAGTCAACTAATTTTGTTTTACTTGTAGATATTTATTAACCTAACCATTATTGTTACCATAGTTTAGTCTCTACATGAGTTAGTGTATGACACTAACTCACCCATGATTGCTATTCTCACCTCATGAGTTTCATTCTCTTCTTTCTTCATCTTCTTCTTCATCAAGAGCTTAGCTCTCTAGGTTTATGGGAGACGAAGAAAAATAGTGAGAAAATTAAATCTAAAGTGCGCAAAATTCCTACTTCATCATCCTCTAATATATTAGCCATTTAGTTTAGGGTGTTTGCTTCACTGATTCCAAATTAGTGAAGAGGTAGCTTGAGTTGGTGTCTTCTCGACGTAGATCAAATTCGGTCTCGAAGACTTGTAGCAAGCTTGTTCTGTTCATCTTGTGGAGCCTTTCTAAAGTCTGGGAGTTTATTACTTGGAGTGAAGGGACTACTACACGGAGCTATTGAAGTGAAGGACCGGTCTACAAAGGCCGTATTCCTTGTTCACTTTGTATGCAAAGTTGTTTGCATGTTGTATTGTTTAATTCTCTGGTTAAGATTCTAGATTAGGGTTCTTTAGTACGACAAATTTTAAAAATTGGCATGGATGATACCTCCCAAAACCTTGCTGCCGCCCTGAGGAACCCTACAGTGGTATCAGAGCCATGCTAGAGAATTTGACGATGTTGTATAATTACAAAACCGAAACAACTCCGAAACACCCGATATATAAACTCAGTTTCTGTCGAAATTTTCAGAGAGTCTAAAATTTTTTTAAGCAACTGCAGAATGTTATATGAGATGTAACATAAACACAGTAGAAATTTGAACCCTCCCCACCTGTTTTTGGCCGGCGACAAGCCATGAAAATCCGAGCTCCCCGGTTCTTCTGGGGTATTTTGGCTTCAAATTTTTCCTGTGTTCCAGTCTTTGGATTTTGGTATCTCAGGTGTTGCTTGTTTTTGCTAAAATTGCATGAGATGTTAATTTTCTGTAAAGACAATTCGGAGTGTTTCATAATCATAATTCTAACACCTATTCGGGTTATTTATACGACGTTAAAAAGTTTGAACGGATATCAATAACCCAATTTTTACTTTGCTAGAAATTTTCCAAGAGTTGGATTTTTCCGAGTTTAAAATCTTCAGAAAATCATGCAAGCGATTCTGTGGACGCTTTAGAAGAACGATACCCAAACTCGACGTTTTGGATCGCGGAACCGCGGTCAAACCCTAGGGTTTGTGCCAGTTCCGTGGCGACATGAGTGAGGCTTGGGTCGGCCCTTCTACGGATGGTTCATAGGTGCTGTAGCATGTTCTGGGTACTTTTTAAACTCCGCTCAAGTGTTGAGCTCTCTGGGAAATTTTGGGTGTTTGTTTATTCGATCGAAAAGTTTAACATCGTCTAGCTATCTGTGATTGTGATGCAATATTTGGAATCCACAATAATTAGTTATGTGATAACTAGTTTGAATTTTATAAATCTAGCAGTTTAGTCTCATTTGATCGGTTGCCACGGAATTTTGATGTGGATCAAAAGTCTGTCACTATTACGTAGTGTACGCTGATACTTGCCGGGTAACCGTAGTAGATAGCCACGTCCTATAGCCCCGACCAAGTGATTATAGGAGAACCCCGTCACCAAAAGCATCCGTTCGGGTGCTCGCGGCCGCGGTGTTCCGCCTTAGTGCACTTCGTCGACGTCATCGGGGGTGCGGCCGTCTACTAAAGTTTCCGAAGAGCATTCGATCAGGTTATCGGGAATCTTGTTGAATTACCCGACAGGTTATTGGAAATTGTTTTCAATATCGAGACTAAAATGCGGGGTTTATAATTGTTAGGCATGCGATGTCTAAGGAATTCATTTGGTTAGGCATGAAATCCAAAGTATGTGATACATTGGGTTTATGATGTCTAAGGTGATTGCGGATTCCAATTGTTATAGTTTTTCACTTTCTTTTCTGCGACCGTAAGTGTAATATGTGGTGTATCGCCGGTTTCATTGCTATATGCCAACGACAATTGGGATACGCATATTTACTTACGTTGATGACATGTGGTGTTATGTGTTGCTGTGATATGTTATATTGGATCGTCGTGTTTTGAATAGCCAGATTTTTTATGTGAGATGAGAGTTTTCCATTTTTATTCATGTAAAAGCTTGTATGCAATATTCTTTTATTGGGGCACTCCCGGGTTGAGGATGATGTCACCATTGATGTATATTATTTACTTTTCCGCATTAGGATAGACCCAAGGAGGAGAGCACAAGTAACCGGGTTCTAGAGTCCAGTGGGAGACCATCTCGAGGAGTTGAGTTCGGGTCTCCTAACTCTAGAATTGGTAGGGTTGCTTGCTACTCTCGTAGGGGTCTAGGGATGTGGGTTTGGCTATTCATCGCGACCGTGGAATCCATGTTTTATACTGGCTTAATTTAAAACACGGAATTCCTAGTATATCCAATATTTCATATGTGTTCTTCTGCTGCTGATATTCTGTGATTTGATCACTTTATATGTTGAGATGAATGCTTATATTATATATATGCTATATAATAACTGTTGATGCTTTCGTTTCTTCTGTGATGCTTAGGAAGAATAATTGATGGGACTTCATTAATGAGATTAATGAAATAAAAGAAAACTAAAGATGTTGTAGAAACTTGTTTTAAAAACTGGTAGCTCTAGTTCTTTCTTTGCATAGCGGTATTCCTTGTAGAATATCCATCACCTTATTCGATAAGGAAAGAGCCGAGATCTCTTCACCGGGAGTGACATCTTTAGAAAAACTGGCAGATGCTACAACCCACTCGGTTTGTCTTTTGATTGCTTTTTTAGTTCTTGTTTTGCATAGCGGTATTTGTGAAATATTCAGCACCTTATTCGATAAGGAAGGAGCCAGATGCTTTCACCGGAAGTGACCTCTTTAGAAAAACTAGTAAAAGCCTCAAAAACACTCCTTTTAAAATTCACTCGATTCTACAACGATATCAAGTTCATTACGCAAAGGGTTTTCTTAAAAACCTGTTGTAACCCTCCGTCATGTTAGGAAGTAGAGTACTTAGTATTCGCGCTACGTTTGTTGACAAGAGTTAATGCGTAGTGTGCAGTAGCTAAGTGATGTCTTCCTACATAGTATATAATGCGATTAATTAGGACGGTCATATGACTTTGTTAACCATAGTTAAGGGTCATGTGGGTGGGTCTAATTAATCAGGAAATGACGGATAGAACTTGACTAATGCTTATGATTTGTTGACCATAGTTAAGGTCATAAGTCACTAGGGGTAAAATATTATCGGGAATTTCAAGCGTTGAAATTTGCAATGAGATTGTATATCTTCTATGAAATAATTGGATCCCGATACCCACTGCGGGCAAGAGTTTCTCCTAGGAGATTTTTACACATTACAATTAGCCGGTCAAGTAGGTGTCTGGAAAGGTGTTAACGGGGTTACGACCCTGGGAAAACGAGATTTATTTTAATTAGGTTCGTGCGAAAGCACGGGGAACCTCCTTCAAAGCACCGACACTGGCTTGGCCTAAAGATTGGCGAACTTGTAGGGTGTAATTAATTCCGGCTAGTCTTACTATTAAGGTTTGAAGGAAGATTTGATAAAAACAGTGGGTGCCATCCTGATTAGATAAAATAATAACCAATCTAATTTTGCAAGAGCATACGCTGAGTTTTTTCTTCTCTCTCTCTTGGTAGCGACCATGTCACTCCTTAATCAAGATAATAATATGGATGCTTTGACCGAACCTGCTTATTATACTGAGCTGGGGAACGTTGGTTCCACTCTATCTTATAATTGTTATAAGTCCGAGCAGGAAATAGGGAAATATCCAGACTCCCATCCACCCAATCGAAGAAAGTGCATGTTGATGCATCTTCTTCGAGTGTGTTCATTACCGAGAACTGTTTCTCAGTATCCTCTACGTTTTAGGTATGGGATACCAGATCAGGATCCCACATATGTAAGAGTTACATGGGCTACAGAAAGGTAGAGAACTAGGATTGGGTGATATGTCTCTAATATGTCTCTAAGTGTTAAAGAATGGTGCAATTGTTGCAGCCAAATCAGTTTGCAAATATCATCTTGTATTACCAAATGGTAAATACATTGATTCTGAATAAATGTTATTAGATACCGAACCTGATATACAATATTACATCAGTTTCTTTATTCAGTTAAAAAAGGATATAATTTTGTATTGAAGGATAATGTTGTGAACATTTTCCTGAATCAAGAGTTGATTGGATCAGGCACGTTATATAATGGCATATACGTTCTAAATCAAACCACAGTTCAAAGTATATAAAACACATGTGTGATCAGGCACATTTGTATTGAGGAGTAGTTCAGAAATGAACGAATCCTTCTTGTGGCATTGTAGACTAGGTCATATCAATGCGACATGACCAGCTAAGTTACATAAAGTTGAATATAAGAATCTTTTCGAATTTTCATCTTATGATACTTGCCAGTCTTGTTTCAAAGGTAAAATGACCAATACTCTGTTTACTGCAAACAAAGAAAGAGTTACTGAACCCTTGGGACGAATACATGATGATGTATACGGTCCTATGTCTATAAATGCCAGGGTTGGTTTTTTGTACTTCATTATATTCACCGATCATCTCTCGAGATTCGTACATATGTTCCTATTGAAACATGAGTCTGAAACTTTTGAGAAATTCAAAGAATATAAGCTTGAAGTTAAGAACCAGACGGGTAGAAGTATTAAAGTACTTCGACGTGATCGAGGAGGCGAATACTTGGGGATGGAGTTCCTGGATTTTCTAAAAAGAAGAATGAGATTCTCTCACAGCTTACTCCTTCGTATACACCACAACACAACGGTGTATCGGGACGGAGGTATCGCACCATATGAGATATAGCGCGCTCTATGATGAGAACTGCTGAGCTACCTGTTTCCTTTTGAGAGTTATGCACTTGAGAAGTTGCGTACCTATTGAATGGGGTTCCAACCAAATCAGTGCCTACTACTCCATATAAGATATGGAATGGGAAGAGACTATGTCTTAAACGAGTTAAGATATGGTGTTGTCCGGCCTATGTTGAAAAGCAAAATCCGGAAAAACTCATGGCAAGGTCAGTTCTGTATAAGTTTATTGGATATCCCAAACATTCGTGAGGGTATATCTTCTACCACACTGAGGAGCAAAAGGTGTTTTATTTCTCAGCATGCCACCTTTTTAGAAAAAGAATTTCTTATGAAGAAATTTGTGGTCATATGGTAGAACTGGAAGGAGTTCCAGCTAAACAAACTAACAGCTGATGATTTGGTGAAATCAAAAGATTCAATAGTCTCCAACGAAGCTCAGCCTCTCCACGAATCTGGTAGGCTTCCTCATCCACTTGAGAGATACTACGGTTTTCTTGGTGACAGTGGGAGCGAGGATTGCATCATGGTAGATGATGACCCAACTAGGTTCATGCAGGCCATCACGAGTGGGGACTCTGTGAAAAGGCTGGATGTTATGCGATCAGAGATAGAATCCATGTACACCAACAAAGTATGACTTTGAATGTTGCACCTGAAGGGGTAAAACCCATTGGGAGCAAATTGATCTTGAGAAGATTCTAGGTGTAGATGGAAATGTTGAGACTTTCAAAGCAATGCTTAAGTTCATCAGGATTAAAGCAAGCATCGCGGAGTTGGAACGTCTGTTTTGATGTGGCAGTCAAAGAGTTTGACTTCATCAAAAAGGTAGATGAACCTTGTATATACAAGAAGGTAGTAGAGAGTAAGCATGTCTTCCATGTATTGCACGTAGATGACATACTCTTGATAGGAAATGGTTTCCCATGCTACACTCGGTCAAGCTCCACTTATCACGAGGATTCTCCACGGAAGATCTGGATGATACCTACTACATCTTGTGGATTATGATCTATGATGATAAATCTAAGTGGATATTGAGAGTGTCCCAAATCACTGGATAGCTGTGTAGGACATTCTTAAGTACTTGAGAAACACTGAAGAAATGTTCTTGGGGTTTGTTAACAGTAAACTCCAGTGGAAGTCCTTTACCAATTTGAGCTTCCAGAGTGATAAAGTCGACTGAAAGTTAGTCACTGGCTTTGCCTTTACCCTCAGTGGAGGGACGGTATGTTAGAAGAGTTTCAAGCTATATACTGTGGCAAATTAGACGATAAAGGATGAACACATCGCTACCAACGATGCTACCAAAGTGGATGTATGGATATTTCTTGTTCATAAGATGAACATGGTTCCTACCATTGAGGGTCCAATAACTGTTATTGTGACAACAATAGAGTTGTGGCTTTGGCCTAGGAATGCCGGTCCCATCAGCGTTTCAGAAAAATTCTGATGAAAGTATCACATGATCAGGGAGATGGTTGATCTCCAGGGGATAAAGGTAAGGAGAGTTGACGCGGAGGATAACACGGCAGATCCACTCGCAGAGCCCTTTCCCTAGAGAGACTTTTATGGGGCATTGAGTATGAGATACTACAACAAATGGCCTTAGTGCAAGTGGGAGATTGTTAGTTATGTGTATACCCTAGAGGCCATTATTATACATGTGATGTATATTATAGTGGATGCTTGGACATATATAGGGGGACTTTCTTACATGACATGATAGTATGTTATCTGGTCGCTCTTTATCTTAACATGTACACTTATTGTCTCTCTATTACATGTTGATAAAGCCTTTAGGATGAGTACTTGACTACCAGGATTATGATGCAGATTATACTGGTGGGGCTGAGGTAGTCGGTAAGTACATTCTTCAATTGTTCCTAGTCGTGGGAGTACCGAGATAGGGCATCGATACTCTTGCACTTCTTGACCCATATTATGAGTGATGGATGATCCCATATCCATTGGTGTTTGACATCAGAGAAGGTATACGGGTGCTTAGTGGAGACTGGGTTGAACGGACTCGCCGAGAACTCCTAGATGGTATTATACCTTTCGTCAGATAGCAGTTCTCTGGTGACACAGGTACAGGTTAGTCTGTCGACCCAAGATCTTTATAGAGTCTTGTGTGATTCCCACTGTGCTTTGATTTCCACCTTACTACGTTCAAGAGATCGTGCAAAATGGTGATTTTTGGGCACAGTCCCGAGTCACATGAGGCAATGAGCGATAAGAGGGGATTTCGTCTCTCCCGGTATTGGGGGTTGATGTTGTGCTATGCTTGATTGGCCATAACAGGAAATCCTTAGCCAGGGCTGCTGAAATCTACTGGTAAGTATTATCGATAGTTTCTCGAACAGTTATGGATCTTGCATCGGCATGACTTATCAGGTTATTGGGGGTCTGACGTTATACCACCCCCAGGCTGAGATATGCGACATATCAGACGAAGAGACCGGACTGTACTGTAGTGTTTGTGATTGGATTCGTAGAAATATGAGCAGGTTTGCTTATTGATCTTCTGATCGCTTAATACCCGGGTGGCCTTTACGTTTAGCAGACCGCTTGCGGCTTGTGGGTGACTGATATGATCACCACCTACTGCCGGCGTATTGACGAATTTTTAGAGTCCTACACAGAGGTTTCCTGGCTCAAGCGAAACGAAGTAAGAGCATATATGTGATATCTGCGGGACCGAGATTAATGCGCCTATGTGATACCGCATTCTATTCTCGCGATATGTGATATCGGTCGGTTATATGTGATATAACCGTGCTGTCGAATCAAGTGTTGATTCGACATGTTGATACATATGATATTAGTCGGTTGTATGTGATATAGCCGGATTATTAAATCAAGTGTTGATTTAATAATTTAATGTATAATTATATATTTGATATATTAATTTACATTAACTAATATTAGTTCAGTTAACATTTCTTTTTCTCACTAGTGTACACTTGGTATATATATGATATATATTAATATACATTATTTTTTGTCATGTTTGATGCCACATGCTACATTGGTGTATGAGACTCACACCATGCTTATAATAATGATGGGTTTTATTTATTTAAAGTAAATCAAATTAGTTGGTAATTAGTCACATGGTTGAAACTTGTGGAACCATTGACCAAGTCCACTATTTTTGTTTTACTTGTAGTTATTTATTAACCTAACGATTATTGTCAGCCATAGTTTAGTCTCTACATGAGTTAGTATATGATACTAACCCACCTATAGTTGCTATTCTCACATCATGAGTTTCATTCTCTTCTCTCTTCATCTTCTTTTTCATCAAGAGCTTAGCTCTCTAGGTTTATGGGAGATGAAGAAAAATAGTGAGAAAATTAAATCTAAAGCGAGCAAAATTCCTACTTCATCATCCTCTACTATATTAGCCATTTAGTTTAGGGTGTTTGCATAACTAATTCCAAATTAGTGAAGAGGTAGCTTGAGTTGGTGTCTTCTCGACGTAGATCATCTTCGGCCTCGAAGACTTCTAGCAAGCTTGTTCCGTTCATCTTATGGAGCTTTTCTAGAGTTCGGGAGTTTACTACTTGGAGCGAAGGGACTACACGGAGCTATTGAAGTGAAGGACCGGTCTACAAAGATTGTATTCCTTGTTCACTTTGTATACAAAGTTGTTTGTATATTGTATTGTTTAATTCTCTAGTTAAGATTCTAGGTTAGGGTTCTTTAGTAGGCAAATTTTTTAAATTGGCATGGACGATACCTCCCAAAACCTTGCTGCCGCCCTGGGGAACCCTACATAAATAAAATTGTTGAAGTTTAAAGCTCATTTTTTTCTTGTACATTTTATATTGCTTATTTTACGCTTAGCGTATTTGTTATGAGAAAAGATCTTCCCAGAATAAATATGTCGTGGGCTTGTCACGTGTCATCACCGTCTTTTGGGAAGCGGGCCGTGACAGATTTTATTGGTGGCCCATGTAGGTCAGTTCTACATGAAGTCGTAAGCAATATATCATAAGAAATATGAAATTCAACAACTTTACATTCCTTATATTTTAATTTCCGTTGAATCTTTCCTAATCATTATTCTCTATCTAAGGTGATGGATTCTCCCAACAACAGTAGCACCAACGTCAATGGCAGTATACTACCACCACCTTTCCTTACCATTCTATCACCTCCACCTACCGTAGCCGCTCCACTCACAGAACAGACGATATTTCCGGAGGCTATCAAAAGCCTACTTGAGTGTCAGCAGACTCAAGGCACACTTTTGCAGAAGCAGACTGCTCTCCTTTAATAGAGTTTCATCCACTCTAAAATAGAAGCACCGGGAGTGAAACAATTTCGAGTATTACACCTAAAGAA
Source organism: Agapanthus africanus (assembly GCA_030015575.1). Taxonomy (NCBI): domain Eukaryota; kingdom Viridiplantae; phylum Streptophyta; class Magnoliopsida; order Asparagales; family Amaryllidaceae; genus Agapanthus; species Agapanthus africanus. The sequence continues at coordinate 643,560,521 of CM057340.1, forward strand.
CTTCTCAGGAAAAAAGAACAGCTTGAAGCCTAGAAATGGGCTCAGAGCATAGAAGAATACCTAGCAGCAGCCAAAGTTCCAGAAGTGGCTTGGGTCAGAGTAGCAAAACTCCAACTTATTGACAATGCCAGAGTTTGGTGGAAGGTTGAAGAGAGTCGTCTTGAGTAGCTGATCGAGTGGAAGACTTTCCGTGATCTATTCGACACCAAGTAATTTCCGGAAACTGCACACTTCGAGATGGAACAGAAATTCATTCACCTGCAATAAGGATCCATATGGGGTAAGTCGGTAGATGAGTATGATACCGAATTCACCATGCTTAGCAGGTTCGTTGCACATCTGATCCCTAAAGCAAAGATTCGTGCTAGATGTTTCCATCGGGGATTAGATCCCGAAATTCAGGCTGCCCCAGCAACAGAAGAATACCAAACACATGAAGCAGCCTTGAAGTTAGCCCACTGTTATGATGCCGTTATTAAAAAGAAAGGAAGGACACAGTCTGTCGGTATGAAACGTCTTGCCAGCCAAATTACCGGAAGGGCCTCTTCTATGCCAACTCTTTCAGTACCACCCTTGAGGCCAGGAGGATTATTTTCCAAGACTAAACCAAGCTTTTGTATCTATTGGAAAAGGACCGGACACCGGGTAAAGTACTGTCGTCGAGCCAATGGTTTTTGTTTGATATGTGGATCACCTTCTCACACTGTAGGAACTTACCCACAAAACCGAGCTGGCCCAGCCCTCGCAGCTAAACCAGCTATTCAAGCTCTATCTACTCGTTTAGCTCTTCCTGCACCACCTCCGCACGGACCACCCTTACCTCGTCAGCCATTAATGTACCATCATGCACAGAGAATGTGCCGAGAAGCCAGGCTTTCAATTTGTCGGCCGTACAGGACGAAGCCATGGGTCAAGATAACACCAGTAAATTTTCCTTCCATCCTTTTCAAATCCTTACATCCTTTTGTTCTTCTATCTACCTGAACTTTTTTCATGCACTTTTTGTACGATATTAGTAGTCCCTACCTTCACCACTGCTTTAACCTAATTTTTTGTTGAATCTGTTACAACACCCCCCTTATGTAAATTTCGAGAACGAAATTTTTCTAAGGTGGGTAGGATGTAACAACCCTAAAACTTCTATATACTTTTATTAATCCAATGTTAATAAAAAAGTGCATTTCTGTTCTGGTTTTGAGTTATAAGTTATTATTGATAACTTATGTACAAGAAACAACTTATAGTCATTGGTTAAGCCTCTCCATTGCTGTTCTTTAGCCTACAAGTTCGAATCCCATCAGTTCCAATTATTTTTAAAATTTTTCTTTTTAATATTTTCGAAATCCTAAGAGTTGCACGTGCATTACACAGAGAAACGAAGAGTTGCAATTAAATAAAACAATATAAATGATATATGAATACCTATATGAATGCACTACACGAACCCTAAGACCCAACTCTTCATCTTGGCCGCCGGTTTTTCCCATATGGCCGTACCGGCGGTTAGATTTTTTCCAATCAACTCCGTGCTTCGCCCGTGCACCCATACATCTCCCATCTACTCCTTTTTCTTATTTCATTTTTCTGAAATTAAACAGAAAACTCTCAACCTTTCATATACCCTTATTAACACTCTTTTATATCATTTTTATTCACCATACTCCTCACTTTTTCTCCTATAAATACTTAGACTAGTCCTAACTCTTCCCCTAGGCATACAGCTCTCTCAAATCTATATTCTCTCTCAAATTCTTAAGCACTCAAGTTCCCTCAAGGAGTCGAGCACGTTTCTTCCATCTTGCATCGTCGTTCTCTCAAGGTCTTTCCTCTCTCTCCGTTGCTCCACAACTCGTCCAAGTGACGTCAGTAGATTGAGCTCTCCCTCTAGCACCATTCATGCTCCATTCCATCACTAGTACGAGTACGAATGGTTGTCGAGTAAGTATCCATCATTATCTCCTTGCTCTTTCCTCTCCTACATCAAGATTCGTAAGTCCCAACCCTCTTGACTCATCCTTTTTTTGCCCCTTTTTACATCACCATCAAAATACGACTTTTAATGGCTAACTTCACTTTTAAATTAATTGTTGTAAAACCTTGAATTATCCATTATGATTTCATGTTAATATTAACAAGGAATTATCACTTACCATCATACCATCATTACATGTCATGCTTCACCTACATATCATATAAATTTAAAATGAATTTTGTTATTATTAAAATTACCCTAGAATGCATGTAACACCAAAATACCATGAACTTTGCTTATACCCTTTTAATTTTATCATGAATTATAACTCTATAAAATTCATGGGATAACGACCTACCCCACATGCACGTATGAAAAACATAGCACGATCATTGTTTGTCACAAAGAAAAGTATTTCGCTAAACTACCCTCAAGTTCAAAATACGATAAATCAACGATAATTCAAATCCTTTGCAATTACGTCTCTACAACTCTCGTTAGGGGACCCATTTGTAGATGGTGCAGGTTATTACACAATCTTATGATAGTAGAGTAAGATGCAGAACTTCTTATGGAGAATTCGGTCTCGAAAAGAATAAAATACGGTTATAAAAGAAAATATGACTTTTTAAAAACAAGTTAAATAATTGGATAAACTCTCAAATCATAAACTCGTATTTCTAAATAAAATAGTTTATGAAAACTGATTTTTAAATGAAAGATTAAATTTCAAGAAAATACCATCAAGTTTTCAAAAGTATAGGTTTCATTAAAATACCATAAACTTTAAAAAGCTAGATTTCATCACTAAAATACCACTAAATTAAAATATATTTTTATAAAAACTCTTGACATTCTAATTAACATGTTTTTATCAAAAATATTCTCGAGATTTATTTTTAAAACATTTTACATGAAACCCACTTGAGAAATGCAAACATGCAAAATACATAATAAACAACTTGAACAAATCTTTAAGGACTTTAGACTAATATAGGTTTAAGCGGTATCATTTCTCTTAAGTCTCAGGGAGCTGGAGAAAGTGAGTGCTTGTCTATTCAGGTTAGACAACACTGTAAATTAACGAAATTATCAATGGCAATCGTCTTGGAAAAAGTCATAAATTCTGCCTTTCATATGCAGCGGTTGTCCGATTTTTCCTGAACTTAAGAATTTATAAGATTTAAGCTATTCAAAATATTTAAATTTAGTAATATGAAATGACTATAACTCGAATCCAAACTCGAACCTAAACTTGAATTTAAACTCGAACTCAAACTAGAAATTAAATCTGAATTTGAACTTGATACTTGAACTTAATATGAATACCTGAACCCAATGTCTACTCTTGAAACTGACTTGACTCGAACCATGAATACAACTTAACATGAATACATGAATACTTGACATGAATACTTGATCTTGACATGAACTCAATCTTGCAACTTGATATATTCATGGATTCGAGCAAAACTGGTAATTTTAACTATAATATAGAATATACGGGGTGTTAGGGTAGTTCAAGTGAGAATCCAACGAAATCTCAAGAGTCCTCCTAGATCATGAATCCATGTCTACTAACACAAGAAATCTATCATGAGGACCCGTGTTTCCTTACTTCTGGATTTTACCCTATTGAGTTTAGAATACTTTAACATTAGGTTGAAATCTCGTTACTAACACTTGATTCGGGCATGTGGTTTCTTACCCCTGAATTACACCATGTTGGATTCGAGAACACTCTTAAGATTGGTTGACATTCAACCTTGAACTTGTAGTCACTACTACAATAAGGGGTTGCCCCTACGGTTGAAGATATCTGTAAGGGCAACATTTTATTGCCCCCACAGATTAATCCGTAGGTCCCCATGGTTGCCCCTACGGTGCCCTACGTTTTAATTTAAAAATATTAAATGTAATTTGTTTTTGGCCCTACGGAGCCGCAAACGAAAGACCTACGGATTAATCCGTAGGGGCATTATATGGGTTATCTTATAAAAACAAGCCCAGAAATTTCCCTTTTCTCACAACTTCCTCGCTCTCACCTCCCGCGCGCCTCGTCGCCACCACCCGTGCCTCGTCGCCACCACACTCCCGCGCGCGCCTCGTCGTCCCCAACATCACCGTCGAATTCCTCGTCGACATTAGGAACTCTCTCGTTGCCGATTGCGTCGTCGACCATCTTCGGTCTCCTCTATCGCCGGCCAGGTTAGTAAATTTCTTATTTTTAGTTCTAATTATGCATTTATTTCTGTTTTTGTTGATTATTGGGTTGCTACTTGGGCTAGGGTTAGGGTTTAGGGTTAGGGTTTAGGGTTCGGTTAGGGTTAGGGTTAGGGTTCAATTTAGGGTTAGGGTTAAGGTTAGGGTTCGGTTCAATCAGGGTTAATTAGTTAGGGTTAGGGTTAGGGTTAGGGTAGGACTTGGGCTAAGGTTAAGGTTAGGGTTCATTGTATGGTTAGGGTTAGAGTTAGGGTTAGGGTTAGGGTTCAGTGTAAGGTTAGGGTTAGGGTTAGGGATTGGTTCAGGGTTAGGGTTAGGGTTTGGTTCAGGGTTAGGGTTAGAGGCTAGGGTTAATTTGGGTTAATTACGTAAAATAGATAGGGTTAATTGGGTTAATTAGTGATAATTTGAAAGGGTTAGGGTGTTGATTAGGGTTAATTAAGTTAATTTGTGTAAATTGGGTTAAGTTTGGGTTAATTAGGGATAATTTGTGTTAGGGTAACGATTATGGTTAATTGGGGTTAATTAGGTTAATTTGGGTTACTTAGGGTTAGGGTTTAGGGTGCACCGGTTCATTCAGTAGGATACTCGATGATAACGTAAACGTTCAACTTTTACCTTAAACGCAAGAAAAATTTATCCTAAACTAAAAACTTCGAACCCTTAATAACGAAATGTAAACGTAAAAACTATTCAAGTTAAATGTTCAAGTTAAAACCAATATATGATACTCGATTATAATATGAAACTTTCATATTCTCATCAATATTCATATATGAAAATCAAAGTACGACTTAGTCCCCGTCTATCGGTTAACATACGTTCGATGTTCGTCGTGATATAGAACTATACGAAGGTTGTTAAATATCAGACGGTATAGTTCGGTACTAACAACCATCATATAGTCTATGTGATGAGAAGATTCAATCGTATGATAACCGATAGATTTGTCCAGTGTGGACAAGTTAGGAATGTATAAAGCAAACACCTGCATTCACTTGTGTTTTCATCCGTTTCAAGTTATTTCGTCGATAATTTTCCGCTGGTTCTCCGTGTACAAAGATAGATTAGATATTCATTTCAACATTATTTCACAGCTTTGAAATGATTATCTATTCTATTATAGTGTACTCGGAGAACAGCGGGGAGGTGCTGCCGAAATTTACTCGAAATGGTTGAAAGCACAAGCGAATGGGTGTCTGCTCTATACATTCTTAATGGGATAGAAACCTTACCCCCGACAGCCGAAACACACACATACAACACGAATACACAACAAACGCACATACAACACATACACACTAACAACCCTACACTTAAGCGAAATCAAAAATTGAAATACACACATATAGAATACAACTCATACATGGGTATCCTCAAATATAACTTTGTTTATCGATAATTTATTCTTTTCAATGACAAATGCACACACAAAGCATATACACGAATTTTCTCTTTTGTCAGTAACCATCCCGTTCTTAGATTTCTCAATATAGTCATCATAACCTACAATTTATATGTTATGCAGTCTAAGATGGCCTATGAGTACATCAGAGTTAAGGACTGGATGTATGTGGATTGGCAACAACGTATGCAACCTAAGTTTGTCGCAAGAGTTGCTACTTTTATTGAATTTGCACGCGCACATAATAAGATCGTGTTAGAGAAGATTCTCTGCACGTGCGATAGATGTGGGAATAAGTACTGGCAGAAGGTAGAATTTTCCGAGCTTCATATCGTTAAACATGATTTTACTAGACTTTATACAACTTGGCTATAACACGGGGGAGGAGAAGAAGACGGTAATGCGGCAGAAGAAGAAAGAGAAGACGGTAATATGGCAGAAGAATAAGGAGAAGACGGTAATGCGGCAGAAGAAGAAGACGGTAATTTATTTCCAGGAGAAGAAATGGAGGATATGGTAGATGCTACCCTAGGTGAATCTATTCGTACCGAAAATGACATTCCTTTCGGTCAAGGACCGCGTGCGGATAAGTATGAAAATTTCATGAATGATGCTAGAAAACCAATTTATGGGAATGCAAAGTATTCCACCCTTTCATGGTTCGCCCAACTTTTACAGATTAAGTGCCTAAATAGATGGAGCAACAAGTCATTCATAATGCTTCTTTCGTTCTTGAAAGATTCTATGCCTCGAGAAATAACGTGCCCGACAGCTGGTACGGAGCCCAGAAGATGATGTCTGATTTGGATCTGAAGTGTGAGAAAATTCAAGCATGTCCTAAAAATTACGTGTTGTACCGGAAAGAGAATTCAGATTTGAAAGAGTGTCTAACATGCGGAAAGACCAGGTACAAGCTGAAAGATTCCGATAAGAAGCCCGATATACCTGTCAAGATAGTACACTACTTTCTCATAACACAGAGGCTGTAGAGGCTATTCAGGTGCAAGAAAATAGCCAAGGCAATGATTTGGCATCACCGTGCTCCTCCAAGTGAAGATGGAAAAATGAGTCATCCAAGAGATTCACCGGCATGGAAGGATTTCGATAGGAGGCACGAAATATTCAGTAGTGATCATCGCAATGTCAGACCCGGACTCGCTAGTGATGGGTTCTGCCCATTCAACTATATGACTGGAATCCACATCACATTGCCCGTTGTAACGATAGTTTATAATATGTCGCCTTGGTTGGCTATGAACCAATCATACTTTATGATGCCTCTTCTTATCGATGGACCAAACTCACCGGGAAACAATATCGACGTCCATCTTCGACCTCTGATCGATGAGTTAAAATCTTTATTCATTGATGGTGTAGAGACTTACGATGCAAACACAAATACAACCTTCATACTGCGTGCGACTTTAATGTGGACAATTAATGACTTTCCTGCGTATGGAATGCTATCAGGTTGGTCCGTACATGGTCATAAAATATGTCCTTATTGCCATCAACTTACAACATCGAAATTCTTGAATTTTAGCAGGAAGGTTTGTTATTACGGCCATCGACATTTCCTGCCTTTAGACCATCCCTACAGATTAGACGCTGTTCACTTTGATGGTCATCAGGAGCTTCTTGGACCTCCAGCCCCATTGTCCAGAGAGGACGTGACTGCTCAGTAGGATGGTTACAATAGTGTGACCTTCGGAATGGATCCGACAAAACAGGTCAAACCACCATTTTGGATCAAGTTAAGCATTTTCTTCGAACTTCCGTACTGGTCAACAAATTTAGTGCATCATTGTCTGGACGTCATGCACATAGAGAAGGGAGTATCCGAGCACGTACTCAACTTGTTTCTTTGTAAAGACGGGAAATCGAAAGACAGACTCCATGCTCGGATGGATCTACAGGACTGGGAAATTAGAAGTGAATTGAATCCTAAACTGATAGTGGGTAAACCAGGCAAGTTTGTACTTCCCAATGCCGCGTATCATATGTTACAACTGTTAGTGTATATACCCTAGTGGCCATTACTGTATCATACTAGTTTGTATATTATTTGATGGAAGCTTAGGATATTCACAGTTGTATAAACAATCTTGCTCAAAATGGTAGTATGCCACTTGGTTTGTTTCTACTTTAATATGTGCATGTGTTTCTTTTAGCATATCGCTTATACATATTAGTAGAGCCCTTATGATCTTTGCTTGATTACCAGCGTTGTGATGGCAGTCGCACTTGTGGGGGCTGGGTAATCTACAAGCACATCCTTATACAGGTCCCTAGTCGTTGGATTATCGAGACGGGGCATCGATACTCCGGAGTAGACTAGCGTATGCGCTTCTCATCCCAGCAGGGGAGATGGTCTATCCCACAGCCGTCAGTACGTCGTACTTGAGATAGTATGCGGGTGCTCGTTAGGTTACGAGTACACTGGACAGGACTCGTCGGGAACTGTTGGTTGGTATTATACTTATCGTCAGTTATCAGTTCCTAGGTGACATGAGTACAGCTTAGTCCGCTGACTTGATACTATCACTTCGCCTCGAGTGTGTTCCTACTGTTCTTTGATTACTACCCTACCACGGCTCAAAGGAGTCATGCAAACAGGTAGTAGTTGGGTGCAGTCCAGAAGCACTTGGAGGCAGTGACGGTTAGACAGGATTCGTCTCTCCCGGTATTAGGGGTTGATATCGCGCTGTGTCTAAGAGAGCCATTACACATAGTCGTCCCTGGTCAGGGAAAGCGAGATATACTGGTAGGTTTCCAGTGTTCTCTCAGAGTGTTCTGGGCTACACTCCGACACGACTTGTACCACTATTAGGGGACTTGTTCACACCAGAATATTGCATTAACTACCGCCCATTCTTACGCTCGTTTGTTTATAGGTGGGTGCTTTTAATCCGTGTTTGCTACATAATTACAGGCTACATGTTCCTAGTCCAAAATAACGCAAATCATACAAAATCTCCACTGTTACGCAAAAATCCAGAACATCTGTTGACAACAGATAAAAGCCGGGTTCTGGTCATCCGTTTCCGTCCAGTGCCGCGTACCAGTTCCAGAGACAAGACATATGACAGTGGTCATTCATGTCTCGGACAAGCACAGAGCACGATGGGGCAGCACAAGAATCAATGGGTGCGTAGAGCTCGAGGGAGATATAGTCAAAAGTATTATTTTTGATGCCATTTTGGACCGTTGCAGATCTGAAACAATTGTGGAAGCAATTTTCAATTTGGTACATGTAGAAAAATAGAAGATAGAAACATAGGGAAACCCACCAAAAAGGACATCCCAATTCCCCAGAACGGCCGCGGATCCGCGGCCGACATGGCGACTTGGCCGCGGATCCGCGGCCGAGTTGACTCGGTAGGAGTTGAGTTTTCTGGGGCAGTTTGGGAACTTCATCTTGGGTCAGAATTTGGCCCTAGGGTTTCAGCATGCAGCCTATAAATAGCCCAGTTTTGTGCAAGCCAAAAGGCTTCTTCATGTCTTGATTTCCATTCTCTCTTTAGTGTAGTTTAGTTTAGCTTCTTCTTCTTCTTCATTCTTTCCTCCATGAAAATTGTAGTGAGAGTTTTTTGAGTGGATGATGAAATGAAGATGAGGGTTATTTTGTATCATTCTTTTGCTTAGCTTCCCCTTGAGATCCTTTCTTTCTCTTGATCTTTCAACCTCTTCATTGAGCTTGAAGGTTTAAGGGTTGGTATTTGATCTCAAGGGTTGTATCATGTTGGAAGGAATAAAGTCTCTTTTGTGCTTCATTTTGCCTTGGGTTTTTAGCTCTCTCTTGATCTTGCAACCTCTTAATTAAGCTTGCAAGTTTAAGTTTGGGTTATTAAACCCATGGTGTGTAACTTGTTCCATGGTTTCTAGTTCTTTTTCTTGCTTATTTCTTTCTTACTTTTTATTACTTGCTTTACATTCATGCTTTACTTTCATGCACTTAAATTCCATGCACTTTTAATTACTTGCTTGTAATCTTTTCTTTTCTTTGTTTATCTTTTCTTTTGCTCTTTTTGGTTCGTTTTGTGAATGGTTGTAATATGTTGTTGTTAAGAATAAATACAATATTGTAAGTTAAGCTTTCATTCCTCATTTATTTTTCCTGTTATTTTTCTTTGAACTCCGCCCAAACGTTACGCAAGCGGTCCGTCAGGCACCCTACCCTACCATGGTAATGGTGATTCCTAACTGCGACCGGTTGCGTTCGGTTTGGCAGGAGGCGAAAGCAAGAGACAAGAACGGAAGGACAAGGGTCAATAAGCCGGATTCCATGAATACCGTGCTTAAATCCCCTAATCCACGTTGTTGCCGATTGCTCTAGCTTCAATTGGTCAAGACTCGGCTCAATGGTTCTGAGTGCGGATTTCTTTAGCTTACACTTTCGTATCTTTTTCTTAACAACTTTGTACTTACATATAAAACACATAGGTTAGATTTGAACAAACATACACACATTCTTTATTGACTCGTCTAAAACTCAAACGGACATACAACCATCTCCCTGTGGATCGACCCGTGCTCAACCGGCTAGCTGCATAGCGACACCGTCCTGATCGCGGTTATAACTTTAGAACTTTGAACATTCGACATGCTAAAAGCGTGCGATCAAATGGCGCCGTTGCCGGGGAGACAGTAACGTATTTTCTTTCTTGTTATTCGGGTTAATATTCTTTTTGTATATATTTATAAAAAAAAAACTTTTTGTTATTTTTGATAATTTTTGTGTGCAAGTGTGCAGGCTAATCTGGAGCAAGTCCAGTAATCCAAGAAGAAAACAGAGCATTTTATTTTGGAGTAGAGATCAAGGGGAGTGCAGGGAACCAAACCAGAGGCACCAATACCACTGTTTGACCGCGGAACCGCGGTCAAAGAGGGGCTGTGGCCGCGGTTCCGCGGCCGTATTGAGGCCTCAGTGCCCCAATTTTTTTCTGCCCTTTCTCTGTCCTTTTATCTTCTCTGTGAATTCCACTATACTGTATTTTCTGCAGGTTTCTTTGCACAGATGTGCAGCCGCCAAATAAATTTTTGTTGTTTTAGATTTTTTTTGTTTACCACTTTGCATATATTAATACGGACATTAAGGGGCTATAACACCAATTCAGATTGGGTGGGGATTTCATCACCCTTCCTAAGACCCTACAAATCACTAATTACATACGCATTACCTTGAGCTAATAAAAAATACTAGACTCAGCCCTAAGGACATCGCGCTCAATAGGACAGAGGACTAGTTGGAGGCATCGGCCGTTTATACTATCCTGACTTTGCGGTGTCTAGGCAAGTGTGTCTAAGGCAAGTGGTTACTTAATTAGGACCACTACTTACGTAGTGGGGAGCCTCCCACTTACCTGGCACTTACCTGGCCGCAATTGGCGGAAAAGAGGCGGTTTGAGGTCCTATTTCGAGCCCTTTGGAACAGTTAGGAGCTGTCTAGCTGACCTAGGTGACCCTAGCTCTAGGTGTGTTTGTGCATTTTGTGATTGTGATTGTGCTTGTAAATTTTAGTCCCATAATTCCGTATTCTTTCAAACAAACAATTTTCAAAACTCTAAAAAAACAACATTTTTTTTCTTTTAATAATAAAAAAAATCCACATTCTTTTTTTTCTTTTTCTTTTTCCCTCTTTTTCTTTTCTTTTCTTTCTTTCTCTCTTCATATCATGGGTACCCCACCAAGAAAAACTCTTGCCGAACTTTGGTATCCACAACCAGACATCACTTCTTACGGTTCTTGCTTTGGTCGAATTTCGAACGACCCCTCCATGCCCAAAATTTCATTAAAAGATCGCATAGACGCGTCTAGGACAAACACTTACCCTCCGCAATCCACTTTGTATCACCCTTTTCAACCTCCCCCGCCCTCTTATGTTGATACCCCTTTTGCAAGTCGTCCTTTATCCATCGCTGAACATATTGAACAATCTCGTAGCCGATCTTTCACTCCTTTCACCACTACAGATTCTTGGGATCAATAATTCCATTCACCTTCTTATCCAAATGTTGATCCTGCTTCTGTCCAGCCATTCAATTCCTACCAGTCCTACCAGACTTTTGCACCTTCCCTAGACATTGCTTCTGAACCGCCATTTGGGAGTTTTCAGTATCCAAATAACTTTGAATCTTTTACTGAAACCCCTTCACACCCAATGTCTAGTCTGGAACAGTCATTGGAAGACTTTAGGGTAGCGTCGTACCAACAGATGATGGATTTGAATGCGTCCATGGCCGCCCTCATACAACCTAGTGACCCGGTAGCTAGTTTCCAACTAGCTCCAAATTTTCCCATGTATGAAGAGGCGGTAGGACATGTTGAAAATTTGAGTAGAGAGAGTGAGCTGTACCCCCTTCCGAATCAAGTCTACCCGTTTCAACTTGAATCCCACAACTCCGGTTTTGAATGTCTATCTAGTGTTCCAAACGATTCATTGATTAAAGATAGAACGGATAATGAGTTGTGTGACGTTGTAGTGTTTGATTTTCCCGATTGTGAAGGGTCTGATTGGTAGAGATTTTGCGTGTTTAAGTTTAGTTAATTACCGCAATCAAGACGGTTTCGCTTGTAGCTAGCCGGTTGAGTACGGGTCGTCCGCAGGGAGATGGGAGTCTTTTTCTATGTGCTTTAACGAGTTAAGTCCGATTTTCCAGGTTTGTTTGTGATTAACTAAGTGTTAAAATGATATGTAAAGAGAGCTTGTTAGAGTTAGGATTATGTTAGTTTGAGTTAGGAGTCGCTCACTTCTTTCGTTGCCACTCTTAATATCGGTGTTACGGTAATCGGCAACAACGGGGATTAGCACGACTAGGAAGGAACTTGCGAGTATAAGCTAGGCTTTCCAACGTTTAAGTTCTTCCTTTTGGTGCTTGTCCGTCCGTTCTTGGCTCTTAGCCATAACCTCCGGTTAATTCAACCACAACCGGTCTCACTACGGAATCACCGCTATCATGTAGGATAGGGTGCCGTAAGGAGCGGATTGTGGTTCAATTAACGGGAGTCGATTTAAGATGTTGGGCAAGGAAAGAGTGAGAGAGATTTCCTTCTCTCAAACTTCACTTATCCTACCCTAACAAGTATGAAACTACTCACACATCATAATGAAAAGAAAACAAAACAAAAGAGGAAGATAGAAAGAAGGAGATTAGAAGATAACAACTAGCTATTTGCGACCTCACCTTGGCAAGGATCAAGCGTAAGCGTCATGGTTGTTTAAGGATAAAGGAAAAGAGAAAAGAAAGAAACAACAAGAAATAACAACAACTAAGTTAACAAATGAAAATTACAAGCAATAATAATTTAACTAAAGAACAAGACAAGATATAATAACAAAAAGAACTTCTTTATTCATCATTCTTCACTCACAAAAGCTCATTACAAGTTTTTCAATGGAGAAGAGATAAGAAGAGGAAGAAGAACAAGTATTCTAAACCCTAGGAAAATACAAGATTAAGCACCCTTGGCTTTGGCAAGTTCTGGAGTATATATAGGTAGGCAACTGAAAACCTAAGGCAAAAATCTGTCCCTACATGAAAAGACAAAACTACTCCTGAAATACCAACTTCTGCCGCCACCATACGGCCGCGATTCCGCGGCCTAAGCATGCTTAGGCCGCGGAACCGCGGCCATATAGAGGACTTAGGTCTTCAGGTTTTGTGGTTTCTCCTGGTTTTGTGTGCCCTTTATTCTGGTATATGTATTTTCTCAGATTTTCTTCACGATTTTTCCAGAATTTCTGTTGAGCAAAAGGTGATTTGATGTGGATCTTTTTGTCATGATTTCCTCGAGCTCCATGTAGATTTCTTGGATCTTGTGTTGCCATTGAGCCTTGTGCATGAAAACGATATTAATTTGCCATTTTGTCTCTTAAACTGGTGTGTGGCAACAGACGGATAAAGAGCGGAGATCCGTGTTTTATCTGTGGTTGGCAGGAACTCGGATTTTGTCATGTTTTTCTATGAATTTCACTGTTTAGAGCCGAGAACCTGAATCCTGCAATTGACTAGCAAACACGGCTCAAGAGTACCTACCGATATGCAATGTGACAAAAATTGGGCGGTATGAAAATGCAAAAATCTGATATGAACAAATACCCCCAAACTTATCATTTGCTCGTCCCGAGCAAAGCCAATTTATTCACAAAAAATTTCCTAATCTCACTTTCGCAGGGAATGCGGTTGCACTGAGCATGTGCAACAAGCCGTTAAACCTCTAGGTGTCCCTAGTAGGAGGAGTGTTGTCTCCTGAGGGTTTTCAGCGGATACTACCCACAAAATCCGGTCAAGTTGGTTTTGTAAAATAACTAAGATTCAAACCCTAAAATTTTGTTTATAAAATAACAATTCTATTATCCTAAGTCTAGACTATCGAACCTTTATTTTTCACACCTCGCTTCTTATTTAACTACAGCTTTTATATGTCTTTACGTGCAGTGCAAATAGTGTCGTTAAGTTCCAGAAAGGTCGAATAAAGTCCTCATAATAAAGCCCGGATAAGAATTTTGAAAGGATCACATAAGTTTTATAAAGAGTTAAGTATTTTTCAAGTTTCGTTTTCCAGTAAGGTTTCAACTTCAGAATTTCTATCTTCCTTAACAGGAAACTAGGTCTTATTTTTCACTCCACCTTTTTCTTGTTTTCATTTCATACACACCTCTGTGAACGTGCAATAGTCTTTATCATAGAATAAAACCTTCATATCTCTGCTAAAATTTTTATAAAAGCCTGTCTTTTATCAAGATTATTCTCACACAAAGAACCGTTAGGAATTTTAACTCGGAGAGAACACTTGCTTGATTTTGTTTTAATCTGGACTTTCTAGGCTTCTTAGCGAGATTTGGGCCAATACTCCCAAACCAGTTGGTTTTAGGGCATTAGATGTAGAAACACCCCAGCGGACTTAATTACTCAAGTTACCTAGGTCAAAAAACAAAAGACAGTTTCGCGTGAAAATCCTGATGATTTAATACGAACGGAGATATAACCGGTAGATCAATTATTTTTTTGGATAAAAGAAGTGTTTAGTGGGTTCGGTGTGTAATCATTCCAATCAAGTTTCAGATGGGTTATTTTTCAGACTTAGTTCCAATTAAGGCATCAATAACATTCCTTCATATTCACTCACTTCATAAACTATTCTTGATATTACTTATTCCAGAACAAACCTATTTGATCCTCAGAAAATCATTTATCCATTTAAAAGTTTTTCGACATAAAAGACTTGTCATCTAATTCCCAAAAACTCACGACACGTGTAGTGTGATATAAAGACGTATATCAGCTACAGTTAACTTTAAAGGAGAGTTATCTTCCAGGTTTTCAAAATCTAAATATAAGATTTAGTCATTCTTATTTTATCAAACAAAACCGTCGAAATGTTGAATCAGAGTTCTCCCACTAGCCAACTTGACAGAAAAGTTTTTATGTTTTTAGAATTTTTTTTGATTTTTATGGATTTTATGGATTTAGTATGCAGATGCAAAATATACATATGAATGCGAAGGTTAGAAATGCGTACCGAGCGTACCCCCAAACTTAAACTGGACAGTGTCCTCACTGTCATTGTATGAAGAGATCATTTGAAGGGTCAAAATTATGGGTTAGCGATACAATTTTTTTTTAAAATAAAAGAAAAAGAAAAAGAATGAAAAAGAATATCCACAAAAATGGTTTATACATACCCTCAAACTTATTTGGAACAGTGTCCACTGTTCTTAACTGGATAACCGAAGTTTGGAGGTAGGCAGAGGAAGATTATGCAGGGTAAACCGGCTCCTGTAAGACCAGGAGCTCCTCTGTTGGTTTGGCGCTCAGGTACGGTTTAAGTCGCTGTCCATTTACTTTGAAAAATGAACCGTCCTTTGGATTCTCCAAATCCACAGCGCCATGCGGATACACATTCCGCACAAAATACGGCCCTTTCCAGCGAGATCTGAGCTTTCCTGGATGAAAGTGTAGCCTGGTGTCATAAAGCAATACCTGTTGACCAGGTATGAATGTCTTGCGCAAAAGGTGTTTATCGTGAAACACCTTCATTCGGTTCTTAACGACAACTGCGTTATCGTAAGCTTCATCCCTAAGCTCGCTTAATTCTTTCAGTTGCAGCTTCCGATGGCTGCCCGCATCTTCGAGAGACAGATTCAGCTCCTTTATCGCCCAAAATGCGCGATACTCTATTTCGACAGGTAGGTGGCAAGCCTTTCCGTACACAAGCCAATAGGGAGACATTCCAAGATCGGTCTTATAAGCGGTTCGAAATGCCCAGAGGGCATCGGTGAGATTCAGCGCCAATCCTTACGGTTCTTGGAAACCGTCTTCTCCAATATCTGCTTGATTTGCCGATTTGAAACTTCGGCCTGCCCGCAGGTTTGGGGGTGGTAGGGCATGGATAGCTTATGATTAATGGAATATTTCCGCATCAAGGCCTCGAAAGTCTTATTGCAGAAATGACTTCCATTGTCGTTAATGATCGCTCGGGGGTGCCCAAACCGGGAGAAAATGTTGTCTTTAAGAAACCTAACGACAGTCCGGCTGGACACAGCCTCGACCCACTTAGAGACGTAATCAACAGCGAGAAGGATGTACAAGTTCCCAAAAGAGCTGGGAAACGGCCCCATGAAATCTATCCCCTAAACATCGAAAATCTCCACAACCAAGATTGGTTGGAGCGGCATCTCGTTCCTCCGGGATATCCAGCCCAAGTGTTGGCACCAAGAGCAAGTCTTGCAATAGTCATGAGCATCTTTGAAGAGTTGTGGCCAGTAGAAACCACATTGCAAGATCTTCTCAGCTGTCTTTCTGGGGCCAAAATGCCCGCCACACGCTTGATTGTGGCAAAATGACAGCACACTCTTGAATTCATCGTCAGGAACACACCGACGAATAATCTGGTCGGGACAGTACTTGAACAGATAGGGTTCGTCCCAGTAAAAGTGTTTTACTTGGGATAAGAAGCGAAGTCTGTCCTGACTTGACCATTCAGTCGGTAGTAATCCTGTGGCCAAATAGTTCACAATATCTGCGAACCAGGGTTCGCAAGATACTGTCAAGAACTGTTCATTCGGGAAAACGTCGTTGATCTGAATTGGAAGCGAAGGCAAAGAAGGAAGTCGTGAGAGATGGTCGGCAACTACGTTTTCACATCCTCGTTTGTCCTTAATGACAAGGTCAAACTCTTGAAGCAAGAGGATCTAACGTATTAACCGAGATTTTACATCTTTCTTCGCAAAAAGATGGCGCAGAGCAGAATGGTCTGTGTAGACAATGACTGGAGAGCCGATGAGGTAGGGCCTGAACTTTTCTAAAGCAAATACGACAGCCAAGAATTCCTTCTCAGTTGTTGTATAATTGAGTTGGGCGTCGTTCAGGCTTCGGCTCGCATAATAGATTACATGCGGCATCTTGTTAATGTGCTGTCCAAGGACAGCACCAATGGCAAAGTCGGATGCATCGCACATAATCTCAAATGGGTGCGTCCAGTCAGGTGAAGAAAGAACGGGAGCAGAAGTGAGTGAGCTTTTCAATGACTCGAACGCAGTCACACAGCTCGAGTTGAAGTTGAATGGCGTATCCTTGGCCAGTAAAAGAGTCAAGGGCCTAGCAATCTTGCTAAAGTCCTTGATGAACCGTCTATAGAAACCGGCATGGCCAAGGAAGGCTCGGATATCTCTGACGCATCGGGGAGGAGGGAGATTGGAAATGACCTCAATCTTAGCTTTGTCAACCTCTATGCCATTTTGCGAGATGATATGTCCTAAGACAATACCTTCGCGCACCATGAAGTGGCACTTCTCCCAATTCAAAGTGAGATTCTTGTCCTTACATCGGGTAAGGACAGCGTCAAGATGCAGCAAACACTCGTTGAAGGAATCGCCGAAGATGGAGAAATCATCCATGAAAATCTCCAGAAATTTTTCCACCATGTCTGAGAAGATTCCCATCATACACCGCTGGAAGGTAGCGGGCGCATTGCATAACCCAAAGGGCATGCGACGATATGCAAACGTGCCGAAAGGACAAGTGAATGTGGTCTTCTCCTGGTCTTTTTCGGCGATGGGAATCTGATTATAGCCAGAGTAGCCATCAAGAAAGCAGTAGTACTCGTGTCCGGCCAATCGTTCAAGCATTTGGTCAATGAAAGGTAGCGGAAAGTGGTCTTTCCGCGTTGCGGCGTTGTGTTTTCTGTAATCAATGCATACTCGCCACCCAGTTTGGGTGCGAGTAGGGATTAACTCGTTCGCCTCATTGGTTATGACCGTTATACCTGATTTCTTGGGGACAACGTGAATGGGGCTAACCCACTGGCTATCAGAGATAGGGTAAATAATACCACTATCTAGACATTTTACGATCTCCTTCTTCACAGCCTCTTTCATGACTGGATTGAGACGTCTTTGTGGATCCCGGGCTGGTTTGGCATCATCCATCAGATGAATGTGATGTTCAACGATTAGGGGACTAATCCCCTTGATGTCCGCCATGGACCAGCCAAAAGCTTGCCTGTTGCTGTGCAAGACCGTAAGAAGGGCTTTCTCTTGCTCTGGAGCTAGAGAAGCCGAGATGATGACAGGGAGGGTCTCGTTCTCACCTAAGTAAACGTACTTAAGGTGAGACGGCAAAGGCTTGAGTTCGAGCGTTGGAGGTGAAACGATGGAAGGCAAGATTGGTGAAGCGGTCTCGAACTCAAAAGATTCCAGCAAAGGTTCAAAACGAGTGCAAGCGACCGAGTCGGATGGTTCAGGTAACTCATCCGGAAATTCGAAGGATTCAAACTCGGGTTGCAAGCGGCTAAGATCGTTCAAGAACGTGAAACACTCGTAGTCGTTGTCGGGCGCAGAAACAGCAGCAGGTTCGAGGAGGAATGCACTAGTGGCGTCAAGGTTATCGTGATTAAACAGAAACCCCTCGAATTCACACTCTTCTGGGGTGATCTCCTGGATTGAGAAAACGTCCAGTATATGAGCATTAGGTTCAGCGGGCTGATTCCCCAACCTAAAAATGTTGAGTTCAATTGTCATGTTTCCAAAAGAGAGGTTCATCGAACTATTGCGACAATTGATCACAACATTTGAGGTTGCAAGAAATGGGCGACCGAGTATCACCGGAATTTGATTCCGGGGGTTAGCTACAGGCTGTGTGTCTAATACAATGAAGTCAACGGGGAATATGAAGTCCCCGACTTTGATTAACACATCCTCTAGCTCACCCCTAGGATGGGTGATCGATCGGTCGGCCATTTGGAGAGTGCAGTGCGTGGGTTTCAGCTCTCCTACGCCTAATTGCTCGTATACTGAGTACGTAAGCAGGTTAACACTGGCACCAAGATCTAATAGTGCGCGGTTGATGATCTTATCCCCAATGGTAATAGAAATCGTAGGACAGCCAGCGTCCTTCCGTTTTTATGGTAAAGATTGGGTAAGAGCATCACTCACAGCACTAGCCAAGAAAACTTTCTTTGGTACCTGAGACTTCCTTTTTTTCGTGCACAAGTCCTTTAAGATTTTCGCGTAGGATGGGACTTGTTGGACGGCATCTAAAAGAGGAATGTTAATGTTAACCTGCTTAAATAACTCCAGAATCTTCTCCATTTGAGGATTTTGTTTATTAGACCTCAACCGGTTTGGAAATGGGACGTTTTTAAATCTAATGCTGGAGGAGAAGATTGTGGAGTTGGAACGGATTCCAGAACAGGTGTTTTCGTGGAGTGAGAAGTCGGTCCATTCAGAGCAGAAGAAGAAGAAGGAGAGCCTTGTGAAGAACGGAGAATAGGCTCAGAAGACGAAGAAGCAGGAGAAGAAGAAGAAGAAGAAGCAGCGGCCGGGGTGTCATCGTTGATCAGTGTGCCAATGTTGTTTTGCAGTATCCTTCCCGATCTCAATGTGGTCACGGCACTCACATTATGGTTCTGTTGTTCAAGAGCAACATGTACATTATGTGGGTGACCGGGATTTAGGAGTGGCTGGGACGGGAGCTTCCCCTTCTCTCGCTCGCTTAAGGCTGCATTCAGCTGTGCAATCTGGGCCTCGATGGTCTTGATGCTTTGCCCGTGAGCGGCAGTGTGTTGCACTAAGGACTGAATGGAAGACTGGATGTTGGCGGTGGATTATGTCGATTGTTTAACGCACGCCTCCAGACTTCGTTCGAGCGAGGAAAACTTATCGTTGTTTGACGGAACAAAATTGTTTGGTGGAAAAGAATTGTTGGGTGCAAAGTTGTTCGTCTGATTTTGAAAAGGTTGGGGTTGGAAGGGCTGTTGAAATTGATGTTGAGTTTGTTGTTGCGCTTGTTGTTGCGGAGGAGGGGGCCTCTGGAAATTGTTGCCTTGGAATTGATTCTGATTCTGATTCCAGGCGAAATTGGGGTGGTTCCTCCAACCGGGATTGTAGGTGGAAGAGTATGAATCATTCCTTGGTCTTTGCTGGAATGCAGCATTAACCTGATCCTGTTCTTGAGATGGTGGATTGTAAGGACACTCTCCGGGTAAGTGAGAAGGATCGGAACAACAAGAGCAGATGGTACGAAGGGGAAGAACAGGGGCAGGAGCAGGAGAAGAAAATTTGCTCTCTATTGCTTCAAGCTTTCTCGTTATTGCAGCCATTTCAGCTTTCATCGCAATAGAGACATCAAGTTGGTGAATTCCTACCCTAGACTGACCGGTAGAAGTGGAGGTAGAAGAAGAAGAAGTCGGTCTGGTGCTCTCCCATTATAGCGTTTGCTCCGCAAGGTCGTCAAAGAATTGCCACGCTTCCTCGTCAGATTTCGATAGGAAGTGGCCCTGACAGATGGTTTCCAACAACTGCTTCATTGCTGGGTTCAGCCCCTCGTATAAGGTTTGGCAAGGTTGCCATTTCTCTATACCGTGGTGAGGACACTGAACAAGAAGGTCTTTGTACCGGTCAAAGCACTTCCAGAAGGGTTCAGAAGGAAGCTGAGAGAATTGGTTGATTTCATTACGAATCCTTGCGGTTTTATGATTCAGATAGAATTTTTTTAGAAACGCTTTAACAAACTCGTCCCAACTGGTTATGGAGTGGGAAGCGGTGCTATACAGCCATTTTTCAGCAAGATCGCATAAAGTGAACGGAATGACCCGTAGACGTATAGCATCGTCCGACAGTTGGGTAGTTTTCTGTAGGGTTCCTAGGCACTCTTGTGAAGGTTCATAAGGCATCAAACATGCCCGGATAAAAAATTAGACGTGCCGAACAACCCAAAGCCGGGATCTTTGCTAGATAATTAGGGTTAAGCATACAAGATTACATCTTTTAAGCTAAGTGTGAGGGATTACAACCTTTGTAGTCCGCTCCTTCGCTTCACAAGCTCTGAGTAGAAGTCCCTTCGCCGCGATCCACGATCTCCCGGACTCAAGAGAGGCTCCACGACTCGAACGATCCATGCTTGCTTGAAGTGTTCCAAATCTCCGATGATCTACGTCGAAGTTTCAATAACTCAAGCTTTCTCACTCTAAAGAGATGAACACACTAATCTCATGGACTAGATGAGATGAGGATGAAGGAGTAGTATTTATGCTTTCTTTTTAAATCATTTTCTCATAATTATTCATCACATAAAGAATTTCTAGTGAGCTTTTTCAAGAGAGAAGAAGATGATAATGGAAAAATGATAATGATAAATCTAATTCCTTTTGTGATGAATAGAAATAAAAGTATATGATTGATGTATTAACCATGGTCAAGGATGAGTGGCTAATAATGTGTAGAGAAATAACTAGAGTTAGGGTTTGGTTTGGTTAGCAATGTGTCATCACAAAAATATCTTAACCATGACAAAAGATAAAGCTTCTAGAATGTGCATGAAGCAACTAACCCTAATCAAACCCTAACCTCATTTAATCATCCTTAAACATGTTTAACAATAAATCATATCATGTCACAATAATATATATCACATATATATTATATATTTGCAACAAAAGAAAATAATACAATTAACATATATCGCATATATATCAATGTATCATCCAGTGAGAAAATGAAATAATAAAGCAAGCCAATATTAGATAATGTAATAATATATCATATATATTATTATACATTAAATCATCGAATCAACACTTGATCCGACGATCCGGCTATATCGAATATAACCGACTAATATATCATGTACCGATTCATCGAATCAACACTTGATCCGATATCCCGATTCATATCTAAATATTGTGAGAATATAATACGGTATCTCATATCACATTATTCTCAGTCCTGCACATATCGCATATGTGCCTCTACTCCGTTTCGCCTGAGCCAAGAAACCTCTGTGTAGGACTCTAAAGAATCGTCAATACGCCGGTAGCAGGTGATGATCATATCAAACACCCACAAGCTGCAAGCGGTCAGCTAAACGTAACAGCCACCCAGATATTGAGCTATCAGAAGATCAACAAGCTAGCCTGTGCGTTCTCCTGTGAATCCAATCAGTAACACTCCCGTACAGTCCGGTCTGTTCGTCTGATATGTCGCATATCAAGTCTAGGGGTGGTAAACGTCAGACCCCGGTAACCGATAAGTCGTGTCGATGTATGGCTCATAACAGGTCGAGAAACTACTAGTAACACTTACCAGTAAATCTCTATATCATCCCTGGCCAGGGACTTCCAGTTATAGCCAATCGAACACACCACAACATCAACTCCCTATACCGGGAGAGACGAATCCCCTCCTATCGCTCATTGCCTCTATGTGATTCGGGACTGTACCCAAAAGCCACCGTTTTGCACGCCCTCTTGGACGTGGTAAGGTGGAAATCAAAGCACAGTGGGAATCACACAAGACTCTATGACGATCTCGGGTCTACAGACTACCCTGTACCAGTGTCACCGGAGAACTGCCATCTGACGTGTGGTATATCACCATCTGGGAGTTCTCGGCGAGTCCGTCCAGTGTACCCAGTCTCCACTGAGCACCCGTACACCATCTCTGATGTCAAACACCGATGGATATGGGATCATCCATCGCCCATCATATGGGTCAAGATGCGTATACGCTAGTCTACTCTGGTGTATCGATGCCCTGTCTCGATATACCCTCGACTAGGAACAGTTATAGGATGTACTCATCGACTACCGTGGCCCCACTAGTATGATCTTATCATAGTCCCAATAGTCGAGTACAGATCCTAAGGGCTTTATCAACATGTGAGAGAAAAACAGTAAACCAATACAAGTCAACATGTTAAGATAAAGTGAAACCAAATAGCATACTATCATGATGAGCAAGAAAGTCCTCTCTATATATATCTAAGCATCCATCATAATATACATCATATGAATAACAATGGCCTCTAGGGCATATACATAACTAACAATCTCCCACTTGCACTAAGGCCAGCTGCTGTAGTATCTCATACCTAGCATCCCGAATAATCTCTCAAACTGTATCTGGGGAATAGCCTTTGTGAATGGATCCGCAGTGTTGTCCTTCGTATCTACTCTCCTGACCTCGATCTCCCGGCGATCAACTATCTCCCTGATCAGGTGATACCGCCTCAGAATATGTCTGGACTTTTGATGGGACCTGGGTTCCTTGGCCAAAGCCACAGCTCCATTGTTATCGCAATACAGAGGTATTGGATGCTCATGGATGGAACCACACCAAGTTCACTAATGAACTTCTTTATCCAGACAGCCTCTTTGGCAGCATCATTGGCAGCGATGTATTCAGCCTCCATCGTCGAGTCTGCAACGGTATCCTGTTTGGAACTCTTCCAACATACCGCCCCTCCATTGAGGGTAAAAACAAATCCCGAGTGCGACTTAGAGTCGTCCTTATCACTTTGGAAGCTGGAATCGGTAAAGGACTCCACCTGGAGTTCTCCGTTACCATACACCAAGAACATCTCCTTAGTCCTTCGTAAGTACTTGAGAATGTTCTTTACAGCTGTCCAGTGACTCTCTCCTGGATCTGCTTGATACCGACTCACTACACTTAGTGAGTATGCTACATCGGGTCTGGTACATAGCATCGCATACATGATAGAGCCTACTGCCGAAGCATAGGGTATCCCTTGCATGCGAGCTCTTTCCAAATCAGTCTTAGGGGACATCTCTTTGGAGAGAGTGAGTCCAGAGATCGTGGGTTTGTTCCCACGCTTAGATTCTTCCATACTAAACCTCTTTAGTATGGTGTCAATGTACCTGGATTGGGACAATCCCAGTATCCATTTAGATCTATCTCTATAGATCATGATTCCCAATATGCAGGAGGCATCACCTAGATCTTTCATTGAGAATCTCTGTGATAAGAAGAGCTTGACTGATTGCAGCATAGGAATATCATTTCCTATCAAGAGTATGTCATCCACATACAATACGAGGAAGACAACCTTACTCTCTGCTACCTTCTTATAGATACAAGGTTCATCTATATTTTTGATGAAGTCAAACTCTTTGACTACAACATCAAAACAGATGTTCCAACTCCGCGATGCTTGCTTTAACCCATAAATGGATTTAAGCAGCTTGCACACCTTTCCGCTGCTCCCACTATCTACGAAGCCCTCTGGCTGAGTCATGTACACGCACTCTTCTAAATCACCGTTTAGAAAGGCGGTCTTAACATCCATTTGCCAGATTTCGTACTCATGGTATGCAGCAATGGCAAGTAAGATCCGGATGGACTTAAGCATAGCCACTGGAGAAAAGGTTTCGTCATAATCCACTCCTGGTCGTTGACGAAAACCCTTTGCTACAAGTCTAGCTTTGAAAGTCTCAACTTTTCCATCTACACCAAATTTCTTTTTAAAGATCCACTTGCTCCCTATGGGTTTTACCCCTTCAGGAGCATTTTCCAAAGTCCATACTTTGTTGGTGTACATGGATTCCATCTCAGATCGCATTGCATCCAGCCATTTCACAGAGTCACCACTCGTGATGGCCTGCTCGAAACTAGTCGGTTCATCATCATCCATGATGCAGTCCTCGCTTCCACCATCAATGAGAAAACCGTAGTATCTCTCAGGTGGACGAGAAACCCTACTTGATCGGCGGAGAGGCTGGGGTTCGTCGGGTACTACTGAATCCTCTGGTTCCACTAAATCTTCATTGCAGTTTGTGTTGCTGGAACTTCTTCCAGTTCTACTTCAGAGCCACTAATCTCTTTTGCAAGAAATTCCTTTTCTAAAAAGGTGGCATGTTGAGCAACAAACACTTTTTGCTCCTCACTGTGATAGAAAAAAATATCCATAAGAATTCTTCGGATATCCTACAAACTTGCAGAGAACTGACCGTGCCTCGAGTTTGTCCGGATTTTGCCTTTTGACATAGGCTGGACAACCCCATATCTTAACTTGTTTAAGATACGGTCTCTTCCCACTCCATATCTCATATGGTGTGGTAGCTACAGATTTAGTTGGAACTTGATTCAATAGGTATGCTGCTGTCTCAAGCGCATACCCCCAGAAGGAAATAGGTAACTCAGCTGTACTCATCATAGAGCGCACCATATCTAATAGGGTGCGATTCTTCCGCTCCGATACACCGTTGTGCTGTGGTGTATAAGGAGGAGTAAGCTGAGAGAGAATCCCATTCTCTTTTAGATAATCTAGGAACTCATTGCTTAAGTATTCACCTCCTCGATCAGATCGAAGAATCTTAATACTTTTGCCCGTTTGATTCTCTACTTCGTGCTTATATTCTCTGAATTTCTCAAAAGCTTCAGACTTTTGTTTCATCAGGAACACATGTCCGAATCTAGAGAGATCGTCAGTGAATGTAATGAAGTAGGAAGAACCGTTTCTGGCATGCGTAGACATGGGACCACATACATCACTATGTATTAGTCCTAAGAGTTCAGTAACTCTTTCTCCGTGTCCACTAAACGTAGCTTTGGTCATTTTTCCTTTGAGACATGAATAGCAAGTATCATAAGATGATAATTCGAACGGATTCAAATAACCATCCTTATGTAACTTAGCCAGTCGTGTCGCACTGATATGACCAAGTCTGCAATGCCACAAGTAAGATTCGTTCATTTCTGAACTTTTCCTCTTGTGTGTGTTTTGTATATTCAGGACTGTATTCTGATTTAAAATGAATATACCATTATGTAACGAGCCTGATGCAATCAACTTTCGTTCTAAGAATATGTTCATAACATTATCCTTTACTACAAAATTATATCCTACTTTACTTAATAAAGAATCTGATATAATATTGCACATCATGTTCGGTATATAATAGCACTCATTTAGAATCAGTGTATTACGACCTGGTAATACAAGGTGATATTCGCCAACTGCTTTGGCTACAATACTTGCACCGTTCCCTACTTGAACGGAATGATCACCTTTTCCCAGTTCTCTACCTTTACATAGCCCATGTAACAATTTACATATGTGGGATCCTGATCCGGTATCTAATACCCAGGACGTAGGGTGAACTGAAAAACAGTTCTCAATAACTAACACACCCGAAGAAGATGCATCAACATGCATGTTCTTTTGGGCGGCGTGAGAATCCAGATATTCTCCTGTTTCCTGTTCAGTCTTATAACTCTTATAAGAAAGATCGGGTCTCCCTTGCTCAGTACAATAATTAGGTTCAGTCAATACATCCATATTATTATCTTCATTATGGCCTGACATGGTCGCTACCTGGAGAGAGAGAGAAGAAAACACTTTAGCGTATGCTCTTGCAAGATTAGATTGGTTATTATCTTATCTAATCAGGATGTCTCCCACTGTTTTTATCAAATCTACCTTCAAAACATAAAAGGTAAGATTAGCCGGGATTAATTACACCCTACAATTTCGTCAATCTTTCAGCCAGATCAGTGTCGGTACTTTGAGGGAGGTCCCCCGTGCTTTCGCACGAACCTAATTATAGTAAATCTCGTTTTCCCAGAAGCGTAACCCCGTTGACACCTTTCTAGACACCTACTTGATCGGCTAGTTGCAATGTGTAAAACTCTCCCAGGAGTAACTTTTACTCGCAGCGGGTATCGGGATCCAACTATCTCATAGAAGGTATGCAATCTCATTGCAAATTTCAACACTTGAAATTCCCGATAATATTTTGCCCCAAACGATCTATGACCTTGACAAGGTCAACAAACCATAGACCGCAAGTCAAGTTCAACCCGTCATTTCTTGATTGAATCAAACCCACCCGCACGACCCTTGACAAGGTCAACAAGGCCGCACGACTACCCTAACCCAATCTGCATCATATGCATAAGCAGATAAATACTGGTTAGCTACCGCACACTGCGCCTTGACAAGGTCAACAAACGCAGCACGAATACTAAACAGGACTTATCTGAAATGACGGAGGGCTACGACAGGTTTTTCTGAAAACCTATTGCGTAATGAACTTGATATCGTTGTAGAATCAAAAATGATTTTAAAATGGAGTGCTTTTGAGGCTTTTCTAGTTTTGCTAAAGGAGTCACTCCCGGTGAAGGGATCGTCGGTCCTTTCCTCGTCGAATGAGGTGCGGCATATATCATATATATCACTGTGCAAAGCAGAAACTTATAGAAGCAATCAAAAACAAACCGAGAGTTGTAGCATCTGCCAGTTATTGCTAAAGGAGTCACTCCCGGTGAAGGGATCTCGGTCCTTTCCTCATCGAATAAGGTGCAGGATATATCACATATACCGCTGTGCAAAGCAAAACTGTAGCTACCCTTTTTATAAAGTTTTGATTCTACAACATCTTTAGGTTTATTTTCTTTTTATTAATCTCATTAATAAAAATCCCATCAGCTTATGCTTCCTAAGCATCACTGAAGAAACGAAAGCAGTAATATTTATATATCAGCATATATATATAGTATAAGCATTCGTCTCAAGCAATAATATGATCTCATCACAGAACATTGCAGCAGAAGAACATATATGAAATATTGGATATACTAGGACGTCCGTGTTTTCAATACGAGCCTGTATAAAACACGGATTCCGCGGTCGCGACGAATAGCCAAACCCACATCCCAAGACCCCTACGAGAGCGGCAAGTAACACTGCCAATTCTAGGGTTAGGAGACCCGGTCTCGACTCCTCGAGATGGCCTCCCACTGGACCCTAGAACCCGGTTACTTGTGCTCCCCACCTTGGGTCTACCTAATGCGGAAAAGTAAATAATATACAAGGGTGACATCAACCTCAACCTGGAAGTGCCCCAAATAAAAGAATATTACATTACAAATGAATTTTACATGAATGAAAATAAAAACCCTCATCTCACATAAAACCCCCGGCTATTCAGAACGCGACGATCCAATATAACATATCACAGCAACACATAATATCACATATCATCAACGTAAGTAAATATGTGCTTCCCAATTGTTGTTGACATATAGCAACGAAACCGGCGATATCACATATTACACTTACGGTCACAGAAAAGAAAGTGTAAAACTACAACATTTGGAATCCACAATCACTTTAGACATCGTAAATCCGAAATATCACATACTCCGCATTTCATGCCTAACTCTATGAATTCCACATATTGTATCACATTCCAGATAAATAGACAGTATTAAACTTTCCGAACAGATAATCAAATACCCAAAATTTCCTAAATTGCTCAACACTTGAGCGGAGTTCAAATAATCCCAGAATATGTCACAGTACCGGTGATCCAGCCGTAGAAGGGTCGAGCCAACGCCTCACATATGGCACGCCGTACTGCCCCAAACCCGAAGGTTCAAAAGGCAGTTCAAGACGGTCACATAATCGAGTTAAGGTTTGTTGTCTTCTAGAGGGTCCACCGCTTAACTTGTACAATTTTTCCGAAAGATTTAAACCCGATAAAAATTCAACACTTGAAAGTTTTACGTGCCGGGAAAAAGTGAGTTAATGATATCCGTTCGAACTTTTTAACAATTTCTAAATATCTAGAAAAACAAAGAATTTAAATTTTCCGATCGAATCTACGATTACAAAAGAAACCCCAGAATTAAACAACACTTGAATCACTTTTAAAAATATCCAGAAGAATCAACAAGCACCTACGGATATTACCATGAAGCCACGTGTCACAATCCTACAATTCGGCCGCGGAACCGCCGCGGGAAGCATGTTTCCGCCGCGGTTCTGCGGTGAGTTGGTGGAATTGTGGGCCCGTGTTTCATGGTAATTCTTAGAATTCCCTGCTGATTTTTTTACGTATTTTTAATTCAGAAAAATCCCAAATTTTGAAAAATTTCCAGAGAGGGGGTTATTTTCGTCGGTTCGGGTTCGATCGGAGTTTTAACTTCGTTAACACATCGCTTAATGCTCTAGCTTGGCTCTGATACCACTGTAGGGTTCCTAGGCACTCTTGTGAAGGTTCATAAGGCATCAAACATGCCCGGATAAAAAATTAGACGTGCCGAACAACCCAAAGCCGGGATCTTTGCTAGATAATTAGGGTTAAGCATACAAGATTACATCTTTTAAGCTAAGTGTGAGGGATTACAACCTTTGTAGTCCGCTCCTTCGCTTCACAAGCTCTGAGTAGAAGTCCCTTCGCCGCGATCCACGATCTCCCGGACTCAAGAGAGGCTCCACGACTCGAACGATCCATGCTTGCTTGAAGTGTTCCAAATCTCCGATGATCTATGTCGAAGTTTCAATAACTCAAGCTTTCTCACTCTAAAGAGATGAACACACTAATCTCATGGGCTAGATGAGATGAGGATGAAGGAGTAGTATTTATGCTTTCTTTTTAAATCATTTTCTCATAATTATTCATCACATAAAGAATTTCTAGTGAGCTTTTTCAAGAGAGAAGAAGATGATAATGGAAAAATGATAATGATAAATCTAATTCCTTTTGTGATGAATAGAAATAAAAGTATATGATTGATGTATTAACCATGGTCAAGGATGAGTGGCTAATAATGTGTAGAGAAATAACTAGAGTTAGGGTTTGGTTTGGTTAGCAATGTGTCATCACAAAAATATCTTAACCATGACAAAAGATAAAGCTTCTAGAATGTGCATGAAGCAACTAACCCTAATCAAACCCTAACCTCATTTAATCATCCTTAAACATGTTTAACAATAAATCATATCATGTCACAATAATATATATCACATATATATTATATATTTGCAACAAAAGAAAATAATACAATTAACATATATCGCATATATATCAATGTATCATCCAGTGAGAAAATGAAATAATAAAGCAAGCCAATATTAGATAATGTAATAATATATCATATATATTATTATACATTAAATCATCGAATCAACACTTGATCCGACAATCCGGCTATATCGAATATAACCGACTAATATATCATGTACCGATTCATCGAATCAACACTTGATCCGATGTCCCGATTCATATATAAATATTGTGAGAATATAATACGGTATCTCATATCGCATTATTCTCAGTCCTGCACATATCACATATGTGCCTCTACTCCGTTTCGCCTGAGCCAAGAAACCTCTGTGTAGGACTCTAAAGAATCGTCAATACGCCGGTAGCAGGTGATGATCATATCAAACACCCACAAGCTGCAAGCGGTCAGCTAAACGTAACAGCCACCCAGGTATTGAGCGATCAGAAGATCAACAAGCTAGCCTGTGCGTTCTCTTGTGAATCCAATCAGTAACACTCCCGTACAGTCCGGTCTGTTCGTCTGATATGTCGCATATCAAGTCTAAGGGTGGTAAACGTCAGACCCCAGTAACCGATAAGTCGGTTCGATGTATGGCTCATAACAGGTCGAGAAACTACTAGTAACACTTACCAGTAAATCTCTATATCAGCCCTGGCCAGGGACTTCCAGTTATAGCCAATCGAACACAGCACAACATCAACTCCCTATACCGGGAGAGACGAATCCCCTCCTATCGCTCATTGCCTCCATGTGATTCGGGACTGTACCCAAAAGCCACCATTTTGCACGCCCTCTTGGACGTGGTAAGGTGGAAATCAAAGCACAGTGGGAATCACACAAGACTCTCTGACGATCTCGGGTCTACAGACTACCCTGTACCAGTGTCACCGGAGAACTGCCATCTGACGTGTGGTATATCACCATCTGGGAGTTCTCGGCAAGTCCGTCCAGTGTACCCAGTCTCCACTGAGCACCCGTACACCATCTCTGATGTCAAACACCGATGGATATGGGATCATCCATCGCCCATCATATGGGTCAAGATGCGTATACGCTAGTCTACTCTGGTGTATCGATGCCCTGTCTCGATATACTCTCGACTAGGAACAGTTATAGGATGTACTCATCGACTACCGTGGCCCCACTAGTATGATCTCATCATAGTCCCAATAGTCGAGTACAGATCCTAAGGGCTTTATCAACATGTGAGAGAAAAACAGTAAACCAATACAAGTCAACATGTTAAGATAAAGTGAAACCAAATAGCATACTATCATGACGAGCAAGAAAGTCCTCTCTGTATATATCTAAGCATCCATCATAATATACATCATATGTACAACAATGGCCTCTAGGGCATATACATAACTAACATTTTCATCATGGCACAAACGTTTTGAAATTTATTGATGAAGATATAGGCATCTTCAGATTCAAGCCCATGAAATCGTGGAAGCATGTTGATGAAGTGGGGCTTAATTTCAAAATTATCCCCATTGGCCGGTGGAAGAGAAAGGCAGGTGGGAAGTGCAGAACGGGTAGGATAGAAACGATCCTGGAGCGCGATTCGCTGCGGCGCTACAACAGGCGGTGGTGGTGGGTTATTGGTCTCCGTAGGAGGTGAAGCCAATCCAGGAGTAGTCAAAGAGATGTTCGGATTAAATCCTGACATCGCAGAAGAAGAGGTTGGTGATGGAGAAGGTGAAGATGTATGAACAGAATTCCGGTCAACGTCGGAGTTGGCCGGCAAAGGTAAAGGTGAAAGAGGTGTGGACGGAGTTTCGACGTCGGAGTCGATCGCGTAGTCGGTAGCGACTAACGTAACGCGGGCTAGGCGGGCGCTAGTGTCGACATACACTAAACGAGTTTAGTATAGTCAAAGCGGAGAAGGTGAGGGTAAGAAAACGTCAATGGAGAAATACGATGGGTGGTCGGTGAGAAAAATGGATTTGGCGACAAAGGGCAAGTTTTTATAAAAGTTTTTGAATTTTTCCTTTTTTTGTTTTTTTTTTAGAAAGTGCTTTACAGAAATATGTACGGACTTACGGCTTTAAGCAATCACAAACAAGATATGCACAATCTCACCTAGATCTAGGGTCACCTAGGTCTGCTAGACAGCTCCTAACTGTTCCAGAGGGCTAGAAATAGGTCCTCAAACCGCCTCTTCTCCGTCAAATGCGGCCAAATAAGCGCCAGGTAAGTGGGAGGTTGTCCAACGCTTTCGCGAAGTTCCTTAATTATAAACCACTTGCCTTCGTCACACTTGCCTAGGCACCGCAAAAGTCAGATAGGATAAACGGCCGATGCCTGTAACTAGTCCTCTGTCCTATTAAGCGCGAAGTCCTTAGGGCTGAGTCTAGTATTTTTTAATTTAACAATGGTTAATGAATATGCTTTTTGTGATTTCTGGGGTCCTGGGAAGGGTGATGAAATTCCCACCCAATCTGAATTGGTTTCAAGCCCCTTAAGTCCGTATTAATGAATGCAAAGCAGTAACAAATCAACTGCAAACAATTTTTATTTTAGCGTGGCGCAAAGAATCCTGCACAAAAACAGTTTATTGGAAGGGGGAAGAGAGTTTGCGCAAAGAATGCTGCAGAAAACACAATTCAGTGGAGTTCAGAGGAGTGGGGAGGAGCAGAGAGAGACTTACAAAAATTTTGGCACACTGAATCCCCTAAACGGCCGCGGTTCCGCGGCCTAAGCTTGCTTATGCCACGGTTCCGCGGCAGTACTGGGGAGTTAGGGCTTCAGTTTTCTGTTCTGGGCTTCTTTGGGTGTCCTCTTCTTGTCTGTATGTCCTGAATCTTGATTTGTTCACTGGAACTGCTCCAGAATCTTACAGTAGACCGTTTGCTTCGTTTTGATCCGTCGCGGTGGAGCCGCGAGATGTGGGTCTATCTTCCCACGTCTTTGGCACTGAACTCGAACTCCGTATTATCCTGCACACTTGCACAAAAACTAATCAAAAATAACAAGATGATTTTTTTACAAAGTATATTTTTTTTTGTTTTGTTTTTCGGTTATATTTATATTCGCAAGTTAACCCGAAATTACACAAAGAAATAAACTACCGTCTCCCCGGCAACGACGCCATTTGATTGGTAGAGATTCTGCGTGTTTAAGTTTAGTTAATTACCGCAATCAAGACGGTTTCGCTTGTAGCTAGCCGGTTGAGTACGGGTCGTCCGCAGGGAGATGAGAGTCTTTTTCTATGTGCTTTAACGAGTTAAGTCCGATTTTCCAGGTTTGTTTGTGATTAACTAAGTGTTAAAATGATATGTAAAGAGAGCTTGTTAGGGTTAAGATTAGGTTAGTTTGAGTTAGGAGTCGCTCACTTCTTTCGTTGCCACTCTTAATATCGGTGTTACGGTAATCGGCAACAACGGGGATTAGCACGACTAGGAAGGAACTTGCGAGTATAAGCTAGGCTTTCCAACGCTTAAGTTCTTCCTTTTGGTGCTTGTCCGTCCGTTCTTGGCTCTTAGCCATAACCTCCGGTTAATTCAACCACAACCGGTCTCACTACGGAATCACCGCTATCATGTAGGATAGGGTGCCGTAAGGAGTGGATTGTGATTCAATTAACGGGAGTCGATTTAAGATGTTGGGCAAGGAAAGAGTGAGAGAGATTTCCTTCTCTCAAACTTCCCTTATCCTACCCTAACAAGTATGAAACAGCTCACACATCATAATGAAAAGAAAACAAAACAAAAGAGGAAGATAGAAAGAAGGAGATTAGAAGATAACAACTAGCTATTTGCGACCTCACCTTGGCAAGGATCAAGCGTAAGCGTCATGGTTGTTTAAGGATAAAGGAAAAGAGAAAAGAAAGAAATAACAAGAAATAACAACAACTAAGTTAACAAATGAAAATTACAAGCAATAATAATTTAACTAAAGAACAAGACAAGATATAATAACAAAAGGAACTTCTTTATTCATCATTCTTCACTCACAAAAGCTCACTACAAGTTTTTCAATGGAGAAGAGATGAGAAGAGGAAGAAGAACAAGTATTCTAAACCCTAGGAAAATACAAGATTAAGCACCCTTGGCTTTGGCAAGTTCTGGAGTATATATAGGCAGGCAACTGAAAACCTAGGGCAAAAATCTGTCCCTACATGAAAAGACAAAACTACCCCTGAAATACCAACTTCTGCCGCCACCATACGGCCGTGATTCCGCGGCCTAAGCATGCTTAGGCCGCGGAACCGCGGCCATATAGAGGACTTAGGTCTTCAGGTTTTGTGGTTTCTCCTGGTTTTGTGTGCCCTTTATTCTGGCATATGTATTTTCTCAGATTTTCTTCACGATTTTTCCAGAATTTCTGTTGAGCAAAAGGTGATTTGATGTGGATCTTTTTGTCATGATTTCCTCGAGCTCCGTGTAGATTTCTTAGATCTTGTGTTGCCATTGAGCCTTGTGCATGAAAACGACATTGATTTGCCATTTTGTCTCTTAAACTGGTGTGTGGCAACAGACGGATAAAGAGCGGAGATCCGTGTTTTATCTGTGGTTGGCAGGAACCCGGATTTTGTCGTGTTTTTCTATGAATTTCACTGTTTAGAGCCGAGAACCTGCATCCCGCAATTGATTCGCAAACACGGCTCAAGAGTACCTACCGATTTGCAATGTGATAAAAATTGGGCGGTATGAAAATGCAAAAATCTAATATGAACAGGGTCCCTTTTGAGTAAAACCACACCTAATCCTTTTGACCACTACACCACCATTCTAGAACCTGAATTGATTAATATCCATGCTTTTGTTGAGGTGTCTGAGAATATAGATTTTCACTTGATTCAGGGACGCTGGGAATATTTTGGATGATGAACTCGTAGATTTGACTGAGTTTTTCTCTCCAATTCATCATCCCGAGTCATTAAATGTCTTTCCCGAACCCCATATGCGTCTGGATTTTGAGGATAAATGCATGGATGTGCAGAATTTAGAGGATAGTTTTGAGGATGAACCAGTTTTGCTTGATGAGTTGGATTTCCCAATTCATCATGTCCCTTCCATTGACTGTGTACACCCTCATTAACCTTTAACCGATAACCTTCCTCAATCACCTACCTCCATCCTTTCCATCGTTCCGACCTAGAAAGACACCGTATCATTTTCACTTCCTGTGTCTGGTTTACCGAGTTCGGCTTACCCATGGTTTCTAACGAATCTTGAGGCATTTGACCCCATTTCTCGACGGGTTGGTAGATTAGCACAATCACTTTTTACACGTCATTCATCATATATTGTGCTAATCTATTCACCCCATTTTCACCCTCAAGTTCGTATTCCACTTCTTTCTCCCTTCCGCCATTCTTCTTCTTATATACCGAGACTGTATACCACTTCTATCTCCATACGATCTCATGTATTCTCCATTTCTTTTCTCTACGTCTTCTTCCACCAACCTGTATATTATAGCGATAAAATCTTTGAATGGTTGGTGCTCACTTTTGGCCTGTGTAAGGCCTTGTATAGCTTGATACTTTTCTTTCTCCCCTGATCCTGAATTTCAACGCTTAACAGTGGAAACACTGTTTTACTTAAGTTTGGGGGAGAACCTTTTTGTATATAATTTTTGTTTTCCTTTTTGTTTTGTATATAATTTGTTTTTACGGAGCGCCGAAAATTTTGACCCTCTTGCTGTAGCCTGATAGTGAGGGCACTGTCAAGTTTAAGTTTGGGAGTGTGCTCGGTAAGCTTTCTTCCTTCGCATTCATTTGTATATTTTGCATTTGCATACCTTATTAAAAACCCATAAAAATCGAATTTTTTTCCAAAAACATAAAAACTTTGTCGTTAAGTTAGCTAATATGGTAACTTAGATTTTTATTCTGAAAGTTTAGTTGATATGTTAGAAATAACTAAATTCTAGGCTTAGGAATTGAAAATCCTAAAAATAACCCTCATTCTGTTTAAACTTGGTGATTATACGTCCTTACAGTTTTTTTTATAGAAATAGGTAATCTTGAGTTAAGTTCTTGAGTTAAGTTAAGATGAGGGGAAAGTATTGAAGCTTTACTGAAGGATAAGTCTGAAAAATAGTTTCTTTTCTTGAGTTCAAATTTAGAAAGTATACACCCTACAAACTGCACTTACACGCACCTTGAAACTTGGGATAGTAGAGGATATCTAGAAATACTCTTGCCTGAAAACCTAATATGAAAGAAAAAACGGTATTTAAAGCTAAACACCAAAAGAGCATCATTGAAAAATATATCCGGTCTTGAAAAAGAAAAAGAAAAGAAAAGAAAAATAAATAAATAAAGTCAAGACCCGGAAACTGCTATTTACGCTTTAAGCTCACACAATCAGTAATCGGCTGTTAGTGCCTCAAGAAGCAGTAATAGTCGCATGAAAGGTATGTGAGCAACACCGTCCATCATTAATGAAAATAACTAGTATTAGGTATTAGGGCAAGGGTACTATAGCTTGAATTGAATTCTTGAGTGTAGGGGTGCAAATATACACACACATAGGGGTATACAATCGATATTTGGATAAAAGATAGAAATAAAAGATAAGACTTATGTTTTCTGTAAAGTTGATAAAAATCCCTCATTTAAGACCACACTTTAGAAGGAAAACTCAGGAAAACCAACATCTTTCTAAACTTTTTTGGAACATATAGGATTTAAAGTTAAATAGATAGGAGGCGTGAAAAATAAGGGTTGGATATTTCTAACTTAGGATGATAGAGTTTCTAACGTAGATACTAAATTATAGGAGTAGAATCGATGTTAACTTATGACACTTGCTTGATGGGATTTTGTGGGTGTAATCCGCTGAAAACCCTCAGGAAACAACACTCCTTGTCACGTCCCACCCCCAATACAGAGAGTATTGTCCGCTTTGGCCGAAACCGCACGGTTTTTCCCTTAGAGCGAACCGGACCCGACCAGGGGCCACTTCCCAGGAGGTCACCCATCCCAAGACTTCCCTGGCCCGAGCACGCTTAACTACGGAGTTCTCAAGCTCCTGTAGTTCCGGTTCACTTAAAAGGCGCCTCTGTATTGAAGAGTGGTATCATTCCATTTATAGTACAGATCTGCCCCCTTTCGGAATGTATTCCGAAGAGTCCCCATTGTTCTACAGTGGGTCCCACGGACTCAAGAGGTGGCCCCCGCCCACTTAACACGACACTTGG
The DNA here is from genome assembly GCA_030015575.1 of Agapanthus africanus. Lineage (NCBI taxonomy): Eukaryota > Viridiplantae > Streptophyta > Magnoliopsida > Asparagales > Amaryllidaceae > Agapanthus > Agapanthus africanus. The sequence goes on from CM057340.1 coordinate 643,597,364, forward strand.
CGTGGCACTTTGTTCCATGTGGCACTTTGCTCCGTGAGCAAGAACCGGGTCCCGACATTCTCCCCACCTTTGAACAATGGTTCGTCCTCGAACCACAGACCTACTATCGAGGAACCTGGCTCTGATACCATTCTGTCACGTCCCACCCCCAATACAGAGAGTATTGTTCGCTTTGGCCGAAACCGCACGGTTTTTCCCTTAGAGCGAACCGGACCCGACCAGGGGCCACTTCCCAGGAGGTCACCCATCCCAAGACTTCCCTGGCCCGAGCACGCTTAACTACGGAGTTCTCAAGCTCCTGTAGTTCCGGTTCACTTAAAAGGCGCCTCTGTATTAAAGAGTGGTATCATTCCATTTATAGTACAGATCTGCCCCCTTTCGGAATGTATTCCGAAGAGTCTCCATTGTTCTACAGTGGGTCCTACGGACTCAAGAGGTGGCCCCCGCCCACTTAACACGACACTTGGCGTGGCACTTTGTTCCATGTGGCACTTTGCTCCGTGAGCAAGAACCGGGTCCCGACACTCCTCCTACTAGGAACACCTAGAGGTTTAACGGCTTGTTGCACGATCTCAGTGCAATCGCGTTCCCTGCGAAAATGTGGTGAGGGTTTTTTTTGTGAATAATTGGTTTTGCTCGGGACGAGCAAAAGTTAAGTTTGGGGGTATTTGTTCACACCAGAATATTGCATTTAGTACCGCCCATTCTTACGCTCGTTTGTTTATAGGTAGGTGCTTTTAATCCGTGTTTGTTACATATTTACAAGCTACAGGTTCCTAATCTAAAATAACGCAAATCATACAAAATCTCCACTGTTACGCAAAAATCCAAAACATCTGTTGATAACAGATAAAAGCCGGGTTCCGGTCATCCGTATCCGTCCAGTGCCGCGTACCAGTTCCAGAGACAAGACATATGACAGTGGCCATTCGTGTCTCGGACAAGCACAGAGCACGAGGGGGGCAGCACAAGAATCAATGGGTGCGCGGAGCTCGAGGGAGATATGGTCAAAAGTATTATTTTTGATGCCATTTTGGACCGTTGCAGATCTGAAGCAATTTTGGAAGCAATTTGCAATTTGGTACATGTAGAAAAATAGAAGATAGAAACACAGGGAAACCCACCAAAAAGGACAACCCAATTCCCCAGAACGGCCGCGGATCCGCGGCCGACATGGCGACTCGGCCGCGGATCCGCGGCCGAGTTGACTCGGTAGGAGTTGAGTTTTTTGGGGCAGTTTGGGAACTTCATCTTGGGTCAGAATTTGGCCCTAGGGTTTCGGAACGCAGCCTATAAATAGCCCAGTTTTGTGCAAGCCAAAAGGCTTCTTCATGTCTTGATTTACATTCTCTCTTTAGTGTAATTTAGTTTAGCTTCTTCTTCTTCTTCATTCTTTCCTCCATAAAAATTGTAGTGAGAGCCTTTTGAGTGGATGATGAAATGAAGATGAGCGTTATTTTGTATCATTCTTTTGCTTAGCTTCCCCTTGAGATTCTTGCTTTCTCTTGATCTTTCAACCTCTTCATTGAGCTTGAAGGTTTAAGGGTTGGTATTTGATCTCAAGGGTTGTATCATGTTGGAAGGAATAAAGTCTCTTTTGTGCTTCATTTTGCCTTGGGTTTTTAGCTCTCTCTTGATCTTGCAACCTCTTAATTGAGCTTGCAAGTTTAAGTTTGGGTTATTAAACCCATGGTGTGTAACTTGTTCCATGGTTTCTAGTTCTCTTTCTTGCTTATTTCTTTCTTACTTTTTATTACTTTCTTTACATTCATGCTTTACTTTCATGCTCTTAAATTCCATGCACTTTTAATTACTTGCTTGTAATCTTTTCTTTTCTTTGTTTATCTTTTATTTTTCTCTTTTTGGTTCGTTTTGTGAATGGTTGTAATATGTTGTTGTTAAGAATAAATACAATATTGTAAGTTAAGGTTTCATTCCTCATTTCCTTTTCCCGTTATTTTCCTTCGAATTCCGCCTAAACGTTACGCAAGCGCTCCGTTAGGCACCCTACCCTACCAAGGTAATGGTGATTCCTAACCGTGACCGGTTGCTTTCGGTTTGGCCGGAGGCGAAAGCAAGAGACAAGAACGGAAAGCCAAGGGTCAATAAGCCGGAGTCCACGAATACCGTGCTTAAATCCCCTAATCCACGTTGTTGCCGATTGCTCTAGCTTCAATTGGTCAAGACTCGGCTCAAAGGTTTTGAGTGCGGATTTCTTTAGCTTACACTTTCGTATCTTTTTCTTAACAACTTTATACTTGCATATAAAACACATAGGTTAGATTTGAACAAAGATATACACATTCTTTATTGACTCGTCTAAAACTCGAATGGACATACAACCATCTCCCTGTGGATCGACCCGTGCTCAACCGGCTAGCTGCATAGCGACACCGTCCTGATCGCGGTTATAACTTTATAACTTTGAACATCCGACACGCTAAAAGTGTGCGATCAGGACTGATGTTCACCACCCCCTAGGCCCGCTATGCGATATTCTCAGATGAACAGACCGGACTGTACGGAGATTTTCACATTCAGGCTCAGTAGGAGTTTGGATGGGTTTACCTCATCGGCTTTCTTATCGACATCTACCTGGGGACCGTTACGTACAGCTAGTGCCGCTTGCGGTCTGTGGTTAAACCCACTGCCAGCGTAGTGTCGAGTCTTTAGAGTCCCACACAGAGAGTTTCCCTGCACTAAGCGAAAGGTGTAGAGGTCGTATGATTTTACGGCAAGGCTACGATCACTTACGTGCACTTGTGTGCGTATGTTGTTCGGGCAGACAATACTAGTGGGCTTTGGTTTAAGTCAGATCCTAGTAATGTATGGATGGATTTGTTTTGTCTTCTGTGCATTCGCATTCTAAGGAATGCGGATGCGGGTGTGTATGCACAGTTGTGAGGAGCGAAGAAGAAGGAGGTACCTCATTAGGGTTTTGACAGTTGATTCGGTCAAAACCTTTATGAGGCGGGCTCATTAGGGTTTTGACAGTTGATTTGGTTAAAACCATTATGAGCCAGGGACATTATTTACTAATCCTTTTAGTGATAATTATGTTATGGCTAATTGTTTTGACCATTTGACCATACTTTACTTTGTTGACCGTTTGACCAAAGTTGACTAGGATCTTCATGAGAGGTCTAGAGTAATCTTTGGTTTTCATTTTATTTTTTGAGATGAAAATAGTCAAGTCAATGTAGCCATCAACTTTATCATGAAAGGATTAGTAATTATGATGTTTATGCATTATTGCAACCATGGTTCCTTTTTCTTTGTTCATTTTTCTTTTCACATTCTCTCTCTTGATATGAGAAAGCTCCATGGTTCTTCTTTCTTCTTCCTCCTCTTGAAATTTCCTTTGATCTCATGTGTTGAGAGAATAAGGAAGTAAGCTGAAAAAAACATCCATCTACTACTTCTACACAATCTAGGACATCAAGCCTAGCGATCTTGTTGCCCTAGTTGCCTCGGCTCGAGGTGGAGCTCGGAGCACAAACTCTCGGGTGGATCGTCATCGACTCAAGGAGGCCGCGGAGGTGATCAAGATCTGGATCGATCCTCGGAGCTTGGATGGACGAGCAGGACAGCGGAGAGAAAACCCGAAGGACCGGTTTCGTGAGGTATAATCTCTATGACATAGTAGATAGAACCTCATGTAGTTTGCTAGGTTTTTGTTTAGCAAAGATCCTTCTTTTTAGTCCATGTTGCTTAGTGTCTAAAATCGTTTTTTACGGTTTTCGCCTCCCTGTAAGAACCGGGGTGAGCAAAGTGGACTTACAGTGGTATCAGAACCTACCTAAACACAAACTATCATGTTAGCAAAGTATTTAGAATTTCGATTGAAAAAAAATCGCAAAACACGTCCGGAAAAACCAACTTTCTGCCGATTTTTTAAACAGCTCCAAAAATAATTTGACATATATGAAAAATCGGCTCAGGGTTTTTTAAAAACACACACCAAAAACGATCCAGTGAGTCGGTCAAAGCGCCGCGGAACCGCGGCAAGAACATGCTTCTTGCCGCGGATCCGCGGCCGAGTTGACTCGGCCGTGGCTCGTTTTTGGTGCAGTGTTCTTAGTGAGATGTTTTGGGATTTTTAGGATAGTTTGTTTCTGCTCAGAATTTCTAGAGAACAAATTTGTGTTTGGGGTGGTTACAAATCCGTATTTTGATCGAAATTCTGTAGACTTTGGCTAATGGATTTTATCTGTGATGTGATATATGTATTGAACATCTGCTAATCGCTATACGTCGAGTGGGGGTTATACATATCTGTGATCTGTAATGTTGATGGTTTGTGTATATGAACTCGTTGGATTATCGCGGATGAATAGCCGGGGATGTGAGATGAGAGTTTCTTTTTCTTTCATTCCATGTAAAATTTGTAATTGATGTAATATTATTTTATGGCCGCACATCCGGGATGAGGTTGTAGCCGCCATTGTATAATTTCTTTTACTGTTTTTTACTCCTAGGATAGACCCAAGGTGGGGTGCACAAACTACCGGGTATCTCGAAGTGCCGAGTGGCCTACTCACGTTGTTGAGGGAGGTTGCTTCACTTCGGGTACTTGGCGGGTAGTTTGCCGCACCCGTAGGGGTCTAGGGTGGGGTTTGGCTATTCATCGCGACCGTGTAATCCATCTTTCGTTGCAGGCTCGAACGAAACGCGGATTCCTAGTATATCCAAAGTGTTCATCTGTGATCTGGAATGGCTATCATTGCATCTGACGAATGTATATATCTATATATAATATCTATTTAGGCGTTGCTTATGTTTTGCATCCGTGCTAGTCCAGCCCCCGCTCTGTCATTAGTTAAGTAACCTAACGGGTGATGACGGGGCCCCGTGGTGAATGAGGATGGCATAAGCGTAAGTCATATTTTTGTTGTTTTCTGCTATGGTAGGATTAAATGATGGGACGCATTAAAATTAATGTAAGAAAATAAACCAAAGTAAAGTCGTTGGAACAATTTCAAAACCACTCGGTTTCTTTTCAAAAACAACTTTTAAAAATGCGGAGCTTAAACCACTCCCTTTAAAAGCTATCAGGTTCCTTCGATTATATCAAGTTCACTACGTTCACGGTTTCGCCAAAACCATTCGTAGCCCTCTGTCAGTTCAGTTAAATATTCAGTAGTATTCAAGTTATGTATTTTGACCTTCGCCATGGCATAGTGATTGGTAGCTGCTGAATATTTATCTGTAGCATAGATAGATGCGTTGGTTTGGGACAGTCGTACTACTATTTTGGCCTTCGTCAAGGGTATGTACGGGTGGGTTCAAATTAACCTGGATAATGACGGGTAGAACTTGACATGTGACTTATGATATGTTGGCTTTCGTCAAGGTCATAAGAGCATGGGGCAAAAATCCACATCGGGAGTTTCTAAAGAAACTGAAACTTGCTAGCGCTGCATACCATTTGGAGTGTGATGATTCTGGTAGGATTCCTTCAGTTTTATCACACGATGATATTTGGATCCCGATCCTACTGTGAGTATATACTACTCCTCGGGAACTTTCTCACTTAACGATCAATGCTATAAACCAAGTAGGTGTCTAGAAAGGTGTTAGCGGGGCTACGCCCATAGGGAAAAGAGGTTACTTAATTAAGGAACTTCGCGAAAACATTGGAAAACCTCCCTCGAAGTACCAACACTAGCCTGGCTGAACGGTTAAGCAAGTATTGTACGGTGAGAATGATCCCGACTAATTCTTCCTTTTTGGTTTGAGGAGAGATTCGAGAAACAGTGGGAGCCATCCTGTTTAGATAAATTAAAAACCAATCTAAATTTGCAAGAGTATCATGCTGAGTGTTTTCTTCTCTCTCTCTTGAATTGCAGCGACCCAGTGACCACACATAGGTTACATCTAGATAATAAAATGATTGAATCTGACTGTTATGACTGGCAAAGGTCTGTTTAGATGTGCATTACCTATGACAAGCTGGGACACCTCTTAACTAATCAAACCCCTGCCGTCTCAGGACCAGTTTCCCCTGTCACGGATATTGATATCCGTAATACATCGGAAAAAGACTGTGCGAAAGCCAAGTACCTCGTGTTAGCCTCAGTTGATGGTGCATACCAGAGGCAGCACGAGAAGATGGACTTAGTTTCTATCATCCTCCATAACAAAGATTTATATGGAGAGCAATCTCGTATCACAAGATATGAGACCTCGAACGAATTGCTTCAAGCGAGGTTGGGGGTCATCTGTAGGGGACAACGTCCTTACAGAGACCAGCTATTTTGAGTTCACGGACCTGAAGACCACATTGAAGAACGGGTCAGATGCTGACTTGATTCTACAGTCTCTGCCTTCTACCCTGAAGGAAACCAGGGAAGTAGAAGGAAAGGGAAGGGCAAAAGTTTTGGGACTGGATGTAGTAAAAGAGGGACGTTCCTATTGTTACGGGAATGAACATTGGCAGAAGGATTGCAGGGCTAGCAAAGCCAGTAGCCAGGATTCAAAGCATGTTGTGGCTTCGGCTTCGGGTGTGTTTGTAATAGAGAACTGTATGTCAGTTAACCCTACTTCCTGGGTATTGGATACCGGATCAGGATCTCACATCTGTAATTCTTTACAGGCTCTGAGAAACCATAGGGTTATCAGGATAGGTGATATGACTCTCAGGGTTGCTAACGGAATGAGCATGAACGCTGAATCCATAGGGGAATATCATCTTGGACTGATAACTGGGCATATACTGATTCTGCGTAACTGTTTGTATGTACCAGGTGTTGGGGTAAAAATTTACACCCCGGTTGACCGAGTCAAAGTCAAGGTCAACCCCCAAGCTAGGTGGGCCGAAGCCCAGGTCAAACGGGCCCATGCCCAAGTCGAGCCCGCGACCAGCCTCCCCATGCCAACAAAAAAATCATGTAATAAATAATTTTTATGTAATTTTTTATACATGAATGTATGCAAAATGGGCATAAAACCAATATTTTGTAAGCCCATGGCTTATGTTCAAAAATGAAATGGCACATGAACCATGGGATAGGCAAAATGCCATTTTTGTGAAGCCCAAGGGGCTATATGTAAATATGTAAGCCTATAAAAGGTAACATGATGATGAATAAAGCATACTTTTCATTCTCTCCACAAAAATTTTAGATCTGAGATCTTTTGTGCCTCATGCTCCTTCTCCAAGGTTCTAAACCTTCTCATTTCTTTTGAATTAAATCAAGAATTTTACTCTTTCTTTTCAAAAACTAAGAAGTCTTCCACCACAAAACCCACAAAGGGGAACTTGGATCTACCATTAGATCTCAGAAAGGAGAGATTTTTAGATCTCACATCTCTTGATCATCAAGATCCAGCCAACAGAGGAGGAAGAGGAAGAATCCTTTTCATCAACCAAAACATTTTAGGAGTTTAACTCCATATATTTACATACATATATATATATATATAATAAATATTTCCTTTCTGAAGCGTAGCTTCTGGTTCTGGGACTAAAAGTCCCTTTGTCTCGCCAGCGCCCAGCGCTCGAGCGCAAAGCGCCCACGTGCCGACACGTGGCGCGCTTGCGCTCAGGCGCACTGCGCTTGAGCGCAAAGCGTCCACGTGCTGACACGTGGCGCGATTGCGCTCAGGCGCACTGCTCTCGAGCGCAAAGCGCCCATATTCCGACACGTGGCGCGCTTGTGTTCAGGCGCATTGCGCTCGAGCGCAAAGCGCCCACGTACCGACACGTGGCGCACTTATGCTCAGGCGCACTGCGCTCGAGCGCAAAGCGCCCATATGCCGACATATGGCGTGCTACGCTCAGGCGTACTGCGCTCGAACGCAAAGCGTCCACGTGCCGACACGTGGCACGCTTGCGCTCAAGCGCACTGCGCTCAAGCGCAAAACGCCCACGTGCCGGCACGTGGCGCGATTGCGTCTGAGCGTACAACACCTAAGCGCACAGCGCTCAAGACGCTGGCCCCACGCATCCTTTGGATGCCTTTTCCCCCTCTTTCTTTTATATATACATATATACATATATATATATATATACACACACATATGTATACATATTTACACACACACATACTCCGCGACACTGTCCCTGTTAGAAAAAAATTTCTAACGGGGCGCTGCCCCGCACCCCGCAAGGGGGCTGCTAGGCCCCTTGACCCCCGGCCCGCTATCCGGGTAGCGGGACCCCGTAAAAACTCTGCGTGGCTCCCGATATATCCAAACCCCCCTTTCAAAACACAACACACGTACACTGCACATTGAGTTCGCATGACCATTTTAACCCGTTAATCGGAGGTTCCCTCGCCCCAAAGGCGAGGGGTAATTAACAGCAGCTTAGTCCGCGGCTGCCGGAGATTTGGATCTCCACAATCAATAAACCCCCGCCTACCCTAGATAGGGGGAATCTGTAGTATACGCCTGACAAGCACGCGCGTATTCCCATCTCAATAGGGTGACGAAAAACACCCTACAGATTTTGGCACGCCCGGTGGGACCAATCTCTCCTCCCATATTTCGGGTTAAGCGTTCATGCGAACTCAATCAATATACATACCTATATTTATACTAAAAATAATGCTTTTTCATGCAGATTTTCAAGCAATCACCTTCCGACGATGTCTTCGATGATGAACTCAGCTCCCGTCTCCTACACGATGATGATAGACTCTAGGACGGTCCTTCCGGCCAGTCTCGGGCGACAATGGGAAGAGCCGCTGCTACCATTCGGCTCTATTATGTTCATGCCAGTTGGCGTCATCCCAGCTCCTCAAGCCCCGGTGGCAGACAAACCGGTCTTGAAAGGCAGGAGACCAAATGTGGTGATCTCAAGGGCGCCCCAACCCAAACGCAAGTCGGTATCTGAACGACTTTCCTTGGCCCCAGCTGGGGGCAAGGCCATCAACACCAACAAAGCTACAACGCGTCCCGAGCAAGCTCCAACGGCGCCCCTGACAAATGCTCGATCGGGTGTCTTCTCTAAGCTCCCCGCTGATCAACTCACAATGGCTTCCCGGGTAGCGGATGCCCGCCAAGCCTTCAAAATCGAGAAGCTGAGGGAGAAAAGGCTCAGATATAGAGCCAACAAAAGGGCTAGGGCTCCTGCCAGGCTGAACCTCATGAGGTTCAAAGAACAGGGTTACCCCGCCGAAGATGAGGAAATGGCTGGGTATGTGGTCCACACTGTCTACACGATGGGCACGCGCAGCAAGAGCAAGGACGGGGCTACCACATCTCAAACCCAATCCGTCTTGAATGTGGTGGCCGCTTCCCAAGAACAGCCGCCTCTGCTGGGTGATGAAAACCCTCTTGATGAGGACGATAGGCGGAAAGACCCTTCGGTCCATGAGGAGTCGGGCTCGGAAAGCGAAGAAGAGCCGACTTTCCACCCCAGGACCGCGGAGCAAGAGCTGCTTCAAGAACTCCGAAAGCAGCTCAGAAACAAAGACAAGGAGATGGACAAACTCTACTCCAAAATCGATGACTTGACGAATGTCGTGATGCAGCTCACGGTCCGACTTGCCTCTCAGCCGCCCAATCAAGCGGAGGGCTCTGCTCGTGAACCGGGAAATGGTGTCCCAAAGCAGCCGACGCCTATTCCCTCAAATCCAAAAGTGGGCGAACTACATGAAAACCAATCGCATCCTATCTCGGGAAATGTCTTGGCTACCGATGACAGTAGCCCGCTAACTCAAGATCAAATCATGGATTTGGTTTCCAGCAAAGTCAAAACATTGGTGGCCGAAGCCGAAGCGCAAAAAGATATTAGCAGTAGTGGGGGACCATATCCTGCTTAGTATGATCTGGTAGAATTTCCTAGCGGCTATGTCATCCCCAAATTCGGAAGATTTGATGGGACGGGAAATGCGAATCAGCATATCGCCCACTTCAAAGCCTCATGCGGGAATACTGGGGGCATTGATGCGCTTGTCCTCCGCCAGTTCGTTAATAGCTTGACCGATATTGCTTTCGACTGGTACGCGAGCATACCGGATGGCTCCGTCATAACTTTTGTCCAAATGGAGTCTCTGTTTCGGCAGAGGTTCATGAGCATCAGTGATAAGATTACCATTGCCGAGCTTGTAAGGACCAAGCCCAAGAGCGACGAAAGCAGCACGGATTTTATAACTCGATGGCGCAATCTCTCTGTCAAATGCGAACCGCTGATAGAGCAGGACCAATCTATCAGTCTCCTCGTCGGAAATCTCAACAATTGGATGGCCCCATTTCTATGCACCGCGGGTCTCAAAACATTCCAAGAGCTGACCAGGAAAGTTCAGATGCTGGAGCGCTCTAAACAGGAGTCCTCCTCGGATTCCCAAAATAACAATAGGTCCTGGAGAAACCGAAAGGACGATAATCGCAAAGGCGGAAACTCCGATGATTCTGAATCTTTCAACACTTTGGTTAACCGAAATAAGCAAGGGATGAGCGGGCCTAGCGCCAACCAGCCTTAGAAGCCAATATTCGGAGAGGGAGGAAAATCTCCACTGAAAGAGAAGCTGGATAAGGTCTATTCCTTCAGAAGGGACAAAATCCGTAAAATATTCAAAGACGCCCTGAAGAACGGTCTACACCTGCCAGAGTCAAAAAGACCACAAGAAGCGAATAGGACCGACGACCCTAAATACTGCCCCTATCACAGAGTGATAGGTCATGCCATTGAGGACTGCTTCGTCTTCAAAGATTGGGTCGAAAAGCAATACAAGGCAGGAGAGATAGAACTGTCCAAAGGAGTGTTAATAAACAGTCAAGCTGCAACCGCCAATTTCATACAAACGGAGACCGAAGTTCTTCGTGAAACCGATTCTCTCAGCCATCTGCCTTTCTCTGAAAACAATCGACCACCACGTCATAAAACTGGAAACACCCGCAGACCACCAAGTCTTTAAACTGGAAATAATCGACAACCACGTTATTAAACTGGGAACAATCGACCTCTAAGTCGTTAAACTGGGAATGTAAAAAAAATGTGTAAATAAAAGAAAAATAAAGAAAAGCCGAAATGATGGGGCAACTCGCAATAAAAATCAGCGAGTGAAAATAAAAATGAAAATAAACCCGAAATGATGGGGCAACCGCGAATAAATAGCCGAAATGATAGGGCAATCGCGATCTTCACGATAAGAAAAGCTGAAATGATAGAGCAATCGCGGTAAAACAAAAAAATGCAAAAACAAAAAAAAACGGCGAATGATGAGTCGCTCCTGGTACCATATTCCAGTGCAGCGATGCAGACGCCAACCAAAATCCAATTTCCCAAAATTCTTCCAGCCCTACGGTTAGTCCCCAAATTGACTACCGTATACAATCCACGGGCTCAAATAATTCTCATCACCCTCATACCCCACCGTAATCACCAGTTACGTGGCTGGTCTCCGCCTTTGGAATTATGCTCCATTGAGAAGACCCACTCATGTGTCCTCACGATATATGAGGAGAACAAACCTTTGTGGGATCCTTACGACTCACGAAGGAAGAACACACTTAGGAGTCTCCACGACTCCTAAGGAGAAAATACACCTATGGGATCCTTACGACCCGTAGGGAGAATTTGCTTTTATGGGACCCTCATGGCCCATAAAATTGAAAAGACTTAGGTGATAGGGATCTAAACCTGTCTCCTAAGTCATCGCTCCCCAACCCCCAAGTGGCGAATGATGAGTCGCTCCTGGTACCATATTCCAGTGCAGCGATGCAGACGCCAACCAAATTCTAAATCCCATACCCCAAGTGGCGAATGATGAGTCGCTCCTGGTACCATATTCCAGTGCAGCGATGCAGACGCCAACCAAATTCCAAATCCCATACCCCAACGGCGAATGATGAGTCGCTCCTGGTACCATATTCCAGTGCAGCGATGCAGACGCCAACAAAGTCCCAAAAATTTTTATGGCCCTACGGTCTGGATCATACATCCTGCAAAACCGTATACAATACACGGGCGTAAAATGATCCCAAGCTCTCCTAAGTCCTACCGGCAGACCACATTCAAAGTCCCACCAGCAGGGAAGATTCAAAAAAAAAGGAAAAAGAAAAAAGATAAAAAAGAAGGTATGTCCACAAGAAAAATGGGCACGGATGAAAACCCGAAAGGGCTTCGTGAGTAAAAACAGCAGGACTGCCGGCGAGTTTGTGAAAACCCGAAAGGGCGCAAACTCGTGAGAAAGATATGAAATGCACTCGTAAAGTCCTCTCGACTTTGTGAGGTGAAAATTCCCGCGTGAGATCCTTACGACTCACAAAGGAGCAACACACTTAGGAGTCCCTACGACTCCTAAGGAGAAAATACACCTATGGGATCCTTACGACCTGTAGGGAGAAAATGCTTTGTGAGACCCTTACGGCTCACAAAGATGAAAAGTCTTAGGCGATAGGGACCTAAAACCTGTCTCCTAAGCCATCGTTTCCTAATAAGCAAACGCAAATGATGATTCGCTCCTGGTACCATATTCCCGTATAGCGATGCTGATGCCAAACAAAAAAAACTAATTCCCAAATCCTCTCATGACAAATGATGATTCTCTCCTGGTACCATATCCCAGTGTAGCGATGCTGATGTCAACCCAAATCAAATCAAACCAACAACCTCTGCAGCCGAATCATGCTTCGTCCCAGAATTTACCTCGTGTTGAAATCATGCTTCACCTCGGGATAACGACCTCCTCGTCGGAATTATGCTTCGTCTCAGAATACACCCCATGTCGAAATGATGCTTCATCTCGGTGTACCTTCCTTCCCTGTCGAAATTATGCTTCGTCTCGGAATCAAATCAAACCAACAACCTCTACGGCGAAATCATGCTCTATCCCAGAATTTACCCTGTGTCGAAATCATGTTTCGGCTCGGAATCAACCAACGACCTCTTCATCGGAATTATGCTCCGCCTCGGAATTAAATCAACCAACAAGCTCTGTGTCATAATTATGCTTCGTCTCAGAATGCACCCCGTGTCGAAATGATGCTTCGCCTCGGTGTACCTGCCTTCCCTGTCGAAATTATGTTTCGCCTCGGGATCAAGTCAACCAACAAGCTCTACTCTGGAATCATGCTCCGTCTCAGAATGTACCCCGTGTCGAAATCATGCTTCGCCTCGGAGTATATGCCTTCCCCGTCGGAATTATGCTTCGCCCGGGGATCAACCTCTGCATCGAAATTATGCTTCGGTCGGAATTATGCTCCGCTCTTCGGAAAGATGTTCCGAACTCAGGAATTATGCTCCGCCCTTCGGAACGATGCTCCGATCTCTGGAATTATGCTCCGCCTATCGGAATGATGCTCCGAACCCTGGAATCATGCTCCGCTCATCGGAATGATGCTCCGATCCTTGGAATTATGCTCCGCAAATTGGAATGATGCTCCGCTCATCGGAATGATGCTCCGATCCTTGGAATCATGCTCCGCCCTTCGGAACGATACTCCGATCTCTGGAATTATGCTCCGCCCTTCGGAACGATGCTCCGAACCCTGGAATTATGCTCCCCCCTTCGGAACGATGCTCTGATCTCTGGAATTATGCTCCGCGAATCAGAATGATGCTCCGATCCCCGGGAATCATGCTCCCCGGGACGATGCTCCGCCCCTGTAATGATGTTCTACCTCGAAGTCCAACTTCAAGATCCATCAATTTCATGCACACAACTCAAATGTGCGGTATGCATTTATTGATGGGGGGCTCTTTGTTGGGGTAAAAATTTACATCCCGGTTGACCGAGTCAAAGTCAAGGTAAACCCCCAAGCTAGGTGGGCCGAAGCCCAGGTCAAGCGGGCCTATGCCCAAGTCGAGCCCGCGACCAGCTTCCCCATGCCAACAACAAAATCATGTAATAAATAATTTTTATATAATTTTTTATACATGAATGTATGCAAAATGGGCATAAAACCAAAATTTTGTAAGCCCATGGCTTATGTGCAAAAATGAAATGGCATATGAGCCATGGGATAGGCAAAATGCCATTTTTGTGAAGCCCAAGGGGCTATATGTAAATATGTAAGCCTATAAAAGGCAACATGATGATGAATAAAGCATACTTTCCATTCTCTCCACAAAAATTTTAAATCTGAGATCTTTTGTGCCTCCTGCTCCTTCTCCAAGGTTCTAAACCTTCTCATTTCTTTTGAATTAAATCAAAAGTTTTACTCTTTCTTTTCAAAAACTAAGAAGTCTTCCACCATAAAACCCACGAAGGGGAACTTGGATCTACCATTAGATCTCAGAAAGGAGAGATTTTTAGATCTCACATCTCTTGATCATCAAGATCCAGCCAACAGAGGAGGAAGAGGAAGAATCCCTTTCATCAACCAAAACATTTTAGGAGTTTAACTCCATATTTTTACATATATATATAATAAATATTTCCTTTCTGAAGCGTAGCTTCTGGTTCTGGGACTAAAAGTCCCTTTGTCTCGCCAGCGCCCAGCGCGCGAGCGCAAAACGGCCACGTGCCGACACGTGGCGCGCTTGCGCTCAGGCGCACTGCGCTCGAGCGCAAAGCGCCCACGTGTTGACACGTGCGCTTGCGCTCAAGCGCACTGCGCTCAAGCGCAAAACGCCCATGTGCCGGCACGTAGCGCGCTTGCGCCTGAGCGCACAGCACCTAAGCGCACAGCGCTCAAGGCGCTGGCCCCACGCATCCTTTGGATGCCTTTTCCCCCTCTTTCTTTTATATATACATATATACATATATATATACACACACACATATGTATACATATTTACACACACACATACTCCGCGATACTGTCCCTGTTAGAAAGAAATTTCTAACGGGGCGCTGTCCCGCACCCCGCAAGGGGGCTGCTAGCCCCCTTGACCCCCAGCCCGCTATTCGGGTAGCGGGACCCCCGTAAAAACTCTGCGTGGCTCCCGATATATCCAAACCCTCCTTTCAAAACACAACACACATACACTGCATATTGAGTTCGCATGACCATTTTAACCCGTTAATCGGAGGTTCACTCGCCCCAAAGGCGAGGGGTAATTAACAGCAGCTTAGTCCTCGGCTGCCGGAGATTTGGATCCCCACAATCAATAAACCCCGGCCTACCCTAGGCAGGGGGAATCTGTAGTATACGCCTGACAAGCGCGCGCGTATTCCTATCTCAATGGGGTGACGAAAAACACCCTAGAACAGGTGCGACTTGTAATATCATATCTGTATCCTTACTTTCTAAGGAAGGATATGATTTTACTTTTGTAAGCGATGTGGTCTACTTCCACCTAAATCAAGTTTTGATTAGGTCAGGTACATTAGAAAATGGGATATACGTATTGAATCAAGCTCAGATTTTCAGTGTCCAGAACACACTTAAAAGAAAGTCTCCGGAATTAAATCAGGCTTTCTTATAGCATTGTAGACTGGGTCACATTAATGAGACACGGTTAACTAAGTTACATAAAGAGGGATACTTGAATCCGTTCGAGTATCAGTCTTATGCCACTTGTGAATCTTGTCTCATGGGAAAGATGACAAAGACTCCGTTCACTGGACACGGAGTAAGAACGAGCGAGCTCTTGGGACTCATACATAGTGACGTGTGTGGTCCAATATCTACACACGCGCGAGGTGGTTATTCATACTTCATTACTTTCACAGATGATTTCTCTAGGTATGGACATGTCTTCTTGATGAAGCACAAATCCGAGGCCTTTGAGAAATTTCGGGAATACAAGAATGAAGTTGAAAAACAAACAGGCAAAAGTATCAAGACACTGAGATCTGATCGAGGTGGTGAATACTTGAGTGCCGAGTTCTGGACTACTTAAAAGAAAATGGAATTCTCTCTCAACTTACTCCTCCATACACACCACAACACAACGGTGTATCGGAAAGGCGGAATCGAACCCTATCGGATATGGTTCGTTCCATGATGAGTAAGGCTGAGTTACCGCGATCATTCTGGGGTTATGCACTAGAATCAGCTGCATATATTTTGAACAAGGTTCCCTCCAAGACTGTGCCTACCACACCATATCAGATGTGGTGTGGGAAGAAACCCCATCTTCAATATCTGAAGATATAAGGATGTCCAGCTTTTGTTAAAAAGCAGCATGCAGACAAACTCGAGGCACGCTCAGTACCGTGTAAGTTTGCGGGATACCCAAAGAACTCCAGGGGTATCTTTTCTATTAAGCAGAGGA
Source organism: Agapanthus africanus (assembly GCA_030015575.1). NCBI lineage: Eukaryota > Viridiplantae > Streptophyta > Magnoliopsida > Asparagales > Amaryllidaceae > Agapanthus > Agapanthus africanus. The sequence goes on from CM057340.1 coordinate 643,613,478, forward strand.
ACAAAAGGTTTTTGTTTCTCATCATGCCCACTTTCTGGAACATCAGTTTTTAGAAAAAGGAACAAGTGGGAGCGTAGTAGAACTGGAAGAAATTCCAGAACCACAAGCTATTACTAAAAGCTTGGAAGAACCAGAAGTTTCAGGAGAACCGGACATCCCAGCACCACCCCGCAGGAGTAGTAGGCAGTCTCATCCGCCCGAGAGATACTACGGTTTTCTCATAGACGGGGATAGAGAGGATTGCACTATTGATTATGATGAGCCTACTAGCTTCCAGCATGCCATTCAGAGCGGCGACTCAGTAAAATGGCTAGATGCAATGCGGACCGAGATGTAGTCCATGTACACCAACAAAGTTTGGACTTTGCTCCAGAAGGGGTAAAACCCGTAGACTGCAAATGGATCTTCAGAAAGAAGATTGGTGTAGATGGGCAGGTTGAAACCTATAAAGCTAGACTTGTTGCAAAGGGTTTTCATCAAAGACCTGGTTTGGACTATGACGAGACCTTTTCTCCAGTGGCTATGCTCAAATCCATTCGGATCCTTCTTACCATTGCTGCCTTCCACGATTATGAGATCTGGCAGATGGACGTAAAGACGGCTTTCCTAAATAGAAATTTGGAAGAGTGCGTCTATATGGATCAGCCGGAGGGATTCATTCAGAGTGGGAGCAGCGATAAAGTGTGCAAGTTGCTAAAGTCCATCTATGGACTGAAGCAGGCATCGCAGAGTTGGAACATTTGTTTTGATGATACTGTCAAAGAATTCGACTTTATCAAAAACCCAGATTAACCATGCATTTACAGTAAGATTGTAGGGAGAACTGTGGTATTCCTCGTCTTGTATGTGGATGACATTCTCCTAACAGGAAATGATATTCCTATGCTACAGTCAGTCAAAGGATTCTTGTCACAGAGGTTCTCTATGAAGGACCTAGGCGATGCCAACTACATTCTGGGGATCCAGATCTATCGTGATAGATCTAAGAGGATGTTGGGACTTTCGCCGTCCTGGTACATCGACACCATACTGAAACGATTCAGTATGGAAAATTCAAAGCACGGTAATCTACCGGCTTATCACGGAATCACCCTCTCCAAAGAGATGTCTCCCAAGACTGATTTGGAAAGGGCTAGCATGTCATCTATACCCTACGCATCTGTGGTAGGCTCTATAATGTATGCGATGTTGTGTACCAGACCAGATGTAGCATACGCATTGAGCGTTGTAAGCCGGTATCAGTCGGACCCAGGGGAGAAACACTGGATAGCAGTAAAGAACATTCTCAAGTACCTGAGAAGGACTAAGGAGATGTTCTTGGTGTACGGCGGAAAAGACCTCCAGATCGAGGCCTTTGCTGACTCCAGCTTCCAGAGTGACAAGGATGACTCCAAGTCCATGTCGGGTTATGTCTTTACCCTCAATGGAGGGACGGTTTGTTGGAAGAGTTCCAAGCAGGAAACCGTTGCTGACTCAACTATGGAAGCGGAGTACATAGTTGCTTGCGATGCCGCAAAGGAAGCTGTCTGGATGAAGAAGATCCTCACGGAGCTTCAGGTGGTTCCTACCATTGTTGATCCAATACCGCTATATTGTGACAACAACGACGCTATAGCTTTAGCGAAGGAACCCAGGTCCCATCAGAAGTCCAGGCACATTTTGAAGCGGTACTACCTGATCAGGGAGATCGTAGATCGCCGGGAGATCGTAGATCGCCGGGAGATCGAGGTGAAGAGAGTAAATTCGGAGAATATAACTGTAGATCCATTCACGAAGGCCATACCTCAGGCTCAGTTCGAGCGGCTGATCGAGATGATAGGTCTTCGATACGCCAGTACATGGCCTTAGTGCAAGTGGGAGATTGTTAGTGTATATGCCCTAGAGGCCATTACTGTATCATATTAGTTCGTATATTACTTGATGGAAGCTTAGGATATTCACAGTTGTATAGACAATCTTGCTCAAAATGGTAGTATGCTACTTGGTTTGTTTCTACTTTAATATGTGCATGTGTTTCTTTTAGCATATCGCTTATACATATTAGTAGAGCTCTTAGGATTTTTGCTTGATTACCAGCGTTGTGATGGCAGTCGCACTTGTGGGGGCTGGGTAATCTACAAGCACATCCTTATACAGGTCCCTAGTCGTTGGATTATCGAGACGGGGCATCGATACTCCGGAGTAGACTAGCGTATGAGCTTCTCATCCTAGCAGGGGAGATGGTCTGTCCCACAGCCGTCAGTACGTCGTACTTGAGATAGTATGCGGGTGCTCGTTAGGTTACGAGTACACTGGACAGGACTCGTCGGAAACTGTTGGTTGGTATTATACCTATCGTCAGTTATCAGTTCCCAGGTGACATGAGTACAGCTTAGTCCGCTGACTTGACACTGTCACTTCGCCTCGAGTGTGTTCCCACTGTTCTTTGATTACTACCCTACCACGGCTCAAAGGAGTCGTGCAAACAGGTAGTAGTTGGGTGCAGCCCCGAAGCACTTGGAGGCAGTGACGGTTAGATAAGATTCGTCTCTCCCGGTATCGGGGGTTGATATCGCGCTGTGTCTAAGAGAGCCATTACACATAGTCGTCCCTGGCCAGGGCAAGCGATATATACTGGTAGATTTCCAATGTTATCTCAGGGTGTTCTTGGCTACACTCCGACACGTACCGCTATTAGGGGACTGACGTTCACCACCCCCTAGGCCCGCCATGCGATATTCTCATACGAACAAACCGGACTGTACGGAGATTGCCACATTCAGGCTCAGTAGGAGTTCGGATGGGTTTACCTCATCGGTCTTCTTATCGACATCTACCTGGGGACCGTTACGTACAGCTAGTGCTGCTTGCGGTCTGTGGTTAAACCAACTGCCAGCGTAGTGTCGAGTCTTTAGAGTCCCACACAGAGAGTTTCCCTGCACTGAGCGAAAGGTGTAGAGGCCGTATGGTTTTACGGCAAGGCTACGATCACTTACGTGCACTTGTGTACGTATGCTGTTCGGGCAGACAATACTAGTGGGATTTGGTTTAAGCCAGATCCTAGTATTGTATGGATGGATTTGTTTTGTCTTCTGTGCATTCGCATTCTACGGAATGCAGATGCGGGTGTGTATGCACAGTTGTGAGGAGCGAAGAAGAAGGAGGTGCCTCATTAGGGTTTTGGCAGTTGATTCGGTCAAAACCTTTATGAGGTGGGCTCATTAGGGTTTTGACAGTTGATTCGGTTAAAACCATTATGAGCCGGAGACATTATTTACTAATCTTTTTAGTGATAATTATGTTAGGGCTAATTGCTTTGACCATTTGACCATACTTGACTTTGTTGGCCGTTTGACCAAAGTTGACTAGGATCTTCATGAGAGGTCTAGAGTATTCTTTGGTTTTCATTTTATTTTTTGAGATGAAAATGGTCAAGTCAATGTAGCCATCAACTTTATCATGAAAGGATTAGTAATTATGTTGTTTATGCATTATTGCAACCATGGTTCTTTTTTCTTTGTTCATTATTCTTTTCTCATTCTCTCTCTTGATATGAGAAAGCTCCATGGTTCCTCCTTCTTCTTCCTCCTCTTGAAATTTCCTTTGATCTCATGTGTTGAGAGAATAAGTAAGTAAGTTGACAAAAAAATCCATCTACTACTTTTACACAATCTAGGACATCAAGCCTAGCGATCTTGTTGCCCTGGTTGCCTCGGCTCGAGGTGGAGCTCGGAGCACAAACTCTCTGGTGGACCGTCTTCGACTCTTGGAGGCCGCGGAGGTGATCAAGATCCGGATCGATCCTCAGAGCTTGGATGGACGAGCAGGAACGCGGAGAGAAGACCCGAAGGACCGGTTTCGTCAGGTATAATCTCTATGACATAGTAGATAAAATCTCATGTAGTTTGCTAGGTTTTTGTTTACCAAAGATCCTTCTTTTTAGTTCATGTTGCTTAGTGTCTAAAATCGTTTTTTACCGTTTCCGCCTCCCCGTAAGAACCAGGGTGAGCAACGTGGACTTACAACAACCGGAGAAGAAAAGATTGCTGCAGGTGCTGCATGATTTGAAAGTTCCCACAGGTTTCTCAGGATCATTTAGCAAGAAGATAAAAATTGTGAAAGGCAAGATCGATGGGCTGAAAAGTCATGATCACCATGTTATTATGGAGCACCTTCTCTCATTAGCCCTCAGGACTTTCCTTCCCGAATCGGTTGGTCTAGTAATCAATGACCTATGTTGTTTTTTCAGAGAATTATGCGCTAAAGCACTGGATGTTGTAACGCTGGAGAAATTAGAAAATTCTATTTCATTAATACTTTGCAAGTTTGAGCGTATTTTCCCACTGTCATTCTTTGATATCATAATACATCTGACGTTTCATCTTGCAACTGAGGCTAAGTCTGCCGGACCGATACAATATCGATGGATGTATCTCGTCGAGTGGTACGTGGAATTTCTCGTTTCGCGCAATTTGTAAAATTATTGTAGTCCTGTATGCCCGTATTTATTTATTTAACATATTTTTTTAAGGTACCTCTACACTCTAAAAAAGTATATACGCAATAGAAATCGATCAGAGAGTTTTTTAATGCAAGGTTATCTTCTAGATGAAGCAACCACATTTTGTTCCGCTATCTGGACGAGAACATTGAGACGGGACTTAACCGGCCTCGAAGAATTCAGGACGGGCCATATGATAAAGCTGATTATAAAAGGGTAGACTGTTCATATCAGAATATTGCATTTTATACCGCCCATTCTTAAGCTCGTTTGTTTATAGGCAGGTGCTTTTGATCAGTGTTTGCTACATATTTGCAGAATACTGGTTCTCAGCTCTAAACAGTGAAATTCATGGAAAAGTACGACAAATTCCGGATTACTGCCAACCACAGATAAAACACGGGTCTCCGCTCTCTATCCGTATGTTGCCACACACCAGTTTAAGGGACAAAATGGAAAATCGATGTCATTTTCATGCACAAAGCTCAATGTCAATACAAGATCCAACATATCTACGCGAAGCTCGAGGAAATCATGGCAAAAGATCCACATCACATCACCTTTTTGATCTACTGAAATTTTGGAAGAATTGTGAAGAGCTTCTGAGAAAAGTACTATACCACACTGAAGAGGACCACAAACCAGGGGATACGACAAAAGATGAAGGCGCAATCCTTCTAAAAGGCCGCGGAACCGCGGCATAAGCACGCTTAGGCCGCGGAACCGCGACCATGTGGGCTCCGCACTTGGTCAAATTTCAGGGGCAGTTTTGGAATTTCATATATTGACAGATTGTTGCCCTAGGTTCTCTGTTTCCTGCCTATAAATATCCCAGAACTTGCCAAGCCATAGATGTTCATTCTTATGCCCACTTTTTGTTAGTTTTTAGTTTACTTCTTCTTCTTCTTCTTCATTCTTTCCTACATGAAATTGTTGTGAGAGCTTTTGAGTGGATGTTAAATGAAGATGAGGGTTATTTTTGTATCATTCTTTTGCTTAGCTTCCCCCTTGAGCTCTCTACCTTAACTTGATCTTGCAACCTCTTAAGTGAGCTTGCAAGTTTAAGCTTTGGTCATTGATCTCAAGGGGTTGTATCATTTTGTTCTCTCTTTTGTGCTTCATTCTCCATGAGTTCTTTACCTTTTCTTGATCTTGCAACCTCTTAATTGAGCTTGCAAGTTTAAGATTTGGTTATTGAACTCATGTCTTGTTTTGGGTTCTATGGTTCCTAGTTTCATTTTTTGCTCATTTACTTTCATGCACTTAAATTCCATGCACTTTTAATTACTTGCTTGTAATCTTTTCTTTTCTTTGTTTCTCTTTTATTTTGCTCTTTTTGGTTCGTTTTGTGAATATTTGTAATATGTTGTTGTTAAGAATAAATACAATATTATAAGTTAAGGTTTCATTCCTTATTTCCTTTTCCCGTAATTTTCTTTTGAACTCCGCCCAAACGTTACGCAAGCGCTCCGTTAGGCACCCTACCCTACCAAGGTAACGGTAATTCCTCACCGCGACCGGTTGTGTTCGGTTTGGCCGGAAGCGAAAGCAAGAGACAAGAACGGTCGGACAAGGGTCAATAAGCCGGATTCCACGAATACCGTGCTTAAATACCCTAATCCACGTTGATGCCAATTGCTCTAGCTTCAATTGGTCAAGACTCGGCTCAAAGGTTTTGAGTGCGGATTTCTTTAGCTTACACTTTCGTATCTTTATCTTAACAACTTTATACTTGCATATAAAACACATAGGTTAGATTTGAACAAACATATACACATTCTTTATTGACTCGTCTAAAACTCGAACGGACATACAACCATCTCCCTGTGGATCGACCCGTGCTCAACCGGCTAGCTGCATAGCTACACCGTCCTGATCTCGGTTATAACTGTAGAACTTTGAACATCCGACACGCCAAAAACATGCGATCAAATGGCGCTGTTGCCGGAGAGATGGTAGCGTATTTTCTTTCTTGTTATTCGGGTTAATATTCGTTTTGTATATATTTATAAATAAAAAAATAAAATCTTTTTGCTATTTTTTGATAATTTTTGTGAGCAAGTGTGCAATTTAATCTGGAGCAAGTACAGTAATCCAAAAAGAAAACAGAGGTTTTTATTTTGGAAAAGAGAAGAAGTGGAGTTCGTTGACCAAGGACAAATCCCCAAGTCAACATTTTGACCGCGGAACTGCTGTCAAAAGGTTCCTTGCGTGGCGGTTCCGCGGTCCCATTGAGGCCTCTGTGCCCAATTTTTTCTCCACCCCTTTGTCTTTTCTTTTATCTTCTCTGTGAATTCCACTATACTGTATTTTCTGCAGATTTTTGCGGATTTGCGAACTGCGATTGTGGGGAGCAAAGTGTACGTTCAAGGCTAAGGTGATTGCAAAGTACAGTGCCAAAGATCCGGGTAGTTTGACCCGCGCAAGCGAACTTTTCAAGCTTCCCGGATTTGATTCAACGGGGGGGTTTTCCCTAACCCAAAAACTTAACGGTACGTATTTCTTAAACACCTTCTTCTCAAATCCGACGCATCCAATATACTATTCTTTGCAGAATTCTTTGCAAGTTCGCTAGCAAACGCTAAAAATTGACTAACCCGTATTTGTTGCAGTGCCGTGCTTAAACTAAAAAAACGATTGTTTGATTCTTTATAGAATTTTTATTGCATTGCGCATTGCATACATTAATACGGACTTAAGGGCAAGCGAACCCCACAACATACGGTAAAGGATTTCATCACCTTTTCCGTGGCCCACAAATCACGAACTTGAGCATAACGTTTACCCGCACAAACTTTAAAAGAAACTAGACCTTAAGCCTTAAGGACTTCACGCTCACTAGGAGAAGTTAACTGTGTTTAGAACCTCGCTTAACGGTACATTGTTTACGGGGTGTCTAGGAAAGTGTTAACGGCGAAACCGCCAAAATAGAAAGGGTTATTTAATTAAGAATGTTCGCGAAAGCGTCGGAAAACCTCCCCTTATCTCTGCACTTACCTGGCCTCGTGATCAGTGTATCTTAAGCCCGTTTCTCGACACGGTTTTACTTCGAAAATCAAGTTATGGAGCAGGTCTAGTTGACCTAGGTGAACCCTAGAACGATTAGGTATGTGGTATTTTTTTGTCGTGATTGTTTTTGTCCAGATTCTTTTTGTGTGTATATTTCATTCTTTTGTTAAAAACTAAAAAAAAAATCACATTCTTTTTCCCCTCCTTTTCTCTGCCTTTCTTTCTTTCTCTCTTCATATCATGGGTACCCCACCTCGCAAAACTCTTGTCGAACTTTGGTACCCACAACCAGACATTACTTCTTACGGTTCTTGCTTTGGCCGAACGTCTAACGATCCCTCCATGCCCAAAATCTCTTTGAAAGATCGGATAGACGCGTCTAGGACAAACACTTGCCCTCCGCAATCCACTTTGTATCAACCTTTTCAACCTCCCCCACCCTCTTATGTTGATACCCCTTTTGCAAGTCGTCCTTTGTTCGTCGCTGAACATATTGAACAATCCTGTAGCCGATCTTTCACTCCTTTCACCACTACAGATTCTTGGGATCAACAATTCCATTCACCTTCTTATCCACATGTTGATCCTGCTCCTGTCCAGCCATTCAATTCCTACCAGTCATACCCGACTTTTGCACCTTCCCTAGACATTGCTTCTGAACCGCCATTTAGGAGTTTTCAGTATCCAAACAACTTTGAATCTTTTACTAAAACCCCTTCACAACCCATGTCTAGTCTGGAACAGTCTTTGGAAGACTTTAGGGTAGCGGCGTACCAACAGATGATGGATTTGAATGCGTCCATGGCCGCCCTCATACAGCCTAGTGACCCGGTAGCTAGTTTTCAACTAGCTCCAAATTTTCCAATGTATGAAGAGGCGGTAGGACAGGTTGAGAATTTGAGTGGAGAGAATGAGATGTACCCCCTTCCGAATCAAACCTACCCATTTCAACTTGAATCCCACAACTCCGGTTTTGAATGTCTATCTAGTGTTCCAAACGATTCATTGATTAAAGATAGAACAAATAATGAGTTGTGTGACTTTGTAGTGTTTGATTTGCCCGATTGTGAAGGATCCTTTTCGAGTGAAACCACACCCAATCCTTTTGACCTCTACACTTCCACTCTAGAACCTGAATTGATTAATATCCATGCTTTTGTTGAGGTGTCTGAGAATATAGATTTTCACTTGATTGAGGATATTGACGCTGGGAATATTTTGGATGATGAACCCGCAGATTTAGCTGAGTTTTTCTCTCCAATTCATCATCCCGAGTCATTAAATGTTTTTCCCGAACCCCATATGCGTCTGGATTTTGAGGATAAATGCATGGATGTACTGAATTTTGAGGAAAATTTTGAGGATATTTTTTAGGATGGACCAGTTTTGCTTGATGAGTCGGATTTTCCAATTCATCCTGTCCCTGTCATTGACTGTGTACACCCTTCAGAACCCTTAACCGATACCCTTCCTCAATCACTTCCCCTCATCCTTTCCATCATTCCGACATTGCAAGAAACCGTATCATTTTCACTTCCTGTGTCTGGTTTACCAAGTTCGGCGTACCCATGGTTTCTCACGAATCTTGAGAGATTTGACCCAATTTCTCGCCATATTGATAGATTAGCACAATCCATCTTTTCACATCGATCATTACAGATTGTACTAATTTATTCTATCCATTTCCACCCTCAAGTTCGTATTCCACTTCTTTCTCCCTTCCGCCATTCTTCTTCTTATATACCTAGACCGTATACCACTTCTATCTCAATACGGTCTCGCGTATTCTCCCTCTATTTTCTCTACGCCTTCTTCCACCAACCTGCACATTATAGCGATTAAATCTTTGAATGGTTGGTGCTCACTTTTGGCCTGTGTAAGGCCTTGTATAGCTTGATACTGTTCTCTTTCCCCCCTATTCCTGAACTTCAACACGGTTTTACTTAAGTTTGGGGGGAACCTTTTTGTGTATATATTTTTGTTTTGTATATAAAAAAAAATTTAGGGAGCGCCGACAATTTTGACCCTCTTGGTGTAGCCTGACAGTGAGGGCACTGTCAAGTTTAAGTTTGGGGGTGTGCTCGGTAAGCTTTCTTCCTTCGCATTCATTTGTATATTCTGCATTTGCATACTTTATTAAAAACCCACAAAAATCGAAAATTTTCCAAAAATATAAAAACTTTGTCGTCAAGTTAGCTAATAGGGTAACTTAGATTTTTATTCTGAAAGTTTAGTTGGTATGTTAGAAATAACTAAATTCTAGGCTTAGGAATTGAAAATCCTAAAAATAACCTTCATTCTGTCTAACTATGGTAAATATACGTCCTTACAGTTTTTTTTGAGAAATAGGTAATCTTGTGTTCAGTTCTTGAGTTAAGTCAAGATGAAGGGAAAGTATTGAAGATTTACTGAAAGATAAGTCAGAAAAATTGTTTCTTTTCTTGAGTTCAAATTTAGAAAGTATATACCCTACAAACTGCACTTACACGTACCTTGAAACTTGGGACAGTAGAGGATACCTAGAAATACTCTTGCCTGAAAGCGTTGTATGAAAGAAAAAACGGTATTTAAAGCAAAACACCAAAAGAGCATATTGAAAAATATATCCGGTCTTGAAAAAGAAAAATAAAAAGAAAAAGAAAAATAGAATAAAGTCAAGACCTGGAAACTGCTATTTACGCTTTAAAGTTCACACATTCAGTAATCGGCCGTTAGTGTCTCAAGAAGCATTAACAGTCGTATGAAAGGTGTGTGAGCAAATCCGTCCATCCTTAATGAAAAGAAATAGTATTAGGTATCAGGGCAAGGGTATTATAGCTTGAATTGAATTCTTGAGTGTAGGGTGCAAATATACACACACGTAGGAGTATACAATCGATATTTGGATAAGAGAAAGAAATAAAGAATAAGACTTATGTTTTCTGTAAAGTTGATAAAAATCCCTGATTTAAGACCATACTTGAAGAAGGAAAACCCAGGAGATACCAATATCTTTCTAAACTTTTTTGGAACGTATAGGATCTAAGGTTAAATAGATAGGAGGTGTGAAACATAAGGGTTGGATATTTCTAACTTAGGATGATAGAATTTCTAACATAAACACTAAACTGTAGGAGTAGAATCGACGTTAACTTATGACACTAGCTTGACGGGATTTTGTGGGTGTAATCCGCTGAAAACCCTCAGGAGACAACACTCCTCCTACTAGGGACACCTAGAGGTTTAACGGCTTGTTGCACGTGCTCAGTGCAATCGCGTTCCCTGCGAAAGTGCGGTTATGACTTTTTTGCGAATAATTGATTTTGCTCGGGACGAGCAAAAGTTAAGTTTGGGGGTATTTGTTCATACCAGAATATTGCATTTTATACCACCCATTCTTACGCTCGTTTGTTTATAGGCAGGTGCTTTTGATCAGTGTTTGCTACATATTTGTAGAATACCGGTTCTCAGCTCTAAACAGTGAAATTCATGGAAAAGTACGACAAATTCCGGATTACTGCCAACCACAGATAAAACACGGGTCTCCGCTCTCTATCCGTATGTTGCCGCACACCAGTTTAAGGGACAAAATGGCAAATCGATGTCATTTTCATGCACAAAGCTCAATGTCAACACAATATCCAACATATCTACGCGGAGCTCGAGGAAATCATGGCAAAAGATCCACATCACATCACCTTTTTGATCTACTGAAATTCTGGAAGAATTGTGAAGAGCTTCTGAGAAAAGTACTATACCACACTGAAGAGGACCACAAACCAGGGGATACGACAAAAGATGAAGGCACAATCCTTCTAAAAGGCCGCGGAACCGCGGCATAAGCGCGCTTAGGCAGCGGAACCGCGGCCATGTGGGCTCCGCACTTGGTCAAATTTCATGGACAGTTTTGGAATTTCATATATTGACAGATTGTTGCCCTAGGTTCTCTGTTTCCTGCCTATAAATATCCCAGAACTTGCCAAGCCATAGATGTTCATTCTTATACCCACTTTTTGTTAGTTTTTAGTTTACTTCTTCTTCTTCTTCATTCTTTCCTCCATGAAATTGTTGTGAGAGCTTTTGAGTGGATGTTAAATGAAGATGAGGGTTATTTTTGTATTATTCTTTTGCTTAGCTTCCCCCTTGAGCTCTCTACCTTAACTTGATCTTGCAACTTCTTAAGTGATCTTGCAAGTTTCAGCTTTGGTCATTGATCTCAAGGGGTTGTATCATTTTGTTCTCTCTTTTGTTCTTCATTCTCCATAAGTTCTTTGCCTTTTCTTGATCTTGCAACCTCTTAATTGAGCTTGCAAGTTTAAGATTTGGTTATTGAACTCATGTCTTGTTTTGGGTTCTATGGTTCCTAGTTTCATTTTTTGCTCATTTACTTTCATGCACTTAAATTCCATGCACTTTTAATTACTTGCTTGTAATCTTTTCTTTTCTTTGTTTATCTTTTCTTTTGCTCTTTTTGGTTCATTTTGTGAATGTTTGTAATATGTTGTTGTCAAGAATAAATACAATATTGTAAGTTAAGGTTTCATTCCTCATTTCCTTTTCCCGTTATTTTCCTTTGAACTGCGTCCAAACGTTACGCAAGCGCTCCGTTAGGCACCCTACCCTACCAAGGTAACGGTGATTCCTAACCGCGACCGGTTGCATTTGGTTTGGCCGGAGACGAAAGCAAGAGACAAGAACGGACGGATAAGGGTCAATAAGCCGGATTCCACGAATACCGTGCTTGAGTACCCTAATCCACGTTGTTGCCAATTGCCCTAGCTTCAATTGGTCAAGACTCGGCTCAAAGGTTTTGAGTGCGGATTTCTTTAGCTTACACTTTCGTAACTTTTTCTTAACAACTTTATACTTGCATATAAAACATATAGGTTAGATTTGAACAAACATATACAGATTCTTTATTGACTCATCTAAAACTCGAACGGATATACAACCATCTTCCTGTGGATCGACCCGTGCTCAACCGGCTAGCTGCATAGCGACACCGTCCTGATCGCGGTTATAACTATAGAACTTTGAACATCCGACACGCCAAAAACGTGCGATCATAGACACTATTTTATCAACAAGATATTCCGGTTTATCCTCCTCAATAGCGCGTGTCTTAAAAAAATTTGAGAGTATGTTCTTTTTGGATTAATTGTTATATTTGTGTTTGTGTGTGTATGAAATGATATAATATTAATGTCATAATTTATTGTTGAGAACAGAATTCATTTTAACGAGGTACGTGAGGGGCATCCTGATTGGAACGATGAACGATTAGAAAAATATCATCAGGATAATTTTTGCGATTGGATTGCAGATCATGTAAGTTATTTGAATAACATGTTATTGCTACCAGTTTTAATCTAAACTTATATCGTTATGTATTTGTCGTAAAATTTGTTTTGTTAGATCCACGATCCGAACTTGTCTGCATCATTAGAGAGTGATTCAAGATATTTAGCTCAGTTTCCTAGTATGAAGGTTGCATATTATAAAGGATTCGGTGTCCTTGGATACAAATTCGAACTTAAGGACATAGATACATTTAGAACCACTCAGAATAATGGTATTGCGACGGTAGGATCGGATGGTGTGATTTGTTATGGATACTTAAATTGTATACTTGGTATCCAATATCCCAGAAGATCAGAACCGTTTTATATATTTCAGTGTACTTGGTACGATACACGAACCGATATGGATAAGTGGAGAAACAATCTCGGGATTTGGAAAGATGAATATGAATTGACCAGTGTGAACACACTTCGATTTTATGGTCAGGACGACCCGTTTATCTTTCCGAACCAAGCATTCCAAGTATACTACTCACAGTGTTTGAAGCATCCGGGATGGAGTGTCGTATGCTGTTGGAAACCCAGAGATATTTACGATGTCCTAGAATTCGAGTACAGCGATGAGGATGACGAAGAGAGAAGACTTAGAGTGCTTCGACCGGCTGTTTCAAAAGACGGGTTGTCTTTGGCTGATCATGAAGTTACGTGGGTTAGAAATGATATCGATAATGAAATCCAAGTAGATATGTCTAATGCGTCTATGAAAAGAAAAAGATTATCAGTAATGTTATATTATTACTTCACATTTTACGATTTATAAATATATAGCATGCATATGTAAAATGCGTCCATGAACCTTTTTATCTAGATTTGATGACGATGACGGGAGCAGCGAGGGGCGGCAGGAGCTCCAGCTGCGCCGCTGGCAGAGGCAGATGCAGAGCGGTTCTGCCGCCGGGAGAGATGCGTAGGGAGCTTCAGAAGGCCGGTCTTGCACCCCGATCGGAAACTCCTTCGGATGCCTCCTTCCGTGTGGACTTTGCCACACCTCCAGGTATATTGCACGCATATTCATTTTGAATGTAATATTATAGATATACATGCATATTTATGTCAAAATTACTTATATAGTCAATGTTTGATTGTCTAGTTGGTGGTGGTGCGTCGACAGCAGGGACAGAGGCCACTCCCACACCTCTAGGTATGTTTATTTATCATATAGTGCATGCATATTGATTTAGAATGCTATATCATAAATATACATAAATTCTTTTTGCTCTTACGTACTTACATCTCAGGTAGAGGCCACCACCGCACCTGCGGGTATTTTTATATATCCTATAGTATATACATGTTGATTTAGAATGTTATATTATTGATATAGACATTCTTTTTGCAATTACTTATATAGTCAATGTTTGTTTGTTTAATTATAGATGGTGCGTCTACGTCTGGTGCATGGGCCACTCCCGTCACTTTCATACCCTCCGCTTAGTCAGCAGGTTTGTATTAAAAAATATAAAATATTTATTCATTTTACATATTCTTTAAGAATAAACATGAACTTCATGTAATTTTATCGATGTTTATTTTCTAGTTAGAGATGCGTCCACATGCGAGTCACCGGCTGTTCCTCACCGGAGGAACTATTGTCCCGCTCGTGCTGCTGCCCGGGCCCAGGCTTGTACTTCTGTCACCGGAGGTATATATCAAACTTCAATTTTCGTTAAACCTTGATTTCTTAATACCACTTTATCTTAATATTGATTTTCTTGATATTTCTTGTAGATGCAGGGCATCCCCATCCCGAGAGGGGGACTCGAGACCCGAATCAGTCCCAAAGGCTGAGGCCCGACAGAGCAAGAGGGGAGGCATCATTCCCTCTCTTCTTTACCTCTGATTATCGCTATACCAGAGATTATGCCAAGATATTCGGCTGGTATATTGGGGATGAGAGCCGACTCGTGAAGAAGTATCCACTTCAAGTTGAGTGGGGCGACCAGCACCGGCGCTCATTTGCCCTCTTTTGGGATCAGGCTCGGGTATTAATATATATTTTCATTTGATTTACCCAACATATTTATTATTATTTAACACTTGCAATTTAATAACATTGTTTTTTTTGTATTTGCAGTTGGATTACGACTTTCAGCCTGTACCCGGCCCTGATCACCCTGAGAGAGTGCTCGATCTTCACGCTCTGTATCATGGCCTGATGAAGAACATGCAATCAAAGGTCCGATATAATAGGAACGAGCTGAAGATCGAATGCTATTCCCTGTGGATGGCGACCCCCGAGGCAGAAAGAGCGGTTCTCCTACATACTCCGGCCTTTGCGAGAGTCGACGTAGATACATGGCCTCTCTTGTGTCAATATTTCGACTCTCAGCGCAAACAGGTTTGTATTTTAAATGTAATTCATTGTTTAGTATATAATTTATTTTTTTTGTTGCTTAATTAGAAAACTAAATCTGAATGTGTTGTGCAGAAACATGTTGATCAAAATAAAGAGAATAGAAAGTCGGCGAAGAGAGGTCGCCCCACTTATACAGGTGGCTCGAGGAATGTTACTTGTACCATAGAGGTATTGGTAAATTACAATAGACCTAATATGATATAATGTAATATTAAGATTTATTTTATAATATATGTAAATTTTTTGCGAATTGCAGAGAGCTCAGACCCTGGTGCAAGGTGGTACACCGAGCGTGCTAACCGTGTATCTTGCCATCCACGGCACCTCGACAGATCCCGCCATGGGCGAGCTTCGATTCCCCGACACCGTTACCTAGGAGTATTGAGTAAGTGTTAATGTTTATTCTATTAAATTTAAAAATTTTGTTTTGAAAAGTTCAAATTTAAATGATATACTTATATTTTACTGGTTAATGTGGTGTAGGAGCGGGTGGTGGAGCAGGCAGAGGCATCGGGATCGATTTTACTGGACAGAACGATCCGATACTGCTGACCTCGATCTTAGAAGCCGCACACGGAGGGCACCACGGAGGTTGGGAGAGAGGCCGGGGAATGGGTCCTTGCAGGGCCCATATGAGGTTGACTCTACTCCGGCGGTTACTTCCCCTACCCCCCGTGAGCGACGTTTAGAGCATGATGTTGCCACCTTGAAGACCACCGTCCAGGAGTTGAAGGAGATGATGGTATGTATAGTACTTAATAGTAAAATATTATATCATATTATAGATAGTAATATATCCAATATTAGTAGCCTAAGCTTATTTGGTTGTAGACTTAACTTTGATTAATCTTAGATTGGGCTTTCGCAATAACCTGATAATGATACGAATTAGACTAATACATAGTTCTTACTCGTTTATTACACAAAAAATTGAACATATGAGACAGAGTACTTCAGCTGCGGCTGCACATGCATCTCCTTCGGCTGTGGCTCCGCAAGCCACTACTCCGGCTGCGGTTGCGCAGACAACTCCAGCAGCTCCACAGCCCGCTCAAACTCCCACACATTCCGCTCCTTCATTGTTCGAGTTTTTGACGACTCAGGGCTGCACCGAGGAGCAGACGCGCCAGATTACGGCCATTATCAGAGGTGGAGGAGCTGGACCGAGCTAGGGTAGAATTTTTTATATATTTTAAGCATGTATGTACTTATATGATACATATTGTATATATTTTGGACGATATTGGTGGTGTTTGCGTGTTTGCGATGATTTAGATTGATATCGAATTATGTTTGTTGATTTCTTTTATATATAATGAGTGAGATGTTGATTATGAATACTGTGGTATTTGGTTATATGATGTATATTTATTGTGCACAGGGCGAGGAAAAAACAGCAGGCCCTTTTTATAAAAAACCCCTGATATTTTGTCCCTACGGATTAAGCCGTAGGTCCATCTGTTTCCCCTACGGATTAATCCGTAGGTCCATAGTTTACCCCTACATATTTGTCCGTAGGGACAAAATATCAGGATACCTGACATTTTGCCCCTATGGACTCAGTAACAGGCGTTACACTTGACCCTACGACTATATCCGTAGGGGCTTATGTCTAGACCTACGGCTAACTCCGGAGAGGCAAGTATTTTATTTTATAAACCACTAAATTAAATAAATATTTTGTCCCTACAGAATACACCGTAGGGACATGAGTCCTTACGGAGACAACCGTAGGGGAAATTATTTATCTGTAGGGGCATGTTCAGGACGAAAACTTGCACCTGCGGCCATTACACCTACGGTGTATTTTCGAGCCCCTACGAATATATCCGTAGAGGCGGTGCTTTGCCCCTATGGCTAAAACCGTAGGGGCAACCCCTTTTTGTAGTAGTGAGTGTTCCCTAGTGCTCGCGGCGCAGCGGAAGCGCATGGGCGAACAAAAATTTCTAGCTAACATGAACGA
The DNA here is from genome assembly GCA_030015575.1 of Agapanthus africanus. Classification (NCBI taxonomy): domain Eukaryota; kingdom Viridiplantae; phylum Streptophyta; class Magnoliopsida; order Asparagales; family Amaryllidaceae; genus Agapanthus; species Agapanthus africanus. The sequence continues at coordinate 643,630,625 of CM057340.1, forward strand.
ACCCCGAACCATAGAATCGATTCAAACACCTATAACTAGAAAATCAAGTACGCAAATATACGGAATACTAACTTTGACGCGTGTCCACCCAATCGTGGAAGACCCTTCCATACTTCATGCATGCTATCTGGATCAAGCTTGAGTGGCGATCATCCTTATTGAAGATGATCCACTTGACGGAAACCGATCCAAGCTCCGGCTTCACCTATTGAAGAGACCGACGCTCCAAGCACTCTACGAATGGAGAGTGGGGATGTAGAAATATTTTCACTGTATTTTCTCTTTATTCTAAACTCAAGTGAGCTACCTAGAAGAAGGAGGAGGAGGTGAAGAGGAAGAAGCCATAGAAAAATTGGCTAAGTTTTTGTGAAGAAAAAAACCAAGTGTAGAAAGGAACGGCTCATCATTTTGCAATATGGTAAAATAGTAATCACAAATGATTTTGTAATATTTTAAAACCAAGACCATAGCTCTCTACCATATTTTTTTACACCTCATCCTCCACCTCATTTTTTTATTTTCTATAAAATAAAAATCAAGAAATGAAGTGTCTATCTTCTACAAAAAATTCCGTATAAATACGGAATACAACCCGGTATACATTTCGAAATACATATACGCGTATTCGTATAAAAATACGAATAGCCAAGTGAGAGAAAATGAATAGTGAACAATAACACTAGAATATACATATTAAAAAATATATAAATTATTAAATCAAAATCTGATTTATTAATCTGGCTTAATCCTAAACCACTAGTATTATCAACCGTCCGATTAAAGTCCGTGTAGCCTGTACACGTATTTAATCAGATTCCAACATACGTCATCTATATCATATCGCCTGAACTAGGAAAATCCTCTATGCGGGACTCTAAATACTCGACAATACGCTAGCAGTGATTTACTGGATAAATCCAAAAATCACAAGCACGTCAGCGGTACTAACTGTACGTAACGGCTACCCATGTATCTGTCAAAAAGAAGATCAACAATCAAGTCCGTCCGTACCCTACTGAGCCTGAATGCAACAATCTCCGTACAGTCCGATTTCTTTGTCTAAGAGTATCGCATACCGGGTCTAGAGGGTGGAGACGTAAGATCCCAATAACCCGATAAGTCGTGTCAGAGTCAAGCTCATCACCAACCGAGAAACTAATGAACTCATATTAGTAAATCTCATCTACCATGGCCACGGATTTAAGGTGATAGCCTAACAAACACAGCACGACATCGAATCCTTATATCAGGAGAGACGAATCCCTGACAATTGCTTACTACCTCCATGTGTCTCGGGACTGTACCCAACTAAAACCTATTTGTATGACTCCTTTGAGCCGTGGTAGGGTAGTAATCAAAATACAATGGGAACTCATACAAGGCAAATGACAATCTCAGTTCAATTGAATAACATGTACTAATGCTACTTGAGAACTTCCATCTGACGATTGATATAATACCATTTAGAAGTTCTCGGCGAGTCCGTCCAGTGTACCCACCTCCAGTGAGCACATGTATACTATCTTAGGTGACATAACACCAATGGCTTGTAAGACCAGCCATCACTCCTTGTCGGGGTCTCAAAACGTATACACTAGTCTACTTCGGAATATCGATACCCAGTCTCGATACTTCCACGATTAGAGATATTTAAGGATGTGCTTATGGACTATCCGGCTCTCAAGTATATGATTGCCATCATAATACTGATAGTCAAGCAAAAATCTTACGGGCTTCATCATTATGTATTAGCGACACGTAATAATAAGTAAAATGTAGACACATCAATGATAAAGACAAACCAGATAGCATACTATCATTTCAAGTAAAATTGTTCTACCTGTATAAGTCATTCCTCAATTATCATAATCGTGTGCCTGCAATTACAATAATTGCCTTGAGGGCAATGTATCCAACAATCTCCCACTTGCACTTAAGGCTAATTATTGCGGTATCACATACCTACATCCCGTGTGCTATCGAATACCCAATTTCTCTACTAATTAGTTTCTCAAATCTCCTTTGAGGAACATCCGTGTACAAGAAATAGCCTTAGTAAGTGGATCCGCTACAATATTCCAACTTCCTCTCTCTTTATCTCAACTACGCGAAGATCAACAATCTCTCGAACTGAGCGATACCCCGCCTCAAGATTTTTGTCTGGATACATGAATGAACAACTTTATCCTACAAACTACTTGGGTGTATCCTCCGTTGAGTCATAGTCAGCATCCTGTACTATTTCTACCTCAGTATCCCTATTGGAACCCTATCTAATATACCGATCCTCAGAAGAGATAAAACTCAAAAAACCCTAACAGTATCTCTATCATCCAGATCACCTTGGAAGTCTAAACCGATAACCGCCTCTCGGAGAAGGCCGTCGTTATCATATACCAAGAACATCCTCTAATGTTCATAACTGCTTCCCTTTGTTTCTCCAGGATTAGATTAATATCTGCTTAATACAGCAAGTGTATAAGCAACATCTGGTTTTGTACAAGATATTGCATGATTGACTCATTTGCCTAAGAAAATGATATATCATTCATGCCAGTCCCTCACCTCATTAGTCTAGAAAACATCTCTTTAGAGAGGGTGACTCCATCACCTGCGGGTATACCACCACGCCAGGAATCGTCCATTCTAAAATACTTTTAGAATGCTGTCTAAGTATCCGATTGGGAAACTTCCCAAATTTAGATCTAAAACCATAGATCTAATCACCAGAATCCCTGATATATTATTCATATCCAACGTGGAGAAAATACTATTTGACAATCAAAGTTTGACTGATTGTAGTATAAAAACGTCACTTCCTATCTAGAATATGTCATCAAAATCCCCGGACAGTACTCCCTACACCCTTCTTACTAGGTTTATTTATTGTTTTGATGAAGTCAATCACCTTGACTGTCACATCAAAAATAGATGATCTATCTCCGCTATGCATGCTTTAGTCTATGAATAGATATAAGAAACATGCACACCTTCCGCTGCTCCCACTGACTACGATAACCCTCTGGCAGGGTCATATATATTGGAAATACGTTATAGTCATCCACCTGCCAGATATCACAGTCACGAATAGCAACAGTAGCAAGTCAGATCCGTATAGACTTCAGCGCAGAAACTGAAGTAAAAGTCTCATCACAATCTACAATGGGTATTTGATGAGAATATTTACAACAAGTCTAACCTTATTAGGTCAATACCTTTCCACATGCAAAGATCGCGAAAGATCTACTTACATCTAATGGGTTTTACCCCTTCAGGAGAACCCAGCAAAGCCCAAAATCCAATATTTACTGAAGAGCATGGAGTGTAAGTGATATGTATGCCCTAGAGGCCATTACTGTACATATGATGTATATTGTAGTGGATGCTTGGACATATACATGGAGGACTTTCTTGCTGGACATGATAGTATGCTATCTGGTTGGACTTTATCTTAACATGTACACTGATTGTCTCTATGTTACATGTCGATAATGCCCTTAGGATGAGTACTTGACTACCATGACTATGATGCAGATCATACTAGTGGGGACAGAGTGGTCGCTAAGTATATCCTTCAAATGTTCCTAGTCGAGAGTGTATCGAGACAGGGCATCGATATACCAGAGTAGACTAGCGTATAGCTTCTCGACCTATATAAATGGGTGATGGATAATCCCATATCCATTGGTGTTTGACATTAGAGACAGTATACGGATGCTCAGTGGAGACTGGGTACACTGGACGGACTCGCCGAGAACTCCCAGATGGTATTATACCTCATGTCAGATGGCAGTTCTCTGGTGACACTGGTACAGGTTAGTCTATAGACCCGAGATCGTCATAGGGTCTTGTGTGATTCCCACCGTGCTTTGATTTCCACCTTACCACGTTCAAGAGAACGTGCAAAATGGTGGCTTTTAGGTACAGCCCCGAGTCATATGGAGTCAATGAGCGATAGGAGGGGTTTCGTCTCTCCCGGTATTGGGAGTTGATGTTGTGCAGTGCTCGACTGGCTATAACAGGAAGTCCTTGGCCAAGGACGCTTCAGAGATATACTGGTAAGTGTTATCAGTAGTTTCTCGACCAGTTATGAGTCTCATATCGACATGACTTATTGAGTTACTGGTGTCTGACGTTTACCACCCCGAGACGAGATATGCGACATATTAGACGAAGAGACCAAACTGTACGGTATTGTTACTGATTGGATTCGCACGAGTGTGAGCAGGCTTACTTGTTGATCTTCTGATCGCTCAATATCCGGGTGGCCGTTACGTTTAGCAGGCCGCTTGAGGCTTGTGGGTGTTTGATATGATCATCACCTGCTGCCGGCGTATTGACGAGTCTTTAGAGTCCTACACAGGGGTTCTCTGGCTCAAGCGAAACAGAGTAGGAGCACATATATGATATGTGCGGGACCGAGATTAATACTATATGTGATACCGTATTCTATTCTCGCGAATTATGACATTGGTCGGTTATATACGATATAACCGGGTTATAGGATCATGTGTTGATTCGATAAGATGTTACATTATGATATTAGTCGGTTATATGTGATATAGCCGGATTATTAAATCAAGTGTTGATTTAATAATTTAATGTATAATTATATATTTGATATATTACATTACATTAACTAATATTAGCTAACTTAAGATTTCTTTTCTCACTTTGGATACATTGATATATATGTGATATATGTTAAATGTATCATGCAAGATTACAAATGCAACTAGGGTTAATGAGGGTTAAACCATGCTAGGGTTAAGATTAGGGTTTAAATTTTATCATTAAGTAATTCAAAAATTATGGATAATTGTCATGGTTGATATTTGTTGAAACCTTGTAGAAGCTTCTAAGCATCTTTGACTTTGTCCATTTTCTTTTTCTAGCTTAAGAAGTTTTTTGACCTAACCTTTAACCCTACCTCATGGTTAACTCTCTACAAGGGTTAAGCATGACATGCTTAAACCTTGGTTGCATTTCTAACCTCACACATAATTCATTTTCATCACAACTTGTTCTTCTTCTTCTTGACAAAAACTTTCTAGCTTTTTCAAAAGTGATGATTTTGAGTGAGAAAATGATTTCTAATGTGAGCAAAATTCCTACTTCATCATCCTCTACTATTTGCAATTTAGTATAGGGTGTTTTCTTCACTAATTTCATGATTAATGAAGAGATAGCTTGGGTTAGTGTCTCCTCGACGTAGATCATCTTCGGCCTCGAAGACTTCGAAGCAAGAATGTTCGTTTCTTTATCGGAGCCTGTCTAGAGTCCGGGACTTCTCGATCACGGCGAAGGGGACTACTACATGGAGCTATTGAAGTAAAGGACCGGTCTACAAAAGTTGTATTCCTTACTCACTAGACTTGCAAAGTGTTTGCATTTTCATTTCCGTCAATTTCTAGTTAACGATTCTTAGTTAGGGTTAGCTAAAACGGCAAATTTTTGAATTTGGCATGGACGATGTCTTCCGAAACCTTGCTGCCATCTTAGGTGACCCTACAGTGGTATCAGAGCCATACTAGAAATTTATACAGATTTTGTTAAGATTACGAAACCGAAATACTCCGAAACTTGAAACCGAAAAATGAAGTTTCTGTCGAATTTAAAAGTTGTTCAAAAAAAGTTTCAAACAAGTACAGTGTGAAGTATGAGATATATCATGAACACTATAAAAATTTCAGGGGATTTCAAAATTTTTTGGCCGGCCACATGTATGGTGATCTCCTCCAAATCCGAGCACCCCCCTGAAAGGTTCGGTGCGTTCCAGTGGCTTAGTTTTGGTGTTTCAGGTGTTATTTGTTTTTCCTAATTTTGCATGTGATGTAATCTTATACTATAAACAATTTAGAGTGTTTCGTATTCGTATTTTTAACATTATTTCGGGTTATTCGCATGTTGTCTAGACGAAGTTAAAAAGTTCGATCGAATGTTAAAAACTCATTTTTCCAAGTTTAACGTATTCGGAAAAACATGCAAGTGATCCTATGAACCCTCTAGAAGAATGAAACCCTAACTCAATTTTTTGGATCGCGGAACCACGGTCAAACCCTAGGGTTTGCCGTAGTTCCGTGGCGACATGAGTGTGGCTTGGGTTTGCCCTTCTACGGCTGGTGCATAGGTACTGTGGTATATTCTGGGTATTACTAAAACTGTGCTCAAGTGTTAAGCTGTCGGGAAATTGTGGGACTTTAATGAATCGATCGAAAAGTTTAACGTTCGTCCGGGTATCATGTGATGGGATACAATATTTGGAATTCACAGGTAGTTATGAGATAACTAATTTGAATGTTATAAATCTAGCAGTTTAGTTTCAGATGATCGGTTGCCACGGGATTTTGATAAGATCAAAAGTCCATCGCAATCACGTAGCGTACGCGGATACTCGCCGGGTAAACTTAATAGATAGCCATGCCCCATAGCCCCAACCAAGTGACTGTAGGAGAACTCCATCGCTAAAAGCATCCGTTCGGGTGCTCGCGGCAGCGGTGTTCCGCCTAGGTCCACTTCGTCGACGGTATCGGGGGTGCGGCCGTCTACTAAAGTTTCCGATGAGTATTCGATCAGGATGTCGGGAATCTTGTTGAATTGCCCGACTAGATATTGAAAAGTGCTTTCGAGATCGAGACTAAAATACTGGGTTTATAATTGTTAGGCATGTGATGCCTAAGGAATTCATTTGGTTAGGCATGAAATCCAAAATATGAGATACGTTGGATTTATGATCTCTAAGGTGGATGCGGATTCCAACTGTTGTAGTGTTTCACTTTTTTTTCTGTGACCGTAATTGTAATATGTGGTGTATCGCTGGTTTCGTTTCTATATATCAACGACAATTGGGATATGCATATTTGCTTACGTTGATGACATGTGATGTTATCTATTGCTGTGATATGTTATATTGGATCATCGTGTTTGAATAGCCGAGGGTTTTATGTGAGATGGGAGTTTTTTTATTTTCATTCATGTAAAATTCATTGTATATAATATTCTTTTATTGGGGCACTTCCGGGTTGAGGATGATCTCACCATTGTATATTATTTACTTTTCCGTATTAGGATAGACCTATGGAGGGGAGCACAAGTAACCGGGTTCTAGGGTTCCATGGGAGACCATCTCGAGGAGTCGAGACCGGATCTCCTAACTCTAGAATTGGTAAGGTTGCTTGCCGCTCTCGTAGGGGTCTAGGGGTGTAGGATTGGCTATTCATCACGACCGTGGAATCCATGTTTTATACAGGCTTAATTTAAAACCCGGAAATCCTAGTATATCCAATATTTCATATGTTTTACTCTACTGCGATATTCTCTGATGTGATCATTGATTATATTCTGAGACGAATACTTATATTATATATATATATATATATTATATATTGTAACTTTCGTTTCATATGTGATGCTTGGGAAGAATAATTAAATGGGACTTCATTAATGTGATTAATGAAATAAAAGAAACCTAAAGATATTGTAGAAAATTGTCTCGAAAACTGGTAGCTCTAGTTCTCACTTTGCATAGCGGTATTCCTTGTAGAATATCCAGCACCTTATTCGATAAGGAAAGAACTGAGTTCCCTTCACCGGGGGTCATCTCTTTAGTGAAACTAGCAGATACTACAAACTCGGTTTGTCTTTTGATTGCTTTTTTAGTTCTTGCTTTGCACAGTGGTATTTGTGAAATTTCCTACACCTTATTTGATAAGGAAGAGCCGAGATCCCTTCACCGGGAGTGACTTCTTTAGCAAAACTAGTAAAAAGCTCAAAAACACTCCATTTTAAAATCACTCGATTATACGACGATATCAAGTTCATTATGCAAAAGGTTTTCTTAAAAACCTGTCGTAGCCCTCCGTCATTTCAGATAAATACTACTTAATATTCGTGCTGCGGTAGTTTGGCATATGTCAAGGCATACTCTACGGTAGCTAACTAGTGCTTATCTGCTAGCATATGATGAGATTGGATTAGGGTATTCGTACGGCGTTGTTTGGCATGCATCAAGGGTCTTACGGGTGGGTTTAATTCAATCAGGAAATGCACGGGTTGAACATGACTAGCGGACTATGGGTTGTTTAGCATGCGTCAAGGTCATAGGAGGCTAGGGGTAAAATATTATCGGAAATTTCAAGTGTTGAAATTTGCAATGAGATTTCATGCCTCCTATGAGATAGTTGGATCCCGATGCCCACTGCGAGTAAGAGTTACTCCTGGGAGAGTTTTACACATTACAATTAGCCAATCAAGTAGATGTCTACAATGGTGTCAACGGGGTTACGCCCATGGGAAAATGAGGTTTATTTTAATTAGGTCCGTGCGAAAGCACGGGAAACTTCCCTCAAGGTACCGACACTGGCCTGGCCGAAAGATTGGCGAACTTGTAAGGTGTATTTAATCTCGGTTAGTCTTTCCCTTTAGGGTTTGAAGGAAGATTTGACTAAAATAGTGGGAGCCATCCTGATTAGATATATTAATAACCAATCTAATCTTGCAAGAGCATACGCTGAGTGTTTTCTTATCTCTCTCTCCAGGTAGCAACCATGTCACGCCTTAATCAAGATAATAATACGGATGTATTAACCGAACCCACTTGTTATATTGAGTTGGGGAACGTTGGTCCCACTCCAACTTATAATTGTTATAAGACCGAGCAGAAAATAGGGCATTACCAGTTTTCCCATGCTGCCCAAACGAAGAAAGTGCATGCTGGTGCATCATCTTCGAGTGTGTTCATTACAAAAAACCGTTTCTCAGTATCCTTTACGTCGTGGGTATGTGATACCGGATCAGGATCCCGTATATGTAATCAGTTACATGGGCTACAGTAAGGTAGAGAACTGAGAATGGGTGATAAGTTTTAAGAGTAGGAAACGGTGCAAGTGTTGCAGCCAAATCAGTTCGCAGTTATCACCCTGAATTACTAAATACATTGATTCTGAACGAATGTTATTAGATACCGAACCTGATATACAATATCATATCAGTCTCTTTACTTAGTAAAGAAGGATATAATTTTTTTTGATGGATAATGTTTTGAAAATTTCCTATATCAAGAGTTGATCGGTTCAGGCACGTTATCTAAAAGCATATGCGTTCTAAATCAAACCACAGTTCTTAACGTACAGAACATACACAAGTGGAAGAGTTCAGAAATGAACAAATCCTTCTTGAGGCATTGTAAACTAGGTCATATCAATGCGACCCGACTAGATAAGTTACATTTAGATGCATATTTAAATCTGTTTGAATTTTTATCTTGTGAAACTCGCCAGTCATGTCACAAAGATAAGATGACCAAAGCTCCGTTTACTGAAAACAGAGAAAGAGTTAATGAACTCTTGAGATTGATAAATGCTGATGTATATAGGTCCCCTGTCTACACATGGCAGGACTGGTTCTTTGTACTTCATTACATTCACTGATGATCTCTCAAGATTTGGACATATGTTCCTGTTGAAACACAAGTCTGAAGCTTTTGAGAAATTCAAATAATATAAGTCAGAAGTAGAGAACCAAAACGGGTATAAGTATTATTTCCTTTAATGTGATCAGGGAGGGAAATACTTGAACACGGAATTCCTGGACTATTCTAAAGGAGAATGAGATTCTCTCTCAGCGTTACTCCTTCGTATACACAACAACATGTTGGTATATCGGGGCGGAAAAATCGCACCTTATGTGATATGGTGTGCTCTAGATGAGTACTACTGAGTTGCCTATTTCCTTTTGGGGGTTATGCACTTGTGAAGCTTCATACCTATTGAATAAGGTTCCAATCAAATCAGGTGCCTACCACTCCATATGTGATATGGTATGGGAAGATCCCATCTCTTAAGGATGTTAAGATTTGGGGTTGTCCGGCCTATGTCAAAAAGAAAAGTCCGGACAAGCTCGAGGCAAGTTCAGTTCTGTGGAAGTTTGTTGGATATCCCAAGCATTCGCAAGGGAATATCTTCTACCGCACTGAGATGCAAAAGGTGTTTTGTTTCTCAGCATGCCACCTTTTGGAAAGGGAATTTCTTGTGAAGAAATTAATGGTCATGAGGTAGAACCGGAAGGAGTTCCAGCTATACAAACTGCAGCTGATGATTTGGTAGAACCAGAGGATTCAAAAGCTCCCGACGATCCTCGGCCTCTCTGCCGATCTAGTAGGGTTCCTCACCCACTTGAGAGATACTTTGGTTTTCTCTATGACAGTGGGAGCGAGAATTGTATCATGAGATGATAACCCAACTAGATTCGAGCAGGCCATCTAGAGTGGGGACTCTATGAGTAGCTGGATGCTAAGCGATCTGAGATGGAATCCATATACACCAACAAAGTATGAACTTTGGTTGCTATATCTTAAGGGTTAAATCCCCATCAGGAACAAATATATCTTGAGAAGATTACTTGATGTACATGGAAAAGTTGAGACTTTCAAAGCTAAGGCTTATTGCAAAAGGTTCTCGTCATCGACCAAGAGTGGATAATAATGAAACCTTTTCTAATGCCTATACTTAAGTCCATCCGGATCCTACTTTCCATTGCTGCATACCATGACTATGATATCTGGCGGTTGGGTGCCATGACTGCTTTTCTAAATGGTGATTTAAAAGAAAGCGTCTATAAGTACACAGCCAGAGGGCTTCGTAGACAGTGGGAGCAGCGGAAATGTGTGCAAGTTGCTTTATGAGTTAAAGCAGGTATCGTGGAGTTGGAACATCTGTTTTAATGTGGTAGTCAAAGTGTTTAACTTCGTCATAATGGTAGATGAACCTTGTATATACAAAAAGGTAGTAGAGAGTATGGTGATGATCCTCGTATTGTACGTGGATGACATACTCTTGATAGGAAAGGAGTTTCCTATGCTACGCTCAGTCATCTCCTCTTATCACATGGATTCTCCATATAGGATCAAGGTGATACGTCCTAAATCCTGGGTTTTGGATCTATGAGATAGATCTAAATGGATGTTAGGATTCACACTGGGTGTAGTGTGATGGTATCAATCGATCCTGGGAAGAATCACTGGATAGATTCCAAGGTGGTAAGGATGACTGAATGTCAGTCACAGGCATTGCCTTTACCTTCAGTGGAGGGTCGGTATGTTGGAAGAGTTCCAAGCTAGATACCGTGACATATTAGATGATAAAGGCTGGATACATTGCTACCAATGATTCTACCAAAGAGGCAGTCTGGATATATATATATAAGTTCATGAGATGAACTTCGTTTCTACCATTGTGTGACAATGGAGTTGTGGCTTATGCCTAGGAACACCCGTCCCGTCAGTGATCCAGACATATTCTTAGGAAGTATCACCTGATCATGGTGATGGTTGATCTCTAGGGAGATCGAGGATAGGAAAGTAGACACAGAGGACAACAGCGTGGATCCACTCACAAAGGCCTATTTCCCAGTAGAGACTTTTATGGGATGGTTGAGTATGAGATATTTCAACCAGTGCTGATTGTTGGGTATGAGATACTACAACAGATGGCCCTAGTGCAAGTGGGAGATTGTTAGTCATATGTATGCCCTAAAGGCCATTATTGTACAAACGATGTATATTGTAGTGGATGCTTGGACATATACATAGAGGACTTTCTTGCTCGACATGATAGTATGCTATCTGGTTGCACTTTATCTTAACATGTACAGTGATTGTCTTTATGTTACATGTTGATAAAGCCTTTAGGATGAGTACTTGACTACCAGGACTATGATGCAGATCATACTAGTGGGGACAGAGTAGTCGCTAAGTACATCCTTCACATGTTTCTAGTCGAGGGTGTATCGAGACAGGGCATCGATATACCAGAGTAGACTAGCGTATACCTTCTCGGCCCATGTAGATGGGCGATAGATGATCCCATATCCATTGGTGTTTGACATCAGAGACAGTATACGAGTGCTCAGTGGAGACTGGGTACACTGGACGGACTCGTCGAGAACTCCCAGATGGTATTATACCTCACATCAGATGACAGTTCTCTGGTGACACTGGTACAGGTTAGTCTGTAAAGCCGAGATCGTCATAGAGTCTTGTGTGATTCCCACCGTGCTTTGATTTCCACCTTACCACGTTCAACAGAACGTGCAAAATGGTGGCTTTTGGGTATAGCCCCAAGTCACATGGAGGCAATGAGCGATAGGAGGGGTTTCGTCTCTCCCGGTATTGGGAGCTGATGTTGCGCAGTGCTCGATTGGCTATAATAGGAAGTCCTTGGCTAAGGCTGCTTCAGAGATATACTGGTAAGTGTTATCAGAAGTTTCTCGATCATTTCTGAGCCTCATATCGACACGACTTATCGAGTTACCGGGGTCTGACGTTTACCACTCCTAGACGAGATATGCGACATATCAGACGAAGAGACCAGACTGTACGGTATTGTTACTGATTGGATACGTACGAGTGTGAGCTATCTTGCTTATTGATCTTCTGATCGCTCAATGTTGGAGATAGTGCCCTCATAGTCAATTATTGGATCGCAGGTACGTGATTGCAATGATTGCGGAGGACCTATCCCGGTAAGACAGTCTTACTCGAGATGATAGTATACTATCTGGTTTGCCTTTATCAGTCGTGTACATGTTCAGGTGACTGATTGCATGTTACACTTTGATAGAGCCCTTAGGATCTTGCTTTACTACCAACTGTATGATGGCGATCATATACGTGAGAGTTGGGTAGTTTAGATACATATCCTTAATTGTGGTCCCTAGTCGTGGGAGTTTCGAGACAGGGCATCGATACTCCGGAGTAGACTAGTGTATACAGTCGAGACCCCGATGAGGGGCGGTGGCCGGTCTCACAAGCCACTGATGTCAGTTGGATCACCTAAGATGTATACAGGTGCTCATTGGGTTATGAGTACACCGGACAGGACTCGCCGGGAATCTGCTAGTTAGTACTATACCTATCGTCAGATAGCAGTTCCCAGGTGACATGTGTACAGGTTAGTTCATCGACCTGAGGTCGTCATTTGTCTCGTGTGAGTTCCCACTGTGCTTTGATTTCTACCCTACCACGGCTCAAAGGAGTCGTGCAAACAGGTAGCTTTTGGGTACAGTCCCGAGCCATATGGAGGCACGTGAGCGGATCGGCAAGGGATTCGTCTCTCCCGGTATTGGGGGCGAGATCGTGCTGTGTCTAGGAGAGCCATTACACAAAGCCCACGGCCGTGGCAGGAGATTTACTGGTAGGTACTCCAGTAGTATCTCAGGGTGTTATTGGGCTACACTCCGACACGACTTATGCTGCTTCTGGGGGTCTGACGTTACTAGCCCCCTAGGCGGGTATGCGATACTCATTGACGAACAGACCGGACTGTATATACATTGTCACTGTTAGGCTCAGTAGGGTTTCTGGATGTGTTAGCTCATCGGCCACCCTTGAGTGCGCTCATCAGCCTCCCTTAAGTTCAGTCCGTGGGCAACCGTTACGCATAGCTAGTGCTGCTGACGGTTTGTGGTTAAACCCACTGCCAGGGTACTGAAGAGTCATTAGAGTTCCCCACAGACAGTTTCCCAAGTTCGGGCGAAACGTTGTAGAGGCCGTATGGTTTTATGGCAGGGTTCGGAAAATGCACGTGCGTTTACGCACGTGTCAGTTTTCGGGCAGATGATACTGGTCGGCTTTGGTTTAAGCCGGATCCGAGTATTATATTGAGTAGGTATAATATCTTTGTCTCAGTTGCATTTGTATTCGGTCGTAATACAAATACGGGTATATTTATACAGTTTCGGGGTTGTCCTGAAATTCGTTTCAGGATCACTTTTGGAAGTTGCCAGTTTCCAGTTTTCTATCAGCCGTCTTTTAACATTCGGTTAAAGACGGATTTATCTTTTCTTCAGATATGAGTGGGTCATCATTCTAGAAGGTTCTAGAAGTGATGAAGTGGCTAATGAGTCATCTTGACATTAATGGTTGCATTAATGACTTGATGAGGTGTGATTATGACTCATGCTTTGAAATTTATACATTCTTGTTTTGGTTAAGATATTTCTTCATGATAAGCTTCATCATATGGTCACCCTCCTCTCCTACGGTCACCTCCCTCTTCTATAAGAGGCCGGCCCCCTTCCTCTCTCTCTCACTTGATGGTTTTCATTTGCTAGAAAAGATTATGATAGCATTTGGGGTGTTTGGAATTTCACAGCTCATTTCATTCCAACACCCGATTCTCTCGGCAACTTCATTAACCGTCCGTCCACAGTTTTGGACGGAACGAGACAAAGTCATCTACTCATTCTCTACATCAAATCTTGGTCGTCTCTTTTAGCAAACTTGACGATCGAGTTGCCTCGAGTCAGAGGCGGGAGCCCGTTTAAAGAACCGGTGATGTGGTGTCACCTCGACGAGGATATCGGAGATCGACGAGATCGGAGCAGCCGCAACGGAGCGTGGGATGATGGTTGAAGAACGAAGGACTCGGATCGTTCGGTATAACCTTTCTACACTCTTTACAGTTTGTTAGTTTAGCAATAATGGCAGATCCGGGTTAAAGTATACGATAGCGCCAGTTAAAAAGTTTTTGTTCCGCATTTGGCGTCTGTAGACGGCCGGGGCGCTAGCGTAGACTTACACTCAATACCCAGGTGGCCGTTACGTTTAGCAGACCGCTTGCGGCTTGTGGGTGTTTGATATGATCATCACCTGCTGCCGGCGTATTGACGAGTCTTTAGAGTCCTACACAAGGGTTTCCTTGCTCAAGAGAAACGGAGTATGTAACACCCTAGTTCATTTATACCAATTCCAGTTCTCGTATTTCCTTAATTGTGGTATTTTCCTGATTTATCGTATTTTGGGTGTGAATAGTATTTTACATTTTACATTGCATTCGACCTGACTCGCTTGCTTGAACTTGTTTGATTCATATTTATGAATTATGTTGACTTGTTACATAGACATGTGCATTTTCATGAATACTGCATACTGGCATTTTATCAGGCATTGCATCATTTACCATATAACATTTTAAGTCATGTAAAATAATTTAAAATTACATAACTCGGCCTGCATGATACCCCTAACCCCATAGTAGCATCCGTGCATCTTGTTCTCGTCCCGTTCAGTGAAACGGACGTGTTTGGATGGCTATGCGCACGTGCGTGCATCTAATCTTGGGGGTATGCATTTTCGTTACCTGAGCATTCATTTTGAAATTTGGACGTCGCATATATTTTTCATATTTAAAATCTGAATTTTTAGACCCAACCCCGGCGTGTTTTGAAATATTTTGTACACCGCCCAAATTCAAATTTATTTAATATTTATTTTAAATTTTACATTTAAAATTTCGTTAACAGATTTTATTTTAATTAACAACCGAAATCTTTTTCGATTTTACCTAACTAAAAAATATTTTACAAAACTAAAATCCTAAACAATCATTCTCCCTCCTTCTCTCTTTCTTTAAACGCTGGCCCCCACTCCCTTTCTCTTTCCTTCTCTCTCTCTCTCTCTCTCTCTCTCCCCCCCTTCCCTACACGCCAAATCTCTTTCTCCTCTCGTGCTTCTCTCTCCTCTCGCGATCCCTGTTCACCAGGGATCCGCGCATCTCCCTTCTGAGCTTACGCTCACCTCCCTTCTCCTTAAACAACTTCTTCCCCTCGTCGCCTCTTCTCTTTAAAAACCCTGAGCCATCTCTTTAACCCATCAACAATTCTCAAACCTTACCATAAAATCCCTAGAGCTTCCTCTCCTCCTCCTTGCCAACTTCATCTTCACCCTCGCCAACTCTTCCTCACCTCCCTCATTCTCCCGAGACCACTGCACACACCCTGCAACCCAAGAAACCCATCTACACCTCGCCGTCGACCACCTTTCATTGACATCACCATCTCCTTCCTCTTCTCTCCCTATCTCCTCTGTTCTCCTCCCCTTTACCAACCCTGCACTAAGAAACCAACACCAAACCTTAGCTAACCCTAACCTAAACCCTAGCAACCAACCCCTTCGCCGGAGCTCCGATCATCCCCTCGACACCATCTCATCTCCCTGAATCCACAGCAACCACAACCACAGTGAGCAATACCTCTTCCTCTCTTCCTCTTTCTTTTCTTTTCTTTTCTTTTCTTTTCTTTCTTGATTCTTGATCTCTGTTTCTCATAGTTCGCCAGAGCCGGGATCGTCGCCGACGATCCAAACGACCCAGAGGAAGTGCCTGGCTTGCGTGATCACCCTCGTGCGTTTCTTGGACCCGTTCCGTGTGATGTACGTACGTCGTGACATTTTGCCGACGTCGGACGTACCGTGCACATTCGTTTCTTGATCCGTCGAGGAAAGTTTATCTTGCTACATGCTACATTACTTTATATACATCTATTATAACAAATATAATACTGGTATTTCAAATTATGAACCCTATATTTACTTTTACAGTTTTTCGACATCCGTCTGCATCCGTACATGTTACTTTACATCTAGTGCATGCAAACCTACCTTGTTACATACTATATTACAATATACTGTACCCGATGGACTATTTACATCACATATTGCTTAGTTGTACATCCCAAATTACCATTTTTATAGTTTATTGTTTTCGGATACCCGTTTTCATCCATCTCATTTAAAATATATATAACTGCATCTATAGATCACATTAATACATAATACTGTGATATTAACACCCATGCTTAATAAAATGTCCTAATTAGTATTGGAACTATAAATGTAACCCTAATCGATAATTGTGCATCCATATCTTTGAATTTATATCTATTTGCATACCATATCACATTATTCCATTTTATTGTTATATTAGTACTCCATACTTGATTTTTTGTACCCATACTTATTACAGTTTGATTATGATCACCCACTCGACACTTGTGCGCTACCTGACATGACCTGATACACTACTACTGACATGACTTGATACCTGTGCACTACTTGACATGACTTGATACATGTACACCACCTGACATGACCTGATGTACCACAGCATGACATATTACCTGATCTTATTACTAATGCCGACAATCTTGACATGTTGTCCCTACGGGCATTTCCTGTTGTCTATACAGACAAACCTGTACCTGCTTGATCCTGTGTTGGCATTTGTCTCAGATTTATCAATACCTAACTTACACACATAACTTTATGGGGAAATCAAGAATGTATCCGAACGTAACTCAAAGGGCCATTATATCTTGTTACCGTGGTCCCGTGGGGTTGAACGGGACATAGACTCACAGTCTATTACATCGTGTTACCGTGGTCCCGTGGGGTTGAACGGGGCATAGACCGATGGGTTACGATGAGGATTATATTCATTGATTTCGAATAACTTTAGAGTAGATCACCCTATAGCACAATTTAGACTACTCGCTGCACTTCACCTGTTTATATCCTGTTCACTGATCTATATTCATGTTACGTTTTACTTGTTACTAAGGACTTGTTACTGTTTATACTTCATGCCTGCATATTTCATTATATCCCGCTTGTCTTGAATTATTGATATTATGACGCACTAACGTCTGGGTTTTGCATGGCCCAGATCCCTTATCCTTATAGCAGGCTGTCCAGGAGTACTTTGATCAACAGGCCGAGCAGTGAGGACCTGTTATTAGTGTAGTTTAGTTTCCTTTTAGTATTTTCATTCCTGATGTGAGCCCGCATTATGGGACGTACATTCCAGTTTATTATTGTATTGGATCTTTTAGTTTCTACATTATTTTATTCTAGACTCGTTATTCTGGCTCATGGACATGTATTAGATAGTTGTTTATTATTTTTTACTGTTCTTGATATCTCTACAGCCGTAATGTGACTGTGGTGGAATATTTCCTATCCACAGATAGCATGGTTGGCTCTGTCACGTGCCTATCTTAGCGCACTTTGGGAAGCGGGGCGTGACAGGGTTTGTTTGGTATCAGAGCCATAAGATTTAGGTTAATCGGGTTTGATTCTTTGTAGTTGGGTGTTGGACCCAATACACGAAACAGAATACTCGTGATTAGGAATATGTCCTGCCACTTTACCATCTTTCCATTTTTGAATCTTAACTTCCTCCTGATTCTTACCTTGACAGTATGCAAACCTCTTTGCATCTTGACTTGAAACTTCGATTTCCTATTGTTTATCTCTAGAATTTGGGCGACTTGGGTGGAGTTATGTGATTGTAGCTATGTACCGCGGCATGGTTACAATGCGGTACTCTATTTAAGTAACTTGAAGTTCTAGTCTTGATTCCTATCCTTGATATATAGTTTGAATCTTGTTATCATACTAATCCTTTCGGTGTTTTGGTTTCAGGAACATGGCAGACATAAATCTGAAATCGTACCAGAGACGTGTTGATGACGCCGCTTTGCTTGGAGTAATTCGTGGGATGCTGAAGAACCAGAAACGGCAGACCGAGCTGAACCAGCGGCAAGCCGAAGCTTTTTAGGAAGGGTTGCGGACCGTCCAGCAGTCCATAAACAATGTTATGGCTAAACCAGTTGATCGTGTGGGTACCGTGGCGGATTTCAGGAGACTTGGTCCGTCTGTCTTTACTGGTCTGGAAGAGCCGTTGCTAGCGGAGCAGTGGCTGGTTGATACGGAGAATTTGCTCATTGCGGCACAGATTCCAGAGGACAAGAGAGTGGATGTGGTACGCATCCAGTTGGTGGACTATGCCCGTGAATGGTGGCTTGTGGAAGAAACCCGCTTGCCCAAGCCGATCAGTTGGGCGGATTTTTCGAAGGGTTTCTTGGAGAAGTTCTTCCCGCAGACTGCACGGGAGGAAATGGAAGAAAGGTTTATCAGTAGAACAACGTACCCGTGGATGTACATACGGCTGAGTGGACACGGCTCAGTAGTTTTGTTGGACCTTTGGTTGCCAACGATGCTGATAGGGAAAGGAGGTTCATGCGCAGTTTGGACGTGGAAATCCATAGGCACATCATATATCTGGGATTGACCACTTTCTCGCAAGTGCTTACAGCGGCCCGAGAGCAGCAGAGCCTATCTATGAAGACTGGGGGTACGCAGCAGCAAGCAGTGGCAGTACGGAAGCCAGCGTTTACACCAAACCGAGCGCATACATGCAGAGGTATTCCGGTGAATAGACGCGGTGTTATACCTATGAAGAAGCCCGTCGCAACCGTGCAGAAAGGAAGAACAATGTGCGACTACTACCAACGATCGGAACACTTATGGAAGGATTGTCGAAGAAGACTTGGACTTTGCCTTGTTTGTGGATCGACTGATCATAGCATTGATACTTGTCCGTCGAAGCTTCGATTGAAGGATGATGTTCAGAGACCACCGCAGAAGCAGTTTCAGGGGCAGAAGCAGTTGACTCAAGGAAACAATCAAGCTCGAACATTTACCCTAACAGCTGAAAAAGCTAAGGCTTCAGGAGAAGTTGTTTCAGGTATCCTACTTGTTCATGGTTTTCCCGCATTAGCGTTATTCGATTCTGGTGCATCCCATTGTTTTATGTCGTCCAAGTTTATTGCTACACACTCGATTCCTTGCACGACCTTATCTAGTTGTTGGGACATACACACTGGGATTGGGAAGATCTTAGCTAGTAGAGAATGTAAGGATTGTTCAAGTGTTGTTTACAGACGGGAGCTGTTTGCAGATTTCTTGGTGATTGATACTGGCAATTATGAAGTTGTATTGGGAATGGATTTTCTTGGCACATTCCACACTCACATTGATTGTAGGGCAAATAATGTGATTTTCCAGATTCCCGGACATCCGGAATTTATCTTTACTGGAGGAAGCAGTTCTGTCGGGCCAGTCGAGTTTAGGGCTAGGCTGACAAATAATGTTCTTTCGTCTATGGAAATTAATAAGGAAGAAGCGCCAGCTGTAGTTCGAGAGTTCATGGACGTGTTCGAAGACATCTCGGGTTTACCACCAAAACGAGATGTGGAGTTCGCAATCGATTTTATTCCTGGTGCAGCGCCAATCTCTAAGGCGTGCTATCCAATGGCACCAGTGGAGTTGGAAGAAGTCAAGAAGCAGATTACCGAATTACTTGAGAAGGGTTGGATTCGAAGCAGTAACTCACCTTGGGGAGTTCCAGTTCTTCTAGTCAAGAAGAAAGATGGCACAAGAAGGATATGCATCGATTATCGAGAATTAAACCGGGTGACTATTAAGAACAAGTACCCGATCCCACGCATTAGGGAATTATTCGAGCAGCTTAGTGGCGCGAAGTTATTCTCGAAGCTGGATTTGCGATCCGGATATCATAAGGTTCGAGTTAAATCAGAAGATATTTGCAAGACGGCGTTCCGAACTCGGTATGTACATTGCAAGTATTTAGTGATGCCCTTCGGAGTAACGAATGCACCGGCGATATTTAATCTTTTTACCATTCTTGGACCAGTTTATAGTGGTGTTCATTAATGATATTCTGGTCTACTCAAAGAGTATTGAAGAGCATGCAAAATAATTGAAGATCGCACTACAGACTCTGAGGCAAGAAAGATTGTATGCAAAGATGAGCAAGTGCGAGTTTTGGCTTGAAGAAGTGAAGTTTTTGGGGCATGTCATGTCCGGAGACGGAATCGCCGTTGATCCCGAAAAGATTGCAGCAGTTCGAGATTGGCCGATTCCGAAGAATGTAGCATAGATCAGAAGCTTTCTTGGACTTACCTGGTATTACAGAAGGTTCATGGAGAATTTTGCTCGTTTGGCTGAGCCTCTGACCAAGCTTACGCGTAAGGAAGTACCGTTCGTATGGACGGATAAATGTGCGTCATCTTTTAAGGCATTGAAGCAGAGATTGATAACCGCTCATATTTTGACCGTACCAGACAGTTCCGGAGGATTGGTGATTCACAGCGACGCATCTGGGAAAGGATTGAGATGCGTTTTGATGCAGCATGGGAAGGTTATAACTAACGCATCGAGACAGTTGAAGAACCATGAGAAGAATTACCTAACTCATGATTTGGAGCTAGCAGCTGTGATTTTCGCTTTGAAGATTTGGAGGCACTACTTATTGGGCGAAAGGGTCGAAGTATTCCCCGATCAAAAAAGCCTGAAGTATGTGTTCACACAGAAGGAGCTTAATATGAGGCAGCGTAGATGGTTGGAGCTGATGGCTGACTACGATCTTGATCTTAAGTACTATCCGGGAAAAGTTAATGTTGTGCCCGATGCGCTTAGTCGGTTGCCAGCAATTCAGATGTTGATTGCACAAAAGGAACTTATTAAAGACTTTCGGAGATTCGATTTGGAGATTGTGCTACCGCATTCTTCGGGACAGTTGATGCAGCTGCAAGTACAGTCGTCGTTGATCGAGAATATTAAAGCAGCGCAGTTACAGGACCCTAGATTGCAAAAGTTTCGAGAACAGGTTGAAGCTGGACTTCGAACGGACTTGTTGATTCATGAAGATGGTTCGTTGCGATATGCTAGCCGTTTGTGTGTGCCAAAGGGAGATATTCGCGAAGAAGTTATGAAAGAGGCGTACAGTTCCGCATATTCCGTACATCCAGGAGGCACGAAGATGTACCGAGATCTACGACAGCATTTCTGGTGGGAAGGCATGAAACGAGAGATTTCCCGCTTTGTAGCGAAGTGCTTGGTGTGTCAGCAAGTTAAGGAGGAACATCAATGGGTTGCTGGTTTATTGCAACCACTTCCGATTTCTTAATGGAAGTGGGAACATATAACCATGGATTTCGTGACGGCTTTACCGCGGAGTCCAAAGGGCAACAATGCAGTTTGGGTAATTGTTGATCGATTGACCAAGGCAGCTCATTTCATACCATTTCGAGTTAGTCAGTCAACGGAAACGTTAGCAGAACGGTACATGCAGGAGATTGTAAGATTGCATGGAGTGCCGGTGAGCATCGTGTCCGACCGTGACACCCATTTCCTATCACACTTCTGGAGGAGCTTACAGGAAAGTTTGGGGACTCGATTGAAGTTTAGCACAGCTCATCATCCTCAAATAAATGGAAAGTCGGAGAGAATGATCCAAACTCTTGAAGACATGTTGAGATCTTGCATGTTAGACTTCAAGGGTTCATAAAAGGATCATCTACACTTAGTGGAGTTTTTTTACAATAACAGTTTTCAGATGACTATTCAGATTGCTCCATTCAAAACATTATATGGTCGCAAGTGTCGTTCACCTGTTTGTTGGGACGATATTAGAGAACGAAGATTGTTGGGACCGGATTTGATCGTGCAAACAGTTGAAAAGGTTAATACTATCCAGAATCATATGAAGGCAGCACAAGATCGGCAGAAGAGTTGGGCCGATACATCGAGAAGACCTCTAGAGTTCACGGTTGGTGATCTGGTATTCTTGAAGATATTACGGACTAGAGGAGTGATTCGTTTTGGGAGTCGATGCAAGCTTAGTCCTCGATTCGTTGGGCCTTTCAAGATTTCGGAATGTGTTGGAGAAGTGGCTTATCGATTGGCTTTACCACAATCTTTGGCGAATGTTCATGACGTGTTTCATGTATCTCAACTCCGTAAATATGTTCGAGATGAAACACACGTGCTGGATCATTCGGAGCTGACTGTACGAGAAGATCTAACCTTTGAGGAACGACCGATATCGATTGTGGATCGAAGGGAAAATGTCCTTAAGAATAAGGTTATCTCTCTCGTACTTGTTTCTTGGGGAAATCGCTCACACGGAGAATCAACTTGGAAACGAGAAGACGAGATTCGAGAGAAGTTTCCACATCTATTCTTGTAGTTTCTTAATTGTTTATTCTTTCTTTGTTCTTGGAATTTCGAGAACGAAATTCTTTTTGTAGTTGGGTATAATGTAACACCCTAGTTCATTTATACCAATTCCAGTTCTCGTATTTCCTTAATTGTGGTTTTTTTTTCTGATTTATCGTGTTTTGGGTGCGAATAGTATTTTACATTTTACATTGCATTCGACCCGACCCGCTTGCTTGAACTTGTTTGATTCATATTTATGAATTATCTTGACTTGTTACATAAACATGTGCATTTTCATGAATACTGCATACTGGCATTTTATCTGGCATTGCATCTTTTACCATATAACATTTTAAGTCACGTAAAATACTTTAAAATTACATAACTTGGCCTGCATGATACCCCTAACCCCGTGGTAGCATCTGTGCATCTTGTTCTCGTCCCGTTCAGTGAAACGGACGTGTTTGGATGGCTACGCGTACGTGCGTGCATCCAATTTTGGGGGTATGCATTTTCGTTATCTGAGCATTCATTTTGAAATTTGGACGTCGCATATATTTTTCATATTTTAAATCTGAATTTTTAGACCCAACCCGGTCATGTTTTGGAATATTTTGTATCCCGCCTAAATTCAAATTTATTTAATATTTATTTTAAATTTTACATTTAAAATTTCGTTAACAGATTTTATTTTAATTAACAACCTAAATCTTTTTTGATTTTACCTAACTAAAAAATATTTTACAAAACTAAAATCCTAAACAATCTTTCTCCCTCCTTCTCTCTTTCTTTAAACGCTGGCCCCTACTCCCTCTCTCTTTCCTTCTCTTTCTCTCTCTCCCTCTCTCTCTCTCTCTCTCTCTCTCCCCCCCTCGCTACACGCCAAATCTTTTTCTCCTCTCGCGCTTCTCTATCCTCTCACGATCCCTGTTCACCAGGGATCCGCACACTTCCCTTCTGAGCTTACGCTCACCTCCCTTCTCCTAAAACAACTTCCTTCTTCCCATCGTCGTCTCTTCTCTTTAAAAGCCCCGAGCCCATCTCATTAACCCATCAACAATTCTCAAACCTTAACCCTAAAATCCGCAGAGCTTCCTCTCCTCCTCCTTGCCAACTTCATCTTCTCCCTCGCCAACTCCTCCTCACCTCCCTCATTCTCCCGAGACCCCTGCACACACCCTGCAACCCAAGAAACCCATCTACACCTCGCCGCCAACCACCTCTCATTGCCATCACCATTTCCTTCCTCATCTCTCCCTATCTCCTCTGTTCTCCTCCCCTTCACTAACCCTGCACCAAGAAACCGACACTAAACCCTAGCTAACCCTAACCAAAACCCTAGCAACCAACCCCTTCGCCGGAGCTCCGATTATCCTGTCGACACCATCTCATCTCCCTGAATCCACAGCAACCACAACCACAGTGAGCAATCCCACTTCCTCTCTTCCTCTTTCTTTTATTTTATTTTCTTTTCTTTCTTGATTCTTGATCTCTGTTTCTCGTAGTTCACCGGAGCCGGGATCGTCGCCGACGATCCAAATGACCCAGAGGAAGTGCCTGGCTTGCGTGATCACCCTCGTGCATTTCTTGGACCCGTTACGTGTGCCATACGTGCGTCACGGCATTTTGCCGACGTCGGACGTACCGTACACATCCGTTTCTTGATCCGTCAAGGCAAGTTTATCTTTCTACATGCTACATTACTTTATATACATCTATTTTAAAAAATATAATAATGGTATTCCAAATTATGCACCCAATATTTACTTTACAGCTTTTCGACATCCGTCTGCATCCGTACATGTTACTTTACATCTAGGGCATGCAAACCTACCTTGTTACATACTATATTACAATATATTGTACCCAATGGAATATTAACATCACATATTGCTTAGTTGTACATCCCACATTACCATTTTTACAGTTTACTGTTTTCGGATACCCGTTTGCATCTATCTCATTTAAAATATATATAACTGTATCTATAGTTCACATTAATACATAATACTGTGATATTAACACCCTTGTTTAATAAAGTGCGTCCTAATTAGTATTGTAACTATAAATGCAACCCTAATCGATAATTATGCATCCATATCTTGAATTTATATCTATTTGCATACCATATCACATTATTCCATTTTATTGTTATATTAGTACTCCATACTTGATTTTGTGTACCCATACTTATTACAGTTTTATTACGAGCACCCACTCGACACTTGTGCACTACCTGACATGATCTGATACACTACTACAGACATGACTTGATACCTGTGCACTACTTGACATAACTTGATACATGTACACCACCTGACATGACCTGATGTACATTGAAAGCTTGTAGAAGCTTGTAAGCATCTTTGACTTTGTCCATTTTCTTTGTCTAGCTTAAGATATTTTTTGACCTAACCTTTAACCCTACCTCATGGTTAACTTTCTACAAGGGTTAAGCATGTCATTCTTAGCCCTTGGATGCATTTCTAACCTCACACATAATTCATTTTCATCACAACTTGTTCTTCTTCTTCTTCTTGACAAAAGATTTCTAGCTTTTTCAAAAGTGATGATTTTGAGTGAGAAAATGTTTTCTAATATGAGCAAAATTCCTACTTCATCATCCTCTACTACTTGCCATTTAGTATAGGGTGTTTTCTTCACTAATTCTATGATTAGTGAAGAGATAGCTTCGGCTAGTGTCTCCTCGGCGTAGATCATCTTCGGCCTCGAAGACTACGGAGTAAGCATGTTCGTTTCTTCATCGGAACCTCTCTAGAGTCCGGGACTTCTCGATCGCAGCGAATGGGACTACTACATGGAGCTATTTAAGTGAAGGACCAGTCTACAAATGTTTTATTCCTTGCTCACTAGACTTGCAAAGTGTTTGCATTTTCATTTCCGTCGATTTCTAGTTAACGATTCTTAGTTAGGGTTAGCTAAAACGGCAAATTTTTGAATTTGGCATGGACGATGCCTCCCAAAACCTTGCTGCCGTCTTAGGTAACCCTACAGTGGTATCAGAGCCATGCTAGAAATTTATACAGATTTTGTTACGATTACGAAACCGAAATACTCCGAAACTTGAAACCGAAAAATGAAGTTTCTGTCGAATTTAAAAGTTGTTCAAAAAAAGTTTCAAACAAGTACAAAGTGATGTATGAGATATATCAAGAACACCATAAAAATTTCAGGGGATTTCAAAATTTTTTGGCTGGCCACATGTATGGTGATCTCGGCCAAATCCGAGCACCCCCCCTCCCCGCGAAAAGTTCGGGGTGTTCCAGTGGCTTGGTTTTGGTATTTCAGGTGTTATTTGTTTTTCCTAACTTTGCATGTGATATAATCTTACACTATAAACAATTCGGGGTGTTTAGTATTCGTATTTTTAACATTGTTTCGGGTTATTCGCATGTTGTCTAGAAGAAGTTAAAAAGTTCGATCGAATGTCAAAAACCCATTTTCCAAGTTTAACGTATACGGAAAAACATGCAAGTGACCAATGAACCCTCTAGAAGAATAAAACCCTAACTCGATTTTTTGGATCGCAGAACCACGGTCAAACCCTAGGGTTTGCCGTAGTTCCGTGGTGACATGAGTGTGGCTTGGGTTTGCCCTTCTACGGCTGGTGCATAGGTACTGTGGCATATTCTGGGTATTACTAAAACTGTGCTCAAGTGTTAAGCTGTCGGGAAATTGTGGGACTTTGATGAATCGATCGAAAAGTTTAACGTTTGTCCGGGTATCATGTGATGGGATACAATATTTGGAATACACAAGTGTTATGAGATAACTAATTTGAATGTTATAAATCTAGTTGTTTAGTCTTAGATGATCGGTTGCCACGGGATTTTGATGAGATCAAAAGTTCGTCGCAATCACGTAGCGTACGCGGATACTCGCTGGGTAAACTTAATAGATGCCATGCCCCATAGCCCCAACCAAGTGACTGTAGAACAACCCCGTCGCCAAAAGCATCCATTCGGGTGCTCGCGGCAGCGGTGTTCCGCCGAGGTCCACTTTGTCGACGGTATCGGGGGTGCGGCCGTCTACTAAAGTTTCCGACGAGCATTCGATCAGGATGTCGGGAATCTTGTTGAATTTCCCGACCAGATATTGAAAAGTGTTTTCGAGATCGAGACTAAAATGCGGGGTGTATAATTGTTAGGCATGTGTTGTTTAAGGAATTCATTTGGTTAGGCATGAAATCCAAAGTATGAGATACATTGGGTTTATGATCTCTAAGGTGGTTGCAGATTCCAACTGTTGTAGTGTTTCACTTTCTTTTCTGCGACCGTAAGTGTAATATGTGGTTTATAGCCGGTTTCGTTGCTATATATCAACGACAATTGGGATACGCATATTTACTTACGTTGATGACATGTGATGTTATATGTTGCTGTGATATGTTATATTGGATCATCGTGTTTGAATAGCCGGGGGTTTTATGTGAGATGAGAGTTTTTCATTTTCATTCGTATAAAATTCATTGTATGTAATATTCTTTTATTGGGGCACTTCCGGGTTGAGGATGATGTATCCATTGTATATTATTTACTTTTCCGCATTAGGATAGACCCAAGGCGGGGAGCATAAGTGACCGAGTTCTAGGGTCCGTTGGAGACCATCTCGAGGAGTCGAGACCGGGTCTCCTAACTCTAGAATTGGTAGGGTTGCTTGCCGCTCTCGTAGGGGTCTAGTGGTGTGGGAATGGCTATTCATCATGGCCGTGGAATCCGTGTTTTATACAGTCTTATTTTAAACTCGGAAATCCTAGTATATCCAATATTTCATATGTTTTACTCTGCTGCGATATTCTATGAAGTGATCATTGATTATATTTTGAGACGAATGCTTATATATATATATATATATATATATATATATATATATATATATATGATATATATTATATATTGTTGCTTTCGTTTCATATGTGATGCTTGGGAAGAATAATTAAATAGGACTTCATTAATGTGATTAATTAAATAAAAGAAACCTAAAGATATTGTAGAAACTTGTCACGAAAACTGGTAGCTCTAGTTCTTGCTTTGCATAGCGGTATTCCTTGTAGAATATCCAGCACCTTATTCGATAAGGAAAGAGCCAAGATCTCTTCACCGGGAGTGACCTTTTTAGCGAAATTAGCAGATGCTACAAACTCGGTTTGTCTTTTGATTGCTTTTTTAGTTCTTGTTTTGCACAGTGGTATTTGTGAAATATCCTGCTCCTTATTCGATAAGGAAAGAGCCGAGATCCCTTCACCGGGAGTGACCTCTTTAGCAAAACTAGTAAAAGCCTAAAAAACACTCCATTTTCAAATCACTCGAATCTACGACGATATCAATTTCATTACGCAAAAGGTTTTCTTAAAAACCTATCGTAGCCCTCCGTCATTTCAGATAAGTACTACTTAATATTCGTGCTGCGGTAGTTTTGCATGCATCAAGCGTACTCTACGGTAGCTAACTAGTGCTTATCTGCTAGCATATGATGCGATTGGATTAGGGTATTCGTACGGCGTTGTTTGGCATGCGTCAAGGGTCGTACGGGTGGGTTTAATTCAATCAGGAAATACACGGGTTGAACTTGACTAGCGGACTATGGGTTGTT
This sequence comes from Agapanthus africanus, assembly GCA_030015575.1. NCBI lineage: Eukaryota > Viridiplantae > Streptophyta > Magnoliopsida > Asparagales > Amaryllidaceae > Agapanthus > Agapanthus africanus. The sequence goes on from CM057340.1 coordinate 643,658,877, forward strand.
TGGCATTCGTTAAGGTCATAAGACGCTAGGGGTAAAATATTATCGGGAATTTCAAGTGTTGAAATTTGCAATGAGATTGCATACCTCCTATGAGATAGTTGGATCCCGATACCCATTGCGAGTAAAAGTTACTCCTGGGAGAGTTTTACAAATTATAATTAGCCAATCAAGTAGATGTCTAGAAAGGTGTCAATGGGGTTATGCCCTTGGGAAAACGAGGTTTATTTTAATTAGGTCCATGCGAAAGCACGGGGAACCACCTTCAAAGTACCGACATTGGCCTGGCCGAAAGATTGGCGAACTTGTAAGGTGTAATTAATCCCGGCTAGTCTTTCTATTTAGGGTTTGAAGGAAGATTTGACTAAAACAGTGGGAGCCATCCTGATTAGATATATTAATAACCAATATAATCTTGCAAGAGCATACGCTGAGTGTTTTCTTATCTCTCCTTCCAGGTAGCGACCATGTCACGCCTTGATCAAGATAATAATATGGATGTATTGACTGAACTCGCTTGTTATACTGAGCTGGGGAATGTTGGTCCCGCTCCAACTTATAATTGTTATAAGACCGAGCAGGAAATAGGAGATTACCAGAATTCCCGTGCCCCCCAAACGAAGAAAGTTCATGCTGATGCATCATCTTCGGGTGTGTTCATTACAGAAAACTGTTTCTCAGTATCCTTTACGTCATGGGTATGTGATACCGGATCAGGATCCTGCATATGTAATCAGTTACATGGGCTACAGTAAGATAGAGAACTGAGAATGGGTGATAAGTTTTAAGAGTTGAAACGGTGCAAGTGTTGCAGCCAAATCAGTTGGCAGTTATCACCCTATATTACCAAATACATTGATTCTGAATGAATGTTATTAGATACCGAACCTGATATACAATATCATATCAGTCTCTTTACTTAGTAAAGAAGGATATAATTTTTATTGATGGATAATGTTTTGAATATTTCTTATATCAAGAGTTGATCGGTTCAGGCACGTTATCTAAAAGCATATACGTTCTAAATCAAACCACAGTTCTTAACGTACAGAACATACACATGTGGAAGAGTTCAGAAATGAACAAATCCTTCTTGAGGCATTGTAGACTAGGTAATATCATTGCGACCTGATTAGCTAAGTTACATTTGCATATTTAAGTCTGTTTGAATTTACATCTTGTGAAACTTTCCAGTCATGTCACAAAGATTAGATGACCAAAGCTCCGTTTATTGGAAACAGAGAAAGAGTTAATGAACTCTTGAGATTGATACATGCTAATGTATGTAGGTCCCCTGTCAACACATGCAAGGACTGGTTCTTTGTACTTCATTACTTTCACTGATGATCTCTCAAGATTCGAACATATGTTCCTGTTGAAACACAAGTTTTAAACTTTTGAGAAATTCAAAGAATATAAGTCAGAAATAGAGAACCAAAACGGGTATAAGTATTATGTCCTTTAATGTGATTAGGGAGGAAAATACTTGAGAACGGAATTCCTGGACAATTCTAAAGGAGAATGAGATTCTCTCTCAGCATTACTCCTCCGTATACACCACAGCACGTTGGTATATCGGGGCGGAGCAATCGCACCCTATGTGATATGGTGTGCTCTATGATGAGTACTACTGAGTTGTTTATTTCCTTTTGGGGGTTATGCACTTGTGAAGCTACATACCTATTGAATATGGTTCCAATCAAATCAGGTGCCTACCACTCCATATGTGATATAGTATGGGAAGATCACATCTCTTAAGGATGTTAAGATTTGGGGTTGTCCGGCCTATGTCAAAAAGCAAAATCCGGACAAGCTCGAGGCAAGTTCAGTTCTGTGGATGTTTGTTGGATATCCCAAGCATTCGCAAGGGAATATCTTCTACCGCACTGATGAACAAAAGGTGTTTTTTTTCTCAGCATGCCACCTTTTGGAAAAGGAATTTCTTGTGAAGAAATTAATGGTCATGAGGTAGAACTGGAAGGAGTTCCTGCTATACAAACTGTAGCTGATGATTTGGTAGAACCAGAGGATTCAATAGCTCCCGACGAACCTCAGCCTCTCTGCCGATCTAGTAGGGTTCCTCACCTACCTGAGAGATACTTCGGTTTTCTCTATGACAGTGGAAGCGAGAATTGCATCATGAGATGATGACCCAACTAGTTTTGAGCAGGCTATCAAGAGTGGGGACTCTGTGAGAATGGCTGGATGCTAAGCGATCTGAGATGGAATCCATATGCACCAACAAAGTATGGACTTTGGTTGCTATATCTTAAAGGTTAAATCCCCATCAGGTGCAAGTATATCTTGAGAAGATTACTTGGTGTACATGGAAAAGTTGAGACTTTCAAAGCTGAGGCTTGTTGCAAAAGGTTCTCGTCATCGACTAGGAGTGGATAATGATGAAACCTTTTCTAGTGCCTATGCTTAAGTCCATCCGGATCCTACTTTCCATTGCTACATACCATGACTACGATATCTGGCGGTTGGGTGCCATGACTGCTTTTCTAAATGGTGATTTAGAAAAGAGCGTCTATAAGTACACAGCCTGAGGGCTTCGTAGACAGTGGGAGCAGCGGAAACGTGTGCAACTTGCTTTATGAATTAAAGCAAGCATCGCCGAGTTGGAACATATGTTTTGATGTGGTAGTCAAAGTTTTTGACTTCATCAAAATGGTAGATGAACCTTATATATACAAAAAGGCAGTAGGGAGTATGGTGATGATCTTCGTATTGTACGTGGATGATATACTCTTGATAGGAAAGGAGTTTCCTATGCTACGCTCGGTTAATCTCCTCTTAGCATATGGATTCTCCATATAGGATCAAGGTGATACGTCCTAAATCCTGGGTTTTGGATCTATGAGATAGATCTAAATGGATGTTAGTATTCTCACTAGGTGTAGTGAGATGGTATCAATCGATCCTGAGGAGAATCACTGGATAGCTTCCAGGATGGTAAGGACGACTGAATGTCAGTCACAGGAATTGTCTTTACCCTCAGTGGAGGGACGATATGTTTGATTATGAGATATTTCAACCAGTGTTGATTTCCCAGTAGAGACTTTTATGGGATGGTTGAGTATGAGATATTTCAACCAGTGCTGATTGTTGGGTATGAGATACTACAATAGATGGCCCTAGTGCAAGTGGGAGATTGTTAGTGATATGTATGCCCTAGAGGCTATTAATGTACATACGATGTATATTGTAGTGGAATTTTGGACATATACATGGAGGTCTTTCTTGCTCGACATGATAGTATGCTATCTGGTTGCACTTTATCTTAACATGTACACTGATTGTCTCTATGTTACATGTTGATAAAGCTCTTAGGATGAGTACTTGACTACCAGGACTATGATGCAGATCAATCTAGTAGGGACAGAGTATTCGCTAAGAACATCCTTCAAATGTTCCTAGTCGAGGGTGTATCGAGAGAGGGCATCGATATACCGTAGTAGAATAGCGTATAGCTTCTCGACCCATGTAGATGGGCGATGGATGATCCCATATATATTGGTGTTTGACGTCAGCGACTGTGTGCGGGTGCTCAGTAGAGACTGGGTACACTGGACGGGCTCGCCGAGAACTCCCAGATGGTATTATACCTCACGTCAGATGGCAATTCTCTGGTGACACTGGTACAGGTTAGTCTGTAGACCCGAGATCGTCATAGAGTCTTTTGTGATTCCCACCGTGGTTTGATTTCCACTTTACCACGTTCAAGAGAACGTGCAAAGCGATGGCTTTTAGGTACAGCCCCGAGTCACATGGAGGCAATGAGCGATAGGAGGGGTTTCGTCTCTCCCGGTATTGGGAGTTGATGTTGTGCAGTGCTCGATTGGCTATAGCAAGAATTCCTTGGCCAAGGCTGCTTCAGAGATATACCGGTAAGTGTTATCAGTAGTTTCTCGACCAGTTATGAGCCTCATATCGACACGACTTATCAAGTTACTGGGGTCTGACGTTTACCACCCCTAGACAAGATATGCGACATATCAGACGAAGAGTCCAGACTGTACGGTAGTGTTACTGATTGGATTCGCACGAGTGTGAGCAGGCTTGCTTGTTGATCTTCTAATCGCTCAATACCCGGGTGGCCTTTACGTTTAATAGACCGCTTGCGGCTTGTGGGTGTTTGATATGATCATCACCTGCTGCTGGTATATTGACGAGTCTTTAGAGTCCTACATAGGGGTTTCCTGGCTCAAGCGAAACGGAGTAGGAGCACATATGCGATATGTGCAGGACCGAGATTAATACGATATGTGATACCGTATTCTATTCTCGCGAATTGTGACATTGGTCGGTTATATGCGATATAGCCGGGTTATCGGATCATGTGTTGATTCGATAAGATGTTGCATTATGATATTAGTCGGTTATATGTGATATAGCCGGATTATTAAATCAAGTGTTGATTTAATATATAATTATATATTTGATATATTACATTACATTAACTAATATTAGCTAACTTAAGATTTCTTTTCTCACTTTGGATACATTGATGTATATGTGATATATGTTAAATGTATCATGCTAGGTTACAAATGCAACTAGGGTTAATGAGGGTTAAACTATGCTAGGGTTAAGATTGGGGTTTAAATTTTATCATTAAGTAATTCAAAAATTATGGATAATTGTCATGGTTGATATTTGTTAAAAGCTTGTAGAAGCTTGTAAGCATTTTTGACTTTGTCCATTTTCTTTGTCTAGCTTAAAATATTTTTTGACCTAACCTTTAACCCTAACTCATGGTTAACTCTCTACAAGGGTTAAGCATGACATGCTTAACCCTTGGTTGCATTTCTAACCTCACACATAATTCATTTTCATCACAACTTGTTGTTCTTCTTCTTCTTGATAAAACATTTCTAGCTTTTTCAAAAGTGATGATTTTGAGTGAGAAAATGATTTCTAATGTGAGCAAAATTCCTACGTCATCATTCTATACTACTTGCCATTTAGTATAGGGTGTTTTCTTCACTAATTCCATGATTAGTGAAGAGATGGCTTGGGTTAGTGTCTCCTCTACGTAGATTATCTTCGGCCTCGAAGACTTCGAAGTAAGCATGCTCGTTTCTTCATCGGAGCCTCTCTAGAGTCCAGGACTTCTCGATCGCAGTGAAGGGAACTACTACACGGAGCTATTGAAGTGAAAGACCAGTCTACAAAGGTTGTATTCCTTGCTCACCAGACTTGCAAAGTGTTTGCATTTTCATTTCCGTCGATTTCTAGTTAACGATTCTTACTTATGGTTAGCTAAAACGGCAAAATTTTTAATTTAGCATGGACGATGCCTCCTGAAACCTTGCTTCCGTCTTAGGTAACCCTGCATGGAGTAGAACTTGGATATCAAGCATCTGATCACATGAAAGTTACCACTTCCTATGCCCTACAGATAACTAGTAGGGCCTTCATAACCATGATGCTGACCTCGTTTCCACTATCTACGAGAAAATAGAAGTATCTTTCAGGAGGCCGAGGCCACCTACTAAAATCTGCGGAGTGACTAATGGAATGTCAAGTGCAATTGAATTCTTAGGTTCTACTAAATTTTCGGTAACCGTTTGTGCTTCTGGAATCATTTTCAATTCTACCATACTCCCACTAGTTTCTTTTGCAAAAAGATTCATTTTATAAAAATATGGCGAGTCAAAAACAATGAAACTATTGATTTTGAAAATGGTAGAAACAAAACCGTAGAAAATTCTTGGGCAATTCATAAACAGCTATTACCGAAGCATGCCTTGAGTTTATTTAGATTCTGCTTTTAAACAGGAACCGGGTAACTCCATATCTTAATAACCTCAAGATATGCAACCAATCTATGTCCATATAGAATCAAAGGCACTAATTTAGATGGAATCAGATTCAAATATCATGCAGCTGTTTCCAGTGCATATCATCTAAATGGAAAAAAAGGCCAATACAACATTACTCATCAAGGAGCGAACCCGCGGATGAGTAACCTGAGAGAGAATCAAGTTCTCAATATTACTATGATGGAATACCTAGCATAAGTATTTATATTTTCGACCACTTTTAAGAATCCTGATACTTCCAACATATGTTTATCTACTTTATTCTTATACTTATAAACTTATAAAAATCTTTAGACCTTGCATTACAACGAATGCGTGTCTAAAACTAGAGAACTCATAGGTAAACCTGAATGAAGTAAGAGTACCAACCCCTTATCCCGAAAGACACTGGAAAACATACATTTTCATGTATAAATCCCTAGAGTATACTAACTCAAATTCCGTGTTTTGTAAGTTGAAAACTATACTTTATTTAAGAATGTCTTACACTGCTATTCAATATACCTTATCTTATCCTTAACTGAAAAAGGTAAATGTTTAGAACATAATTTTCAAAATTTATATCTCACTTTATAAAATAAAGGTACTGAAAAAATTGGTGCATAACAACGGTTATTTGAAACCAAGTAATTGTCGTTAGGCAAAACCAGGCAATTTAATCCAATGTCACAAATTACAAAAAATTCCGATATTGAGAATCAGATCACCCATTTCTCAATATTCAACTCTTTCCTCACATCAATAACGACGTACAGATGTGAGATCCAAATCCAGTAAATACATACCCTGGAGTCAAAATTAATTGGGAAAACGATTCTCATTTACAAGTACACAGAAATTCTGAAACACAAATGTTTCAAGGGGGTGGTCGGGTATTCCTAGTAATGCCTTTTCCCGATCCAGATTCATGACAGTACTCGCAATTTCTTTTTCCCTCACTTCAATCCCTTTATATGTCTCTACATCTTACCTTTTGTACGCCGCACTTGCGCTAATTGGTTTTTTCCTTTACCTTTCGGCACCAGCCTAAGGTTTGGATAAAGATTATCCAATAAGCGTAATAAGTGTACTCTCCTAATACAAGGAGCTCTCGCAACCTGAGAGAAAGTAAAAAGAAGAGACAATCGAATAATACTATCTAAATTCTCCAGAACCAGAGGTCATTCTCGATTGAAATAATTTCTTCGAGTTCGTATGTAACTATACGATAGCCATTTCCAAGCAATATGGATCATCATAGTGATATGGAGTGATCGGGAGAAACTCAAAGGGAAAGTAGGAAGAGCAGGGATATTTGTGACTTTTTCTTGAATTATGACAATCCAAAACCAACATGTGTAAGAAGGTTCGGTTAACTTGGTTAATGAGTTTTAGGTAACTCATGGGTCAATGTACCAGAGAGAGAAAAGAAATAATCAACGTACACTCTATCAAGATTAGATTGGTTATCATTTTATCTAATCAGGATGGCTCCTACAATTTTCTCGAATTCTCTTTCAAACCATAAAAGGAGAACTAGTCAGGATCATATACACCTTACAAGCGCTAACCGTTCGGCCAGGTCAGTGTTGATACTCAGAGGGAGGTCCTCCGTACTTTCGTACGGACCCAATTAATAACCCCATTTCCCCAGAGCCGTAATCTCGTCAACACTTTCTAGACATCTAATAGGTTAGCTAATTATGAAGTGAAAATCTCCTAAGGAGTAATACCTACTCATAAGTGGGAATCAGGACCCAACTATCATCATATGATAATTTTAACGGATGCCGACCAAAACTACCACACTCTAGAAGATATGCGCATGCCTGGAAAGTTTCCCTTATATTTGAAACTCCCGATATGGTTTTTTCCTCTAGGACCCAAGTGACCTTGACATAGTCAAGAAATCAAAAGGTCCTAGTCAAGTTCAATCCGTTATTATGTTGATTGTATTAAACCCACCCGCACGAGCCCTTGACACAGTCAACAAGGCCGCACGACTATCCTAACCAATCGCATTACATGCTATAAAAAAGCACTACTTAGCTACCGCACACTACGTCTTGACATAGTCAACAAACGCAGCACGAATACTGAGTACTATTCATAGGAAATGATGAAGGAATACGGCTGGTTTTTGACGAAAAACCTTTAACGTAATGAACTTGATATTATTATAGAAACTCGAATGGCTTTGAAATGGAGTGGTTTAGGCTCCACATTTTAAAACTAATAACATAAACTTTTGCTTAAGAGCGAACTCCTTGTGAAGAGATCAAGGCTCTTTCCTCATAGAATGAGGTGCAAGATATTCCAAATCGAATACCTTAATTCAAAGCAAACGAATATAACAGCTGTTTTGAAGAAAACCAAGTAGTTTTAAAAATTGGTTCCAACAACATCAACTAGGTTTTTTTTCTTTGCATTAAACATATAATGCAGTCCAATCAAATCCAATTTCTAATCCACAATAGAAACAACCAAAATAGCATACTTTTATATGCCATCCGCATTCGCCACGGGGTCCCGGGTCTTCACCGTAAGATTACTTAATTTACGGCAGGGTGGGGATAGGGCTAGCGCGAATGCAAAATATATAGAAACATCTACTAATATATATATATATATATATATATATATATATATATATATATATTAACATCGCAGGCAGATAATAGTCATTACAGGAAGATAATAGTCATCACAGGCATGTGAACAACAATATGGAATAGCGGATAAACTTGGAGCCCCGCGTTTCATCTGAGCCGTAAATGAAACACGACGTTCCCTGGTCATGTGGATGGCCCATACAAAATTGATCCTAGACCCCTATGAGTGTGGCAAACTACCTGCCAATTCTAGAAACTAGGTAACACGCCCTTAATAAAATAATTTGATCACCCGTCGCTTTCTAAAATCCGGTAACTTGTGCACCCTTCGACGGGTCGAATCTTATAACCCCTATAGGTGCGGTGAGCAACCCGCTAATTTTATAGCGAGGTAGCCCGGTCTTAACCCCATGAGATGGCCACCTACTGCACTCTAGAACCCAGCTACTTGAGCACTTCTCCTGGGTTAATTCTAGTATAGAAATGAAATATATACTATGGTGAAATCGAACGCATCCTGGTCGAGCCCCAATAAAAGAATATACATAATAGGGAAACGGTGGCCACATGTTGGAGCTCGTCCCAAACAAACGAATACAATAAAGTAAATAAAAAATGTACAAGTAACGCACGAGGGGCTATCCGACATGACAATCCGACTAAACCATAACCAAAATATATATCCACGGAAACAAGTAACCGAAACAAATGTGCAATCCCATTTAATTGAGCGTATAGCAATTAGATGATATTCAACAATGCATACATGCACGCAAACGAAGTCATGACATTTGAATTCAACACACAAATAACGCACATCCCAAATATACCAAGGGATCAAAAACCAAGTGCACTAAACATCCAAAAAATCGAGTTTTGAGCCAATTCGGAAGTCCGAATCAAAACAAAACACGCCCAAACCTTCATGGAGAGTTAGAGCACAAAATTAACATTGAATTAGGGGGTCCAGGGAGGTACCCCACCCCTGAGGCCACCATGAGGTGGTCCGGGGAGTGAGGCAGACCCGGGACTACCTATGGGGGCAATCTCGGGTCCCCACCCCCAAGACCACCACGTGGTGGTCTTGGGGAGTTGGCCCAGCCCTTCGGGCCATTCTAGGGGTATCCATGGGGTGCCCACGCTCTACCCCGTGTCTTCTCGGTTCAAACCGTGAGCCCGCGGGGTGTGCAAACATCTTAAAACTCAAAATTTCGGGACTGTTTTTTCGACAGTTTTCGATGCCGAAAAAACGCGATTTCTAATGTCGCAACTAGCTAGTTTAAGGTGTTTGGGAGGCTCTGATACCACTGTAGGGTTCCTTAGTGCTCACGGTGTAGCGGAAGCGCATGAGCGGAAAAAAAAATTCTACCTAACATGAAGGAACCGCAAACCATAGAATCGATCCAAACACCTATAACTAGAAAACCAAATATGCAAAAATACGGAATACTACCTTCGACGCGTGTCCACTCAATCGTGGAAGACCCTTCCATGCTCCGTGTATGTTGTCATGATCGAGCTTGAGTGGCGACCGCCCTTTCTGAAGATGATCCACATGACGGAAACCGATCCAAGTTCCGGCTTCACCTAGTGAAGCGACCGATACTCCAAGCTCGCTATGAATGGAGAGTGGAGATGTAGAAATATTTTCACTATATTTTCTCTCTTTTCTAAGCTTAAGTGAGCTACCTAGAAGAAGGAGGAGGAGGTGAAGAAGAAGAAGCCATAGAAAAATTGGCTAAGTCTTTGTGAAGAAAAAACCCAAGTGTAGAAAGGAACGGCTCATCATTTTGCAACCATGGAAAAATAGTAACCACAAATGATTTTGCAATATTTTAAAATCAAGGCCATGGCTCTCTACCATACTTCTTTACACCTCATCCTCCATCTCATTTTTGATTTTCTATAAAAGAAAAATCAATAAATGAAGTGTCCATTTTCTAAAACAAATTCCATATAAATATGGAATATAACGCGGTATACATATCGAAATGCATATACGTGTATTCGTATAAAAATATAAATAGCCAAGAGAGAGAAAATGAATAGTGAACAATAATACTAGAATATACATATTAAAAAAATAAATTTAAATTATTAAATCAAAACCTGATTTAATAATCCGACTTAATCCTAAACCGCTAGTATTATCAACCGTCCGATTAAAATCCGTGTAGCCTGTACACGTATTTAATTGGACACTCTGTATGTACCAACATACGTCATCTATATCATATCGCATGAACCGAGAAAACCATCTATGTGGGACTCTAAAGACTCGACAATACGTTGGCAGTGATTTACTGGATAAATCCAAAAACCACAAGCAGGTCAGCGGCACTAGCTATATGTAATGGTTATTTAGGTATCTGTCGAAAAGGAGGTCGACAATCAAGTCCGTCTGTACCTTACTGAGCTTGAATATTAAAATCTCCGTACAGTCCGATCCTTTCGTCTAAAAGTGTCACATACCGTGTCTAGGGGTGGAAACGTAAGACCCCTAATAACCCGATAAGTCGTGTCGGAGTCAAGCTCATCGCCAACCGAGAAACTACTGAACTCGTATCAGTAAATCTCATTTACCGTGGCTAAGGATTTAAGGTGATAGCCTACCGAATATAGCACGATATCGACTCCTAATACCAGGAGAGACGAATCCCCGACAATCACTTACTGCCTTCATGTGGTTCGGGACTGTACCTAAATAAAACCTGTTTGCATGACTCCTTTGAGCCGTGGTAGGGTAGTAATCAAAGTACAATAGGAACTCATGCAAGAAAAATGAAGATTTCAGGTCAAAAGACCAACCTATACTAATGCCACTTGAGAACTTCCATCTGACGATAGATATAATACTATCTAGAAGTACTCGGCGAGTCGTCCAGTGTACTCACCTCTAGTGAGCACCTGTATACTATCTGACATAACACCAATGGCTTGTGAGACTAGCCTCTGCCCCTCGTCGGGGTCTCGAAACGTGCACACTAGTCTACTCCGGAATATCGATTCCCAGTCTCGATACTCCCTGGGCTATGTACATTTAAGAATATGCTTATGGACTACCCATCTCTCACGTGTATGGTCGCCATCATAATGCTGATAGTCAAGAAAGAATCCTATGGGTTTCATCATTATGTATTAGCGACACGTAATAACAAGTAAACCGTATAAACATCAATGATAAAGAAAACCAGATAGAATACTATCATTTCGATTAAGATTGGTCTACCTGTATAGCTCATCCCTCAATTATCATAATCGCGTGCCTACAATTAAAATAATTGCCTTGAAGGAACTATATCCAACAGAACTTACGTTAGATTAGTTTACACTTGTAGAGACTTTTTAGGACACTTACATGCACTTCATGTTCATTATAGCTACACTATATGACCATACTATACTATGCTCATGTTATCTTGCCATGATATGTAGAACTGCATGTTACATAGAATTGTCATGCTTATATTAAATGACATATTTAACCACCATATCTCCTAGTCCATTAATTTATGATATCCATTTCCAACTTTTCATTATACTTTTATGCTTCAAACCTTTCATTGAGGACTTATCAAGTGAAAGTTCGCTGACGGGCATCCACTCATCTCTTCCTTCTTTTAGATGTTCGTCAGATGGCCTAGAGAATGAGAAGATAGAAGAGACTGCAGGGGATTACGAACAGATCACTACTCAAGCTTAGCTTAACTCATTTCTTCTTTCAGTTTATATATGCCACCTGTTTAGACATTTCTTTTCTTATATTTCTTTTTCAGTTGAACTCATGTATTGTAAATGTATCAAGTTGAATGTAAATAAAGTTGTTGAAGTTTAAATCTCATGCCTTTTCTTGTACATTTTATATTGCTTATTTTACGCTTAGCGTATTGGTTACGAGAAATGACCTTCCCAGAATAAATATGTCATGAGCTTGTCACGTTCCGTCACCGCCTTTTGGAAAGCGGGACATTATAAAGACTGCTCAAAATAAGGTTGAGCCGGCTCGACTATGACTTCAGACGGCTTAAATCCAAACTTGAGACGGCTCACGACATGTCCAAAAGTGGGTTTCTCTCTTTGTGGGTTGTTCAGTCGAAAATATCGCACGTTTGATATAACATTTTCTTTACTTTTCTTAAATATTTAAAGATGTTTATTATAAATATAGAATATATTTGGGTTTATCTGCAAAATACTATTTACTATATGTTTATATATTATAATTAACATTATAAAGGAAAATATATGCATATAATATTTATATAGTATTTTTATTATGCATATCATATCAAATAATCTTAATCAAATTGCTTAAAAGATTTATTACCATATAAAATGATTAAGATTATATCTCTATAACAAATATATTAGTATATATGCCCTAGAGGCCATTATTGTATAATACTGGTTTGTATATTACTTAATGGAAGCTTGAGATATTCACAGTTATATTGACGGACTTTCTCAAAATGGTAGTATGCTACTTGGTTTGTTTCTACTTAGATATGTGCGTGTGTTTCTTTTAACATATCGCCTATACATATTAGTAGAACCCTTAAGATAGTTGCTTGATTACCAGCGTTGTGATGACAGTCACACTAATGGGGGCTGGGTAATCTATAAGCACATCCTTATACAGGTCCTTAGTCGTAGGATTATCGAGACGGGGTATCGATATTCCGGAGTAGACTAGTGTATACACTTCTCATCCCAGCAGAGGAGATGGTCTGTCCCACAGCCATTAGTACGTCGTACTGGAGATAGTATGCAGGTGCTCGTTAGGTTACGAGTACACTAGACATAACTCGTCGGGAACTGCTGATGGGTATTATACCTATCGTCGGATAGCAGTTCCCAGGTGACATGAGTACAGCTTAGTCCGTTGACTTGACACTGCTACTTTGCCTCGAGTGTGTTCCCATTGTACTTTGATTGCTACCCTACCACGGCTCAAAGAAGTCGTGCAAACAGGTAGTAGTTAGGTGCAGTCCCGAAGCACTTGGAAGCAGTAGCGGTTAGATAGGATTCATCTCTCCCGGTATTGGCGGTTGATATCGCGCTGTGTTTGGAGAGCTATTATACAAAGTCCCTGGCCAGGGCAAATGAGATTTACTGGTAGGTATTCCAGTAGTTTCTCGGGGTGTTCTGGGCTACACTCCGACATGACTTATACCGCTATTAGGGGTCTGACGTTTACCATCCCCTTAGGCCCGATATGTGATACTCTTAGATAAACATACCGGACTGTACAAAGATTGTCATATTCAGGCTCAATAGAAGTTCGGATGAGTTAGCTCATCGGCCTTCTTATCGACATCTACCTGGGGACCGTTATGTGTGTCTAGTACCGCTTGCGGCCTGTGGTTAAACCCATTACCAGCGTAGTGTCAAGTCTTTAGAGTCCCACGCAGAGAGTTTCCCTGCACCGGGCAAAAGGTGTAGAGGCCGTATGGTTTTACGGCAGGGCTTCGATCACTTACGTGCACTTTTGCACGTACGATGATCGGGCGAATAATACTAGTGGGCTTTGGTTTAAGACGGGTCCTAGTATTATACTGATGGATTTATTCCATCTCTTTGTATTTGTATTCTTCAGAATACGGATACGGGTATGTATATACGGATGAGATGCATTCTCGTAATTTTTCGGGAAAGCTTCTAGAAGAAGATGACTCATTAAGGTTTTTATCTTTTGATTAAAGCTTAAATGAGGTGGAGGAAATGAGGTGTATGTTTACATAAAATGAACCATGATTAATGGAGATGATTCATCGTATGAATTAAATGAAGCATACTTGTTATTTCGCTAGATATTTTGGTAAGATATTTGTATGCTTCATTATTATTCACAAATGAGTAATGCTTCATTATGATTATCATAAACACTCTCATTCTCTCAAGTCTTCATCTTCTTCTTCCTCTAAACCCTAATAGCTTTGATGTGTTGAGAATCCTAGGGTTCCAAGCGACAAACCACTCCATCTTCATACTCTACACCCTCAAGGACTTCTAGTTTAGTGAACTAGAAGCCGCAGTTACCTCGGATTTGAGGTAGGAGCTCGGACTATAGGCTCTCGGGTGGATCGTCTTTGACTCGAGGAGGCCGTCGAGGTAACCGCAATCCGTTACGATCCTTAGAGCCGAATACGAGTGGAGGACATCGATGAAGAGCCGAAGGACTTGTATCGTGAGGTATAACTTCGAATCTGAGTAGTTAAATCTCTTGTGCTTTGCTAGCTAGAGTTTGTGTTCGATCCTTGGTTCAAGTCGGTGTTGCGAAGCTCGTAAAAATCATTTTTTTCTATTTCTGCATCCCTATGAACACGTGGGGTGCGCGACATCGTCTTACAGTGGTATCAGAGACACTCATAAACCATAGATAGCTTGTAGCGATGTAGAATTCCGCCGTTTTTGTCGGGCAAAACTGTCGACAAAAACAGTTTTCAAAAGTAAGGTTTTGAGTTGTTTGCACACCCCGCGGGCTCACGGTTTGAACCGAGAAGCCGCGGGGTAGAGAATGCACACCCTGAGGATAGCCCGGGGGGGCTAACGGTCGGGACCACCCCCCAAGACCACTATTTTGTGGCCTTGGGGGCTGGTGACCCAAGAGCACCACCAAATGGTGCTCTCGGGTCTACCCACCTTATGTGGACACTTCGTGGTGGCCCCCCGGGGTGGGTACCCCCCTCCCGAGGCCCCCTGTTCGACATTAATTTTGGTATCTTCGCCTCCGTGAAGATTCAGGCGGGTTTCGAGTTCGTTTCAACTCCCGGATTGGCTCAAAACTATCAATTTTGGAAGTTTAGCTCATTGGATTTTCATGCCTTGGTAAATTAGGTATGTTTGCTAATTGTGTGCGGAATTCTAATGTCGTAGTTACTTTACAAGCTTTGTGATGTTTATATGTGTTTGGAAACATCGACTAATTGTTATACGACGATTAGTCGGGGTTGCACATATCTGTGATGTTGATACATGTTGGTTTATGTATATGAACTTGTTGGATTGTCGTGGATGAATAGCCAGGATTGTGAGATGGGGGTATTTCATTCTTTCATTCAAATGTAAATTGTAATTTGTTGTAATATTATTTCACGGGGCACATCCGGGTTGAGGTTGTAGCCACCGTTGTATTATATCATTTACTGTTTATTGCTCCTATGACAGACCCAAGGTGGGGTGCACAAACCACCGGGTACTTTGAAGTGTCGAGTGACCTACTAACTTTGTTGAGGGGAGTTGCTTCACTTCGCGTATTTGGCGGGTAGTTTGCCGCACCCGTAGGGGTCTAGGATGGGGTTTGGCTATTCATCACGACTGTGGAAACCGTCTTTTGTTGCAGGCTCAAACGAAACGCGGACTTCCTAATATATCCAATGTGTTCATCTGTGATCTGGAATGCCTATTATTGTGTAAGACGAATGTACATATCTATATATGATATCTAGTAGGCGTTGCTTATGTTTTACATCCGTGCTAGTCCAGCCCCCGCTCTATCGTTAGTTAAGTAACCTAACGGGTGATGACGGGGCCCAGTGGCGAATGCGGATGGCATAAGCGTACGTTGTATTTTCGTTGTTTTCTGCAATGAAAGGCTAATTGATGGGACACATTATATTAATGCAAAGAAAAAAAAACCAAACATGAATCGTTGGAACAAAGTTTAAAACCACTCGGTTATTTCAAACAGCAGACTTTTAATTGCAGAGCTTAAACCACTCCTTTTAAAACCTATCAGGTTCCTTCTATTATATCAAGTTCACTACGTTCACGGTTTCGCCAAAACCATTCGTAGCCATCCGTCATTTCATATGAATATTCAATAGTATTCAAGATATGTTTATTGACCTTCGTTAAGGCATAGTAATTGGTAGCTGCTGGGTGTTCATATGTAGCATAGATAGATGCATTGGTTTGGGAAAGTCGTATTACCTTGTTGACCTTTGTCAAGGGTATATATGAGTGGGTTCAAATTCACCTGGACAATGATGGGTAGAACTTGACATGTGACTTATGATTTGTTGACCTTCGTCAAGGTCATAGCAACATGGGGAAAAAATCCACATCGGGAGTTTCTAAATAAACTGAAATTTGCTACTGTTGCATACCATTTGGAGTTTGATAATGTTGGTAGGATTCCTTCAGTATTATCACACAATGATATTTGGATCCCGATCCTACTGTGAGTATCCACTACACCTCGGGAGATTTTTCACTTAACGATCAATACTATAAACCAATTAGGTGTCTAGAAAGGTGTTAGCGGGGCTACGCCCCAAGGGAAAAGAGGTTATTTAATTAAGGAACTTCGCGAAAGCGTTGTAAAACCTCTCTCGAAGTACCAACACTAACCTGGCTGAACGGTTAAGCAAGTATTGTACGGTGAGACTAATCCTGACTAATTCTTCTTTTCTAGTTTGAGGAAGGATTCGAGAAACAGTGGGATTCATCCTGTTTAGGTAAATTAAAAACCAATCTAAACATGCAAGAGCATCATGCTGAGTGTATTCTTCTCTCTCTCCTAATTGCAGCAACTAGGTGACCAGATTAAGTTACAAATAGAAAATAAAATGACTGAGTTATACTATATTGACTGGCAAAAGTTTGTCCAGATGTCCACTACCTATGACAAGCTGGACCACCTCATTACTACTCAAGCCCCCGCCGTCCCAGGTCCAGTTTCCACCGTCGCGGATAAGGATATCCGTAAGACAAGGTAAAAAGACAGTGCAAATACCAAGTGCCTCGTGTTGGCCTCAGTGGATGGTGTATACCAGAGGCAGCATGAAGAGACGGACTTAGTTTCTATCTTCCTCCATAACAAAGTTTTATATGGAGAGCAATCTTATATCGCAAGATATGAGAGCTCGAAGGAATTGCTTCAAGCGAGGTTGGCTGTTGGGTCATCTGTAAGGGACAACGTCCTTACGGGGACTAGCTATATTGATGAGCTCACAGACCTAGAGACCACTTTGGGAAACGGGTCATATGCTGACATGATTCTACAATCCCTACCATCTACTTTTGCCCAGGGGAAGAAAGTTATACTTCCAGTTGAGGGCACCCTTAAAGAAACCAGGGTGACATCCATTCAGCTTATTGGGGAATCTTCCTCTTCTGCATCCAAGGCGAAAGCAAAGGATGAGAAGAAAAAGACCTCCACAAAGCCGATATGCGGTGTAAGTAAGGTAGAAGAAAACGGAAGGGCAAAAGTTTCGGGGTTAACAGTAAGGAAAGAGGGATGTTCCTATTGTTACGGGAAAGAGCATTGGCAGAAAGGATGCAGGGCTTGGAAATCCAGAATCCAGGATCCGAAGCGTGTTGTGTCTTCGACTTCGGGTGTGTTAATGATTGAAAACAATCCGTCAATTAACTCTACTTCCTGGGTACAAGATACCGGATCAGGATCTCATATCTGTAATTCATTACAGACTTTGAGAAACTGTAGAGTTATCAGGGCAGGTGATATGACTCTCAGGGATGCAAACGGAATGAGCGTGGACGCTGAATCCGTAGGAGAATATCATCTAGGATTGACAAGTGGGAAGATATTGATTCTACGTAACTGTTTTTATGTACCTAGTCTAGCTTGTAATATCATATCTGTATCCTTACTTTCTAAGAAAGGATATGATTTTACATTTGTAAGCGATGTGGTCCACATCCACCTAAATCAAGTTTTGATTGGGCCAGGTACATTAGATAACAGAATATACGTATTAAATCAAGCTCAGGTTTTTAGTGTCCAGAACACACTTAAAAGAAAGTCTCCGGAAATAAATCAGGCTTTCTTATGGCATTGTAGACTGGGTCACATCAATGAAACACGGTTAACGAAGTTACATAGAGAGAGATATTTGGACCGTTTGAATAACAGTCTTATGCTACTTGTCAATCTTGTCTCATGGGAAAGATGACAAAGATCCGTTCAATGAACACGGAGTAAGAGCGTGCGAGCTCTTAGGACTCATACACAGCGATGTATGCGGTCCAATGTCTACACATGCGCGAAGTGGTTATTCCTATTTCATTACTTTTACGGATGATTTCTCTAGGTATGAACATGCCTTCTTGATGAAGCATAAATCCGAGGCCTTTAAGAAATTCCGGGAATACAAGAATGAAGTGGAAAAACAAACAGGACAAAGTATCAAGACACTAAAATCTGATCGGGGTGGTGAATACTTATGTGCCGAGTTCCTGGGCTACTTAAAAGAGAATGGAATTCTCTCTCAGCTTACTCCTCCATACACGCCACAACACAATGGTATATCGGAAAGGAGGAATCGAACCCTATTGGATATGGTTCGTTCCATGATGAGTAAGGCTGAGTAACCGCGATGCTTCTAGGGTTATGCACTAGAATCAGCTGCATATCTTTTGAACAAGGTTCCAACCAAGACTGTGCCTACCACACCATATCAGATGTGGAGTGGGAAGAAACCCTGTTTTAAGTACCTTAAGATATGGGGATGTCCATCTTTTGTAAAGAAGCAGCATGGGACAAGCTCGAGGCACGCTCAGTACTGTATAGGTTTGTGGGATACCCAGAAAAATCCAGTGGGTATCTTTCCTATTACGTAGAGGAACAAAAGGTTAGTGTTCCTCGTCATGACTACTTTTTAGAAAATCAATTTTTTGTAAAAGGAATAGTGGGAGCGCAATAGAACTGGAAGAAATTCCAGAACCACAAACTATTACTGAAAGTATGGTAGAACCAGAGGTATCAAAAGAACCGGACATCCCTACGCCAATCCGCAGGACTAGTTGGCAGTCTCATCCGCCCGAGAGTTACTGCGGTTTTTCTCATAGACGGGGATCGAGAGGATTGCATCATCGACAATGATGAGCCAACTAGCTTCCAGCAAGCTATCCAGAGCGGCAACTTGGTAAAATGGCTGGATGCAATGCGGACCGAGATGGAGTCTATGTACACCAACAAAGTATGGACTTTGGACATTGCTCCAGAAGGGGTAAAACCCGTAGGCTGCAAATGGATCTTCAGAAAGAAGATTGGTGTAGATGGACAGGTTGAAACCTATAAGGCTAGACTTGTTGCTAAGGGTTTTCGTCAAAGACCTGGTTTGGACTATGACGAAACCTTTTCTCCAGTGGTTATGCTTAAATCCATTCGGATTCTTCTTGCCATTGCTACCTTCCACGATTATGAGATCTGACAGATGGACGTAAAGACGGATTTTCTAAATGGTAATTTGGAAGAGTACGTCTATATGGATCAGCCAGAGGGTTTCATTCAGAGTGGGAGCAGTGGTAAAGTGTGCAAGTTGCTTATGTCCATTCATGGACTAAAGCAGGCATCACGGAGTTGGAACATCTGTTTTGATGAGACAGTCAAAGAATTCGACTTCATCAAAAATCCAGATGAACCATGCATTTACAGTAAGATTGTAGGGAGAACTGTGGTATTCCTCATCTTGTACGTGGATGGCATTCTCTTAATAGGAAATGACATTCCTATACTACAGTTAGTCAAAGGATTCGTTACAGAGGTTCTCTATGAAGGACCTGGGTGATGCCTGTATGAAGGACCTGGGTGATGCCTGTTAGTAGTATGTATGCCCTAGAGGCCAGTATTGTACAGATGATGTATATTATATTGGATGCTTGGACATATATAGAGATGACTTTCTTGCTCAATATGATAGTATGCTATCTGGTTGCTCTTTATCTTAACATGTATACTAGTCTCTTTAAACTGTCTCATAGTTACATGTTGGTAAAGCCCTTAGGATGTGTACTTGACTACCTGGACTATGATGCAGATCGTACTAGTGGGGACATGGTAATCCATAAGTACATCCTTCAAGGTCCCTAGTGGTAGGTGTATCGAGACGGGGCATCGATATACCAGTGTAGACTAGCGTATACGCCTCTCGACCCATGAGATGGGCGATGGATGATCTCATATCCATTGGTGTTAGACATCAGAGATGGTATACGGGTGCTCAGTGGAGACTGGGTACACTGGACGGACTCGCCGAGAACTCCCAGTTGGTATTATACCTCACGTCAGATGGCAGTTCTCAGGTGACACTTGTGCAGGTTAGTCTGTAGACCCGAGATCGTCATAGAGTCTTGTGTGATTCCCACTGTGCTTTGATCTCCACCTTACCACGTCCATGAGGGCGTGCAAAACGGTGGTTTTTGGGTACAGTCCCGAGTCACATGAAGGCAATGAGCGATAGGAGGGGTTTCGTCTCTCCCGGTATTGGGGGTTGATGTTGCGCTGTGCTCGATTGGCCGTAACAGGGAAGTCCCTGGCCAGGGCTGATTCAGAGATTTGCTGGTAAGTGTTACCAGTAGTTTCTCGACCCGTTATGAGCCTCACATCGGCACGACTTATCGATTATTGGGGTCTGACGTTTACCACCCCTAGACTTGATATGCGACATATCAGACGAGGAGACCAGACTGTACGGGAAGTGTTGCCGATCGGCTCGACGGGAGTTGAAGTAGGTTCGCTTGTTCTCTTCTGATCGCTCAATACCCGGGTGGCCGTTACCTTTAGCTGACCGCTTGCGGCTTGGGGGTGCTTGATATGATCATCACCCACTGCCGGCGTATTGACGAGTCTCAGAGTCCCACAATGGAGTTTCCTAGTCCAGGCGAAACGTTGTGGTGCGCATATGCGATATGCGCATGGACCCGATTAAAATGCGCGTATAGGATACCGTATATTGATCGGGCGGCTTGCTTTTGGTAGGGGTCATATGTGATATGGCCGGATTGATAAATCAAGTGTTGATTTATCATTTAACCATTAGCTTCTCACTTGAAATCCTTTCTTGAGTTAGTTGGATGTATGCATGCATGTATGCCTTCTTTTTGATTCATGCACATATGGATGTACATATACACATACATACATACATACATCTTTCATGGTTGATTATACAAAGAATATGATGGCAATATAAGACTCACACCATGGCTTTGATATGGATTATTATTGAATTTTTTCTAAAACAAAAAGGAAAAGGAAAAAGGGTTCATCATTGATTTGTTTCTACACTCTTCTCTTGACCTAACCATTCTCACCCACCTTTTAACCTTAGGTAAAGTTTCCTTTTGTGTTTTAACTAAAGTTCAATAATGAATTCATTGTTTAAACCATGGTTTGAGATGAGAACAATAAAATATATATACATATATTTGCATTTTTCTTTGTGAGGGTTATTCTTTTTCACTCTTGAAAAGGTTATTGCCATCATCTTCTTCTTCCTCTCTCAACTTGCTCTCTAGTTTTTTGTAGTGAGCAATATACTCATCAAGATTGGATTTTGAAGTGAGAAAGAGAACCACAACACCATTCTACATAAGTCTAGCCCACTTGTTTAGAGTGTTAGCTTGATTTCGTTCACTTGATCGGATAAAGTTGCTAGCTTGGACAAAGCGGACTCCGAGTGGATCATCGGTGACCTCGAGGAGTTCAAGCGGAGCTATTTCAAACCCCAAGTAGCCGAGGAGTCTAGCGTAGGGAGCTACAAAGGTTGTACTCTCTAAACCCTAGCATTTCTTTCATATGATGATGTGAAAAGTTTTTGAAACCCTAATATTTCTAGGATCGATCCTTTGCACGTTAACTTAGCACCCTAAAAATTCCATCTTTGGTACATATGATGCTTCCAAACCCTTCATGAGGTGCTAGGTAGACCTTTCATTGGTATCAGAGCCGACCTAGAACATTAGGCGACACATTTATGAAGTTAAAACTCCGATCGAACCGAAAATACGGAATTTTGGGTGCTCTCTGGACTTTTTTCAAAAACTGGTTATTTTCAGAATTAAAAATACGTAAAAAATTCAGCAGGAAAATCTAAGAATTACGATGTAAAAATTATGCAATGAACTGTTAATCTTGCCGCGGAAACGCGGCCTAAGCTTGCCTAGACCGCGGTTCCGCGGCCGTACAAGTCGATCACTGCATAAATTTTATACTGTAATGTTTTGTTCTGCTTGTATATTTTTTAGAGTATTTTTAATCTGTATTTACGGCTGAAAAGTTCTGGAGATGGTTTTGGACTTGTCGATTCGATCGGAATTTTCGTTTCGTTTCTTTTCGGGATAAATTAGAAAGTAGTGAAGTGTTTGAACGAGTATCATTTGCTCACTTTTCATGGGGTTTAAAAGCTTTCGGAAATACGTGCAAGTTTGTTTGTGGTGGACCCTCTAGAAGACAACAAACCTTAACTCGATTATGTGACCGTCTTGAACTGCCCTTTGAACCTTAGGGTTTGGGGCAGTACGGCGTGCCACATGTGAGGCGTTGGCTTGACCCTTCTACGGCTGGACCGCTACCGCTGTGTCACACTCCGGGTTTTTGAACTCCGCTCAAGTGTTGAGCTTTAGTGAATCTTGGGTATTTGATTGTTCGTTCGAAAACTTTAATACTGTCTAATTATCTGGAATGTGATGCAATGTGTGGAATTCATATTATAGGACATGAAATACGAGGTATGTGATACTTCGCATTTACGATGTCTAAAGAGAATGTGGATTCCAGATATTGCAGTTTTACACTTTCTTTTCTGTGACCGTAAGTGTTGTATGCCGATATCGCCGGTTTTGTTGCTATACGTCAATGACAATTGGGGTTCGCATACATACTTACGTTGATGATATGTGATATTATGTGTTGCTCAGATATGATGTGCAGGATTGTCGCAATTGAATAGCCGGGGTGTTTTATGTGAGATGAGAGTTTTAAATTTTCATTCATGTAAATTCAAATGTAATGTAATATTCTTTTATTTGGGGCACTTCCGGGTTGAGGTTGTGTCACCAGTGTTGTATATTATTTACTTTTCCGCATTAGGATGGACCCAAGGAGGGGAGCACAGGTGACCGGGTTCTGGGGTTCAGTGGGAGGCCATCTCGAGGAGTCGAGACCGGGTCTCCTAAACTCCAGAATTGGTAGGGTCGCTTGCCGCTCTCGTAGGGGTCCAGGGTGTGGGCTTGGCTATTCATCGCGACTGTGGAATCCGTATTTTCTATTTTGGCTAAATACTAAATACGGACGTCCTAGTATATCCCATATTATATCTATGTTTCTGCTGCGATATCTGTGATGTGATCATTAGATATGTTCTGATGGATACAGTATACAGTATATATGATATATTATATAGGCGTTACTTATGTTTTACATCCGTACTAGCCCTGCCCTGCTCTGTCGTTAGTTACCTAACCTAACGGTGCACGAGGGGACATCAAGACGAATGCGGATGGCATAAGTGTACGTCGTATTTATCTGTGATGTTTAGGTGATTTAAATGATGTGACTTCATTAATGTGATTAATGAAAGAAAAGAAACCTAAAAGATGTTGTAGAATCAAATTTTTAAATTAAAAGGGTAGCTACAGTTTTGCTTTGCATAGCGGTAAATATGATATACCCTGCACCTTATTCGATGAGGAAAGGGCCGAGATCCCTTCACCGGGAGTGACCCCTTTAGCAATAACTGGCAGATGCTACACACTCGGTTTGTTTTTGATTGCTTCTATAGTTTCTGCTTTGCATAGTGATATATATGATATATCCCGCACCTCATTCGACGAGGAAAGGGCCGACGATCCCTTCACCGGGAGTGACCCCTTTAACAAAACTAGAAAAGCCTCAAAATCACTCCATTTCAAAACTTCACTTGATTCTACAACGATATCAAGTTCATTACGCAATAAGTTTTCAGAAAAACCTGACGTAGCCCTCTGTCATTTCAGATAAGTCCTGCTTAGTATTCGTGCTGCGTTTGTTGACCTTGTCAAGGCGCAGTGTGCGGTAGCTGACCAGTATTTATCTGCTTATGCATATGATGCAGATTGGATTAGGATAGTCATACGGCCTTGTTGACCTTGTCAAGGGTCGTGCGGGTGGGTTTAATTCAATCAAGAAGTGACGGGTTGAACTTGACTTGCGGTCTATGGTTTGTTGACCTTGTCAAGGTCATAGATCGTTTGGGGTAAAATATTATCGGGAATTTCAAGTGTTGAAATTTGCAATGAGATTGCATACCTTCTATGAGATAGTTGGATCCCGATACCCACTGCGAGTAAAAGTTACTCCTGGGAGAGTTTTACACATTATAATTAGCCGGTCAAGTAGGTGTCTAGAAAGGTGTCAACGGGGTTACACCTCTGGGAAAATGAGGTTTATTTTAATTAGGTCCGTGCGAAAGCACGGGGAACCTCCCTCAAAGTACCGATGCTGGCCTGGCTGAAAGATTGGCGAAGTTGTAGGGTGTAATTAATCCCAGCTAGTCTTTCCTTTTAGGGTTTGAAGGAAGATTTGATAAAAACCAGTGGGAGCCATCCTGATTAGATAAGATAATAACCAATCTGATCTTGCAAGAGCATACGCTAAAGTGTTTTCTTCTCTCTCTCTCCAGGTAGCGACCATGTCATGCCCTAATAAAGATAATAATATGGATGTATTGACCGAACCCGCATGTTATACTGTGCTGGGGAACGTTCATTCCGTTCTTTCTTATAAGAGTTATAGGAATGAACAGGACATAGGGGAATACCAGGATTCCCAAGCCACCCAAATGAAGAAAGTACATGTTGATGCATTTTCTTCGGGTGTGTTCGTTATAGAGAACTGTTTCTCCATTTGCCCTATGTCCTGGGTATTAGATACCGGGTCAGGATCCTATATATGTAATCAGTTACATGGGCTTAGGAAAGGTAGAGAACTTGGAGAAGGTGATAAAGACATAAGAGTTGGAAATGGTGCAATTGTTGCAGCCAAGACTGTCGGGGAATATCACCTTGCATTACCTACTGGTAGTACTTTGGTTCTGAACGAATGCTATTACATGCCGAACCTGATATGCAACATTATATCGGCTTCTTTATTGAGTAAAGAGGGATATAATTTTGTATTACAGGATAATGTTATGAACATTTTCCATAACCAAAAGTTGGTTGGATCAGGCACGTTGTGCAATGGCATTTATGTTCTAAATCAATCAACAGTTCTGAGTATAACAAACACACACAAGAGGAAGAGTTCAGAACTGAACGAATCTTTCTTGTGGCATTGTAGACTGGGTCACATCAATGTGACACGACTGGCCAAGTTGCATAAGGATGGATATTTGAAACCATTCGAATTTTCATCTTATGACACTTTCCAGTCATGTCTCAAAGGCAAGATGACCAAAACTCCGTTTACGAGACACGGAGAAAGAGTTACCGAACTCTTGGGACTGATACATAGTGATGTATGCGGTCCCATGTCTACGCATGCCAGGGATGGTTCTTCGTACTTCATTACATTCACTGACGATCTCTCTAGGTTCGGGTATGTGTTCCTGATGAAACACAAATCAGAAGCTTTTGAGAAATTTAGAGAATATAAACAAGAAGTTGAGAACCAAACCGGAAAAAGTATTAAAATCCTTCGATCTGATCGAGGAGGTGAATACTTGAGCAATGAATTCTTGGACTTCCTAAAAGAGAATGGGATTCTCTCTCAGCTGACTCCTCCATATACACCACAGCACAACGGTGTATCGGAACAGAGGAACCGCACCCTATTAGATATGGTGCGCTCTATGATGAGCACAGCTGAGTTACCTATTTCCTTCTGGGGATATACACTGGAAACAGCAGCATACCTATTGAATCAAGTTCCATCTAAATCTGTACCTACCACACCATATAAGATATGGAGTGGGAAGAGACCATATTTTAAACGAGTTAAGATATGGGATTGTCCGGCCTATGTCAAAAGACAAAATCCGGACAAACTCGAGGCACGGTCAGTTCTTTGCAAGTTTGTGGGATATCCAAAGAACTCATATGGGTATTTTTTTCTACCACAGTGAGGAACAAAAAGTGTTTGTTGCTCAACATGCCACCTTTTTAGAAAAGGAATTTCTTGTAAAAGAAATTAGTGGCAAAGTGGTGGAGCTGGAAGAGGTTCCAGATACACAAACAGAAACTGAAGATTTAGAGGAACCAGAAAATTCAGTAGCTCCCAACGAACCTCAGCCTCTCCGCCGATCTAGTAGGGTTCCTCGCCAACCTGAGAGATACTACGGTTTTCTCATGGATGGTGGGAGCGAGGATTGCATCATGGAGGATGATGACCCAACTAGCTTCAAGCAGGCTATCACGAGTAGAGACTCAGTGAAATGGCTGGATGCAATGCGGTCCGAGATAGAATCCATGTACACCAACAAAGTATGGACTTTGGATGTTGCTCCTGAAGGGGTAAAACCCATTGGGAGCAAGTGGATCTTCAAGAAAAAACTTGGTGTAGATGGGAAAGTGGAGACTTTCAAAGCTAGACTTGTTGCAAAAGGTTTTCGTCAAAGACCAGGTGTGGACTATGACGAAACCTTTTCTCCAGTGGCTATGCTTAAATCCATCCGGATCATTCTTGCCATCGCTACATATCATGACTATGAAATCTGGCAAATGGATGTTAAGACCGCCTTTCTAAACGGTGATTTAGAAGAGTGCGTATACATGACTCAGCCAGAGGGCTTCGTAGACAGTGGGAGCAGCGGGAAGGTGTGCAAGCTGCTTAAATCCATTTATGGATTAAAGCAAGCATCGCGGAGTTGGAACATCTGCTTTGACGTCGTTATCAAAGAGTTTGATTTTGTCAAAAATCCAGATGAACCTTGTATCTACAAGAAGGTGGCAGAGAGTAAGGTTGTCTTCCTCGTATTGTACGTGGACGACATACTTTTGATAGAAAATGACATTCCTATGCTGCAATCGGTCAAGCTCTTCTTATCACAAAGATTCTCAATGAAAGATCTTGGTGATGCCTCCTGCATATTGGGAATCAGGATCTATAGAGATAGATCCAAACGGATATTGGGATTGTCCCAATCCAGGTACATTGACACCATACTAAAGAGGTTTAGTATGGAAGAATCCAAGCGTGGGAACTTGCCCACGATCTCTTGAGTCACTCTCTCCAAAGAGATGTCTCCCAAGACTGATTTGGAGAGAGCTCGCATGCAAGGGATACCCTATGCTTCGGCTGTAGGCTCTATAATGTATGTGATGCTATGTACCAGACCCGATGTAGCATACTCACTAAGTGTAGTGAGTAGGTATCAAGCTGATCCTGGAGAGAGTCACTGGACAGCTGTGAAGAGCATTCTCAAGTACTTACGAAGGACTAAAGAGATGCTCTTGGGGTATGGTAACGGAGAACTCCAAGTAGAGTCCTTTACCGATTCGAGCTTCCAGAGTGATAAGGACGACTCTAAGTCGCAGTCGGGATTTGTCTTTACCCTTTACGGAGGGGCGGTTAGCTGGAAGAGTTCCAAGCAGGAAACCGTAGCAGATTCGACGATGGAGGCTGAATACATCGCTGCCAATGATGCTGCCAAAGAAGCTGTCTGGATCAAGAAGTTCATTACTGAACTTGGAGTGGTTCCATCCATTGAGCATCCAATACCTTTATATTGCGATAACAAAGGAGCAGTGGCTTTGGCCAAGGAACCCAGGTCCCATCAGTGGTCCAGGCATATTCTGAGGCGGTATCACCTGATCCGGGAGATAGTTGATCGCCGGGAGATCGAGGTCAGGAGGGTTGACATGAAGAACAACACGGCGGATCCACTCACGAAGGCCATTCCCCAGATACGGTTTGAGAGACTCTTCGGGATGCTCGATATGCGATACTACAGCAGCTGGCCCTAGTGCAAGTGGGAGATTGTTAGTAGTATGTATGCCCTAGAGGCCAGTATTCTACAGATGATGTATATTATATTGGATGCTTGGACATATATAGAGATGACTTTCTTGCTCGATATGATAGTATGCTATCTGGTTGCTCTTTATCTTAACATGTATACTAGTCTCTTTAAACTGTCTCATAGTTACATGTTGGTAAAGCCCTTAGGATGTGTACTTGACTACCTGGACTATGATGCAGATCGTATTAGTGGGGACATGGTAGTCCATAAGTACATCCTTCAAGGTCCCTAGTCGTAGGTGTATCGAGACGGGGCATCGATATACCAGTGTAGACTAGCGTATACGCCTCTCGACCCATGAGATGGGCGATGGATGATCCCATATCCATTGGTGTTTGACATCAGAGATGGTATACGGGTGCTCAGTGGAGACTGGGTACACTGGACGGACTCGCCGAGAACTCCCAGTTGGTATTATACCTCACGTCAGATGGCAGTTCTCAGGTGACACTTGTGCAGGTTAGTCTGTAGACCCGAGATCGTCATAGAGTCTTGTGTGATTCCCACTGTGCTTTGATCTCCACCTTACCACGTCCATGAGGGCATGCAAAACGGTGGTTTTTGGGTACAGTCCCGAGTCACATGGAGGCAATGAGCGATAGGAGGGGTTTCGTCTCTCCCGGTATTGGGGGTTAATGTTGCGCTGTGCTCGATTGGCCGTAACAGGGAAGTCCCTGGCCAGGGCTGATTCAGAGATTTGCTGGTAAGTGTTACCAGTAGTTTCTCGACCCATTATGAGCCTCACATCGGCATGACTTATCGATTATTGGGGTCTGACGTTTACCACCCCTAGACTTGATATGCGACATATCAGACGAGGAGACCGGACTGTACGGGAAGTGTTGCCGATCGGCTCGACGGGAGTTGAAGAAGGTTCGCTTGTTCTCTTCTGATCGCTCAATATCCGGGTGGCCGTTACGTTTAGCTGACCGCTTGCGGCTTGGGGGTGCTTGATATGATCATCACCCACTGCCGGCGTATTGACGAGTCTCAGAGTCCCATAATGGAGTTTCCTAGTCCAGGCGAAACGTTGTGGTGCGCGTATGCGATATGCGCATGGACCCGATTAAAATACGCGTATAGGATACCGTATATTGATCGGGCGGCTTGCTTTTGGTAGGGGTCATATGTGATATGGCCGGATTGATAAATCAAGTGTTGATTTATCATTTAACCATTAGCTTCTCACTTGAAATCCTTTCTTGAGTTAGTTGGATGTATGCATGCATGTATGCCTTCTTTTTGATTCATGCACATATGGATGTACATATACACATACATACATCCATACATCTTTCATGGTTGATTATACAAAGAATATGATGGCAATATAAGACTCACACCATGGCTTTGATATGGATTATTATTGAATTTTTTCTAAAACAAAAAGGAAAAGGAAAAAGGGTTCATCATTGATTTGTTTCTACACTCTTCTCTTGACCTAACCATTCTCACCCACCTTTTAACCTTAGATAAAGTTTCCTTTTGTGTTTTCACTAAAGTTCAATAATGAATTCATTGTTTAAACTATGGTTTGAGATGAGAACAATAAAATATATATACATATATTTGCATTTTTCTTTGTGAGAGTTATTCTTTTTCACTCTTGAAAAGGTTATTGCCATCATCTTCTTCTTCCTCTCTCAACTTGCTCTCTAGTTTTTTGTAGTGAGCAATATAATCATCAAGATTGGATTTTGAAGTGAGAAAGAGAACCACAACACCATTCTACATAAGTCTAGCCCACTTGTTTAGAGTGTTAGCTTGATTTCGTTCACTTGATCGGATAAAGTTGCTAGCTTGGACAAAGCGGACTCCGAGTGGATCATCGGTGACCTCGAGGAGTTCAAGCGGAGCTATTTCAAACCCCAAGTAGCCAAGGAGTCTAGCGTAGGGAGCTACAAAGGTTGTACTCTCTAAACCCTAGCATTTCTTTCATATGATGATGTGAAAAGTTTTTGAAACCCTAATTTTTCTAGGATCGATCCTTTGCACGTTAACTTAGCACCCTAAAAATTCCATCTTTGGTACATGTGATGCTTCCAAACCCTTCATGAGGTGCTAGGTAGACCTTTCAATGCCTCCTACATTCTGAGGATCCAGATCTATCGTGATAGATCTAAACGGATAGTTGGACTTTCACAATCAAGGTACATCGACACCATACTGAAAAGATTCAGTATAGAAGATTCAAAGCGCGGTAATTTACCGGCTTGTCACGGAATCACCCTCTCCAAAGAGATGTCTCCAAAGACTGATTTGGAAAGGGCTCGCATGGCATCTATACCCTACGCATTGGTGGTAGGCTCTATAATGTATGCGATGTTGTGTACCAGACCAGATGTAGCCTACGCATTGAGCGTTGTAAGCCGGTATCAGTCGAACCCAGGGGAGAAGCACTGGATAGTAGTAAAGAACATTCTCAAGTACCTGAGAAGGACTAAGAAGATGTTCTTGGTGTATGGCGGAAAAGACCTCCAGAACGAGGCTTTTGCTGACTCCAGCTTCCAGAGTAACAAGGATGACTCCAAGTCCATGTGGGGTTATGTCTTTACCCTTAATGGAGGGGCGGTCTGTTGGAAGAGCTCCAAGTAGGACACCGTTGGTGACTCGACAATGGAAGTGGAGTACATAGCTGCTTGCGATGCCACAAAAGAAGCTGTCTGGATGAAGAAGTTCCGCACAGAACTTCAGGTTGTTCCGACCATTGTTGATCCAATGCCGTTGTATTGCGACAACAACGACGCTATAGCTTTAGCGAAGGAACCCAGGTCCCTTCAGAAGTCCAGACACATTTTGAGGCGGTACCACCTGATCAGGGAGATCGTTGATCTCCAGGAGATCGAGGTGAGGAGAGTAGATACAGAGGATAACACTACAGATCCACTCTCGAAGGCCATCCCTTAGACACAGTTCGAGCGGCTAATCGAGATGATAGGTCTGCGATACACCAGTACATGGCCCTAGTGCAAGTGGGAGATTATTAGTGTATATGCCCTAGAGGCCATTATTGTATCATACTGGTTTGTATATTACTTAATGGAAGCTTGTTATATTCACAGTTGTATTGACAGTCTTGCTCAAAATGGTAGTATGCTACTTGGTTTGTTTCTAGTTAGATATGTGCATTGTGTTTCTTTTAGCATATCACTTATACATATTAGTAGAGCCCTTAGGATTTTTGCTTGATTACCAGCGTTGTGATGGCGGTCACACTAGTGGGGGTTGGGTAATCTACAAGCACATCCTTATGCAGGTCCCTAGTCGTAGGATTATCGAGACGGGGCATCGATACTCCGGAGTAAACTAGTGTATACGCATCTCATCCCAGCAGAGGAGATGGTATGTCTCACAGCCATTAGTACGTTGTACAGGAGATAGTATGCAGGTTCTCGTTAGGTTATGAGTACACTGGACAGGACTCGTCGGGAACGGCTGATGGGTATTATACCTATCATCAAATAGCAGTTCCCAGGTGACATGAGTACAGCTTAGTCCATCGACTTGACACTGCTACATCGCCTCGAGTCTGCTCCCACTGTACTTTGATTACTACCCTACCACGGCTCAAAGGAGTCGTGCAAACAGATAGTAGTTGGGTGCAGTCCTGAAACACTTGGAGGAAGTAGCGGTTAGATAGGATTCGTCTCTCCCGGTATTGGGGGTTGATTTCGCGCTGTGTTTGGAGTGCCATTACACAAAGTCCCTGGCAAGGGCAAGTGAGATCTACTGATAGTTATTCCGGTAGTTTCTTAGGGTGTTCTAGGAGAGACTCCGACACGACTTATACCGCTATTAGGGGTGTGACGTTTACCATCCCCCTAGGCCTGATATGCTATACTCTTAGACGAACAGACCGGACTGTACAAAGATTGTCACATTCAGGCTCGGTAGGAGTTCGGATGAGTTAGCTTATCGGCCTTCTTATCGACATCTATCTGGGGACCGTTACGTGCAGCTAGTACCACTTTCGGCCTGTGGTTAAACCTACTGCCAGCATAGTGTCGAGTCTTTAGAGTCCCACACAAAGAGTTTTCCTGCACTGGGCAAAAGGTATAGAGGCTGTATGGTTATATGGAAGGGCTTCGATCACTTACGTGCACTTATGCACGTATGATGATCGGGCGGATAATACAAGTGGGCTTTGGTTTAAGCCGGATCCTAGTATTATACTGATGCATTTATTTCGTCTCTTTGTATTCGTATTCTTCGGAATACGGATACGGGTATGTATATACGGATGAGGGGCATCATGGTAATTTTTCGGGAAAGCGTCTAGAAGGAGATGACTCATTAAGGTTTTTATCTTTTGATTAAAGCTTAAATGAGGTAGAGGAAATGAGGTGTATGTTTACATTAAATGAACCATGACTCATGGAGATGATTCATCATATGAATTAAATGAAGCATGCTTGATATTTTGCTAGATATTTTGGTAAGATACTTGTATGCTTCATTATTATTCACAAATGAGTAATGCTTCATTATGATTATGGATCGAATAAGAATTCAACACGAATAGAAAAAAAATTACGCATGTATCTCCGGCAATGGCGCCATTTGATTGGTTCTGTGAAAGTGTTTTAGTAGTAACCGCAATCAGTAACGGTGTCGCGTGTAGCTAGCCGAGATGAGTACGGGTCATCCTCGGAGATGCGTGGAATTTCTAATCTTGCTTTAGACGAGTTGATTGAAATAAAAGAATAAGGAGAATAGTTGTAGATCCTAGATCTATTATAAACACGGATTTTGAATATATAGTTTTAAGATTTAGTTTAAATACGGATATAGAATATATAAGAAAAAGGCTTGTAGGGTTCGTTAGGATTTAGTAGTCATGGATGACTAATAAAGATTACTCATTTTATCTTTTGATAGATTTAAAACTAGATTGTTAGTGATTAATGAGGATTAGGGTTCTTAGAAAAAACTAGGGTTTCCCCACTATTGACCCTTGTCTCTTCATTGATCTCTATTCATGTCTAGTTCTTAACAAAACAATTGTTAATTTAATCTCAAATCGCGGTCGAGACTAGCAATAAATGGGTAGCACGTCCGATTAGGATGTTAACGATTTTTTTCCTAAAGTTTATAAACTTCATAAGATTTAAAAGAAGTTAAAGTATTTTCTCATCCATTGTTCTACCATAATCCTCCAAACCCTATCAAGCGGAGAATTACTCGCACATGATAGAGATAGAAGAAGAACGGATAGAGAATGAGATCATAATGCAGAAATTAAATATTAAATAATTAATCCAATGATCTACCTTTATTAATTAACTTCACAAGTAGAATTCTTCGAGTTTAGATTACAAGAGGAAGAAAAAAATTGCTCTCGATCACTGCCTCATAGGAAGTAGATGTTCCGTCGAATCTCATGTCGCCTTATTGTCACGCCCCGCTTCCCGGTGTACGGTAAGGAGACGCAACGGGTCACGCGACGTATTTACTCCGAAGTAAACACGCTAAGCGTATCTAAGTAATATAAAGTAAATGTATACAAGAAAAATGACAATCGATGTAATTGAACATCAACTTAATTTATTTAACATTCTCTTTACAATACAGCAAAAATGTAAATACATGGAATGAAAATAATGCCTAAACAATGTCATAACAGAAATGAAAATGAAATATGTACAGGTAATCTAGAACTCTAGGTCAAAGGCTAGCCACTCCAAGTCTTCGCTGCTGAGCTCGATCTCCAGTGAGTCTGATCCACCTGATAACATTCCAAAGAAAGAAGAAAAGAAATGTCATCAGTGAACAATCGCTCGGTAAGTCCTAAAGGTGAGCAGAGGTAAAATAGACAGAAAGAGAAATATCTTATAATGTTTGATTATAGTGTTAACGCTGTTGTTTGTAGCTTGGTACATAAAATGCCAGTGTATACTAGAGGAGTCCTACTATTCCGGAGACTAAGGTATACGGAGCACAAGGAACCGTTCAACCACGGTACAACGGCAATGGATATTCAGGTTAGGTGTATTATGGTTACATTCTCGTGCCACTTCTAACACCTTCCGCACCAATCTACCCCTTATAAACCCAGCGATATCTTGATTGTATTGTTTGCATTGTTTGTTATATAGAAGATGACTTGCCAAAACCATGATATCAGTAAATAAAATGAATATAAATGGAGAGTTGTGTAGATGGAGTATATCCATTGTTCGGTCCATTCAATAGATTGATATATGTTGAATAGACGGATTCATGGATTCATGTTGTATTGTAATTTATACTTGAATCACATTCAAGTCAGATTGATTGGATTGAGACTCAGTCTAAGTCAGACACTTTAAAAAGAACTTGAAATCCTGAATTAGTTTTGATGTTATCGATAACTGCTGTATATGGACGGCAGGATTTGTGTCTTTTTCCAAGACAATTACCGTGTTGATAACATCGTTTGTTAGATTGTCTACCTTAAATAGGCAAGCACCCATATCTTCGGCTCCCTGAGGATCAAGAGACTGGTCCCGCTTAAACCTATGTTTACTAGGGTCCTTATTGTAATTTAGTATAACTTGAGGGGTTTTATGTCAAAATAGTTTTTTTATAATTTTCAAAATACACCTTAAGCATTTAATTATCGTCTTTAGGGTTTTCATATATGTATATTTTTATACAAGTGAACTTTCTAGTGAATAAAACCTAACTTCATAATATATGGTATTTTCTTGAAATATTGGAATTGTGTTGTATTTGGATGGTATTTTCATGTAATAGTGATTCCTTTGATTTAAAAAACTTGGAATATTTATATAATTAAAATATATATTTTGATAATAGATATATATATATTTAATGAAAATAATTTATTTATTTTCTTATAGAAATCTCATTTTCTAAAGAAAAATACATAAAAATTCCATCGAGATCGAATGCTCCTTTCAAAGGTCTGCATCTCGCTCTACTAGACCCGAGGATGTGTGATAATCCGCACCATCCCGAACGGAGTCCCCAAAAATGGGTTGTAGAGGCGCAATTGCAAGGAATTGTTTCATACCCCTGAAGCTCACAACACTCCTTATTCAGGGAACTTACAAATAAATACCATTCCTTGACCTTCATCCGTGCGAGAACAGGGCCCCCATAATGGTATTTCTTTATGCCTCCAGGGTGTACTGAATAAGGAAAGCTGTGAGCTTCTTTCATCAACTCTTCTCGCATAGAACCTTTTGGTACACGTAATCTGCTGCAGTATCTCAAAGATCCGTCTTCATGGATGATGAAGTTTGTTCGATGTCCACTTTCCACTTGTTCTCTGATCTTTTGCAACTTAGCATCACTTGCTTGAACTGCTTTGATCTGATTGACAATGGTAGATTGAACTTGTAAGTTCATCAAACTTGAAGTGTTACCTGGCATGACTACTTCAATCTCCATTTGATGCAAATCATGTTGAAGCTTCCACTGTCCGGTGAGATTCAATGCTAATGGTTGACGACTAAGGGCATCAGGTACTACATTCACCTTCCCTGGGTGATATTGCAGGTTGATGTCAAGGTCCGCCATAAGTTCTAACCATCTTCTCTGTCGTATATTCAACTCTTTCTGAGTAAACACATATTTCAGACTCTTGTGATCTGTGTATATGTCCACTCTCTCACCAAGAAGGTAGTGGCGCCAAATATTAAGAGCAAAAATTATGGCCTCTAACTCCAAATCATGCGTCGGATAATTGCGCTCATGAATTTTCAGCTGTCTTAAAGCATAAGCCACAAATTTTCAGTGCTGATGTAGAACACATCCTAATCTCTTACCGGATGCATCGTAATGCACTACGAAATCTCCAGATTGGTCCGGTATGACAAGGATAGGTGCTGATGTCAATCTTGACATGAGCTCTATGAAATCTTGTTCGCATGCTTCTGACCAAACGAATTCTCCACCTTTACGTGTGAGCTTGGTCTGGGGTGTTGCTATCTTCGAAAATCCTTCAATGAACCTTCTGTAATATCCAGCTAGATCCAAAAAACTTCGAATGCCCTTCACTAACTTTGGTGTCAGCCATTCGCTTACTGTTGAAACTTTCGCTGGATCCACAGAGATTCCATCATCTGATACAATATGTCCGAGAAAACCAACTTGATCTAGACAAAACTAGCATTTTTTATACTTGGCGTAGAGTTGATGTTGTCGTAGAGTTTCTAGGATAATTCATAAGTGTTCGGCATGTTCTTTCCGACTCTTAGAATACACCAAGATGTCGTCGATGAAGATGAAAACAAACCTGTCTAGGTACTCCCGGAAAACATGATTCATTAGGTTCATGAATATAGCTGGTGCGTTGGACACTCCAAATGGCATCATAAGAAATTCGTAATGACCATAGCGAGTTCTGAATGCCATTTTATAGATATCAGACTCGTTGACCTTCACCTGATGATATCCCGAACGAAGATCTAATTTGGAGAAAACGCAAAATCCACTTAGCTGATCGAACAGATCGTCGATGCCGGGAGTGGATACTTGTTCTTTATAGTTACATTGTTCAGAGCTCTATAATCAATGCACATTCGATATGAACCTTACTTCTTCTTTACAAGCAGAGCTGGCGATCCCCAACTTGAAGTGCTGGGAAGAATCCATCATTTCGCCAATAATTCATCCAACTGAGTTCAGACTTCCTTCAAACCTTCCGGACTTAACCGATACGGTGCTTTGATCACCGGTTGTGCTCCTGGTACTAAATCAATGCTGAATTCAAGAGCTCGATCGGGAGGCAAACCTGATATGTCTTCAGGAAACACATCGTCAAACTCTCGAACTATTTCTGGCTTTGATTCTTCCTCTACTTGAATTGCTGTAATCACTGCCTTCTTTGGTTTCACCTTGTATGTACTTGGCTCCAAGGTACGGTCTCCACTTTTGAAATAGAAGACCGGATGTTCTGGAATCTCGAATACTACCCTCCTTTGACGACAGTCAATGGTAGCATAGAATGTTTCGAGTCAATCCATACCCAAGACGACGTCGAAATTCGGTATGTCCGGCACCTTGAAGTTAGCATAGAATTCTCTGCTGCAGATGACCACTGGACCAGAGGAGCAAAGGAGGCCACAGAGAGAAAATTGAACAAAGAAATCTCTTTTCTGCGGCGGAACCGCGGCTATTTCAAGCAAACGGCGGCGGAACCGCGGCGGTCTATTTGAGTTGTGCCCCCAAAATTCTCTGGCATATTCCTCAACTCTTTATCTCTCCTCTGAAATTCAATAATATATTTTTATGCAGGATTCTGTGCAAAATATCGTCGCTAAAAAAAATCTTTTTGCGTGTTTTGTTTTACAGGTTGTTTTTGCATATTTTAATACGGGCTTTAAGGGGCAAGACCAATATTCAGATTAGGTGGGGACTTCATCACCCTTCCCAGGCCCCACAAATCACTAAACGTGCATGCGCATAACCCTATATTAATTAAAAAATATCTAGACCAAGTCCCTAAGGACTGTCGCGCTCAATTAGGACAGAGAAAGGTCGTAGGTAATCTATCGCTTATCCGCATTACTTTTATGGTGTCTAAGGCAAGTGTGACTACGGAAAGTGGTTACTTAATTAGGCTCACTATTTCGGTGATTCGTATGGCGGATAGCTCCCACTTACCTGGCACTTATCTGGCCCCAAGAGTGATAATGAAGTGGTAGAGGATTGATCCTGCGGCATATCCTTTGGAAGTCTAGGAGCGGTCTAGTGCTTGACCTAGGTGACCTTAGTTCTAGGTTTGCTTGTGCATTTTGTGATTTGTTGAGTCAACTCTCAAGTCCCACTTTCAAAGAAAAACAATCCAAATAGAGCATAGATCTTTCCCCTTCCTCTATCCTCTTTCCTTCTTATAATGGGTAACCCAAACAGATGAACTCTTGCCGAGCTTTGCTATCCAAAACCAGATATTTCTTATTTTCGTAATTGCTTTGGTCAAAATTCCGACTCTACCATGTCTTTAAGAGATTGGATAGAGCAAGCGGAAAGAAACAGTTGGACATCTCACTCCAGGTCCTATCAACCGCATCAAAATTATACATCTTCTTATGTTGATACTTCATTTAAAGCGTGTGGGGGAACTCCTAAACCCATGTCCATCGCTGAGCATATGGCGAGGGCTAAAAGCCAAAGTTTCAATCCGGTCAAACCGTTACGACAACAAACACCATCACTTTCTAAGGAAGATATTGCTACTCGTTTTACGGTGTATATGACATCTGTTTCCAGTCGCCAACCATCCAATATCAATATTCTTCTTATCACAATGTTGATCCTACTCCTGTCTAATTTTCACAACCATTCGATTCCTATCAATCCTACCCGACTTTTACACCTTCTCTCATCATTTCTTCTGAACAGTCATTTGGGAGTTTTACATATCCACAAGAATTTCAATCTTCTGCTGAAACCCCTTACCGACCCATGTCTAGTCTTGAACAGACAATAGAAGAATTTCGGGTAGCGTCGCGCCGCCACATAGAGGAATTGAATGCATCCATGGCCGCCCTCATACAACCCAACGAACGAGCAATTGGTTTCCAACTAGCTCAAAATTTTCTAATGTATGATACGGCAATAGGACAAATTATGAATTTAGGTAGTGAGAGAGCAGTACACCCTTCCAAATCAAACCTCCCCATCCCAAATTGAAATCCACAACTCCAGTTTCACAAATCTATCGAGTACACCAAATGTTTCACCAATTGAAAATAGAAGGTTTGATGAGTTGTGTGACTTTTTAGTGTTTGATTTACCCGATTGTAAAGGGTCCATTTCAAGTGAAACCAAACCCAATCCTTATGATCTTTACACCTCCGCTCTAGAACCAAAATTAATTGAAAACCATGCTTTTGATAAGGTATCTGAGAATTTTAACATTCACTTGAATAAGGATATTGACGCTGGGAATATTTTGGACGATGAACCCACAGTTTTGGATGAATTTTTCTCACCAATTCATCAGGTCCTTTCACTTCCGTGTGGAGATCATCTCGAACCTTTAACTGTTTTTCCCGAACCCCATATACGTCTGGAAATTGATGATAAATGCATGACCGATAAGCAGAACTATATTCAGCCTTCATTTCCCACATCTGGTTCAAC
Organism: Agapanthus africanus; assembly: GCA_030015575.1. Classification (NCBI taxonomy): domain Eukaryota; kingdom Viridiplantae; phylum Streptophyta; class Magnoliopsida; order Asparagales; family Amaryllidaceae; genus Agapanthus; species Agapanthus africanus. The sequence continues at coordinate 643,698,132 of CM057340.1, forward strand.
AATGCTCGATACACAAATTCATTTACCTACTTTCTTCGGTTCTTCTTCTAATCTTCCTATAATTTTAGCGAGTGTTGATGAATCACAATCCGACATTTCGAGTTCTATGATTCTTGAAAGAACACTTGATTTAGACCCCTTTGAGAATGAGGTAGTTGAGTTTTTCAAGGCTCTTACCTCCATAATTTTTGACAATCAAGTGTGTTGAATTCTGGCGCAACACTTATTGATATTGGAACGTTCAATCGGACCATCGATGAAAGTTTCGAAGATATTTTCTCCGACGAACTCGCATTCCTGAACGACACGGATTTTGTGATTAATCAACCTCCACCCGAAGAAGTTGAACCACCACAGTTTCTTCTTACCCCATACGAGAATGTGACTATTCTTCCCCATTCCTAATCATTCACATTCTCGTTTTCGTTCACCATCACTGTTTCATCTCTATCCACCGAGACGTAAAGCATACTACCTCTTATCTTCTCCCCACTTCTTCTTGTCTACATATAACATATTCTTCTACCAACCTTGGTGCTATATTGATAAATTCTTTGAATGGTTGGTGTTGACTTTTGGTCTTTGTAAAGTTTGCATAGACCAATAACTTTAACCCCACTCTTATAATTTTAAATGCTTAATACGGTTTCACTCAAGTTTGGGGAGAGAATATTTTGGCTCTTGAACGAAAAGAAAATTTTTACAAAATTGTGAGCTAAAAATAAGTTTGGGAGAGGATGTCGCTTTCATTATTTCTTGTCGCCTTTAATAACTTTTCTTCCCAAGTCTACAGGTTTTTTAAGCTTAACAGATGACATCAGTGAGGACACTGCTGCAAACAGGTTTGGAGGAGGTTTGTGCTTATTCATGCATTATTTTGCATTATCATAAATATAAGCACAAAAAAAATTGATAATGAAAGTTTGAAAGTGAAAATTTTCATATGAAAGATAGGAATAGTTTGAGAAAAGCAAGAAAATTAGATATTTTCTTAAACAAAGATAGTAATAAGTAGTTATGAACTGTTGTCCCAAGGGTTAGTAAGATGAAGGAAATTGCTAATCTGAGAATAAAAATAAGTCTGAAAAATAGTCCATATTCTTGAGTCCAAACTTTTGAACGTTGATACCCTACTATATGCACTGTCACACATCTTGAAACTTGGGATAGTAGAGGCTATCTTGAAATGCTCTTGTCTAAAAACCTTAGTATGGACAATAAAATAAAAAAAATTATAAGTGGTGAATAAAAAAATAAACACTGGTTTTGTAATTACTTAAGGCAGCAAAAAAAAATACAGCGAGGGTGCTTTATCACCTAATGCCTTAGACCAATTGGTTTGGGAGCCAATGCTAAGCCTTAGGTGTTGCAAGATGAGAAATTTCGCCTAAATGAGCGAGCACATTTAGTAATCGGTTGATTAGTATCTCAAGAAGTATTAACGATCGCATGAAGGATGTGTGGGCAATTCCATCTAAAATATTCACCGACTATATAGTATTTTGGAAGATGGACAAGAGTATGATAGCTTGAATTGAATTCTCTAAGTGTAGGGATGTCTTTTACACACTCGTAGGGGTATATGATCGATGTTTTGAAGAAAGGTTAGGAGGAAGACTAAAGGCGGTGTTTTATTAAGAGATGATTTGATTTCTAATATCTTTTCATGACCATTAAGATAGGGCTTATGGCAACTGAAAAGCTGGTATAGTTGGAAACTCTTATTTTCAAGTTCTTTCTTTTATAGTTCTTATCTTTGTACGTAACTTTCATCTTCTTTCTTTTATTTTAGGATTTTGTGGGTATAATCCGCTGAAAACCCTCAGAAGGCAGCACTCCTCCTACTAGGGACACCTAGAGGTTCAACGGCTTGTTGCATGTGCTCAGTGCAATCGTGTTGCCTATGAAAGTGTGTTGCTTAGGTTTTTCTTTTTTTTTCTTTTGTGTTGCCTACGAAAGTGCGTTGCTTAGGTTTTTCTTTTTTTTTCTTTTTCTCCCTCTCTTTAATAAATAGTTTGCTAGGGACGATCAAAGTTAAGTTTCGGGGTATTTGTTCAGTTGAAAATATCGCACGTTTGATATAACATTTTCCTTACTTTTCTTAAATATTTAAAGGTGTTTATTATAAATATAGAACATATTTGGGTTTATCTGCAAAATACTATTTACCATATGTTTATATATTATAATTAACATTATAAAGGAAAATATATGCATATAATATTTATATTATGCATATCATATCAAAAAATCTTAATCAAATTGCTTAAAAGATTTATTACTATATAAAATGATTAAGATTATATCTCTATAACAAATATTACTAAAATTATTCATGAATATATTGTGCAAGATTTGGCTCAGGTCAGGAGATCAGGATATCGAGATATCGGGAATCAAAAATATGTCGATGAAGTTTAATTAAATCATAAAATCAATACTGGCAGAGACTCAGAGAAGATATGAAGATTTCAGATATCACAACAATCTCCATGTGTTAATATGAGGCTACAGAAGAATTCTCATCAGATGATCCCTCCAACCCACCGCCCAACTGCGGCCAAAACAGGAAATATGTGGCGGATCCGCGGCCGATATGAGGAGTTAGGGTTTGGGATTTTTTGTGTAGGATCTTCTCAACAAACCCTCACATATGAAATCTAGGGTTTGTATCTTCTGTGACTATAAATAAGACCGAGGGCTAAAACTAGAAATTATCACCTTTAACATGAAGCAAATCACCGTCAAAGAACAAGTGATTCACGACAGGTTCACGATTCGACGTGATAAGGCGACGTGAGCATTTACTTCCTACGAGCCAGAGATCGAGAGCAACTTCTTCTTTCTCTTGTAATCTAAATTTGAAGAATTGTATTTGTGAAGTTGATTAAGAAAAGTAGATCATTAGATTAATTATTTAGTATTTAATTTCTGCATTATGATCTTATTCTCTATTCGTTCTTCCTCTATCTCCATCATGCGCGAGTAATTCTCCGCTTGATAGGGTTCGGAGGATTATGGTAGAACAATGCATGAGAAAATATTGTAACTTTTTTTAAGTCTTATGAAGTTTATAAACTTTAGCAAAAAAATCATAAACATCCTAATCGGGCACACTACCAATTTATTGATATTCTCGACCGCGATTTGAGATTAGATTAACAATTGTTTTATTAAGGGCTAGACATGAATAGAGATCAATGAAGGGACAAGGGTCAATAGTGGGGAAACCCTAGTTTCTTCCAAGAACCCTAATCCTCATTCATCACTATCGATCTAGTTTTAAATCCATCAAAAGATAAAAGGAGAAATTTTTATTAGTCATCCATGACTACTAAATCATAACGAACCCTACAAGCCTTCTTCTTATATATTCTATATCCGTATTTAAACTAGATCTTAAAACTATATATTCTACATCTGTGTTTAATATAGATCTAGGATCTACAACTATTCTCCCTATTCTTTTATTTCAATCAACTCGTCTAAAGCAAGATTAGAAATTCCACGAATCCCTGAGGACGACCCGTACTCATCCCGGCTAGCTACACACCATACCGTTATTGATTGCGGTTACTACTAAAACACTTTCACATAACCAATCATGGGTATGAGACGACTCATGTTCTTTTGAGCCGGCTCAAGGTCTTTTCTTTCAAACGATCACGTTTTGAGTTCAATTATTTAATTCGTGTGATGATGTGTGTTCCCCCAATCAGAGCAGAGCTCTGTTCAAAATTCAAAATTTGAACTGAAGCAGCGCCTCACATGCAAAGCACGAGAGCGCTCGCACCAAGAGCGCCAGCGCTAAGAGTCAAAGACTCTGAGGCAGCGCCTCACGTGCAAAGCACGAGAGCGCCAGCGCCAAGAGTCAAAGACTCTGAGGCAGCGCCTCACGTGCAAAGCACAAGAGCGCCAGCGCCAAGAGTCAAAAACTCTGAGGCAGCGCCTCACGTGCAAAGCACGAGAGTGCTAGTGCTAAAAGCGCCAGCGCCGAGAGTCAAAGACTCTGAGGCAGCGCCTCACGTGCAAAGCACGAGAGCGCCAGCGCTAGAACCAAATGTTCTCGACCTTTGGATCAAAGACTCAACGAAGATGAATAAATCATCAAATTATAGAATTAAATTCTGTTGAGGAAATACTCCTCAAATATTTCCAAATAAGAAAGATTATGCTCTGTAAATCAGAGCATCATTGGATCAAAGATCCAATGGTGTTTAAAAATCACCGAGGTACAGAACAATCTCTGTATGGGAAAATATTTTCCCAAACTTGTTAATAACAAGAGGAAAATCTTCTGTAAAATAGAAGTCCTTGGATCAAAGATCCAACGGTGGATAAAACCCACAAATCAATCAGAGATCTCTCGATGAGAGATTTCTCTAACTGATTCAACAAATCAGCCTCCCCTATATAAAGGACCCAAGACTTCAAGTCTGGCACAGAGGAACCTCCTCATAAGTTTCAAATCAGAAAGAGAAAAACCTCCATATAAGTTTCAAGTTTTCAAAAAATGAAAAAGTGAAGAGCAAGCTCTAAGAAGAAGAATCTTCTTCAAGGTAAATAAAAAGAAGAGAGATCATAGCATCTCTTGATAAAAAAATAAGAACTTAGTTCTTTTCTAGATCACAGATCTTTAAGACAAGGTCTTTCACAAAAACAGAAGAGAGCATAGCATCTCTTCATAAAAAGAAGAACTTAGTTCTTAGATCCATGAGATAAAGTCTCTCATAAAGAAAAACAAGAGAGATCATAGTATCTCCTCATAAAGAAGAATTTAGATCTGTGAGACAAAGTCTCTTATAAATGAGAATTTAATTCTCAAAGCACAGAACTGACCAGAACTGCCAAAGAAGCGTTTGAGCGCTCTAAGTCTGGCACTCAGCTCCAAGTGCACCACGTGCTCCTCACATGTGCGCCATTTCATAAGAAGCGCTTCAGCGCACTAAGTCTGGCACTCAGCGCCAAGCGCACCACGTGCTCCTCACGTGTACGCCATTTCATAAGAAGCGCTTCAACGCTCCAAGTCTGGCGCTCAGCGCCAAGCGCACCATGTGCTACTCACATGTGCACCATTTCATAAGAAGCGCTTCAGCGCTCCAAGTCTGGCGCTCAGCGCCAACCGCACCATGTGCTCCTCACGTGTGCGTCATTTCACAAGAAGCACTTCAACGCTCCAAGTCTGGCACTCAGCGCCAAGCGCACCACATGCTCCTCACGTGTGCGCTATTTCACATGAAACGCCTTAGCGCTCCAAGTCTGGCGCTCAGCGCTAAGCGCTCCACGTGCTCCCCACGTGTGCGTTGGGGGAACACAAAGTGTTCTTCAAATAAAGCCTCAGCGCCATAAAAGTGTTCAACACTCAGTAAAAGACAAAAAGAAAAAGGATGTCAGAACCCAAATCAATACTCAACATTATTAAATAAAAAGGGACTGAGCCCAAATAAATGTTCAACATTTTATTCAAAATTAAGTGGGCTGAGCCCAAGTTGGCTACAAATCCATAATTCAGATCAATTGAGCCGATGTGCTCATAATCTTTTTAATTGGTCTTGGTCCCAAACCTGACTATAGATCTGTAAACCAATATTGGTTCAAGGGTATATCTCTTCATACCTCTGATAAATGTCGTTGTAATTCTTCGACGTCTTCAAAGAGATGGAGGGTCCCAATAACCAATAACTTTTGGCGCATCCAAAAATTGTGAAACCAAAATACCAGACTATGACGTCTTTAAACCAGATTATGATGTCTTTAAACCGGACTATGAGGTCCTTAAACTCACGGACTATGAGGTCCTTAAACTTATGGACTATGAGGTCCTTAAACTCATGGACTATGATGTCCTTAAACCCAATGGACCGCAACATCCCTAAACAAAACCCCACAGACTATGATGTCTTTAAACCCAGACTATGACGTCTTTAAACCTGGACTATGAGGTCCTTAAACTCATGGACTATGATGTCCTTAAACTTGATGGACTATGAGGTCCTTAAACTCATGGACTATGATGTACTTAAACTTGATGGACTATGAGGTCCTTAAACTCATGGACTATGATGTCCTTAAACCCAATGGACCGCAACGTCCCTAAACTAAGACGATAGAGCCCAAATACTCTTTCGTTGGATCTAAATTATCCCAAAATCCCGTTGAGTAGATCTTAGTCTAAAATTAGACTAACGTATTCTCAACAAACATTTAAGTTGATCTTAATCTCAAATGAGATTAACGAGCCTTAAAATCAAACAAACCCAAGTCTAAGAAAATACGGATTTGGACTAATCCACGCCCTATGGGCGACAACATAAATTAGTCTCTGTATACAATCCACGGGTAACCAAAAAATAAAACAAACACACAAGACACGAAGTGAACATCTAGAGAAGGAGAAAGTGGTTACCGCGATGCGGTAGCATAATTAACTGCAGGGGCTTGCGCCTGCAGGGAAGAGCGTCCCCAAAATCAAAAACCCCTCACAATGAGGGGGAATCTGACGAATTCTGCAACAATGGCTGCATTCGTCTAAACCTCTGATACATGGTGCCAAAAATTAACTCGGCATCTTCAGAGAGGTGGATGGATAAAAGCAAATAGCATCTGCCCCCAAAATTCAGGCCGGACGTCCTAACGTTCCGGTCGCGTCTTTCGGCGGCGAACAGATTCTGGCTCGCCCGGTAGGAACTTTTCCTCTTTCCACTCCACACTTCGTGTGTCGTGTTCGTGAAAGAATCACGGTTTAATATGGTTGCCTTTGGATTCGAGGTACTAAGATTTGGTGTCTTGCTCCCGTGCAGAGAAAATGGCTTCCAACTGCACCAGCTGCAACAACAACTCCCACTCCGTCCTCTCCGGAAGATTGACCTATGGGCCTCAAGCGGCCTCCATCTTCGCCATGCCAAAGGAACAGGTGACTCAGGCCACCACTGGATTGTTCTTTGGGACCATGATCCAACCAGCAAGTTTCAGCGTCCCAGTGCCGTTACAGGAAGCTCCGAAGAAGTCGGTCTTTGATCGGCTCACCACTACCGCGGCCCCTCTCAACGGGCCGTCCAATTCCAGTGCTTCGGTCTTTAATAAACTAGGTTAAATCTCAAATGGGCCCATGAAGAAGCCTGCAACACCCGAAGGGATTATCTCAAAGCGGATAGCCATTCCGGCTCAAGTAGAGGAAATCGTCAAAGCGGCTTCTCCTGCTAAAGTATCAGTCTTTGCGAGATTGGCCGCTCCAACTCCCGCATCAGGCAAACTCACCAAGGCTGCCTCCCCTGCCCAAAGGTCAGTCTTTGACAGATTGGACGATTCTTCTCAACGGCCGTCAGTCTTCAATAGGCTAGCACCAACAACAACCCTTCACCAGAATAGGGGCATAATGAAGCCACCCCCATAACTGAGACAATACCATCTGCAAGATACCCTCGACGTCGCCACTGGTGCCGACTGAGGAAAACTAGGGGCACCTCTCCCTCTGGACTGAATCCACCAGCTCTGATAATGAAAATTGATGCTGCTGTTCCAACCGGGAACAGCTTTAAACCACTCAGGAGGGTGCGCAAGAATTCTCCAACCGTCGTACTAAAAAGATCTCCTTCACTTGTGGAGAACGCTAAAAAGGCAAAGCCAGAGCATCCCCCTCAGCGGCTGTCCTATAAGATTCATAAGGTTTGGCTGAGAGTCCAAGACTCGGTAATCGACAAGGACTACTCCCGTCGATCTAAGAAAATGAAAGTTCAACAAGAAGGGGACCATCCCGCCGCCACGCTACGAAACGTATCGTCTGCCCGGGTGCCTATTGTAGAAACCCCCTGAACTTCAACTGCCCATAAAAAGAGGAGGCCGGAGAAGATCCCTATGCCTGCAACAAACCTCAAAGGTACTGAACCCAGACGCTTCAAGTCTGGGGGCATAGTAGTGCATACTGTTTATATGGCTTCCGGAAGAGAGGAAAGCCGTGATTCTACGGGTCATCGACCTCTCACACAGTCTGTAACAAAAACTCAGGAGCAGCAACAAAATCTCCAAGAGATGCTGACACAGATTGCCGCACTCACTGGGTGAAAAGAAAGCCTGGAGACGTCGTTGGAGCAGCGTCAGGAACAAGAAACCGATGCCGAGTTCCTCCGCAGAATCCTCGAGAAGAATGACAAAGAGGTCGCGGAACAAGGTGCCAACATAAAACAATTGGCGCTCTTGTTCCAAGATATGGTGGGCATGATGATCCGGCCGGACCCTCCTGCTGAAGATCCTCCGGTAATCATTGAAGACGACAGAGGGGATACATCAAACCCTCTTTCGGCTTTTTCAGCAGCCAAAGAGGAGACGATCTCCAAAGCCGCCCTTGACAACTATATAGCTCAACAGATACGAGCTCATCAGGAGAGCGAAGCGGCTGGCCAAATCGTTAAGACTGGATGACCCTATCCTGGTCAGTACGATCAAATAAAGTTCCCGCCGGGATACACGATCCCTAAATTCCATGTGTATCAAGGGACGGGTAATCCACACCAGCAAGTCGCTCAGTTCAGGGCTCTGTGCGGTAATACCGGGGGTGACGACAAACTGCTGCTTCGCCAATTTGTTGGCAGCTTGTCGGAGACAGCATTCGAATGGTACTCCGAGCTCCCGAACAACTCTGTCAAGACGTTTGCAGAAATAGAGTTTCTATTCACCCAGTATTTTGCAAGCGCTAGCGAATGCACCCCGATCACGGCACTCATCAATGCCAAAGTGAAGCCGGGAGAAACCTGGGTTCAATACGCCATTCGGTGGCGGAACCTATGGTCAAAGTGCGAACAGCGCATAGAGGAAGCTCCTGCTGTGGGCATGTTCGTAGGAACCCTCGATCCTCAGGCAACCATATCCCAGTTCATGATGTTTTTCAAGCCGACTACCTTCCAGGCCTTGATTGAGAAGCTGGCCCAAATGGATCAGATGGGCCATAGACTGTCTTCGTCGAAAACGAAGCTTCGAAACGAAAAAGGCAAAGGAAAAGCAACCTTCGTCGCCAACGCTCAACAACAACTAAGTGACCCAAAACCAGTTGTTCTCCAAAGCAGCAAGCCGCGATCCCTCGATGAGAAGTTGAGAAGTCCTTACTCGTTCCCTGGGGAAAAAATAAGGAGACTGTTCGAACTGGCAGTGCGCAACGGGCTCATCACTCTGCCAGAGCCGAGACACCCACCGCAACCAAATGATGTCAAACATCTTAACTATTGTCCCTACCATAGAGTAGTGGGTCACTCAATCGAAGATTGCTACGTCTTCAAAAACTGGGTTGAAGACCAGTACCAGCAAGGCAAATTCGTGTTGTCTGAAAACTGGAGGGTAAACCCGCCACAACCACACGCTTCTAAAAAGACAGATACGTCGGGGGAATCATGATCGTTTATAGAGGAAGCTCCATGGGAAGTTGTCCTCTAAGCAAAAACTAAGAGAATTCTGAAGGATCTTCAAGCATGCCCGGCAATCAGATGGAGAAGCTCACTAGAGCAGGAAATCATTGAGGGGATGCTGAAACCGCGCCCAACGCCGAGAACTGGTAACGATGGGCAAAATACCCAGGCCCAGCCGTCAAAGTCTTCAAAGAAAAGGAAGAAGACCAAGAAGTCCGCGCAGCCTGACGACAAGCGCATAGAGCTGCAAAAGCATATTGACGCGCTGGAGGAATACAACCAGAGAGCGGAAACCCCGGTCACACTCCAAGAGTTTCTCAACCATATCCTTGAAAGTGGAGATAACGACAATGATAAGTGAGACGACTCGTTATAGGAACCCGAAGATTATGTGGCAAGTTGCCACAAGATCTCTCATTCATCGCTAAATAACGAAGAAGTTCACTCGGCATTAGAGATAACATAGAGGAGCTGGGGGCAGGAGCAGTGCCAAAATCCTTGGATTATATGATAAAGTCTACCAAGGTGGGGCTTACTTACTCATGGATATGCATGGCGAAAGTCCCTTCAGGCCAATAAATGGCTGGTTCCTGAAAAAATACTACGCCTGACGAGTCACGGCCCGGGTCAACGATAGATGGTGACGCCTATGTCCGCTCGCTATCTTCCCAAGCCCAAACTCTAAAAGTAGTATCCAGGGAAACCATTGTCTCCAAAATCGCAACAATGGACCGAAACATCCCTAAACTAATAATGGACCGCAATGTCCTAAAACTAACAATAGACCGCAATGTCCTAAAACTAGCTACGGACCGAAACATCTTTAAACTACTACAAAACGCAGCATCCTTGGGCTAACGCAAAAAAAAAACGGTACGTCCACAACCAGAATGGGCACGGATGAAAACCTGAAAGGGCGCCGTGAAGAAAAACAGCAGGACTGCCGGCGAGTTTGTGAAAACCTGAAAGGACGCAATCTCGTAAAAAAAGGGCCATGGATACTCGTAAAGTCCTTTCGACCTTATGAGGAGAAAATACCTGCATGAGATCCTTACGACTCACTAGGGAGCAACACACTTAGGGATCCCCACGATCCCTGAGAAGAAATTACACTTACGAGATCCTCACGACTCGTAAGGAGAATCCTCTTATGAGACCCTCACGGCTCATAAGATTCGAAAGCCTTAAGCTACAGGGATCTGAACCTGTTCTTAAGCCATCATATTTCCCAGACTGCCCTACAGGCGATCAATATCGACCCTTGTATACAATCCATGGGCAAAATTAAACGTCTCCCCCACCAAGTTCCACCAATGGCGTGAAATCCCCCTATTTGGTGAACAGACACTTGTAAGTCCTCTCGACATATAAGGAGAAAGCACTCTTGTAAGATCCTTACGACTTATAAGAGACCATACACTTAAGAATCCTCACGATTCTTAAGGAGAAAATGCACTTACGAGATCCTCATGACTTGTAAGGAGAAACACCTTTATGAGACCCTTACGGCTCATGAAGTCAAAAGCCTTAGTCTATAGGATCCTAACCCTATTTACTAAGCCACCTTTTTTTGAATCGACAGAGGCAAATGATGATTCGCTCCTGGCAATATTCCAGTCGTAGCAATGCTGATGCTACGATTGGCACCAGATTCCAAGTTCCATACTCGCGGCGGAAAGTCAGCGAGCCATAAATGCATATGAAATAGCCGAAATGATAGGGAAAATTGCGACAAAATCAGCAAGTAAAATATATGCATACAGAAACAGCCAAAATGATTGGGCAACTCGCAATAAAAAGCAGCGAGTAAAAAGAAAAATAGCCGAAATGATTGGGCACCGCCAAAAATAACCGAAATGATTGGGCAATCGCGACTTTCGTGATATAAAAAGCTGAAATAATAGAGTATCGCGGAAAGAAATAAAAAGAATGAAAGAATGAAATTTTTGCCCTGCAGGTAAGTCTATACTGACACCTGTATACAATCCATGGGCATAAACAAAAAAGGGAACCACATTTTCCCACCAGACTCTGTCAAAGGGAGAGTCAGATCTCGACGGCAACATCTGCGTCCCGGAAGATCAACACGGCGTTCGTTCTCAATTCCAGCAGGATACAGACGTAACGTCAACAACCGACCTTAGGGTCGCAACGAAGCAGAGCCATGGTAAAGTCCCTCGTTCCAAGATCTCTACAACCACATCTACAGCCTGGAGACCAACAACGGCGTTCCTCCTCATTCCAGCAGGACACGGACGCGACACCACCAATCGGAGCCATGGAAAAGTCCCTGGTTCCAAGACTCTACAGTTCACAGACAACCTAGAGTCAGCCAATGACCTCCGTCTCAGAAATATGTCATCCAATGACCCCGTCGCAGAAACACATCAACAAATGACCCCGTCGTGGAAACACGTCATCCAATGACCCCGTCTCGAAAATACGTCAGCAAATGACCCCGTCTCGGAAATATGTCATCCAATGACCCCGTCTCGAAACCAAGGCAACTCAAAAACATTTCGATTCAAGGAAATCAGCGTCCTTGACGAGAACCTCTCGATTCGCGTCGACCAGCAAGGAAATCAGTGTCTTTGCAGGAATCACTCGATTCGTCTCAATCGCAGGGAAAAATCAGTGTCCTTGGAAAAACATCTCGATTCAAGGAAATCAGCGTCCTTGACGAGAACCGCTCGATTCGCGTCGACCCATAAGGAAATCAGTGTCTTTGCAGGAATCACTCGATTCGTCTCAACCCCAGGGAAATCAGTGACCTTGGCAAAACATATCGATTTAAGAAAATCAGCGTCCTTGACGAGAACCTCTCGATTGGCGTCGACCCGTAAGGAAATCAGTGTCTTTGCAGGAATAACTCAATACGTCTTAACCCCAAGGAAATCAGTGACCTTGGCAAAACATCTCGATTCAGGGAAATCAGCATCCTTGACGAGAACCTCTAGATTCGCGTCGACTCGCAAGGAAATCGGTGTGTTTGCAGGAATCTCTCGACTCAACCCAAAAAATCAGTGTCCTTAGCAAAACACATCTCGATTCAAGGAAATCAGCATCCTTGACGAGAACCTCTCGATTCGCGTCGACCCGTAAGGAAATCAGTGTCTTTGCAGGAATCACTCGATTCGTCTCAACCCCAGGGAAATCAGTGTCCTTGGAAAAACATCTCGATTCAGGGAAATCAGCGTCCTTGACAAGAACCTCTCAATTCGCGTCGACCCGCAAAGAATTCAGTGTCATTGCAGGAATATTTTGATTCGTCTCAACCCCAGGGAAATCAGTGTCCTTGGCAAAATATCTCAATTCAGGGAAATCAGCGTCCTTGACGAGAACCTCTCGATTCATTTCGACCTGCAGAGAAATCGGTGTCTTTGCTGGAATCTCTCAATTCGTCTCGACCGCCAGGGAAATCAGTGTTCTTGGCAAAAACCTCTCGATCCAGGGAAATCAGTGTCCTTGGCGGGAATCTTTCGATCCATTTCGACCCGCAAGGAAATCAGTGTCTTTGCGAGAATCTCTCGATTCGTCTCAACCGGCAGGAAACTTAGTGTCCCCGCGTATGAAAAGAAAATTCTCTTATGAGATCCTTACGATTCTCAAGAGAAAACGCACTTAGGAGTCCCCACGACCTCTAAGGAGAAAATACACCTACGGGATCCTCACGACTAGTAGGGAGAAATACCTTTATGAGACCCTCATGGCTCATAAAGTTGAAAAGTCTTAGAGGGCAGATCCTAACCCTGTCTCCTAAGCCATCACTGCCCTGCAAGGAGGTCAAGATGGGACTATCCACGAGCCACACTCTCCCAAGTCGAATATCGACAAGGAAGGAAACAACCACTTACGAGTTCTCTCGACTTGTAAGGGAGAAAATTCTCTTGTGAGATCCTTATGACTCTCAAGAGAAAATGCACTTAGGAATCCTCACGATTCATAAGAAGAAAATAAACCTACGAGATCCTCTCGACTCGTAGGGAGAAAAGTCTTTATGAGACCCTCATGGCTCATAAAGTTGAAAATTCTTAGAGGGCAGATCCTAACCATGTCTCCTAAGACATCACTGCCCTGCAAGGAGGTCAAGATAGACTATCCACGGGCCACACTTTCCAAGTCGAATATCGACAAGGAGGGAAACAACCACTTATGAGTCCTCTCGACTTGTAAGGGAGAAAATTCTCTTGTGAGATCCCTACGACTCTCAAGAGAAAACGCACTTAGGAATCCTCACGATTCCTAAGGAGAAAATACACCTACGAGATCCTCTCGACTCATAGAGAGAAAAGACTTTATGAGACCCTCATGGCTCATAAAGTTGAAAATTCTTAGGTGATAGATCCTTACCCAGTCTCCTAAGCCATCACTACCCTACAAAGAGTTCAAGATGAACTGTTATCTATAATCTATAGGCTACGTTTGTTGAAGTAACATTCTCAACGACATAGCAAAGAAAAGAAGGCGATAATAAGAGATAAAAAATGTGTGTCTTTTATTCATGAATTCAATTGAGTACAAGATACATCATACAAAAGAATAAAAAATGAATAAATGCATGTTATTCTTAGATTACAAATTTTCGAGCGATACAAAGATGGCTACTGAGAAGGAGGAGGTTTTAGCAAATCAGCAATCCGCTCTTGCATTCCTCTCGATTCCTTTTCACGATCAGCCGCCAGCGGCCAACTCCGCTTCAATTCGAGCCCGCTGCTGCAAACAAGATGAAACCTTCTCATCGATTTTCTGTTGAGCGGCTTCATGGCTCTGTGTAATCTGCTCAGTGAGTTCGAGCTTCTGCCTCAGTGTTAGCCCATCAGAAATGCATCGTTGGAGGCCCTCAAAAATAGCTCTCAGCTGCGCAGCATTCGCTTCGACCTGGGAACGCAATTGGACAGACTCGATAGAATCCGCCTCACGTTCCTTCCACCTCAGGGTCGCCTCTTGTTCGAAATGGCGAAGGAAAGGAACACTCTGCTCAACCCACGCAGCCGCTGGGAGTTCAAAGATGATACTTCTGGAGAAGGACGCTTGAGCTCAATCTCATGCAAACAGGCCTCGATCTTCCTGTAGTAGTTAACCCAAGACTCGACGATGCCTTCACTGTGGAAGTTCATGAGCATCGCCAGCATAAGATTAACCTCAGCAGCCAAATCTGTAGCGGATGCGAAGGCCTCTGCGTCAAGATCCTCGACGAACTCGCTCAACATTCACAGGCTATTCGCAGTATCCCTAGAGATGGGCATTTAGCAAAGGGCCCTGCCGGCATTAGGATTCAAGACTCGAAGGGAGCTGGAGTTGGTGTGATTGCTGCAAAACAATTATGGTCAGATGTCGACTCAGGAGGTAAAGAAAACACAAGAGCGATGGGGTCTACTATACCTGCGGCGAACGGTGGCAAAGTTGGGAGTACCGGAGGCGCGGCTATTCTCTCGTCCCCTCCTCCAATCTGTAACGTTGTAATCAATTCAAAGAATAATTAGCAACGACATGGTTTCCCATAAAAGAAGGGAATGATATCGGTTAAAAACTATACTAACCAATACCAGCGGGCGGGACGATTTCTGACTGGAAGGAGAAATGTGGATTCAACACCTGATACAGATGGTCGAAAAGGACTCCTGCAGAATTGCGACAACATACTGTCAATACAAGGAAGATGGTATCCACAATTTAAATTAAATAAATCGCAAACTCATACCATCCAGCATTTGAGAGGACAAGAGAGAAGGCAAAGGGACGGCAACCGTCAGAGCAGCAACTGGTGACGCTTCTTCTTCGGGTAGCACAACCTCAGCGTTCACCACATCTACACTCAAAACGAACAAAATGTCATCAAAGGGGACTGAAAGGGATTGCAAAATAAAAAGTAAACAGCGACCCAAGACTTACATGATGGGTCATCAGCCAAAACCGTGACGGAAGTATCACCGGGCGTTGCGGCTTCTTCATGCTCCTTTAGTGGAATAGTTTCGGCGCCCGTGGCCTCGTCCCCTGTTTCTATAAGAGCCGTTGTAACGCTTGCGATGCCTGCAGATATCGGGGAGCCGCAAAGGGAAAGGGTGGTAGTTTGGGCAGTCCCAGATTCCCGAGAAAGAGTAGCCGCTTTGGGCTCTGTGGTCTCCGTCGTCCCACCTGTTGTCTCATCGCCGAGACTTAGCCCTGCAGTATATAAGAATTTGAAGATCAAGTTCTAATAAAAGACTCAGCGTTACGTTACCTTCGGGCAGCTTTTCGATTTCTTCCCGAGCCGCGCGCGCAACCTGTCTACGGGCGGAAGATAGGACAGCCCGAGCATCCTCTAAAGGAAGGGCGACAGAAGGAGTGGTGCTTGAGCCTGCACCTAGAGCCAAAGAGGCATCACGTTCCCTCGTTGCGCGCTTCTTGCGCTTCTTTTCGGCCTTAGCAGTGAGAAGCGATCTCCTGAGGAACTCCGTCAAAGGGACAACATCATCCGAACCAAGATCTGCCTCTAGAGCCGTTACATCATCCGTCATCGGCTACTTGAGCAAAGCCTCTTATGGTAATACTGGGAGAGCTGGTGCCACCACAGCTGGCTCCGGAAGCATCGCCGCATCACCACTTGGGATCGGCGCCGCATTCGGAATAACCCGAGTCGGGTAGTGTTCATATCATAATTTTGTATTATTATATTCCCCATTCTTAATCATATTGCAAATAAATAGGTGCTTTTGATTCATGTCTGTTGAATAGTTGCAGGTTACAGGTTCTCGGAACAATACAGTGAAAATGATGAAAAAACGCTACAAAAGTGAGAATACAACCAACAAATAGAAGAATCTTTATGATACCGCCTACAGTTAAGGAACAAATAAAGATCAATGAACAGTTTGATTTCACAAAGTACAAAGGCAGCACAAGATTCAAGACTTCAACATGAAGCAAACGGGAAAAGTCCACAACATTCTGCACTGTGGAAATCTGGAAGAAACTAGAAGACATTCTGAAGAACCAAGTGAAGAAAATTCAAGGAAAAAGCAACATGAAGTATACCTGGGAAACAGCTCCCAAGAGCCTTCAAGATGACCGCGGATCCACGGCCAAAAAAGGCATATGGCCGAGGATCCACGGCCGTACTGTGCACGTGTCGGCGCATGTCGGTGCGTGTCGGTAGAGTCGGTGCATTGACCCGGTTTTCTTAGGGTATTTTTGTAATTCTAGATATGGATCAGATGTAAACCCTAGGGTTTCTATTCTCTATAAATAGGAATCCTACAGCTCTTTTTGGAGTATGCCTCTTTTTATTTCCTAGTTTAGAATTTTATTCCTTATAATTGTTGAAGAGTGCATCAATAAAAAAGTATGTTTTTTCTTTATCTTGCCTTAGTTATTTTAATTTCTTTCTACCTTAGTTATTTATCTGCAAATTTTTTATCTGCCATAGTTATTAAATTAAAACCATAAAAAATGAACTCGTTTATCAATTTCCTAATGAGTGAGTAGTTCATTAGGGAATATTCAACAGACATGGATTGTTCCGAGAACCTGTAACCTGTAACTATTCAACAGACATGGATCAAAGGCACCTATTTATTTGCAATATGATTAAGAATGGGGAATATAAAAATGCAAAATTATGATATGAAAAAAATGAACTCGATTATCAATTCCCTAATGAGTGAGTAGTTCCTCACTTATTAGGGTTAGGTTTAGGGAAGGTTTGAGAGATGAAAATCTCCCATCCCTTTCTTGCCCGTTCAACATTTTAAAGTAGGACTCTATGCAAACAAGCACACACCGCTCACTACGGCACCCTATCCCATGACGTAGCGGTGATTCCCTAATTAAAGACCGGTTGTGATTGTTTTCCATAGAGGTTAGGGATAAGAATTCAGAAAGGACGGATAAGGACAAAAGGGAAGAAACCTAGCTTCTTCCCGATCGTGCTAATCCCCTTTGTTAACTATTACCTTAACACCTAAAAGTTCTTAATTAGGGCAAAGAAAGCGGTGAGAATAATTGACTTTCCAAACTAACCTAATTCTAACCCTAGCAAGGTTTTAATCCTAATCAAACCCAACTTTAGTTTTTATTGAAAATCAAACCTACCACAAATAGGAATTGACTCGTTAGAACAACTAGAAAATACACGTAATGCCTGTGGACCGACCCGTACTCAACCGGCAAGCTACCAAGAGACACCGTTCTTGATTGTGGTTAATTCTTTAATCACAAATAGCATAAGCACAAAATCTCTGACAATCAAATGGCGCCGTTGCCGGGGATGGCGTAGTTATTTTCTTTTTGTAATTTCGGGTTAATTAAAAAATTAAAAAATCATAAAAACTGAAAAATATAAAAACAAAAAACAAAAAAATTTATCATCTTGTTAATTTTTGAAGGGTTTTTGTTTGAATTGTGCAGGATCGGAAAGACGAACAGATTCAGATCTGGAAAATCCAGTGAGCAAAATAGCAAACAGCAGATCTGAACAAACAGAGGAGAACCACAACAGAGAAACAGAAAAAGTTTGGAGGCCTGAATCAATTGTTCAACCGTGGAACCGCCGCGAAACTGTGCTTTTGACCGCGGATCAACCGCGGTCTGGTGACGTCAGCTATCCAAATCTTCTCTGTAAGTACTTTTTTCCTCTCTTCTGCCCTCTGTGGTGCTCTGAAAAATTTTCCTGCAGGGTTCTTTGTGCAAAAAAAACTTTTTCCCCTTCTCCAATAATTTGATCTTGTGCAGGATTCTTTTCGCCGCAATGAAAAAAAATTGGCAAGTGTTTTGTGTGTTTACTGCTTTGCATTTTTAAAACTGACTTTTAAGGGGCTATAACACCAATCCAGATTGGGTGGGGATTTCATTACCCTTCCTAGGACCCCAAAAAATCACAAAAAGGATTCGCATCAACCTTCGAGTTAATTAAAAAATATTAGACTCGGCTTATGAGGACTGTCGTGCTCATTAGGATAAAGGAATAGTTGTAGGCATCGGTCGTTTATCAAAACCAGACTTTGTGGTGCCTAGGCTAGACAAGTGGGAAAGGTAATTTTAAAAGGTCCGTCTCATAGTGATTCATGAGCGGATCCCTCCTTTCTTTACTTGTGCTTACCTGGCCACAATTGGCGGTGAAGAACCGATTTGAGGATCTCACAACTTGCCATTTGGAACAGTTAGGAGCAGTCTAGTTGACCTAGGAGACCCTAGCTCTAGGCTTGATTGTGCATATTATGATTGCTTGAACGTGTGTCTAAGCTTCTTATAAAAATCTTTTTTGCAAAAATCCTTATAAAAAAAACACAAAACAAATTTTTTTACAAAAACTTGCCACTTTGTCGCTTGAAATCCATTGCACCCCATTTGCACCCATTTCTTCTCATTGACGTTTTCTTACCCCCACCTTCTGTTTTTACTTTTTGACTACACTACCCCTCTTTAGTGTATGTCCAGTTGGACTAGGGACACTAGCGCCCGTTTAGTCCGTGTCTCGTTAGGGCCGACTGACGACACTTTCGACTCCGAAGTCGAAATTCCATCCACTTCTTTACCTTCATCTTCAAATTCATCATCTTCTATGGAGATGTCGAGATTCAATCCTAACAACCCTTACCTGCGGGACTGATTCCACCTCCACTGGGTGTGAATAACCCACCATACCCTCCTGTCGAAGCGCCCCAACAAATCGCGCTCCAGGATCTTTTCTATCCCATCCGAACCGCACTTCCCACTTGTCTTTCACTTCCACCGGTTAATGGGAATAACTTTGAGATTAAACCCCACTTCATCAATATGTTGCCCAAATTCCATGGGCTGGAATCCGAAGATGCCTACATCTTCATTAACAAATTCCAGAATGTTTGCGCAATGATGAAGACCACACAACTTTCTGATGATGCTACAAGGCTACGTGTCATTCCATTCACTTTATGTGACCTAGCTGAAAAATGCTTATATAGCACAGCATCACACTCCATAAAAAATTGGGAAGAGTTTGTTAAGGCTTTTCTAAAAAAAATTTACCCACACCACAAGACCGCGAGAATTCGCAACGAAATTATTCAATTTTCCCAGCTTCCTTCCGAACCTTTTTGGAAGTGTTTTGAAAGATTTAAGGACCTACTTGTTCAATGCCCTCACCACGGTATCGAGAATTGGCAACTTTGCCAAACTTTATACGAAGGACTGAACCCAGCAACTAAACAGTTGTTGGAAACCATTTGTCAAGGTCACTTTCTTACAAAATCAAGCGAGGAAGCTTGGCAATTTCTCGACGATCTTGCTGAACAAACACTTCAGTGGGAAAGTACTAAAACCACTTCATTTACTTCATTAGGTCAGTCTAGGGCAGGCATACATCAACTTGATATGTCGATTGCAATGAAGGCCGAAATGGCTGCACTCACGAAAAAGCTAGAAGCAATTGAGAGAAAATTCTCATCGCCTTCTCCTGCCCTTGCTTTACCCCCACGCACAGTTTGCGCTTGTTGTTCGGATCCGTCCCATCTTACTTAAGAGTGTCCTTACAATCCACCTATTCAAGGACAAGATCAAGTCAATGTTGCCTTTCAGCAAAGACAAAGAAATGATCTATACTCTTCAACTTATAATTCTGGTTGGAGGAACCACCCAAATTTTGCTTGGAACCAAATCAACAACAATTCCAAGGCAACAACAATTTTCAGAGGCCTCCTCCACAACAACAAGCCCCTCAACAAACTCAATATCAGCAACCTTTCCAACCCCAACCTTACCCAAACCAAATGAACAATTTTGTACCAAACAACTCTAATCCTCAAAACAATTTTGTTCAGCCGAATAACGATAAGGTTTTCTCGCTAGAATGAAGTTTGGATGCGTTTTTAAAACAATCTACATAATGCACAGCAAGTATCCAGTCTTCCATTGAGTCTTTGGTCCAACACAGTGCTTCACATGATCAGAGCATCAAAACAATTGAGGCCCAAATTGTAAAACTGAATGCTGCGTTAAGCGAGCGAGAAAAGAGAAAGCTTCCATCTCAACCATTGCCAAATCCCGGTCACACACACAACGCACATGTTGCTTATGAACAACAAAATCATAATGTAAATGCTGTGACTACGTTGAGATCTGGAAGAGTGTTGCACAATAATATTGGTATTAGTGATGACACCCCGGCCGCCACTTCTTCTTCATCATCATCTTCTTCTTCATCTTCTTCTTCATCAGAGCTTGTTCATCATTCTTCACAAGGCTCTACTTCTTCTAATTCGAACGGACCTACATCTCACTCCATGATAACACCAACACTGGGATCCGTTCATGCTCCGCAATCTACTCCACAAACATTGGACTCAACAAATTTTCAAAATATTCCATTTCCAAACAGGTTGATATCCAATAAACCTACTCCACAAATGGAGAAGATTGTGGAGTTATTCAAATAGCTTAGTTTTAACATACCTCTCTTGGATGCAATCCAACAAGTCCCTTCTTACGCGAAAAATCTTAAAGGACTTATGCACCAAGAAAAGGAAACCGCAGGTACCCAAGAAAGTATTCGTAGCTAATGCCGTGAGCAATGCTCTTACACAACCTTTGCCCCAAAAACGAAAGGACCCTGGCTGTCCTACAATTTCTATAACAATTGGGGATAAGAACATCAATCGCGCACTTTTAGATTTTGGTTCCAGTGTTAACTTGCTTCCCTATTCCGTTTATGAGCAATTAGGCGTTGGAGAGTTGAAACCCACTCATTGTACTCTCCAAATGGCCGATCGATCTATCACCCATCCTAGGGGTGAGTTAGAAGATGTGTTGATTAAAGTAAGGGACTTCATATTCCCCGTTAATTTCATTGTTATGGACACACAGCATGTGGCTAACCTACGGAACCAAATTCCGGTAATCCTCGGTCGACCATTTTTGGCCACTTCCAATACTGTAATCGACTGTCGTAACGGCTCTCTGACTCTATCTTTCGGGAAGATGTCAAGTGAGTTCAACATTTACAAGATGGGAAGTCTTCCCTCCAAACCTTCTGCTCATGTATGTTCTGTCGAATTAATGGATGTCGACAGCAGCGAATTTGATCAGCTTCAGGATACCGATCTAAATTCTATTCATACGTTGTTTGACACAACTATGTATTATACACATACGGACTCTTCCATTAAGTTGTCCGGGTCAACATTTAACGCTAATTATGAATCTTTCATGGAGTCTAGAGTTCGCCCCACTCTTTCTGATGATATTATTCTTCGTGGTATCGATGAAAGTTTTGAGGAAATTTTCACTGATGAGCTCGCATTTTTAGCAAATACGGGTGTTGAGATGAATCAATTCCATGAAGAAATTGAACCTCCACCCTTTCTTCTTGACAATCACAAAAATGCGAGTAATCCATCGTCACAATCACTTTGCCGTCTCTTCAAATTGAGATGCAATCCATTTCTTTTACACCACTTATCTCTTCCCCACTTCTTCGTAATTCTAGACAACATACTTTTCCACCAACCGCTGTGTTTCACTGATAAATTTTTCGAATGGTTGGTATTGACTTTTGGCCTTTGCAAAGCTTAGCATTGTCTTGTGACATTGTTTAATTCAAGTTTAGGGAAGATTATGTTGGCTCTTAAAAGAAAATGATTTTTAGCCAACCGTATGATTGGGGGTATTTTTACCACTTGTAAATATAAAAATAAAATTAAAAAATTGGGTATTTTTTTGTAAATTTCCAGATTTAATAAAATAAAAATAAAAAATTTATTTGCAAATAAATTCCTCTTTTTAAGAGGGTTTTTTCTACAAATAACCAAAACACTCCCCCTATAAATAAGACCCAGACCCTCTCTGTTTTTTAACCCTATTTTTTCACCTCTCTGGAAAACCCTAGCCTCCGTCTCGAGTTCTGCGAGATCCTTCCAGGATGTCGTGCATCCGCCGCAGAATCACCCTTCCCGCCGCTGATCCGCCGCGCCCCTGCAGCTTCTCCCTCTGATTTTCTCAGAGGTGGTTCGATCTCTAAAAACTCCTCTCTTTTTAAATTTTTTAGATTTGTAGATTATCTGTGATGGCACCAAATATGCAGTTAGAATGTGATTTCTCACAGATCTTTTCACACACGATATATGGGAGTTATTTTGCGGATGAAATCGCACGAAGGGGCTGGAATTTTTAATCTATAATCACCCAAACGCTTACGCCCTTCCAGATCTAGTCACTCATTTTTACGAGTGCATGGAAGACGGCTGCCTCGCATAATATGGTTTTATCAAGTTACAGTGGGGTGATAGGGAGATAATTATTGATAGAGACTTCATCCATGAAGTCATTTTAATCCCTAGGATACCTGTTCATGATCAACTACTTCAGTTTGAAGATTACAAGCCCTTAATGGGTAATGATTGCTCGAGGGAACCAAGGAAAGGAATACAAGCGAGAACCCTTTTCGCTAATGTTTTAACTATGTGCCGGTGGGCACAAAATAATATTTTTGGGAGTTTCAATAACACCACATTTTTCACCCCCTCACTGCATATCGTGCACACACTAATGACAAGGAACCCTAGATTCGACATGTGCACGGTTCTGCTTAACTCAATTGGTGCGGGCAAAAGGGCCGCGAACTACCCATGCCCCATGCTAGTAACACAACTGTGTCGCTATTTCCTCTCTGTGGAGAAATTTGAATTTTACATGCATGGAGGTATACCCATCAGGCCCCTTATTGAGGGCGTATCTACGTCCTGTACACGCTTGACAAATGTTCGGTCACGAACAGAACCGGCGGAACACGTGCCCGCCAGAACACCTAGGTCGAGCTTGACCGCGAGCGAGGGAGAGCTCACCCCCTTAGATCATGCACATTTAATGAGAAGAGACATTAGGGGGATTGACGAATTGAGGGGGACGATGAGGGAGCATGATCGGCATTTGATAGAGGTAGAGCAGGGGGTTAGAACCCTGCTAGCTAGGGAGGAGCATTCCCGTTCACGCTCAAGAGGGCGACGTGGGGCCGAGCAGTGAGGGCATTGCTTTTGGTAAGTTTGGGCTAGGAGTGTAAGTCCACGTTACCCACCCCGGTGCTTACAGGGAGGCGGAAACGGTAAAAAACGATTTTTAAACTTAAGGCAACATGGACTAAAAAGAGGATCTTTGCTAAACAAAAACCTAGCAAACAAGCTAAAAGATTTAGCTACTCGGTTAGAGAGTTATACCTAAGTCTTGAACTCCTTCTCTTCTTGCTCCTTGGAGTGGGTTGAACGGCTCCTCCTCGTCGCCTTCTCTTGTCGAAGAAAGATCCACCCTAGGGCCTCCACCTTGAGCTCCTACCTCAACCTAGAGATAACTAAAGTGCTTGGCTTGCTAAATCTAGGACCCTAGAATGAGTAGAGAGGAGTTTTGGTGTTTTATCTCAAAAGAAAATGGTTCTCAACACATGAGAGATGAGAGCTATGGGAGAGAGGAAGAGGATGAGCTTTGGATGAGAGAGAATAAGCAAGAGAGAATTGAGGATAATTATCAACCATTCTCACATATATGTGAATTATGAAAATTAATAATTAATCAAAGATAATTGTGATGGTTTATTTGAAATGACCATTATCATTTCACATTTAATGAATTTTGCAAAAATCAAAGAGCATCTTTCTTGTGAAATAATGAAGGTCAATTTGTCAACATGGGTCAACAAGTCAACCATAGTCAAATGGTCAACAACCCTAACCATAACACAATTATCTATAATTAATATCAATAATCATATTTCACATATTCATTAGGGTTTGGAAAAAGACAACAGTCATCAACCCTAATGAGAATCCTCTGCCTCTGCCTCTGTCAACTGTGCATACACACCCGTATCGATGTTCCGAGGAATACGAATACAATGAGATAAAACCAATCCCAAAACATATATTAGGATCCGGCTTAAACCAAAGCCTTCTAGTAATAACTGTCCGGACACCAAACGTGCACAAGTGCGCGGATGTGAACGAACCCCATCACAAAATCATGCGACCTCTACTCTGTTTTGCTCAAAGGCGAATAACCCTCTGTGTGGGACTCTAAAGACTCGACACTACGCTGGCAGTGGGTTTAACCACAGGACGCAAGCGGTACTAGCTGTACGTAACGGTCCCCAGGTAGATGCCAATAAGAAGACTGATGAGGTGAACCCATCCAAACTCCTACTGAGCCTGAATGTGACAATCTCCGTACAGTCCGGTCTGTTCGTCTAAGAGTATCGCAAGGCGGGCCTAGGGGGCGGTAAACGTTAATCCCCTAATAGCGGTACAAGTCGTGTCGGAGTGTATCCCAGAACACCCTGAGATAAAACTGGAAACGCTACCAGTATATCTCGCTATCCCAGGCCAGGGACTTTGTGTAATGGCTTTTCTAGACACAGTGCGATATCAACCTCCAATACTGGGAGAGACGAATCCTGTCTAACCGTCACTGCCTCCAAGTGCTTCGGGACTACACCCAACTGCTACCTGTTTGCACGACTCATTTGAGCCATGGTAGGGTAGCAATCTAAGAATAGTGGGAACACACTCGAGGCGAAGTGACAGTGTCAAGTCAACGGACTAAGCTGTACTCATGTCACCTGGGAACTGATAACTGACGATAGGTATAGTACCAACCAACATTTCCCGACGAGTCCTGTCCAGTGTACTCGTAACCTAACGAGCACCCGTATACTATCTCAAGTACGATGTACTAATGGCTGTGGGACAGACCATCTCCCCTGCTGGGATGAGAAGCGCATACGCTAGTCTACTCCGGAGTACCGATGCCCCGTCTCGATAATCCTACGACTAGGGACCTGTATAAGGATATGCCTGTAGATTACCCAGACCCCACTAGTGTGACTGCCATCACAACGCTGGTAATCAAGCAATTATCCTAAGGGCTCCACTAATGTGTAAAAGCGATATGCTAAAAGTAACACATGCACACATTAAAGTAGAAACAAACCAAGTAGCATACTACTATTTTGAGCAAGATTGTCTATGCAACTGTGAATATCCCAAGCTTCCATTAAGTAATATAGAAACTAGTATGATACAGTAATGGTCTCTAGGGCATATACACTAACAATCTCCCACTTTCACTAAGGCCATGTACTGGCGTATCGAAGACCTATCATCTCGATCAGCCGCTCGAACTGAGTCTGGGGTAAAGCCTTCGTGAATGGATCTGCAGTGTTATCTTCTGTAGCAACCCTCCGAACCTCGATCTCCCGGCGATCTACGGTCTCCCTGATCAGGTGATACCGCCTCAAGATGTGCCTAGACTTCTGATGGGACCTGGGTTCCTTCGCTAAAGCTATAGCCCCGTTGTTGTCACAATACAGAGGTATTGGATCAACAATGGACGGAACCACCTGAAGTTCTGTCAAGAACTTTCTCATCTAGACGGCTTCTTTTGCGGCATCAGATGCAGCGATATATTCCGCTTCCATCGTCGAGTCAGCAACGATTTCCTGTTTGGAACTCTTCCAACACACCGCCCCTCCATTGAGGGTAAAGACATGACCTGACATGGATTTGGAGTCATCCTTGTCACTCTGGAAGCTGGAGTCAGCAAAGGCCTTGATCTGGAGGTCTTTTCCGCCATACACCAAGAACATCTTCTTAGCCCTTCTCAGCCCTTCTCAGGTACTTGAGAATGTTCTTTACCGCTATCCAGTGCTTCTCCTCAGGGTTTGACTGATACCGGCTTACCACACTCAGTGCATAAGCTACATCTCGTCTGGTACAAAACATCGCATACATTATAGAGCCTACCGTAGAGGCATAGGGTATAATAGACATGCGATCCCTTTCCAAATCAGTCTTGGGAGACATCTATTTGGAGAGAGTGATCCCGTGACAAGCCGGTAAATTACTGCGCTTGGAATCTTCCATACTGAATCTTTACGATATGTTGTCAATGTACCTGGACTGTGAAAGTCCTAATATCCTCTTGGACCTATCACGATAGATCCGGATCCCCAGAATGTAAGAGGCATCACCCAGGTCTTTCATGGAGAACCTGTGTGACAAGAACCCTTTGACAGATTGTAGCATAGAAATGTCATTTCCTATCAAGAGAATGTCATCCACGTTTAAAACGAGGAATACGACAGTTCGTGCTACAATTTTACTATAGATACATGGTTCATCTGGATTTTTGATAAAGCCAAATTCTTTGACCGTCTCATCAAAACAGATGTTCCAACTCCGCGATGCCTGCTTCAGTCCATAAATGGACTTAAGCAACTTGCACACCTTCCCGCTGCTCCCACTCTGAATGAAACCCTCTGACTGGTTCATATAGACACACTCCTCTAAATTTCCATTTAGAAAAGCGGTCTTTACGTCCATCTGCCAAATCTCATAATCGTAAAAGGCAGCAATGGCAAGAAGGATCCAAATGGATTTGAGCATAGCCACTGGAGAAAAGGTTTCGCCATAGTCCAAACTAGGTCTTTGACGGAAACCCTTTGCAATAAGTCGAGCCTTATAGGTCTCAACCTGTCCATCTACACCAATCTTCCTTTTGAAGATCCATTTGCAGCCTACGGGTTTTACCCCTTCTGGAGCAATGTCCAAAGTCCATACTTTGTTGGTGTACATGGACTCCATTTCGGTCCGCATTGCATCCGGCCATTTTACCGAGTCAGCGCTCTGAATGGCCTGCTGGAAGCTAGTCGGCTCATCATTATCAATGATGCAATCCTCTCTATCCCCGTCTATGAGAAAACTGTAGTATCTCTCGGGCGGATGAGATTGTCTACTACTTCTGCGGAGCGGCGCAGGAATGTCGTGTCCTTTCGAACCCTCTGGTTCTACTAAGCTTTCAGTAATAGCTTATGGTTCTGGAATTTCTTCCAGTTCTATTGCGCTCCCACTTATCTGATTTTCCAAAAATTCAGTTTCCAAGAAGCAGGCATGACGAGAAACAAAAACCTTTTGTTCATCTGCGCAATAGAAGAAATATCCCTTGGAGTTCTTTGGATATCCTACAAACTTACACTGTACTGAGCGTGCCTCGAGTTTGTCCGCATGCTGCTTTTTGACAAAAGCTGGACATCCCCATGTCTTAATGTGCTTAAGATAAGGTTTTTTCCCACTCCATATCTGATACGGTGTGGTAGGCATTGTCTTAGTTGGAACTCGGTTCAAAAGATATGCAGCTGATTCTAGTGCATATCCCCAGAGTGATCGCGGTAACTCAGCATTACTCATCATGGAACGTACCATATCCAATAGGGTTCGGTTCCTTCTCTCCGATACACCATTATGTTGTGGGGTGTATGGAGGAGTAAGTTGAGAGAGAATTCCATTCTCTTTTAGGTAACCCAGGAACTCGGCACTCAAGTATTCACCACCTCGATCAGATCTCAGTGTCTTGATACTTTTGCCTGTTTGTTTTTCTACTTCATTCTTGTATTCCTGGAATTTTTCAAAGGCTTCTGATTTATGCTTCATAAAGAAGACATATCCGTACCTTGAAAAATCATCCGTAAAAGTAATGAAGTAAGAATAACCACTTCGCGCATGTGTAGACATTGGACGGCATACATCGCTGTGTAGGAGTCCCAAGAGCTCGCTCGCTCTTACTCCGTGTCCAGTGAACGGAGTCTTTGTCATCTTTCCTTTGAGACATGATTGACAAGTTGCATATGATTGATATTCGAACGGATCCAAATATCCTTCTTTATGCAACTTAGTTAACCTTGTCTCATTTATGTGACCCAGTCTACAATGCCTTAAGAAAGCATGATTTATTTCTGAAGACATTCTTTTATGTGTATTCTGGACATTGAAAATCTGTGGTTGGTTCAATACGTATATACCGTTGTTTAATGTACCTGACCCAATAAGAACATGATTAAGGTGAATGTTTATAACATTTCTTACAAATGCAAAATCATAACCTTCTTTAGATATTAAAGATACAGATATGATATTACAAGTCGAACTGGGTACAAAATAAAAAATCACGCAAAACCAAAACATGTCCATCTGACAATCCCAGGTGATAGTCCCCCACGGCCTCAGCATCTATACTAGCTCCGTTTGCAAATCTGAGGGTCATATCACCTTCCTTCAAAACCCTACTCTTTCTCAGTTCCTGCAAAGAATTACAGATATGAGATCCTGATCCGGTATCCAATACCCAGGAAGTAGAGTTTATTGATAGACAGTTTTCAATAACATACACACCTGAAGCCGAAGCTACAACTTGCTTCGGGTCCAGGTTTCTGGCCTTCCAAGCCCTGCAATCTTTCTTCCAGTGTCCACTCTTGTGACAGTAAAAGCATTCTTCCTTTGCCACAAGCTTTCCCGCTACCTTTTCTACTTTTGCCTTTCCCTTGGCTTCCACTTTACTAACACCGCCCCTTGGTTTGGTGGGGGCCTTCTTCTTCCTTCCTTTGGCTCTTGCCTTGGACCTGGAAGAGGAAGCTCCTCCAACAAACAAAGTGGATGTTTCCCTACCTTTCTATAGGGTGCCCTCTGCACTCCTCAACATGTTTAGGAGTTCCGAAAGTTCAACTTTCTTTCCTTGCATGTTGAAGTTCTGGATAAACTGGGCATAAGTGGAAGGAAGGGACTGGAGAATCAAGTCAGTGTAGAGCTCGTTCTCTAATGTGGTCCCAAGGTCCGCGAGCTCTTCAATGTAGCCAATCATCTTAAGCACGTGTTCCGCTACGGATGATCCGATGGCCAATCTCGCCGAAAACAACTTTTTCGAGACTTCGTATCTGGCGATACGGGATTGCTCTCCATACAGATCCTTAATGTGAAGAAATATGGACTCGAGGTCCATATTCTCGTGCCTCCTCTGATGTTCATTGTCCATAGAGGCAAGCACGAGGCACTTGGCCTTCGCGCTATCAATCTCCCAGGTCTTACGGATTTCCTTATCCGCGACGCTGGATTGAGGACCTGGGACAGGGGGAGCTTTGGTGGTAAGGAGATACCCCAACTTGTCATAAGTGATTGCCATTTTGACATTCCTGAGCCAATCTTTGTAGTTTGGCCCTGTCAGTATGTTTTTATCTAGTAGTAACTTAAGTCCGGTCATGATGCTTGGTCGCTGCAATTAGGAGAGAGAGAAGAAACACTTTAGCATGATGCTCTTGCAAGTTTGGAGTGGTTTTTAATTTGTCTAAACAGGATGGCTCCCACTGTTTCTCGAATCCTTCCACAAACCAAAAAAGAAGAATTAGTCGGGATCAATCTCACCGTACAATACTTGCTTAACCGTTCAGCCAGGCCAATGTTGGTACTTCGAGTGAGGTTTTCCAACGCTTTCGCGAAGTTCCTTAATTAAATAACCTCTTTTCCCTGTGGGCATAGCCCCGCTAACACCTTTCTAGACACCTACTTGGTTTATAGCATTGATCGTTAAGTGAGAAAGTTTCCCGAGGAGTAGCATATACTCACAGTAGGATCGGGATCCAAATATCATCGTGTGACAAAACTGAAGGAATCCTACCAGAATCATCACACTCCAAATGGTATGCAGCACTAGCAAGTTTCAGTTTCTTTAGAAACTTCCGATGTGGATTTTTGCCGCATGCTCTTATGACCTTGACTTTGGCCAACAAATCATAAGTCACATGTCAAGTTCTACCCGTCATTTTCCAGGTTAATTTGAACGCACCCGTACCTACCGTTGACTTTGGCCAACAATGCAGTACGACTGTCCCAAACCAACGCATCTATCTATGCTACACATGAATATCCAATAGCTACCAATCACTATGCCTTGACTTTAGCCAACAAACACAGCTTGAATATTATTGACTATCCATATGAAATGACGGAGGGCTACGAATGGTTTTGGCGAAACCTTGAATGTAATGAACTTGATATAATCGAAGGAACCTGACAGCTTTTAAAAGGAGTAGTTTAAGCTCCGTGTTAAAAAGTTGTTTTGAAAAGAAACCGAGTGGTTTTGAAATTATTCCAACGACTTAACTTTGGTTTATTTTCTTGCATTAATTTAATGCGTCCCATCAATTAATCCTACCATTGCAGAAAACAACGAAAATATGACGTACGCTTATGCCATCCGCATTCGCCACGGGGCCCCGTCATCACCCGTTAGGTTACTTAACTAAAACAGAGCGGGGGCTAGACTAGCGCGGATGCAAAACATAAGCAACGCCTACTAGATATCATATATATAGATATAAATATTCGTCAGATGCAATGATAGCCATTCCAGATCACAGATGAAAACATTGGATATACTAGGAATCCGCGTTTCGTTCGAGCCTGCAACGAAAGACGGATTACACGGTCGCGATGAATAGTCAAACCCCACCCTAGACCCCTATGGGTGCGGCAAACTACCCGCCAAGTATCCGAAGTGAAGCAACCTCCCTCAACAACGTGAGTAGGCCACTCGGCACTTCAAAGTACCCGGTAGTTTGTGCACCCCACCTTGGGTCTATCCTAGGAGCAAAAATAGTAAAAGAAATAATATACAATGGCGGCAACAACCTCATCCCGGATGTACGGCCATAAAATAATATTACATCAATTTACATATTACATCAAATGAAAAATAAAGAAAACTCTCATCTCACAAAACCCCGGCTATTCATCCGCGACAATCCAACGAGTTCATATATACAATCCATCAACATTATAGATCACAGATATGCACAACCCCCACTAATCGACGTATAGCGATTAGTTGATGTTCAGTGCATATATCACATCACAGATATAACCCATTAGCTAAAGTCTACAGAACTTCGATCAAAAATACAGATTTGCAACTACCCCAAACACAACTTTATTCTCCGAAAATTCTGGGCAGAAACAACATATTCTAAAAATCCCAAAACAGAACACTGAGTAAACTGCAGCAAAGACGATTCGCGGCCGAGTCAACTCGGCCGCAGAGCCGCGGTAAGAAGCATGTTCTCGCCGCGGTTCCGCGGCGCGTTGAACGAGTCAGTGGCTCGTTTTTGCTGACAATTCTTAAAAAACCCTGAGCCGATTTTTAAAGTATGTGGAATTATTTTTAAAGCGGTTTTAAAAATCGGCAGAAAGTATGGTTTTTGGACGTGTTTTGCGATTTTTTTCCAGATCGAAATTCTAAATACTTTGCTAAAATGCTAGTTGTTGTTTAGCTAGGCTCTGAAACCACTGTAAATCCACGTTGCCCACCCCGGTGCTTACGGGGAGGCGGAAACGGTAAAAAACGATTTTTAAACTCAAGGCAACATGGACTAAAAAGAGGATCTTTGCTAAACAAAAACCTAGCAAACAAGCTAAAAGATTTAGCTACTCAGTTAGAGGGTTATACCTAAGTCTTGAACTCCTTCTCTTCTTGCCCCTTAGAGTGGGTTGAACGGCTTCTCCTCGTCGTCTTCTCTTGCCGAAAAAAGATCCACCCGAGGGCGTCTACCTTAAGCACCTACCTCAACCTAGAGGTAACTAAAGTGCTTGGCTTGCTAAACCTAGAACCCTAGAATTAGTAGAAAGGAGTTTTGGTGTTTTATCTCAAAAGAAAATGGTTCTCAACACATGAGAGATGAGAGCTATGAGAGAGAGGAAGAGGATGAGCTTTGGATGAGAGAGAATGAGAAAGAGAGAATTGAGGATAATTATCAACCATTCTCACATATATGTGAATTATGAAAATTAATAATTAATCAAAGATAATTGTGATGGTTTATTTGAAATGACTATTATCATTTCACATTTAATGAATTTTGCAAGAATCAAAGAGCATCTTTCATGTGAAATGATGATGGTCAATTTGTCAACATGGGCCAACAAGTCAACCATAGTCAAATGGTCAACAACCCTAACCATAACACAATTATCTATAATTAATATCAATAATCATATTTCACATATTCATTAGGGTTTGGAAAAAGACAACGGTCATCAACCCTAATGAGAATCCTCTGCCTCTGCCTCTGTCAACTGTGCATACACACCCGTATCCATGTTCCGAGGAATATGAATACAATGAGATAAAACCAATCCCAAAACATATAGTAGGATCCGGCTTAAACCAAAGCCTTCTAGTAATAACTGTCCAGACACCAAACGTGCACAAGTGCGCGGATGTGAACGAACCCCGTCGCAAAACCATGCGACCTCTACTCTGTTTTGCCCAAAGGGGAATAACCCTCTGTGTGGGACTCTAAAGACTCGACACTATGCTGGCAGTGGGTTTAACCACAGGCCGCAAGCGGTACTAGCTGTACGTAACGATCCCCGGGTAGATGCCGATAAGAAGACTGATGAGGTGAACCCATCCGAACTCCTACTGAGCCTGAATGTGACAATCTCCGTACAGTCTGATCTGTTCGTCTAAGAGTATCGCATGGCGGGCCTAGGGGGCAGTAAACGTCAGTCCCCTAATAGCGGTACAAGTCGTGTCGGAGTGTATCCCAGAACACCCTGAGATAACACTGGAAACGCTACCAGTATATCTTGCTAGCCCTGACCAGGGACTTTGTATAATGTCTCTCCTAAACACAGTGTGATATCAACCCCCAATACCGGGAGAGACGAATCCTGTCTAACCGTCACTGCCTCCAAGTGCTTCGGGACTGCACCCAACTGCTACCTGTTTGCACGACTCATTTGAGCCATAGTAGGGTAGCAATCTAAGAACAGTGGGAACACACTCAAGGCGAAGTGACAGTGTCAAGTCAATAGACTAAGCTGTACTCATGTCACCTGGGAACTGATAACTGACGATAGGTATAGTACCAACCAACAGTTCCCGACGAGTGCTGTCCTGTGTACTTAACCTAACGAGCACCCGCATACTATCTCAAGTACGACGTACTAATGGCTGTGGGATAGACCATCTCCCCTGCTGGGATGAGAAGCGCATACGCTAGTCTATTCCGGAGTATCGATGCCCCGTCTCGATAATCCTACGACTAGGGACCTGTATAAGGATGTGCCTGTAGATTACCCAGCCCCCACTAGTGTGACTGCCATCACAACGCTGGTAATCAAGCAATGATCCTAAGGGCTCCACTAATGTGTAAAGGCGATATGCTAAAAGAAACACAAGCACACATTAAAGTAGAAACAAACCAAGTAGCATACTACTAATTTGAGCAAGATTGTCTATACAACTGTGAATATCCCAAGCTTCCATTAAGTAATATACAAACTAGTATGATACAGTAATGGCCTCTAGGGTATATACACTAACAAGGAGGTGGTTGTAAATAGTTATCATTGCATTGCATTTTTTTTACGAGTTTTTTTAATTTTTTTTCTTTTTCTTTTGCATGTTTAATTCTGCATTGCATCTTTATAAAAAATTATAAAAATTGAAAAAATGAAAATAAAAATTTATATAAAAAGGAAAAAATCAAATAAAAACTGAAAAAAATTAAAAATTATAAAAATTGAGAAATTCAATTTTGGCCATAATTGACTTAAGTTTGACAAGATGGTTAACTAGCTAGGAAAAACTAGATCCTAAACTTAGTAAATTAAAAACCATAAAAATAACCTTTCTTAAAATTTAACGGTAGAAAATATATGTCTTTGTAGTTTACTTAGAAATAGGCAAATTTTGAGTTCACTTCTTGGGTTAAGTCAAAATAAAGGAAGAGTATTGAAATTTTTATTAAAGTGTAAGTCTGAAAAATAATTCCGAAGCTTAAGTCCAAATTCTGAAAATATGTACCCTACAACTTGCACAAACACGAACCTTGAAACATGGAATAGTAGAGCATAACTTGAAATGCTCTTGTCTAAAATCCTTAGTATGAAGGAAAATAAAATAAAATTATAAGTGTGAATAAAGAGATAAAAAAATGAACACTGGTTTTGTAATTACTTAAGACTGCGTAAAAAAATATATAGCGAGGGTGCTTTATCACCTAGTGCCTTAGACCAACTGGTTTGGGAGTCACTGCTAAAAGCCTTAGGTATTACAAGACGAGGAATTACGCTTTAATGCGCAAACACATTTTGTAATCGGTCGTTAGTACCTCAAGAAATATTAACGGTCGCATGAAGGATGTGTGAGCAATTTCATCTAAAAATTCACCAACTAAAAGTACTTTGGACGATGGACAAGAGTATAAGAGCTTGAATTGAATTTCCAAGTGTAGGGGTGATACATACACACACGTAGGGGTATATAATTGGGGTTTGGATGAGAGATAGGAATGAAAAATAGGACTTATATCTTTAGTAGAGATGATAAAAATTCCTAAGTTGAGATGGAACCTTAGAAGGAAAACTCAAAAGATGCTAAAAGCTAAATAAATTTACAGAACATATACAATCTTAAGTTAAATGATAAGGAAGCGTGAAAAATATGGGTTGAAAATTTCTGAGTTGAAGATAATAGAATTTCTTGCTAGAACACCGAATTGAAGAATAAAAGTCAATAGGCCAAATTGATAGGATTTTGTGGGTAGTATCCGCTGAAAACCCTCAGGAGACAACACTCCTCCTACTAGGGACACCTAGAGATTTAATGGCTTTTTGCACGAGCTCGGTGCAATCGTGTTTCCCTGCGAAAGTGAGGTTAGGATTTTTCGAGAATAAAACTAGTTTTGTTCGGGACGAGCAAAAGATAAGTTTGGGGGTATTTGTTCATATCAAAATTTTGCATTATTATATTCTCCATTCTTAATCATATTACAAATAAATAGGTGCTTTTGATCCATATCTGTTGAATAGTTGCAGGTTACAGGTTCTCGGAACAATACAGTGAAAATGATGAAAAACGCTACAAAAGTGAGAATTCGACCAACAAATAGAAGAATCTTTATGATACCGCCTACAGTTAAGGAACAAATGAAGATCAATGAACAGTTTGATTTCATAAAGTACAAAGGCATCAAAAGATTCAAGACTTCAATACGAATCAAACGGGAAAAGTCCACAACATTCTGCACTGTGAAAATCTGGAAGAAACTAGAAGACATTCTGAAGAACCAAGTGAAGAAACTTCAAGGAAAAAGCAACATGAAGTATACCTGAGAAACAGAGCCCAAGAGCCTTTAAGATAGCCGCGGATCCACGGCCAAATAAGGTATATGGCCGCGGATCCACAGCCGTGCTGTGCACGTGTCGGCGCGTGTCGGTGCGTGTCGGTGGAGTCGGTGCATTGACCCGGTTTTCTTAGGGTATTTTTATAATTCTAGATATGGATCAGATGTAAACCATAGGTTTTCTATTCTCTATAAATAGGAATCCTACAGCTCTTTTTAGAGTATGCCTCTTTTTATTTCCTAGTTTAGAATTTTTATTCCTTGTAATTGTCGAAGAGTGCATCAATAAAAAAGTAAGTTTTTTCTTTATCTTGCCTTAGTTATTTTAATTTCTTTTCTGCCCTAGTTATTTATGTGCAAATTTTTTATCTGTCATAGTTATTAAATTAAAACCATAAAAAAATGAACACGTTTATCAATTCCCTAATGAGTGAGTAGTTCCTCACTTGTTAGGGTTAGGTTTAGGGAAGGTTTGAGAGATGAAAATATCTCATCCCTTTCTTGCCCGTTCAACATTTTAAAGTTGGACTCTATGCATACAAGCACACACCGTTCACTACGGCACCCTATCCCACGAGATAGCGGTGATTCTCTAGTTAAAAACCGGTTGTGATTGTTTTCCATAGAGGTTAGGGATAAGAGTTAAGAAAGGACGGATAAGGACCAAAGGGAAGAAACCTAGTTTCTTTCCGATCGTGCTAATCCCCTTTGTTAACTATTACCTTAACACCTAAAAGTTCTTAATTAGGGCAAAGAAAGCGGTGAGAATAATTGACTTTCCAAACTAACCTAATTCTAACCCTAGCAAGGTTTTAATCCTAATCAAACTCAACTTTCGTTTTTATTGAAAATCAAACCTACCACAAATAGGAATTGACTCGTTAGAACAACTAGAAAATACGCGTAATCCCTGCGGACCGACCCGTACTCAACCGGCTAGCTACCAAGCGACACCGTTCTTGATTGCGGTTAATTATTTGATCACAAATAGCATAAGTACAAAATCTCTGACAATCAGGTAGTCCCTGCAACAAAATAAAAGAGAGGGTCAAACCACTAATAAAGAAAAGGGGAATGAAGAAAATTTGAGCCGAAATGTACCAAGGCCCAAAGAAGCCCGGAATCTCTCTTCCTCTTCAAAAGTTTTGATGGAAGCCACGTGAGCCTCTTCGGCAGAGATACCTGTTGAAGAAGAAAGTGTCAGTGAAAGTATAATAATGAGGAAAGAATAAAAAAGATATATACAACCGAGGAATACCCGATTCTGTGATAGCAATCAGTGCCGCTTCATCGCGAGCTAGTTTCTCGAAAACTACGATGGCAGCCTCCAGATTGGTATCATCCGGCGCAATGAATAAGCCCTCATTAGTGCCATACTCACACAGGCCCTCATTGTAGGGATCATGAGGCTCCTGGTCCAGTACGACGTCGACAGAAAACAGCGACTTCTTCTTCTTTTAAGAACGAGCGCCGGCAGCCGGCAACAAGAGCTTGCGCTTGGCGGGCAATTTTGGGCGACGAGTCCTGATCTCCATACCCACGCCGGAATCGGGAGACGCTGCAGCCACCGCTTCTATAGGCGCACGAGGTAAAGGCTTATCATGAAAAGCGCGCGGGACCACAGCCACAGCAGCTTCTCTTGGGGAAGGATGAACGATGGTCCGTCGCTTCAAAGGGACAGTTGGATTGCCAGCAAGGACAGCACCCTTACGATCAAGCAATAATCGCTTTTCTTCCCTAATTACAGCACCCATCGCATGCTGGTACCACGCCACGTATGCGTTCAAGACCTTCGGGACGCAGCTCGGCTCACTGATAAAGAAGCTAGACCCGGTGTTAAGACGCATGAAATGGTGTAACGCATTGCGAATACCCTCTTCCGTGGCAACCGGCTCAGCTAGGAAGGCCTCAAGCGGGACACCCTGATTGTAGCTTGATTGTTGAGCGAAACGGTGCGGGTTGTATCTCATGAACAACGCTGAATCGTTCTGCCTAAACACTAAAAAGCCTTGCCTGATTGAATATAAGTGAAGAATCTCCCGAGCTTTCAAGGTAGAAGCACCGTCTTTAAAGGTGTCGCGCAGCGGATACACCGTTTTCGTGGATTCCATGCCGATGGTTAAAACCTTATCGACAAACGTCATGCCATCTCCAACTGTACGTAGGTGAAGAACCAGACCCCGAGCTTCCCACTGAATCAGTTCTAAAGCGGAAGCGTCAACTAGCCGCATAACCCGAGGAAAGTTATAACTTTCGTAGAAGTGGGGCCGCTTGTGAACTCCGAAAGCGCCAAGCACATGCAGCTCGAGCCATGAAGTGAAATAATGCATCGGGAAGTTTACGGGCTGCACCCCCGGCTGAGTGGTGTCTGTCGCCAAGCTAAGGCCATGATACAAATGAGCCAGCCCAGCAATCCCGACGGCGACCTGCGTCCCTATAACCATTCGGTGAGCTGGGTAGAAAACAGACGGCCTCATGTGGAAAGAGTGTATGGGGAGCGCAAACCGGCTTAACCATAAGCCAAGGAACCCGAGAAAGAACGCATCTTCATCGACATCTTGAGCGGCGAATTCTGCAAAGGGGACGACCGCGACATTTGGGAGGAAGAAAGCCTTTTGATATGCTTTCGCTGTCGGCCGGCTATCCAAGCCAAAATCGAAAGGATCGTCAAGCTTGGCAAACTTCGCACCTTGTTTCAACAAGACTTCCGGGCGAAGAAAATGGGCAATGAAATCAGTAAAACTAACCCCGTGGCTTCCGGACTCCAGGAACAGACTTTCATAAATGTTTAACACCTTGATTCAGCTTGGGAATCGGTGCTGAATGGCATTCTCTGGGGTCAGACCCATCACTACTAATCGAGTGGAGAAAATGTACTCGTCAGGGGGTAATATCTTCTCATAATGTTCCCCTCTGACAGGCAAGCCGGAGATCTCCGCGAACTCCTCTAAAGAGATTGAAACTTCCCGATCTAATAGAAGGAAGGTGTGAGTCGAGACATTCCATTGTTCCAAAAAAGCTTTGACCCACCATACAGGGGGCGTGGAATACTGGAACAGAGAAGCGTAAATCGCAGGGTACAACCCGAGCTTCAGCAGCTGCGATTTCTTGGCCGACAAGATATACTGGGCCCCCTGCAGATATCCAGCTGAATGGCGGGAAGTCAAGCCTATCATGTATGGCTGTTCCCAAGGGCGCGACTCGTCCTTACATATGCGCGGCCCAAAGATATCCAGAGCCAGTGGAGGCTGTATGGGTATTGCGGCCATAGAAGGCTGGAGATGACCCTCCGAGGTTCAGTTAACCGCCTCTACGGTGTAGTTCACTGGGGGTGAGTCGGCGTAGTGAATGGCGGAGATCAACTCAAAAGGTGCTGCACAAGAGAAGCTGCGTCGGCCCCTGATGATTTAATTATACCACGACCCCCATAGATGAAGAGACTTTCGCTCCGGGTTGTAATCTTTGATCAGTGTGAAGACTTCCTTGTCCATGGGCGCGTCAGCAAATGCGCTCTCCTGGCGAACGAAGGGGAAAGAAGTATCGAAAGACATAGTGCCTACGCGAAAAAGAACAAGAGTTAGCTATCAAGGCTATAGTTTAAATTCTGACATTTGGTACTTTAAACTTGTACCACACTGCAATGCAGTGGAAAGGGACCAAAGGGGGACCCACAGAATTAAGGTGGCGCCTCATCATTGATGAGACAGTCACTCATTAATAAAGGAATCCTACAAAGATTCTCATTTAATGAGAGGCTCATTGGGCCAAGGAGTAAAACTCCCTTGAGAGCAGCGCTCTGCAGACAGAAATGACATCTGTCAAAATTAATGATGAAGGGAATAAAAATTCCCCCAAAAATTCTAAAGATCTATGCTCTGTGAGAACGATGGAATAATCCATCAAAATCCTAAAAAGCAAAGCTTTAATAAGTTAAAAACTTCGAGATCTTTAAGATCTGCAAAAATGAACTCTATCGGTTCTTCATTAATGGGTTAAGACAAGAAAGATCTCTTTAGATCTAAAAAGAGCAAAGCTCTGTTGAGAAAATCCTAAAAATTTCTTTAGATCTATGATCTGAGAAGAGCAAGGCTCTGTTAATGGGTGAAACCTTAGATTATGAAGTAATCCCATCAAAGATTTAATCTTTGCCTAAATTTTTGAACGGGGTTTTGACTCTAAGAGAGTTCTTGAGGCAAAGAGCTTAGCTCTGAAGGGAGAATGAAATTCTCAGAAAACAATAAGGCAAGAAGATGAACAGAGGTCATCTCAAAGGGCCAAAGGCTCTATTTATAGATAGAAGAAGCCGATTCAACTTCCAAGACAATCTAACGGTGGAAAGGCTTCCACCGCTGCACTTACGTGTGAACCACGTGAGCGTAATGGTAGGGGAAATTTGTTTCCCCCAATCAGAGCAGAGCTCTGTTCAAATTCAAAATTTGAAATGAAGCAGCACCTCACGTGCAAAGTATGAGAACGCTGGCGCCAAGAGCACCAGCGCTAAGAGTCAAAAACTCTGAGGCAGCGCCTCACGTGCAAAGCACGAAATCGCTGGTGCTAAGAGCGCTGGCGCTCTCAAAGACTCATAGACAGCGCCTTACGTGCAAAGCATGAGAGCGCGCGCGCTAAGAGCGTCAGCGCCGAGAGTCAAAGACTCTGAGGCAGCGCCTCACATGCAAAGCACGAGAGCACCAACGCTAGAACCAAATGTTCTCCACCCTTGGATCAAAAATCCAACGAAGATGAATAAATCATCAAATGACAGAATTAAATTCTGTTGAGAAAATACTCCTCAAATCTTTCCAAACAAGAAAGATTGTGCTCTGTAAATCAAAGCATCGTTGGATCAAAGATCTAATGGTGTTTAAAAATCACCGAGGAACAGAACAATCTCTGTATGGGAAAATATTTTCCCAATCTTGTTAATAACAAGAGGAAAATCTTCTGTAAAACAGAAGTCCTTGGATCAAAGTCCCAACGGTGGATAAAACCCACAAATCAATCAGAGATCTCTCAATGAGAGATTTCTCTAACTGATTCAACAAATCAGCATCCCCTATATAAAGGACCCAAGACTTCAAGTCTTGCACAGAGAAACCTCCCAACAAGTTTCAAATTAGAAAGAGAAAAATCTCCCTATAAGTTTCAATATTTCAAAAAAAGAAAAAGAGAAGAGCAAACTCGAAGAAAAAGAACCTTCTTCAAGGTAAATAAAAAGAAGAGAGATCATAGCGTCTCTTGATAAAAAAATAAGAACTTAGATCTTTTTTAGATCACAGATCTATAAGACAAGGTCTTTAACAAAAACAGAAGAGAGCATAGCATCTCTTCATAAAAAGAAGAACTTAGTTCTTAGAACCATGAGATAAAGTCTCACATAAAGAAAAACGAGAGAGATCATAGTATCTCTTCATAAAGAAGAACTAAGATTTGTGACACAAAGTCTCTGATAAACGAGAATTTAATTCTCAAAGCACAAAACTGACCAGAACTGCCAAAGAAGCACTTCAGCGCTCCAAGTCCGGCGCCAAGCGCACCACGTGCTCCTCACGTGTGCGCTATTTCATAAGAAGTGCTTTAGCGCTCCAAGTCTGGCGCTCAGCGCCAAGCACACCACGTACTTCTCATGTGTGCGCTATTTCATAAGAACCACTTCAGCGCTCCAAGTCTGGCGCTTAGCGCCATGCGCACCATGTTCTCCTTACGTGTGCGCTATTTCATAAGAAGCGCTTCAACGCTCCAAGTCTGGCGCTCAGCGCCAAGCGCACCACGTGCTCCTCATGTGTGTGCCATTAATAAGAAGCGCTTCAGCGCTCCAAATCTGGCGCTCAGCGCCAAGCGCACCACGTGCTCCTCACGTATGCGCCATTTCATAAGAAGCGTTTCATCGCTCCAATTCTGGCGCTCAGCGCCAAGTGCACCATGTGCTCCTCACGTGTGCGCTATTTCACAAGAAATGCCTTAGCGCTCCAAGTCCGGCACTCCACGTCCTCCCCACGTGTGCGTTAGGGGAACACAATGTTTTTTTCAAATAAAGCCTCAGTACCATAAAAGTGTTCAACACTCAGTAAAAGACAAAATGAAAAAGGGTATCAAAACCCAAATCAATGCTCAGGATTATTAAATAAAAAGGGACAGAGCCCAAATAAATGTTCAACATTTTATTCAAAACTAAGTGGGTTGAGCCCAAGTTGGCTCCAAATCCCTAATTCAGATCAACTGAGCACAAGTGGCAATCCGAACCAAGATCTTCCTTTGGAGCCGTTACGGCGTCCATCATCGGCTGCTTGAGCAATGCTTCTTGTGGTAATATTGGGAGAGCTGGTGCCACCACAACTGGCTCCAGAAGCGTCGCCGCATTACCACTTGGGATTGGCGCCGCATTCGGAATAACACGAGTCGGGGTAGTCCCTGCAACAAAATAAAAGAGAGGGTCAAACCACGAATAAAGAAAAAAGGAATGAAGGAAATTTGAGTCGAAATGTACCAAGGCCCAAAGAAGCCCGGATCCTCTCTTCCTCTTCAAATGTTTTGAGGGAAGCTATGAGAGCCTCTTCGGCAGAGATACCTGTTGAAGAAGAAAGCATCAGTGAAAGCATAATAATGGGGAAAGAATAAAAAAGATATATAGAACTGAGGCATACCTGATTCTGCGATAGCAATCAGTGCCGCTTCATTGCGAGCTAGTTGCTCGGAAACCGCGATAGCAGCCTCCAGATTGGTATCATCCGGCGCAATGAATAAGCCCTCATTAGTGCCAAACTCACACATGCCCTCGCTGTAGGGAGCATGAGGCTCCTGGCCGAGTGCGACGTCGACAGAGAACAGCGACTTCTTCTTCTTTTGCGAACGAGCGCCGGCAACCGGCAACAAGAGCTTGCGCTTGGCAGGAAATTTTGGGCGACGAGTCCCGATCTCCATACCCACGCCAGAATCGGGAGACGCTGCAGCCACCACTTCTACAGGCGCACGAAGTAAAGTCTTATCAGGAAAAGAGTGCGGGACCACAGCCGCGGCA
Organism: Agapanthus africanus; assembly: GCA_030015575.1. Lineage (NCBI taxonomy): Eukaryota > Viridiplantae > Streptophyta > Magnoliopsida > Asparagales > Amaryllidaceae > Agapanthus > Agapanthus africanus. The sequence goes on from CM057340.1 coordinate 643,740,490, forward strand.
GCTTCTTTTAGGGAAGGACGAACGATGGTCCGTCGCTTCAAAGGGACAGCAGGATTTCCAGCAAGGACAGCACCCTTACGATCAAGCGATAATCGCTTTTCTTCCCTAATTACAGCACCCATCGCATGCTGGTACCACGCCACGTACGCATTCAAGACCTTCGGGACGCAGCTCGGCTCACTGATAAAGAAGCTAGACCTGGTGTTAAGCCGCATGAAATGGTGTAGCGCGTTGCAGATACCCTCTTCCGTAGCAACCGGCTCAGCTAGGAAGGCCTCAAGCGGGACACCCTGATTGTAGCTTGATTGTTGAGCAAAATGGTGCGGGTTGTATCTCATGAACAACGCCGAATCGTTCTGCCTAAACACTAAAAAACCCGTCCTGATTGAATATAAGTGAAGAATCTCCTGAGCTTTCAAGATAGAAGCACCTTCTTTAAAGGTGTCGTGCAGCAGCTGCACCATTTTCATGGATTCCTTGCCGATGGTTAAAACCTTATCGACAAACTTCATGCTATCTCCAACTGTACGTGGGCGAAGAACCAGACCCCGAGCTTCCCGCTGAGTCGGTTCCAAAGCGAAAGCGTTAACTATCCGTATAACCCGAGGAAAGTTATAACTTTCGTAAAAGCGGGGCCGCATATGAACTCCGAAAGCGCCAAGCATATGCAGCTCGAACCACGAAGTGAAATAATGCATCGAGAAATTTACGGGCTGCACCCCCAGCTGAGTGGTGTCTGCCGTCAGGCTAAGGACATGATACAAATGAGCCATCCTACCAATCCTGACGGCGACCTGCGTCCCTTCAACCATTTGGTGAGCCGGGTAGAAAATAGACGGCCTCATGTGGTGAGGGTGCATGGGGAGCGCAAACCAGCTTAAACATAATCAAAGGAACCCTAGAAAGTGAATGGTTTGTCTAGCACCCTATGAAAAGTTTTGAAGCATCACATGTCTAAAAGTTTAAATTTTTATGGTGCTAAACGAACATGCAAAGGAATCGATCCTAGAAAATTAGGGTTTCGAAATTTAAAGCGAACTAATCTAGGGTTTCGAGACTACAACCTTTGTAGCTCCCTTTCGCTGGACTCCTTGGTCTCTAGGGTGTTGAATGGAAGTCCTCTTGAAGTCCTCTTATGTCCACGACGATCCACCACGGAGTTCTCCGTCCAAGCTCGCAACTTCGTAAAACCGAAGAGAACACTCTAAACAAGTTGGCTAAACTTGTGTAGAATGAAGTTGTGGTTAAAATTCTCACTTCAAAAACCTTTCTTTAAGTGTGATTTACTCACTAGAAAAAGCTAGAGAGCAAATGAGAAAGAGGAAGAAGATGGTGGCAATATTTTTCACAAGAGGTAATAAGATAAAGATAACTCACAAGAAGAAAAAAGAAATATATCAATATATATTTTATTTCTTCTTACTATGAACCATGGTTAAAGTGATGGAGACATTATTTAACTTGAGTTTTAAATGATAAAGAGAAGGATAACTCAAGTTAAGAGGTAAGTAAGCATGGTTAGGTCAAAGGAAGAATGTAGAAGCTAGAATGATTATCCTTTCCTTTTCATTTTTGTTTTAAAACCAAAATTAAATAATAATCAATTATTTAATCCATGGTGTGAGTCTTACATTGCCACCATTTTCATATGCTAACAACCATGATAGATGGGTGTATGTATGTATGCATGTATGCACATCAATATGTGCATGAAACTAGCATGAAAGAAAGAAAGAAAAGCACACATGCATGCACACATCCATCATCCAAGAAACGGTTTTAAGTGAGAAAACTAATGGTTAAATGATAAATCAACACTTTATTTATCAATCCGGTCATATCTCATATGACCCCACCAAAAGCAGTTCACCCGATCAATGTTCGGTATCATATACGCACATTTTAATCGGGTGCTTGCGCATATCGCATACGCGCACCACAACGTTTCGCCTGGACTGGGTAACTCCTTTGTGAGACTCTAAGACTCGTCAATACGCCGGCAGAGGGTGATGACCATATCAGGTACCCCCAAGCCGCAAGTGGTCAGCTAAACGTAACGGCCACCCGGGTATTGAGCGATCAGAAGAAAACAAGCGAACCTGTTACAACTCCCGTCGAGCCATCCGGCAACACTACCGTACAGTCCGGTCTCTTCATCAGATATGCTGCATATCGAGCTTAGGGATGGTCACGTCGACCCTAATAACTCAATAAGTCGTGCCGGTGAATGGTCTATAACAGATCGAGAAACTACTGATAACACTTATCAGCAAATCTCAGCAGCCCTGGCCAGGGACTTGCTGTTATAACCAGTCGGGCACAGCACAGCATCAACTCCCAATACCGGGAGAGACGAAACCCCTCTTATCGCTCATCGTCTTCGTGTGTCTCGGGACTGTACCCAACGGCCACCTGTTTGCACGACTCGGTAGAGCCGTGGTAGGGTGGCAATCAAAGTACAGTGGGAGAACACACAAGACTCTATGACGATCTCGGGTCTACAGACTAACCTGTACCAGTGTCACCTGAGAACTGCTATCCGACGATAGATATAATTCCATATAGGAGTTCTCAGTGAGTCCGTCCAGTGTACCCAGCACCACTGAGCACCCGTATATGATCTTGATGTCAAACATCGATGAATGTGGGAACATCCATCGCCCATCGCATGGGTCTAGTATCATATACGCTAGTCTACTCTGGTATATCAATGCCCTGTCTCGATATACCTACGACTAGGGACTTTCCAGGATATGCTTATAGACTACAGATGTCCCACTAGTATGATCTCCATCATAATCAGAGCAGTCAAGCCAATATCCTCAGGGCTTTATCAGCATGTATGAGTGAATAATAAGCATGATCAAATCAACATGTCAGATAAAGAAGAACCAGATAGTATACTATCATGTCGAGCAAGAATGCATACTGAATATATATAAATGTATAGATACATCCACTATCACATAATGGCCTCTAGGGCATACATATATCCAACAATCTCCCACTTGCACTAAGGCCAGTTATTAGCGTATCTCATACCCAACATCTCAAAAAGTCGCTCATGCTGCGGCTGAGGGAGGACCTTGGTGAATGGATCCGCGGCGTTATTTTTTGTGTCTACTCTCCTAATCTCGATCTCGCGGCGATCTACAATCTTCCGGATCAAATGAAAACGCCTCAGGATGTGTCTGGACCGCTGATGGGATCTGGGCTCCTTGGCTAATGCCATAGCCCCATTATTGTCACAATACAAAGGTATTGGATCAATGATGGTTGGAACTACTCCTAGCTCCGAGACGAACTTCTTCATCCAGATGGCTTCCTTGGCGGCATCATTTGCAGCAATGTACTCAGCTTCCATCATAGAGTCTGCAACGGTATCTTGTTTGGAACTCTTCCAACTTACCGCCCCTCCATTGAGGGTAAATACAAACCCAGAGATAGATTTGCTGTCATCCTTATCGCTCTGGAAGCTCGAATCGGTAAAGGCCTCCATTTGGAGATCTGTATTACCATACACCAAGAACAATTCTTTAATCCTTCGCAAGTACTTGAGAATGTTCTTCACGGCTGTCCAGTGGTTCTCCCCTGGGTTGGATTGATACCTGCTTACAACACTGAGTGCATAAGCTACATCTGGGCGTGTACATAACATCGCATACATTATAGATCCTACTGCCGAAGCATAGGGTATAATGCTCATGCGAGCTCTCTCTTCATCGGTCTTTGGACAAGAATCCTTAGAGAGAGTGACACCATGGCAAGCGGGTAAGGCACCCCGCTTGGAGTCTTCCATACTAAACCTTTTTAGGATGGTGTTGATGTACCTGGTTTGGGACAATCCCAATAACTTTTTGGATCTATCCTTATAGATCCTTATGCCCAGGATATATGTGGCATCACCCAGGTCCTTCATGGAGAACCTTAGTGATAAGAATGATTTGACCGGCTGTAGCATAGGAATATCATTTCCTATCAGAAGAATGTCATACACGTACAATACGAGGAATGTGACAGCTCTTCCTACAGCCTTCCTATAAACACAAGGTTCATCTGGATTTTTGATGAAATCAAACTCTTTGATAACATCATCGAAACAGATGTTCCAACTCCGAGATGCATGCTTTAACCCATATATGGATTTAAGCAGCCTACATGCTTTCTCGCTGCTCCCACTGTCAATGAAGCCCTCTGGCTGATCCATATAAACGCATTCTCCTAAATCTCCATTTAGAAATGCTGTTTTAACGTCCATCTGCCAGATTTCATAGTCGTAGTGAGCAGCAATAGCAAGTAGGATCCGAATGGATTTAAGCATGGCTACGGGCGAAAAAGTTTCGTCATAGTCCAGACCTGGTCTTTGACGAAAACCTTTCGCCACAAGTCTTGCCTTATAGGTCTCTACCTGCCCATCTACACAAATCTTTCTTTTAAAGATCCATTTGCACCCTACAGGTTTTACCCCAGGGGGTACAATGTCCAAAGTCCATACTTTGTTGGTGTACATAGACTCCATTTCGGATCTCATGGCATCCAGCCACTTCACAGAGTCACCACTCGTGATAGCTTGCTGAAAACTGGTAGAATCATCATCATCCATGATGCAATCTTCCCTTTCACCATCAATGAGGAAACCGTAGTACCTCTCCGGTGGGCGAGAAGTCCTACCAGACCTTCGGAGTGGCCGAGGTTCCTCAGTTTCTGTTGCAACAACCGGTTCAACCAAATCGTCATTAGTAATTTGTGTTTCTAGAACCTCTTCTAGATCCACTACCTTGCCATCATCTTTATCTGTAAAAAACTCTTTTTCTAAGAATGTGGCATACTGAGAAACAAACACCTTTTGTTCCTCTTTGTGGTAGAATAGATATCCATAAGAATTCTTTGGATATCCTACAAAATTACACATGACTAACCGTGTCTCGAGTTTGTCCGGATTCTGCTTTTTAACATAGGCCGGGCAACCCCAAATCTTAATTCTCTTAAGAGATGGTCTCTTCCCATTCCATATCTCATATGGTGTGGTAGACACGGCTTTGGTTGGAACCCTATTCAGCAGAAACGCTGCAGTCTCCAATGCATGCCCCCAAAACGAGACTGGTAACTCAGCGTCACTCATCATGGACCGGACCATATCTAATAGGGTCCTATTCCGTCGTTCTGACATACCGTTGTGCTGTGGTGTGTAAGGAGGAGTGAGCTGAGAGAGAATCCCATTCTCTTTTAGAAAGTTTGCAAATTCTGTACTGAGATACTCACCACCTCGATCTGATCGAAGCATCTTAATACTCAAGCCGGTTTGTTTTTCTACTTCTTGTTTATATTCAATGAATTTCTCGAAAGCGTCGGACTTGTGCTTTAATAAAAATACATGACCGAATCTTGAGAAATCGTCAGTGAATGTAATGAAGTATGAAAAACCGCCTCTAGCCTGTGTAGACATTGGCCCACATACATCACTATGTATGAGTCCCAGGAGCTGAGTAGCTCTTTCTCCGTGTCCAGTAAACGGAGTTTTGGTCATTTTACCCTTGATACAAGACTGGCAAGTCGCATAGAATTTATATTCAAAAGAATTTAAATATCCATTTTTATGTAACTTGTTTAGTCTTGTTTCGTTAATATGACCAAGTCTACAGTGCCAAAGAAAAGCTTCATTTAATTCTGAAAGTTTTCTTTTATTAGTGTGTTGTATACTGAAAACTGTGTGTTGATTTAGGACATATATTCCGTTGTTAAGTGTACCATACCCAACCAACATTTGATTCAGGTGAATGTTCATAACATTGTTCTGCAACACAAAATTATATCCTTCATTGTCCAACAAAGAAACGGATATTATATTACATAGCATACTTGGTACAAAATAACATGGATTTAAAACCAAAATACATCCAGACGGCAACCCCAAGTGATACTCTCCCACTGCGACTGTATGTACATTGGAACCATTTCCAACGCGGAGAGTATGGTCACCTGTCTTCAAAACTTTGCTATTTCTCAGTCCCTGCATAGAATTGCAAATGTGAGAACCTGAACCGATATCCAATACCCAGGAAGCAGAGTTTATTGAAAAACAGTTTTCTATCACAAACGCACCTGAAGCAGAAGCATCAACATGCTTCTTCTTGAGATACAAGTATTCCGTGCAGTTGCGCTTCCAATGTCCTGTCTTGTGGCAATGAAAACATTCGCCCTTCTCCATGTCTCCAGCCTTAGACTTTCCCTTTCCCTTCACCTTTTTAACTCCGCCCTTAGGATTAGTGGGTTTCTTCTTTTTCTTTCCCTTGGCCTTAGCTTTCGGGCGAGAAGAGGAAGACTGTCCAATAGTCATAACGGGAGTTTTTGCTAACTTCATAGTGCTCTCTGCACTCCTTAACATATTAAGGAGTTCAGGGAGTTCCTTCTCCATGCCATGCATGTTGAAGTTCACTATGAACTGAGCAAAGGTGGAGGGGAGGGACTGCAGAATAATATCTATATATTGTTCATTTTCCATCGTCCATCCAAGGTCCTCAAGCTCTTCAATAAGAGCTATCATCTTCAGAACATGATCTCCTACTGATGTGCCAGGGGCCATTCGCATCTGAAACAATTTCTTTGATGCTTCGTATCGTAATACGCGGGATTGCTCCCCATACAACTCCTTTGTATGGAGCAATATAACGTGAATGTCCATGTCCTCATGCTGCTTTTGATGTGTGTTGTCCATCGATGCAAGCGCGAGGCATTTGGCCGTGGCACAGTCAGCGTCCCATGTCTTGCGGACTTCAACGTCCGCAACTGAGGATTTTGGACCTGGGACGGGTGGGGCTGAAGCCGTGAAGACATATGATACTTTATCATAAGTCAAGGTGATTTTCAGATTCCTCAGCCAGTCTTTATAGTTGGTCCCATTCAGTTTGTTTTTATCTAGTAAAAGCTTGAGTCCAGTCATGGGTATCTGCCATTAAGAGAGAGAAAAGAATACACTCAGCGAAAGCTCTTGCATAGATTAGATTGGTTTATTATCTTGTCTAATCGATGTTTCCCACTGCTTTTTATCAAGTTTTTCTTTCAAACCTTAAAAAGAAAAACTAGCCAGGATTAATTACAGTCTACAACTTCGCTAACCGTTCAGCCAGGCCAGTGTCGGTACTTTGAGGGAGGTTCCCCGTGCTTTCGCACGGACCTAATTAGAGTAAACCTCGTTTTCCCAGAGGCGGAGCCCCGTTAACACCTTTCTAGACACCTAATGAGTTAGCTAATTGTAAACTGCGAAACTCTCCTAGGAGCAACTATTGCCCACAGTGGGATCGGGATCCAACCATCACATGGAAGGTATGCAAGCTCATTGCAAATTTCAACTATTGAAATTCCCGATGTGGTTTTTACCCCTAGCACTTATGACCTTAACTATGGTCAACAAATCATAAGTACCAGTCAAGTTCTACCCGTCATTTCTTGATCAATTAGACCCACCCATATGACCCTTAACTATGGTCAACAAAGTCGCATGAATGTCCTAATTAATCTGCATCATATGCAGTATAGGAAGACATCACTTAGCTACCGTACACTACGCCTTAACTAAAGTCAACAAATGTAGCACGAATACTAAGTACTCTACTTCCTAAAATGACGGAGGGTTGCGAATGATTTTTAAGAAAATCTTTAACGCTTTGAACTTGATATCGTTGTAGAATCAAATGGTTTTCAAAAGGAGTGGCTTAAGCTCCGCAGTTTTGAAATATAGCTTTTTCATAAATAGCCGAGTGGTTTTCAAATCCGATTCTACAACATCTTTTAGGTTTATTTTCTTTACATTAATCACATTAATGTAATCCCATCATTTAAGTCCTAAAGCCAATCACAGAAAAGAAACGAAAATAACACGTACGCTTATGCCATCCGCATTCGCCGCAATGTTCCGTTATGCACCGTTAGGTTACTTAACTAACGGCATACCGGGACGGGACTAGCGCGGGTGTAAAACATAAGCAACGTCTACTATATATATCATATATATAATATGTCATTCGTCTCAGATATCACAGAACACAGGCAGCAGAAATATAGATATAACGTGGGATATACTAGGACGTCCGTATTTAGTATTTAGCCAGAATAGAAAATACGGATTCCACAGTCGCGATGAATAGCCAAGCCCACACCCTGGACCCCTACGAGAGCGGCAAGTGACCCTGCCAATTCTGGAGTTTAGGAGACCCGGTCTCGACTCCTCGAGATGGCCTCCCACTGAACCCCAAAACCCGGTCACCTGTGCTCCCCTCCTTGGGTCCATCCTAATGCGGAAAAGTAAATAATATACAACACTGGTGACATAACCTCAACCCGGAAGTGCCCCAAATAAAAGAATATTATATTACATTTGAATTTACATGAATGAAAATATAAAAACTCTCATCTCACATAAAAACCCCCGGCTTTCAATCGCGACAATCCTGCACATCATATCTCAGCAACACATAATATCACATATCACCAACGTAAGTAAGTATGCATACCCCAATTGTCGTTGACGTATAGTAACGAAACCGGCGATATCGGACATACTACACTTACGGTCACAGAAAAGAAAGTGTAAAACTGCAATATCTGGAATCCACATTCTCTTTAGACATCGCAAATGCAAAATATCACATATTCCGTATTTCATGTCTAGTAATATGAATTCCACACATTGCATCACATTCCAGATAAACAGACAGTATTGAAGTTTTCGAGCGAACAATCAAATACCCAGGATTCACTAAAGCCCAACACTTTAGCAGAGTTCAAACACCTGGAGTGTGACATACTAGTAGTGGTCCAGCCGTAGAAGGGTCAAGCCAACGCCTCACATGTGGCACGCCGTACTGCCCCAAACCCTAAGGTTCAAAGGGCAGTTCAAGACGGTCACATAATCGAGTTAAGGTTTGTTGTCTTCTAGAGGGACCACCACAAAAAGACTTGCACGTATCTCCTAAAACATTTAAACCCCGTGAATAGTGAGCAAATGATACTCGTTCAAACACTTCAATACTTTCTAATTTACCTGGAAAAGCTACGAAATGAAAATACCGATCAAAACTACGCGTCCAAAACCATCTCCAGAAAATGCAGTACTATATTCAGATTAAACATACCTAAAACAGTATACTAGCAGATCTAGGAATTATGGTGCAATTTTTATAGCAAGATGCCACTGTACGGCCGCGGATCCGCGGCCTAAGCAAGGAATTGCCGCTGTTCCGTGGCCATATGAACAGTTCACTTGATCGTATTTCACCATTATTCTTAGTTTTCCCTGCTGTATTTTTTAAGTATTTTTAATCCTGAAAAATGTCAGATTTTAAAATTTGTCCAGAAAGGGTCCAAAAGTTCGTATTTTTTTTCGATCGGGATTTTTACTTCGTAAAAGCGTTGCCTAATGTTCTAGGTCGGCTCTGATACCAATGAAAGGTTTGTCTAGCACCCTATGAAGAGTTTTGAAGTATCGCATGTCCAAAAATTTAAATTTTTATGGTGCTAAACGAACATGCAAAGGAATCGATCCTAGAAAATTAGGGTTTCGAAATTTAAAGCGAACTAATCTAGGGTTTCAAGACTACAACCTTTGTAGCTCCCTTTCGCTGGACTCCTTGGTCTCTAGGGTGTTGAATGGAAGTCCTCTTGAAGTCCTCTTGTGTCTACGACGATCCACCACGGAGTTCTCCGTCCAAGCTCGCAACTTCGTAAAACCGAAGAGAACACTCTAAACAAGTTGGCTAAACTTGTGTAGAATGAAGTTGTGGTTAAGATTCTCACTTCAAAAACCTTTCTTTAAGTGTGATTTACTCACTAGAAAAAGCTAGAGAGCAAATGAGAAAGAGGAAGAAGATGGTGGCAATATTTTTCACAAGAGGTAATAAGATAAAGATAACTCACAAGAAGAAAAAAGAAATATATCAATATATATTTTATTTCTTCTTACTATGAACCATGGTTAAAGTGATGGAGACATTATTTAACTTGAGTTTTAAATGATAAAGAGAAGGATAACTCAAGTTAAGAGGTAGGTAAGCATGGTTAGGTCAAAGAAAGAATGTAGAAGCTAGAATGATTATCCTTTCCTTTTCATTTTTGTTTTAAAACCAAAATTAAAAAATAATCCATTATTTAATCCATGGTGTGAGTCTTACATTACCACCATTTTCATATGCTAACAACCATGATAGATGGGTGTATGTATGTATGCATGTATGCACATCCATATGTGCATGAAACTAGCATGAAAGAAAGAAAGAAAAGCACACATGCATGCACACATCCATCATCCAAGAAAAGGTTTTAAGTGAGAAAACTAATGGTTAAATGATAAATCAACACTTGATTTATCAATCCGGTCATATCTCATATGACCCCACCAAAAGCAGTTCACCCGATCAATATTCGGTATCATATACGCACATTTTAATCGGGTGCTTGCGCATATCGCATACGCGCACCACAACGTTTCGCCTGGACTGGGTAACTCCTTTGTGGGACTCTAAGACTCGTCAATACGCCGGTAGAGGGTTATGATCATATTAGGTACCCCCAAGCCGCAAGCGGTCAACTAAACGTAACGGTCACCCGGGTATTGAGCGATCAGAAGAAAACAAGCGAACCTGCTACAACTCCCGTCGAGCCATCCGGCAACACTACCGTACAGTCCGGTCTCTTCGTCAGATATGCTGCATATCGAGCCTAGGGATGGTCACGTCGACCCTAATAACTCAATAAGTCGTGCCGGTGAATGGTCTATAACAGATCGAGAAACTACTGATAACACTTATCAGCAAATCTCAGCAGCCCTGGCCAGGGACTTGCTGTTATAACCAGTCGGGCATAGCACAGCATCAACTCCCAATACCGGGAGAGACGAAACCCCTCCTATCGCTCATCTTCTTCGTGTGTCTCGGGACTGTATCCAACGGCCACCTGTTTGCACGACTCGGTAGAGCCGTGGTAGGGTGGCAATCAAAGTACAGTGGGAGAACACACAAGACTCTATGACGATCTCGGGTCTACAGACTAACCTGTACCAGTGTTACCCGAGAACTGCTATCCAACGATAGATATAATTCCATATAGGAGTTCTCAGTGAGTCCGTCCAGTGTACCCAGTCACCACTGAGCACCCGTATATGATCTTGATGTCAAACATCGATGAATGTGGGAACATCCATCGCCCATCGCATGGGTCTAGTATCATATACGCTAGTCTACTCTGGTATATCAATGCCATGTCTCGATATACCTACGACTAGGGACTTTCCAGGATATGCTTATAGACTACAGATGTCCGACTAGTATGATCTCCATCATAATCAGAGCAGTCAAGCCAATATCCTCAGGGCTTTATCAGCATGTATGAGTGAATAATAAGCATGATCAAATCAACATGTCAGATAAAGAAGAACCAGATAGCATACTATCATGTCGAGCAAGAATCCATATTGAATATATATACATGTATAGATACATCCACTATCACATAATGGCCTCTAGGGCATACATATATCCAACAGAAAGAACGCCTCTTCGTCGACGTCTTAAGCGGCGAGTTCTGCAAAGGGGACGACCGTGGCATTTGGGAGGAAGAAATCCTTTTGATCTGCTTCTGCTGTCAGCCGGCTATCTAAGCCAAAACCGAAAAGATCGTCAAGCTTGGCAAACTTCGCACCTTGTTTCTATATGTCTTCCAGGAGAAGAAAACGGGCGATGAAATCTGTAAAACTAACCCCGTGGCTTCCGGACTCCAGGAACAGACTTTCATAAATGTTTAACACCTTGATTGAGCTTGGGAATCGGTGCTGAATGGCATTCTCTGGGGTCAGACCCATCACTACTGATCGAGTGGCGAAAATGTACTCGTCAGGGGGTAATATCTCCTCATAATGTTCCCCTCTGACAGGCAAGCCGGAGATCTCCGCGAACTCCTCTAAAGAGATTGAAACTTCCCGATCTATTAGAAGGAAGGTGTGAGTCGGGATGTTCCATTGTTCCAAAAAAGCTTTGACCCACCATACAGGGGGCATGGAATACTGGAAGAGAGAAGCGTAAATCGCGGGGTACAACCCGAGCTTCAGCAGCTGCGATTTCTTGGCCGACAAGATGTACGGGCCCACTGCAGATATCCAGCTGAATGGCGGGAGTCAAGCCTATCATGTATGGATGTCCCCAAGGGCGCGACTCGCCCTGACATATGTGCCGCCCCAAGATATCCAGAGCCATTGGAGGATGTATGGGTATTGCGGCCATAGAAGGCTGGAGATGACCCTCCGAAGTTCAGTTAACCGCCTCTACGGTGTAGTTCACTGGGGGTGAGTCGTCGTAGTGAATGGCAGAGATCGCCTCCGAAGGTGCTGCACAAGCGAAGCTGCGTCACCCCTGATGATTTGATTGTACCATGACCCCCATAGATGAAGAGACTATCCCTCCGGGTCATGATCTTTGATCAGCGCGAAGACTTCCCTGTCCACGGGCGCGTCAGCAAATGCGCTCTCCAGGCAAACGAAGAGGAAAGAAGTATTGAAAGACATAGTGCTTGCACGAAAAAGAACAAGTGTTAGCTGTCAAGGCTAAAGTTCAAATTCTGACATTTGGTACTTTAAACTTGTACCACACTGCAATGCAGTGTAAAGCGACCGAAGGGAGACCCACAAAATTAAGGTGGCGCCACATCATTGATGAGACAGACACTCATTAATAAAGGAATCCTACAAAGATTCTCATTTATAGACCATCTTCTTTCATCTTCTAAAGGGAGAATGAAATTCTCAGAAAACAAGAAGGAAAGAAGATGAACAGAGGTCATCTAAAAGGGCCAACGGCCCTATTTATAGACAAAAGAAGCCGATTCAACTTCTAAGACAATCCAACGGTGGAAAGACTTCCACCGCTGCACTAACGTGTGAGCCACGTAAGCGCGACGGTGGGGGGGCATTTGTTTCCTCCAATCAGAGCAAAGCTCTGTTCAAAATTCAAAATTTGAACTGAAGCAGCGCCTCACGTGCAAAGCACGAGAGCATTGGTGCCAAGAGCACCAGCGCTAAGAGTCAAAGACTCTAAGGAAGCGCCTCACGTGCAAAGCACAAGAGCGTCAGCGCTGAGAGTCAAAGACTCTGAGGCAGCGCCTCATGTGCAAAGCACGAAAGCGCTGGCGCATCAAAGACTCTGAGGCGGCGCCACACGTGGAAAGCACGAAAGCGCCAACGCTAGAACCAAATGTTCTCCACCCTTGGATCAAATACCTAACGAAGATGAATAAATCATCAAATTACAGAATTAAATTCTGTTGAGAAAATACTCCTCAAATCTTTCCAAATAAGAAAGATTATGCTCTGTAAATCAGAGCATCGTTGGATCAAAGATCCAATGGTGTTTAAAAATCACCGAGGTACAGAACAATCTCTGTTCGGGAAAATATTTTCCCAATCTTGTTAATAACAAGAGGAAAATCATCTGTAAAACAGAAGTCCTTGGATCAAAAATCCAACGGTGGATAAAACCCACAAATCAATCAGAGATCTCTCAATGAGAGATTTCTCTAACTGATTCATCAAATCAGTCTCCCCTATATAAAGGACCCTAGACTTCAAGTCTTGCACAGAGGAACCTCCCCAAAAGTTTCAAATCAGAAAGAGAAAAATCTCCCTATAAGTTCCAAGTTTTCAAAAAAGAAAAATAGAAGAGCAAGCTCTAAGTTGAATAACCTTCTTCAAGGTAAATAAAGGAAGAGAGATCATACCATCTCTTGATAAAAATAAGAACTTAGTTCTTTTCTAGATCACAGATCTATAAGACAAGGTCTTTCAAAAAAATAGAAGAGACCATAGCATCTATTCATAAAAAGAAGAACTTAGTTCTTAGAACCATAAGATAAAGTCTCTCATAAAGAAAAACAAGAGAGATCATAGTATCTCCTCATAGTATCTCCTCATAAAGAAGAACTTAAATCTGTGAGACAAAGTCTCTTATAAACGAGAATTTAATTCTCAGAGCACAAAGCTGACCAGAACTGCCAAAGAAGCGCTTCAGCGCTCCAAGTCTGGCGCTCAGCGCCAAGCGCACCACGTGCTCCTCACGTGTGCTCTATTTCATAAGAAGTGCTTTGGCGCTCCAAGTCTGGCGCTCAGTGCTAAGCGCACCACGTGCTCCTCACGTGTGCGCTATTTCATAAGAAGTGTTTCAGCGCTCCAAGTCTGGTGCTCAGCGCTAAGCGCACCACGTGCTCCTCATGTGTGCTCCATTTCATAAGAAGTTCTTCAGCGCTCCAAGTCGGGTGCTCAGTGCCAAGCGCACCACGTGTGCGCCATTTCATAAGAAGCGCTTCAGTGCTCCAAGTCTGGCCCTCAGCGCCAAGCGCACCACGTGCTCCTCACGTGTGCACCATTTCATAAGAAGCGCTTCAGCGCTCCAAGTCAGGCGCTCAGCGCCAAGCGCACCACGTGCTCCTCACATGTGCGCTGTTTCATAAGAAGCTCCTTAGCGCTCCATGTCTGGAACTCAGCGCTAAGCACTCCACGTGCTCCCCACCTGTGCGTTGGGGGAACACAAAGTGTTATTCAAATAAAGCCTCGGTGCCATAAAAGTGTTCAACACTCAGTAAAAGACAAAAAGAAAAAGGGTGTCAGAACCCAAATCAATGCTCAGCATTATTAAATAAAAAAGGCTGAGCCTAAATAAATGCTCAACATTTTATTCAAAACTAAGTGGGTTGAGCCCAGGTTGGCAACAAATCCCTAATTCAGATCAACTGAGCCCATGTGCTCATAATCTTTTTAATTGGTCTTGGTCCCAAACCTGACTATAGATCTCCTAACCAACATCGGTTCAAGGGTACATCTCTTCATTTCTCTGATATGTGTCATTATAATTCTTCAACGTCTTCAGAGAGGTGACGGGTCCCAATAACCAACAATTTTTGGTGCATTCCTAAACTGGTTAAACCAGAACCCCACAGACTATGACGTCTTTAAACTTTATAGACTATGATGTCTCTAAACTTTACAGACTATGAGGTCCTTAAACTCATAGACTATGATTTCCTTAAATTTTATGGATTATGAGGTCCTTAAACTCATAGACTATGATGTCTTTAAACTTTACAGACTATGATATCTCTAAACTGCCACGGACTATGATGTCCTTAAACTATGGACCGCAACGTCCCTAAACTAAGATGATAGAGCCCAAATACTCTGCCGTTGGATCTAAATGATCCCAACATCCCGTTGAGTAGATCTTAGTCTAAAATTAGGCTAACGTATCCTCAACAAACATTTAAGTTGATCTTAATCTCAAATGAGATTAACGAGCCTTAAAATCAAACAAACCCAAATCTAAGAAAATACGGATTTGGACTAATCCACGCCCTACAGGCGACAACATAAATTAATCTCTGTATACAATCCACGGGCAACCAAAAAATAAAACAAACACACACGACACGAAGTGAACATCTGACGAAGGAGAAAGTGGTTACTGCGATACGGTAGCGTAATTAACTGCAGGGGCTTGCGCCTGCAGGAAAGAGCGTCCCCACAATCAAAAACCCCTCACAATGAGGGGGAATCTGACGAAGTCTGCTACAACGGCCGCATCCGTCTAAACCTCTGATACATGGTGTCATAAATCAACTTGGCATCTTCGGAGAGGTGGACGGATAAAACCAAATAGCATATGCCCCTAAAATTCAGGCCGAACGTCCTAACGTCCCGGTCGCGTCTTTCGGCGATGAACAATGTGGTATAAGTTTATGCTCATTTTTGTAGTGTAATATGTATATATATATGTGTGTGTGTGTGTGTGTGTGTGTGTGTTTTCTAGATATATGGCATGCATGAGTTGTCATTAACATGCTAAGAAATATATGTGATTAACGACTTAAACAAGAAAAAAATTAAATTTAACAATGCATATAATTCTATCTACACATATAAACCATTTTTCATTGGGATCTATGACGAGGCGAGGTTAGCGGTTTCTTGGAGAAAATCGATAAAGAATGGAGAGAAAGGGTGTAGAATAGAGAGAGCTCAAGGAGAGGATGAGAAGAGGAATTACTCGTGTTGTGATACAGTATAAGAACCGTATCAACGTTTCCAACGGAAGAAGGTTCTGCTGATCGGAGCATCGACGGCTAGATGAAGGAACTTCGCTATTTGGTAGGATTTCTGGAGAGGAATTTTTCGGATAAGAAGTTGGATTTTTAACAGCCAAGGAAAATGAGAAGAAAAGGTATTAAAAAGATGGCGGATTTAAGAGAATAATGACATTAAAGAGAATTGATGGAAGAAAATGAAGGGTTGGGGTTTACAACATTACGTTGGGCGTTTCAGAAAGGAGAAGAATAGTTATGAGTTTCATGAACTCATCAAATGGGTGTTTGGGACGTTCCAGGACCGAGAGAGTGCATGAGATGGGTCAAAATTCTCGTGAGCCGTCTCATGAGAATAGAGCATAAAAATAGCTTTCGAAGTAAGTTTTGAAACGGCTAAAGTATGCTTGAACCGGCTCAAGGAGACAGAGAATGCATTTGGCAGTTTGGCATATGAAACGAATCGTCTTGTCACTCAAGGGACTCATACTCATTGGATAGGCATGTGCGGGGCCCGCCACACCGCCCGAAGCACTCAAGTGGCTGCCCCAGTCGGTCCAAGTTCAAGAGATGGGTTCGAGCTTCGAACCCCAGGCTCGGGTCGACGTTAGCGGTCCAAAAGCATATTTTATTTCTTCTATAAAGTTTCGTAACTCCATGTATCACCCTTGAAATTTCCGGGGCTCGAAAACGCTAAAAAGAAAATAGAATAAAAGAATTGGGCTGCAAAGATTCGAACAAATGGACTATAGGACAGCAGTGTAAAGACTTAACCAATGTACTACAAGTTATTTCTTGTACATTGGTTACCAATAATTTATTATAACTCAGTACATGAACAGAAAAGGAAGCTTTATAAAATAAAAGAGTGCATGAAATTTAGGTCATTACATCTTACCCTTCTTAGAAAAATTTAATCTTCGAAATTTATACAAGGAACTACGATTCAAACAGATGAAGGTATTGTGTACGCATATCTTCCTTGCATTCCTAGGTGGATTTCCCAGTGAATTCCTTCTCCACGTTACTCGGACCAACTTAACCACCTTGTTCCATAGCGCTTTCTTTTTCCAATCTAATATCTTGACTGGTCGCTGCTCGCAAATCAGATCGGTCTGTATGGTAAGCTCTGAGTGGTCAAGTACGTGACTGAGGTCTCTCACTTAACGACGTAACTGAGATATGTGGAACACGTTATTCACTCCTTCCAATGACGGCGGTAGAGCCAAATGATAAGCCACATCTCCTATGCGTTCCAAAATATCGAATGGTCCAATGTATCTGGGACTAAGTTTTCCATGCCTTCCAAATTGAATCACTCCCCTGTTCGGAGAGATCTTGAAGAATACATGATCTCCAGGCTGAAACTCCAAGTGTCGGCGCTTCACATCTGCCTAATGCTTCTGTCTGTCCTGGGTTATGCGCATCCTTTCCTTGATTGTGCACACTTCATCCATTGTCTCCACGATCATCTCTGGCCCCAGGAGTTCTCTATTTCCGACATTGTCCCAACTCAGAGGCGAGCGACACTTCCGACCGTAGAGTACTGCAAAAGAGGCCATCCCGATGCTGGCATAGTAACTGTTGTTGTATGCAAACTCGATGAGGTGTAGGTGATCTTACCACGATCCTCCGAAGTCTAGCATACATGCCGTGAGCATATCTTCTAGGATTTGAATATTCCGTTCGTCCGAGGATGGTAAGAAGTGATGAAACTCATACTCATGCCCAGGCTGGCTTGATGACTCTGCCAAAACTGGGATCGAAATCTAGTATCCCGGGAGGAGACGTTGCAAACTGGTACCCCACGCAGTCTCACGATCTCTAGCATGATTTAGGGGTATCAAGACATGTTTGTATACATCTAAAGGTTAAAACTTTATATTAGATTTAAATTACCTCCATAACCCAAACGGTGTCGTTAGCCTTCGTGCTGCGAAGGAGTGCAGTCACAAAATTCATGGTAATGTGTTGTCGTTTCTACTCTAGAATAGCTAACGTTTGAATTAAACCAGCGATTCTATGATACTCAGCCTTCACTTGCTGACAGACTAAGCACTTTGATACACTCCGAGCAACTTCTCTCTTCATGCCATACCACTAGTAATGCTAATGAAAATCCCTGTACATCTTCGTACCGCCAGGATGTACAGAATAAAGAGAACCATGAGCCTCTTTCATTACCTCCTCTCTAATAGTGCCGGTGGGAACGCATAATCAACTCCCACACCGCAAGGATCCATACTTATGAATGATAAAGTCGGATCTAAGGCCACTCTCTACTTGTTCTCTGATCTTCTGCAACTTGGTATCGCTTCCTTGAGTTGGCTTAATCTGATTTACAAGCATGGACTGGGTATGCATATTTATAAAGGATGATATAATTCCTGGCACTATCACTTCAATCTCTAATCTATGAAGCTCCTGTTGTAACTTCTAATGCGAAGTGAGATTAAGTCCATTCCTGTTTACCATCGCGGCAACCACTTTCTCCTGCTCCAGAAGGTTATTTCGTATCGTGTGTGTTTGTTTTATTTTTTTGGTTGCCCGTGGATTGTATATGGAGACTAATTTATGTTGTCACCCGTAGGGCGTGGATTAGTCCAAATCCGTAATTTCTTAGATTTGGGTTTGGGTTGGTTTAAGGACCGTTAGTCTTGTTTTAGACTAAGGTCAACTCAAACGTTTGTTGAGGATACGTTGGTCTAATTTTAGACTAAGATCTACTCAACGGGGGTTCAGGATCATTTAGATCCGACGACGGAGCATTTGGGCTCTATCGTTTTAGTTTAGGGACATTGCGGTCCATAAGTTTAAGGACATCATAGTCCATGGAATTTAAGGACATCATAGTGTAAGTGCACGGCGGCGCCCCGGCCGTCAATCCGACGCCGGAATGCGGAAACGGTGATAAACTTAAAATTTTACGGACTTTGCAAACCGGCACCACCGTGCACTAAACTCCGGATCGTAACCATTAACAAGTCTACGCTACTAATAAGAAAGGGAAGAGATGTATACCGACGATTCAAGTCCTCCGGTCTTCATCTCCACTCCGATCTCCTCACGGGATCTCCGTCCGTCTCCTCCTCGTCGGAAAGGGCACCACGAAGCCGGGTACTTTTACGGGCTCCCACCTCAATACCGAGGCAACTCGCGCATGAAGCCGGCAACTCGACATGCTCAAGATATGCTGTAGGAAGTGTAGTGTAGAGTGGATGTCTTACTTTGGGGTTTGTTGCCATAGATGGAGGAATGGTGTATAGAAAATTGGTGCTTTCAATTTTCTAGCAATGGAATGAGATGAAGAATGATATACACCAAATGAATCACTCTCAAAGATGAAGCTCTCTCTTCTTCTTTTCTTCTTCTTACTTTTCTAATGAAAACCTTCTCATTCTATCAAGTAAGAATAATGGTGGAGGAAAAACAACATATATCATATGAGGGAGGTGAGTGTAGGAGATGAGAAGAGGTGACCACATCCAAGGGACAAAGAAACATACACCATGCTTCTCACTATTGAACCCATACCCTCACATTATCACAATCAAATCTCATAAAGCAAAAGCATGGTTGAAAAGAAATGAAAGCTATCATAATCAATCTTTTACAAGAAACCCCCTCCACAAGAGTTATTTGCACAATTGCAAATACCCCCCTCCATCGGAAAAGTCCGGCCGGGAAAGAACAAAGAAAAACCGGCCGGAACGGAATGCAAACTGGCAACTCCAGAAAACTGGTCCCGTAATAAATTACAGGAAAACCCCGATACTGTGCATACACACCCGCATCTGTATTCCATCCGGATACAAATGCAAAGAGACAAAATCTACACTGTACTAAACTAGGACCGGCTTAAACCAAAGCCGGCTAGTAATATCCGTTCGATCCTGATCCGTGCAATACCGTACGTATCTGATCGAACCCTGCCATATACCTATACGGCTACTAGTACAAACTGTCCGATCCTGATCCGTGCAATACCGCACGTATCTGATCGGACCCTGCCATATCTCCATACGGCTTCTACAGCGTTTCGCCCGAAACTTGAGTAACTGAAAGTGTGGCGGACTCTAAAGACTCGTCAATACTATGGCTGTGGATTTAACCACTAGCACGTCAGAGGTATAAGCCAATACGTGACGGGCCACCAGCTATTGACCAAAAGGGACGTCGATGAGCGAACTCATCCTGACACCCTACTGAGCCTGTCAGTGACAATATCCGTGCAGTCCGGTCCGTTCGTCTATGAGTATCGCATGGCGGGCCTAGGGGGTTGGTAAAAGTCAGACCCCCAAAAGCGGTACAAGTCGTGTCGGAGTGTAGCCCAGAACACCCTGAGATACTACTGGAATACCTACCAGTAAATCTCCTTGCCTTGGCCAAGGACTTTGTGTAATGGCTCTCCTAGACACAGCACGACCTCACCCCCAATACCGGGAGAGACGAACCCCTGAAGATACGCTCACTGCCTCCATGTGGCTCGGGACTGTACCCAACTAAAACCTGTTTACACGACTCCTTTGAGCCGTGGTAGGGTAGTAATCAAAATACAGTGGGAACTCACACGAGACAAATGACGATCCCCAGGTCGATGAACTAACCTGCACACATGTCACCAGGGAACTGCCATCTGACGTCTGGTATATGACCAACTAGCATGTTCCCGGCGAGTCCTGTCCGGTGTACTCATAACCCAATGAGCACCTGTATACATCTTAGGTGATCCAACTGACACCAGTGGCTTGTGAGACCGGCCACCGCCCCTCGTCGGGGTCTCGACTGTATACACTAGTCTACTAATGGAGTATCGATGCCCAGTCTCGAAACTCCCATGACTAGGGACCTTTTAAGGATAAGCTTATAGACCCCCAGCTCCCACTTATATGATCGCCCTCATACTGCTGGTGGTCAAGCAAGAATCCTAGGGGCTCTATCAACGTGTAATAGCGACGTGTCAGGTCACCTAAAACAGTACACGATGATAAAGGTAAACCAGATAGCATACTATCATCTCGAGTAAGACTGTCCTACCGGGATAGGTCCTCCCTCAATCATCGCAATCACGTACCTGTGATCCAATAATTGACTCTGAGGGCACTACCTCCAACAATCTCCCACTTGCACTCAAGGCTAATTATTGCGATGTCGCATACTCACAGCCCGTGTGATACCGAACACCCAACTCCTCTACTAGTCAGTCTCACAAAGCTCGTTTGCGAAACTATTGCGTTCGAGGAATAGCCTTAGTGAGTGGATCCGCCTTGATGTTTCTTTCTATGTCTCTCTATATCTCATGTTCGCGGAGAAACCCATCTCCCGAAATGAGCAATACCTGTCTTAGAATGTGTCTGGATGTCTGATGGGACATAGCTCATAAATGAACTCCAAATCCAAACTTCTTAGACTGTATCGTCAACTGAACTTAATCAGTATCCTGCGCGCCATGCCTCCCTCAGTATTGCCTTGGATCACCTGTCCAAAATACTGCCCCTCGTCAGAGGGAAAACTATAACTCTGACAACCTCCTTGTCGTCCATGTCACCTTGGAAGCCTGGAATGATAACCGTCTCCTGAATGAGGCTGTCGTTATCATATCCCTAGAACATCCACTTATGTTCTAAAACTGCTTCCGACTGTTTCTCCAGGATTGGATTAATGTCAACTTATTGCATCTAGTGCAAGAACAACATCTGGTGTGGTACTTGACATTTCATGATTGACTCAATTGCCTAAGCAAGTAATCTGCCAATCATGCACGTCCCTCTCCCCTTTAGTCTGTAAGACACCTTTAGAGAGGGTGACTCCATTACCTGCAGGTACACTACCGTGCCAGGAGTCGTCCATCCTAAATACTCTTAGAATGCTGTCAAGTACCCTGATTGGGAAACCACCCAAATCTGGATCTAAAACCATAGATCTAGTAACCAGTATGTTTGATATAATGTCCAAGTCCTTTGTGGAGAAACCACTGTGCGACGACCAAAGTATAACCGATCGTAGTATAGGAATTTCTTTTCCTATTCTATGTATGTCATCCAAATACCAGGATATCACACCCTACTACCTTCTCAACAGATCCATCCCCTATTCTGATGACGTCAAACCCATGACTGTCACATCAGAAATAGATGATCTATCTCCGCTACATCTGCTTTAGTCTACAAATAGATATAAGCCTGATGTCCACCAATGCTTCCGCTGCTCCCACTGACTACGACAACCCTCTGCCAGAGTCATATAGACGTGCACTTCTAAAACTAGTTTAGAACGACGCTATACTCATCCTCCTGCCGGGTCTCGCAGCCTGGAACAACAACAATGGCAAGTGTGGGTAAACAAGAACTTCCCTGTCACCGTCCTTGAGGCTACCTGAGTACCTCTCGGGTGCCTGAAGTTACCCACCTTATCTGCGGAGTGGCCAATGGAATGTCAAACCAGATTGAATCTTTAGGTTCCTTATCAAATCTTCAGTAATCGTTTGTGGTTCTGGAATCACTTCCAGTTCTACCATACTCCCACTACTATTTTCTGAAAAAATCCATTTTTAATAAAACTGTGGCGAGTCTAGAACAATATCGCTATTGTTCATCCAGATGGTAGAAAGTCAACCCTCGTCATAGCCTGGGTCAACCCACAAACAGCCATTACAGAAACGTGCCTTGAGTTATCCAGTGTCTGGTTTTAATCATAAACCGGACAACTCCCCGTACCTTAACATCGTTAAGATATGAACTGTTCTATATCCAATATAGAACCAGAGGCACTGATTTAATTGAACTAGATTCAAATCATGCAGCTGTCTCCAGTGCATGTCAACTAAATGGAAGGAGGCCAGATCAGCGTTACTCAACTTAGGAATACTTCCAATTATGAGTAACCTGAAAGAGAAGCAATTTCTCTTAATCATCACTTTCAACTGAATACCACAAGTATCTACATCTTCGATCTCTTTGAAGAATCCCGATACTTGCTACTCCTGGTTCTCTACTCTATTCAAATACCTGTAACTTCTCCAAATTCGGACCCTGCGTTTCCACGAAACACCTGTCTAAAAACTAGAGAAGTCATAAGTAAACTGAATGTAGTACGAGGACCAACCCCTCTGTCCTGATGGACTCTGGACAACATACAATACTCTGTAAAAGTCCCTTGAGTCTGATTACTCATTCACTGTGTGTCGTAGGTTGAAAACTGTACTTATGGTTAAGAAGAATTACACCGCTGTTTAATGCTCCTTACCTAACCATCCACTGATATAGGTAAATGTTGTAGACATAATTTCAGAAAGGTATATCTCACTCTATGAAAATAGACGTACAGATATATCAATTTGAAATTGGTGCATAACAGCGGATATTCAAAACCAAATATTTGCCGACCGGCAAACAACCCAGGTGATTTTCTCAAATATCACCGATTACAACGAATCCCGATATAATGAGGATAATCACCCAATTCCCAATAACTTACTCCCACTCATCATCTGTAAAACCATACAGATGTGAGAATCGTATCTGGTAAATACATACCCTGGAGTAAGTATCTAATCGGGAAATCAGTTTTCTATTAACAGTACACAGTGAAACTGAAACATTGAAATGTTTCGATGGGGTATCCTGGTATTCCTAGTAATGCCTCTTCCAGATTCACGACTGTAACCGTATAGTTCTTTGCCACCTCTCCAAATCCCTTCATATGTCTTTAGTCTTTACCTTCTGCACACCCCTTTAGGCCAAATGGTTTTCTTCCTTCCCTACCGTTCGGCACCAGCCTATGGTTTGGAAGAAGACTATCCAATAAGCATAATGGGTGTACTGTCCCAATCCTAGGAACACTCTCAACACGAGAGAAGGTGAAGATAAAAGACACCTGAATGTACTTTATTCCTATTTCTCCTGAACCAGGATCCATCCCCGAACTGGAACAAGTTCCTTTCGAGTTCGTATATAACCATACGATGGAATATCCAAATAAACTGTGGATCTTCGTAGTGATACGGAGTGTCCTGGAGAAATACAAAGGTGATGTGGGAGTGGTAACGAAATATTTGGTTTGGTCGTGAATATCTGTTGCAATTTACTTTGCCCTCCTACTAATCCCTTGCTTTGTCTGAACTTAATACCTTCTGCACACCATCGTTATGCTAATTGGTTTTCTTCATTCCCTACCGGTCGGCACCAGCCTAAGGTTTGGAAGAAGACAATCCAATTTGCGTAATAGGTGTACTACCCCTAAACCAAGGAGTACTCGTAACCTGAGAGAGGGTGAAAAGAAAAGACAACTGAATAATCCTATCCGTTTTCTCCAGAACCGGAAACCATCCTCGAATCCCTTCGAGTTCGTATCTAACCATACGATGGTTTTGTCCAATGGAAGTGGACGTTCGCAGTAATACGGGGTGTCCTGGAGAAAAGGGTAAAAGTAGGAGTGGCAATGAGGTCTGCAACTCTGACAATCCAAAAGCCGGTGTTTAAGAAGGTTCGGTCAACTTGGTCACTGAGTCAAAGTCTTAGGGTCGGGTCAAATGGTCGCTGCCAGAGAGAGAGAGAAAAGAAACACTCAGCGTGCACTCTAACCTAGATCAGAATGGTTACCAATTTATCTAATCTGGAATCCTCCCACTGTACCTCAAATTCTCCTCCAAACCAGAAAGAAGAATTAGTCGGGGTCACCCGAGGAGTAAACCAACTCATCAGTGGGAATCGGGATCCAACTATCATTGCATGATAACGTGACGGAATCCGCTCACGGTATCACACTCCAGAAGGTATGCGCATATCTGGCAAGTTTCAGTTCTTTTGAAACTCCCGATGTGATTTCTGCCCCATGCTCTTATGACCTTGGCGAAGGTCAACAAATCATAAGTCACATGTCAAGTTCTACCCGTCATTATCCAGGTTAATTTGAATCCACCCGTACAAGCCCTTGACGAAGGTCAACAAGGCTGTACGACTGTCCCAAACCAACGCATCTATCTATGCAGCAGAAAGGTAACAAGCAGCTACCATACACTATGCCTTGACGAAGGTCAACAAACATAGCATGAATACTACGTGCTACCCGTCTGAAACGACGGAGGGCTACGAATGGTTTCTGGCGAAAACCTTTAACGTAATGAACTTGATATCGTCGAAGGAACGGATAGCTTTTAAAAATATAGTGACGAAAACCGTTGCTAAGAGGTCACTCCCGGTGAAGGGATCTCGGCTCTTTCCCCGTAGAATGGGGTGCAGGATATTCCAACTGAATACCACGATGCAAAGCAAAAGTAATCGGCTATAGTGAAGTTAATGCCCTGACGCAAACTTCTGTCCAAGGGGTCACTCCCGGTGAAGGGATCTCGGCCCTTGCCTCGTCGACTGAGGAGCAGGATATTCCAAATGAATACCACGATGCAAAACAGAAATGAACGTCCTTGCAATAACAGCTTTTTGAAAGGTGTTCCAACAACATCAGATTAGGTTTGTTTTTAACTTGCATTGATCCGAATCAACGCAGTCCCATCAATTGATCACACCAAAAAGAACGAAAATATACTGATGTACGTATATGCCATCCGCATTCGCCACTGGGTCCCGTCATTACCCGTTAGGTTAGCTTACTAACGACAGAGCGGGGACTGGACTAGCGCGGATGCAAAACATATACAACATCTACTAATATATATACCAATATATTATATTTCGCTCAAGGCGTGAAAGAAATGCAACATCTCAGAGAATGTACAGTATCACAGAAACAATACAGATATCTGGGATCCCCGGGTTTCACAGAGCCACTACTGAAACCCGACGTTCCCCTGGTCGTGTGGATAGCCTGTGCAATGAAATCCTATACCCCCTACGAGTGCGGCGAATAGCCAGCCAATCCTGGAGTGAAGCCCCCTCCGTCCCAATGCCATGAGATGCGGGCTTGTTGCCTTCTAGAACCCGGCTATCCGTGCACCCCTCCGCGGGGTAATCCTAGTACAGAAAGTAAAATATACATACACCGGGTACATCGACCGCAACCAGGTCGTGCCCCAAAAGAATAATACAATCAGGCAGTGACGGCAGTCCACATGTCGGACGCTCGCCCCGCAATATCAAATGTACATAATACAACAAACACTGAACTAGCATTGCATCCAGGCTATCCCCCACGACCGATCCGCAACATCACAGCATAAACATAGAACATCAACGTGAAAGTCACGTTCGCAAATCCGTCTAACCGGGCTATAGCAGTTAGACAGGATTTACCGATCGAGTGACATTCACGGTCGCAGATATAATGTAAATACTGTGAAAATTGTGTTTAAAATTTTCCGATTGATCAAACAATTAACAAGTGGGCCCCCAATCAAAACTGTAGCACTCACAGAAATCCTGGGCCCAATATTAATATTCCAAAACCCATATTTTAAGCCCAGAAGGCCTCTGTAAAAAATTGGTGAAGTGATGTGAATAGTGCGCGGCGGAAGGGCCGCACAAATGGGGTTTTCGCGGCGGTTCCGCGCTCCAATTGTGGAGTTACTTCGTCAAATTTTTACAGAACTCTTAGATTTTCCAGTACATCAATATTTTATAACCTGAAAAATTTTTCGAGACCAAAAATTATCAACAGAAACTGATGCGAACTAAAATGCAGTTTTGGAACTTTTTGATCGATCGGAAATGCAAACACATTACACAAAGCTAGACTAAGTTAATGGCGAGGCTCTGATACCACTGTAAGTGCACGGCGGCGCCCCGGCCGTCAATCCGACGCCGGAATACGGAAACGGTGATAAACTTAAAATTTTGCGGACTTTGCAAACCGGCACCACCGCGCACTAAACTCCGGATCGTAACCATTAACAAGTCTACGCTACTAATAAGAAAGGGAAGAGATGTATACCGACGATTCAAGTCCTCCGGTCTTCATCTCCACTCCGATCTCCTCGCGGGATCTCCGTCCGTCTCCTCCTCGTCGGAAAGGGCACCACGAAGCCGGGTACTTTTACGGGCTCCCACCTCAATACCGAGGCAACTCGCGCATGAAGCCGGCAACTCGACATGCTCAAGATATGCTGTAGGAAGTGTAGTGTAGAGTGGATGTCTCACTTTGGGGTTTGTTGCCATAGATGGAGGAATGGTGTATAGAAAATTGGTGCTTTCAATTTTCTAGCAATGGAATGAGATGAAGAATGATATACACCAAATGAATCACTCTCAAAGATGAAGCTCTCTCTTCTTCTTTTCTTCTTCTTACTTTTCTAATGAAAACCTTCTCATTCTATCAAGTAAGAATAATGGTGGAGGAAAAACAACATATATCATATGAGGGAGGTGAGTGTAGGAGATGAGAAGAGGTGACCACATCCAAGGGACAAAGAAACATACACCATGCTTTTCACTATTGAACCCATACCCTCACATTATCACAATCAAATCTCATAAAGCAAAAGCATGGTTGAAAAGAAATGAAAGCTATCATAATCAATCTTTTACAAGAAACCCCCTCCACAAGAGTTATTTGCACAATTGCAAATACCCCCTTCCATTGGAAAAGTCCGGCCGGGAAAGAACAAAGGAAAACCGGCCGGAACGGAATGCAAACTGGCAACTCCAGAAAACTGGTCCCGTAATAAATTACAGGAAAACCCCGATACTGTGCATACACACCCGCATCTGTATTCCGTCCGTATACAAATGCAAAGAGACAAAATCTACACTGTACTAAACTAGGACCGGCTTAAACCAAAGCCGGCTAGTAATATCCGTTCGATCCTGATCCGTGCAATACCGTACGTATCTGATCGAACCCTGCCATATACCTATACGGCTACTAGTACAAACTGTCTGATCCTGATCCGTGCAATACCGCACGTATCTGATCGGACCCTGCCATATCTCCATACGGCTTCTACAGCGTTTCGCCCGAAACTTGAGTAACTGAAAGTGTGGCGGACTCTAAAGACTCGTCAATACTATGGCTGTGGATTTAACCACTAGCACGTCAGAGGTATAAGCCAATACGTGACGGGCCACCAGCTATTGACCAAAAGGGACGTCGATGAGCGAACTCATCCTGACACCCTACTGAGCCTGTCAGTGACAATATCCGTGCAGTCCGGTCCGTTCGTCTATGAGTATCGCATGGCGGGCCTAGGGGGTTGGTAAAAGTCAGACCCCCAAAAGCGGTACAAGTCGTGTCGGAGTGTAGCCCAGAACACCCTGAGATACTACTGGAATACCTACCAGTAAATCTCCTTGCCTTGGCCAAGGACTTTGTGTAATGGCTCTCCTAGACACAGCACGACCTCACCCCCAATACCGGGAGAGACGAACCCCTGAAGATACGCTCACTGCCTCCATGTGGCTCGGGACTGTACCCAACTAAAACCTGTTTGCACGACTCCTTTGAGCCGTGGTAGGGTAGTAATCAAAATACAGTGGGAACTCACACGAGACAAATGACGATCCCCAGGTCAATGAACTAACCTGCACACATGTCACCAGGGAACTGCCATCTGACGTCTGGTATATGACCAACTAGCATGTTCCCGGCGAGTCCTGTCCGGTGTACTCATAACCCAATGAGCACCTGTATACATCTTAGGTGATCCAACTGACACCAGTGGCTTGTGAGACCGGCCACCGCCCCTCGTCGGGGTCTCGACTGTATACACTAGTCTACTAATGGAGTATCGATGCCCAGTCTCGAAACTCCCATGACTAGGGACCTTTTAAGGATAAGCTTATAGACCCCCAGCTCCCACTTATATGATCGCCCTCATACTGCTGGTGGTCAAGCAAGAATCCTAGGGGCTCTATCAACGTGTAATAGCGACGTGTCAGGTCACCTAAAACAGTACACGATGATAAAGGTAAACCAGATAGCATACTATCATCTCGAGTAAGACTGTCCTACCGGGATAGGTCCTCCCTCAATCATCGCAATCACGTACCTGTGATCCAATAATTGACTCTGAGGGCACTACCTCCAACACATAGTCCATAGTTTAAAGACGTCATAGTCTATAGAGTTTAGTTTAGGGATGTTGCGGTCCATAAGTTTAAGGACATCATAGTCCATGGAGTGTTTGGTTGTCGAGACCCGCCATCTCTCTGAAGACGTTGAAGAATTACAATGACACATATCAGAGGAATGAAGAGATGTACCCTTGAACCAATATGGGTTGGGAGATCTGTAGCAGGTTTGGGACAAAGACCAATTAGGGAAATTGTGAGCACATGGGCTCAGTTGGTCTAAGTTAGGGACTTATGGCCAATTTGGGCTCAGCCCACTCAGTTTTGATTAAAGTGTTGTACACTTGTTTGGGCTCGGTCCCTTTTTGTTCAATAATGCTGAGCATTAATTTGGGTTCTGACACCCTTTTTCTTTTTGTCTTTTGCTGAGTGTTCAACACTTTTTATGGCACTTAGGCTTTATTTAAAGAACACTTCGTGTTCCTCCAGTGCCCACGTGAGGAGCACGTGGTGCGATTGGCGCTGAGCGCCGGCCTTTGAGCTCTAAGGCTCTTCTTTTGAAATAGCGCACACGTGAGGAGCACGTGTGCGCTTGACGCTGAGCGCCAGACTTAAAGCGCTGAAACGCTTCTTATGAAATAGCACACACGTGGGGAGCACGTGGTGCGCTTAGCGCTGAGCGCCAAATTTGGAGTGCCGGAGCGCTAAAGCGCTTCTTATAAAACAGCGCTTGGAGCGCTGAGGCGCTCCTTTCAACATAGCGCTTGGAGCGCTGAGTGCTGAGCGCCAAACATAGAGCGCTGAGGCACTCCTTCTTAATTTGGAGCGCTAAGGCTCTTCTTTGTTAGTTCTAATTAATTTTGTGCTATGAGAATTAAATTCTCGTTCATAAGAGACTTTGTCTCATAGATCTAAGAAGTAAGTTCTTCTCTATTTGATGAGATGATATGATCTCTTTGTTGTTTTTTTTTGTGAAAAACCTAGTCTTATGGATTTGTGATCTATATAAAGAACTGAGTTCTTATGATGTGAGAGTTAAACTCTCAAAAATTCAGGAGATGTTATGATCTCTTTTCTTTACCTTGAAGAAAACTTCTTCTTCCGAGAGCTTGCTCTTCTCTTTGAAATTTCTTAATGTTTGTGGGGGGGTTCCTATGTGCAAGACTTGAAGTCTTGGGTCCTTTATATAGGGGAGGCTGATTTTTTGAATCAGTTAAGGAAATATTTCTCTGATAGATTTGGGAATGTTTCCCCACCATTGGATCCTTTATATTTCTCTGTATCTTGGTGATTTTTAATCACCATTGGATCTTTTGATCCAACGGTTCTCTGATTTACAGAGCACAATCTTTCCTGTTTGGAAAGATTTGAGGGGTATTCCCTCAACAGAATTTTATTCTGGTAATTTGATAATTTATCATCTTCGTTGGATTTTTGATCCAACGGTGGAGAATATTTAGTTCTAGCGCTTGGCGCTCCCGTGCCTTGCACGTGAGCGCTGCATCAGAATCTTTGACTCTTAGCGCTGACGCACTTGGCGCTGGCGCACTTGGCGCCGGCGCTCTCGTGCTTTGCACGTGAGCGCTGCCTCAGAGTCTTTGACTCTTAGCGCTGCTTCATTTCAAATATCAAAATTTGAACAGAGCTTTGCTCTGATTGGAGGAAACAAATGCCCCCCTACCGTTGCGCTCACATAGCTTACACGTGAGTGCAGCGGTGGCAGCCTCTCCACCGTTAGATTGTCTTGGAAGTTGGATCAACTTCCAGCGCCTATAAATAGGGCCTTTGGCCCCTTTGAGATAACCCATGTTCATCTTCTTGTTTTCTTATTCTTGAGAATTTAATTCTCTTTTAGAGCCAAGCTCTCTGCCTTAGAAAACTCCTTTCGAGTTAAGACTCTGTCAAATTTTTTGGTAAGATTTGAACCCATTAACAGAGCTTTGCTCTAATTAGATCACAGATCTTAAAGATTTTTAGGGTTTCTCAACCCGTTAATTAAAAACCAGTGCTTTGCTCTTTCTAGATCATGGATTAGAAAAAGAAATCCTTTTTAGGGTTCTTTTAACCCATTAACGAAGAACTCTTAGAGTTCGCTTTACAGATCTTAAAGATCCTGAAGTTTTTAACTTCTGTAAAAAGCTTTGCTTTTAGGGTTTTTGATGGATTATTCCATCTTCTTCACAGAGCATGGATCTTTAGGATTCTTGGGGAATTTTTATTCCCCTCATGATTAGGGTTGACAGGTGTCACTCCTATATGCAGAGCGTTGCTCTCAAGGGAGATTAACTCCTTGGCCCGAGAGGCCCCTCATTAAATGAGAATCCTCTTAGGATTTTCTATTTAATGACTATTTCAT